>VCII01000668.1:0-1402848 GCA_006030095.1 Triplophysa siluroides
TCTTAAGAAAAATATCATTAAACATTTTAAAGTAACATTTTTAAATGATTATTATTAAATGTAAAATATTTTTTTGCAAAAAAATTGTCCTAGCATGTCAAAGCTTTACCCAACTCAAAATCTTTGGGTCCTGCTGTTTACCAGGTTCTGATGCAAACAATGTCTTTTCTCAATTCATTCTGGTCTTATCTTCCACTCACCATTCGCACTGAAAACACTGAGTCTGTTGCCCGGCACATACGACGTGTTGTGTCTCCTTTTATCCCCGCAGAGGGAATACGCTCAACCCTCACACTCTATTGGGTATTGCAATGTTTTGCAAAACATTGTAATGTTTCAGCACAATAACATATTGCAAGCTGCCATTGTCCATACAATCTGTGAGATCCGTTTCCCCGCAATGTGCTTATTACTCGGATCGCGAGGTATGAACTTGGCATGGCTTACAACATAATTTGCAGTCTACGCGGTACCACGTGGATCTTCTCACTCCCCTATGCTCTAGTTCCCCTGACAAAGTCAATAGGGGGCATTTCTCATCTGTCCAAAAGACAAACAGCAGAATACTAATTAGATCTATATTTGTCACCACTGCAAACACTTGTCTGCAAAGTTCCATTGGTTTCCTTGTCCTTTGAGGTTGTAACTGGTTTGCTCACCTAACCTGACAGTCAATCAAAGTGACTGGAGGTTACTACTTTGCTCTATGTTTTGTATTTTTGTGCATTTGGGTACTATCTCCACCGGTTCCAAAGACACGGAGCAGACCCTATGCTGACTGCCTAACCCAGAGGGGTGGCAGCGGGGCTTGCTGAGTGGAGCTCTGCACAATCTGGGGGCCAGATGGCTGCAGGCTTTGGGCAGGTACTGGAGGCAGAGAGGCTGTGAGTGAAGTATTCAGGCAGAGCAGATTCCCCCAGCTCATCCTAATACCCTCTTATGCCACAGCCGTGGGCAAAGGCCACAGACAGGCCAGAGGCCCCTAACTGAGTCTCTATTCATCCTGTTTGTTTCTACCCAGCCCACTCTCTTTTTTACTCTTTCTTTTTTTACTCTCTCTCTCTCTCTCTCTCTCTCTCTCTCATAAATAGGTACGGACAAGAACTAACATGCTAACTCATAACTCAACTTCTATTCCGATAAATAATTCAATGTTGCATTAACACAACACAAATATGCCATTCTTATTTTTAAAAACAGAAGGATATTACGTTAAAATATTGACTTTTTAAATCATGAAGAAAAAACACGTGTAGGCTAAAAAAATAATTTCTAATTTGTAGAACAGAACATAAAACATATTAAACTAAAGTGCAAACCAATAACAGCGATAAAATAGCGATACATGTTTTTTTTATATTACCCAATGCAGATGCAGAATGAACGCAATACTAGGTGTGTTATATCATGCTAGCTTATCGAAATATTTTACCTCTTCCTTAAGTGGATAAAAAACATGTGTTTATCAACTTACATCTAAATAACTGTAATTTTGCATCACACATTTCCCATTTTCCCATCTCTGCTAGGCCGCGCAGAGATAAGCACAATGGCTGAGAGCTAAACTTGCTCGAACGGTGTAAAAATCAAATTTGGTAGAGGCATTATCCCTCCCAAAGGCATGATTTACATGAAAGCAAATGGATGCATCACAGGCTCTAATAGAATATTTTGCCTTTGGCTCAGCTCACGTGTGTATGTTTATATGCTGGTGCTTTCCCCTACCACCTGGGCTTTAATCGGCATGACTGGCAGGGAGACTCCGGCACGATGTGCTCAGCGAGGTGAGTCTGGCGCCACCCTTCCGCGCTCTCTTGCCTCCTTCTCCCTGCTCTCCCTCCCTGCATTATATAAAGAGTGGCAGCAGGCAGAGTGTCAGACTGCCCCCAGAGATGACACCTGTCACAGAGGGGAGCGCTGCTAATCTACAAGCCTCATTTTGTTTGAACTTTCTGTCACCTCACTGTCAAATCCTCATCTTCTCAGTCACTGCCAGCATCCCTCCCCTCTGCCTTTCTCTATTGCTCTGGCAACCAACCCCCCGACACCCCCAGTCTTCATCGCCCGGGCTACTGGCGGTCTGACCAACATCACCCTTCAGATGAAACTTCCCACCCGGCGCACACACACAAACCAATCAGAACTCGCTATATTCGCAGAACGCAGCGGTACGCACAACATCATAAATGCACACGGACGTGAATTACATGCATGAGGATGGATTTCTATTTTTGTTGACATTCTTTCTGCACATGTCTCGTTCAGTGTTGATGGGGTCAGGATTGTTGTGCCACTCACAATAAGCGAGCATCAATGCACCGAATTCTAATTTTTCAGAGCAACGTCAGCAGTCTCTATATTTTGACTAAATACATGCGTCCTTTTCAGCATAGAAAACTCTGCAACAGTACCAGTATCACTATAGCAGTGCTCTTACTTAGAGGTATTTTTTCAAAGAATGGCCTAACCAGACATGATAAAAAATCTAAATAATGCGATTTCGTCAGAATTTAAAGTTGGCAGTCTGTATCATCCCAATGCACTCACATTAAAAAGACTGAAGTGCCCTGCTAGAGTGTGCATACTGCGAGATAAAGCCCCATTCATGACGGCAAAAGCTAGTGTGCAATCGCGTTAAAGAGTGTGAATGACCGCTCTCTGAGGCCGAAGTCTCAGTGGGACAACCCTCTCCACCCCCTGCTCAAATATCTGTTTTGTTCCTTTTGCGTCCAGCCCGTATTATAATTATAATGTAATTCATTATGTCTCTGCAGCACATGGCACAAAGCGAGACTACTCCCCCAAAGTCCCTCCTCGCTGTTCTCGCTGACCCAACACGTCGTACCTCACCCTACAGCTCCTACTTCCCAGGCATAAATGCGGCCTCACACCCCCAACCAAATCATGCGTCCCTCCCTGTGTTGATTAAGATATCAACACCCCGGTTGACAGCTGTGTTCAGACCCATCTCATAAGGCACACTTTGAGGTCCGTACTGCGGGTAGGTGCGCTGCGGACGCCCTCGGCTCTTTGGGGTCCAGTAACAGAGTCAAAGCAACTGTAAACCGCTGGGGAACAAGAAAGAGAAATGTTGACACGTAAAGATAGATTGTTAGTTTTGAAATGTAAATAAACTAAACATTTTTGAAGCGCAATGCATTTCATAGTGTAGAAATACATATCATACTAATGTCCAGTTGGGCTCCAGTCAACGTATTCAAAAGCATCCATTAAGAGGAATTATCTTTTCGAGACACATGATTGTGTCCCAAAATTACTTTCTTTTGGAATGTTTTGAGCTTAATTAAATCCTTTTGCTGAAAAGGATGCTGAATTTTCGACAATGGTGAGGCCGTTCCCCATTGAACATAATGGTTCTGAGGTTAAATTGAAGGTTGTGTGAATTCTGAAGAGAGCAGCTTTTGCTGTACCCGGGAGGGGCATTCATATTCAAATGGTGAAAGATGGACATGTACCCTGACTAAAATACATGTATGTTGTGCCATATAAATATTATAACATAATAAACTATATAAAAAGATAATGATGAAAAAACATCAGCGCAATCATTCAATGTACTGTATTGGTCTGTCCACCCACTGAAGGACATAGCAATGCATGAAATGACCGTTTTATTACTTATTCATTGTCAGTGCCATTAGAAACATACCGCATTTCTTTTTTAAGGCGAATGATGATCCATGTCTCAAGCAGACGTGCAGGAAAGTGCAGCAAAGCACGCACAATATTAGCCTTAAATATTAGCATCTCTCGCTTTCACACACACTCAAATTCAAATAAGCCATTACCCAGGATCACAGCTCACCATAGTGCTATTCATACCGAAATCAGTGTGGGCCATGTAACACGTAACAACATGCCTTAGCAGCATAATAAGTCTGTTTAAGATTGAAGCAATGACTTCAGAGATTCAGAGACCATGCACGCTCCTTTCAGCAATGGGACACCCAACATCAATCCACCACTGCACCTGCCCAATTAACACCTCGCCTGGCAATCGTTCGCAGGGCATGGGGCTGACTCCCCTGGCACCCGCTACCTGTCTCAGCTCCTCTCAACACGTGCCCACCTTCAATATGGAATTAACAGTGCAACTCACCCCTCTCGGACGCAGCGTGCCACAGATTAAACCTGTGTGGGTCTGAGATATGCCAGTCCTTCCGAATGAAGGTTCCTTGAGGTTAAGATGCCGAGTGCAGAAGGGGGGCAGTGGCAACTATTGTGTCGCCATTCTTTTAATAATAATTAAACTCCTATATGAATAAGTTCTTAACTAGAATCCCCATCCTAATTCCACTTCGAATGAACACCTGATAAGAGAATAATTTCGATGGCCACCTGGGTCCTTCGGCATATCGCACTTGATAAGACCTTAATAAATGTAATAAGTTGTTGGGGCTTAGCAAGGGGCCTTTGTGTGACAGGGAAGCGCTTCTCTCTCTCGCTTCAATTGAATATAGTGCATTTCCATAAACACAAAGATGGTGCATTTTATCAGCGCGCATCCAGCAGAAATATTATAACAGAATCCCTATTTGTATTACACACAAAAAGCTTTTAAGATTTTATTAATTATAGACATGGCATTGTGTTCAGTGGCTAGATGTAGTTTCACTTTTAGTAAACATCTCTCAAACAGGAGGAGGACAGAGATTCAGGTGAAAATTCATGCTAGAAAGTTTTATAGACTAAAATGAAAAAGAACCAATCGACAGAAATAATTTATAAACATTAATTGCTTTGAAACTTTAAAATATTAAATAATTTCCCCCTGAAAACAAAGTTAAATACATATCCTTTTAAAACTAGCGAAGATTTATGGCAAAAAATATTTTGAGCTCTTTTCATAAATGAGATACACTTCTGCTAAAATCTGATGTGTGACGGAAGAAAATAATCTCAATGATAATTTTTTATAAATATTTTTGTTCTCACTGCATTTGCCAGGCTCGACAATTCAACTTCGTTACACAAGTTATTGTAAAAATAATTAAACAAATTATTTTCTTCGGTTTAAATTAAATATACAGCCTGAAATATTTTTGCGACTACTTTTTCATCATTATTTATTATTTATTGCTGGAAAAATGGCTTATTCTAAATTCTGGATTCGGAATTCAGTCTGAAATTCTGAATTTGGACAGAATTTCCATTGATAATAAAATAGCTCAAATAAAAGAGTTCAATAACTGTAACATTAGCTATATATGTTTATTTCCCCTTGAGGTTTATAAACAACATTTAAATTAAAAGTAAAATGTGGAAATGTGCCAGTAGCACTCACACAACCATCATCTTTGGAAATCTATCAAATGTTGAAAGATGCTCAGCGCACCAATGCACCCAGTAACCTTTCCTAGTGCAGAGGATGACCCTGCTGGGTGCCTATCAAACATTTCAGTGATCATATGACACTTGAAATCCTCAAGGATTTAATACATCAGAACTTCAAACATACCGTCGCAATTTTTCCAAGCCATAAAACTCCTTTTCATCTGCAGAAAATGGATTCACTTACTGTCGTATTTCAATCAAAAAATACATCATTATTTTTCTGATATTTTCCATTTTATGACAACAAAGAAAGAAGTATTTTCTGTTATGCTGTTTAATAAAAGCACACTTATTGCAAACAATTTTGTAATCAATGTTTCACTTCAAAACAAGCATATTTAGTAGATGGTATTATGATTATAATATCTCTTACTGTGGGTTTGACATCATTAATCTATCTACTTTTCAGAGATATTATGAAGCGATGACACACGGGCCTCCGTGCTGGAAGACACCATCACTAAATTCAATTTCTAACCACACTAAATAGGCAGGTGAACAGCGGTCAATTACAATCTGTGATCATCTACATTCATAATTCATTTCAGGCACATTATAATAGTTTTTCAATTTGAGGCTTTTTATGAGTTGTAACAGCAATTAGACAGAGCAACTGATATAAACTGGAGCGCCGATTTAGCACCAGCAAATTAAACTTGATTTAAACCTGTCAAAACAACATGTCAGTCACACAAGTTGCAACAGGTTCTTATTTGTAAACTTCTATTGTCTGATCATCTAACAGAAATCAAAAGAACGAAGAGAGGATAGAGGTTAACGGCAATAAATGCATGAAAAGGACATGGTGGTGTTTCATAACTCAAGGAAAAGGAAGTCATAATTAACATGAAACTGATACTCTAAACTTGAAAATAACCAGCCTGGCTGGAAATAAATCTAAACTCAAAATGAACATGAAAAAAAGGTGATATTTTATTTGATGTGTGTGTCTGTAATTGAATCATTAAGAGAATGCGCTTTGTTGCAAAAAAAATGTGCATGTCTAGATTCTGCAGAGCACTTGAGGTACAGGTCACAGCCTGAAAATCCAAGTGTCCATTTACCCATGTGGAATAACAATAAAGCGTACAGTAGCCATGTTTCTGCTGCTTAAATCTGTTGCACCCACACTGTGTTCTGTTCAGACTTGATTGACAGGAACACATAGTGAGCTATTAGCTGATTATAAGTACAGGCTAATCCCACATTTGTCAGTTTCCAGCTGATGTCTGTTTATGGAAAAATGAGGCCCAACTTTCCCCTTCTCTTTTCTAAAACCAGTGGACCGCAATCTCTCGCACACCTGTAACACGAGCGAAAACACGCCACACGCTGGCGTCCGCTCTCTCATGCCCCACGACACGCAGATCGAATAAAGCCATCATGTACTTATTAGAGGATGGGTTTGGCACAGCGTGACAGCTTTTAAACATGGCTCTCTTTTAAATACTCCCACAAACAGCACACAATAACTTTGAGTCATTCATAAGCACCACACAAAAAAAACCTTCCCTCGACCTCTTTTTATGAGATGTGTTTTTTTTGTCAGCTTAAATAAGAATATTTAAAAGGGAAGAAAAATGATATTCACAGAAAGAAATCATTAAGTAAGCATTTACTTGACATGCTGATTGTGGGTTGGGATGTTTGTTTGAATATGCACTTCGATTTTACCATCTTGCCTTTTAATTCTGGCTATGACAAAATTTGAAAGATGACCTTGTCATCTATGTTGACTCAGTTTATTCATAATCTTGCGCTGGCCTTGAAAGTTTCACCTTTATATTCTTGCACAGAAGGCATTTATAGTGTTGCTTTTGGTGCTTCAAGTCGTTTTGTGTTTTTCTGTTCCAAACCACAAAGTGTTCTGACTAAATCTTTGACTACTTCTGTCACTTTGACTCTGGACCTCAAAGTTATAAATAATGTATTAAAGGATTTTCAGCGGGCATTAGGCAGCCCGTCATTAAAAAAGAAAAGTGAGAGAAATGTTATACAAATACACAGAGAAAAATAAGTAGGCTACTTTGTATTTAAAATTATAATTCATCCATATATATATATATATATATATATATATATATATATATATATATATATATATAATTTAGGTAAAGCTTTTTTTAATCTATGACCGCTTATTATTTTTGCAGAGAGGTGTTTCGGGCCTACTGGGACCACTTAAAAGTTTACGCAGAGCACCGGCCAAGTAACACAAAAAAAGCCTTGAAGTATGCACACATAGCGCCTTTTCTCTGAGCCTCTCAGGCCCAGCCAGGGGGAGTGTTGTTGGTTTATGAGAGGGAAAATAGCCCAAGCTTCTGCAAAAGTGAAACGGGATTAAGGCCTTTGTGCGGCACACAATAGTCGGGGGAATTAGCAATAGTTGTAGGCACTTAGAGGGGCTCTCACACTGAAGCTTATCCCAGATTTTGCACAATAATCATTTGAATATCAACAGTGTTTTGCAACTACAGCGCTAATGTATAAACTTCTCTCTTTTACGTTAGCCCAAATCCCCCAGCTGATGGTGCAAATGAACTCGTTGCAAACTCTTAGCCCAAAAAAAAGTTAATTTAGATTTATTTTATTCACGTTTAAAACTTTTGGAAATAAAAGCGCTTTGGTTTTGTTTGCATTTTATTTTTGTATCCATTTTGCATCTTATTCCATCTTTTCTCTCGTGCTTGTCTGACTTTTTTTCCATTTTAAACTAATTATAAACTTTCTGCAGGTTGTCAATACTGTTCCAAATTTTTTTTCTTTTTGGCTTATGGATAATAAATCATTAGGTTGGTGTGTGGAAAGTAGCAGTGGGACATAGTGTGGAGTCTGTTGGCATCTGCTTATCTGCCTCATTAGACTGTCTTTTACGGGGGCTGGGAGGGAGGCAGCCACTGCTGTTAGCAGGGAGCTCACAGAGGGGAGTAATCCTGCACTGCTACCTCACTACAATCACACTGGCATGCCTGGAGGAGTGTGATGGTTTCAGCATTTTTTTTTGTGAGAGAGAGAAGGGGCGAGAGACCTAGAGATCATTATATATAGAGAGAGAGAGCAAGAGGGAGAGGGAGGGAGAAAAAGAGAGGGAGGGAGGGAGAAAAAAGTATTGTCTATATCACAAAACGTTGAGTGAGATCAGCGGACTTGTCAAGAGGCCTTGGCTTGAATATGAATGATGAGAGAAGAGCAGGGTGGTCCGGGCGGCTCGGGCAGAGGCGGGCGAGAGAATAAGCCCAACTGTCCCTGCCAGCGTCACAGCAGGAAAATCAAACACAGTTGAGACACCTCCGCTCAAACCCTCTGATGACAAAATAAGAGAGGAATGCAGCAAAATTTCACAGAAAGCCGCGTTCACAGCTCTCCGTGTCATCCGCTGTGGTGATAATGGCGTTAAGGAAAGTGAGCACTCGATATTTTATAAAAGGAAAAAAGTTATTGCAGCATGGTCTTTGTCAGCAACAGTCAAGTTTTACTCAGTTACAGTTAGCAAAGCGACAAGTAGCCGGCGAAAACATCTTTCTGTCAAAGTGAAATAGCAGGGTCAGCCACAAGTGAGACGTGTTTTTTTACCCCAGTTTAAATGAAGACATTAAGACCCCCCCAACACACACACAACCCTCACCCCCGGCCTTCCCCAATCCCTACAGACTTGTTCAATTCACTAGAGTGTCTGCATAGTTCCCTCATTCAACTGGATACAATGATGCGCGAGATGAATAAAGTTATCTCTGGTGTGAATGGGATGTTGCTGAAGGAAGAAGACAGGGAGGACCCAGCGGGGGCCTGAAAGAAGCCCTGTTTGAGGGGCAGATCTGAGGGGTCGGGACCCAGCTGCCTGGCCGGGTGAAAGGGACACCAGCGGGCTGGACAGGCCCAAGGAAACAACAAAACAAATCCCCTTCCAATAAAGACATCCCACGCTGGACTTACCCAAGTCCTGCTGCAAAGTTGCTGATCACACACATTTCACACATTGAAAGTTTGCTCTTTAGAACGAGTGCTATACATTTAACTGGCAGTTAAATTTGCAGTCAGCTAGTTTTTCCCTCCACTTTTCAAGGGGGGATGTAGTCAGTCCCAGTAAATCTGATGAAAACAACAGGGCTACAAAGGTAGGAGCTGTTTCGAGTTCTGTTTCTTGTGGTGTTCGTATAACTTAAGCTTGTTAAACGGTTGTTGTCACCATTTTGGGAATTTGTAATGTCTGACAGCCGCTTCAGTGTTTCAGGGGAAAATGTCAGGTGATTTTTTTCATTGTTAGGAAGGAATAAACATTCTGTAGCATGTTGTGATAGAAAACGCCCAAAATACGTTTTATGATCTACTATATCGCCTTTAATGCCAGCAGCCGTGTTAAAGTTGTTTATTCATGTTTGAAAAATTCCTAGACCTACCGAATATATCTCCTATTGGTTAAAAAGCACATCAATTGAAGGGGTCACGTCTTTTCTGGGGTTACACCATTTCCTTGATGGCACTGAATTGCTCTAAGTTGGAATTTGCAGGGGGTAAGTAGGATGATAATCAGGCCATATTATAAGGAATTGATGGTTCATTTTCCCTGTCAGCAGTAGCACTGCCTCACCCAAAGATGTGCCGACCTGTGCAGATGGGGTTCAAAGACAATTTCCATGTTAAAAACTCCACACGCTCCAAAAATCCCCTCTGAGTGAGGGCTTGCTGATAGGAACATGTGACTGTTCTAGTCTGCATCTATGTCAGCCACTACTCAGAAACCCACCACCCCCAAGTCTGTGAGTTGGCATGATAAAACGCAGTAATAGCGCAGATATTTTATGCATAGGTCGCAAAGGAGTAAATTAGCAGGTAATATTTTTTGCATTTGCGTCGGACTGTCAGATCAGAGAGACAAGCCACTGACTTGTGTGCACTGCTTGAGCAATAGACTAGAGCCGTCTCAAGATTTTTTCTTATTACATCTCATTTATTTCTCTTCTGTTTTAACTGCCCACATCAAATATGAGCCAGGAGTCCTCTCGCAGTGATCCTGCTGCCAGAAAATCAGTTTCTCCTCATTCATCATCTCCAACATTAAAACCCAATTGCCTTCAGGCTGCTATATTTTTATGTGTGCAGTTTAGACGCAGAACAAAACCTGAGGAAAAAGAATAAAGGCTCCGCGTAGACGCCCCAAATTGTTTGATGAGTTATGAGATGAACTCGTATGAAAGAAATGATAGTGCCAAGTTACGCTGCCTGTATCCCGAGGACAGGACAATCTTGCTTTTTATCCTCCTGTCTGCCAGATCATTTGTTTTCCTGTGATTGAGGGACAGTAGTTTAAAGCTAAGCTCTGTATGTAATTATCCAAAACCCAGATTCCACTAATTTCCATATTGTGTTAGGCCTCCTATCTTAATTGCAATCACACATTCCTGTAGGAAAAAAAACAGGACCTGAAATCTTTTTTCTCATACTTTGTCAAGATTATTAATATCAGAGAGAGACTGGCATAATGGTGTCAGAGAAAAGAAAAAGTGGGCGTCTGTTCATCTACTCGAACCTTACGGAAGATATACTAGGAAGATAGCATTATCCCAAAACAGAAAAAACTTTGTCTGTGCGTGCCGCAATGCTTCGCCATTCTCACCGGACATACTGTGGATAGTGATATAGCCATGTGATGACTTATTAAATAGAGCAAACCTGCTGCTTGGCTTTTTCTCATTACCTTTTCACTCTTTTTTTGAGCCCATCTCATCATCAGCCCTTGGAGCCAATGAGACTAGTGACAAAGCTCCCACCATGCAATTCTCTCTCCCAGCCGCTTTCATCAGTCGATTTGGTGGCGAAATATGAAGCCGATTTTATCTCACTTTATAAATTCACAAAAGGCCCCCAGAGTGGCCCCGTGGACGACATACCGCATCCCAACCATGTGGCATCGCTATCAGTGATCCCCTGCAATTGATAACGCCACCTCTCCTATTTAATGATTTGACAGGCATCAGACGCCAGTCCAGCAGCCACGCTGGGTTTTTTTTAATATACTTTTCTTCATGTCACTGGCTGTTTACACAGAGTGGGTCAGAAGAAAGAAGGTATCTGCTTTATCTCCCCCTCTGAATGTGAGATTTATATTAAAATTGGGCTTTGATGCAGCTGGTCTCATGTCAGTGTGATGCTATTCTTGGCTGTGGTGGAAATATTTTGCCCAAAATTTTAGGCAAAGGCAACTGTTGTGCTCATCTCCATTTTTTGTTTTTAAAGATTCAAACACTGAAGATTCTGAATTAAACAATCTCTCTAAAAACTGTATAAAACAAAAATTTGCACATAAAAACATAATTCACAGAAATTGTATTTTAAGTGTCAAGAAAAAAAAATATGGTAAGCTAGCAGAAACAAATAGAAAATTATGTTTAAATTACAACAGTAAAAATAAAAATAATTGTGCCATGTTTAAAATTGATTATATTTGATTTAAAGATGTTGAAATCGCACATTAAGTTATAGATATCAATTAAATGTAGAAAACAGAGTAATTTATAATATCATGAATATTTAGTATACATGTAGGCAATGTTTTTTATTATGATATATATATGGTAGAGGTATTTCCAGTTATCTTTGTCTTCTTTTATTTAACTTTTTCCACATTTCACAAAGTGAATTTACTTTTGATTCCAGATTTTCTTAAGAAATGTAAAACAACTAGACGGTTGACACAACACTCTATGATAAGTTATGAAAACGTATTATAGTAAGAATTGATTCCGGCTAAGTTACCTGAAAATGGGATAAAATTTATACAATAATGTAAAGGCTTACAAAATAAATATGGACCAACAATTTAAAATTCACTTCATTTAGTGGCACTTGGGTAATGAACATTTTTAACATCTGCACAACAAAGTCTCCAGGACACTACTAAATCATTCATCCCTTAATATCTGATGTATTATTTATTGGTATTAAATTTTTCATGTTTTGGCTTATTGATCCTGAGGAGCTGTGCTCAACTTGGTTGATACAAAATTCGTGAAGTTAAACAACAATGGTTTATTTTCAATGGGGATGTAAGAATTTGACTACAATAATAATAATAATACCACTAATAATAACAATAATAATTACTATAATAATAATTATAATAATGTGAAAAAATAGTACATAAACAGTGGTTCAGGAAGAGGTGGATTATTGAGTTGTATGACTGAACACATGGCTGTGCAAATTAACTTTTCGCCTCCTGTGCTTTCTAGTAAAAGCCAGGCAGCCTCCCCCCGGGGAAGGAAGTCAGCAAGCTCCTTTGCTACACAATCTCTGGTTCACAGGGCTCCAGTTTGATCAGCCTTCCATGAAAGCACACTATTCTTGATACTCATTAGGTTTCCTTCGTTAAAAAGTTTGATGTTTTTCCCAATTCCATATCTCTTATCAACTAGTAAAAACTGCTAAGCCTTTACACGCTGTTCATGATGGAAAAGCTTTAAATCAACAGCACCTATATCCAAAAATAACAATAATCATTGTCATTATCACAAATCTGCTCTTGGTCTGTTGGTTCTAAATAACTAATTTCGCTGCAAAACAGCTTCATCCATTTTGCCTATTCATTATTCTTCCCTATCATATATCTAAATACATATCTTCATTTTATAACTGACAGCTTATTACCTCTGAACACATGCTGATAAATTAAATTCCAACGAGTTAGCTTCAATTTTCTATCCTATTACCAGCTAATATTGTACCATGAGGGACAACACTGCAGCTGAAATAAAATCAAAGGCAAAAATAACATGTTTCGTTTATTTGTTGTTATTGTTATTATTATTTTGTTTTTTACATTTTAAATATAAAATTATTTTGCATTTTTTTATTTGCAAATTTTGCGTTATGTTCAATGGGCATCTTATTTGCAATCTGTCAACAACTGTGGAATCTATATTTTAGCAAACGATTCTGTAATAGTTATTTTGATTTTGATTTCATATTTAGCCTGAAACATCTGAAATAAGAAACACATGAGAGAGAAAAGGATTCTAGGGAAACAAAAGAAATACTGTGGACAAGCTTTAAAAATATTTTAGAATCAGCAAATAGGTAAATTGTTAATTTTATACATGTTTAACAATTTAAAATTAACATTATATTTGATTTGTTATTTAGAATAATACTTGCAAATGCCTTGGTAGAGCTTTTGTATTTCACAAACCAGCCTCTCTGTTGCAGCCGGAAAAAAATGCGCTTGTGAGCAGCCATCACCCGGCTCCGTGACAAAAGACACGAGATGTTGTTCAAAGAACAGAAATGCAACTGAAACGCATGCCATCAGAAGAGAAAATATTATTGTGCTTTAAGTATTAAACATAATGGCACACAATGCAGTGGAAAACTAATAAGCCCCCTTTCGCATATACCCACCATGAAAGCTGCATTTAGAGCACTGTTGGGTCTCTTATTTGCCAAAAAATAAATAAAGGCGCTGCATACTCTTCTTTTTAGCTTTGATGTTGCCCTGAATAGCACTCAATTAACAATGTGGCTAATGAGCCCATTAAGGATGAAAGACTTCTCAACAGGTATGAGAGGAGGATGCTGTTCTTGGAGTTTAGGAGCTCACTGCTCAGTGCAGCAGGAGATGCACACTGGCCCTTTACAGAGGCTCTAGAAGCAAAGCCCTTGTGCTAATATCAAACAGAGAGAGGAATTATAGGCGTCTTTCCTCAGCGCACTTCAATGACAGAGTAAAATAATCTTATAACCAGGCAAACATGAGCTGAAGCTACAGGATTTTATACATTTATTATGCATGCGGGAGGCCCGCGTCATAGTATGTTTGACCACATACTGAAAGAAAATCGATTTCGTTAGAAATAAAAATATTTGTGGATACTTCAACCCGATAAACGACTGGATCAGATAGTATTGATTCTTAAATTATTTTCGAAGCTCAAACATCAAATTAGGGATTTCGATGACTGCGATTTCATTTTAAATACAACGTTATGGGAAATCAGTGACCATGAGCCAAAACAATCGACAACTGTGTAAACGCATATGTATCTACGTTTTTTTCTTGCTGTGACAATAAAACATATTTACACTTTCTACAAATAAGCAAAGACTCATTTTCTGTAATTTGACAGTCTCTAAAATGACTGTTTATGCATAACAAATGTATTTATCGAGTCTGAATTTAAGAACACAAATATCCAACGAATGCTGTCTCCTGAGCGCAGCCATAAAATATTGATTTATCTCTTTCTCTTCCTTTCTTGTCTTTTTTTAACAAAGCTGCACTGAATAATCAAACACTCCTGTGTTCTGATCATTTTGTGATTAGGGTAATGATTTCAGAATTATCATAAAAACATTTCTAATCATATGATCGTATTTTGGTCTGTTATTAACGAATCATTACCTCCGTGTGTTAAAAATAAATCCGCTTCCAGTCAGCGCGCATCCTGCAACAATCATTGACGCTATATTCAGTGTGTGGATATTTCGAAATCAAGAATTACTGTGTGGATTTATGATTAATTCGATTTTAACAGCGCTTAAGTTGGAGAATTGCACATTTATTCATTTCTATAATTTAAATAATTCACATCTTTTAAGTTTGATCTGAGTGGTGACCACATGTTGAACACATTAAGATCACTGTTTAAGTTAAAATAATAATTCATCCGCCAGTTTCGAGTATCTTCAGTTTAATTTATAGGGTTGTTTATTTATAGTTATTCTTTAAATATAAAATTAGAACGATAGACGTACAGCGTCGCATACAGAGGCTTTCAATTATATCCTATACGTTTCAATTTCTAACAATGGCAACATCCAGCAAAGATGCTACAGCCGTAACATTTATATTAAAAAAGGAGAAAAATGGTATAGCGTGGCAATAATGCAATAGAACGTGCGATCGAATCAAATTATAAAGATATTAGCAGACTAATTACATTTTTATCTGTCTGTGAATGAGATGATGCTGTGCCAAACATTGTGTGGTGACAAATGGACTGATGCAAAGGATGGGGCCAATGTCTGACCAAATGGGGGGCCCAGTAAACTGATTATGAAAATGTGCATGGCTAGGGCAGCACTCTGTTTTAAACTCCCAACCTCAGCACTTCAGCTTGAACACATCTCTTTCTGAATGCTTTTCCAACATGGTGAATCTGCAGGCGTTCTCCTGGATACTTTCCAGCTTTTGTTGTGCTTATGTGCTTTACTCCTCAATTATTAACAGAATTTATTGTATTGCACTAAATGTGGGCAAGCTTACTTTTTCCCACCAGAGATGCATTCTTTTCTGGTTGAATAGACAGTTTGCAAACATTGTGCACTGTCATATCTTCAGATTGTTCAAATGTATGCACGCACTAATTTACTCACACATTTTGCTCTGATCAGTCCCTTTAATGGAATTTATTTTTATTGAGTAATATTTAATAAAATCACTTTATTAAGCCCTCATGCTTGATATGCAGTGCATTTCACACACATCCACCAGCAGGCAATTTTCGGTTTCAGCCTACCACTTACTGTACATTATTATGCTCCCTGTATTCTGAATAGACTGAATGGAAAACGTACAAGAGAAAACCAGATAGCGCCATTTGCTTTCGAAATAAGTACACCCATTTGGAGGAGCAACAAAGCAAATTATATGGAATTCACTGTGCTGCCCCTGCAAACACTGAAAAGCTAATAAATAAATAAGCTGCTCGGACGTGGAACGAAGTTATTGAGATGTTAAACCTGCGTGTCCAAGGAAGTTTCCGAATGTTATCTGTAGCTTCAGCTCAAGAATGGCTCGAGGTGTTTGGAGTGTGAATCTGCCTAAAGCCGCCAATGCGGACAAACATGGCGTATGCTAAATACAGATAAGGGTGTTATTTAATAGATCTAGTGAAAAGACCCGTCCACATGGCTCAATGAATGTGCTTTGAATGTGCATGATAAGTTGGCTTAAGCTGAATGAAGTATCCACTGCAACACCGAGTTGCTGTTTGAGCTTGTGACAAACTTGCTGTTTAGTTAAGCCTGCATCCAGGGGAGGGATTAGAGAAAAGCCGTCAGGATCAGCCTCTGTCTCCAAAAAATTCTCATCAGAAGTAATTGCATACTCCCGAACAGGGCCAAATCAGCTACTTAAAGAACAGCAATAATAATGAATGTCTGTCTTTTCATGGGTCGGCTGTATGGTTCACTGTTTATGAAACAGTTATGGCTTGTGTGATATAAACTGTGGTTGAGGGAATTCTTACCTAGCGCTAAAATTATATTCAAACCTAAAAATTGTCATGAAATGTCTAACAGGCACAATGTCACAACATAACTTATCAGTCTGTATCTTCTGCAATTTGCGTGCTGAATTCTGTCTTAATAAAAAAGGTTCCGATTATTGATATTTTTAAGTATTTGGAGCAAATAAGAGGTAGTTTCTCTTTCAGGTTTTTAACTGCGATTGAGTACAAAGGTGATGAGAAGGGCAGCTAAGCCTTTTTTAAGCTCCTCAAACCTCTTAGAAGTCTGAAGCTTTTGGGCTTGTGTAGCTATAACGGTAAAGACTAGAAAAGCACTTCTCATGCCATAAAATGGCTGCTTTAATTGTTGAATTGTTGAATGTTGTTCAGCTGTACAATTTGCAATTGTCTGAAATTTTGGTAATTCTGTAATGCTCAAACAGCATAGGTATGATGCCTCATCGCCGACGCCAAAAAAAAAGATTATATCCATTGTCCTAAAGATCTTAAACTATAACATATTTCCTACATGTCAATCATTAAAAAAAAAACACCATAAATGATTTGGTTTCTCCCTTAGGAACTGTTATAAAGCTTTAAAAACTTAGCTACCAGAACTTCCCATTAATCAGGCCAAATTGGCTCTAAGGTATACACATATCTGGGGGTGTTGAGAGCCATATCTCTAAAGCAATGCTGCATATTTCCGGAGAAATTCTGGCATATGAGCCGTCTTGTCAAATCAGCCCGTCTCAGCTTAGCTTCTTTAAAATTACACTATTTCAAAAAAGGAAAAAGTAGTCTGTTTCGCAGGACGCCTCGGGCAATGGGTTTGACGAGAGCATGATAAGCAGGGGATGGGCGCCCGTACTGATCCATGTCTAAAACATGACACTGCGAGCGTTTCTTGGTGGAGTTGATATTTCATGAGTTTTTTGGACACTGGCACCCTGTTTCCTTTGAAGTCACTGTCACTCACGGGGAAGCATTGAAGGTGATGCACTAGGGCAACATGGCCTCTTGCATAAATCTTCGTTCTGGCTTACTTGAGGTAGCCTGGCAAGTGCGTATATGTCATGGCAGATAGCGGCAACATCTGGTAACAGACAAAGAGATATCACAGGTCTGAACCTGATTAAAGGCTTCAGAAACATTTGCAGTCCTTCCTTTTAGTTCCAGAAGCAATATTCTATCTCGCCCTCATTCACTCACTCTCTCTCTCTTCATCTTTCTTTCTCTCTTCATCTCTTTCTCTCTTTCTCTCTTTCTCTCTTTCTCTCTTTCTCTCTTTCTCTCTTTCTCTCTTTCTCTCTTTCTCTCTTTCTCTCTTTCTCTCGTCGGTATTAATGTCGAAAATGTTGTCGAAGCAAGAGACTTTTCCACTGAAATAATAACAATAAATAGTAAGACAATTTTTAAATATTCAATTTCTTCATCTGTGTAGAGAAAAAATTTAAAATTTTAGACAAAATTAAATATTTAAATTAAAAAAGTAAAATAAGAACCACTTATTCTCCTTTGGATGTGTTTAAATTTTACAGAATTTTGTTAAAACACATCTTTGTATTTAACATTAAAGCAAAGATGAAGAGATCTGAAAATACCTTTATTTAGATTCAGTAGACGTTCGTGGTCAAGTAACTGCTCACCGCTCTGGGCCGTGGCCTCTGACTTCACTGTGTGCGGTTAATGAGCTTCAGTGGCTCCCCTCATCACACATGCATGAAGCCTCTTAAAACAGAATGTTAAGGATACACTGCCCGCATCTGCTTGCATTAAAAGCAAATCGCAGCTCTGAAAACGGAGATAGTAATCAAAAACCAAAAATGATGTTCCACAAGCGATCCTCACAATCCTTTATTTTGGCTAGATTATTGTTTCTTATTTCCTTTCATTTTATAACACAATATGTGGTAATCGAGCGGTCGAAAGACATAATGCAGCAGCTGCTTATCACACACTCATAATACAGTCTTGCTGCTCAAAACATTTAACTCTAAAGTGGGTTGTGAATTGTTTTTTATTTTAAATTAATAAAGGACGCTAGCCATTCCATGCGTCAAGTTGAACTCTCAAAATCCAAAGCCTTCTCTCCTTCAAGACCATCTTTTCATCAAGCAAAATTACAATCTGTTAGCTGTCGTGACTGAGGTAATGTTTGTTTAAATGGGTCAATTATTGACTCCTCATAAAACCTTGGATATTAAAAGGCAGAGGAGTAAAATCCCGACTTAAAGTAATTTATTCTGTAATATGGAGATACGTGCGCCGCTTGGAAAATATGTCAGAGGTGCATCTCTTTCACGCCCCCACCTTCTAATAAGGCAGTTCGGCTGGCCTCAACTGTAATATCTTTTACCAATAAAGCAGCAGCAAAGCCCGGGTGGCCTTTTGACCAAGGCTGAGCACTCGGAAAGCAGCAGGCAGCCACTGCTAACTAGGCCGTCTCCCTCTAATATTAGCTACCTGTCCCCTTAGCTCGGCTCGACACGGAGAAGGGCTCAGCGCTCGATATTTTCCTTTGGGCTCTGCCAAGATGCAACACCCCTGCTTTAATCTTGTGTTTGACGTTAAGCTCTGTGTCAGTGAAAAAGCCCGACTGAACTTCAACCTTAGGGTGGTACTGTCATACAAAGATGATGTGGCTGGGGAGTGGCAGCGCCTGGTCCGTCCTTGACCCCGACTATTGGCCAGTCGAAGCCTTTCCCCTGCCCTCTTCTAACCAGGCCAACGCACTGACAGGTGAAAATTTAGCACCAAGGAATCATAGCTAGGACGCTCTTGTTCTGCCTGTTTCCGGCATAGTGCTGCAGACAAAGCGCCATTGCGATTTTCACTTGAATGGGAGAGGACAAATCCCCCCAAAAACGACCAGACTTTGACAGCTATTGACCTTCGATCTCCGTCACGCACTTGTCATCCACGGGATTACGGACAGTGATGTCTCTATTTCAATTCAAATTCGTAACTTTGAATAAGACGTCACAATTTTACGGGATATAGTCGCCATTGTTAGAAAAAGTGTCACATGTCAACTATGAGAACAGAGCCAGAATGCGGACAAAGATAGAGGGGGGAAATAAAGCTTCATTATGGTACAGATGTCTCTATTTGACAAGCGGCTGAGAACCGCGAGAGGATCTGTCTATTAAAATATGAAGAGGATAATTGTTTTAAATGAACAAAATTAATATCGGCACTTTAATTTTGCATAATGGCAGTAATAAGAGAAGTACAGTGCTTGATTGATTCACAAACAGTTAAGGCACTTAACTTAAAAAAAAAAAAAAAAATCACATACACACCAAAGGCAACACTATTCTATTTTTACATTACATTGAAACTGTACTGTTGCACGTCCAAAGACAAGACAAGCTTTTCTACTCTGCAGCTTCACACACACTTTGCCTCTTCTCCTTCATAATTTAGTCCACAGCCCACCTGACTGTTGCCGGAAAACCAATTGTTCGCCATTGCATCAATGTCAGTCTATTACTCTGTTGGCGTGTAATGACAGCCTGTCCTTTTGGCACAGATTATAGTGCTCTGTCTCAAAGCACCAAAGTGTGGAGTTTCCCTGACCTGCACGGGGACGAGAGTAAACACCCTCATTTAGCCACCAAAACAGAATACATTTCACTGATTAGGGAGTCATTTTCTGTCAAACTAATCACAGAGCGCTTGGTGCCGGCATCAGGAAAAGAGTGCATTATTGATCTACTCAGCTGAAGCACATTGTTACAGAATGTGCATGCGGGGGGGTCTTTACAGGAGCCAGAAGAGGGGTCTGTCTTTGCGCGCAAACATCACAACAAATGCGGGTTATATAAAGTCTATTTACCACACCAGATGTAAATATGCTGTTTTTTTCCCGAGCTCTAGCACACTACAAAGATAAAGAGGGAAGAAAAAGTGCTTTCGCTACGCGCGGGAGACATAATACATCATTATAAAGCATACGATCGGAGGCAGCGGGCGGCATTCGGGAGTCATTACCATGCCCCCGGGTCTGCTCCATTTGCCATGCCACATACGTGAAGCCTTTGTGGAGGTAGTACGTGAAGGTAATCTAGCATTTCAGGCATGACTTCCACGGCACTGAAGACAAACCTCTGGGCTTTTTTGTCATTATAAGGGTGACAGGTCTTCCTGAAAGAAAGCATTTTCCCGTCTTTCATTTGCGCTGTACAGATATTGATTGTAATGGGAGCAAATTTCTCCCTGTCGTTACCGCGCTGACCAATATCAAAAGACGAAAATGGCGCATTTAAGAGTCTCCTGCATAGCAACGGAAGATAAAGCACATTGTCCTGACCCTCATTAAATACAGCCAAACGGCAAGCTGCAAGAGCCTTTGATCAGCCATTTGAGCCCGTCTGAAAACTGCATGTTCACGACCACAAAGTATCTCTCTGAACTGACTAATTGAATAGAGTTGGCCGATTCTATTATGGCGTAATAAAGCAGTCGGCATATTTCCACAGGTTGACCCGAATCACTGGAATGTGCAGTTGATTTAATTACCTCCAGTGAAGAAACCCAAAAATATGGCGGAGATCAAGTGAATTACGGCCCCTTTCTGATACTGTTCTCTATACTTGGTGCTTATAGAAGTAGGTGACACCAGACTTCAGTCAAAACAAAAGCCAGAAGCTACTAATGAGACTTGTTAGTGATGCTAATTTATGTAAATGTTATTAATTACAGACACCTATCTTTCATCTGTGCCATTTGGCGGAAAAGTAATTAAAAACAACAATGAGAATCCCAGCAAACATGATCAAAAGGGTGCACAAGGAACCACGAAAGCCCCTCTTCCTGAACTACGCATTGCCACGGGCAACCGAGGCCTCATTACAGTCAGAGACATTCGGTTGATCGCCAGTTAACCTGATTTGCTTGTTTCGCTTTCATTGTCATACAGGCCCTGCTTCCCACCACCGTCCCCTCTCCCTTTGATTGACGGAGACTCTGTTTCGCCACAAGGTTATAAAGGCCCCCATATGATCAGTTACAGTATCATGTCAGCAAACAACTTCAAAATCACCCCATGTTGGGCGGAAAGCCACGGCTGTCTTTGTAGCCCTGCAGAAGGGCCCTTTGATAGGAACAAGGGCAGGAATTGTGGCATGTATCATGCGAGCAGAGTTAGAGCGCTGGAAACAGATACGGAGAGATCAATAGTCCTCTCTGCTGTGCCAGCCCTCAGGATATTGACCCAGTCTCCATGGAGGACCTTCCATTTTAAAGAGTTCACTGAAGATAAGAGCTACTAAGAAAAGGAGCCCTTTAGTACTTTCCGTAGCTTGCCTATGACCGTGATTTCCTCAGGACCTCCAAGGTGTTATTGGCACAAGCGGATTTAATATGTTCATATAAATAAAAAACCTTTCATGCTCAGGGCTGGATCAAATACATACAAGATAGAATAGATCCATAAGGCAGATCAAATGGATTAAAATGTCCTAATATTTAACTCTGAGGATTAGATGAAACACCCAGTTCTTTTCTTCCCTGCTATTCTTTTGATATTTATAAAGGACTTAGAAGTGGATGTGCAACATTTGCACAAAAATGACCACATTCGGAAATACATCTGAGTTTATAGGTTTGTGGTGCTGCTGTGAAATTCTTAAGTTTTGCGATACTAACTTTGAGGCATCTTGTTAGTGCCGTTCTGTGTCCAGGTGTACATCGTATTACACACTTGTTTTGTTCTTTCGCGAAGTGGCAGCACTTTTTTCTTTTGTTTCACATAATTATACTGTAAATTGCTGTTAATCACTGTTCTACTCCAATAATGAAGAGCAGAAGCAGGCACGTGAGGACAGCCTTTAGAATACAATGCGGAAAATGAAACATGAAATGAATGGGATCCACCTTCCTGGCCCCTTCTCTCACTCAGTAATTTGTGGCATTTAATGGAGGAAATCATTGTGATTTTCTGCAATAATCTGAGATGGAAAGCGAAAAGAATTAAGAATGAGATCTGTTTTAATCACACAATCTAAAAAAAGACTACATATATTCAAATAATTACAGCTTATTGTCTTTTAAAAAATGTTCACTCCTAATTAAAGTTTCTGTTATCCCTTAGGTTTCAAAGACAGTGAATAAAATTGTACATTTAATATTAGTATTTTAGACAAAAATCAAAAACAGAAAGAGAGAAAACCAGAGAGAGTGAAAAAGTTGAATGATGTTCATTTTATCGGAAAGAGCTCATTTAGAAATATAAATACTTGTGATAAAAAAATTATAGTGAGGTCAATGGCTGCATTTGTATACAACTTAAAACCAAAAGCAATAGTATATAGGCTTGCAAAAGCATTTAGGAAGAAAATGTGTTATAATTGTTAAAGAAAACGCATTAGTCAAAAGAGCTGACACCTAGGTACGTAATCCAATTCAGCCAATATTCCCAATTCAATTCAAACTTGAATTCTGCAATGCTAAAATTATATTAAAAACATTTTTTTTCACAAAACACCAACAAGTTTAAGGCTATATTTTAACATTAAGATGTGTGCATGTTTTTCTAATCACACTGAAAAATGCAAATGTATTGTCTATACATTAGGTGAAAAATATAATGTAACATCAAATATGTAAAGGAAGTAATAAGAAAGTAATAAGAAAGATGAAATACAACACAACCACTGTGCGAGGGGTTAGTGCTGTGTTTAAAATGGGAGATTAGCTACTCATCACAATATTATCCTCTACCTGCAATGAAAGCAAGTCTTAGGCGTGGGTCGATAAGGTTTGACGGCATTTCCAATTCATTTTCCTCAGCTCTGGAAGCCAGACTCAAATCTAACCATTGATCGCACTGTTAATCCATAACCAAGCTCAATCCATCCCCATGGAATGTACCATAAAATAACCGATAATAGGGAAAGGAACTCTTGACTTTCCAAATAACTGGGGAAGAGTTAAGCACAGATTAGACTTTGGTTCATTTAATATACACTTACGTATCTCGCTAAAAGCACTCAGGATTGACACGGCCTTAATTTACCATGCTGCACTGTTGAGTATAATAGTAAGTGCTTTGTTTGTAGAGAGGGAAATATTCCTGAAAACTCTGTCATTTTAAATGTCACGAAAACATTGTGTAGCACTAATGCGCCAAATATTCCTTCCTCTACAGTTTGCACAATAATTAAAAAATGTTAAACAGATTTTTTTTAAACTGTACAAAAACAGCATGCTATTTACTCTTTTCTGTTTTTCTTTTCAGCTTAATGGCCTCTTCTAAAATCTGGTGATGACCCTAGGCCACAAGTTTTCTTTCTCCAGTCCAATAACCAGCAACAACTTTCCCGATCACTGGAAATGTCAGGCGGTTGGTCACACCGTGAATGATGGCATGACACACATCTTAAATCACCTTAATGTTTTCGAAAGTGAGCTGTTGTCAAAATGTTTTCTCTTTCTCTGCTGTGTAAGGGGACTTACAACAGAACATAAAATATTATTATTCACTGAATATGATTATTATTGGTAGCAAATAAGTTATTAATTGAAAGATTGTTTTTGTTTTTCACATGACATCAAGAAAGAAATGTTAAAGGAATATATATGCTTTTAAACAAATGTGTAAATAAATCAAAATATTGTTTCTCAAATGTTTTCCACAAAACTGAACAATAATTGTCCAAAATGTGCATGTTTTCAGAAAGAGTAAATTGACCATTTCATTGACACACTTTGACTGTAATGAACTTAATAAAAATCTGATTCAAGGACACACATTTTATTAAAGAAAAGAGGCTTGGAGGGTTTTGTCTATAGACATTTTCTTCTCCCAAGAAACGTGTTTCAGCAGCCCCTGACAAATGTATGATTGATCCTTGAAAATGACCCAATCCAAACAGAGAAGCTGATAATGGTTTGAAAAGATGGCTCTATTATGGGATAGTATTTCATGTTGTGGAGAAATTGCTCCTAATGAGCCTTGTTCTAAAGGCCTCCAGGCCTGCCATCCCTCCCCTTATTCTCCAGACCTCCAGGGGTTAGTGTCTGTGCGTCAGGCCCCCATTGTTGCCTGCCGACGGATAATGTCCTTATTAATTGTACCTCTTTGTAAGGTGTCAGCTGCAGCCTTCGATTGAGACGGATGGGTCCTCTGGAGTCTGCTCTCTGGCCCTCTACTGCTAGCCTATCTTTAGACAGCACACAGGTGCACCATTTCTCATCTTGTAGCAAGGCACTTGCCCAAGGCGCTCACTGAAATATGACCAAAATTTTATGAGAGGTGAAAAATACTACACAGAGAAATACTTTTGCATTTGTAAAGGTCAAGTGAAGTCATTGCTTCAGTCAACAAAAAATACAGTGTAATGAACAATGCAAACTGTGAGAGAAAATTCAAACCAAAATTACATTTGACAATGAAATCACAAAAGTTCCAATCCAGTTATGCATGCAGAAAACTTCTTTAAGTTAGTATTTTAATGTACAAACTCAGTTCTGACAGGGACTAGTTTAACTCTTTTTCGTATTGGTATATTGTTCTTTGTGTAAGTGAACGTATAGAGATGACGGAGAGAGAGACAAAACATCTCTTACATAATTTATACAAAGTGTACTCTACATCTTCATCACAGCAATGCTTTAGGTGAAATTCAAAAAATCTTAATCTATCAAAACTCTGTCACCATTCCCCCAAAACACATTAAAAAAAAATCAAATAACATGTTATATGAGCGTTGTACTATAATTTGCATAACTATTTGTATTTTAGGAGTTACATGTAAAAAAAAACAATGTAACACGCATATATAGGCATTTAAAATTACGTTTGTAAACATATATTAGCAAAATTGAAATGATGGAGCCTTTGACCTGATAACGTAATAAATAAATAATAATCCTGTTAGCTTTTGATTAATGTACGTGACTGCAAGTAACCCAAAGTACAGATGTGGGAAGCTGGGGGGTCACAAAGGTGCTCAGGTCCATCGGTGTGGTCCAGATTTTTCATAATTACCTCTCCTGGTTATCTTAGAGGAAGTGCTTTTAAAGTAATAAGGGCCATAGTTACAGTGGGACTTCCACAACAAATGCCCTGTCCCATGGCAGCATGCCATAAGCCACTGTCACTTACCTGGCCCATTTATCTCTGTAATTATGCTCACCTGGACTGCATGCCTTGGAGTAATTTAGTCATTAGTTTTGAGCGCAGTTAGTTACTGTTCAAAGTCAGCTCTGAAACTTCACATATCCCTCAACAGTTACTGTAATCATAACCATTTACTCTTGAACAAAAGCAGGTCAGTGATTGTGCGTGATTAAGCACAGGCTGGAGGCGCACAGGCAGCTTTGAGCACTGACATGCGCACTGCAATGCGCTTCTGAAAAGCATGTTTTCATTTCACCTTCATGGTGCCGTGTAAGAAAAATACGTTTACACGTTGTTCAAGAATGTTGTTATATGCCCGACAATCCATGTGATACACGATCCAAATTATGTCATAAATAATGCTGTTTTATCAAAGTCTGTTTACATAGAATACTAGTTTTACAGCATAGATTTTAGCTTGCTTCCTAACTTTTCCCAAATCAGCAGAGAAGAGAACATAAAAACAACATCACTCGCTAAAGAATGAGCAGGATAACAATAAGGCTTGAAACATTTAAAGTGACGTTACCTGAATGACCGTGAGTGTTGAGGACGCTAATGAAAAACCGCACGTAATAACTTGTCTCTTCCGGTCACGAGACACGTTTTTGATCTAAATAATTGGAATATTTAATGATCATATTGTTTTACTTAAAAATATCTATGATCCTCTACAGAAAGAGTGAAATAATCATTAACCCTCTAATAACAATTTCCACAGAGCTATACTGCTCCCTTAGTGGTGACCAAATTTCCACCGCGACCAATAACTTTACACAAGTTTAAAACGTTTACGTAGAGAAGGCAGTTTTGTTCTGCAGCATTTCTTAATAATTATGGATAAATAGAAATGTATGATTTGATTGTTTATACATTTCTAGTAATCAAATTTGAAGTTCCTAATAAAATATATTTAAATATAATTTCCATCACACAACGCTGTAATATCTTGAAGATGACAATGACAAATATTAATGGCGTTTCAGCACAATTGACAAAACAATAATAATGAAATACAGATCAATCTAATAAAAATAAAAAAATGCCTGTAATGCATTTATTTTGTACTTTTCATTGCTTTTCTGTGCATTGTTTGTGGACAAATTAAACTAGTGAGTGGGTGAAAACATATATTTAATACGAATGAAAACATGACACAAACGTGAATAACTGTGTTTACATGAAAAGTGATGATTGATTAAATATATTGTACGTGTATTATTTTCACATCAGGTCAGTAGTCTTTCGGACTACAAGGACATTTTGGTTGGATAGGACAAATAGGCCTACGTTATTTCCCCATCAATAAATGAACCTTCTTCTGAGGACCATATTATTTTTATAAGTTGTGGTTTTGAGTCTGGTGGTAATAACTTGCTGTAATGAAATATCTTTTTCATTGATTATATTGGTTTGTTGAGAAAACACAGTTAATTAAGTGGATTGAAGCCTCTATGAAATCACCAGCATTAACATCAAATCCTTTCCTCCTCATTAAAGGCAACACAGTCAATTTAATTAATGCATATTAATCCCAACTGATGCTCATTTCAGCTTTAGAAAAAAAGGATCCATAGCAGGGCTAGCTTGACTTCAGATCACTTTGTTTCAATCATGCAAGTTTGATTGCTGCCTGAATTTGTGGGCACCACATGGAGGGGCTTCCATTTGAAACGTTCTGCAGCATTTTGTGTGATCTTGCATGAGCTAATTAAAAGAGATGAATCACAGCTTTCAGAGTGCATGGACACTGGTCCACGATCTCTAAGTATTGTGATGTGTCAATGGGGCATGTCTGCATTAAAGGAATAGTTCACTTAAAATACAAAGATTGTGATCAATATCAAATAAATCTTATTTAGATATCACTCAAAGCTATCATAAGGCTTTAAAGTCATTTTAATGTATAGATCAATTTTCTATCTGTCCATTATGAACCTGACAGCACCTGTCATCTTCATTGAGGATGCGTCGTATTCTTTAGAATTAATCATATGTATATTTGTGTGTTCTGAGAGTAAATAAATAATGATGGAATCTAAATATGTGTAAGTTGTTTTAAAAACTCAAATACTAAATGTAATCCTGCCTGAAAGTGTGGTGCGTAAACACACCACATCCTATGTAAAACAATTCAATACTTTGCAGAGGCCTCGGCTCCACACTAAATGCCTTTGTATGGCATTCTGCAAGTAATGTTCACCTTTCAAATATTTGTATAATTTCAAGCTGCTTGCTATGTCAAGCCTTTCCTTTCCTTTGACTGGCTATGTCAGAGGTTATCCACAATGCCCTTGGCTGTGTTTTCAGACAGAAACACACTCTCTCTCTCTTGCCAACACATTACTCCCATTGGTGATAGGGAAAAGCAAATAGCTGCTGCCAGTGGTCAAACATGACCCAGGCTCTTTTTCATGGACATTGATATGCAGCAACTGAACTTAAGTGGCAAATTTTGTACTCTCTTGTGTTTTTATCTCCCTGATAGCGAGTCTGTTAATGATGAACAACACATTGGCGCCTGGAATTGAATTGAAAATGAAAAGAGAGTTGCCCCAAAATGGACCTTTTATAGAATTTCTGCTTTCTGGCTTGTAACATACCAGTCAGCCGGTGTTTAAATAATGATAAGCAAAACAATGAAAGGTGAATACTCTGCACTTTGGCCAGTAATGTAAATGCAAAAACTGTAGGAAAAACTGTGTGCATAAACAACAAAACAAGGAAATTGGAAAAACTTGCCGTTCAGTGCTTTTGCAGGTATACACAGGAGTGCACTGATTCACTTCACCTTGTGTATTTGGTGTACAGTCTGACACAAAATAAAACAAGTTTTTGCATCTTATCAGACAATCTTAGCCGTGCAGAAAGTGCTAAGCAGCATTTTATTTCAGCAGATAACTTTTTAAGACAATTTTGCATATGCTCACAACAAAAATGAAAAAAATAATTCAAAACCACAACATCGAAATAAGAAATAAAATTAAAATGATGCCTAATGTAAATCATTACCATTGTTTGCGCCTTTCATTTCACCTAGTGTGCGATTATTGCTGATCTCTCCTATTACCATTAGCTGCTTGAGGCAGGTGTCAGTACAAACATGACCCCTGTTTAACATTTGCTTCTTACAGACAATTATGTGCTGTGGTCACTCACTAAAGATGCACAGCGGAGCTTCACAACACTCTTAACAACCTCTCACAGAAACCCAGTCTGCTTCACAGAAGTGTGGCAGCACAGGCTCGGATGAAATGGGAAATAAGGCATGAAGCAAGAAAAGAGGGGAGCATCCAGCTTCAGATTCCATTAAGAAAGGTGCTGCACCTTTTCTAAGTGTCAATTGTTTTTCTGTCTCCTGAAGTATAGATGATGTTTGAATTCAAAGTATTAAGTCCTGAGCCTGCTGTGTTAAATTATGGTCTGTGAGCTACAGGGTGGGGATAATCAATGGAAATACACACTGGCAGTGTGTGATGTGTGTGCCCCTAGCAGCAGGGACGCTGTGCCCCCCTGTTCTGTCCCCTCAGCGGGTTAAATAAATATGACAGTGTAAGTGAATGCACTAGATTATGTGATATCATTGTAGAATCAAGCAATGCTATTACAGTCCCTTGCCCACTGTGAGGGATACTGACGGAACTAGCTTCAAATGGTCCCCCCTCCATACACATACACACCCCAAAATACCAATAGATGAAAGAAAAAACATAGCTCTGTAAATTGAAAATATGAATGACTGTGATCACGGCCGATGGATCTAAAGAAGAGACACTGGGTGCGAGTACATATGTTATTTTCTGGTTTGCCTCCATCCTGGATTGTCAAATCAAGTGGAACTGTGCTGCAAAGGATCGGCCTGCTGTTTGATGTCTGCCATGCAAAACTAATGTAGGAATATGATTCTCAAGAAACAAAACCACACAAAACATCAATCATGACCATTTTAATTGAATTATTGAAAGCATTATTGGTGCTGTATAGGAAATGTATATTTCAATTATTTTTGTCAATCATGTATGAAAGTGTATATATTCCAGAATTGTAGTTTGATTCGTAATGAAATACTGTTAAGGGCTCTTCCTCACTATGGTTTTATTTTTAATGATGAATGATAAAGATGATGGTATTGTAACTTCCATCATAAGAATCATAATAAATATTCTTCACAATTCAAACAAACAAAATACTGTGATAATCATTTACAAAATCATATAGAGATTTTTTGATAAATAAAACAAATATCCCCTCTGCTATTACAGCTTTTCTCAGCATTTTTTTCCTTTAAATACATAAATACTTTTATTTTGGTATTGATGCGTTGAAAAGTAAATTACACAACCTACTCAATACAAAAACCTATTTCTGAGCTTTTCAATGTCCAAGCCCATCATTACAGAATGCTGGAGTTGGAGAGCTGATTTGAAGATTCAGGCCGATAATTCCTTTCATAGCAGGAGTGATGTATGATGAGATTGATGAAACGTCATACTGCAAAGAGGCAGATGCAGGGAGAACAGCTGTGGAAAGATAGGTCTCTGCCACAGATAAAGGTTGATGAATGGATGTGCTATTTTCAGGTTGACCTGGTGAAATGACAAAGCTCAATTAGCTGGCTCTTGAATGTGGGTGAGCCGCTGGTGAGCCGGCTGTATAGTAACCCCAGAGCTCTGATCCACTGCTGGTATTGATTAAGCCACTCTCTCAGCCAGCAAAAGGTATCAAACGAAGCATGTGTGAAAGGCATTATCAGTGACCACTTCAGATAACCTGATACAACCCGATACAGCCCTCTCAAAAGGTTGTAACCCCTTCGGCCCTCTGGCTGTCATTATTTTACAAGCTTTCTCCACTTTCCTCTCTCTATTTCTCTGTCTCCCGTTTTGACTCTCCCCTTCTCTTTCTCACTATATGTATACATTGTTATCATTTGGTGTTTTCTATAGTCTTATTCATCCTTATGCCCTATAAATGTACAGCTGATATCTTTAGTTAATGTGACAGTGAACCTCAAAAGCAAAATACAAAATTGCTATCGGCCTTTCCTCGAAAAGATGTTTCTCCGACTCAACCTCCTCCATTGTCAGCTGTCTTCAGCCGTCTCTGGGGCCTTGTTGGTTTGCTGGAAGGTTTTAGCAGGTAATCGTGGTGTTGCTTGTTTGCGGAGAAACAAGTGTCAGAGGTAACCCCTGAACCTCCACGCTGCAGCTCAAACAGATTCTAAAGAATGATGTAACAAAGCCCAGCGGAGATCGTGCAGAGATAGAGAAAGACAGAGAGAGAGAGAGAGAGAGAGAGACGGAGAGAGAATGTTGTTGGCCTGAGGGAAGACACACAAACATTACATGTTAGTATGTTTGTGTCAATGCAAGGTAATCAGCAATCTCATGTTAATTGCCTCTGATGTCTATGTATGAGACAAACATAAACAGCTTGGCTTATCTGAAAAATGTTAATCACTGGATCTGAAAGAAAGAAAGAAAAAAGAAAGAGAAAGAGAAAGAGAAAGGGAAAGAGAAAGAGAAAGAGAAAGAGAAAGAGAAAGAGAAAGAGAAAGAAAGAAAACCTTTAAATGGTGGTAGTACCATGGCAGGTACAACAGTTCGGTATGTCAATGGACTGAGATGTCTTTAGATGCAGTTATTTTAGCTATTGCTGATCTCAATATTTCATATGGAAATGGCATCTCTGCCTCGAAAGAAAAATTCTATTTATTTCAAAGACTTTGACTAAAGCGCATTACGCATTCATATAATTCAGAACTGACTACGAGGCAGACATCCACTCTCTGTCCATGTACGGGTAATTATATGAATACTCTGCATACTCCCCCTTTCTCTGCTCTGATATGATCTAATAACATGCCACAAATTATTGCATGCCTGCCTAAGCCTGGCACATGTCTGATTGCTTGGATACATTAATGTGCCTTCATAGAGCTTTTAGAGAGCTTGAAGAGATGCAATTTGAGAATGTAATGGGAGTGGGTGCTTTTAGCCTTGGACATGTCGCTTACTGGGGCTTAGGGGCTAGCTGACATTTGGAGGCATGTGTTCATTGTGAAAGCTTTATACGCCTTGCGCCTAATGTGCGGTATGCACGTATTGTAAATTTCCCATGCGCACCCTATTCCAACATTAAAACCAACAGTGAAATATCACAAAAGCTTGTTTTCTTACTGTCCGTCAGAGGGGATCATCATCTTCTTTTTCAACTGTGCCGGTCTCTTTTCTCTGGTGAGAGAATGGTCTGAAAGGGAAGGCTTGATGCCAGGTATTGGTGACACGGCAAGGGGAATTTGCTGCCTTGGCCACAAAAGATTTGGGGAGCCACATTTGCATAAGGTCAGAGCCTGCCTCCTGATGGAAGTTGTGCAGCATCTCCCGTCTCTTAGCAACCCCCTTGCTCTCTTGGTCCTTGCGTTAAATTGACTGGTCCTTTTCTTCCTTTTCAGCGAGAGGCTCACAATAAAATGCCACCCTCCAACCTATGTCTGTCACCCAGAAGGTCACCATTCTTTTTTTCTCCCTCCCCACTCATTCTCTTTACAGCGCTTTCATCTCCAATTAAATGAAGGGAAGAATGTTTGTTTGGTGGTAATGGATAAGAAAAAATCTTAATCCGTTTAAGATGTCATCATATAAAAAATATATCTGTATTTCCCATGAAAAGCAGGAAAAGAGCTATTCAACATTATCTGACCAAAAATTGAGAATCTGGATTATACAGTAAAGAGAGTAAAATCTAATATAAAAAATAGTAAAATCTAATATAAACAGGAGAGCAGCAGACCAGGAGAGAGCAAAGGATGTGTGATGTGTTTTCAGTCCGTTGATAGTGGGCCAATGCTTGGTCAAAGTGGAACAGAAATTGGTTGCCCCCTGGCGTGGTGGTGGGAGGGGTTGAAAAGATCCAGATGCTGAGAAGTCATGTTAATAGAGGGTCAAAATTGGACAATAGTATCCATCACTGCTTTCAGAGCTGCCTCTGTTATCCAGACCAATTTCTGACTGCTCTATCAAACAGAATTGGAGGGATGATTCAATTACTATGGTTTAGGCATGTCGGCAGCACACCATCATTTTGACTATGCTCATGTCTAATGGGTGTAAACTAACGTTAAACAGAATCTCTCTGAGTCCAAAAATTGGAAAAGTGGAATGGAAGTGTGTGTGTCATAATTAATATTTCGTGTGTAATACTTAAATCCTGGACTGCAAAGCAGAGGGAGTGCTGTGTAAAGAGGGTTTTGGACAATCTGGAGACTAGAGAGTCTGATAGCCCAGATTGGAATCACACTATCATGAGATGACTAAATTTATCTCTAGGGCACTTTAAACACACACTCTCTCTCTCTAGTCTACATCTTTGTCTGTTCTGGAGAACGTTTGCTCTAACGATCGTTATAAAACGTCGTGCATTTTAAATGAATGACTTCGGATGAGGTAATAAACTGTGGTAAATAAAGAGTTAATGGCAAGAACTAAACATAAGGAGGCAATCTACACCGACAGATTTAAACCAGACGAGCTATGATTATAATTATGATAATGTGGTGATGTTGATAACAGAGATGATGATGACGGTCATAGTGATCATGATAATCATGATTTCTATAATAAAGACACATATCTTTGAATGGGAAGTTATTTTAAAATAACCTAAAACCGAAGTTTCTTTAACGTTTTCGTATTTATTTACAACGACGTCGTGAAGTTTCTTGTACAGGTAAGGATCTGAAAAGCTGTCGAATTGGATGTCTTGAGTCTGAAAACTCTATGCGCTGCGTCAGTCGTCTCACAAAAACAGTCGCCAAATCACTCTGACCCTGTCTGTTTTTATGTCAATAAAGCTACAAAAAATATATATGTATTTAAAAAATATTTTAAAATCATAAACTTGCAATATTTTAAAGAAAATGCAGTGTACTCATCAGCTGAAATAAGCCAGTAAATAATATGGTTATCAATATTTTTTAAATGATTGAATAATCTAAGAATAATAATAATAATTATTATTGTTATTTTAATTCTTAACAATTTATATCCTAAAAAATTGTTAGTGGTAAATATTGTTAGTGAATGTCGTTGCCATTACAAAATCGAAAATAAAACAGCAGGCTATAAAAATCGATATTAAGACTTTTTTGACATTTTTTTATCCTAAAATCAATGTCAAATTAATCGAATATTATTTATGCATTCTCCATTTTGTAGTGTAACAACGCTTTGAACATGGTGAGCGCACTCAGTCATGCTGGCAGAGGTTGAGGGCAGTCTGAACTGTTGCCAGTGAGAAGGGAAGCATTAGTGTTCCTCTCTTGTACTTAAAGGTGCCGAAAATGTCCCTGAACAGCTGTTAGCCACAGTGTTACACCTGTGAAGTTTGCTCATGTGAAAGCTGCTGGAAGGAGGGCGCCAGGCAGCCTGAAGTCAGAACAGTGACCCCTTCAAATTTTAATTAACTGCGAGCAGATGCACTAAAGACAAAGGTTCAATAAAGGACAAATTGGGAAGCATGAAGAATGGAGAGAGGGAGGTAAAGAGGTGGCAAAACATACATGCAGCCAATCTGATCGTTTTGCCCTTTAAACTTAGTCCGACGAGCTACCCCAAATATAAATCATGCTGCAAATGATACTTCCTTTAATTCGGCAATTTGGTGGTCCTATTGTTCTTGTTGATGAGAGACAAGTTTAAATAGCATTAGAATGGTAAGGCTAAAACAATAGGTCAAAAACTGCAAATGGTGACGATCTGCTAGCGAGATGAATATTTGTTTAAACATTTTAAGTAAACCGTGATATATTTGTTTTACAGGGAGATTGTGTTCGCATCACTTTTCCACCTGCAGTAGCTGCTCTATACCTGGGGGGGTCACAGCCACCTGTCTGACAGCTTGTGACCTGTTTAAATGACTATTACACTGCCTTAACCACGTGATGAACAGAAGTTACTCCCGGTAAAGACACGTTCACGTGGCACAGAAGATGCACCCATAATGACTCTGCATGCTGCGGTAAAATGAAAAGTGTGCTTTTACTTCTGACGTCACCGTCTAGATGTAAATGATGGGACCTTTTGGGTAAACCTTGACATTACATCATTATCTTCCACATCTTGCTTATATTTATTCGCAGCAAATACAACGTTCTTCCCTAAATGATTACATCTTTTTATCATTTTGATTAATATTACTGCTATGGGCTGCTGGAAATGATGCTACCATTATTGTAACATGTATAAAGTGTGACTGAAAAATATCTGTCTCGAATTAAAATATTTATAAATAACTATAAATGAATGTAGTTATTTAATATACTATAAATTAACCGTGACCTCTACATAGAGAATAGAGATTGTTACTTTGCTCCCTGTAATGGTCTAATTGTCATTTTAAATGCCTTGACCCTCTTGAAATAAACCAAACAAAACAGACATCGACTCAAGACCTCCAGTGTAGCCTATTGATTTCGATTTCTTAATTGTATTTGACTGCATGAAAGAGAACATTACACAGAGATTTAAGAGGAATACATCTGTAGCACCAGATATCTCATACTTCTGCCTGTGAGCATAAAATATTCCACTGGGATATCTCATTTTTGATCGATATAAGAATCAGGAGTGATGGGCTTCTAAAATCGAGTTCCTAAATGTGATATAAGGGCCCCAACATCTCCCAATCTGCGCCTCAAGATTGTGATGATGGAAAGCCCTTGGACTTAGAGATTACATCAAAGAATCCCATGCTTATAGCTATCATTTGAAGTAATCTCTAGCCCTCTCCGGTCTCTCTCCTAAACATCCAGCGTTTCTCATTCCACTTGTCATTTTCCCAATGCTCCTGTCTCTCGTCTGTTCGTCATAGCCTGTAATAAACTGCCCTTTTTGTACAGAGGTAAAGTCCAAAGGGCATCAGATTTATTTCCAAATGACAGAAAGGAGGACAAGGGACAACCTCGCATATCGGCTGCTCCTGGTCCTTCTTTATCTCTCTTTCTCTGTGTGTGTATGTGTGTACCACTTTTCCTTAGAAAAAATCATCCATCTTTAGCATTGATTCTAACATTTTTACAGCGTTTGTGCTTCTGGGTGTTCAGGAAACTGTTATCATTAATGCTGAACAACATATGCTGCCTCCAACTATTTATCCTAACAAACTATGTAGAACACTCAAAAAGGAGAAAGGCATAGCCTAATGCCTTAACGTGTGCCATCCTCTTGACACATAGCTTATGTCTTTTAAAGATTTAAAGAGAAAAACCCTGCCTGAATAAAATATCTAGAGCACTTAATATTTGTTTTATTGTACACCCCACTGCTCATTTTTATTGTAGGACCCCCTGCTAAGGTTCCACCTCCACCAAGAGATTCGTTCTCTTTTTTCTTCGCACTGCAGCAAACAATGATAGAAATATTAATACTCATAATGCCATCTTTCTCTCTCTTTCTTAGCCCCATCACACATGCATGTTTTGATATGTCTCTGATATCACAAGGGTGTAAAACATCTGTGCATGCGCTGCCGTGTGGGCAGGACTCCCACCCACTGTCAGTGACCTGCAGCGATTCCTCCTGGACCTGCGCCACACAGAGGCTGTGAAACGTCAGCTCTAGCTCTCTGAAATGGCTGCCCTGTCATATCGCTTGCCTTTGCTAGACACCGTCATTCTAACACGACCGCATCTCCTCCTTCAGTTCGATCTGGGCCATGGCGCCGTGTACAGCTGAGCCTCCCACAGCTGCGCCTGTCTGTTATACAGGGACGGTTCTGTCAAACCACCGACTGCGACACAAATCTAGATCAGCGACAACGCTTTGCTCAGTAACATTTCCTCTTATCCCATTGCAATGTAAAACCAAAATATTGCTTGTCGTCGTTAAAGAGGGTCAAGATTACGGTGAGCACAATAACTCAGGTTGTGTCCCCTAATTAAGTATTTATGTTGCAGCAACTGGAGATAGAGATATACTTTTACACAACACCAGCCGCTCAGACGGTCTTTTTTCCCATTCCCTCCCAACCCCCCCCCTCCTTCGTGGACGTTCTGCTTTCCCCAAAGGCAGTGAGGCCATTTCTTGCACTTCCAGCAATGATATCAAAAGGTTTTTGGTCAAGCCACAGAAAGGTCATTCTAATAATACCCAAGGTCATTGGTGGGAGCCAATGAGTCTCCCAGTCATTTTTCATTTGTTGGTGGAGCTAACAACAGTTGCAGGGGGACTGGAACTTGGAGCCAGTAGCCATGTGATGTCACAAACACATGCCAGAGGATTATAAGGGCAAGCAGGGGACAAGGCCTGTGGATTTAAATTCGTCTTTATTTTACATTTTCATATAAAATAGACTAATAATAAAGTAAATTAAAGTAATATTAAATAAAATAAAACGCTTCATTTAATGAACACAACGTGAGGATGGTCAAATGCGTGCTGAGGTGAATATGTCATAACCACTATAGAAAAGAAATCGTGAATCAAAAAGTTGAATATGTATTCATGTATATATTATTAAATATGTGTATATTTAACGCGTTTTGAATTAGCATAACGCCTATTTATGAACACGTCTGTTCTATTTAGAAGGAAATTAAATACTAACCTTGAAAAATGATGGTCCTTGATACGACGTGCATCAGAAGTGATACATACAGTAATATATAGACGTCAATGTAAATGTATTCACTTATAGAAGCATTTCAGTTGTATCACAAATGAATCAGAAGATTTCAGCTTCTTTTGCTGCCACATTGAGACATCATTGACCTAATTGCCAGCAAGCCGGCACATCCGTCAAAGCCCTCTCACTGCATAACTTTAGCCTGTGATAATGATAAGGAGAGGAACATTTTGACAAATTCCTTTTGAGGAATGATCTGCACTCTGCTCCCCTATGCCTCATTGGCCTGCATGTAGATAGCACTGTTCCTCTAGCACAAGGTCATAGAGTGTAAATATGAATTGCATTTTGCATTACTTCCAGATGAGTGAAGCTGTCAGACCAATAATACCAGCTTTCAGTCCTGCATTCTGCCACTTCTCCCCCATTTTTTTGGCCAAGGGGTCATGGGCAAATTGAAAGTGGCAGGCTGGCCAGCATGTTTGACAGACTAATACTGTTAGAGTACCCTGTCATAGCTTAGATCAGAGCTGCACAACACATACTGTCTGCGAGGGGTCTCCGTGTTTTGGCTGTTGGAACATCACAGACCCAGGAAGGAGGAAAAAGAAAAGACAGAGGACTCTCTGGCTTCAGGGTTCAATAGTTATTCACTTATTATATAATAAAGAGGCTGTTGAGTTCTCTTTTTTCAAGTTATTACGTTATCAAGTGCCTCTTAAAGTTACTTTGCGTTCCATTCTGCAGGTTCTTCAACTTGAACGCTTTTGCTGCCAAAGAAACATTCATAACATTGCATTCATTTTGTTTTTTTATACCATTTTATTTTTCCACTCTTAACCCTAAAAATAACATTAGGATATTGTTGACATGATTTATGATCAGCTTTTGAAATGTTTCACTATATTTGTTAAGTATAACCTAACCTGTGTACAAGTAAATTATGTCTTTCAGTGGAGCATATAATTTTTTTGTTACTATAAATGTACAAGCTGTGTTTTGTGTGTAAGGTTATATGAATTTAAAACACCATGCATTGTTTTTTAATTGATAGATGATTCAGAATCTTTCTGCAGAACACTCTACACATTACTCCCAGATGATTATCACGGTCAGGTGCGCTGAGGTTTAAATACCTAAAGGTCTTTTCTCCTTTAACTGTTAGTCTGTTACAGGTCCGGGAAGACACCTGTCACCTTATTAGAGGACGGAAGTTCAATTCAATAAAGTTTTTTTAATATCCACTTCGAGATTTATATAATGCTTATTAACAAATTTGTAGAGTTCATTGATAACATAATTCAGTAAGATGCCTATACACATGAAGGAGATCTTTTTCTTTTTGTCCTCAGACACACAAAAAATATATTATGTCTTTCCTTTTGTCACATCTTTTTCCAATTGTACTACCAACTGCCAGTCTAAGCTTCATTCATTATAACCTTACAAGTTATAAGTAATGTAATAATATAAGTTATGAGTAATCCCCTTCAGTAGCTTATGTGGAAAAAAACTACTCTTCACCAAAGACCTTAAAGAGAAACATGCAGCAGAAAACTCAATGTGTAGATGTCTAAAGATGGTAATGATTATAAATCTATGGGGATTTGCATGTCCCACACTTGCAATATGCCACGGGACAAATAAAAAACATATGAAACATAAAATAATGGTACCTGTCACAAGTTTAATAGGAGATACGGTACAACTGCTTGAGGCTGGGAAGGGGGAGGTTGTGTGGAAAATGAAAAGAAAGAAATTCCTTCTCAGGGAGTGAATATTCATATCAGTGTTGTCATCTGCAATAACAAGAGGTGTCAATTTCACATCATTCACAGTGCACCCATGTGTCTTAGAACTGATCTTTAGGACAAGAACGGAGTACAGCCAGCCATTCAACGTGGCAATAAAAGATGCAGACATGCTCAGGCTGGCCCTGTGGAAGACCCTCTGATGTTATCAAAATATCAAAAGTAAGTCGTGCACAAGAGCTTTGACAGGGGGTCAAGGTCCATGTCTACATCTTCACATGTGTCAGAATAGGTCTGGGTAGAAGACCTGTGGTGTAAAATGGGCTTCTATGCCTGTCATCCCCTTAATAGACTTGTCAACCAATAGCGCAGTCCAAAGAGCAAAGCTGGTGGCATGTTGTGCAACGACCATATGTGGAGAGGATTCATGAAGTTATTGAGAAGATGTGCAGAACTTCACGTTACAAATAAAAATAATAGCATTGTGTCAACGGATCATTTTAAAAGACCATTTGTAATTTGTCAAAAATTGTTTTGTTTTTTCATATCCAAGTGAAAATTCATATACTTGCAAAAAAGTGTAGAAGTTGGCATCAGTGCAGAAATGAAGTATGTTTAATCGTTTTTCCAACCGTAAACTGTGGAAGTTTCGTCATGGTTTCGTAAAAACTGCACATTAGCGCTACATTGTTTCCGACAGTGTTTTTGACAGTATTATTATGACTGTTTATTAATATCATTATGGCTGTTTATTATTATTACAATTGTTGATAATATTAATAATAATAATAATAATGTCTTCAAGTTATTTAAGGCTAGACATTAGTTTTATCCAGACGTTTAAAAAATGACAGCAGAGAAAAAAATCGATTTTGTGTCTTATGTTTTAATTGTATAAATATACAAGTAGCTTACAAGTACGTGAAGATTTCGATGCTTTTATTTTGGCATATTTTGGATTTAACCATATTTATTTCTTATATGAATCTGTTTATCATTATCATAATATTAACAAAACAATAAACCACCAAAACAATGCACAGTTTACAGCTCAAATTACAATGTTCATAATTTTGTGATGGCAGCCCTATACTTGTCTGTCTGTGTGGTTGACAATAACATATAGAAGGAAATCATAAAGCAATTTAGGCACTTTTTGGACACACATTTACTAGCAAGAGCGGTCTAGCGTTGCGTAACACGCGATAAATTATTTCGTCATTTATAGTTAATTAGAATGCATTCCGAGCTTATTTTTGTGCTGTATAGTTTTCACACTATTCAAACACCCACACAAACTCACTGAGGCTCAGCATAATTAAACAGCGTTCCTTTAATTGTGTTACAGACTACCATGTCTGTAATAGTAAAATAAAATGTATTATCATCTGTGTTCTCTTTCTGTTGACCAACACAGATTCACTGTCGTTTTCCAAAATGTCTCTTTCTAGGTCCAATCCTCTGTTCATCATGAATTCTTTAACGGATCTCTGTCTTATTCTCTCACTCTGCCTCTCTCTCCCCCTCTCTTTTTCTCTCTTTTATTTCACTGATCTGAGCTTGAAATGCGAAGGCAGCACAGCACTAAGCCTTCAAACGTGTGATTTTTTCAAAAGATCTCTGGAAGCAATCTCAGCTCGCCTGACCCCTGACAGCTGCACATCTCTTTATTTCTCTCTCTGCCGCCACTTCATTTGGTCGAAAAGCTCTCAGATTCACACCTCTGTCGGTCAACACAACTGTTTAAATGTGCATACACACCAAATGCCCAACATAATGCACAAATGATAATAATAATATAAGCAGCTCTCTTTCGTATTTTCTTATATTTTTTCTTGTTTCTAAAACAGGTTACTGAAATACGTCCTATCTAATTTCCCAAAAGTTATTCTGTCAGCATTATTTAAGAAGAAGGCTACAAGCGTTGGAATATTTTTTTGTTCGTTTTGTCTAGATTTAAAGGCAATGTAAACTTGGCAAAAAGTCGCCTTTAAAATAAAAGAGTGACAAAAAATAATACTTGACATGCAGTCGAGTAAAAATTACATTACAGTACTCATACTAAGCACATACGACACAAAAGTTAATACAAGTGAAATAAATATATTAAATGTTTATCATACAAAAAATTATAATAAAATGCAATGTAAGTAGCTTTGGATAAAAGCGTCTGCCAAATGCATAAATGTAGAATTTTCAACAGATTTGAGTAGGAATGAATATTGTCCGTTCTTTCTTTCTTCAATGACTTGTTCAAATCTGTAGGTTATTAGTCAATAACTCGCATGGTGACTGTCACACTGCTTAGACCTGAAACCTGAGCTGCAAATAGACCACGTGTCTTGCGAAAAACTATTTTTATTGTGATTACGTTTCCAAACAAAAAGCACTGGATACATCTCAACTAACGGCAGAATAAACTTCAAAATAAACATCTTTATCTAGGGCCATTCATATTTATTTCATGCATCCGAATGTTCTTATGTTTTTTTTTATTTTACTGTATTCAGTAGTATGTTCGTCAGAGCCTCGACAGTATTTTTGCTATATGTATGTGTTGGGGAGACAAAACCAAAGTTTAGCCTTTAGTAGCATATAAACAATTTTATTGAACAAACATTATATCTTTCATTTTAAAATAACGTAAATACAAGATGATATTAAGAGTGGTTTGCAGTGTTGTTAAATAATCGTTAAAGTTATTTTAAGTGTGCTTTATGGAACAAATTGAGGTTCAAGTTTATGAAAGTTATAAAAACCGCTCTTCTTTTGTGCGTTTGGTTGTTACTTTGCAGTTTCAAAGCCCATACTCAAAATGTTTTATTATTTGTTCTGTCATGGGGTTTATCACCTATTCCAAGTATGATATGTTTTCTGTTTTCTTTCTATTGCTACTATTACTGACTCAACTGCATTTATGCGCGCATACAAACGACACAAAGACCTATTACTGTTAATTTGTAGTATACCTTGAATTATTATTATTCAGGTCCCCTCCCTCTTTTTAGGGTGAATATGTTGTGGGACCCACCCTCTTTTGAAATGAGACTGTAGGCCCTATCATTAGATCGGATGGCAAGTCTTTATACAAAGTGTTTTGCATAATTATATACCAAAGCCAGAATAGCCACCCTCAAATTTTATGGGTCACATAGCATTCACAATTGCCACATTATTGTCCTCCGGAGTCTTGTCCAACCAGTGACAAGGAATGAAAAAATCTCATCTGCCTAATCTAAGATTGGGAGATTGAATTTTCATTGTAATAAAAAAAAGTAAAGAAGATTATTACCAAAATGACAACTTGTTTACATATAGTGATAAAGTTCACAGAACTGGCCCAGACTTGAGGGAACATAGTTGGACTCTGCATACTCGATCATACAAGGCTTCTAAAAGCAGAACTGGATCATTTGTTCTAATTCATGTGGCTGCAACTCTATTGTGTTGTATGGTAGCATCATGCAGCTTGTCTGATTAAAGAAAAGTAAAATACTGTGAATAATAAGAATAATAACAACAACAACAATAACAGTTTTTTACTTAAACACGGAATAGAGTGTTAGACAGCAATGAAAATGTTTTTGCACTATACAAGGCTTCACTAGATGCTGATGTGATCCTCCATGTCACTCATAATGACTGTTTTAAAATATAAAAGTATTTCAATAAAAAATATTATATTTTATAATCTCTATATAATGTTACAAAACAACATTTAAAAGCAGTATGAATAAGACCGTGAAGGACAGCTGAAAAAAGAGAAAGAAAGAAAGAAAGAAAGAAAGAAGGAAAAAAGAAAGAAAGAAAGAAAGAAAGGAAAGAAAGAAAGAAAGAAGTTACATTTACAAATCTGGTTAAATAAATGAATTAAATAAATAAATGTCAAATCGGGTTCACTTAGAACCAATATGGTACCTCTGGTCACCAAACCTTCTAACCTATCTAAGATTCAGTGATTTATTTTGCGCTATACTCAAGAAACAAATCAACAAGAATAGAAAAATGCTAAATGTGTGCACTAAAATATAAAAAGCTTCCTTTATTCGTTTAATCAAACTCATTCTGAACAAAATACTAGTGCATTTTTTTAAAAGCTACAATATCATCAATGTTTTAAGCAACAACTCCAACACTGAGTAAAAAATTAATAAGAATTTCTGTTGTATCCAGTATTTTCTTGTTTATATTCTTTCTTAACTGTTCAGATAAAGCGTTTAGGGTCTTTGTTAGAGCGTAACAATTTAGGTTCATCGATTTATTTATTTTTTTATTATTTGGAATGTCGACATTCGCTTGTCCGAACTGGGTCAAATCTCAGAATCATGGAACATATTGAAGAAAAAACACGAAAGTAGAGTTCACGTCATTATCATTTAATAAATCATACACAACCAATTTTAAAATTACAAAAAGATAACGCTACAAATGCAACTTTAACGAATTTACAAAACAACTAAATAAATATAATCATAAATAATATAATAATGCAAACAATACACCTAATGCTAATATAAACATAAAGTAAAAATAATAATAATTATTATTAGTGTTATTTTCAATACATTAATTATAATAATGGATAAAGGGTCTGCAAAGAATCAAAAAGGTAGGCTGCGTAGTACTAGACATTTACAATAAGAAATTGCTTTGGTCATACTGCACATTTGTCTTTTCCATAGGGAATTTAAAAGGAAGGCAAAGGGTCTTTAAGTTTAATATTTTAATAACGTTACACGTAGCTGCGGAATATGTTCATATAATTATATTGATTTTTTTTATCAAAGGTTTAATACCTTTTAAACCACTTCATTTACAGCACAAAATAATTACTGAAAAACGAATTTCAGTATATTTGTAAAAAATATTTACAGATTTATGAATGATACAACGTTGTGTTAGCCACTCAGTCAAACTGAAGCCCAATGGTCGCAAAAAGCCAAATACTCTCAACAATAACCACAACACTACAATAAACACTAATAATAATATAAATGCCATAACATTATTTATTGTATTAAGTGTGAGAAGCATGAAAAGTTTTGATAAATTACCTAATATATCATTATCCAATTTAAAACCAAGCTCTAGTCATTTCGACATGTGTGAAAGAAAACCCAGAGGGCAGGAATAACTGAGCTTTTATCTTGACAGATGTACAAAATAGCGCCATCTTGCTTTTAAATGTTGAACAACAGGCTTCATTCTTTCTCAGTCTACGAGTTGTGTTATGCCTGCGTTTATAATGAACACAAAAGAAATATTGTCAATTCGGAGACCAGTTTTTAGAATCTCTAGTTTGATGAATATAAATCCTTTTCTAATTTTTTACTTGCATTTTTAAACACTAAATGCATCTTTTATTTTTGCCTTTAGCAACTGGAGTGGAATTTCTTCTTTTAAGCATCCCCACATTGATGTCGACAACATGCTTACCTATCTCTGCATGACTGGCAGCAGCGCTTGAGAATTTAATGCACCCGTGTCTTGTTGTTCAATTCATGCAAGGATTGGAGCTGGAGGGGGCCGCTAATGATCTTGAAAAAAGAAACAGGGAGCATGTGTCTCTAGAACTGACATCGCTAGCTATTCTGAAAATGATGGGGAGTGTGTTGGGGTCTATGTCTTTCTACGTAGGCTATCTACTGTGCACTCGTTGTCCGAAAATTTAGGCAGACTCTTCATCTCAGATTGTATGATGCTGCCATCCAAAATTTGAAAGTCTTGAGTGCAAGCTTTTCATTTGCTTGTTGGAGGGGGTAAATTGTTGCTGTGTGTAATGGTTTAAGCATCAAGTAAATCTAAAACATATATTTAATAATCTTTATGTTTACCGTTTATCACAAAACTTTCAACGAATAAATAGAGAATGATACTGGCATGTTTACCAACATAATGTTCTTAATATTATTTGTATTAATTTGTACACATTTCGATCAAATTATTTTTCAAACTAATTTCACAACTACCGCCTTAATACTACGTAGCTAAAAATTAGGGAGCAAATGTATCAGATATTAAATCGTGAGAACACCGAACTTAGCTCATACGTGCTTTTAAAATATACCCAGCATTTCTGCAAGGGTGCACGGCTCTTGACGGAGAGATGAAGGAGAACAATATCCTGACACTCAGCGGTCGAGGACAAAGATGTCCAAGGCCATCGTCACGTAGTGTCCTTTTTTCACTGCTGATTTGAGAACGATGGATCTTTACATCGTGTTGGAACAAGTCTGTTATCGGAAATATAGTTTGATATTTTAGTTATATGGTGAGATCATGGTTGCTATAATCTAACACAATCTGTCGTGTGTGTGTGGTTCACTTTTGTTTGCTTAATGTGTGTATTATCACAATGAACAATAAAAACAGCAACAAATACATGCATTATTTAATTAATCCTTAAATAAAAAAAGGTTTTACTGTCGAGCCCATTCCACGAAGAGCTGAGCATTGTTTAAAACTAGTGACTAGTGGACAACGCTGTTTACTTTTCTGTTTTTTTGTGTAACCTTAGGGTTAACATACAACTTTTAAGTGTAACAAAAAACAAACAAAAACCACAAAGAACAACAACAACAATAATAATAATGCATTTAAAAAAAATATGCCCATTGGCGTAAATGCTTCTACTATGGAGGAGTATGTTGCAATATTTAAAGCCTAGTTCATGATAAGTTCAAATCAGGTTGATGTCATGGAAAGTAATGAGACAAAATTGATAGAAATCAACCAGCAGTGATATAAAAGACAAATAGGATGTTGTACAAATCAAGAATGATTACAAATAAACAAATCCGAAATAAAAAAATCTTTGGCTAACTGTAAAAAAATCTACTTATGAAAAAAGTGTTAATTATATTGCATTCGTTGTATTAAACGGTATGCTTTAGTCGAAATCAAAGCTTTTTTTAGTTTACGTGACACCATGAGTGCCCTCTTTGCTCTTTAGACCCCTCTCTCCTCCTATTGGTTCTTGTCTCACGTTCTGTGAAGCGAGTTCATACTATTCATACTAGCGCTGAACTATAGCTGCAGACATTGTCATTAGAAGGCCGCTTTAGGCAGTTATCTTTGTCAGAGCTGTCCTTTATAAACTCTGCTATTCTTTCCTATGTGATTTTTAATTGATGGAATCAAATCAAATAAATTGTTAGTTTAATGTGTTATTAAAGTTCCCCATGGCATAAAGATAATTAGTTATTGACTTTACCATGTCCACACATGCGCTTCAATGATAACACTTATAATAATAAATAAATACATGCAAACATACATACACAGTAACCTACCTCCTAAAAACTGCGTCTCTCTATAATGTGTTTGATTTAATTTATTAACTATTTAAATTTCTTCCAAGGGCCAGAGAAGAAACATTTCGAAGCCATGAATACCATATTAACCAATTAAAAAACTCAAAATGCTTGGCGCAAGAAGGTAACTAAAATGTAGTGGCTTTTGAAAGAAAAGCAAAACGCAAAAAATGTGTGTTTTCTTAGGAAACAGTGAATAGAAATCATTGTAAAGACGTGTGGTATACGAGACAGATGTCTAAGAGGAACCCCTGTACTGGGAATGCTAATGAATGAACAAGAATTAACTCGTCTATTTGAAACTGTGCTAAAGATCAGAGTGTGACCCGCTCCTCTGCTCCTAGAAAACTAACGGAGGAGGAAGAAATCTTTTGATACTTTATAGACTTATTTTACGGATACTTACTGAGGTTTCATTAAAGAAATGTGTCTGATTAATAAACGGGAAGATTTAAAAATATCATGCGTGACACTCGGAACACTTTTGTCAGCGTCAAATAGCTAGTATTAGCCTATGTAATATATCTCAGTCAATTCATAGTCTTTTGCCTTAATATGAATAAAACTGAGACTTCCGGACTCAATGATTTGACACGTAATGCTATCCATGGCGCAACAAAGAATATTGTATATAAATATGTCTAAATATATGGTGCACAAAGCTTTGCACATGTATGCTATGCAATCTCTCATTGTCTCAGCGACATTCATTGGACTGAGACACCACTGCATTGCAAGATGTACCACAATAATATAAAAAGCTTAAAATATTTCTTGATATTGATTTAATTCTTGTTTTTGCCCAGACTACTTCGAGACATTGAACCAACCCCCTCAGTCTCTCCCTTTGTGTTAAAGTTGGCTCAAGGTCTCGGAAGGTCCTGGAAGTGACAGTTCTGTGAATAGCGGGTAGATGGCACAATTTTCTAACATTTAGAGAGAGGAACCAACCGAGCCGAGTGTAGCAAGTCTATTTTATAGCACTTTATTCAAAATAAAGACGGACAGTCGAAAATGCACATATAATCGCAATAAAGCATTTTAGATAGCCTATGTTTATTTAATACGACTATTTGTATGGCTCCATTTGTAGGCTCCATAGACTAAGGTACATTTGAAACCAACACATATCGACTCAATCGTGGATTTGCCGAATATATATAAAGGTTAATATATAGATTTTAAACAATAAACAGTGTTTGAAACAGCTGAATTAAAATAATAACAATTCATTGTTAGATACGTCACAAACATGTTACCCGCCATTTAATAGACGCTATTAAGCAAATCTTCTTAAAAAGTATTTCATTATTACTTTAGTTAAAGCTCTCAGATCTTGGCCAGGGTTTTTCTCATATAACATGATATAAATCTACGCTCTTAAATTATGGACAGGCCCCGTCTACATTCACGATCAAGTCTAACGAGGAGCCGTAAATATTATGAAACAAATATGTTGGTACTCAAGTGACGTGGAGCAACAACACAGACGTTAAATTGTCTTTTTTTAAGGGAGTGGGGGTCTATGCTTTGCTTTTTATCGCTGCTCTTTGGAGGTCGCCATGGAAACCAATTGCTGGCTCTTCCTTCGTTGAGCTCATCATACGAACACAAGCGAGCATACGATAGCCTATCTTAAAGCTATGATGACTGTTAAGGAGTCTAACAGATGTATGACCGACCGTCCAAACCACACACTAGTGAAGTCATAGCAGGGTTTAAGGCCATGAGAGGTCATCGGTATATTTACTTAATTTTTGTTCAACGGAAAATCCCTAAATAAATAATTTATTATCTATAGCAGTTATGTTGAGACATATGAGCATGTGTTTAATTTTTAATTGTCTTTATAAATTCAGTATAGACGATGGTCGATGGTTGAAACCAAGCAATTTCGCAGCTCGTGACCGTAAACACCTTACACTAACAGCGAAGGTATTTTTCGGACAGTTTTGCAAAATCAACACATTCAAAAGAATAAATCCTTTATGAAACAAAGCCATCACACCTACAATAATTTCTTATTCGGCAGGTTTCAAATGTTGGCTATAGATAACAAACGGTAAGCCAGTTAGAAAACCTGTAACTCGGTCGCCCAGCCATATCCCACAGTACTTTTTCCACGAAGAAATAAATAAAAGTGACATTGTAGGCTACTGAGGGAGACCTCATTAGTTCGTTGTCCAACGCTAATAAAAGAACAGAAGTGCAAATTATAGAGTTCAGCCTCAACACACGCTGTGTCAACTAAAATCAAGTCTGTGAAGCCATGATCCAAATTACCACTAACCTGCTCTGGTAAGCCTATCAAAGGTACTAACAATCCCTCTCTGACAAAAAATAAATAAATAAATAAAACATCCGTGATGTTTGTGTATGACGGAATTTGAGCAAGACTTTCATACTGGAAAGTTTTTATTTGAAACCATGCTATGTGCATTTAATCATTAAGCAATTATCAATAGTATCTGGTGTAGTTAATAAGTATCATCACAGTGTCATAATTACAAGCCTTCCTCCGCTATATGCATTAGCTCGGCTATTAAACGTACATCCTGGACCAAGTTTAAAACAATAACAAACATCCATCAATCATTTCCGGTCATCTAAGCAGGCCTTAACCAATGGACCCGAAACGATTTCATTTTAGTTTTCCCTGCCCCATTAATAAAGGACAGAAAAACAAATAATTAAGAAATAGTTAAATAAAAAATGTATTCTTAAGTTACACAAAAATATCTTCAGCTGAAACTAATTTAAATAATAATAATATCATTATTAATAATAATTACAGTAATAATAATCATAGTTTTATTGTTAATACTATTAAATCATTTGAAGAGTTGAAGCACAGTACTAGTCTGATTGCTAGGCCTAATAAAGTTCGTCGCATTTACATTTAGTCATTTAGCAGACGCTTTTATCCAAAGCGACTTACAAATGGTGTTAACAATGGAATCGCATGAAATATACGATGGTTTCCACAGCCTTCACAGTATCTAGTCTACAAGACCCGTTTTTATACCACAGTATTTCAGAGTTTCACTTTCGGGAAGGATGCTATTATTTATTTTCTCAAATATCCTACATAGCGGTTATTGTAAAACGAGTCTGGAGATTAAGAAACATTAAGACACTTATTGAGGTAGCCGTGGTCTCGTTAACTTGGGCTAGGCAACCCCACGTATGAAGAAACTGAGTTTTAATTACAGTGACGATAAAACATCATTGATTTTTAGAACTCCTGACAAAAAAGTTTAACACGGTTGGCGTGTGAACCTTTCCAGGCCTTCGGTGTCGATTGAGGGGGTCTTTTCTCCAAGCAATGTGGTTTCTATTACAAGACACGGCCTTGCTCCGGGGAGCCGTAGCTTGCTTTGGATTGCAAGACGCCATATTGACTCAACTAATAGGACACCAAGTTGAGACTAAGGTTTACGGGATAACTTCACACGCTTGGTGTCCTCTAACAGATAGTCCCAAATGTGGCATTTAAGGTATTGCTTTCGGGACACTCCTCGAGGGATGCGAGTCTAGAACAAACAGTATTTTACATTTAATGTTATTTGTCACGTTAAGAAAAAGATGGCATTTATTTTAAATGTATTCATGGATTGAATGTCCAATGGTGCATTTTATAGCGACTTTGGACGTGCCAGTACTTGTTCTAAGAAGATTTTATATATTTAAATAGAAAGCGATACCCAGCAAGACAGTGAGAAGGAACCTCAGTGTCTACACACACTCTATACCGAGGTCAGCAAAGGTGACATGATACATGGTATTTCCTTATTGTGTTATCAAAGATGGATGAACGTTAACTTGTAAAAAGCACGAATTAGAAAGTAAATCAAAAGCGTTCAATCTCATTTTAAGCCGCTCCACCTTGTACTTTTATTAACATAGCCAAATTTAGAAATAACCTGGACAATTTCCTGTGCCAAACCTTGGAGTCACCCTTGCACCCTCATCCCACTCTCTCATTCGCAGTTTCTCCCCATCTCTCTCTCTCTCTCTCTCTCTCTCTCTCTCTCTCACACACAAACACACACACACACACGGAAACCCAAACTTCATCAATATAAAACAAGCATGAGTTAAATGTCCGATAAAATAGACAGATTTGTCTGCAAGTCATGAATAACGAAACATCAAAAGCCATTTGATTTCAAATTCATAAATTATAATTTAATACCAAGAACAAATTTACAGCAGAATGCTTGTTTACAATAAGCTAACACAAACAAACAAGAATTGTTTTCAACTATAAACTTCCACACACACTCACGTTTATCACTTGCAATTAATAATAATAATCAATAATAATAAAAAAGTATCTATACGTTATCAATACCCTGCAGTAATATATTTTATATATTTATATAAAAACGTGGGTCAGTTTAAACTGTTTATAATTACAATCATGTATCATTCACTGGTCCATATGTGGCATGAGAACAGCCCAAAACAACTGTTCAATCGACTACACAATATGATCCCTTTTTATCCAATCACAACATGGTGTCTTGTGTGTTGAAGAAAAGCCTCAAAACAAGAACAAAATTGCAAGCTTTCACACATACACACACAAGGCATCTGTTACAGACCGAAAAGGAGCAGAACACCAAGTCAAAATAGCCACCCCTTTCCAAACCAGCTCACCCTGTTAAGTGTCAACCTATCGTCGAACGTTTTTTTCCTTTTTTTCTTTTTTTTAAATACAAGGGCTAGTGTACTGAATGCACAGATTATATCTATACAGTCAAAAACATTTACATTTATATATATATCAAAGGTAAAATAGGTTAGCGACCTGTGGCCATGCATTCACAGTCTAAATACATGAAAAGAAAGGAAGAAAAAAAAACATTTGTCTTAATATGTATATACATTACAAACAGAACTTTCAGTGCTACTAGCTAAGTCTGTCACTCATTTGAAGACATTTGTATTACCGAAAAAATTGGCAACCACAGTTTTATTCTTAATCACATATACGTTGTATAAAGAAAAAAGTCCTTGAAATGAATTGACCTATATTTACAAGAATACTGCCTCTACTTGTTTTCTCCATAAGTGAAATGAACAATTATAAGACTTTGTAAATTCTAAGCGTGTTCCCCATGGTGTATAGACTTCAGTAATCGTTAATAACACATTTGCGCTGTACAGGCACTTTAATGCTGTAAGTGGTGAGGGACATTTGTACGGACGTCTTATTAATACTGCTGCTTTATCATTAAAAGAACGATGACCCATCATTTTTCCCACGTTCAAAATACAGTTTACTGTGGCAAAACACTTGGGCGAGAATTCGCATGGGCGCAACCCAAGGTGGGATACTGCAATACATTTGAAAATATTAGGTGGGGTTATCCTTAACTTTAAAACACTTTGTTCTATTGTTTGCATTACAACCTGACGACCATCTACCAAAAACCAAATATAAATCAATGGACACAGGTCATAACTCTAAATAATGTACGATATCCTCTGGCAAACACTTCTGAGACGAGTATAGATAACTATAGAATTGTGCAGAGTAAAGTATTGCTCCTACATCCATTTTGAGGAATGATTCGGGGTGTCTATGTTTTAGGTAGAACAATGGCATGAAATGTAACACACACTGTTGCATTTCGAGTACTCTGACATTTTGTGAAAATTGTTTCGAGTGGATCATGAAAATAATCCCTACACGTGTTAATTTAGGGACACCAATAGAGTAAGTGCGCTTGCAGCATTAAGCATAGCCTATATTGCTGTGGGTTTAGTTTTAATTCTCGAATTCTCGAAGAACGTCTTTACATTACTCAATTGTTAACGAAGTTATGGTTATTAGAAAAAATAAACAACAACTGCATACTACAGAATCACATAGGCCGGTTTGGAACCAGAAAGGAGGAACAAAAAATTACAAAAACAGCTATAGATACATGGACACAGGACAATATAGCAATTTGGAAAAAAGAACTTTTTCTTCTCTCCCTTATCTTCCAAATTTTCGCTTAAATGCACTTTATAGTTTTTCTATCCCAGAAAGGATGATCAAAATCCTTGAATAATTTTTCTTTTGTCTTTTTTTACTTAGTATTAATTTTAGTGGGTTGTTTCTTTCTCCATTTTTTATTATATTTTATTTTTTTTACAAAAAAAAAAACACAACAACAACAACAAATAAAAACATTAGAACAAACTGTTCAGAATGACACTGGGAGCAATCTCTGGATTTCGAGGGTTCACTGAATGTCTCAATTTTGAAATTCACAGTCATTTATGAAAGTCTTTCTTCGTGAAAGTAAACTCGTGTAACAGCCGTTTCCTTCTACAAAAGAAGCGCTAACTACTGTAGTCACAGCTTCTTTGATCATTCCTTCTGCCTACTGAATCGACATGTAAGGCCAGTTAAAACTGCTCCCCGACAGCAACATATCCCTGATGAGGGTTTCAATTGGGGTTTTACCTACCAATCGGACGAAAAATAATTGCTCTATGACCGAAGACGACACTGTACGGAGAGAGGGCAAGCGCAGTAATAACTTCCCAAATCGAGTTGGCTGGTTGGGATACTGGCTCCGAACGTACTCCTCCAGAGCGCACTGGGACTTCTCTTGCAAACTTTCCACATGGGCCACGTCTGACAGGCCGCAAGCATCTATAAGAGATAGAGAGAAAATCAAATGTTTATTACAATAACAGTATATCCAAATCATGAAATAAAAAAATGGCACACACTGCAATAATACACTATTTAATTCCCCTCTGCTATGTGTGCAGACTATATCTATATATGTGAACAATATATGTAACTAAGGCACTAAATATGAGTGGTTTGGAAAAATATATGTTGTCCCGTTCTATATTTTGTTTTTATTTTTGTAATTAAACTCATATACCCCATATTAGCTCAGAAACCCTACAGAGTCGTTTCTCGTATTTTTGTAACAGAGAGCCGAATTCCAGTATTGCCTACTTGTAAGAAATTGTAATAGTTTTTTACAATTTTGATGCTTGCAATCTTGCCATCTCCATAAAAACACCAAATTAACAGCATATGGGTCATAATAATTTATCTTATATGATTATATTATTGTATCTTTTATTACATTGTTTTTGCAAAAAGGGACATAAATGGCATTGAGAGCACTTTTTTAAAACGCATGTTGAGGAATAAAAATTCAAGTGTTAATTATAATAATTAACTAAAAAAACACTCTTTAGTCCAAAGTTTTAAAAAAGTAATATGGCTATTCGTAAAGACAACAACAAGAGGAGAGAGTATATGCAACACCAACTTCCAACTCAATAAGGTGATTGCGAAATGCTGACCTTCATGACAAACTTTTAACACGTTTACGGCTGTTGCATTACCTCGATATTTCTCATTTGGGTTTTGATTAATTTCTATTTAATTGTCGTTCATAAAATGATCTATAGGAACACTGCGTAATTGGATTTGTATTGAGCGAGCTGCAATCCAAATTCTGCAATTGGCAGTAAAGCTTTTCTAATCACGAATTTTAAACAGAATATATTCGACATCAGGTTTAACGTCTTTAAAACTTTTTCGCTTTAGCTCTGTGATAAACAAATAAAGAAAGGAAGTCAGGGTCATGACCCAGTTCTGGAACGAGTCCAGCGTGTGTCTTGGATCCCTAGATCATCCTAACAAAACAAGGAAGAAACTACTAGCCTCCTAACAACGCAGAGATTTTTTCTCGACCGCCGCAATAAAACACAATTAAACATACCAGGCCATTTATATTTATCATGACTTGATAGATCTATCAATTTAAAATATCGTTCCAGCGTAAAGCTGGCCTTTAATATGTGTAAATGGTGCATTAGGCCTTGCTTGCCTTTCCTACGAGCCTCAATCCCCCCACACCCCCACCCCTCAGCATGACATCCTTAATATCTGTCATTCCAAATAAATACAAATAATTGATTGCCTTTCTACATCATATTACTTATACGTATTGTAAAAGTAACATACCTATTGTATAAATACATTTAGGCTTCCTGTGTTTAAGGTACTCTGAGATTGTTTACATTATTATTATTATTATCATTTTGGGTGCTTTGGGGTTTGCAGCCAAATAGGCGTTAGGGAAACTTATATCATTTATTCCTTAAAAATAAGTTTTTTATTTGTGGACGGTTACGGAATATTAACTCGGTCACCATATAGCTTTTATCGCATCAATCAAATTTTAAACAGAGATGTTTTACCTTATTGTTGATGACCCATGTTAAAAAAAAAACATTTTGGCATAGACTACATAATTTTCTCTAATTTAAACGTTTAACTGGGTTCATTATCAAGGTCTTTGTTGATTATTTACATTTACGTATCTATTGATACTTTTATATTTTTACAGCATAATAAACCCTAACATTGTCACACAAATGACTTCTAGATTGGATAAAAATACGTCAAGATGCTTTACTCTTCAAAGACTAAAATATAAAGCAACTGATTAAAACACGTTTCAAAAAATAAAACTTACCTGAAGTGAACAAAACGATGGCCTTTAAACAACTGTATTCAGCAGAGTCAACGTGTAAAGCCTTGAGCTTTTCTACTTGTTCTTGGAAGATCCTAATGTGGTCCATAAAGGCGACCACTCTGTCCGCAGACATGGGGGAGGCATGGAGCCCAGCCGCCGCCAGAAGTGGAGCCACATGGAGCGGCATGGAGCACTGAGCAGCGTTGAGCACAAACAACTCACTCCAGGTCAACCTCAAAAGGGCAACCTGGTCGGTGATTTGGAGGTCTGGGAAGAAAGGAATATTCCTAGCCCACTCCACAGCACTAAACAGCATCCTGGCTGCCAGTTCACAAATGTTCTCGATGCCCATGATGTTGTTGGGCTGCATGCATTGACTGCCATACCGAGATGTTGGGTAGGGCTCCGCTCGTAGTAGTAGAGAGATATATCCGGATAAGTAGGAATGGCAGTGCAGTGGGTCCCCATTTGTCAAGGCGAACTGACCATGGTGAGGCTGTGTGGGTGGCATCCTTCCTCTTTGCACTGCTGCGGTAAAAAGAGAAACTGTATATATTGATGCTTGCATTCCACAAAACACATTGTACTGTACAAAAATCATAGATTGACCCTACATTTGCTTTACTTGGTGTGATGTACCCACACATTTTTCTTAGTGATACACACGACCATTACATTATTAACGTAAATATTTCATTATTACAATAAATGATTGTGTCACTGGACACTTACAAAACTTTTAAACTGTCAAAATGGGCTTCGTGATGCCACTGAATGTTGAGATAATTTAAATAAATCAAACCAGGTTATGATGTGTTCAGAGTAATGTTCTGTATTGTGCATTGCGTTACAAATCCACAATGTAATTTACTAAGGCAATCCCCGATTTACACTCTTAGAAAAAATATTCATCCTCATTTAACGCTATAGCAAGATATTGGTAAATGTTTGGATTTTGGTGTAACTTTCAAATAAGCTGTGCTTTACGTTTCATAGCAGTCAACATAAGTCCAGTGAATACATGCACAAAGAAAGACATGAATGCTAACCCTTAACCTACTTAGCTAGCGACACAGTCAGTTCTGCTGTCTACCGAGTATCTGCGGCTGAACTGGATTTCTGCTTCTGGAATATTTTATCAAATAATCAATAATAAAAGCGTAACGGTAATTATTATTCACTTTTCTATCCGAGATGAGCGATGTATAGGGCGACCAAATGTAGCCTAGTGTGTGTGTGTACGAGTGTGTGTGTATGATTTTGACGCTGTCTCTCCATACACCCTCGCCATAACCGCGCGGCATATCTGCAGTGATATTATAAAAAAACAGACGCATGCCATTTTTTCTTCGCTAAATAAAAGCGACAATCAATTTTACGTCTACGAGAAAGACGTACGATGCGAAATAGAGAGGGCGCTCATTATTCTAGCGTTAAGAGCGCCGTGATAGCGCTCAATCTCGAGCGATAAAGGCGGTTCCTTCGCATGCTGTGGTCGGGCAGCCTACGAGAGAAGAGCCGGGGATAAAACATAGGGAAACGTATCACACACATTTCAGACACATAAGACAAAGACACCAGTAAAATAACAAATTCCGAATACCTTCCCGTCTCATGCCAACTTTGAGGCATTTTTTGAGGCGGCAGTACTGACACTGATTACGATGGTGCTGGTCAATGGGACAATTCCTGTTGGCACGGCATGTGTAAGTGAGGTTCCTTCGTACGCTCCGTTTGAAAAAGCTCTTACACCCCTCGCACGTGAACTGGCCATAGTGTTTGCCACTGGATTTATCCCCACACACCACGCACTCTATATGCTGAGGCTGTTTTTCCGACTGGCTCTGCGTCGTCTGGTTCGTCGGGGTGGACTGTGTGTTGTTGTTCGGGGGTCCTTGAACGGGTGTCTGAGGGGTCGGAGGGGCAACCTGAGAGGCCGTCAGACCCAGCTGGCCTGGTTGAGGGGTCGGAAGGGATAGTCCTCCTTGGGCTTGCGATGAGAGGGTGCCCTGGGTCTCAGCCACATCGTCCTGGGAGCCTCTCCACACTACCATTGCCATATCTATCAGTCAACGTTAATAAAACTTTTTGTCCCCCGTTTTTGGATTCGGAATGCTTTGTTTAAAAAATATATGCAGCACGGTGACTTAATCACTTAGGACGGCAAAATAAATAATTCAAGATCGATACGGTCGGCTAGAGTCTGATTGTCCGTTGAAAGTTGCGCACCGATGTCAGAGTAGCCTATTTCTTGACTGAAATAGCGTTACCTGGTATGTGGTTAAAACTGAAGCAAAGACGAGCCGAATAGCAGCCTTGCTCTCAGAGGCCAAGTCCAGTGGCACTTGCAGTCATCCATCCAGTAAACCCATCAAGGTAAAATGGAAAATAAACACGGCGGAAGAGGATACTGGCAGAGACGGACGGATAACTTCACGCGTGCAGCGATGTTCGGACGCACAGAAACGCGGAGCTTTAAAGACACTTGCGACGAGCACGAAGTTCCTGCGTAAAGTCTTGAAGAAAACCAACTGGCAAAAAAATATCGCCGCTTCTTCCTTTTCTTCAGATGAGGCAGCGCTAGCAGCCGCGCGCAGTTGTAGCCTGGGCTCGAGTCAAATATGAAGTCAACTCTCCGGCAAGCAGGACCGATAATAAAACAAAAAGATCACAACCTATAGAACCTCCTTCGTGCGCGTAAAAATAATAAGAGAGAGAACAGAGAATCAAAGTGATCAAATATGTTAAAAAGGGGGAGGTTAGGAAGTGACTGCGATTTGCAGGCGCTGGGCTGGCAGAATGCTTTCTCTCTGATCAGCTCACTGAGCTCTCTATATAGTGAACTTTGACACGACTGCTGCAACTTAGCACACGTTACCATGGAGATGAGTTGCCATATATGGAAAGTGACTGTGTTTGACTGGTCAGAGCTCATGGACCTCCCCCTGAACTCCATTGGCTAGTCGGCACTTGTGCTACTTGGTTCTTTGCCAAAGCCAGGAATAAGGGTCGAGGAGCCGCTTGGTCCTAAAGAGAGTAGGACACCGTTTTATGAAATATGATCGCAATCAATGTGCATGTATTTAAAATAAAAAACACGATTATCATATATTTTGAAGCAACTTTTACTCAGTGCATTGGTTTAAGGCTTTTCACATTCAATATTATTGAAATGGGAATATTTTTAATATATATATCTTTCCTGTTATCCGATAACTAAACAAAGAAAAGGATTCTCTAAGAGCACCGTTATAAGGATAATTCTTTATTTTTGAGTTTTCATCGTACTACATGCATAGAATACCAGTTCGTCACATACATTCTACAAACTGGCTGCAAAGTGCGTGATTTGGTCAATCCATTTATCAGCACGACGGCTACTTATAAATCATGAAACTGCATCATTTATCAACGGTCAATAATGCTGTGACAATACATTTAAAACAGACTACGCAAGGAAATAAGCAAAACTCGCGAAAAGATATACTGATATAGGTCGCAGAACTCTACGCTATAACCAATGAAGGTCTTTGTGTCAAATATTAGTTATATGATCGAGATATGTGATAAAACTCCTACTTGGAAAGTGGGTGTAAAAGCCCATCAAAAAACAAATAGCCTAATAATAAATCAAAAAGCCGCAAGGGTAAGAATTTGCGATAGCTTTTTCATTAGATACCATTAGAATTGTGTGAATACAGAATTGCGAATAGGCTGCAGAATTTCTTTGACATCAAACTAATGCTCAAAACAATATTTATTAAACAATATATGATATACTTATATTTTTTCAAACACAAAGTACACAATTGCTAACATATATACCTTTCATATATTAATTAATAAATGTATTCATTTTGTTAACTTATCATAAGCACCACTTGCCATATGCGGTGTAGTTTTGTCTTATATGACTATTAACAAAGTAATGCAGTTGTACATTAAATATTAATTTCTTTATAATCTTCCATAACAATACATTGATCGAGATACCGATCGAAGGACAAAAGATTTTTCAAAACCCCGTGATATTTAGCCATTTTGTAACCAACGTTATTGTTCTGTTACAGAAGGTGAGTCTCAGGCTTAGGGGCCTTAAAATTATACATAGGCTACATTTTAACGACATCTCAATATCTTATGTATGGATGAAAATTACAATGAAAAAGATAATTATTTTTCAAAATGAATGCACTCATAAACTCTGATGCTTTGTGAAGAGGCAAAAGCTTAGAAGTCTGATGTTAATGGTGTTCGCTGTGAACCTCAGGGTGGTCAAATGAGGTGTCTCCCATTTCGCTCCTCAGGTCAAAGCAAATTTTTTAAAGCTTGCTTGTTGAAGTCTACTTTCTGTATCACCAGGGGTTGTCAGAGTTGGGTCCACTGAAAAATGTACAGTGCTAAATCATAGCATATGCTGCCCAAGAGGAAAATGCCGAAGACTGGATGTACAACAGTATATGGGCGCCCCCTAGCGTATGGATTATTTCTGCCTGAAATCTTGCTTTAAGGTGGAAGAGCCATCTTAAATGGAAACTACATCGGTCGCTCGCCTCTCACATACACCAATGTAACATGCGCCTATTTTAATCTGATTAATGCTTTAGAGATTTGCTTCTAATTGACTTGGACGTTGCAGAAGTGCGTTTGTATATCACTGCCACATTTATTCTCTAGAGTGTTATTCGCGCACGGGAGTATTGCTGCGTTTCGGTAAATTTTGGCAAATATATTGAAACGGTAAAAAGTGAGCACCGTGCCTCATCTCCGACCATTCAATGCAACGTATGTGAACCAGGCAGCCGAAAGCAGCACTGCAGAAGTAAATTACAGTTTGCCGATGCTTTTTGGATTTTACCTTCAGATCAAGGTGAGTGTTGTTTTCACAATTGAACTAATAATAAACGGATGTCTTGTCTGCTACTAGGTCCTTCTCCAATGCTGGCAAATAACACTGGTTTAGATGCACAGACAGACAAAGCAAAATTTAGCATCCCTTTCTAAATTACAGTTATTAAACACGTATGTTAAAAATGAAATAATGCAAATTTTAACAAAGACAGGAAGGAAGAAAAACTGCGTGATATGATAAAATGATTAATGAATTAAAAAAATGTTTCAGAATGCGTTTGCTGTGGTTGCAATGACAATCTTTTAATTGTTTAATGTATATTGATGATAAATTCACAACACAAGAGACAACCAGGTTTGCCGTACAATCGATACGTAGACATGCTAAGCGAGATTAGATTTTTAACAATTATAGCCCAAACATACCAAATGCATATGATGTCGATTCGTCTTCCCCGTGATGCATCCTCTCCTATATGATAAAATGTATTTAGTCTTCTCTCTCTGTGCGAATTAAGGTTCTGTTTATTCCTTATCCGCTGACGGAGTTATAAACAAAAATGCATGAATTAGAATAATTACTAAAACTTTAGGGAGGGAAAAACACAAGCCGCGAAACTAAATCAGTCAAACTTTTCTGCGATGCTTGAATCACATGTTAATTTTTGGTGCATATCCTAATAGAAGTCATATTGGTGACATTGAAGATTTCTTCACTATTTCAGAAGATGCTCCTGTGCGTCTTTTTCTTTTCCACAGTAGGTAAAACCCTCTGAGTGCAGCTGCATTGTGTGGACTGTGTGATTGAGAGAGGGAGGGGGTGAAGTCAGGAGAGACACCTGTCTGTTTATGTGCAAACTAGTAACAGTAATATAAGCCTTTGTCGCGTTTTCAATTGTCTAATGCTAGGACTTTATTAGTTCCACGAACTTCGATCACTGATGCTTTTAAGTTTTACCGTTATGCAAAAAATGCTATATATGTTAAAACGTATAGGTAGCAAAAATATCTATAATAAGAAGAATGCACGTGAGAACGGCTGTTATAACATTTATTATAGTCGGTGTCTTAATAAAAATACACCTAAAAGGACTTAGATAGACAACTGCATTCTTAAGTGACGTCAAACTGCCATTGACCAGACAATTACGATCGAAGTAATTTAGTGTAGGCCTTATTAAGAGACTATAGTTTTAAGACACTTGCTATATGGTCATCATTACAGACCGCTTTAATTGCTGCATACACCAGCTATACATTATAATCAAAGTTCTGGACTGTAGTGTAGACTGTACTGTACGTGAAATATATATAACTTAGATGCTTAAGACAACTAGGTAAACGTAGATAACTAGATAAAAGCTCGTGAAAAAATATCCTGAAAGTATCCTTAATCGTTTTAGTCACATCGCCTGTTTTACTCACAACATTTTAACGTACTAAAATCATATAAAGTGAATTAAAGCGTGCCAGTATTTTAAGCGCAAAAAGTCATGCTTTTAATTAAATTAGTACAAATCCTTAATATATCTGTCTCAAATGTAACATTTTACATAAATAGCTAATTAAATAAATATTTTATTTTGACATCCCCAACTTTATGCTAATTGTTTTATATCTAAATTAGCAAACACCAGCCTTAAATTCATCACTTAAATCACGCATAAATCGGTGGTTCATGTTAAGTAACGTTAGACGAAAGCCTACAAACAGCCGTTTTCAAGCAACTTGATGTTGATCAGTAAAGTGTACCCCGAGTCGTCCGGGTACATTTATCATCGTAAAACGGACTGCACAAGAAAGAGTCCTTACACACACAGAGCTCAGCAAGCATCCACACACACAATAGCGCACCCCCATCGGGACCTTCATCGATTAGGACGAGACACTACACTAAATATTTACTGATCACACACAAATAGCAGGATCTTTAACGATTTTCCATGGCTGGGACGCGAAGAAAAGGGTAAATCACTTTATTATTGTTTGTGAAGTAAAGTATGCACTCTGGGAAACGGTTGTATAAGATGTGACTCCTTTAAGGCGAGTTATATGAATGAATCAATAGACTTTAAATAAACAAGTCAAATATTCAGCCCGTAACAGCAAATCTTTTAACGAGTGTGATTGACAGACCAAGCAAGGAGATCAGACGACTATATTAAACCAGATGGTACAGTTTAAAAGAAACACCTAACATTTGGGTAATTATGATTAAATTAAATGCAAATTATAAAACCCCTAAAATACTAAATTATCATTGGCTTTTGTACAAGTAATGCACAGTGAATTTATTTTCCGCATATTAGGTCGTGGCCACGAGATCTTACTCTCAAAGCACTTCGCGCGCAGGTTATGCAGGTGTCTGTTGCGCTTTGATGGGCTGGATGAGGAAAGTTCACCCTAACTAATCTTATCTCTGCCTTCACCGTATCCTTCAAGCGAGAGATAGAGAGAATCTGACCCTCAGGTCACTCAGATCCCGGCCTGATTAACCCTTGCAGACCCAGTATGGAGCAAAGGTTAACCAGGCTAATCAACATGAGGAGACTGATTAAGCTGAACGATCACAAGGCAGAATGCATAAATGCAATTTATTATTTCAAATATATAAAAAAACGTGACAAAAAAGGGTGAAAACCCGCAAATCGCTCAATTCAATATCGGCCATTATTGTAATTAGATACATCATGCTCATAGAGTGCTGAAACGTAGGATACAGGATCACGACATTTTTCCACCCCATAACACTAATTTGAACAGTTAAGTTTGACCATCTTCTCATAGTAATATAACGATAATAATAATAATTATTAACTGATTAATATTATAACTAATTGTATTCTGACATTCGAATGACTTTGTTTTAGGGTTTACCCGTGTAGATTAAAATGCGTCTAAACGAGCACGTAATAGACCTGTCAGATGCTGTGTTTGCAGTCTATATAGCACATCTGTTGTGACGTTGAAGAATTTTTCATATATTTCTTAGCAGTGAGCAATTATAATTTTCTTCAGTAATAAATAGCAATTTATTTGGTCATAAAAAGCTGTATCCCTATTATATTTTCAGACTGATTAAATATAAACATGTGTGTGTATACTCATATACACCAGTACATGTCACTGTCAAAGTTTATTCATAATTTCAATACAAGGAACATTAATTATCATTAGAAGTAATAATATGCAACATCATACAATGCTACAGACCGTTTGGATGATATTAACTATTTAAATAGAAGCATCATTTCAAAGCTTTTTTCTGGTTTTGTGAGGATGGTTCATTGAAAAGGATGTGGTCAAAGAAGTTACACATGACTGATATCATGAAATGTTTCCATGAACTAGCTACTAATGCGAATTAACAAGCTACAAATTTTCCTAATGTCTCAAATTTAATTTAAGCAAATACATGATTATTCGTACTGACACTAGTTTATATGTCTATACCTGTGCATTTGGTCATGTTACTAAAAAAGGGAGAAAAACACAAAAAACAGTAACTATGAAGCATTTTCTCACGCAATCTAGCCGCTTTTATTGTGTGTCATTTAAATAGACTCCCCTTGACATAGTCTTTAAACTCATTCAAGAAAATCTCATATCGGTTACGGGCAAATTGAATAGGATTATGGTTTTATTCTGTACAGGAGCCTGGCTCTGTGCCCAAATATGGTGTAATTTGTTCAGCATTACCTTCGGTCCTAAAACAACACCATAGCCCTGGGAATTTAGAAAACTTAGTTCCTTCGGAGGATACGTTCTCACTGTGTTTCACTTTCTAAGACAAGAATATGGACCATTTGTTGCCACAGTCCATGAAAAAGATCTTGTGAAAGTTACGCCCATCACATATAGCCTAGACTTCAAAATGTCCTTTTCTTACTTCTTACAGTGTAGTGATAATACCAGGCTGCAGCTAGACTAAAGTGATACCTACGGCATGTTACACGAAGTGTTGTGGTATAATGAATTGTACTACCAAATAAGTGATAGTTTTGACAGTGGTTATGGTAGCGATATAAAAAGGCAGTAAACATTACAATGTAATCATGCAGGTGAGGGGTCATACTCCAGTTTTGATGCAATAAAAGTGTTTAAAACTGAGTTTTGCTGTGCTGTCATTAATCTGATAAAATGCATTGATAAGAGACCATGCAAATTATTTGCCATCTAGTCATATTTTTGGTCTTTGAAGTTTATTGTTGGTTTTAAGATTTAATTTAATAAAATGATGCAAGTCAATGGTACATTAATGCACAAGAACTTAAAGGCAGTTAATCTTTTGTACTGAAGTGCTAAAACTCCGCACAAAATTTCGCTCAAATCCGTGTTTGAGATTTTTCTGTAACGAGTGCAATATTTCCTAAAGCTGATGCAGAAGCACTTGGATATTTCAGATAAGGGTCTGAGATGGTTCTCACTATACAAACGGGAGCTTTAAATAACTACTAAGTTACCTAACTACTTATAATTTGTAAAATGTAAATTTCATATAAAAGTAATATGTGAACAAATGTGTAGACACAGAACTGTTCCTGAAATTGTCAGACACTGGAATGAGAATGTTTTATCTAAAAATATTAATTGTACTTCTGAAAATTATTTTATTTAATTGGACATTATAACAAACAGACTAAGAAACAAGGATGAAATAGACAACAATTTGCATGATTAAAATATATATCATTTAAAATACTGTGTACCATTAAATTCTTGTAAGAAAAGTCTTTATGCCATTGGTGTTTACTTAAGTCTGTTTGATTGATTCCTGGTGCAGGTTACCCTCTCCCTGTCTATTTCTGTTTGCCCTCAGGGACAATCTAAAAGAAGCCAGCAGAATCATGATAGATCACAGAGTTTGATTCTCTAATGATGGATTACGGTGTCAATTTAACCAGTAAAAGTTTAATTTGTTTCCATAATCTTTTCTTGGACTGAATGCCAAACTTCCTTTCATTTTCCACTTCACCACTTTAAGGCAAAACTTTGCTTTGCAAAAGAGGATGTTTCAAACCGCAAATACATTTTTGCATTGTTCCATTTTGACAGTTCTTTTCCCGAGGCGAAATTTATGTTAACTTTTATGTTATTAGAACAGTATAAATTGAAAAAATGTACACTCAATAATAAGCCGCTTAACAACATAGTAAAATGGATATTGTGTCAAAGCCACTTTTTTTACGAAGCGCCCGAATTTTCATTAAAGCCCACTATAAAAAAGAACAACACACAAAATGTGTAAAGGCAAATATGGGGTATCTGCAAAGTTTTTCCTTAAAGTAAATAACACATTATAATTGTCACTATTAACCACTTAAATAGTAGTACCACTTTAATAGTAGTAGAACCAAAGCTTTTCCAAACCTTAAGGCTTATAGGCTTGATAATAGGAATATCAATGAATGTATTCTGGGAGATTTGTACTGTGCACTGTTTTAGACCTCTGCAGGCATGTGAAGAGGGCAGAGGACACTGTGGGGACCAAAGAATGCTCAGTGGTGACATCAACACCAAATGCATGATGGGAAGAGGAACCGTGCATGATGATCGGACAATGACAAAGCAGGGAAGGTAAGCTTTGGGATAGGGTTGACTTAATGTATGCTTTTGAGCTGCCTAATTAACTAACATGTGATAGGTATTCTTTTATAGGCGAAACGATCCGTGGCTCAGTTGACAGCGGGCTGATTGAAATCAACTATGGTTTGTATGGTTGTAAATTTTGCATGTATTCATACGATGTAGAACAGAATCGTGGTTTAAAGTGACTATTAGAAGACTCATATTTTTTTCTAAATAATGATGCATTGTAAGAAAGGATTTTCCTCAACCCTTGATATAAATGTAACTTCGTATACTTAAATGTGGAAAAAATAAATTAAAATAATAAAATAAATAATAATAAATAAATGTGAGTATACATTTTTTTTGTTTTGTTATTATTATCAAATAGGAATTCTTGTTTTATGTAAACCAATACATGTTCCTAGTAGCTTTATTAACAGGCATTTGGGATGATCCCATCACATCCTTTTCCAGTCTACAATTTTCCAGATCTTAATATGAAGTTATACTGTAAAATCAAAATTTAAAATGTTTTACACTGGTCATGGTTAAGCAGTAAATCTTCATTTAACGCGGAGCTGTAACTGACATTTTATTGCGAAAATTGCTATGTGTCCAATTCTTAACTCCTATTAAAAATAGATTTTTATTATTTTCCACGTATACTTATATTACTTATATTTTCCATATATACTTATAATTTTGCTTTTACCATACAGTCTGGATTCAATCATTGACCACTAGACTGAACCCAAGTTATTAGGAAATATAAATGTTTTCAGAAGTAAGCAAAGAGCCAAAGGAAAAGACATGGGAAAGAGAGAAAGAGAGAGACAGAGAAGGTGGGAGAGAGAGATATTAAGAGTATATACTGACCGTAATTGAAAGCAGCTTGTTTTCTAATGAGGACTACTGGGAGACATAAGCAAAGGTTTTTAGTTTGCTTTTGCACTTAAAACTTACACGCTTCAGAACATATTATGAGCACTACTGTCTGTATATCAAAGGAGGATGAAAACATGTAATTGGTAAAAAAATACCATTACACTATTATTTTAACTGCTACATTTTAAGGCTACTGTTTGTCTAAATTGATCTACATTAAATCAAATGTATCAATGTTATTAAACTAGTTTTTTTTTACTTTGATGATACACATACAGTATATGTGTGTGTGTGTGTGTGTGTGTATGTATCATCAATTAAAAGAAAAGTAGGATAGTAGGATATTAAAGGAAAGCGGGGTGCAAAAATGAACTGAACCACACACACGAACTGGCAGTGGAAGGAAGGGCAAAGAACACTCAGCACAAGATTTAATGAGTGCTGAGTTGTTGTGGTATTTGCAACGCGGCCAAAAAAGCTCAGCTATGTTCAGGAAGCATGTGAAGTGTCTGCAATGAAAAAACGTTGTCAAACAAGATTTGGGATCAATTACCCAGACAGAGAGTGTAATGTTTACGCGAACCCCCTGAAAGAGGCAGTGTCCGGGGAAACTTCAGCTGCAGGCCCTGAAGTGCTCATGTAACTGGCTCTTGAAGTCCTCTCTAAGGACGTTCGTTTTGTCACCTCCAGTAAGAGCTGTTTAGTCGCAGCCACAAAGTATTACCCTGCTCCCTCTTGCCCTCAAGAAGCACACGTAAAGTACTTTGTCTCAGCTATGTATTGCCTAATAATAAAATAATACATTACAGGCTAAGTTAGGTTTTCCTTACAGATGACAGATTTTAAAATGTACTGTCTGTGTTTTTATTACTTGCAGACGTTAAAATTTCCACATGTCCAAACGTGTTCTGTTGTCACTCCAGGGAATCTTCGAGAGTGAGGGTATCATTGTCTTGAAAATGATGGACATGTTGTATTTCATTACATGTTATATTCAATAATGAACTGAAAGAATCCTGTGCTTTTTTTTAGATGCCCATTTAGACATTGTAAACACATAAGTGCTTAATCTGTCTTTAGCCTGCAAAGGGTGTTAATGATATCAATCACATTCTTTAACCTTGGTTTAAAAGGTCTGGCTATGTACAGCAGCTGCCAGCGTGCACCTTTTAAGGCATAGAGGAATTTACATTGAGGAAAGTAAATAGTAGTGCCTGAAACAGGGCGCGGAGAAATACAGAGACGTTAACACAGACTACAAATAAACTTCATAACGCTGCCAAATGGTCCTTGTCTTTTTTATTGATTCTTCTTAAAGGGACATTTTAAAATCTTTTCACCAACTTCACTACTCGAAGAAAGTTAGGTTCTGAGGGCAGCCTTTCATACAGAGCTCAAGGAAAAGTCAGAGACTTATGGCCTCACTATGTGTGTATTCCCACATGGTAAGTTACAAACAAACACATCTGCATTCCATTCAGGGAAAGAGAGAGGTGTGAATGTCAGTGAGACGGGGCAAGAGGTCAATGCTTACAACATGTCAAGGACTGTTTTTTTTCCAGGACGGCAAAAATACTCCATGGTACATGAACAAGTTGAATGTGTGAAAATAAACTCAGCTTTGTTTGCTGTTAGACACAACTTAAAAACCAGGCACGTTGGTTGTGTTCGGTTAAACTGTTTTACAGTATGAACTAATATATATATATATATATATATATGTATCCAGTAATAATTTAAGCCAAAGTTTCCCAACAGAGAACCGCCCATTTCATTTTATTTATAAATGTGCAGGAACATCAGCTTTGATATCCACATAATGCAATGTACTATGGCGGTCTACAGAAAGAGATAGTAAATCTTTACAAGGATAAATGATGGCTCTCCAGGCAACAGTTCCATGTTGTAGAGCATAATGTAATACATTTTTCTTTGGTTTCACAAAATTAAATCTGTGGTTCACCTCAAAAGCCAAGCAGCGTGGACTGTCCTATTCAAAGAGTAAATGTTGGTTCTGTAGTATGTGTTTTTATGTGTCACAATATACAATGAATCTACGGCATAAAAATCATTTTTAGACAGGTACAAAAGAAGAGTCTTTCTATGCACAGAAAGACCAATTCAAAATGCAAAATGAAAATGCCATGACCAGTTTGATTGGTGTCCTGTAAATGAATGCAGTGCCCATACATACATTATCAAGAAAGTATACATGCCTTGACTGGATAATGGCTGGATAATAGACGGTCTCAGTAGCAACAACATAAACAGACGTTATGTGGCCCAAACTTAACTTCCGGTAGACCTCCATAAAGTATCAATAACTGTTGAGTAGTTTTATTGTAATTTATCACAATTAATATACCATAAAATATGAATAAAAATTAATATGAATATAAATTAAATATAAAATAAATTGGTATATTTTAACCAAACACAGATCAGAAGTTAACTTCGGGCCAGACGAGTGCGTCTGATGAATCTATGATTTTCCAACTTGGACTGTTGCAACATTGGGTGTTTAGCTTAAATTAATATATTAACTTTCTAAATACACTCTTAAAAGTAACGGTGCTTCACAATGCCGTAAAATAATATTTTTGGCTAAATGGTTCCATAAAGAACCTTTAACATCTGAAGAACCTTTCTGTTCCACAAAAGTTTATTTTTTTTGTCAGAAAAGAACTAAAAATAGTTGTTTTACGGCATTGCTCTGTAGCACCGTTATTTTTAAGAGCGTAATAGTTTTTAGTATGCAGGTCCAATAATGGTACTGACCATGAACACCACATGCAAACAACTATGTAAGTGTCATGTTGTGGACTGTGTCACATCTGCACAAATCTGCATTTGTTGCCAAGTCCGGAAAATGATTATACTGCTGTTATTCAATTCAGGGGTTTGATAATATCTTACTCATTCAAAGGTCTGATGTAAAATGAGAGAAAAAAATACACATCCAGATCACTATTAGGTAAGTTTAAAGCTATTTAATCCCTTCTTGAACACCAGCAAACACTCACGGAACTTCAGAGATGTAGATCTAACCCCCACAAATGTCAAGGCTTAGAAGGCAGAATCCTACAAAAGTATCTATCGCTCTATCTAGTAACATCTCAAAACATAACATGACCTTGATCTGCGCGGCGCAGCTAGCGCGCTGAATCAGCTGGACCGTTACATCAAAGTCACTAAAGCTCATTAGCCTGGAATGATCAGTTTAGACATTGCAGTCTGACCCAAAACACTCACTGATCAGCGGCACTCATTACTGCTCTTGGACGTCCTAACACGTCAGGTCAGGAACTGGCTAATGTCTCCCTCAGCCAGCTTGATGTTCCTATCAGAAACTGTGGACACCCGGAGACGCACGAGGTGGGCCCGATTACATACCTTTTGTCTCAACAGTGCAGACAAAAAATGATAATCCCTTATGTAACTTATGTCTGAAGCTTTTCCTCTTTCATGCTTTTTTGTGATCGTTGGATAATTGAGTATAGAGTGTCAGCTAATATGAGCATTTGACCCAGGCCAGTCTAGACTTTTCTTTGGAAATGAAACATAAGCAGAGGGAAGACTAACATGGGTGTGGTTGCTACGCCACGCTCGACAACCAGGTTTTTCCCCATTTCCCATGTCTAGCATCATGCTAAGTGTTCAGATTCACACATATGCCCATCTCGAAACTGCCGGAGAGTTGCTGAACTCACCCTAAACAGCTCTGCCTTCAATTACAGGTAGGATTGACTTTAATGAAATTTCACTCCACATAATGAACCCACAGGAAGTCAGCAATCTCTCTAAAGATAAATAGGTGAAATGACCTTATTGGCCTGGTGGGCTTGCATTTTACATAAATAACATCTGCTTATACTTTGTCAGCCTCTTGAATACTGAAGAGAGGTGTCAGCCACTAAAATGATCTACTTCAGAAGTGCACACGTGAAATACACCCAGTAGTCTGCTATCACACACAACGCTATACTTAAGTTTCCTCACTATTCCACAGAAAGTCAGCCAACGAATTTACAATCGTGCGCTTGTCTGTCAAAAAGTTCAATAGAATCCAGCCTGTTTTTATTGAATGAATGTGCAGAGTCACACAGAAATGTTATAAAACAAGAGGCCGGTGGTAGCATATCTGCAACACTATGTAACTCTGGGCATTGACCTGCAAATGGAAAACATTGTATTGCATTCCATCACAGTGACTCTCTTACATGTAATTACTTCCACATTAGATCCCTCGCTCACTCCCTTTCATGAAAGCAGATCCCCTCTGACATCTCCAGGAATACAGCCATGTGTTAGCAATGCACTTGTGTTACACTCGCATTGCCGTAGAATTCCGCTTCGCTGCACGTCCCCTCAAAACAATTGCGCAGGACTGCCCCTTCTTATGCCTGCAGAATCGATTTGAGACGCAGGAGCAGGAAACCTTCCACTGAGCGTTTCTCAGCTTTTCTTTGTTTATAGGGAGCAAGGGGGTACGGTGAAAAGTGAGGTTGCAACATTACAAACTATGTGTAAACAATTACACATTAAAAAGTTCTTACTTCTTATTAACTACAGGGTGGTTAAATATGTAGCTCGGTTAGGATATCAAATCAGAGTTATGGGCGCCATCCCAAGGGAGCACACATACAAAAAAATTATAACTTGGATAAGCTTCTGCCAAATGGGTAAATGTAAATCTGGAGAAAAATATCTATTAAAATTGACTCTAAAAGCTTATCACACAAACGTTTCGTGTTTTTGATGAAGGTGTGTTATATATGCCAAAATTAAACCAAATAACAGTCTTCCAAGCTTTACATATGCAAAAAAGTGGAGACAGGTGAGACAAAAAAAAAAACAATCCCTGATAAAAAAAATACTGTTACCATATAAAAATGAGATAATAAAATTTAATGCCTCGCCCAGCCCCGCACGAGAGAGAGAATAAAATATTGAGGTAGGTGAGACTCCTGCTGTGGGCAGGTACAGCGCCAAGACTTCGAGCTCACTACACCATAATTTCTACGAGGCATATAAAAGTTCTTTATCACTTTGTCACGCTGGCAACCACTGTACTACGTTCACTCCCGTACCTTCATCACATATGAGAGCCTGCTTTGTTTCTTGTGTCATCTTGGTTTGCATTGCATCTGTGGTTTAGCACCCGCCAGGGGTCTAGTTTTGCGGTGTTTTACAAGACAATGCTTTGTGTACACCATAACGCCTCCTCCTGTTCGACTCAAGGTGAAAATAATAGAACAAGCAGCCAGCTCCATTATTATAATATCAGTTTACATAACCAGGGCACAAAACAGTGAGGGCCATTTCATCAAGCTAATTGCCTGTGTGTAAGGAGGGAGCAAACTTTTTCTTCTATCTCTCAGTTACGGAGCCTTTATTCTTAATCACAAATAGAGCCCTCGTATCCCAGAGGGACTTGCATTCTAATTTACAATTGAACCACAGAGCAAAGCTATCAATCTCTTCCAGACAGTTTTTCGTCGCCCCCATCCCATTTTTCCCTACGCTCTGTATAACCGTGTTGAAAGTGGTAATGGATCAAGAAAACAGACGGAATAGCAGAGTTTTTCCACAAAGCCGCGCTCTGAAATCCAATGTTTGACTGAGGCAAACCACAAGAGTCAAGGCCTTGGCACTGTTAGCTATGAGCAAAGGCCAAACACCCTGGCCTTCATAAGCTCCTGGCAGCAAAAAGCCCTCGAGTGAAAGACCTCTGGAGCTTAAGAGATCATTCTCTGAACTTGCGTGTCATACGGACCTACATTTTCTCCAGTCAGGGTGAACGCTGGTAGTTAGCTAAAGCGAGTTCTCGCTTAAGTTTGATTTATTCAGTATTGGCTTGTTTACTAAAAAAGGGTCACTTGTAGCCTGTTTTCATATCATGTTCACACTCAGTTCTGAGCCTTGGACTTGACTGGCCCATCCCTCAATCACTAAGACTCCTATCAAAGAGAGCGAGCGAGAGAGAGAGAGAGAGAAAGAGAGAGAGAGGGAGGAATTTAACTGAGCCTACATTCCTCCATGCCAAGTGTCACCCATTCGGTGAAACACCCTGCCCCTCGCCCTCCCTCTACTCGATCCCTGTAATGATGAGTCTTGTCGTTAATGAGTTAATGCGAAAACTCTCAATGTCATCGGCAAAGATAAGAAGGAAGAAAGCAGCGCATTGTACACATAATGACAGACTCCCTGACTGCCCCCAAGATGTCACGGGTCAGCCATGTTAAGAATGTGTGCGCCCAATCATCTACTGATCCTTATCTGGCTGGCCTGCAGCTAACCAAGACATGGGCCCGATCATGGACGCTAATGAATGAACAATGGAAGCCGTGGATTGTTCTGCCTGCCACATGACAGCTTTTATACCAACACATGATGACATAACCAATCAATATATCAATTATCCAACAACTTATTGGACCATAAGCATGAAAACGCACATTATGAAGCATATCTGGTGCTAGGTTTGTGGGAACTACGTCTAGTTCTTCAAAAGAAAAGGGAAAGCCAGAGTGTGACCTTACAGTGAACCATATGAACTGTTATTACCTTTGTTACCTGCCATCTCCAGGTCACTGTAGTATGTAGGGCAACTGATGTACAAGACATACATGCAGCTTCAGTGGTGCGGGGAGACCCTCTCTGTGAATTGTATTATGAAAAGATGTGAGTGTCAAACAATTACTTACACTTCAAAGTAGCAATATTTAAGTAAGAAACAAGTCTTAAAACAAACAACAAACAAGAAATCTAAAAATACAATTGTAAAAGTATATAGAGTACACACACACACATATACATATACACACACACACACACACATATACATATATATACATACACGCACACATATACAAATATATATAAATATATATATATATATATAACAACTATATATATTTAAAAAATGTAAAACAAAACATTATTTTAGAGGTATGCTCTGCTTTAGTTTAGGCACTTCATTCATTTGAACATATTTAAACGGTGACAAGTGAACAGGCCGTGCAATAGAATGGAAGTATCAACACAGAATAAAGTAGTTAGAATATGATAATTCGATTGTGATATTGTTACCAAACTTATCAAAAATATTTTAGATTGCCAATTGCCAAACACCAAAGCATACATAAAAACCCCTACTAGGCCTACTTACTCATGTTTGTGCTGTTGTTTCCCTCCATAATGATGTCACGTCCTGGATGAAGATGTCACTTCCTGGATGATGTCGCTGAGGAACTATTTTTTGGTAGGTATATTAAAGACTAACAGGATGAAAAGTGACACAGGGAATAAATTATATTTCCTAATAAATCAAATTCAAATATAGTAGTTGAATATAAAACAAAATGTATCAAAATATATAATATGTTACAACTTTTTGGGGGGCAAAAAGAGACTGACAATACTGAAAAACAATAGTCATCATGACATTTGTAATGGTAAATATATCACACTTATTTATTAACTTGAATATTTTTGGGTTTATTTAGTAAAATAATGATTTAATAGGCATTTCCTTATTCAGTTACCTATGACCACTGGTACAGTATATACGATTAGTATGTGTGTGTAATATAAATACATCCTGGACACACTATGCACCATGCTTGCACTGCCCTCTGACCCAGATTTGAGTTGACATATTAACAATGACAAAATAATTTGTTAAACACATATCATTTAACCCCGAAGAATGAATTTCTAGGTACCTATATACACCATTTTCTATTTTTGCTTTTTGAATTTGGTGTTCTCTGCTCCCAGGACCTCATGGGATAGAAACATGTCTGTCAAAAGCAGTAAATCATCCGTTTCTCACCTACTACACTAAACACTGAACAACTATCTATTTCATGTACTTATTTGACGTATGGATATTCGGCCACAGGAAGTGTGGAACACAACTCAGTAATCTGTTTGTGACAAAAGTATTTTGCTGTAGCTTTGATTTTGTGTGTATGGAATGGAAAATGACAACTGCATAGTATGAATGACCACAGACATATGTAGACTTTTGTATGCAAAGATAATTGTTGACACAGAGTAAGAGTAACTTACAATAATAAATGTTTAGGTTTGTGCATGCATGATCTCACTACTACTACATTTGTGGATAGCACAGAAATAACATTTTTTTAAACTTTTTATATGCACATTTTCATCTTAGGTATTTCAGATCATTCATATGTGAAGAACCTTGACATAATGCAATACACAAACCATCAATGTTTAACAGTTTACCACTAAAAGGAGCTTGGCATAAGAAATGATGTTCCACCCATAGACAAATGTTGGCTTTGCATGGCATAAAGATCACAAGGTTAAGGTTATGAATTCCAGCTGTCATTGACATCATAAAACCTGACAAATTGTATCATAACAGTCAGTGAAATCTACACCACCAAGGTGTTCTTTTCCTGCAGTCCCCAGCGTATTCTCCAGATTCAGGTCTCCGGCTTAGCCTGCCAGCTTAGACAATAGGGGTCCTGCCAAGTCCAGTGGCATTTTGTCTGGTTGTACATTATCTGAAATCAAACGCTCTATTCTGCTTCCACCACTACACATGGAACAATCAGCGCTGATGTGGGAATGCCTGTTATTCACACAATAGGACGTTGACATTTATACCCAGCAGAGAGGAAAAAAGGAAATATAAGGGGAACAGAATCCCGGATTCTATTTCTGCATGGTACACAAGACAGGGGAGGAGATAATGACACTTTAATACGGGCTGTTAGTAAAGGTAGCTCTTTATAATGGGAGGTGGAGAATCATTCAGAACGGACACCTGTTGGCCAGGCCATTCGGCATGTGGACAAATAGACGACATGGCGTAGTGGGACTAATAGATTTTATACACGCTTTGGAAGGGATAAAAGAGTGGCATTATCAAATGCTAAATCAAGTTCAGGGCATTTATCATTTTTTCTCTTCTCTATAGATAATTGTAGCTTAATATATATGCTTTATGTAAGCAGACAGATTCTATTGCTGTGCACCTGTTCACAGAAAAATGGTTGCCAGATGCATTCACACCATTAGTATGCTTTTTGCAACGGTTTACCATGCAGGAAAGATAGAGACAAATGCACGAAGTAGTTTAAAAAGGAGAAGACATCTTGTTTGTGTTTATCTTCAGCGAAGTGTGTATTACTAACTGTGTACACTGATATCCCCAGCAATAGCTGGCCATCTGAGCCTGTTATCCAAGGCCTTGACGCAAAGCCAATTCTTTATCCAGTAAGATCTCTCCTGTCGTATAAATCCTATAACACAAGATTAGGCCTTTTGACCACACAGAAGAGATAATGACATTAGCTAATGTCCTGCTGTTTAGAAAGACTGTGTGTAGCACATAGAGATACACATAACCTCCTGTTGCACTGGTTCAGATCCAAATAAAAGTGCAAACAGAGACACATTTGATTGAACTGCAACACGCAGTATGCTTTGAAGATCATGCACACCCATTGTATGCAAGGTATAATGGTATGATATGGTTGTTTTGAAACTTTTCAAAGCACAACCAATATGAAATCTTTCTTTAAATGTTTCCTTAACAAATTCCTTTGCACGGAAATAAAACGACTGCAAGTTTCAAATCATTCTCCACCACATTAATACATTAAGAGTTTGTTCAGAGCTCTTTGGAAACTAGTATTAATGCTTCGGTTGGGTACATTATGCATCTGGCTAAATATTCTTTATGTAGGGGAGTTTCCTGTAGACTGCAGGACACTTCAGGTCAGCGTGTACAGATTGGTCCTTGTCAGTAAGGGATGACAGGCTCTTTGTTGGGAGTTTTTCTTGGTTGGCAGTGTGGAGTTGGGTTAATTCGGTTGACCCGTGTTTGTTTTCTTTCAGGCTAATGTTCCTAAGAGCTTCAAGCTCCCATCCTGTGATAGCTCTGCAATGCTTTGTGCCTGCAGCCTCGGTGGTGTAAGATTTTACCCCCTTGAAATTGATGGAAACCCAACCCTAAAACAAGACAAGCCTATCAAGATTGTAGAGTCCTCTTACTTTGCCGACTTTACTGAAAACTCTGGTCTTGTGCCAGCGTGTGAGGTTTTATATGTGAACGTTATGCTGAATGATGTTTTGAATGCACTTGAATACCAAAAGATTTGTATGATACGAAAAAGTTTAGGTTTATATATTTGCTATGTAAGCATGCATTAAACATGGTCTGTAAAATCACACTGAAAACAATTATCATGCGTAAAATAATTGTGAGACTATGCAAAAAATACCCTTAATTATATTACAATAATAATGCTATACATTTATATTAGATATATACTGTGAAACACAAGCTTATAGTCGCCTGTTCTCAGTTATATATTAAACATTTTTGCTAAATCCTTTTCGCATAAATTTACCACACCATTAGTTTGTTGCTGTAATCTGTGACAACTTAAATATAACCTTCTACACATAGCCAGAAAGAAAATGAGAAGTTTTCACTTTGCAAGACTATAACATGAAAATGTCAACATGTGAACAGCAGGCAACAAGTCATAAAAGTCAGTGAGCTGGCTGATACTTATCACTCAAACGGTTCATATAATCCCTTCTTTATTTCCTCCTGTTTAACTGTAAGCAAAACAGAAGAGCGTGTACTGTGAGTGACATATACACAAGCAGTCAAAATTTGAACACACTCATTAATTCCTTCAAACCTTTTACACCTTCTATAAATATGCCTATTTTGTATACACAAAAAAACTATGAAAGCTATAATACTATGAGTATGGTGAATAATAAAGTGCTTTGTAACGATGAAAAGGTCTCACAGGTGGATATAGATGGTTGAGAATGCTGAAGAATCTGATGCATGTAAATTCAGTCTTCTGAAGAATCTAGAACATAAGAAAATATTTGAGGTCACTACATTATTCTTCATTCATTAGTCTATAGTTCCGATTACTATTATTTAAAATAACAACATTTTAAAATATATGCACATTTAAAAGGTCTGTTTTTTAAGTTTAATAAGCTATTTCAAATATCATTGACTTCAGAAGTTCAGAAATGCAATAAAGAGTTAACCGCCCTTAGCCAGTGCTCTTCGTGACCCGCGAGGCCTTCTGCACGGCCTCCTCCATGCACAATTCATTTGGTAATTTGAATCAAATGAAACTGTGTCGTGAGACGCTACTCGCGGGCAGCGGCAGCAGCTACGAGCATCTCGCCGCTCCAGATGTGAGCGGTGTTTTATTACAAGAGAAAAGAAGCTGATAGCTGCAGGTGCTGGGGCTGACATAGCAGGACTGGCTTTGCTCTGTCTTGGCAGAGAACGGGTGGGGGCTGGAGGGGGATATCCATTGCCTGTGTTTAATCAGGGCCAGTCGTACGGGATGGGACTCATTGCTCTTTGATGGAGAACACTGTTATGAAGATGGACAGTCACTTTGCTCTCTAAGCGAAACCATCGTTTAGCCTCAAATTCGGAGAGAAAAGGCCCATTTGTTATCCACAGGGGAGTGATGCAGCCAGGGCCAGGCGATGTTGGGTGAGAGCGGCATGCATTTGCCGAACAATTACAACACTCAGGCATATATTTGGGCGTGGGATGGAAGCAAACAATATGAGGTTTTGAAGCTGAAGAGGGAATTTTGTGTGTTTACATGTTTGAGGGTGTACAAATGTATGACAATGTCCTGACAAATAAAACGTGCGAAATACAACTACTGATGCCATTTTAGGTGGTTCTCAATAGTAAAGAGGCCCGAAAAGTTTTACTTTAAATCGAATATGGCAAACAGTTCGGTTTAGGGTTAGTGGTAGTGGTAGCATTCAGAAGAATCCACAAAAAAATGGAGGTCTATGACATTTTCTTACTATTAAAGTACAAAAAAGGTTTTGTGTGTTTGGTCTACCCAATTCAGCGCACCAAGAGCCGGACTATAGGCCTATAATTAAACTCACTTATTGGTCATATAAAGTGTTTAACACAATCTAATGCCTCTAACCAATCAACATGATAATTCAATATGACATGCAATAATTGGGGGGAGACTACGGTTCTTTGGTCAGGTGACACCGCCACCTAATTAGAATGTGTTTATTTTGGGGTATACTGGCCCTTCAACTCTGAGCTATTGAAATGTCACTCTGGGTGACCCTGCGACAGGGTGAGAATGTCCTTTGTAAACACACCGAGACTATGAGACCCACGGCTAGATTATTAGTAATGACAGCTGACTGACAGGACCAAGGGAATACTGCAGCTCTGAATTAGTGGCAGCTATGTCTCATTTAAGATCGGATTATAAGCTCTTTGTGATACCATTGTTTCTAATAGTATCACTTGGCATGGCTCGCGGCGTATTACACCGTCATATTCACTTCAATTTACCGGGATAACAACATCAACGTATTAATGCCCTCTCAGCATCACTTCTTTGGACAGTGTACACCCGTACTTGGCCAACCAATGTCACTCTGATAACTTCATGGTTACTTTACACCAGCGTGATTTATTAGCAGATCGCCTGACTAACGGCTGAAGAATGGGCCTTGCCCCTAGTCAGACAGTGCAGGGAAGACAAGTGTATCTGAAGTCCTAATTCTTAACTCAATCATCCGCTGGCGATGTGAATTGCATTATGGATCATTCTGACAAGACAGACCGCCCCAGTCCTGGACATGAATTTCGACAGGGATTCCAATATGCTAAGCAGTGGAGTGTCAGCGAGGTTAATATACATGAGAAAGAGCTCCTTAAAGTTCCTATCTGTCTTGCCTGTCTGAAAGTCTAGATATTCTAATGACCGCTGCTAATAAAAATGCAAAGGAATCAATTAGTTTAATTAAATCTGGCAACACATACTGACTTCCAGTGTTTAAGGTCTTTGAGTAATTCTCAAAGGCACAAACATATATGCTGATACAACACGCACGGAAATATGCACACTATATTAGGCAATGATATAGTGTTTAAAACTACCGTAAAAATGTTGTATTTTATGAAAAGCATAAAACGCAATGTTATCGAATAAGAACACTTTCAGGAAAATCCCTTAAACACACTGCATTTAAAACACTTAGAAACAATGACCCCCACCCTGTATTCATAGAAATACAGATCTTCCAACAGGGGTTTCATTCAAGTCAGGGCAGCCAAAAGAAGCTAAAAGTACAAAAACACAGAAATTGAAGAAATGCAAGACTGTAAACTCTAGTATAAATACATTTTCTCATTTGTTCCTTAATTCAAAAAGCCCACACACCGAGAAAAAAACCTGTAATCATTCAAGTCCAGTTTGCTGTGTTTTCACAGAAATGTTTTTGCATAAAATAACACGAGAACAAAAGCTGAATCACATTTCCAAAGTTTATGAAAATACATACGTATCCATTTTTAGACCATTCACACATCAAAAATATAAAGAAAATGTGTCATGGAGTCCCCTCCAGAGACTGTTCAAGAAATATTTAGAGTAAAAGAATATGCGGCCATCCTCCAGGGACTGATAAGACTCACAGGCCTTTCGGATTTTTTTGGGCCAAACTGACATTTTCTCTCGGCCTTTCAGCCTCGTTCCCAACCGCCTCGATAGGACCACTTTCATGTTTTGTTTTCGAATTCCTTTTTTGTTGCTAACTAACGCAGCTTGACAGGACGGTGGTGAACTTATCTAAAGGAGTGTGGTTTCACAGTGCATGTGTCTATTCAGCCACATGTAGCACTTAGCACGTCCCCCCCCCCACCCTCTCCGCCTCTGGTTGTTCTTTCTAGCCTGTGGCAGCTATCAGGTCTGTGTTATGTATAATGCTATCTCAAGCTTTGGACCACTGATACCAGCCTGAGCGGTCAGAGTGTTAGGACTCCTCCAATATCTATTACAATTAGTTTTTGATTAAGGGCCCCGACTTGGCCGTTTGAAGCCTTTAATGTCGTGTCAACTGGTTGATGATGGAGAGAGAAGCATGGACGCCTCCCAGAAACAAAGAGGCTGGTAAAAGGCTCCAAGTGAACCATTTTATCTTACTAATGGAAACCAGATGACCCTTCCTTACTCTCCATTTTTTTAAGAAACCATTTTTTAGGGAGGGGGGGAGATAGACAGCTCTCCCACTCCTAGGTATTTATGTAAGGATTTTGGCAGTTAGATCATTCAGACAGAAGTATCTTTTGATACTGTTTTGAGGGAGCTTTCGGGTTTGTAATGTTGAGCCGTAGGGACGGTGAACAATAAAATCATTTCTTAATTAACAGTGACCCGAGTTGCTAAGGTTACCCCTGACCTTTGGAATTAGCACAGCGATAGATACCGAATAGCGGGTATTTACTAAGCGTTCTTGAGAAACGCCAGCTTTAACCGAAATAATGGTGACAGAAGATTAAAGTAGACCAATTAAAAGCACTACAAAGTATGAAAAGCCACACTACAATAAATGACCTCTAGAAAAGTGTGGGGGAAAACAAACAATTACATTCCACTCGCATATAGAAATGTTAATGTTTTGCATTTACTCTTAAGTGTTTAATAGTGCATGTTTCTGTTATTATAAAAGCACTAGTTAAAATGCCATGTTGTTAATAGCTAAGCTGTTACTTTCATTATGTCTGGAATTTCTGAATGTCCACGACACAAAGTAATTGATAGAAAAAGGTCAAAGCATATCTTTTTTAATTCATGCTTGTTTAGCTGGGAATTAATTTATAAATATCTCCATTACGTCAGCGTAAACGCTTATAATATTTTCTTATGATAATCTATTCTTCTAAAACACATTTTCATGATGCTTATGATTAACCCATGAAAATGCCAAGGACAGAAAAATAAACTCAAAGTGAGTCTGGGCACTAAGTGGAAAGCCTTGAAGTAGCCTTGAATCTCTTTTATCACGCTGAAGATTTAGTTCATTAAGACAAGCTTAAAATGTTTTAAGATTCGATGAATGTACCAAACCAAGACAACAATTCATTTAATAAACACAAAGCGAATATTTCTTTCTTTCAAGGACAGGGTTTAAGTTTATTTCAAATGGGGGAGTTCATAAAAGTCTAATTCCTAATTACATTTCATAAATATCTACAACACTACCTGGCGGACGGATTAAAATTCCTGTTAATAACAGACCGAATCGTGAGAAAGTTTATGATTACAGTTTCTGAGCAGAGGAAGATACAAGTACTCGAAGCAAAAACTATCAGCTTGTTCTGTTTTGTTTTCTGAAACGCACACATCTCACACAGAAGAGAAAGCTTTGGCATGCAGGCGGGCTGATAAGTTGCAGCTTGTGCAGTTTCGCTCAGTTTACTTTATCCCTGGGCTGGAAATGACCTTGTGAACTTCAATGTTTTTTTCCCCTTTTCTTTCGTTCTCTCTGTGTCTCTCGCCCTCCCTCTCATCGCTCTCTCTCTCTCCCGTTCTAACCTGCGCCGTACAGTCAACAAGCCACCCACAGTACAGTACCTGCATGAATGTGCTAATGGCTGTTGACAAGTGTGGTTTGCTTGACTAACACAGGTGTGTGTGTTTCTTCTCTCACAGAACGTTAGTCTGACACATAACAGCTCACAGGCTGTTGTCCTAAAGCCATTACTATTTGTTACTTTAGCACCGACGCAGACTTGAATTCGCCAAACATGCTTTTGTACACACATGGCCTGTAACCCAGCGAGCTGTGGCTTAATCATTACCGTGACCCGCTTATCTGTTCGTCAAGCAGGTAACCATTAATAGGTGTTTACTTTCCGATGACCTCTGCAAATGTGCACGGGCCCTTTGCCCCATGAATGTCAACACAGGCCTGATTTCTTTCTCCCTTACTTTTTTCGCTTTTTAATTCATGACCCAGCTGCGGTACTGACATAGCAAGGCCACATTTTTTTGCCTTAAAAAGACAGCGAAGGAGTTTGAAAACAGCACGAAATGAATGAACTGAGGGTCAACCGCTAAAAAGCAAAAATGCTGTACAAATGTAAACACGATAAGGGAAGGACATTTACGGCTTTTCCTATTTTTGTAAAACTGATAATACTGATATTGAATTCAGCCCAGATTCAAGCTGTTGTAAAATTACTATGAATGCACACCTGGAATGTGGCATTCTGTATCAATGTGCCAAGTTCCCGTGTTGCCTAGCTACCGCAAACAGCCTACAGGAAGTACACTACTTGGTGAATGAATTGTTTATTCATAATATCATTAATAATGAATTGAACTGCATATTAAACTTTGGTGTCTTTCATCACAGCGCTGTTGGCATTGTTTTAAAAAAGCCAATCAGCTCCAGTTTGCATTGTGCCTGATAACGCCTGCGGCGAAATCTTTGTATGAACGACCTCTCATGGCTTTTTGCTTTATTATTTGATGGGTTTAGACTTTAAAACCTCCAAAGCCACAGTGACCAACAACACACGGCACAGTCCATCCAAACACCAACCTTCCCAACATTCGAGTATCGTTTGATCTTGAGCTTCATTTTTTACGTCGACCCCACTTTAAAAAACAGCCCCGCCCCCCGACCCCAGCTTCTCAAAAACCCACCTTGCCTGTGTCCACATGTGTCTCCCTCCCTCTCTTTAGCTGCCGCCCAAATGATAACTCGCCCTTTGTCTCTCTTACTGAGCTGGGTAATATATAGCTGTGAGGCGTCCTGACATAGTTATATTTGCTTGTGTCCTAGAAAAGACAAGGAGACTCAATTACAATGGCAGCCGAGCGAGTGCCTTTACGAATGTCAACGCTTCGCCCAGACGCGGCGTGATGAATAACACCTGACCTCACACCAGGCGCCCATTTCTCAGCAGCCCGCGCACAAGTGTGGACTAGTAAATGAGAAATCGGGATGGGGTAGGCAGCGACGGTGCGTGAGGTGCGAGGGGGCTCTGTTTTTGAGGAGCGTATATGTGTGTGTATGTATGTTTGTTCGAGGCCAGAGGGCACGAAGATGAGACAAACATTGGAGAGCCTGCAGACGTCCTTGCTTTCGCTGCCTGTTGAGCGAGGAGCGGAGCGGACGCTGTGGAATCGTAAGCAGTTGTTTAAAGCTTTCGGTCGGGGGGTTCAAGCGCGATCCGCTGGGAGGGTCGACGGCAGGTTGGCCGTGGCCCTTCTGCGGCCTGTGATGCTCTCCTGCAGGAGCAGAGCTAACCTGGGTCATCTTCATCACACGCTCTGTTTGTCCACACACGCGCACACACAAGTGCACACGGCACCGGCTGCCTGGCCGCCAGCAGCCTCCTTTCACTCTGGGCAGAACGTAATCCTTGTTGACAGAGAGCGAGTGTGGATATTAGGTCACTTGCGTTTTCATGCTGTACTGTAAAGCACTTAGCGGCTACAGTCGGCCGCGGCGTCCAGACTCACACCAGCACCGTGGCAGTTTAGAGCAATTCTCCTCTGGGAGAAGGGACCTCTCATCCTGCCACTGCACCATCTGACCCTGGCAGGACGGCGGGCTAGGAGTGGTGGGTGGCGGGGTCAGCGGGGGCTGTAACGCTGCCCTGGGCGAACTCAGAGGGCAGGCAGGGGAGTCCCTGGCCTCCTGGGAGAGGGAGGGAGGAGAGAAGGAGGGAGAGAGAGAGAGAGAGAGAGAGAGAGAGAGAGGGAGGGTGGAATGAGCAACAGGCAGACACAAGGGCAAAGGCAGATGTGTGCAAGGATAGATGAGAAGATAAATCACAGGCTGTCAGAGCCCTAGGCATTTGCATTCCTGAAATGGATCTCGCGACGGCAGTGGGGTGGGGAGACCTCTGTGCACAGTCCAGCGCACCGTCAGAAGTGGATAAAAATCAGAAGAGTTAGGACATGTGTTCACAGTATGTAAGACGTCACATGAATTACAAAGGAAAGAGCCACGGGTCGAGATGCTGTCATCTAAATGTTTTTAAAGGCATACAGAATAAATCTTAAATGAAAATTACAAAGTAGTGAGCAATTTAATAAATAATGCATCTACGTGATGGAGAACTAAAAACAATTTGAACAAGATTCACCGTGTTTATTTAGCTGTAACAAAAAACTGTCAAAGTTCAGAGGACACACGCAATATTGGAGGTTGAGGGGGGGCATGCAATCATAGTTTATGGTTGGCAGGCGGTCTGTGATGTATCGTACCTGTGTCCTGGACTTATTCAATGTCATACAGAAGGACAGGTTATCCTTTTGAGGTCTCATCAGCTAGACGAGATGATGTTTGGTTGATATCTGTGAAACAAGAACAAACTGTTCAGTTGGCTAAACATATTCTACGTATAACAAAAGCTTATAAAACGTATGCCTAAAGTCATATAGAAGCCCTACAGCAGAATATAAGCAGAATGAATGCAAAAAAGATCAAAGAAATTCTACTTAAATACATTAACAAAAATATAAATCATAATCTAGCAATATGTTCCCAAATTCCAAACGCTGCTAAAGCACTTGCTGCCATTTGTAAAGTATGGAAAAGTATGTTCTCTGACCAGGTTTTACCTCGACGTGTGCAAATCATTAAGCTAGTACCCAAAGTGTCAGTGAAACAGTTAGGGAACATCAAATGATGACATTGGCTTTGCCGACCTCTTTCCATGATGTCAAGAGCATAGTGAAGCTTAAAGAGGATTACAGTCTAAATCTATCGTTAAGGCTCCCAACTAAATTGACTTGGCATACTGCATACAAAGGACTAAACTAACTTTTTAAAACTAGCATTAGATGATAGCAAGAGCTGGGCCTTTACAGTTGGCGTCTAAAGGGGTGGCGGGGCGCCTGAAAGCCAGAAAAGGAGAACGAGAAGAGAAATCAAGACTCGTGGTGGGAGGTTCGTCGAAGAGTGGAAAGGGTGGGGAAACTGTCATCAGGAAACCCTTGTCGGCCCGGAATGAGGAGTGTTGAGTAACTAATGAGAATGTTTTACACAAGAAATGTATCACGGCTGAGGAGACACATCTGGGTATGCTACTCATACAAAGAGTCATCCAACTCCAAAAGATTTTTCATTGCTCTAAGTGCAATCCTCCCATTTGAAAGCCAGCCAGAAAGCGAGAGGGAGAGAGTAAGATTCAGAGGACAGCAGGAAACAGCTGGGTTTCCTAAGCAAAACCGCTGGTATGGATGAGGGGAAAGAGGGATGAGTTTCTTTAGAGAATACGGAGGAGGAATATAAACTCGGAGAGAAGTTGCTGGGAAGCAAGCCATGAAACAAGCGAGCAAAAACAAAAAATTGAGGAAAACCAAGACGAACAAGATCAAGATCAGGGGCAAGGAGAAGAGATTATGAAGAACTAATAATGAAACATTGCAAGAGCGTGAAGGGAGGGGGAGTGTTGACGGTTTAGGAAAACAAGTGCGAGAGAGATAGTGGCCAAAATAAGCGGAAATGTAATGTGAGAGAGGCAGGAAAAGGGATGCATGGCTCTGATTTGTGAGATGAGATGAACTGAAACGGTGGAAGCAAATTCCAGGAAGACGTCTGAAAGCCAGAAAATGAAGTCACCTGTGCAAATAACACTCATATTTACTCATTGTGGAATAATCTTATGACAGTTCTACGTTTTATCTATCTTGGTCAGGGCTCTCAGGAAGAGGCCTCGGTCCAGGAAAACAAACACAACTGCTAAACCACAGACAGATCATGTGCACATCCTTGGTTTTCTGAAAATGAGGCGAGCAGCAATCGCTGCCCCAATAAGCATGACCTCGCAGGACTAACAAACTACGAGGAACAGATACAAATACAACAAATCACGACAGTCGGTTCGGTGACTCATTCTCAACAGCCGTAATGCTCTCTGACGTTTTCCTCCCGTACTTGTCAGAATCACTGAAATATGCTCACCGCGAATAGCATCAGCAGCAATAAGAAAACCAACCCATGCAATCTTTAACATGGGATGTGAACACATGTTCCCAACTAGTCTGCCAATTACACTACCTCAGATTTACTGTTGTTCTCAATTAAAGAGCCGTTTGGCAACAAATAATAACATGTGTTGTGATGCTGCGGTTCAGCCAAGTTAATGTTTCATATTAGAGCTCCCGCACGACTCGACAGGCCAGAACTCATGCTGTTTAGTACTTTATTTAACAGGGTATTCATAAGTCATTATACATGCCAAAGTTCTGCTGGGCCGTAATGAGCGAGACAAAAAAGAACAGTCCTTTCCCCCAAAAAATCCCTCCGCTTATAGACGACAATTGTAGGAGCTCTTTCCAAATATTCAGACTCATAAACATTTCAGAAACTATTACAGAGTGCACCGGCTTTACAAATCCAAGAATTTTCATCAACTACTGCCTTTAGGGATTGATTTGCTAGAATTTTAATGGATTTGATTCAAAGGACGGCAGTATATTCTCGACTGACATTTATAGCACACTCTGAGCTCCTTGTTTAAAAAATTCTTGTTCTAGCACTCCAATCGAAGTGTTTCAAAAGGTGATGAGTAATGAGCACTTCATATGTCTAAAAGACACGTTTCTATCACCGCGTACACCTCGTACGAGCTGAACGCTCCGTTTCACGGGGTCTTAGAACGTAATATTTAGAACGCATCAAACGGAAGTCACATATTTGTAGTTGAATGTCTGAGCTCTCTTTTAAGCCACTTAATGTGTGCAATCCGATATAGTGTTTGCAAACCGTTTACTCATGACCTGTGCTCTCTCTTTCCTTAAGCCATTCAAGAGAACCAGCAAAAGCAAAGTGCCTTTTAAGGCCCTGAGTATTGCCAGAGTCCTCCTTATATTACTGATGATATCTTTACCGAGGGCTTCACTGACAAGAGTCCAGGGATCAAAACTGCCCATAAAGCAGATGGGAAATTACATCTCATCCCAGGCCCAGCACTCAAATGGCCTGTCTGTTGATGCAGCGAGCTCATGATGTCTTTAAACAGGGATTTAGCCTCCGACCCTAACTCCACACCCTCCAACCTTATATGATCATAGTAAAGAAGATACTGGAGGTAGTCGAAGTGGGCTGACTACAACTGGACAACTGCACTGACTGGAGATCAGTCTCAATGCTGGGACTCTGATGGCTGCGGTGTTGGTGGATATCTAATATGGAAGATCTGGCCACGTTGCACGCCTGAAAACTTTAAGAACTATTCTGTGATCTGTCAACTATGCATTTTTCACTTTACTATATTTGTGCCTCTACAGTAGCCATAATAGCCAAGACATAAAATGGTAAAACAATATTTCACTGTACTCGATTAGATATTGCGGGCAAATGACAATATTTCATCCCGCTAGGTCTTAGTTTGCCTAAATACCAGCTCGAGTTGGAATGAGCGAGAAAATTCATTGTGCCGTAATCTCTTAAGCCCTTCAGGGATGGCCTCTGACCAGGGCATATGAGATCCACTACCCAGTGCTAATCTGTTTCCAACACTGATGAACCCAGAAAGTGGCTCTTGCGGTTAACAAACTGTCCACGGATGGATTATCCAGTTTGCAGCGATGCAAAGTTCAGAACACAGCAGCTGTAATCCCAATGTCTCGATGACACACGTGCCGAGGCCTTGCGCTCAATACGCACAAGCCTGGCCCGAAGAATTGTGTTTATCCATTCATCCATGTTCATTCCCCCCCAGTCTGTGACACAGGCACTGATCACTTTATCCCTCTGTTCTAATGGCAGAAAGACAGAGCTAGCACACTTCTGTCACGCACGGCACAAATCCCTGCCGGCCCCGCCTCTCACAGACCAATATCTAAAAGCCTATTAGTTGCAAACATGTAAATAACCATGAAGTCCACAGCCCGATGCAGTATCAAATATGACTAAAATACTGAACTGCTGTTCTCTTATGAGTGTGGCGCAACCCTTAACCAGGATGACTGTGCAGCACGTACATCAACGCCTGAAACCCGATAATACAAAGAATAATTTTAAAGAACATTTTGCAAAGAAAATCACACAAAAAGACAGAGATCCATTACCCTTTTTCACTAAAACATTCAACTGAATTTTGAAAATGGTAAGACACTCCAATCTTATTTTTTTATTCAACAAATTAAGGCTGACAGTGTGGATCTGTGCTGTGCTTTATATGAGACATTTGAAGAACAAGCACCCTCTCCAGGCAATACATAAACCAACCTTGAGAGGCAGACACTTCTTTCATATAATGAGGTATTCGTCTTAAAATGCAAGGCTTGTCATTGTTAATGGACACGTGATCAAGCAATTGCAGAATTAATTGTTGTTCTTCATTTCTGAAGTGTTATGCACAAATATTCATTGATGAATGCAATTAATAATGAGAACTCCCCCCACCTGGCCCATCCAACCAAACGGATGAGCAAAAGTGTTTGTGTATGTGGGGGAACTTTCAGGGACTGTTCAATAGCTTTTATTTGAGGGAAAGGCCTTAAAACTGCAAGGCGCTTTAAAAAAAAAAAGAGCTCACTGGGTGCTTACTTAGTGAGCTGCAGTGCTATAAAGAGAAATATACAAATAAATAAGCCAGCTGTCCCATCATTTTAAAAATGGTGAACTGACACATCAAAAGCCTTGAAAAACCTGAAGGGTCCCATTTCTATTCACATGGTTCTTTTAAATTCCAATTCAAGTTTTAAATCAGAAATTCTTCATTCCATCAAAGCCATTTATTTAGCAACCCCCCAAATGTTTTATTCTGGCAAGTAGAATTTCCAAATAGTAAATAATTATATAGACAGAACAGAAGCGGTAATCTTGTAGTAAACCTTTAATGGTTACCTTTGTTGGTGGCCTCATCTTTTCCTGTCTTATCTGCATTAAACCGAACTGTTTTAGGATGCATGAGTCCCTCCAGATGCACTTTCCTCGAGCACTGGTCAGATCCAGAGTTTATTTCACTGTGCACATTCAGTTTAGGACCTCTGTTGGAGATTAACAAACCTTTTTCATCCGTGACCTTGATCATTTCAGCCACGTCTGTTAACAATAACAGCTATGTGTTTAGAATGCATTCATAAATTCCATTTGACATACTAAAGCCAAGAGATGAGACAATTCAAATGTATGTCCTTGACGTGACTAATTGATCTGATGTTTCAACACTCAAGGGAGTAAAATGGTGTATTTTCCGAATAAAGAGTGATATTCTACCTGTGAAAAGTACAAGAAATAAAACCAGATATTGAAATCAACATCATGTCACAAGTGACTGATTGAGTCACATTAAAAAAGTAATCGGAGTAATATTTATGAATACCATAATGTGGATAATAAAGCGTTTTGGAACCTTAAATCGTGTATACACATTGCATTACATCCAAAACAAACGATAATATTCATTTTAGCCATGTCATATGACCCCTTCAACAAAATATTTGAAAGGAAACAGGATGGGTCACTCATCTCTTTACTCTCAGATCCGCACTTAATGTTTCTCAGGTTTTCCGGGGCGACCAGTAAAGGATCTTGTTTTTGAAAAACATCTTTGTCCTAACAGATACTTGACACCCGTACTGCATTGCAATGTAAATAAACAGGGCTTCTCACACATGCCGTAATTAGTTAACACTGACTTATCAACAATATGACCTGAACATAAGTATTTGCCACAAATAATATTATCCTTATTTCAGATTTAAATATCTGACCTAAGAATTGTATATATACAAACCATTTAGCATTTTTCGGAAGTTTAACACATTCAGGACGTTTTTAAGTTATTCTCTCATATGTCACTGGTATCCACATTAACTCACACGCGTTTGCGCATGCGCGCATTCACACGCATTCGATTATACACAGGTTGGCTAGGAACCAGACTGTGCAAAGAAAAAATCTCCCCTCTTGCGGGCCTGATAGAGACCATTGAGTAGGGGACCCCACACAAAGTCCAATAGCGATGGGAATCAGCTGCAAATATGTGACATAATCACATTAGTGTCTTAAAGGACACACAAAGCGCTTAGTCAACTTCCCTTGATCAAGGCACATCTGGAGAAGCGGGGGACCGGAGAGCTGGTCCTGGCTTTCCCCGGCTAAAATGAAAACAAGCTGTAGTGCCACGATGCTGGGCCGCAACGGACCAAGAACCATGACACAATAATGGATTGCTCCGGCAGCGCTGTAGTAAATGCGACGCTTGTGAAAAAGGAAGAAGACAAAAAAGGAGGAAGAAAAAACAGTGGATGGATTTTTTAAAAAGAGCTTTGAGAATGACGCCCACAGCTTTCCCATGGAGAGTGAACTATGACCCAAAGAGGGACGATGGAAATTTGTTGAATGTGTTTGGGGGAAAAAACAAACAAGAAAAACAGATCTTACTTCAGGGCGATTGTATATATTGTTTAATAAATACTATTCAAATACATATCAACACTCCCAAACTTTGCAAACATAGAAATGTATCATGGAATATTTTAAGGAAGCATCAACAGATTAGCATCGTAATTAAATTTTACAAGAGCGACTGAAAAGATGTGTTCGTATTGATCATGTCACCAAGATGTCTTAAAAACATCGCCGTCCATATTACCTACATACATTCCAATTAAGTAGCGAACTCTGCTTGCTTTTTATACAACCTCTCGGCAATATTACCAGTCATTTCCAGGGCCCCTTGACATAGCGTAACCCTCATTTTTTTCCCTACCTTGTCCGAGGAAAAAAGGCAGACCTTTGTTTTAGCGTCACAGCCGCTGTGAGAAAGAGGACCTGCTCATCATACACACAGGCACCTCAACATGCTCCAGCACGGCGCTAGGAGCTAATTACAAACACTGCTTGTGCTAAAACCCCACTTGTAGACAGCAAACAAAAAGAAAAAGCTGGGGGAGCGAGAGGGTGAGAGAGAAAAGTGACAGAAAGTGAAAGGGGCCCCGGCAAGGAAGAGGGGGAGGTGGAGAGTGGTGGGGGGATTGAAGAGGCTAATGAATCTATAGGAAACACCACTCCGCTGACACGTGAAACGCTCCTATTCACCGCCCAACGGGACTTAAAGAATGTTCAGCCTTTTGTCTCTTCTCTAATTCCTCAAGAAGAGATGGGACGTGAAAGGTGTGTGTGTGTGTGTGTGTGTGTGAAGAGAGGGGGCTTCCTTAGCAGCGGTGCTTATCCCATGAGCTTTAGCACCTTTCAATAAAATGGAAAAGAATCCAGTGTTAAAATTCAGACTTATTTAGAATCTAATTCATCTTTTTTGGGGAAATCATTTAAGACACTCCCAAGAAAGCAGTACATTTTATTCTTACTTTTTGGGTAGCATCAATCAGATTAACAGCAATGGTGTAGTGAAGGATAAATATCTCATATTCAATTGCATTTCAAATTCCCTTATTTTCTTAAACTTCTCCAACAGCGGTAAATATGCACGAGCAAACACGTTCGACAGTAATAAAGGTTATAGTGTGTATCTTAACACCGCAGCATTTCTCTTAGCTGGGGGCAACATCGTCTAATCTGCGTTTGACCACATGTTTGTACTGAGCATGTTGTGTGGTAATGTTGGGAAAGCCACATGGCCGTAATCCAGACCCCGATTCCGTCCGTTCCCCCCACCTGCTTCCACCCTCTCCTCTGCACCAGAGCTTTGATACAATCTGCTGAATTTACCCCCAGGCTTTGACGGCACTTGTTACGCAGATAAAGCAGGGAGCTGGGGCTGACTCAAGATTCAAAACAGTTGTTCCTCTCACCACAGTTATTTTGTGTGTGTGTGAGGGGGGAACACATATGGCAATTTATCTAATAAGTAAATCTAACAAATTGACAGAACATTACAGTCAACAATCTAAATAAATAACAAAATAGTACGTTGACCTTTCTGTTCGCATGTAAATATGCATAAATCATGAGGCAGAAGCCAGCACGCCCAAAGCTCGTGTCCTCGCTCACTTTCACCCAGGGCAGAGCTGTGGTTACAGTGCGAGCTCCCATATGTAATTTGGCCTAATCAAGTCTCGCTCATAGATGCCCGGAGCAGTGAGATTGGCCTGATCTCAAAGTGCACCATCAGCCACAAATTACAGGCTTTGATTTTGGGTTAACTGCATGCCACTCCTATAAGAATAACAGTGACAGTTGTAATATGGAGGTAGTTAGACACCTGTAATAGAATGTAACCAGAGGACATATGCTGCTAGAATAACAAAGCACACAGGGGATCCAATCCAGCGAGCAACCACAGGCTTAAAAGTGGCATGTCTATCGTTGTAAGTCACTAAAGAACCGTGGATAATGTGTGCGGAAACATGGCAGATGTAAATATAAGTTATAAAAGGAAGCTGTTATCTGTAATTTTTGCCTCTATATTGCCATCTCTGTTTAAAACATAAAATAGCAGGTTAGATTATGTACTTATGTGCTTTATGTAATTGTTCAAAAACAGATTTCTTAACCAAAAAGTTGAAGTGTGCAAATAATGGCACTATATATGCAACAATAGCTTTAAATGATCTGCGTTGTTTATTGAAAACCTACCAGGTTAGATCAAAAGTAAGACAAAATCTAATTAAAACAAAGCATACTGTACGTGTGTGCGATGGGAGGGAAGGGGTATGAAAAGTACAAAAGTGGTTCCCTAATACAGTCATGTCGACCATTTGTACGCTTTTGCTATGTTTTGAAAATTGAGAGTGTTAGGGATTAACACTGCATTGGCTCAGTGCTAATATGACAATGTTCCAGTTAACACCAAGAGTTTCCCAAAACTACATTCTGTAGATTTGCATACAAAAAAAAAGAGATATACTATAAGTATAGACCACTTCGAAAAATGTAAACAATCCCGGTTTAAAGCTGGTCCAGAAGAACTTCATGTTTCAATTTTTTAACACTACACAAACGTTTGAACAGAATACAACCAATATAAGATTTACAACCGAATCTAAATGTTGATCCATTATCTTTAATATTTAAAATCATGCATGTAAGATTTTAATAATTCTATAAAAATATGAAACAGGAAGTGCTGCTGGGCTACTGTTTACATTTTACGAAGTGGTCTATACAGTAGGGCATGTCAATCGCAATCAATCAAATCGAGAATAAAAGTGTTTACATAATATGTTTCTGTGTACTGTGCATATTAATTTTGTAGTTATAAACACAAATACATACACATACAGACACACACGGACATATATATATATAGGAAATGTTTAGATGTATTTATTTATATTTACCAATACTTGAAAGTATTTATAAACGTTTATTATTTTTATGTTTTATATTTTTCTTAAATATACAGTATGCATGTATGTGTTTGTGTTTATAAATACAAAATTAATATGCACACTACACAGACATATATTATGTAAATAAACTTTTATTCTGGATCTGATTAATCGCAAATAATCGTTTGACAGCCCCACTATACAGAGAGTATATATCTATACATCCAGATTATTTGTAGTTCTTTGTTTTAAAAAGAAAATGACTGTAGATTAATTATTTCTTGTATCACTTATATGTAACTCACCATAATTTTGTTTGGACAACCCCATGTTTTGTTTGACTGAAATTACAGTAAGAAGAGTACAGAAATATCAGTGGTTTTAGAAACAATAATTATATAATATATGCGTCACAAACCGATTTCTGTTCTCACCCGGGGAAATATACAAAGAATGTAAATGTTTTGTCAAGATTTTTAAGCATATAAGAATTTGCTATATAGCGGTCTGTTTAAATGTGTTTTCTGAGTGTATTAAAACAAGTCAACAAGCCTATGAGAAGCACAAATCAAAACACACGAGTGGGGTTAAACCCTGTAAACTGGTGTGAAGTATTAAGAGTCATAGGTCACTCATATTTCATTGCTCATCAAAAAATAACGGTCCAACAAGTTCAGGTTTGACATCAACTCATCCCACCTCAACCCCACATTTCTCACGTTTCCCTGTGGAAAGAAAACAAGAAATGACAGTCACGCTAGTTCTGCTGCGAGAAAATAAAGCATATTTACGGCAAAGCAGATACAGTAAGTAATAGCTGACAGATGAATAGCAGGTTTCTGTTACATCTGGTGAGGGGTTTTACAGTAAAAGCGGACAGCATGTTTGGCAGATGAGTTAAACACTGCAGCCAACAAAGAGACGGAAGGGCAAACACCAAGGTTTTTTGGCCCTTGCTCGGGGCACGCGTGTGTGTGTACAGTAAATTTGATTTCTTGCCACAGGTCTCATGCCATACAGCCAGGAGACAGCTTCAAACAAAGTTGACGTCTCCAAATCCTAAAACACCTCAGAAGAATACTGGAGGTATTTTGGAGGTGAGGATGGGGAATGTGTGGTTATGGCTTGCAGGGGCCTTTTACCGTATATGTGCCAACCCCAGCTCAGGCGTCTGGTGGGCATCCTGCCAAGCGCTAAAGGCCCCTTGCTGTTTAACAACAATACATTTTCTTCCGCGCACCATATAGCTGTTATATCATATAAACATGGCTAATTCCCAACCTTAAATTAAGCTGCTAGTGGCAGAAGCTGACCTTATTTGGGTAGACCAGGCTGCTTCGGATGGCCTCTTTGACCGGAGATCTATGAGGGGGGTTGACCTTCACATAACAAACCAGTAAGAGGAATTTGAGAATGTATATAAAACATCCCCTGATCATCGATTTTATACTTTCTGTCTGTGAATTTTACAGACACATCCACAAAATGACTAACCTCAAGGACAGAGCAGCAAATGCATCTTTGTAAGACAGGACTTCATTTCTGAAATATGAAAAACGCATTACGTCTTAAGCAAGGGATGGAAGTATATAAAGAGCAGAAGAAATGAATATTTGTCGATAGCACATACTTCACAGACAATGATTTACGTTGAGCCTCCGATTATGTTTCCTAATTTCATTTCACTCTGGGGGCCCCCACTCTTTCTTTATACCTTAAAAAATGTAAAGCCCTTCAAACATCACCTTGAAAAGAAGGGATTGTGGCTAATTGAGCACTGTAGCAGCGTAATTGGGCCAAAGGACCTATCCACATGAAGAGGGTGACCCCTCTAACCTAGTCCTGAAAAAGAGACAAAGCCAATGGGAGGGGTAATGTGAGCTAAGGGATTCTAACCCACCCTTGTGGGAGCTTGTTTCACACACACTGCCCAAAGAGGGGCTTAATAACTTAACACGCTAGTATGTTTTTCCTCTTGAGGAGGGGTTCTCCTTAGAACCTCCAACATTCTCACAGTGCGTTTCATAAGGACTCTTAAGAGACCAGCTAAGCCCTGTCCAGACATATACAGAGGACAGAAATATAGGACAAGTACGCACAGCTTTCCATGGCGTAGCTTAACTTTAAACCATGTATCTATCAACACAGGCAAAAAATGTTTTGGCCCCTTAACCGGTTTATTAACAGTAACAACAAAGATTCAAACTCATTTCCCTGAATGAGCACCATCACAGAACTTGTCGAAGCTCTAACCGCGAGTTCGCAGCTCCAACAACCCTCCACAGATTTAATAACAGTGATAAAAATAGCGTGGTCGGTAATGATAAACACATTTAAAAATCATTTGTTGGCAAACATCATAAATCGTGTTTAGGGGCGGAGTCTGCAGCAGACGGGGGGAGTGGAAAGTTGCTGACGCACGAATGGGCTCATGGCTGTCAGCCACCGGCTCTGTGTTGTGTATACAAAGTTGACACTTTGGTTTACGGTCATGAAAGATCGTGACATTTGGAATATTCTTATGAGGCCAATGCATATCGTCATGATAAATAACCGCACGAGCTTATGAATATAGACGCATAGATCAAGTATCACTAACATTTAACCAGAACCTAAAAAGGTTGCGTGCCAACCAGAGGTGGTCGGTTTTGTTTCTGCGTGCCTGTCAGTGGATTAAATGTAGCGGTGTTGAACACACACATCACACACAAGAAAACATGCAGATATAGTCAACAATTCCAAAGTGTTCCCTCGCTCACACACACACACTAATGATCAGGACACTCCGTTCTGCCCTTGACTCCGGCGGGTCCTGCAACAGTGCCCTCAGCCACCCCCCAACACCATCACACTCCACCCCCCCAGAAGTCTGCCCTCCTGATGACAGCTTGGCAGCAGCTGGCCAACACTTCCTGCCTGGCCTTCTCTGCGCTGGGCCCACGCTGGTCCTGCATCAGGCCTACACTAATGACAGCAGCTTCAAGTGATTACATGCAACAGGCCTCATTGTTCCATGTGCCCCCACTACCTGCCAACCCACCGCAGGTCTCGCTCATTAATTCCAGCCGTCAGCTTGCTGGCCGTCCTCTCAGATGGGATTCTGAAATCAGCCAGAGTTTAAGGACACACATGGCAAAAGGGATGACGTTAATAGCAGTGAATGAAGTCACTCAAATGGGTCAGTCCTGGTTTCAAACAAAAAACCAAGTTAAAGCCATCAGACAAGCTTTCTTATTTCTACTAAAACACAATTATACTTTTAAAACTATTTATTCCCTTTTAAAGAGATAGTTCACCCAAAAATTGATGTCAAAATGTACTCACCCCCTTGTCATTTCAAACCTGTATGATTTTCTTCTGCAGAACACAAAAGAAGATATTTTGAAGAATGTTGGTAACTGAAGAACGGCGGTACCCATTCATATCTGTATGGACACAAAACAAAGTCAATGTTCTTCAAAATAACATTCTTCAAAATATCTTCTTTTGTGTGAGGGTGAGTAAAGTATGACATCATTTTAATTTTTGGGTGAACTATCCCTTCAATTTGAGTTCTGGTCTTCTAATTCTATCATCAGATTTGAAAAGCTTTGACCTCCTTGAAAAGGGAAAATATCCAGGTATTATTCATTTTTATTTAAGAGATCAAATGATAAATAAGCCACAGATCTAAAAAAGGGATTCAGGTCACTCACAGCATTATTTTTTTAAGTGTAGTTTTCTTTCTGTAGCTCAGCGCGCCGTGTTAAGAAGCTAACACAGTGACTGTCAGGCCTAAAAGAGCGAACACAGGTTCCTAACACATGCATTCACTCACACTGTCAGCGATCTCATGTGGAGGGAGAAGCCGCGTTCCTGTCCGCTCTGATTTGTAAGCTCAGAGGATCTATCAGCACAAAGACTGTGATGTTTACACCGGTCTGATTCAGCAAAAGATGGTTGCAATCATAGCCATATGCCAATCAAAAGCAACAGAATTCAAACAACCAAACAAAACGAATACAAACAAATGATAACCTAATTATATGATATGACATGGGTATCAAAAACAGAAAAAAATAAAAGCATCAAACAATTAATCCTCTAGCTCAAGTTTTCCAATGTAAAGGAAACACAATGGACCGATTGTTATTTGTTATCCTTGTCTGCGCTGTATGAATCCTTCAAATATCAAGTGACATTCTATTGATGATGAACTGTATGTCCACTCTGGGAGAGCGGCCAAATATTTTTGAAAGGCCACTGATTTGTTCTGATTAAATTCACTGTACTTTTGGCTCATACACAAATAGTGTACAGTTACGTTTTCTTTCGTTCCACACTGAAAATAAAGCTAAGCCTAGTGTATCATGGGATTGACAGAAGTATTGATTTAATGCACCAAAACCACTATGACACCGTGAACTCTATCTCTACAGCAATGTTAAGTGGATCGTCTTCCGGTCTTCCATCAGGGTTCTTAAAACAGCTTTGAGTTGCTTATGGAATGCACAATGGTAGGAAAAATCAACGAAATAAAACGCTAAATATACCATGGAAAGTGTAAATCGGGGACACTGGGGCTAGTTGTCACAAGGGTCATATCTCAGTAAATATAAGGTTAAGAGTGAAATGGCCAAATTCACAAATGTATTTTCTGTGGCCCTCAACCACTAGTTTTATGTTTGTTAAAACTATTCGATGTGATTTTTTTGTAATAATTTCTCCATGTAGTGTGACAACATGCCCCACTATCAGGATATAGAATTTTTACTCACTTTATAGATACTCATGATAATACGAGTAAATAACACGCCTACCAACAAGCATCAAACAAGATTATTACATTACATTTTGTATATATCCAAAGAACACAGACCGGATGGTGATGTGTTTGATGTTGGTGTGAACTTACAGTATGACTGTAATAGCGTGCCTATGTGTACACACTATATGTGTGACATGTTTCACCCAGGCCTTGTTTCTGGCCTAGCAGTGGCCGGCGGTTAAACCACAGTAGCAGAAAGGTTAATACACGCAGCACATGTTGCCTTCCACAACAGGTGGTACGGCGCGCTCGACAGTTCTCAGCATTCCTGCCTCTCTATGCTGGTGGCCCCTGGTATTCTAGGATTTATGCTGCCTCCCTCCCTTCCTACTGCACAGGCCTGACTGACAAGCTAATCGTTGGGCTGGGATCCCCTTAGCTATTGATTCCACTGCAACACAACACCTACCAGTCAATGAAACTGCAATATAATGGTTGAGCTGCGAAGAAAAGGGGAGGATTAGCGCGTCGAGCAACTGGAGGAAATTCGCTGCCGCCGCCTCCGCTACACAGGCCTCGCTCCTCCTTGCAGCTGCTAGTAGGTAGAAACAGGACGGCACGAATGAAGTGAGGGGCAGAGATGAAAACGCAGAAAGAAAAAAAAAACGTGTCTCAGGGGGTAGTGGCTAAGAAAGGCAAGTTATTAAAAGCCACAAAGCGGAGCCCATGCTGGGTGCGGAGAAATAGCCGCGGTGCGAAAGAAAGCACATTTGAAAGGATGGGGGTGTGCTTTTTAAATTGTTCTAATCCTTTGAGCGTTTTATTTGCTGGGTTTTGTAGTTTAGCAACGTTAGCCTGAGCGATAGCCGACACCTTGTTTGGGCAAGTTCACGTAGGGCCCACCACAAAGCCGAATGCTTTCGGCGAATACAAATTTGAAAAATCAACTTGCGCAAAATAATTAAGTAAACAGCAGATCGTAAAACTATAACCACTTGAGTGAACATCACATTGTGGACATTGCACTGTGGAAGTTCTCACACCCCTGACTGATTCGGGATTTCAGACTATTTACTGTGCGGAAAGGGTTTCGTACAGCTGAGCAACGGTTATCGATTTGCGCACAAAAACAGTAACAGCAATTAGTGGCGTTATTGTTCCAGCTCCAGTGTTTCAGTCAACGATCCAATTTCTCTTTTGTTTGCACACTTAATTAAAACAAATCTGTTACATATCTCCCAGGAATCATTGGCCTCTACCGCCTTCATGAGTCAATGCGGTAGTGAAGATGAAAAATCCATATTTTCAGGCGCCAGTGCCATAGGGAGACATTCAAAACCAGCTGAATATTGACACGATCAAGCCGTCACTAAAACGCGATCCTTTCCCAGAGGGACAGGTGAATTACGGTAACATCTGAAACGGTTCATTTTAGAAACCTCCGAGCTTAGAAATAAGCACAAAGTCTTTCAGGAAAGATAAGACGAGTTAATACTTTAAAGACGAGACGGGGAGTCCGCTAAGTTATTGAGTTTTAAAAGTGACACAAAACACATGACCCCTTGGCCTTTTCCCCCAGGTTCTCTCTGTAATACTTAAGATATTGTTCAACTTTGAGGTTTTAAGCCTCCCTCCCTCTGGGCAGCTTTTATGCGCTGTAATGTGTGTGCACTTCTGTTGCTCGACTGCCTGACCTATTAACCAAATGTATGGTCGATCAGTTCGGCTGAAATTTGCAAAAAATACTGATTGTGGAAGCTCGTGTTCTGCACGGTAAGTTCCAATGATGTGCTCTCCGCCGCACCTTTTAGCAATTTTGTTTTTATGCTCGCTCTGTTAAACACAATGGTTGTATAGTCCGTAACACTTCATCTACCCAGAGGGGGTACATAAAATCTCAAAGTCGTTCAATAGAAAGGATCCAATACCACTGTTTTACCTGGTTTGCTTGGTTTTATTTTTTGAAGTGGAGGATCTGTCTTTATTGGACTGACTTTGGTAAATCCCATAAAAATGTAGAACAGGCATTGAAAATAAGCAACCTTCAGTGCCTGAAAACAAAGAGCTGGTTTCAAACTAAGCCAAGCATTCGACACCCAGTGTGTAAACATCTTGTCCAAATGTGTCACTTTCCAAAACAAACATTTTGCTGAAACATGTTTACAGAAACTTTTACCTTTTTTCCTACACCAACATTTGTAGCTAATACTTATTAAATTAGACTAATGAAAAACACTGATTGCTAAAAATACACACATTACTAAGACAGATTAAATTAAAAATCAACATGTTTGATTCTTATAAATCATTCAACGGCTAAATAAAGTTTACTTGCTAAACATCATTCAGCAAGAATTTATTTCACCATAGTTCCCAAAACTCAATCTTCATCTCAGCAATATCAAAAGTATGACCAGCTCAGCGATTATTTCCACTATTTCATAAAAGTGCCACTAAATGATAATAATGACCAAAAACAGCACAAGGGACCTGAGTTGCACATGCAGAAGCATGCAAACATACACGCAGACCCACACACACAGTCTCTAATAACAAAGTCCATTCTATTGGTGACATTTGCAACTTGATACCCCTATACACGGCAGAAAAGTAATTGGCACGAGAAGGCCTCGGCATAAAAATAGAGGGCTAGTGTCACGGCAAATGTCAAAGGTTTGACCTCCTTTACCCTCCATGCAACCGCCCAATCCTGAAGACTGCTGACCACCCCTAGAGCCATAACTGTGACTTTAGGCATGCAAGGCCCTGATTGGTCTTCACACCATTCTTGTGAGTGACATGTAAAGGCGTCAAGAAGGAGGAGTAATGACCTTTACTCTAAAGTCACATTTCCCCAACAATGTCATGCTGTCAAGAAGCTGTCCGTCTGCATGGAGACGTGTTTATAGAAAGAGAGAAGTTAATTGAAATTTTCTTAATTTGACATTTCATTTAAGCTCTAAAGCTTTGACAGCATTGTTAAAAAGTTTGAATGTGGAGGCTCCGTTGTGTCCTGACACTCTTTGGAGATGAATATCTATGCTGCTGTTGCAAAGACAGAAAAATCACAGAACAAATATATGTGCGCTTCTTTAACATAGCTTAGTGTAGCTTCTTTAATATAGCTGGGATAGGTGACACTGTCCGTGAAATCCAGGTTATAATATAACTATATTTTCATTTTTTTATTTTAGCTGGGTTTTCACAGGCAGGTTCATATGTAAAATAAAACATGCGTATATAATGTACAATTATATAAGTAAAGTAAATCCTTGATTTATTTTCCTTACAAAGAGGCAAATTATTTAAGACCTCTACATAACACAATGACTTGAAATGTTAGCATTACTTTTATCACAAACATAAGATGACAAATCTTTAAGCAAGCAAATATGTGGTGATGTCATGTTTGGTGACACAGCCTTGACATCTAAAGATTTCTAAAAGGAGGTTGACCTTCTGCGGAGAGACACGTTTCTTCCAGGTCAATGTGTAGCCATTTGCCTCCTGACATGCTCAGTAAACACAGAATACAATTAGCTTACATGCACATGAACTACTATGCACAACAAAAATAAAACAAAAGATGTGCAAATGTTACCTTAAAACAGTATCAATAACTAGGAAAAGTGTCCTGTTCTCCACCTGAAACTTGAAAAGCCTAAAGCCCAATTCTTCTGCAAAGAGCCCCTTTAACCTCCCTCTACATAAGACGCAGGAGAGACCAGGATGTGATCAGACGCCTGGTTAAAAGGTTTAAACCATCTTGCAGAACCTTCAAAGGTTTCCTCACACAGAACGTGTGGGTCAGTCAATAAAACTCGTACAAAGAGAAACCTCAGCTTCCCACCCCTTCACTCAGAAAACAGGCACTTCAGCGATAAAGCTGAAGGCAGTTATTACACGGTGACTTTTAATACAGAAGCGATTTGCGGTCGCCAAAGCCCAGGCCTGCCCCAGGCGAGCCTCGTCCACTGCTGTTCTAATGGGACCAGTTTGTTGACTGTCAAGATAATGGAGAAATCAGTAGCAGACGGGCCGAGCACCGTAAATAGCAGAGGTAATTAGAGGGGCTGTCACAAATCCAGGAAGGTTTGATGTTCTTGGTGGCATAAGAGAGAAAAAAAGGTAACAGGTACCAAAAGTGATGACACACAATAAACGTTTATGGAACCCGTCGTCTGGATGTATTACAGGACTGTTGGCAACTGCTGACATGTGTGAGCACTTTCATTTTCTAGATTTTTCCTGACTGCTTAAAGGGGTCATATCATACGGTTTTATTATTTTTCCCCCACTTAAAATGTTCGAGTTTTTTAGTGCCAATCATTTGGTGTCATGCTGTTGTGCCTTTAGGACTTCTATAGAAATGTCCTCTTTGCATGCGAATATGCTAACCTTTCTGTCAAGCTGTGGGTTTGTGGTTAAGTCTAATTTAGTTTGCACCGCTTCATCCTCAAATAGCCACCTGTTTGCAAAGACTTCATTACGTGTGACAGGTTTATAAAATAATACACATCGAAATTGATCCACAAGTCTGGGCGGAGAGCATCAGGAAATGCATATCATTAAATCAACTTTTTACACGTATCATATCATATTGTGTGTAATATGAGGGCTGTTATGGCACATAAAATCATGGCTGCAAGGTTACAGAATACACAGTAACAAGAATAATGTCTTTGGATGTGTGAAACCATTCAAATATGCTTTGTTTCATTTTTTTTGTTCTCACTTGCCATTAGCTCTGCATACACTACACAGCACTGCTCTGTTGCTCTTGGTGTGTTTGGCCTGTGTTTGGTGTGTTTGAACGCAAGTTCAGGAACAAAGGCGTTACAAAAGATCTAAAAACGTACATGATATTCAAGCCTCAAAGGCATAAAAATGTGTGTGTGCACTCTCTAATGAACAAACAGGACAATGCGAAATAAATAGTCCAATCAACTTAACTAAATACATCTTTTGCGGTCAAGCATGAGTGTGCATGAGTGTGTCCCCATTCACAAAAAATGGATTTGTTATTCATTATCTGCCTTTGCACTTGCTGATTTCTGATGAGAGTCTTACCGTAGCATTTTCATTACTGCATCGTAATGCCTCTCACGCTGCCAGAGCTTTGCGGCTTCAGGACGGGCAAGTATGTTTTTTTTCTGTGCCTCTGTCAATCCCACTATGAAAACACACAGGTAAATTAAATTTCCACAAGGGGCTCTTTTAAAATGAAGTGCAAATATATTATGAATTCCACTATAAATACATTCCTCACTTACATGAAGTACAGACTTGGTACAGTTTTGTATAAAATCTTTTGAAGCCCACTTTTCTCATTACAAAGTCTTTTATTTAAAAAAAAGTATACTATGTGAAATAGCCTAACATTGATATAATGTCTTTATTTGAAAACGGTTGTACAACAATCTCAAACGGGGGTTCAAGCACAACATGAATTATTGCAAGTCATTTGCACTCCTTTCAAAAGCAAATTACAGATAAATATTGATTTTATTATAATTTAGTTTGATTATAGTAAAATATGTTTTTATTCTTTCAGAAAATGAGAAAGACCTTAATTTTTAAAAGAAAAAAAACCAAGAAAAGGAACAGAATAGCTATTCATGAATGGTAGACTATTGTCTAAATACAAGACAAAGAGATGCAATGTAACCCCAGTTAGCTGGGCAGAACATTAAACATTATTTTCCATTGATTTTCATATTTTCATTCTGGTGCCTAGTATTTCTGTAAATAGGTGAAGGTTTAGCTCTTATGGGGATTTGCTATTTTTTGTTTCTCTGCCGTGAACCTGAGGTCTGCATAAACAGTGCTTCTCTCATAATATTTCTCAGCCCTCAGCGTTTTCTGGGGCACGTTCCCTCTCTTGGGGGTTTACAAAAATATCCCAAATATAAGAGCATCTGACTCTTTTGCAAGACTTACCTTTGCTGGTTCAAAGTGCTACAAAGTCAAGTGAAAGTGTTTGACAATTGTTAGCGAGGCAGAATGCAATCAAAGCAGCTTTTCGTTTAAAAGAACAGTTTATGTTCATTATTGCTTTCTTTGAAATGAACATATTTAACATCTAGATAGTTGAAATAGCCGTGCCTTGTTCTTTTTAAAAGAACTGTAAACTTAAATTAGAGTCTGCTGTGCAGTAAGGCCATGATATAAAAGAAATGCCATTACATTCTTGAAAAAAGAAAGACTTCGTTCATTTGTAATAATAGAAAAAGTAATAAAACTCAATTTTACCAAGCTATATTTTCCACTGTAAAAATTATTTTTATATGCTTTGGCTTCTGCCAATTTATGACGTTTAACCTTGTTATGACAGGTAAACTATGTGCTGTATGTTTCTAGCGAGACAGTTTTAAGAGACAATAAATACACTTTTCTTAGGTGAGTTTAATCAGACAAAATGCTCTAAAGCATGAAGATGTAATGTCTTTTACAGAATTCACATTATACAAATAAACATGATAAAAGGTTGCCTACTTTGTATACATTCTTTATTAGGGTCAAACTTTAGGTTAACAGTGTACTTTGTTTTTTACACATTGATATAATATTCTTAAACTTACATGTGACACATCAAAGTAGTTCAGAAAAGTGTTGCTACAACCTATTTAATTGACATTAGTTGTAACGCAACCAAATATGTCATTTAACACAATCATAATGAAAGCAAGCATGAACTTTTACTTTCTTACCTCAAAATAGTTTTTGTCTTGTAAATCATTTTGATTTTTACACACACATCATAGGAGGGTGGTAGGCATGTACAATAGTGAAATCAACCCTATCTATTATCTAACAGGTTAAACTGTGTTAAAGTGTAACTTAGCCTCCCTCTACGCCACACCTGCGGTACAAGTGTTACATAATCCTCAAATTCATATTTTATACTGTCAGACTACAAATGGGACACATAAAGAAGAAAAACAAACGAGAATGATGAAAACTGTGATACTTTTGGCAAGCACACCTTGCATGAAGAAAAATCCATCCATCACTTGGTTGCAATGTAGAACTTCTTAAACAAAGCCAACCCCATCCTTTGCTGTGGTAAAGTAAAAGTTGAATGTTTGCTTTGAGTTGTTTCCTCTCAGTGTGTGTGACAGTAGGAAGTCAGGACGTATCCTTGCCGTGGCCCCATGGGAAGGAAATGGGCAGAGTCCTTTGCTGTTGCTCTGTGACCCTTCCATGAGGAAAGTCACGACTCGACCTTGACGCTCTGCTGACAGCTCTGGGGCCTCCGCAGCTCAAGACAGTCAACGCAGGCAGGATGACTACACACAGACACTCCCAAACACAAATATGTATGTGGACTGACTGAAAAGCATGTGGCCTTCACCAAATAATCCAACATGTGGTGCACAGAGATCTTTAGCAACCAGAGTGGACATGTTACTTGACTCATAAACCTTTATCTTCACTGCTAGGCAACCGTGACTAGCCGTTGCTTAAATATACACAAAAAATATATAGATTCTATTTTAGTCACCCTTTGCCTGTTTGGCATTTTATCAACCATGTTCTTGAGGTCTCACCTTAAGATATGTAGTACTGAAGGAGTTCTCATCTATTCTTGGCCCATATCAGCTGTTTATTCACAATCATTTTTTTTTATTAAATGTTATTTTAATGAAGGAAATCAATATTTAAAATACAATTTTGCCTTTTTAACAAAATCATTTATAACATATAAGCATACACCGTTTAATCAAAAGCTTTTTAAGTTCATGAAAAACATTTGCTTGGGAGCAAATTAACTGAAAAATAACTTTTCATTGTTATTCTGTGTGTTAAAAATTTTGATATAGTATTCCTTACATTTCAAAAATCAAAGTGGTTTACAATATAAATAAAAGATGCATATTTTGTGAGTGAGTCATTGAGACTTGACCTAAGGAACTTATCACAGCTACAAAAGCGCTAAGCGTCCAGGTGAAACTTGGCAAATATTTGACAGTGCTTACACGCACTTCTCTGCAGTCTAGTTGCTTAAAAGCATTCTCCCTTACTGTAGAGCCATGCAAGAGTGCACCTCAAAAGACAGAACACCATTACATTGGCAAAAGCATCATTACAGTGGCCAGTGAACTGGATGGCATGCACTCTCAGTCATGCAACTTTAGTTATACCGCAATTTATCAGTTATGCGCTGGTCAAAAACATTACCTGTCATGTCCAAACTCACAGCAAAGAAACCCAACAAAATACATGCTGTTTTCTTTTATACAGCATACTGCAAAAAAGGATAAAAATAAAATAAAAAGGTGTACAATGGCACCTCAAACATTTTCACAATGAAAGACTCTCCCCAAGCCATGAGACAGGAAAACTAAAGAGTACAACAAAGTCAGTTCTGACCCATCCTGCGACCATATGTGCTTGTCAGTTTGTTGGTGAATCCTTCCACAAAAAACACCCGTATTCACCTGAAACATACACAGCGACTCCGTCTCCCACCCACTTGCCACAACACATACGCACATATTCTCTCCGCGTGCGTCGGATCATAAAGGTAAATGGTGACTCCCCGGATTTACGAGCCCAGAAAATAGGATGAAACCATTTGGATTTTATTATTCCATTTACTCTTCCCCCGGACCACAAAGTGGTTCTGAGAGCCTGTTTTATGTATTCAGCTGCTTTCCCCCCCTCCACAAGCATGTGGAGCCGCTTAAATAAACCATCAAGCGGAGCCCAGCTGCAACAATAACCGATCGATCGGAGGCAGGTTTCGCGTCTGAGCGCTGCGCCGCCAGCACGCTGGCTACAGCAGGTGGGGTGGGAGTAGTAATTTGCTGCCGAAGGGCTTTTGTGTCTGCCTGACTTCAGAAAAACTGTAACTTCTCCCTCCCCTGATAGATAGCCGTGCGGGCTGATAGAACGCGTGTGTTTGGAAAAGATTCACTGCTGTATAAACAATCGACTCCCTACCTTTCACAACATCTGGGAACTCTCAAGCGTCGGGGCCCCGAAACAAATAACTGGGGACTAGTTAGTCTCTGATTAGGTTTTAAACAACACATCATGCTCCAAGGAGAGGCCGGCGTCGCTGCTCTTGCCTCATCAGAGACCAACACAGAGAACTCAAATAAAACAAAACAACTAGAAGGAACTTACAAACAAGCCCATTGCACTTTGTTAAAACTGTTTATAAGTCTATAACAAGTTAGAAGGAACTGTAGCTTGAAGCTTTAATCTGCATAGTCGCCACTAAACAAGTCAAATAAAAACAAAAAATATGGCAACCATAAAATTCATTGCTGCTATCGATTTGCAGCCATTCCAACAAAACCGTACGCATATACCACCAATACATAGATTGTTTTTGTTCTCACATTTTTTGCACTTCTGAAAAGACTTTGAAAGTGAAAAAGTGAAACGAGATCTGGAAAGGACGCGAGCCAGACTCGAACTTGCCTAGGCCACAGAAGTGCTGTAATGCAACATGTCAGAACGTGTGCTAACTGTTAAGCCGCGGTGCTTAAAATAGCACATTTAATCCTGCTTCTCAGATTCCTCGCCACCCCTGTCAGCACCTCTGACTTGTTGGCTTGCTTTTTTAGAGCGAGGACTCCCCACGTTTTCTGTAATCCCAGATTCTACTTCAGACTAACGCTAAAGTGAACTGGGTCTGAGATCTTAACCTTATTGAAGCTTTCAAGTGAGAAAACAGAGACATATCAAAGCATTCCACACTGCATCAGGGATTTCCCATCCTCTCAGCATCCACACCTTTGTAATTTTATCCAGGGATGTGTTGTTGTAAACATATGCTGGCCTCCATGAAGTGTTTTCGTGAATGGTGGGCGTGTATCTGGGTGTGTGTAGCCCTAAAACAATAGATGTCCAGCCATGCATGCGAAAAGATCGACTGAACGCTGATCTAGAACTTCTTGAATTAAAAAGAAATAAAAATGTAAAAACTTTTATCCAATTTGCAATGGTAAAGCCATAATAATGAATTATAACTTGAGCTGTCGGGAACAATTTCACAACTTTAATAACACAAGAAAAGAAAAGTAGCCTGCAATTTTGTTGTTTCAAGCAGAAACGGTGATGTAGAGGCTAAAGTTAAGGAGCACAGCTTTAAATAAATATTAAGAGAAAATAAAAGCAGAACTTTTAAGGAAGCGCTCACCCCAAAATGTGTCTTTGTTATTCTATGGAACACAGAAGAATGCCTGTTTCTCACACTTAAACATTATGTGGACCGCATTATGACCCTTAAATAGTGCTTTAGCATCCTTTTTAAATCCAAAAAGCTTTGGTTTCTATTATACAGTAGGTAATTGCATGCAAAGTGACTGGTGCATTCAAAATGTTCATTTTGTGTTCCACTGAAGAAAGTTTAGAATGATACAAGAGTGAGTGAACAACTTTTGATTTTGTCCAAACTATTTCTTTTTTTAATAATAGTAATGACTATTCTAATATCAAACAAATACATTTGTAATCCTTGATTTTCTGTACACAGGTGCACTTTATTTTGATTGGAACACCTGCCATACAATTACGCAAAAAGCTGTGTGTGCTTGTAAAGGTACTGTGATTAATCCGTTCTTGATACAGTACGCTGTGCCGACCAGAAGCTACTCCTTTCCTGCAGTGAACCATTAGATGCAGTGCCTGCTCCATGATTAATCTTTGTATCCCTGCTGCCTCTTCAGAGCTCGCTTGCTTGTCTTAGTGAGAGCAGATAAGGTGTGGCGAGTTAACAGAATCCCCGCCTGCTCTCAAAGAGCCGAGAGACCTGAGTGCCGTTCCTCCGCCTGGCGGACTGCCAGTGAATCATCCTCCCTCTTTCCCTCTCTTACCGCTTGAAAACTGATTCACGATACACAACATTTCTGTGAGAGTTGGTACTTTATGCTAAGATGTTGCACAATATAATTATATTCTGTGAAAAATCTACAAATGCACACAAACACACACACGACTGAACTTTTGTACCTCTTCGGAGCACGAAAAGCCCCTCCCCTCCCGCATAAATACACACACCTCTGTCCACACAAACACACACCCAAGCAAATCCAGTTCCGAGACAATTTAAGCCAATTACAGAGCGAGGGCAAATGGTTAACCTCCATAATATACATTTCCCAGCCCCTAGCCCCCTGCACTTGCCTGTCATCCCCACAGCAGAGTTATGCACCGCAGACGGGTGTCCCTGGCGACCTGGTTAGAGTTGGCTCAATTCATTAAGCCGGGGCCCGTGCACAGCCCCGAGTTCACACGGTGAAGGCACTTGCAGCAAACAGCTGCCACACATTCCTGATGGGAGGGCCAGGCAGATGTCCAAGGACAATCAAAGGGAGAGGCAGGGGAAAGTTTACGATCTAGCGTTTGCCAGGGCCTCAATGAGCCGCCTCTCCATTCGCTCCTTAAAGACAGGCTGCAGCTGGTGAGACTCAAGGCCCTGTCCTGGCTCTGCTTTCTTTTTCTCTCTCTCTCTGGCTCAGCCAATCAGAGCCCCGGAAACATGTCAATATCAGCTGCCTCTTCAGCTACGGCGGATGGGCTGCCTCTTTGGCACTGCCACGAGCAAACTGGGGCCAAGAGGGTGAACATAAAATGATAGTGGAGCTTCACACCCAGACACAATATGATGGCACACACTGAGAGCGGGAGATGGCAGTTGTGTTAAGCTCACTCTGGGATAGCTATCAAGCATTATTCCAATTGGCATCATGCAACTTCTTTTTATTTATAGCTTTAATTGCGGATTACAAAACACATGTTTCCATATTTAGAAAAAGTGCATATTAAAACTTTCTTATGTCAGGAATGCTTTGTGAACTTTTATTAATGTTGAATTATGCACAAATTGAAACTATTATGCACTATTATGTATCATCTTACCTAGGGCATCTAGTGGGCCAAGACTGCCAATGATGCCTCACAATACGAAAAAACACCCCTATCTGTAAGCAAGTCTTTCATGCATGTTAAAACTGCAGTGAGGGAGGCCAAATTTATGTTATTATTTAGATAGTGTGCATACAAACAGTTATTTTTGTACAACAAAGCAAACTGGCTTTCATTGACTGATGGGTTTTCTCAATCAAACTGAATAAAAGTCTTACCAGAAAAAACATTACTAAACCCCATGGCATATTACTTCAGTGTAGTTTCAGCTTCACCTTGGCTTACCCTCAGCATTATTCCCCCTACTTACACACCGCTGCCTGGATGCTACGTGTGTTTGCTCTTCTGCTCTTAAATTCCTCATTACACAAAGATTAACAATGCATAGAAAGCTCCTATAGCGCAGAGCCAAGTCTCTACCCCCATAGAGGCCCATAGCAGTTTTCTTACTGAAACAGCCTCTTTCCCTCTATCTTTACTCGGCCTCTTTTCTACATATTCCTTTATTTTGTCAAGTATCTATATTCTGGAATATGTGCGACACAGCAAAAATGTAAACGCCATTCAAACGTTTCCCATTTAACAGTGCTGTTGAGTTTATACTTTTAACTAAGTTCCTTTCAATTAAAGCTAATCGCAGCCGATCCCCAAAACCACTTATCCCAACTTCAATTGAGCGATAACCGTTAGACTCAGTCATTGATTCTAGCCCATTTTCCTTGTACCTTGCAAAATATTTCACTGAAGAATCCCGCAAGAACAAAATAGAGACATTGTGAAAAGACGCTTGTCTCCAGCTCTATTGGACAGAGAAGAGTCAAAGGGAGAGACCCCACTGGATTTCAAAAGGGGACTGACAGCTCGTGAAATCCTTACTGAGATGTGTGAAAGACCACTCCATAAGCATGGGCTTCCACAGACACTGAGATACACAGACACCCCCCCACCCGGGCCCGGCTCTTAACATGCAGCCCGATGATTAAAGCAAAGCGCGCACACACACATTTCTCGGCGTCCTGCGTCTTTCTTCTCTCGGTATCTTTTCTCTTTTATCCCTCCGTACTCTCTACATCTCTCTCTCTCCTTCTCTCTTTATTGTACACAGGCACAGCATGGCTTCGGTTGTAATCACTGTTGGACACAATTTCAGGGACAATTTAAAGACTATTTATTATCTTCAGTCAATAAGACTAGGGATAGACTGACTCTCTGGATGTTCATTTGAAACCTAATGGATAGAGCTTTAAATGCTTCCCAATTGGTTTACAGTAGGAGAGACTCTGTGTTTAGTTCCTCGTTTGTTTTGTTTCCGTGAAAGGGGGAGGGGATTTTTATTTCACGCAGCTACAATTTTCTATATTTCTTTTTTATCACATTTTTTGTATACTCAGTTGGGTAAAGTGTGATAAAATAAAATAAAAATAAAAAAAACTGAAAAAAGATTTCAGTTTATTTATATTTATAATAAATCTACCGGCTCACATCGATACGTTATTATAGTGCTACATTTCAAAAGCAACAAGATGCTCAAAGCTATGCATTAGGGCTGTTAAATGATTAATCCCGATTAATCGCATCCAGAATAAAGGTCTGTGTTTACATAATATATGTCTGTGTAATGTGCATATTAATTTTGTATTAATAAACACATACACATATATGTATATATATTTCTGAAATATTTAAACGTATTTATATTTACCAATCATTTATTCTGGATGCGATTAATCGCGATTAATCGTTTGACAGCCCTACTATGCATTATGGTGATTTTATCACAATCTTCACCTAACAAGTGGTAAAAACACTACTGCACAGCGCACTGCAATATTTGATTGTGATTGGTCAGTTATGAGATTCCAAGGTATGTTATCGAATGACAACAACTTCTCATCCGAGTACTTCGAGTCATCCTGAATGCCACTTCTTACATGTTCAATGTATCAATCAACACAACACAAACTCTTTATTACACACAAGAAGGCGGTAAGGTGTCTGTTTAGCAGCAAGAGGCTATATTTAGACAGAGCCGTATCATGGTTCACTCCTCCCCGTACTTGCACTCGGCCTAGCCCAGCCCACTCCCTGTCTGCCGTTTACACACACGTTCACAAGTACATGATAGGTGAACTTATTTGCAACCTGCAGATTTGTTTACCCCAGCATTAGCAAGTAATGGACTGGAAACAATAACAAGCTCATTTAGATGTAATACCCCCCTGCTAGTCATTGTATCATTAAACTGGGTTCTTACCGTTGTAACTGTATGAGAAATCTCGTGTGTGTGAGTGTGTGTGTTTTTGTTGGGGGCCAACAAGACATTCATAATGATAAGTATGACTTAAAAGATTTGTGACTTTTAATTAAATTGCAATACTCAAATTTCCAAATAGAAAAAACTTTCCCTCAGTGAACACAACAGAGTAGGCGGCTAAGTCCTCAAATACCACATCATTTTTCATTTGGCATTATCAGAACACATGTGTGGGGGAAACATGTCATCAACTAGTCGTTTGGAGTTAAAACTTAAATGCCAGCAGCTATTAGCTGTGCTAGACAATTTGATGAATGAAATACCATTAGATGTTCAGATTTCCAGACATCTGAGGCATTCTTTTATGCGACGTACGGCTCCCCAACCCTTACAGTGGAGAAATTAATGGTGTTTACATAGCGGCGTGTTTTTTTACAATTCACATCGGTCACGCTGACCTCTTTTTGTACGAGATCAAAGGTCACTGACAAGACAACACAGGCTGAGATTTGATTTATTGTGCTGGAGAAGTAATGGGGGGGATTTTGAGTTTACCAGACTTTAATCTGTCTCGAAGTAGACTCTTGTTTGGACTGCTGGCTGCAATTTTGACCAATGACTCTCTTGATCTGACACAGAGGCTAAAGAGGAAGACTAATGGATGTCACAGAACCTGTGTTCTGTTTTCTGTTTAGTGCCTCACAAAGATCAATTTAACAAACCGCAAGCTATTATGAAGCATACATGCGATTCGTCGAACGCAACCAACGTGAAACTCTTATTGTTTTATGTTGTGAATGATAGCACTGAAAGAGAACTATGAAAATGACTGCACCTGTGTTTCGCGAGCGTGTTGGCAGAAACATAAATATTTCTAAAGAGAGGTCATCACATGACCCTGAAAAGGCATGTATGTGTGTTACAAGCAACACTCTAGTGCCAAAACACAGTATGCTATTCTTTGGGCCGACCTTCTGCAAGTGTTATTGAATCTCCCGTGTCAGATAATATGGGAGGATGTTTCAGGGGACTGCAGCTTTTGTTGACACAAATAGCTAGCGTGCATTTTTTTTTACTGATTTTCTAGCTGCTTCTTATGATTGCACTGTCCTTTTGTCGTATTATTATAATCGGAATGTATTATATTTAAGAAAAAACAAATATTTTGTCTTTTCATAAGTCGGATCAATAAAAAAATAGCTCAGATTGATGAGATCTAGACGGCAAGAGACTGCTCAATATGCCTGTTTTTCGAATTGTATGCATTTAAAAGTGTCAACACATGTGTTTGTTTGTTTGTTTGTGCAGTGGGTGAATGCCTGTTGTTTCACAGCGCTGGTGTCACAGAGAAAGTAAAAGTGGAGACAATAACTTACATAGAAATATTGAATATCGCTGCTGTCCTTCTGAAACCCCTTATCTCCATATTTTGTGATTTTTTTTGGCCATAAATCATTGTCATTAGTCACCCTTTATGTTTGTCACTGGGTTCTGCAAATATCTAACCAATAAAAAGGTGCACACTATGCAATCGTTGATAAAGTGCTTTTTCCATTTTCTGAGAAAGAGCAAATTTGGACATACGAGGTTTCAGAAGGACATCGACGATATTAAATGTATAGCATTATATAGAAAAATATATTTGTCGTAAGTATGCCATTTAACATACACAGTTTAATTTAACATTGCGATCAAATCAGTTCCATATTCTTATTTACACTTGAGTTTATTGTTGTGCTATTTTTGTCCGAATACTATTCGCATCCTTAGCTTATTGTTAAATGTCTTTATCACTTCAGTTAGAAAGCATCTCATAAGGCAAAAAGAAACGCGTAGCGCACAATCATCCTCTATGTTGTGCATGTCCCTCTGCCAAAAACAGAAAACTGTCTTGGATGGTTTTAATATTGATGAATTGTTCTGAAACTTAGTGCACAAATAAATAATGTTTTATTGCTACCTTGATGATTTTTTTTCTCTCTGAACTTGTATTCCCCATCCACAGATGTTCAGGGTTGGGGTGAATTTTAAGACCGGGGGGAGTTTTGACCATCTGCTGGAATGCAGAGGTAGGCCTGTAAATTAGGGTCCCTAATGAAAACTCTCTGGTGTCCAACTCCAACAATCATCTGGTTAAAATCAACCAGTAATTCCACAAATTTTCTTTAGCCCTCTTTTAGCCCTCAACGCCTAATTTAGAGGAAAAGTATACGTTCCGCTCTAAACACCTGCATTTTGAACTCTGCAGAAACGGTGATCTGTTCTCCTTTGCAATCAGTCTTTTTTTTCAAAGAAGCTTAAAATCCACCTTATTTTTTTTAAAGCAACAATTACAAAAGCAATTAATTACAAATTGCAATGACTGCAGGATTACTGAAATCTTCTAGGCTGATCTAAATCATCATATAATTATGCATGCAATTATGTGCGCACATTTCCACAATGCATTTAAAAATACCAGACCGCAGCAATGTACATTAATTGTGCACACAAAAATCTCTGAATAAACACAATATAATAATACATTTATTTCAAGCAAAGCCAGTTGAATTATAAAGGTCAAGCAAATGATTTCATAAAGAGGTCCTTACTCAAAAAAATAAGAAGAACTGAACAGAAACAATGCATTCAGAAAGGGAGCATACTGATTCGATTGCATAATTACAGATTCGATATTTTAATACAGAGATGGCAGGCCCAGATGTTTTTTTTCCCTTTTGGCTTAAAACAAAGAGAACTGGAGAAGTCTTAACCTGTTAAACATCTCCACTCTCAAACAGTTACAACTTTTCTTCGAGTTATTCAACCTTTCACCCACTGGGCCCTCTGAATCTGACCTCTCACCACATGCCATTTGCTTAAAAACTACTTTGCCGCCAACGACCTCTGGAATCTGCAACACATTACAGCGAATAACCAAGGATAAGAACCAAGCAGATTGGTGCTTTGCCTGCTTATTAGTTTGCTGATATAGTTTTACTGGGGTCAAATGCAATGGCTGAAAAAACAGGTTGCAGGGGGAAAAAAAACACTGCGTTAACAAGCACTCATCCGGACGTCTGATGGTGTGATAAATCTGCTTTGTTTTATACAACAGTCACGCTTTTTATTTCTACTGTACTGAACGATGAGTCAAATCACGCTTTTCTTTCAGAGAACACAATAGTTCCACAATAGTGGAATTTTTCATGCATTTCAATTTGACATTCTCCAAACAACATAAACGATTGTGACTACCAAATAGGAATAGTGGCCATATCCCAGGTGATGTATGCAACCGTAGTTTTGTAGGAAAGTTCACAATGTAACGACTCCCTCCAGTAATCCAGCAATGAGTATGATCAGGCGGTCCGCTACGTCATTAGCTAGTCGTTGCATGCCGTCTTTTCCTCCCTGTTTTCTTTAAAACCCTTCACAGATCTAATTGTCCTTCCAACTCCCGTTTCCTTACGTATAAAAGGGAGATTTTTTTGTTTTGTTTGTTTGTTTCTGTTGCTTCACATAGTAGGGGGACAGTCACAGCGGGGAAAGGCGCTGATGTATAGTGCACAGTTGCTTGTCTCTCCTGAAAGCTTTTGTTTCCCTCAGGCTTTCCATTCATTACAGAGCCTTTGGTGAGAAGAGACATAAAGAGAGGCCCTGACCCTGGTGTGAGCCCTTTGACCTCTCTGGAACCAAGGGGTCAGATTCACAAGCCACTGGGCCATCGCCATTCGCTGACCGCAGGGCTCTTGCAAACGAATGGCTGTGGATGAGGATGCTGAATGGAGGAAAGATGGTGGGAAAATGTGGTAATTTATAGAAGTGGGGAGTCCATTTCAAAAGAGGCCATGCTGGATCAGCTGACAGACGGGTCAGAGGTGCTGTTTGGGCTTGATTTCCTGGCAATGTTACTGTAACATCTGCGTGTTAAGAGACTTCTGGGACCAAAACTTTTTGACCCCTGGGGGTCACAGAGTGGGAAAAAGCAAGCGTTTAGATTGTTGGATGTCAATGGCCAATGTTTGACTTGTAGTCCTCAAGGGGTGTGTGTGCTTTGAGCTTGTCCCCTTACTTAGGAAAAGATATTTAGATCCTGATCCCTCTTGACGTTAAAGCTCACACGCTGACAATAAAAACAGACGAGGGAGAAATTCGACAGAAATTGATGTGAAGAAAAAATGCTAATAAATGCCAATAAAGTTCCTCAAAGATAAAGCATACCTGGAAATATGCTGTAAATAATTACTGTCAAATACTACTGAAAAGTATAATAATAATAATAATAACAATAAATAATAATAATGTATTATTATTATTATATTGTTAGCCCTTGTATTAATAAATACTTTTAATTTACAATTATTATATTTTTCCATGTTTCTATCTCTAGTTATTATTATTATTACTAATTAAGTTATGTTAATATAATTAAAGACACTGTTATTTTTGTCGTGCACATCTCATATTGTCGCTATGGGAAATTTCTGTATCTCAGTCGAGACAGTCTTGGAAATCTCAGTCCTCCGGGCCAGCTATTAACCCAATTGGCCTCTGTGGACCTGTATCTGTCCTGGTGGTTCTCTGGGGTTACAAAAAAATTGACCTAAGGACAGGAGTCCAGTATTGACCAGCTGTTGAGTGGGCTCTTCTCTCTAAGCCTGGGAAGACTCTCCTAATTAGCCTCCCACACCCATAAACATGTCCGATGAGCTGGACACCCAGAGCCTATTGATTCAACTGATGGCTCTAATTTTGTGTGCGACTTGACAACGTGTCAACGGGCAGGTGACGGACACTGCTTCGACTCTATCGTTGACAGATTCTACTGATCGGATGTCTGTGGGAAACTCCAGTGCAAATTGGGTCGGCTGAAGATGGAGTGCCACTGTAAACTAAGTAAATATGGTGATGCTGGTTTCTCCTCCCAAGCTGACTGTACAACACAACAACACTTTTGGTTTGCCGTTTTTTCATCCTTCGTTGGTGTTCCCTCTAGATTTATGTGTAATGCATCTCTACTCGCGTTGTGACCCGGTCAACACATCTACAGTAACAACCGCTGCTTATGACTCTGATGATAAATGGGTGGAAACAGACTACAGGATAGTCTCCAGTGTGACATGGAGGCTTCTCTTTTATCGAGGTCACAGGATACAAGTCTTGAGGGCCTGCCCCCTCAGATCACTCCCTCAGATATTTTTTCTCGTCCTTTGCTGCCCTCCCCAAGTTGTTTTTCTTTCATTTAGCTGCCCTCCTCCTATAAAAATGCAAGCCAATTTTCCAGCACATTAACCCGGGAGATCTTTAATACACAGGAGTTTTGGTACAAAGGGGACAGCGAGGCCTAGCAGTAAGATAGATGGGCCTGCCGACTAAATGTGGGCAGTTTTCCCACTGCCCTGGTCTCAGTCCGGGACAAAGACCTCATTGAGTGGGATGCTTGACATCAGCATCATAAACTAGTCACGGCTACAAAGGCTTTGACACTTTAAAGCACCAGCTACTGCCCCTTTTCCTTTCTCTCCCCTGCATAGGGTTTCTCCGTCTGCTCCAATCGCCAACAGTCGTCGCCTTTATTTTTCTTTTTTTTCGGCAGAGGACATAAAGACAAAGGGTTATATGTTAAATAATGTCAACAAGAAGACCCTAATGCAGCCTGCTTTTCTCCATTCCTAAAGATAACATTTCCTCACAGGGTTTTTCCATTGGAGACACAAGCCACGCTGACCGTTTTCCATCTCCATAAACGCCATCCCACTGCCTTTAACTTTCCCATCTTTCTGATGTAAGACAACATACTTCAAAGGTATTTTTAGAACAGCGACAGAACAACACCACTAATGAGGACAAAGTCGAGAGCACTGTGTGGAATATGAGAATGTGAGTTAGATGCTTGTTTCGTGTTTTTCAAAGCACCGTTTGAACAACCCAGTAAGTGCCCAGATTTTTGCTTTTATATTGATAGTCACTGCGTGAGAAGAGAGAGAAAATAAAGAAGGGGGAACAGTACCGAGACTCAAATGTGCAGTCAGAGCATGCGCACCAACCACCTGCTACGTGTCCAACACTTGACCTAAATATAAAAAGATTTCATTGTAGTTGTAATTTATTTTAAACATGATACGCACTTTCACACCCACAAGTGCTGCCAGCCAAAACATCAGACTATACATTTTCAGACAGCACTGTTGATATGTTGCAGTCACGCGTAATATTTATTCTGCATTGTACGTCAGCGCACCCAACTATCTCTTATCACAGCCTGTCAAGCATGTTAGCACGCAAATCACACCGCTCCCAAACAGTCACCTGCCCACTAAACCCCTGTAGACACGTTTTTATAAATCCCACTCCTGCTTAACATGTGCAGTTATGGGAGGTCTTTCATTAACTCTCATTACCAGAAATGGTTGTTTAGACAGCTCCTCTGTCAACAGGTAGAGCTGCCCTCATCTTCTCTTTTCACCAGGCAAATCTCTGAAACGGGGTAAGAAGCCCCGATTCTGTGACCCGAGAGTCAGGATATTATTGAAAGAGGCAGCGATGGCAGTGCCGGTTGAATAAAAGGGTGATCTCTGTGCAAGATGTCAGCACAAAGTTAGATTCAGCCTCTCAATGTCAGGCCGGTGAGAGAAAGGGTGCACTTTAATGGATTAAACTCTGAGTGCCAAAGCGCTTTGCAGACAGGGACCGCTGATGGATGGAGTAATATTGTACACGTTTATTCTGGGATTTCTGTGTCAGTGAAAGGGTCCTGTCGACCACTAAAGTATTTATCTTTTAAGCAGAAAGGGATGACTTGAATAAGACAACACATTTATTGTCATGCAGGGGTGTGAAAACCACTAAATAATTATTTCTAAGTAGAAGCAAGTGTGTCAGAAGTACAGAAGAGTACAGTTTTCTATTTCAATAGTATTCAGAAGTATCTTAGCTTTGGAAATGATCTGCTAAAATCGAGAGACAGTAGATATAACTTTATTATATTATATAGAAGTAACTTTGATGCATAAACTTTTTGTAAAAAGTAGGAAAAAAGTAGGACAAAACCAGTATTAAATTAAAATCTGTATTCTGAAAGATGGCAGCTGAAATGGTTAAACATAAAATTTAGACTAATATGGCAATATTAGGCCATAAAGGCCATATGACTGACAGGTAAAGCAACCAATCACGTTTTGTTTTGTGCCGCGTACCGATGTACATTCATGAACGTGTCAAAAGTTAACAGAAACAACAATGATTATAAGTTTATTCCATGAACTTTGCATACTTTTAAGAATTGAGCGTTTAGTCGATCGTGATGAATTCTTATAGCAACCGTTGTAAACACGACAGCTTAGATCAGAAGGCTTTGTTGTTTCCAGGCGGACCGTTCAAGAACGCGACACGCATGTCTCGGGAAATCCTGTGAAATTCAACCAATCAGATGACGACTTCGAACGTGCTGAAGTGTTTCCAGAAAAGTGTGCCATATGCATCAGACGTTCAGCCAAAGGATCGTGGGCGTGACGTCTGAGGCTGAGACTACGATAAAGTACACATTCCCAAAATGAAGATTAAGTACAGTAATGTAGTACAATTACGTAAATAATTTTGTGAAATGCTAATGATATCATGCTAACTCACCAAAATTTGCATTATACTATATAAATGAAAATGCGTTCCGAGCATTGGAAATATAAATGTAAAATGTTTCTTATCTTGTGTGGTTTGCTTGATATTTTCTAAATACATCTCCTTGTCAAACTGCAGTGTTGTGATGTTGTGTCGGGAAAGCCCTGCAGTTGAACCTTTGAGCGTGGAAATGGCTGCTTCACATCACTTACGTTTAGACAAAGTCATGATAGGAAACATTTGGACAACTTTGGGCCAGAGTCCCTCATCAATCACAATGTCATAATAAAATCAATAAAAGACAACAAAAACATTTTCACCCATATAAAGCTTAAACCACCTGTTAGCAGGATTGTGAGTTTGATCTTAAAATTAAGACTTTCCTGTAACCCCCTACCCCAATACAATTCTCCACCTGTCGCCCATGTCACAGGACCCCTCTGAAGATAAGGTGACCTCCCTTTGAGGCTAGATTGATTCAAATCTTAGCCATAAGGCAGTGCAATACAGCTCAGTCACCATAACTTTGCAGCTGCCCTGTCGATCCATAGGTGAAGTTCACCGCGGGGCTTTTGTCACACAACCGCTCAGCCATGTGTAATCGATCTTACATATATATGTTCACAAAAAGAAAAAAGTACAGAGAAGCACTTCAAGGTCCAGAGATTAGCGCCCCAGTCAGCTGGTTCACATGTGCCCTTTGGTCTAAATTTAAATACAGTAATGGCACAAGAGAAGAGAAAAGAGAAAGAAACCGTAACGCAGGGCAGGCCAAGGGCCAGATCCTGTTCACACTAAAGGGAGCTGGTTCACAGGGGCGATTACAACTTGCAGGTCAGCGCTTCAATGGCTGACTCTGATTGATTGAGAACCTCAGCTTCATGAGCTCAAAGGATATGTGTGACAGGAAGGCTTCAAAGAAAGAAAGAAAGAAAAAAGATTTATATACAGTAGGGCTATCACATACATTAGGCTATATATGCAGCATTTGACTACATACTGTATACACTATGCTATCATACTATCATTCAGATATTTACTTACGTGTACTTTTCTCCCACATATTTTGAAGTAATAGTAAATTCATCACGTCTATAAATACATAAATAAACAACACAAATATGCTACGATTGTGAAAAATGAGTGTTTACATAATATATGCCTGTGTACTGTGCATATTGATTTTGTGTTTATAAAAACATACACATACATATATTTATAAATAACATATATAAGTTAATAAACATTTATATATAATTTAAATTATTGGTAAATACATGTACACAGACATATATTATGTAAACACAAACTTTTATTCTGGATGCAATTTATTGTGATTAATCGTTTGAGAGCCCTAAAATATGCTTGTTACACAAATGAGAATTAAGCCTATGTTAAAAATATCCAATAAATACATAAAAAACTAATATTTATTATATTTTAACATCTTCAGTGTCATCCTTTGTCTAGAATTTGTAGAAATGTAGCCATTATATCATTATACTCATCAGAGAATTATATAAACTAGCTTTTTAAGGTTTCGCTCAGAGGTTTTCACAACCATGGTTTTTAAACCACGATAAAGAAGTTTTACATCTACAGTATGCTGGGTGCTTACTGTCTGACTTTTCTTCATTATTCAGTCAAAGACATTTCATAAAATAAACACATTTTCATAAAATAAAGTGTAATAAAAACGTTTGCACAATTACATTTTTTGTGACTGATAGCTTTAATATTGACACGGGAAAGGCCATGTCAAAGATTGTGAAAGCGTACTGAAATGAATGGCTGAAATCTATTTTGATGCTCCTTATCTCATTTCAATTTGATTTTGATACTTTGGCCTAGATTTCATTAAACAGGGTCACATTTAAGCAGAAACCTTGAGAGGGGCGATCCAAAAATTCACACAAGGGACCCTACACTTCCAAATAGTAGGATATACAGTATATAAAGCATCACATAATAAATTTACCAGCATGACTGTGATTTAGACATAGGTATGTGGCCACAGGTGAGTGATCACCTGCCGTCTGCCGTAATGTCCTTTGAGATGAGCAGTAACTCTGTCATAGCACTATACGGTTTCAGTGGTTACTGTGGCAGAGTGAAACAAAACAGTAAACTTCACACTGCATTTCTGGTCTGGGCCATTCAGCACAATTTTGTTAGTTCCCGGCATTTGAGAGCCCAGCGAGGGAATGTCATATTTCATTACACCAGGACGCTTTGTAATGAGGTTTGTTTGGAGTTTCTCTGCTGCTTATTGTGGATTTGAAAGTGATATGAAAGCCCTGGTCAGGGTCATTGTTGATCTGAGTTTAATGTAATCTGCTCCCAAAATGTTAGTGCTGGTAAGACAATTCAATTTGATTCAAAACTAGAATTCTTACGAGGAAAAACAAACAAACAGACAATAGTGGTTCTCAGCAGTTGGTTTATAAGATTATAAATGCTTGTGTGTGTGTTTTGGGAAGAGGCGAGGGTAGTAGAAGACAGAACCAAAGAGCACAGCCTCAATCACCTCAACAAAGCTAAAGCTTACTCGACTGGAATAAGTAGAACGTCCTCCAAGCTGTCTGAAACCCTTACATTCCAGGTCAGCAATGAACTGTTAACTATTTGACCACTAACCTTCATAGATTTGATGCTAAGTTGGCAATCATTATTAATGCTGTTTGGATTTGGTTTTCAATGTCAACTAGTTATGACATGCAATTAATTTCTATGTGTAGGGGTAGTCTTCACGTTAAGCATTAGCAAAAAATTAAACCTATTGGATAAGGGATTTTTACCATTCTTTCCTCTGTGTGCTTTATCTGCTCTTCACACAATAGCAAACCACACAATCACACTTAGTGAATGTGGAAAGGATACTGTTGCCTCTTGGTTAACATGAGGAGGAAGTGTATCTGAGCTCAGGACTTTGGTGTTGTCTCCTGTGTCTTGGCTCAGTTCGTTTGTATCTCATCTGATAGCCTCATTGAGATGCGCCAAAAAGAGTCTCCAACCAACTTCCCTCAGATTGCAACATGTTGAGACCGGTGCAGTTTGTCAGCGTAGGAGAGAGAAATGTATTAGTCTGGATGGTGGACTTCATCAAAAATCCATGAGCAATCAGCCTCAAGGCAAAAAACTGGTTGGGTCTGTGTTGACATTGCTAGCTGTCAATAGAATGTGACGTTAAATCAACAGTACTACAAGACGTAAGGACAGAAGAATCTACTAAATCCAAAAATACTTCTTGTGTTATTTTGCACATTTTTAACTTAACACGCTTGGCTAGTTTAGCATATATTCTAATGGGGCGTTTCCACCGAGATCAAAACATAGTTTCGGGTAAAAATGTCCCTGCTCCTGAGGTAGTACTTTTCCTGAGTTCCGGAAGATTCGGGGGTGGGCCTTGGTCGTCGAATATGCTGATTGGTTGAGTTCACGATGCATTTTCATTGGTTGACTCTACATCCTGCATCATGTTCCGATAAAAACAAACCACCATTTTTAAAAGATTGTTGCGGTGCGTGTAGTTTCAGCTGTTTACTGTTTGAAATGGATAAAAAATTTGACAGATGGACCTACGACGAGGTCCAGGCTTTATGAAGTGTTTTTGCTGAGGACGAAATTCAACGGGAAATGGAAAAGATGCCCCCCAATGAAAAGGTATACTTAAAAATATAGAGTCGGTTATACAAATTGGGCATTGTCGCAAAAAAAAAGGACGAGTGTCCGTCGCTTTGTGTGACGTCATCGTTCGACTACCCTGGACTGGGAGGAGTCGTCACATTCAGTACTACGTCACGGGACTGATTTGCCTGATCTTCACGGTACTTTAGACCGCTATGGAAACGCAGACAGCAACCGGTCTGGGGAGAAAATGTTCTTGGGAAAAAGTTCCTGGGACAAATTGTTTCAGGTAATTTCGGTGGAAATGCGCCATAAGCCATACATTTACGCTACACATATTGACATAAAAGGGACAGTTTGCCCCAAAAATGTAAATTCTGTCATCATTTACTCACCCTTGATGTTATTCTAATCCTGTATAACTTTCTTTCCTCTGCAGAACACAAGATATTTTGAAAAAAACATTGGTATCCAAACGATTATGGCCCCCATTGACATCCATTGTATGGACACAAAACCCCTGAGACATTTCTTAAAATATCTTCTTATGTGTTCGACAGAGAGAGAAAAGAGAGACAGTGTTTGAATGATATATTAAATGAATAAATGACAACATTTTCATTTTTGAGTGCACGCTCTCTTTAATGCCAAAGTTCTGGATGGGCTCATTTGACCAAGCAAACACAACTGTTCACGATGCCTTCAGGAAGATGCAATTTGCCACCAGATGGTGCAGCATCTTCCAACAGAAGCTAATGGGCCCATGCTAACCAGCCGAATCTTGACCCGTTGGCACTTGCTGAGCAAGCAGACAACAACAGAGTGCACACGCAGAAAAGTAAGTGCTATGTGCTTTAAGTCAATAAATATCAAAACTTAATTCAATATAATTTACTTGGCTTACCAGTGCTCTTGACATTTTAGGTAGTGCATTGGATGCACACTCTCTAGAGCTCCCTACAAGTGTCAGTTTTGTTTATGAACAAAATATGATGCACATACTGTATACACTTACGTAAGTTTTGAGGCAATTTCAGAAGTATGAGTGTGGTATATAACAGTGCACTATTATTAATATTTGTGCATAGTTAATTTCAGTGGTTAAGAACCATTAGCAACATGCCCCCTATCAGACTTTATTGGTATGACATGTAGCCTACTAAAAGACGCTAATAGTAATAACACTAATAGTTTCAACTATTGTTTTTCCTTAATGTATATTCATATTAATTTATATCAATATTGTATTGTATAATAATTTATAAAAAATAAACAATTTGTTAAATTGTATTGTATATTAAATAAAAATGACACTTTGTCGCATTTAGGTTTAGCCAAGTAACGATTCTTCTACTGGTAACCCAAATTAATACTGGCTAGACATACTTTTAACTTGTTAGCTCATGTAATCTACTTTTTTTTGCTTGTTATCAGAAATAATCTGCAGGGACTCTATTTTTTGCATATGTGTACCAGAAAGTACGTCTGGGCAAAAAAAAGCGTGCATGCACAGTAACGTTTGTTTATGTTGTTGCTTTTAAACTGTCTATATATGTAGCAGGATTAATTACAGTCTCTGCATACTTACTGTGGGTTACATAGACTACAACAATAGCTTACATAAAAGCCTGCGTGATGGTTGCAAAAGCATTTTTGAGGAGAAGACAAAAATAAAAGAGTGACCAGTGCCTGGTTTTCAAAAATTACAATTCAACATACCTATTGCTTCCTGTTGAATAACTGTATTAAAAAATACCAATTTACATGAAGAGCACACAGATTCAAACGTGGTCTCATAATGCAAAACAGTCAGGTTTGCTTTCTTTTAGGAATTAGTAAACTGATTTACATGTCAGTTTGATACGGAATGATCTTGCTAAACGTTGTGCTTATGCCAAAAAAACAAAATATTGAACAAATGCAAAAACGCACTAACATGTACTCAATAAATCTGCCATGCACATTTACTATAATGCTGTTTTATTGCAGTTTTAAGGTAAAAACACTCAACTTTCAATCAGGTACTGCAATTTTACATGTTTCCTGTATATACGTCTTTATCCAAAGCTACAAATTTCAGCCTATGTTTAAATACATTCAATGTGGCACGGCTCCACGGTTTCATGCAGCCTAGGGAGTGAATAGTGACGCTTACATGCATTAGATACATAGATTACATGTGGAGGGAAATAGGAATGGGGTTCCACTGGGAGACCAGAGCTCTCATAAGCGTTCATGCTCTTTGATCCTTGCTGTGTGGTGAAGCAAGAACCCAATCATTCTTAAATCACATAAAGTTAACAGAGCATGGCCTGGTATTTAGCTTTATGTTTATCTGTGTTAATATTAATGGCAGCGATGAGAGCCCGACTTGCTCCGACAGGTCAGATAGGCAGGTGCTTCACAGTCTCAAATATCTGCTTTTGAGACACTGTATAGACGTGGTCATCAAAAGGCTGGTTTTAAAAAAAGCTTTTTTTCCTCTGTATGCCTGTTCCCTCAATGCTTTACTTTGTACACAACACGTTTTCCTTCTGGTGACGATAATGAAGTCTAAATAACACTTACGGCAGTGAATTAAAAGTAATCAGCATGGTGAGATTCGAGAAGAGAGTCTTTGATCTGCAGCTCGGCTTTCAGGACACCGATAGTGTGAGTGAGTCTGAGGTGACGGACTGATAAAGTAATGTGAACTGTCTCTCCTTTTGAAGCCTCTTCATACCTCACAAGGATCTGACCTGAGTGACACTCAAAGCATGTGGTTAACCTGCAGACAAGTATGTGCAGACAAATGTTGCCATTGTTAGAGCAAAGAGGCATGAGTAATAGGTTTTTCGCCAGTGGCCATTAAGATTAACAACAGAAGGGATAAGATAGCTTTGTTAGGTACATTTAGTCTTATATACCTTGGTTATCTTCATTTTGTAATCTGTTTTTTAGTGTATTGAGTGTTTTAAAATGAGCTGTTATTCTGCATTTAATTTACATGAAGTTAGAATCCTTTTTTGGAAATAATCATGCCTACTGTGTACGATGTGGCCGCTTAAAGGGATAGTTCACCCAAAAATGAAAATTCTGTCACGATTTACTCACTCTCTAGTTGTTACAAATCTGTATAAATTTCTTTGGTTGAAAACAGAGAAACATATTTGGACGAATGCTTGTAACCAAACATTTCTTTGACCCTATTGACTATCATAGTGGGGAAAATGACAATGGTAGTCGAAAGTGCCCCAGAACTGTCTGCTATCCTACATTCTTCAAAATATCTTCTTTTGTGTTCAACAGAACAAAGACATTTATTAGGTTTTTTTTCCTACTATGGTACTCAATGGGGTCCAAGAAGTAGTTGGTTTCAAGCATTCTTCCAAATATCCTTCTCTTTGATTTGGAATAACTCGAAGGTGAGTAAAACATTTTTTTTTAATGAAAACATTTTTTTCAAAAATTTACAAAAATACTGGACTGGTCATGTGACTACAGACTACTTCGCAAGACGCAAACTCTGGACCAAAAGCAATTTATTTTTTATTTGATTAAAATCTTACATATATAATTAAAGATTACCTTAAAGATATTTGTTTAACATTTTAAATCGGTTTTAATGTTCTGTTGGTTTTATTTTGTTTAAACATTTGTGTACTGTCCAAAAACCGAAACAGAAAGTTCTTCTGGACCAGTGTTGGACCAGTTGTTTACTTCTTCCAAAGTGATCTATAAGTGGAGACCACCCTTATGCCACTGATGTACTGTATCTACAGTTTTAGATGCGTTGAACAAGCAAAGACCCCACAGACTAATTGGTAAATTATACAGAGCCACAACTATATATATAGGCAATTGTTTTGAAAATCTTGAACTCCACATTGGGCAGCACTGTGCCATCTGTACAGCTTCTTTATGAATATGCATGCAATGAGATACGATGCAGCCTGGCCCATTAATAATCCTGTCATCTGATTGGAGGGCTTTTAGCTTTTCCCCTCCGTCTTTATCGGATCTCCCCGTTGTGTCCCAATTTGAACCACATATATATGCCAGAGGCCACCAAAAAGTGCAACCACTGACTGATTTTCATTTTTAAGGAGCAATGAAAAAATAGAGCCTCCATGTTATTTTTCTCACCTCTTATTGGGATTAAACGGCGGTGCAAGATCTGGCAACAGTGCCTTGCAATTTCGTGTGTAAATAAAGGCCCGTTCTCTCCGTCAAGAGGCCTAGAGCGATGCCAGAATACTGGGGTGTCAGGGTATGCAAGCTGACCTTGAATAGGCAAGAATCTATCGACGTGGGGGAGGGGTTGTGTTAGAAGGCTGACGCAAGGTAGCATTTGCAATCGGGGGTTTGGGTTTTGGGCCCTCCAGTCATCAATCATGTCGGGCCTATTCTGTTCTTTGACAGCTCACTACAAGGCTTGACATTTAACACTCAGGACCCTCGACTAGGATCTGTCCAAAGCCCGGGGACTTCAAGCCCCACAGTCAAGAGAAAAGAATGATTTTCTTTCTCTCTCGCTCGCTCACTCTCGCTCTCCCTCCCCACTCATTCCCTAAGTAGTCCAAATGAAGCTAAGCAGATACAAATTAATAATTCCCATCTGTAATAGTTGGGCTAAATAGCTCTCCTTATGCAGCGCTTCCACGCACAAAAGAGCGAAAAAGAGAAGTCAAGAGGCCCAGAGGCCTATTAAAACACATGAAAGTGTAACGCCCGGAGGTGTGGACGAGTGGGTGGGAGATTTGATTGCTTCGGTGAACCAGGAGAAAGAGAATTCTTAACCTCGGCGACTGAAAGGAGATTATTCGGTTTTATGTAGTCATTTATTTATATCTACATTTACTGACATTTGTTGTCTTCATTATTAGCGTATCGGCTTTTGATTCTTCATATTTTTGTATTAAAAGTTCCCCATGCTCGACTGATGCTCTGTGATCCACCGCTTCAGCTGCCGGTGGTGAATATGATCAGTACATAAAGTTGGCATTTACAGTCATGACATGTTAGCTCATTGAGGCTGAATAAAGAGTGCCAAATGTTAGATACAAAACGGCAGATGCCGTATGTTACCCTCACCAAAATACGGACACAAAATTTTTTATATTTACAGTTTATTTATTTATTTCTGTCCCATTAAAAATAATTACAGAACTAATCTGTTTTTTCATATCTCTCACGGTAAATGAGCTTATACTCTTCAGCCCTGCGGTTGGCTTTGCTGTTTTATAGGTCAGTAGGTCACATCAAATAGATTAACATCCCGAAAAAGGACTAGTCAAATCAAATGAAATATTCTGGGTTTGTTTGGAGACCCAGACAGTGTGTTATCAGAAGAGACTCGTGTCCGATTGATCCTCTTCAACTTCATGTTTGTCGGTTTGAAGAAAAATACAGTCATTATAAGAGTCACTTATCGCAACATTTTATCCCCTACAATAAAAGTGAGTGGCGATATTGTGTGGGAAGTTGTGTTTCACCCTTCTACAATGTAAACACACACACCCAAACATCACACAGGCCATACATGTGCTAACACACATGCTCAAACAAGAGAACTACATAAGATCACATGTACCGTGCCTGTGGCGTATAAATTCTTCGCTGGTTGCCCTGTGCTTCGCTATCTGTTTGGGGAATTTGCTTGTGGATGCTGATACCATCTTCTCACTGCCAGAGGAGTCTATTCATACTTGTATGTTCGGGGCTTGATGGCTTCTTTTGGGCTTCCTTGGTCTCAGAGATAGACATTTCCTCTTTTATCTTTCCACGCTCTGCTAGCTGAATACTAAACTGCCTCCAGACAGACCAAACGTCTTAACAGCAAAGCTGGCCAGCATTGTTTGCCCCACCATTGAACATGCTCGTCAAGATTCTGAGGGGAAGCTAACAGCTTAAAAACCAGCTTTCCCCTCCATACATGTGGCTAAGCTCTTTACCGCTATGGAGACTAGGGAATGTCAGGGCCCTCGGTAACGAAACAGACTGATCACTTTGATATGTTGGCTGTAAACTCTCGCTGTTACGGTGCAAACAATCTGTGTTTGGAGGGGAAAAACAGCAGGAAAAAAATGATTGAAATAGCTTTGTTAGACAGTACACATGTATTTTTGTATTTACAAGGTTTCTTTTAGCCACCAATGAGATGTTTTACACATCTTGTAACATGAGCAGAGCAAATTTCAGTAACACTTTGCAAGAGGTGTAATTTGTTAACACATTGATTATGTCATGAAAGTAGTGCGTAAATGAACAAATGAACAGCGGTGCATTAAAGGCATAATTCACCCTAAAATAAAAACTCTGTCATCATTTACTCACCCTCAGATTGTTCCAAATCTGTATGAATTTCTTTGTTCAGATAAACACAAACAAAGATATTTAGAGGAATGTCAGTATATAAACAGATCTCATCCCCATTGACTCCCATAGTACTTACTTTTCCTACTTTGGCAGTAAATGTTACATGTGATTTTTTTGTTAGTTCATAACACCTAATGCGTGAATACATGTTAAACAAGTTAGCCTTTATTTATTTGACTTTTTATGCAAATCAAGTATTAATTATGTAATTAGTAATATATTATAATTTTTCTGGAAGCTTCATTTACAAAGAAATTTGCACTGCTCAAATTTCACGAATGAAACCCCCATAACTTCACGTGAAACAACTAAAGAAAAACATGATGTTACAATTAATCCTGTCACAATATCAAATTTGATACTTCCCGAACATTGTGACCAACCTAATTTACAATAACAATATTGCAGTATTTATTGATAAATTATGCTACCAGTCAAATTCTGTTTATTTTGTAAATGTTGTTTGTTTCGTGTTTCCTATTGTTTGGGGGAAAAAGGTAACACTTTATTTTACGGTGCCCTTGTTACACGTTACATGTTTTTACTATAGTATTTTCTATACATTATGCATAATTACAAGTAACTACCCCTAAACCCCACCCTATAGTAAGTACATGTAGTTTAATTACTCAGCACTTAAATGTACACTGTAACAGGGGCACGGTAAAATAAAGTGTAACCAAAAAAAAACACACTCAAAATACGAGTGTATGGGCATGGAGAGAGATTCGGTAACCATTGTGGCTCTTCAGAGAAAATATGAAACGGGTGCAAAACCACTGCCTTGTATGTTGAAGTGTCAGATACTGGTGCTGAATTTTTTGACGATGTTATCATATTAATACAATATCAATTTATTATTAATTGTGGTTATTAATTCACCCATAGTAACAAGCATCTTATTATGTGATCTTTAATGTAAGCTGCATGTAAACCAACAATAAAACCTCAACATATAGCACTGAATGAAAAAAATCACACACTATTACATTCTGTGTTTTTATTGGGTCCCCTAGGTGGTGCCACATCAGTGAATCTCTCTCCTCCAGCACATAATACCTCACATACACACACAAAGCTTGGACTGGTTTAGCAACCGAACAGACACATTTCCAAGAAAGATTCAGCATATCATAGTCATCCTGAGCTTCCCTATCCACAATGAAACAGCACCATATGGTTGTGTCTTAAAGCCTGGGCATGTACAGCTTAATAACTGAGCGGATGTTCAAAGCACGGAGGGAGGGGATGGCAGAGAGATACAGACAGAGACACGGTTAAAAAAAAGAAGAGAGCAAGCGAAACTCACAAACTCTTTAACCTGTGAATGTATCATAGGGTTCAGCAGAGAAAGGAATGTAATGTCAGCAGGAGAGCATATACCGCGGCAGGTGTGTCTGTCTTTAACACTGATCATCTGTAATCTTTGGAGTTAAAAGGTTTTAGACTCATTATCCGAGGATATGGGGGGGGGGGTGTGATGCAGGGTTTTAAAGAGCTGATACAATGCATATATATTGTTAACTACGAAAAAAAATGCTTGAGTGCTCGAGCAAAGCTTAAGGTTCCTCCGAACGTGATGTAAAGACACAAAAAACACCCAAACATGTTCATCCAGGGCCCATTCCCCTCTGCAAATATACACAGCTGCTTGCAAAGAATCCTGGGATGTGTCTACACATCCAGCCTCACAACCTAATGAATGTTTACTCAAGCTGATTCAAACTGCATGACATTTTCATGATTTGGAGCCACCCATCGGCTTCTAGTGATCCCTAAACATTGCCGCGTCTATGGTTAATGACCACTTATGGCACAATGACCTTTCCATCTCGTAAGATCTTGATTTGATTATTGAATTGTGAATGGATATTAGGGACTATGCCGATGATGCTACGGGTAAATGAAGTAGCAATGGCACTACACTCAAATTTAATGCTTGAGCATTGCTGGGTTAGAAGGCGTTTAACCGCTTTGCGGTCTTCCAACGTCGTGCTGTTGAGATCTGTTAAGCATTTTTAGCCAATAAGGTTTCTGTGAGTGTTTTCGGACCATAAAAGCACTGTAAAAACTAGATTATCGAACGGTTAGTCATGGCTCTCTAATCTGATTGTCCAAGCGCCATTCCAATGCTGCAGATATTTTGTAAAACAGAAAAACATATGAATAAACCGGTCATTTTTTTCTATTATGAGATATTCGTTTCTGTCTATTTTTGTTTATTCTTGTCTAAATTATGCTAATATTCAATAGCAACTGCACTCTTCAACTCGCTCCTTGGCTGGGTTGTTTGTAATCTCCGCTGCTCTGGTGGTTGGACAGGTGGTGACTGGGGGACATGGGGCAAGAGAAGAGCTTGAAAAAGATAGCTATGATTGATGGAGTCGAGCTTGGTCTATATAAAGGTCTGCAGAGACTACCGAGAGATAATCACAAAGTAGGTGTTTGCGGGCTAACCCTCCTTAACGCGCACACACACACACAAATTCCTCGTCTGCCTGCAGCCAAACATGAGCCCACCTCCAAATTATGAAGCGGTCAGGAACACCGATGATGAAATTCTGAAGGTCGCCCGTAACAAGAGGCACCTCACAGGGGTCGTGGCCTCTCGCTGGCTGTGTGTTTTGTTCTTTGTGCCCCCACCCACCCTACCACCAGCGTCCGACATCGCCTCCCCAACCTTTTTGTTTGCGAGGAGGTAAGGTTAGAATAAGGAGGGGGGAGTTGCTTTATACCCCTGTTTATCTGCTCCTGACCTCTAGCCAGCAATTCTGCTCTTGATAAGAGGAGAGCTGGCCTCATGATGCGCGCGCTGGCGGATATCAGGCCTGTATCCTTGTGAAATTGATTACTCAAACCCAGGGTGCGTGCAGAATATAATAAATAGAGATGACACCGACGGCACACGCAGAGGTGGCGGCTGATGGGCAACCGCCTCGCCAATTACCTGCTGCCCACTTAAAACAGAGGTCAGCCAGGCGGAGGGAGGGGAGTAGGGAGTTATGGTTATATCTCGGTCCCTCCCAAGGAGAGAGGGCGTACTGTGTCTGGAGCCCTGCTGTGTGTTTTTGTGCAAGCGTTTCTGTGTGTGCGTGGTTATACGGGTATACGGATGTGTGAGTGGATATGTGTACGTGCACGCAAAAAACATGCTGTGAGCAAGCATGAGGCCTCATAAGTCTAAGGTCTCTGCCGCTGGTAATGTTGTTAATGAGGAGAGGGCACGGCGATACCTGGAGGGTTCTGGCTGCTAGGAGAGCAGTGTGTGTATGTGTGTGCGGAACAAAATACATTTTTCAGGTAAAGACCCCATTAAATCAAAAGTTGGGTTTTTATTTTTTAGTCTATACTAACTAAGTTATACTAACTCTGAAACTGAAATAAATTCACTTTTAGCCAATGCAACATTGTAAAAAACAAAGCACTGTGAAATTATTATTCATGCTTATATACTGAAATCATATGTATTCATTTCAGTATACGAGCATTTGTATATATAGACCGTTTCAGCATCAACCACGTAAACAAACACTATGTGGCCTCCACAAAGAATCAACAATAATCGAGTAGTTTTGATTTAATTTAAAACATTAATATTTAAATACATTAATAATTCATATCCAATGAAATATTACTATGAATTAATTAATATAAATATGTTATACTACATGTGTATATGTGTATACGTGTATAGATGGTTTCATATAAACATAACATGCATACATACTGTACACACACACACACATACACACATATATATATATATATATATATGTACGTATATATATATTAACAGCTGTTATATGACACTAAGCAGTGTCTTTTCATTTCTCATTCCACTAATGTAAATCAGTCATATGGTCTGAAGTACCCCTCCTTCACAAAGTCTGTGTTATCACTTTCATGACGCACAGTGGCTTCCATTCAGGCCTGGCCATTTCCTGTTGTCCTCACGGCCAAATGTCAGTGCATGATGATCAAGGACACTGACACGACTGTCTGGCAAGGTTACAGTTTAGGTCATCTAATTCACTTTGCTGGCAACAGGATGGCCTTCTTTTTAGTCAGCCCACATGCTCACAGTACTGTACTGTAGATCTCTGGGTCTTTAACAGATACTGGTGGTCAATATGTCAAGATCTATAGGTTATCGCAAGGGGGATAATAGATTATGAACACATTTTTATTCCATAATTGAATAACACAGATGACATGATTCATGGGATTCATTTTTCTTGGCATTATACTGTACTTTACAGTAGCTGGCCACGGAGCTTATCACAGGAATAGAAAAATAAACACAGCTAAACAGTTAAATCAAGGTGTTTGTATAGCCATGAATTTTGACAACATGACCTTGTATATAGAATGCGTACAGATTTAACCTAGAGCTTTGCTCGAGCGCTAAAACTTTATGGACTAATTGGAGCAAACAGACTTGTATGGAGCTGTAAGGTAGGCTCGTAAGATGTGATTATGTGACACTCCATCATTCTAAGTAAATGACTGCAAATAAATTGATATAATATAAAATAATACAATACAATACAGCACAACACAACACAACACAACACAACATAATTATATATAATATAATTCTGTAATTCACTCTTCAGAATTGCTTTTTATTATTAATATTTTTGTATTTATTATTATTATTTTCTATATAAATGGACTATGGTAGAGTCTGTCTGCGTCATTCTGCACATGTAAACAATGCTAAAAAGTTAATAAAATTTGATTAAAAATTATAATGTAATGTAATGTAATGTAATGTAATATTAATAAAATACATTACATTACATTACATTACATTACATTACAATACATTACATTACATTACATTACATTACAATACAATACATTACATTACATTGTATTATATTATTAATAAAAAAATACAAAAAGACAGATTAGTCAAATGCAAGCTACTGATAAGTGATGATCTTAAGAGTATACTTTGGATGTATGCTCTTTATCAAGTAAAAAAGTTATGTTTAGATTCTACCTCAAAGTTGGACTTTCTGGAAAAGATACATATTTATTGGCAAACAACCAACTAGATAATAGTTCTGAAGCTCTGCTATCCTGGGCGGCCAAACAGACCTTCACTTCCCCGCTTACAAATAAACAATGGGCAGATGACGTTCTGCTCAAGCACTTTTACTTTGATCCTCTATTTGTGTAAAATCCACGTTGAAACCACGTCGAAACGATGTTTGCCCGGCGATTGACTTGTCTGGAAGGTGGCATTTTACTAACATTCCCTCAATTACACACCCAGTTATAGCAGTAAGCAAACGCATTTATTCAACACTGAACTCATTACTAAACACATTGAGTTTCCCTTCACAGGGATGAATAAAACATAATTTAATTCCAACTGTGGCCATGTTATCAAATTTATGAAATTGGATTTACAGATTTTAGATGTGCCACAGCTACATTGTGGGTCTTGGTGTGGTTATTCATACAGTTAAGGGAGCTCGGGGCAGAGCTCTCCTGCAGGGTAATAGTGTAGAGACAACCTTTGAGATTTGGAGCTGGCAGTTTCAATGAAGAAATCTGTGCTGCTGTTGGCTGCCTGGCAGACCTTTGTAACCATTTGTTCCACTTGCCTGCCTCTCAATGAGTTTAATCAGCTGAGAAAAAATTGTGAAAGGGGTGTTACCCAACCCGCCCATACCTAAGAGCCCTCACAGCGCCAGCACACACACACGCACCATTTCCATTCTCCGTGCATCGGTGTTAGAGTTGAGGGTCCCTCTCTCCCCTGCTTCCTTGCGGATTATCAAGTACACTTCAATTACAGCCGATCGATACACTTCTGGCTGGAAAGGGGAGGGCGAGGGAAATTAGACAGACTTTAGGTATGGCTGTGACTACAAAGCAATGGATTAACGCTGATATGCATCTCTTCATTTACATCAGGAATGGGCTTGTTGCCCCTTCGCCACAACCCCCAACTTCTGTACGGCTCTGACGCGCGTTCGCGCCGGCTCTAATTGAAAGGCGAGTTTTTGAGAGATTGCCTCTTTAAGTGCTTGGCAAGGTGAGGGCAGCCCTGTCATATACTGTAAGGAGGAGCCAGAAACTGCCTTACACAAATTTAGCATTGATCTAACAACGTTCCTCAAACTGAAGACACTCAACGATGGAACAACTCGCTAAAGTAAAACTCGCTTTATGGACCGTGCTACACAAGCCATGCGGTACATTAGCATTTTGCAGAACGGTGTGAGAACGGTATACAGTAGTGAACAGAAGATAAGAAGTGACTGGGTCCCCTAGTGGCAGAAGAGAAGGTCTATGTCGCCCGGCCCCAGGTCATCTACCCTGCCCTCCCTTCCTCTCTGTCTCTCTCTCTTCCTCCACCCCGTTTCTCCACAGAGGCCATAAAAACAGTGCAGCACCTGAGTCTCCCCCTGTCTGCACATCCGGGCCTCCGCAGCCCACAGATGCGCTCTATTTATACCCCACACACGCTGAGCACATGGAACGCGCTTGAAGCTTTCCAAATTTAGGATTTTGTTTTGTTAGCAAGACACCAATTCTGATCAAAGCTGCATTTGTTTCTATGATTACATCGATTGCTTTTGCGTTTCTATTGAAACCTCCGTTGAGGTCAAGCAACACGGCGCATTCACATCAATTATCCCAGCGTGAAGAACGTCAAGCCCGTCTGAATAGGGACTTCCATGTTTTTTTCACCGTTTTAATCAGAAAGTGGAGACGGACCGCGAAAGGCCAAGTGGACGAGTTAATCCGGGAGTGCATTCTGTAGTTTGTTGTGATCACTTTAATTTAGTTGTCTGGGCGGTAAGAGGCCTCAGGTTGCAGAGACTGTTGAACCGTAACCCCTCTGTCCTGCTTGGGTCAGAGTCCTATTACACCCTCTTTCCCCGAGTGCAGGAGAGTGGCTTTAGAGCTCACGAACAGCCTCTGCCTTCTAAAATAAAGATGGCTCTGCTATGAAAGGCTTTCTCCGCATTCCCTCACCACCACACACACCCCCCCTCCGCCTCTCGTCTCCCCCAACCCCCTTCCCGCTGCAATCTGTCCTGCCAGCTCCCACGGTTTGTCTTTGGAAGTGATCCGTCCCCGAGCGTTCGGCAGAGCCACTCCATGTTCACATCCCCCAAGGGGCCTTCCCTGCCTGCCCACAACCCCTTGCTTTCTTTTGTCAGCCAAATGGATACCAATTAAATCAACTGTTCTCCAATTAGGATTTGGAGAGAATCTATCTTGTTCAGTGTTTCGAAAATCCCAGGCCCTGGCTTCCTATCTTTTTTCTGTTCCTTCTTTCTCCGGTACCAACCTTTCCTGGAATCAGTTACTTAGGGAGGGTAAGTGCTTATTTCCTGCAACACGATACTCCCGAGCTGTTTTTTCTTCTACTTTTCCCCATTCTCTTTACTTGCATGTTTGGACAATATGTTAACAGAGTGTTTTGCCAAACATTGGCGAGATCATATGTTGGACGCAACTGGAACTGTTTCGCTTAGTGAAATTACTTTCGTGACCTCAATTACCTGTTAATCATAGCGTTGCATAATGAGCAGTCTGTAAAGTAACTCTTGTGATCTGCCCGAGTACCGCAAAGAGCCAGAGAGCCCTCGGTTAACTTTTTACTTCGTTGGAGGGTTCTGAAACGACAATTTTCTCGCTCTGCAATAACAACAAAGGTCAAACCTACACACATTAATACAAATAAAGCATTCTGGGAATGCCAGTGACTCCGCATAAAATCTCACCACGCACACATAAATTCTCCCGCAAGTGGCGGAAAGCAGGACCCTGTGTGATAAATGAAGTGATGTAATAAACGGAGGAGTGTGTGCGGTGGGCATATAGGGGTATCTTAATTTGAGGACGTGGGCCACGGAGGTGCTTGGATGCCATCCACGTCATTATTGCCTATTAACGGAGTCGAGAAAGTATGCCCTATTGTGCTCCTCATGACTGGGCAACACCCCCTCCTGCCACTCGAAATCACATCCAGCTAAACAAACCACCCAGCGAAGCTTCCTGCTGTGCACAGATTGAGACCCGTGGCCCTGTAGAATTTACAGGGCCCCTTTCACTCCCTCTCTCTCTCTCTCTCCCTCCCTTCTTCCTTCTTTTTATTTGACTCATTCTTTCTCACTTTCTTGATTAAAAAACAATACTACCAAACCACATGTTGAGGCATTTAGGATTCTGTTATTGGTTAGTAAAGCAAAACAGAGCACAATCTTGGTTTGCTTTTAGTTTATATTCTCATTGCCTACTATGTTAGAGGTTAAAAACACTACTTTGATCTATAATTATTTCTGACTTAATTTATGGAAATCAAATATGTGGCATACTGAATACTGTATGGAATAATACGGAATAGTGAAGATGGACCAGACATAAGACATTAAATGCTGTAATGTAAAGGCCTTTTCGTTTTACTGTTAGCAGATATTAACAGATATTGCAATAAAACTGTCCTTAAATGAAAAACAGGTTTATTGTTTTCCCTCAATAATTCAGTTACAACGTTTGTTGACCTTCTCAATGCACATTTCACGTTAAAAGAAAATCAGAGAAAGGGCAGAATAAAAGGTTGCCGTGCACACTGCGATCACTAATATTGCTTTTACATTTTGATGTTTTTTTATCATTATATTTAAACGATTGCATTGCCCAAAACGCAATGTCCTTTCAGCATCAGAACAATGTCCAAAATCTGAGTTACATAAAGTTATTAATAGTGCACAATATAAGTCCAGCCCACCTCTGAAGGTGCCATTCTCTAACCGGCTGCCTGGGCAATAGAGACATTCACAATAACAGTCTCAATCCCGCTAAGGCGGGCGAATTGACAGCTGAAAATCAGAAGGCGCTCCCTCTTATTCATAGTGCCGGACAATGTGCTAATACAGTTGCTTGGCTGCTGATCCCCCTCATCTCTCCTGATGGCCCCCCACCTTTGATGTGTCATGCGCCTTTAATATAAGAAAGGAGCCTGATTGTGCGTCTGCAATAAAGGACCTTTTAAGTCCATTTTGGAACAAAGATGGTAAGTGACATTGTTCAACAAGAGATTGACCTCCAGTGAGCCCCCGCCGGGTGAAGTTCTACAGGGGCTGTGTGGAGAGAGATGGTGAAAGCCATGTGTGTGTAGGGTCTCTGGGAGAGCTTTGCATTTCTAGGCCCTCCTGTTTTTTAGACGCCTATGGAGGAGTTATTGGGGGCGAATAGAATAAACTGTCTTGCAGTGAAACTTTAAACCTAAAGTGATAGTTCACCCAAACATGAAAATTCTGTCGTCATTGACTCCCCCTCTTGTCATTTCAAACCTGTATGACTTTTATTTTTCTACAGAGCACAAAAGAAGATATTTTGAAGAATGTTGGTAACCGAACAACAGGAGTACCCATTCACTTCTATTGTGCAGACACAAAACTAATGCAAGTCAATGCATTTATTCAAAATACTGTATCTTCTTTGGTGTCAAACAGATTAGAAATGACAAGAGGGTAAGTAAATGATGACAGAATTGTCATTCTTTGGTTATCTATCCCATTAACTTGGGTGAGTTACCAGAAAGATGAAATATTGGGAAAAAAACTTTGGATAACGCATTTTCCTATAATGCGCGTCCGTCCATGTATGCTCTTCTGTTGCTTTCATTTACAACTCTCTCATGGACTACGATCATCAGCGCTCTGTCTGTCTGGGATAAAAATAAATCAATCGTTAGATTTCAGCTCTCGGGTTGTTGCGGAGAGAAGGATGCCTGCGATAAAATCGCAACAGATCAGGGGACGCACAGGCCAACCAAAATAACATCTGTCTCCAGACATCCATGAACTTCCAGAGGCCTCTACCTCACAGCTGAACTCCACCACTCTCCAGTCAGGAAACCATCTGATTGTGCATTTAATGAACCCAAAAGTACAGTGTGTGTTGTTCCAGCTGTGTTCTGAAGCAGGTTCTAAAGTGCATAAACATAGAGTAAATATTCACCAGAGTTGTAAATATGCGTTGATTGATCCATTGTACAGCACTCAATGGCATCTGATTGTATACACACACACACTTCACATTTGCACAATCATGTGGCCGGCTAAAGAGCCAACTGGTGTTTTAATTGTTTTGATTAAAGATGTAAGTTATTGTGATACGCAAGTTCGTAACAGCACAGACCATGAGAGAATATTTCTACCAATACGGGTCACTCAAGGGACGATTTTTAAATGTTTCACACACACAGTTCACATGGAGTCCCACCCGATGCGGTGACAGCCTTGGTGATATCTCATGCACACACTTCATCCTATCCACGGATTACACGGCCGCTGCCTTTTCAGCACAAATCCGCAGCCCCGCTTTTACATAAGATAAATAAATGAACAATCACCGCATTTTTCCACTGCCCAATTCCAGCAGAAAAAAAACTAGGGAGAAAAACAATTAAAACCCCTTCTTCTTTCCATCCAGACCATTCCCACGCGTTTCTTGGCAGAAGATTCCTGACGATCTCCAGAGGCCTTGCTTCTTTTCCAGTCTGCGAGGAACTTGTCAGGAAAAGATCTACATTTCCCAGAGAGAAGTGTGGGCGAGAGTGAGCGGCACACAGTAAGAAGGACCAGCAGGGCGAGTGAAAGGGGGTGGAGGACGTTCATGCGGGGATAGACGGAGAAGAAAGAGAAAGTCAGGGAGTGCCTTCTCCGAGAGATACAGTAGTGTGGGGCGAGGCAGCATAACTATCCAAATGGGAGCAATAACCACAGGACGCGAGCCAGAGGAAGGGTAGGGCTGAAGAAGAAGGGAAACATTCACTAGCGAGTCCTGCAAGACCAGGATCATCTGACTTTTGCTCTTTTAAGCGAAAAACGCAAGCAATGAAAGAGATCTCCATTCCATAATCAAACTATTGTTCTTCCAACTCTGACCCAGGGAGCACAAGAGCATGGCTAATCAGTTTAACCCTTCGATGCTAGACTTGACTTTTGACAGTTTCACATGATCTGTGGATGACAGCAGTTTCTGGGAGAACACCATTGCTCGCCGTACCGCAGGGGCAAAAAGCCCCGACCCTGGAGCCGTACTGACCTGCCAGGGCCCACCTCTGCCCGAGGGCCTGCCTTAAAACTTCAACACAAAGGCAATCTCTTAGACAGCTGCTCCTGCTCTCTCCAACTGGCACTTCTTCTTTAGAGGTGACATTATCCTTATTCTAATGAGGGGTTTAGAGCTTTTGTTTTTGGATTGGTGCTGAGTTTTTGCTTTTTGACCCTAATAGGATGGTCCAGGTCAGTAGAAGTCTCTCCAGGGTCAGGGAAAGTGACAGGAGTGTCAAAACTGATTTAAAGTGACGGCTGAAGGAACAGGTTGGGCACACTGGTACACATTTCGCTCCCATATTTTCTTTTGCAGGGAGGGACGAATAGCCTTTACACTTTTTTCAGTTCTGATGACAGCGTTTCAAAAAAACGTCTGGAATTGATTGACGTGAAAGAAAGTAACAAATGGAGGGATTCGGTTTAGACTAACAACACGGTTTTGTTTGCATGTGACCCTGTCATATGGCAGTTCGATAATGTCACTTTTTGGTTCAAGTCTAGATTGTCAATTAGAACTGGCGTTTCAGTAAAATAAATTAAAGGGAAAAAAAACATAATAATAAAAAAGTAAATCGCTGCTGTCCTTCTCCATATTTCATGATTTTCCTTAATTATTTTGTCATAAATCATTATTATTAGTCACCCTTTATGTTTGTCACTGGGATTGTATCATGACATATCTAACCAACAAAAAGTATTAAAAAGTGCTTGTCAACTTTGACAACACAGTATTTAGTCATTTAAAAACAGCGTAATTTCTATTTCTGAAAAACAGCAAATTTGGACATCCAGGGTTTTGGATAAAAAATATATGAAAATATAACAATTTCCATACTTCAGTAAAACACAAACTATTTCCAAATAAATAAAATCCACATTTTAAATATTTCTTATTTCTACTATAGACACCAACTTAAATGACACCTAGCTAAATGATACAATCATGATGTTATTTCAGTCAAGATCAATATAACATATCTGGTTTCTTTAATAGCTGTTTGTCTTGTTACTTTTTTCACAGAAACAACCAAATTACCCTCAATAAACACATCCAGCGAAACCCAAGTCCACATCCCACATCTTCAGCCGCACGGTCTCCAGCTACTATAGACCCAACACACTTCAGTTGTTTGTCTTTATTAGGCAACAAGCAGGTTTAATCAAAGCTGGGGAGGCTGTGTACTTTCCTCCTTCTAATGTGCCATTAAGCCCTATTCGGTGCGACTGAACAGTTGTCACACAAAGTGGAGAAGCCCAAAGTAATCAATGGTAGTTAAGAAGTGTAATTTATCACCATGCCACAGGAAGGGCCGCGCTGAAGCAGGTCTAGTGCCGACCGGGTGATGCTAGATCGGGAAGATCAAGAAAGGTGGAGGCAGTGGTCGTATATGGGTCAAGGCACAATTAGTCTTCATCTGCCTCTTGCCATGACCACTGACAGAGGCCCAGTTCAACGGCTGCATTATCAAGGTTTATCAATAGAACAAAATTAAAAGCTATTGATTTCCGCATAGGTGTTTTTTCCTGGACTGCCATAGCTTGTAGCAAACTTGGAAAAAGTTAAAGAATGTGTCTCAGTTAGGGGGGATTCCCAGAGATGTGCTTCTATGTCAAATAAAAAATAATAATAATTTAAAAGAAAAAATGGTGTTGCAATATTGCACTCTCCTCTCAGCACAGATACCGAGCTCTCCCTCTAGTGTTTGAGACCAGCACTCTCAGTGGAACCACAGAATGATGCTAATTCCTCAGACAAAAAAAGAGGATCAATATAATTTAAGGGAAAGCAGCATTTGAATTCCAAACGTAACAAACCAGGTTGTGGTTGAATTGTTAGTACATTGTATACTTTTAAAGGCCAAACATTAAACTGCACAAACTCAATTACAATACAGGAAATTAAAAACAAAGAACCACAAGAAAACAATCCTTCAGGGCTAACTGAGCATCACTCAAACCAAAATAAATGTTATGAAAAGCTTTACAACAGAATGTAATCTTATATAAGTGTAAACAAATCCAGTAGCTCTTAATATGAAAAATTATAAATGTTGACTGCAGTTCTGCATTAGGATATTAGTTTTTAGATTAAAAGCAGTTTTCATAAATGTTTATGTAAGTCTTCAGGAAACACAAGTAAACGAATTCTTCGGGTAAGCAAAAATACCTAGATTTAAAATTGATAACTTAAAGACGATTTGAAGATATTCAAATAAATGTCTCTCTGTGTGTTTGCACGTGTAGCAGAAAAAAGCAAAGAATACAGTATAACCGCCAGATGCAGGGTGTCACAACTGAACGCTCACAAGCAACTTCAAATGTCAGAGAATGACAGAGGTGCTTTAAGCTGAGCGGAAGAGATGCTTACGAATCGTACGATACACACCAGCTTTAATGGCTGCACTAGAACAAAGTGATTTGCGGTCTAACCCCTGAAATGTAAAAGCACTGAAACAGAAGTGACCCTGACGTCTTTTGCCTGCCTTGCTGTCATCGCCTGAACTGCACTGAGAGAAGAGGGTCAGTTCTCAGCACGTCGGTTAATGACCTTGATTTTTACTTAATTGCATCCGTTCTGTACGTCTCATTGTTCCAACATATTTGGAGTGTTGTTTGCGGCACATACAGTAATTTGGATTACGGGATAAGCTGAGCACAAGTAATGCAGGGGTGAGGTACTGTCTCCGAATGCAGCGTGCACTCGGGGAACTCAAAACAAATGATGTCCTGCAATTACCCACAAATCAAAGTGCACATGAACGGTCAGAGCCAGAGGTGAAAGAGGCGTATTAAAAAAGTTAAAAGAGGCCGGGAAAGAAGAATAAGAAAAATTTCAATTTCAAGTGCATTATTATTTTCATTAATCATAGCCCTGCCTTAGCTCTTATCCCTATGCCTTAGCTAGAGATCTATTATACGCCCCATTTAGCTGGGGCCATATTACCTCATATGTTTTCCCGGCCGACCAAATAAGACTTAAGAGATAAAACAATTTACTGTTCATTATGAGCCATGTCACTGGAATCAATCTATTAACCTGCGTTAACTGGGAAAGGGGGGATTGCAGAGAGCTTACAGCCTTGCTTGACAGGAGAGGGAAATGGATATTTATATATTAGATATCCACAATCATAAAGAGAGGTGGGCATTCAAAATCCCCCGACGTGCCCCCCACCCATCCAGCAGCCCAATCCCATCCCAGCTCCCTCAGCCTCGGTGGATGGCTTTATTTTCCCGGTGGCCGTTGCGGTCTCCTCTCGCCTTCACGCAGCCCCTGACCTGTGAAAGATTCTAACAAATTAGCTTCTATTGTGGAGCCAAAGGTGCCATCAATGAGGGGACGCTCGACTGAGTCTAAAGTATGATGGGAGAGAGCGGGCGGCAGAGCAAGGAGCCCTGACGTGATTGAATTAACCCTTTGTGGAGAATGCGCCTGTTAAAATAGAGAAGGTTTAGGGAAGGGTGAGGAGAGGCTTTAAAGGTTGAGACCGACGGATGGCTCTTGTGCTCCGAGTGAGATCCGTGACGCGGTGTCTTGAAAGTCTGTTTACAAATGTCGTCCTGCTTTTGTAAGGTGAGCTATTTCTGCAATAGCGAGTGAAAAACCACAATTATTTTTATTTGCTCAATGTTTTACACACGCTTTTTTTGGCTTTCACTTTTTAAGGATTTTTCGGCAACACTTCAAAATAGGATATGTAAACAATTAGATAACGGGAAAATTCTGGCATCATTTACTCACTCTCTTGTCATTTCTAACCTGTATACGACTTACTTTCTTCTGCAGAACACACAAGAAGATATTTTGAAGAATGTTAGTTACAGAACAACTGCGGTACCCATTCACTTCGGTTGTATGGACGCAAAACCAATGCAAGTCCATGGGTACCGCCGTTACCAACATTCTTCAAAATATCTTCACTGTGTTTTGCAGAAGAAAAAAGTCTTACAGGTTTGAAATGAAAGGAGGGGGCATAAATGATTACAGAAATTTCATTCTTGGGTAAACTATCCTTTAATGCGTTGCTTAACATGAATTAAACAATGAACAATGCTTCAATAGCATTTATTAATCTTAGTTCATGTTAAATTTAGCATTTACTAACAGATTTTTTAAATCAACTGTTAACGTTATGCACTATGCAATAACATGAATATTGTAATCGACAAAGATTAATAAATGCTGAAAAACTATACTTGATCATTGTTAGTTCATGCTAGCTAATGCATTTACTACTATTAACAAGTAACATTAGTGTAAAGTGCACCAATATTTCTCTCAAACGTGTCTTACCTGCATGCGTTTGTGGTTTTATTGTTTACATCCATTTAAAACAAAAAAATATATAACTATATATTTATATAATAATGTACTTTTGTAACTACCTTATATTACTGATTTGTTTTTTATGAACAAATTGTAAACAAGCTGGCCATGAATTCAGTTTCACGCAGAAACACTCCTTCTGACATTTACCGACACCCTCATAACGTATGTTTTAATAAAGCACAATATTGCTGAACCGGTGCTTAATGAACTACAAAGGCACCGCTTCCCCGCAGCCAATCAGGTGCTGCGCTTCTCCTAGCTTGAACTTATTGACATATCCATGTATCGATGGCCCAGTGAAAAGGCTCATATTTGTATGATAATGAATGTTTGAACTGTGTGTATAAAAGGTCAGCCGTCACCTGACACCCCTCTAAGTGTCTCAATAAGCACATTCCTATTAAAAGGGGAAGGGTGATTGTGTTTGCCTACTGTGTATTAACCTTACAAGCATGTGTGTTTGCATTATTCATATCAGCCCACACTATCATGGCTATCCTCACCCCCAAGTTTGTTTTCCATTCTTGTCTCAAACATTTGCATTGACCTGGTTCTTTTCTAATATCCAAAGGCCCTGTTTGGTTAATTTCAAAAAGATGTACATGGTATACTTGAGTATCAAAAATAGACTAGAAAGGGAGAAAAGCTTAGCGGCCGCAAACAGAAGCTTTGATGGCGACTTTCTGATTAGAATTAAAAATAACATCAAAGCGGGATTCATTAAAGTCATTGTGAAACTGTACTAAACAAGCTCAGCGAGTGGGCTTGAGGGCATGTCAGTACAACTTTAATCTTTAGACCGTCTCACCCACACGATCATATGCATTTGCGTGTAGCTCTGCGATTGATGATGGTTGGAAGTTGATGAATTGAAACTTCACGATTGTCATAGTCATATAGATCAATAGCTGTTAAAATGAACCACAGATGCAGTCTCGGGCAGTGGGCGTGTGCTCTATATTTAATTAGCATTAGCATTACTATTTCTTTTAATACATGTTAAACAAGAAAGGAAACGAGTATAATCATGACTGTTGTGTGAGACAAAACCATTAGTGATGGCAGTTTCAATTTAACTGAATCCTATTAACATAACATGCATTGACATTCATTTCAAAGCCAGCACAGCATATTGTGCCAAGAATAAATCCCATAATCTGCATTAGTGTATATAAATATACAATGCCGCTGCTGTGTTAATATACAAAATAGAGTCAGATATTAACGTTTATATAATACAGCCACTGAAAAAATAAGAGACCGTTCCAATTTTCATTAAATTAGCATTTCTAGATGTATTGTGTCACTCAGGAGTCACACAACAGCAATGTGAAAGACTGATAGCATGACAAGACGCATGAAACTAACTAAATACACACTTTTATTGCTTAAAAAAATTATATGGACTTGTTTTCTTTGCAGTATATGAGGCCTGCAAAGATACAGAGCATCTTTTCTCTTATTTGGACGTGTTTCTGCAGTTTTCATTTTCAGCAAATAAATGCAAATAAAAACAATGTTTAAAATTTGGGAGAAATATTCTAAGTAGCAAACACATACATATAGATAGTATAAGAAAAACTGAGAATAATTTTGAAACGGTCTCTTAATTTTTCCACGGCTTCATGTGTATACAAAAGTGCTGTTATGGTGAACACTTCACACTTCTTTGAGGGCTCTGAACCAGAGTTCAACTGCACTCCCCTGCAACGAACCCACATCTTTTTACAATTTTTTACCTTGTTTTATTTGGCTCTGAACTACGGCACATTTGTGTCATCACTGTGAGGACCGTAGTTAGCACTTGCAATGGCAACTTTTCACCCCTCTGGTGATATTCTGGTAATGACACAAACGTGTTAGAAGTCATTAAGTGTGTTCCTGTAGCTCAGTTTGTGGTGTATGGAGCTAACAACACCAAGGTCATGGGTTCAAATTCCCACATAAACCAAAAAAGTACTCCCTAATAGTACTGGAAGTCACTTAGATACGTCAATGTCAAATGCGTAAATGTTAAGTGTCCAGCTGATGTCTCCTTGATGTTACTATCAAAAAGGTTGTCAGGCATGTGGGCTGCATGACTTGTTGGGTAAGAAAAGTGAAACAGACTGAAGTCAGAAGTCAAATGCACTGTGGAAACTATCATGGGCACATGGTGAAGAGATACGGTTCAGCTCAGAGAAACGCCAATAAGACCATCTTGTCTAATGAAGGATCACAAGACCTACAACAGTGAGAATTCATTCTTGGACTGTGACATTATTAGTCCATCTACACGTGAAGCCGTTGGCTGACCAAGCATTAAGATGTTGACTTTGACTCGAACAGAACAGCTCTGTCCAGAAAGTTCTTGTTCATTTTTCCAATTAACTCAAACGGATCCTATAGAACCACCAAGCGTGGGAACACTGTGCTAGCGCCGATTTATTCACCCATTTATTTTTCATTCCCGTTTCTCTTAACCAGAAGATAAAACCGGGAGAGGCCAGTTGAAATAAATAATCTTGTTTACTCGAAAAGGTTAAATAAGCAGCGGAGCGCTAATCCAGTTTGCATGGAGGAATGTTGAAAGAAAATAGCAATATTTCTGATGTGAGTTCCCACAGCTGAGGGACAGTGCGGCAGACATTTATTTTTGCATGGCTGGGGAAGGTGACCTCTTGTGATCGTCTTATTTATTCACTTAATGCTGTAATAAATTTGCTTAAAATGGATGCTCGCGCAACTTGGGAGGTTACACAAAAATGTGATCCACAGCAGGATAAGATTATAGTTATTTTGTCGGAAAGTAATTTATTTTTTTAACCTTGGGATAGAAAACACGAAGAGCTTAAGGCAAGGATCTTCTCCAAATCGAACAGATTGTATTCAAACAAACTGATTTAACCTCTTCATCAAATCTCTGTATTTACATATCCTTCGCAATGAAGTTGTGCCGTCTCTATCTTCACCATTACTCGACTCGAGATTATTTATTCAGCGGGAAGGTTCTGAAAGGTTCATTGTGCCACGGTTCTTTTGCCATAATGTCAGCTTGAGTAGTTCAAGGTGAAACACCTTACAGATTCCATGTTTTTTCACTAGCTCAAGAGTCTGCTCTCTTTTGGTTTGTGTGCTATTGCCAAAGCCATCTCAGACGACAAACCAAATGCAAAGTGTGACAATCAAACAAATTCAAAGGATGCAGTGAAGCCGTGGTGACATGAAATGGCTTTTGACGCAGCACTTTTAAGAGCGACGATAAGCATCCTCTGCCGGCTGTCAAATGTATTCAGGCCCGTGCATCTGCGCTTTTTGTGAAGTGTAACCAGAGTTGTGGGAAATGAGTATGAAATGACCTTTTTGTGTGCCTGTGAATGTGTGCATATGTTTGAAGATGAGACAAGGTGCTTGCCTAATCCCAAGTTCCTTTGCGATTGGTGTTGCAAATGTCTCCATCTGGGCTAATCTTCTTTTTCTTATGCCTTGTGAGGCCTTCAGAGTTAACGTGACATTTCCAGAAAATTAGCCTTTCAAGTGACCTAAGTGGCTGTCTGTGCATTTAAAGATAGGGGGCAGATAGCGCTTTTTGTTTGTTTATTCAAGACGCCTCTGAAAACCTTGAGGTTCTGTCTGTCAATACAGTATATTCATATTCTTTTCTTTTTATGAATGCAGAACTAGCATTCGTCACGGGTGGCAGCACAAAAATGCACCCAACCTCACATTTCAGAACATAAGAATTTAGTGCATAGTTAAAATGGTTACTAATGTTCGGTGTGAATATGCGGTCAAAGAGTGCACAGTATCCATGGTTTACCCATGAACTCCTCTCTAGGTTAAGATGCCGATGCTGGAAATTTAGATTTCAGCTATTTATTACAAGCACTTGTAAAACATTTTCTGCTTTTTGTCTTTATTCTTTGAAGGCATGAAGGTATGTGTCCCTGACTTTTCTGCGTCCCTGATCACTTCCGCTCGAAAATATTTAAAAAAGAACTGTGCAATTCAAAGCCATTGCCACATTTTAAAGGTCCAGTGTGTTATTTTTTGGAGGATCTATTGACATCTTAGTCCTCTCTCAGCCGCCGTAGTGCTTCGAAAGAAAGGGGTGGAGTAAGCCGTTGGTTGCGGCTTACCACTAGATGATGCAAAATTTCACACACTGGACCTTTAAGAAATGGTCACCCGATTGCATAACATCATAAAGTGTTCTGTACATTATTACACCAGATTATAATGTCAGGTGAAGAAAGAGTGTATTTTACAGCACAATGTCAAATTAAAGAAATTATTTAGAGATCATCTCAACTAGAGGGTACAGCCTCCCCCTTCAAACATTATTTTATACGTCTCTGTTTGGCGGCGCAGGACCCCAGACACTTATTACAGTTGAGCGGGGGATGCGGCACATGGAAATGGGTTTAGATAGAAAATTAAGTTCAAAGGTCATGCGGCCCGGTCTGAAGGGTAACAGCAGATGAAATGTGGCTATTTGTTTTAAGCCAAGACTGATTTCATCTGGCCTGGAAAAGGTCAATGTGACATGAAAAAGGGATTCGTTTTCATTGGTGCTAGTGCTTCTGCTTGGCTCTCTAGGCGCCTGTGTTTACTTGCATATTTACACTTGGGCTTACTAACCATGTCATTATTCACTCCACAACAGCTTCTTCTCTAGTCTGCGAGCTATGGCCATCTGCTACACAAGCAAACGTGTTTGTACTTTCGTACAATGGCCCGAGCTCTTTGATCCTAATGCAGGACCGCCGTCTGATGCACTTATATTATTTTCTCCATATTGGTGTTTTCTTTGGGGTAATGGAAAGAAAATGCTACCCTATTCACACATCCACTTTCCAATAGCCTTCATTCCCCTTTTCAAACGCTCCCCGTCGTGATATTCAGGTATTATTATTAGCAAACATGATTTAAAATGAAAATGGCTTCAGACTCTGAACACAGGTTTAGTTTACCCAAGGAAATATATATGGCTTATGCCCTTAGCTTCAGAACCACAAAGGGGAAAATAAATAAGGGCAAGGAAGGATCTTGCACTGCTGTCTCGCCTTTAGGGGACTGGGAATGTGGAGAGGACACTGGGGTCAGAGCGGTTTGATTTGTATCTGGGCTCCTATGGGACGGAGGAATACACCAGACCGATGTATGTGAGGTGCCTTATAGCAACCCCAATGCACCAGAACAATAAGCCGGGATGCTACTAGATGAATGAGGCCCATGGTCGGCCATCGCTTGCTGCAGGGTTTAGGTGAGATGGAAGCCTTTGAACGTAGGCATAACAGAGATGTTGTTTAAAAATCAATAAATATGTTTCAAAAGGCTTTACTTTACCACAACTATATTTACATACATACACTACAAAAGTCAGAACGCATTAGAATGAGAGGGGGTCTTAGACTACAAAGTATACACTGTCTACAATCCCATCACAATCTTGTAACTATCTTAACATTTTAGTGAGTTGTGGCATATTTGTATACGTTTGTATGTTAATGCTTCATCCACTTTCAGCACAAATTCAGTTCTTTAGGGTTGACTTCTTTTGTGTTGTGTTTTGTTATGAATGACTAACATGGTACAAAATTCATACAAAACTGCACCTCATAAAATAAATACATTTTACTGTGAGGTTTTAAGATATTTACACGAGTGTATATATGCATCTCAACAATACATAGTTTACCCAAACATTCTGTCATCATTTTCTCACCCTCTTGTCATTTCAAACCCGTTTGACTTTCTTTCTTCTGCAGAACACCAAAGCAGATATTATGAGAAAAGTTGGTAACCGAACAACGGGTACCCATTGACTTGCATTGGTTTTGTGTCCCTATAAAGTGAATGGCTACTGCTGTTGCTTGATTTCCAACATTCTTCAAAATATCTTCTTTTGTGTCCTGCAAAAGAAAGAAAGTCATACAGGTTTGAAATGACAATAGGGTGAGTAAATGATGACACAATTTTCATTCTCTTAAATTAAAACCAATTCACTGCCAATACACTATAATGCAATGTCTGTTTTGTCCACAATTACGCAAATTAGATTCTACATTTACAATGAAACTAATATTAATCCAGCCAATTAATGAATGTCGGGGAAGTGAGGGTTTGGAGAAAGTCGGGGAGCCCAGGCAACAGCAAAACTAGGCCAGGCTGGCAGAAGAGTGATTTGGCACATTAGACTCCTGGTGGGATGTCTTCTCTGAAATATACAGCCACACACTCAACCTTTTTGTGGTTCATGCATACATTAGCAAGTACAGTAATCAAAGACAGTTTAGCCCCAGACCATCCCCCAACTCTAGCCTCCTGCGCACTTTTTACCCCACACACGCCACCCCATACGGTACATCCCGATGACTTTAAATGTATTAGTCACCAGCGTTGTGAAACAAGGGGAGTAATTAACAGCACAGAAGGCATGAGTGCGTGAGTCTGTGGTCGCTTTCATTTTAATTAATAGAACGCCGTGAGAACATTATTGAAAAAGGTACAAAGAAAGGTCAGTCTCTTACTATACAAAGTATACAGTTTACACAGGTGTCCCACTGGGTACTGAGCTCACCGATTCCCACACATGCGTTGAGAGATCTTACCTCACCCTCATGCCAAACCTGCAAGACTTTCATCTGCAGAACACCAGTGCAGAACTCACTTTTTGAAGAACATCATTGACCACCATTGACTTCCATTGTATGGACACAAAACAACTTATATTAATCTTAAAATATCTTCTTTGGTGATTCACAGAGGATGTTTTATTTACCGGTTACGAACAGCATGAGGGTGAATAAATGATGATTTCTACAGATTTCCATTCAGCGGTGTTTACAAACTGGGAATACACCTATAAAAAGCCTGCCACATCATATTCTCTCACCTTCTCTTTGAACAAGGTCATTACAATCCCAATATAATGGCACAAGGTAATCAGAGGGCGTTGATGAAGATAGCAACAGTAATGATATTTTATGTTTCTCTTTGCTTGTGTGTTGGAGTCATTAGCTTCATGTTGACATCATTCCATCAGGACCTATTGAAAGCTGGCTGGAAAATCAATAAGAATAAGATTAGCTGGTAGGGGTGAGGTTATGAGGTTAGCGGGCAATATGCAAGGTTCACAGAGCAACACCTGTGCTTTTTTTTCAACTTCAAACACAAAGCGAGAGATGGTGGTGTAAACAGAGCCGAGGGCTGGTTTTACATGCCGGATTACACCAGAGGTGGACATGGCTGCTAACTGGTTAGGATTATGGCTGTGATGTGGCAGACGGTGACCCTTATAACCCCATTAACCATAAACAAACATTCACTGTGCTGGATATAAACACAGCTGGATAGACTTTAAAACCACGAGTCGCCAATAATTTTGTCTTGTATCTCCTTATGAAAAACCTGTAGGGAATTCACTCATGTAAATGTGTTGCTTCCATGGATTGTCAGACAGATGTGAAGCATAAAAGACTCAATTTGCCCTGTTACTATTTATAATAGGTTTTATGGTAAAATACAGGTAAATTGAGAGATTTACGACCAGTTTTGCCCTCAAGAAGGGATCCCCTTTAAATATAAATAAAAAGCCCATAAACTCATGCAACCCCATTACACCAATAGAGCTTTAGCCACATACACTCGCGCGCACACACACGCACTGGATAAAGTAATTGATTTGAGGGAGGTCTGCTTATTTCCCATCTTCTGAAGTGGCACTTGAATTTTGTGTTGGGCATAACTACATTAGGGGTCAGAGGAGGGCTGGGTAATGCTGATCTCCTCATCACTTCTTTCTGTAGCCAGCAGCCTTTTCATTAAGTGTTTCTGGTAGTTAGCAGCGACTTAAAAGCTGTAAAATGGAATTAGTCCTTCGTTTCTTTAAGCAGAGCAAATGGATGTTTTTAATGTGATGAAATAAAAAGATCCTAACGGTAGTAAAAAATGCTGGAATATAAGCTAATAGCTGACCAATGGAATTAGTTCTAGATTCTAAAATAGTCTCTAAAACTATTAATATTTTCTAGAATTAACAATGACAGCATATTGCAGCACTTAATTTAAATAAATAGTTCAAATACACACTCAAAAGAAAATCTGTTATCATTTACTCACCCACAGGTCTTTTGAAATATTAATTCTTTATTGCTTAACTACAGTTTTTCTTATTTTCTTCCCTCTTTTTCCTTTTTTCTTTCTTTCTTGAAACCTAAAGAGGAATTAGAATAAACAATCAAATTGATCACACAGGCATATAAATGCCATAATGAAGGTAATAGGTTAGGATCCATGTAAGGTTAAATAAAGTAATTAATGACTACACGTAATGAAAACTATACCTAACTGTGCTATGTATTTTGAAGGGCTAACAAACTCTTGCTAAGAGGGATAGTTCACTCAAAAATAACATTTTCTTTAATCATTTATTCACCGTTTGACTTCCTTACTTTTGCAGAACACAAAAGAAGATATTTTGTAACCAAACAACATTGGAGACAAATGTATTTATTTATTTATACATTTTATGTATAGGCGCCTTTCATGGCACTCAAGGACACCGTAACATCAATAATATCAGAGCATCATGCAATCAATCAAAACCAACGCTGCCCACCTACAACTAGAAATAAAAAAAGCTTGCCTAAATAATAAAGTTTTAAGTCTGGATTTAAAATATCTTCTTTTGTGTTCCGCAGAAAGAGTCATATGCAGGTTTTCAACACCATGAGTGTAATAAATGATGATTTGTATTTTTAGGTGAACTATCCCTTTCAAGAAAACTGTTCGGTGAAGAGCATTTCTCGCATATATTTGGGTCTTGCGTATGATTCTTTTGTTTTTTGTTGGTCTGTTTTTGCCATTTGAAGTAACGGGACGAATCGCTGGACAGGAAACGGTGGTGGACCTACCTATTTTTGTGTGTAATTGGCCATATTGTCTCTGGAGTTAATTGGTTTCTCCAGTAGAGTTCAGGTAGTTACTAAATGTTTTGGCAGCATTAGAACCTCAGCACTTTTCCATTAATGGTGCGTGAAATGAAATGTTTGATACTGCAAATAAAATCAGTGATATTCAAGGATGTTATGGTAGGTAATGCGTTGAAACAGCCATTTAATGGGTCCTGGAAGATTGGGGTAGTGTCAGCTGGAACCAGCAGGCCCTCTCCTGACATTGCTAGTTGCCTCTTCATTCCCTTAACGACTGTCTGCACTGATTACACAGCCATCCGCAAGCTTAAAAACTACACAGACATGCTCTATTAGTAGTCCAATTAGAGTCATTAGCATATTCAGCCTTCATTCTGCACCGATGACTGTCTGACACCAGGCAAAGAGCTGTGAGAAATCCAAGCCACTGTGACCATCTTAAAAGATCCATCCGTTTAGCTTTCTGCGGCCACTTTCAACAGCTCAAAATAACTTTGGAAAAAGACAACAGCGTTTTATTTATCTTCGTTGTCCGTGTATTTAAAAGCAGGGCAATATAACCGGTGATATTTTTGGTGCTGGTTCATTCATTCGGCTCTTAATGAGAACACAATTACCTTACAAATGGCCTCTACGTGTAAATAATACGTGGCATATGACATAAAATACAGTATCTATATACAGTATATGTGATATTGTCTTCCTCACAGTGACGCCCACGGACGTTCCACGTCCTATTAATACGCATTAGCCGCACCTCTTGTTATTTTGCATCCAAAGTGTGCATCTCGTAATTGTCCCTTTTCCTCATGTGTGAAACTTTATTTCACATTAGCCGGTGACAGTTTTGACGTTGATAAATTACATCGGCGGTGCGCTGCTGTGTGTGGGGGGGATGACTGACAGGTTTTAATGAGAGCTGTGTGACAGTGTCAGGTGCTGATGGAAATGAGGCCTGGTTTTACCTTTGCAAAGGTTACGTCCCTTTTTCTTAACAACGCAGTTAACTGTTGACGATAAGAGCTCAGCTGACAATCATATCTGCCTAATTGATTTTCCCATTTTTGAGTTTGAATTTACACATCACATATTTAGCTTTCCACTGTGATATCTCCTCGCAGCGACAACAAGGGAGGCCACATCGTGTGGATGCAAACCATTTTTCTTTTCCACTTTTTTATCCTTTCGCATCGCTGAATGTGTTAACAAGGAGAAATTCAGTCATCTCTAACTAACCCTACAGTGTCACCATCGCAACGCTAAAAGGCAAAGACAGTAATATATGGGGTTTTTCTTATTTTAACAGTTATCTGGTTGTGACAAAGCATGACAATTACCCCTCTCTCTCAAGCGATAATCTAATTATATCAAACATAGGCACTCAATCAAATTATTGTGCTCTGTGGCTACATAACACAGCAACATTAATGCAATTTGTGGGGAGCTGGGATGACTAAAGCAGTATGTATTAACAAAATCTAATGGGACTCCCATAGGTAAATGAATATGCTAACAAGCGGCGAGGTTGCTGCTAAATCTAATATCTTTGAGATATTCAATTCCAAAGCCATATCTTGTACATCAATCGACTACGATAGCTGAAGCATCTATCAATTACCAATGAGGAAAATGGGTATTTCAGATGATGCTTCTGAGAGGGCCCTGTAAAAACGGATATGGTCTCAACTATGGTATTATTCTCACAGCCCACTGAAAGGAAGCTTATTATTACACATTACAGTAATACAGTAAATCCATTTTCCCCTTTGGCCATTTTAGATGATTTAATGGTAAAAACAGCGCTCAGTACATGACTTGTCTATTGATACAAATGGGCGTCCCCAAGGATAAATGTACCTTTTAAAAACTCGCTGTAATTTGCACATATTCTCAGGGTTAAAGTTTGTTTTTGAGCCAACTCATATATTACCACATCACACTCTTTTTTGGAGAGGAATGAACTGCTGAACCCGCAACATAAACGATGGTCGCAAATTATTATAAAGTACTAATATCAAAGAACAGTCTGGTGGGCCAAGGTTACCCCTTCATATTGCAACCATGGATCACAGCGAAGATGTCTTGCAGTGTGGCTTGATGGCCTGATGAGGCCTTAAAATAATAGAATATGTCAAGTGGGTTGAAGTATACAATGCTTTGAAATTGAATGCCCGGACGGGTAGCGCAGGCTTACGCGTTTCATCGTCCGATATGCAATATCAAAAGCACTGCATTTGCCTTGACTCGGTGTGCAAAAGATGCTGGGTTTGCAAAAACGTCCCTCTTACATTGGTCATACTGTGGATGTCCATTCGCAAAAGTCAACCTCGTCGGAAACCTCAAGGGCAAGTCCAGCGCTCGCGATATATTTCAATTCCGTCCGATGTTTATGTGAGAGCTGTATCATTGCAGGTTTCTCTTCTGTGCTGTAGTGAAAGTGCAGGGCAATATTGCTTATTCCCGCTACTTAATGGAACAGTTCACCTAAAAAAGAAATTTCTGTCATCATTTACTCACCATCAAGTTGTTTCAAATCTGTATAAGTTTCTTTGTTTCTGATAAACACAGAGAAAGATATTTGGAAGAATGTTTGTAACCAAACAGTTCTTGGCCACCGTTGACTACCATAGTAGGTACATTTCTTTGTTCTGTTAACCACAAAATAAGATATTTTGAAGAATGTAGGAAAGCAAACAGTTCTGGGACACTTTTGACTACCACTGTCATTTGTCCTACCATAGTAGTCAATTGTGATTTGAAACAATTGGAGGGTGAGTTAATGATGACAGAATTTTTTTTTTGGGTGAACCGTTCCTCTAATCATACAAGACTGGATTCCTGAAATAAGTACTAAATAGTATTTTCATTTAGTCAAAAAAGCAGCAGTGGGATAAAAATGAGACGAGAACTTGACTCATTGACAAAAGGTAATCGAAGGAAGTTTTTTTTATCTCGTTGGTCTCACATAATAGTGCTGTTCCGCTCACTGTACATCATGTGTTATGGATGGCATGTCAGCGGTGCTTTGAAAAAGCCCCGTCATTTAACCTGTGGTAAATCTTTGAACGATAGTCCCCCCGTTCTATTTTCCTCCCATCTTATGACTTTATAAAGCTCTCATATTAAAGGCAGTACAAGGTCTAACATTAATTTGGTTTATGTTTGACAAGAAAGCGCTCTCTTGCCTACGAGGGCATACTCCGAGACCTTTCCCTTCCCTGAATTTATCAGTCACTCGTGATTGAGCTGCTGCGTGATTTGACAGAGTAAAAAATGTCCGGATTTTGATTGTTTTCCCCTCTCTAAATGGTGTGAGCAACGTTAAATATGGCAGGAACATTATCCGCCATATATCACGTCCACCCTATGTTAATGATATTTTTAGAATGTGTTTTTAGGTATTTCCTGATCGTTTAATAATAGATCATACATATGTATTATTTATACGTGACCTTCCCACGAATAAAAAAAAGAATTTCTTTCAAAATACCAGTCCTAAACAGCCTATCGAAAAATGCATAAATACACATGACCTTCCACATAATCAGTGGGAATCCAGCGGCTAGATTGTCTTTGAAAAAACACCGATGTATTATGATCCAGCAGCAGGATTTGCTCACTGCCTATCTACCCTGCGACGCTGCATTCATACATATACTATCATTTACATTCACACAATGAACCATATCCATAGAGACAGCGGAATACAGTGCATAATAGTTTGGGGGTATTTGCGGACTCTTGTCAGCGCGTATTGTGCTTACATGTATTTGGCCCCTGTGTTTTTGTAAGATTGAAGGAGGAATTGTTCAATCCTGAAAAGATTACATGTCCCTCGCTTGTATTAGCTAGTAAACATGCAGGCGGTGATTCTGCAATGAGTCTGTTCCTTGTGATAAATATTCACTTGCTGATGACTGGCTCCGATAACCAACGTGTCTCCCGAGGTTATCTGCCGGGCTGTCACATTAGGATATTTTTATCACTACTTATCTTTTATCAGTTTGGCTAGTGGCTACCTATAGAAATCACAGAAAGAACAGGATTTTTCCCCCCTCAGAGTTAAGCTGTATCTAAGGGAATCCGCGCGACTTGACATAACCTTTGAGTATCTCGGCGAAATGATTACGCATCGCTTTCCCCTAAGCCACGTATTGGATAAATGTTAATAGTGAATTTTGAGACCGGAGTAAATATAGTAATGAAAGCCATGCATCAAAGCATGTCTGCCATCGTTTGCTTGTATTAAGAAAATGTCAATGGCGCCCAGGTAAAACCCCTTGATAATGTCAATATTCATCTACACATAGTGCTACGTTCCATGCGCTACGCAAACATGTCGCAACGTTCTCATTTCGCAAGAGGTTAACTGAAAATTACCCACAATCCATCTAGGCATCCGAGTAGGTCGGTTCTTGTACGCAAAAATCTGTTTCCGTGGATTATCCCTAATGGAAAATAAGTGGATGAGGAACACACCGAAATATAAAAGAAGACTCTTTGTCATCACCCACACACAGGTTATACAATAAAGCCTTAATTAATGAAACACTCCAGTTGAATTTAAAGCGTCTCATCCTGCGCGCTCGCAGGCAACATTGCAGATTTATTCTCTCCTCCATCTCTCTTTGGCAATTAGGCCTGTGAAGGTGGGACCCCCTTTGAAAGAGGCTTTTAGATTAATCATATTATCTGTTGCTTCTGAAACACGAAGCCTTCTTGACCTCCTCTTCCATAAGAATCCATTATCTTAAACTATCACCGTAATCCTGGCTTTAGGAGGGGGAGAGAGGGAAGGCGGAATCAAGCCTAATAGATAGCAAATAAGATTAATCTATGATCTAAGTGCCGATTACACTTGGACCTGCCCTTGAACACTCAGGTGTAACCTTGAGATCTGCATCCATTCCGGGCCAGCAATTGGATTGAAAGTCCCCGAAGGGCCAAACGATGGGGGAGAGGCCCTTTGGCAGGACCTTACCCCAGAGAGATCAAAGGCCAAGCAGCTTAACCCTCGCGAAACCTAAAGGTGTTAAACATCTCCAACTAATGGCAAAACACAGTTGCATCCAAGATACGTTTACCACCTCCCCAATGTCCGTTCAATTGTTACAGATATTTGAGATATGATCACTTCTGCAAATATATATATGGCCTATGATTATGCTATTTTCACAGCTTGGTACACAGAAATCCAACCCGATCTGATTGTTTATATACACTTCCGTTGCAACGCCACACAACATTATAGGTGATATCTCTTCCACTTCATATTTTGCATAATTGGCTTACTTTAAATCATAAAGCCCAACTCAAGAGTCTGACACTAAATAATTGTCCCAGAATTGTCTATGTGTTTAACATATGGAGATCAATAGTTGGTGGGTGTCTTTCACTCAAAGTTCAATCTCCCCTTCCCTCGAATCCTTCAATGCACCCAGACCGCCGGATCGATGCTCTCTTCGGTTTGTCTCTAAAGCTGACTATTTGATTAATCTGCCCGGGCAGTCGGCAAGAAGGCCCCGCCACACCACGGCAGACAGTTTCTTGCCATTAGGATGACTGGAGTAATGAAATTTCATTTAATTTGTCAGGAAGACAGTGCTAATGTTAAAAAGCTTTTGGATAATAAAAAAGTCGGGAGAGATCGGAGGGAAAGCTTTAAGTAATTACTCTGAGCGTCTCGGGTCCGGGCGTTAGAATATTTACATTACTGTCATGGAGGTCTTAAGAGTAATTAAATTAGTGCGGCACCTAAGTTCTTTATTTCGCAGGTTTTCTCCCCTCTCGTGAATGTATATTAACTATACTCACTTTGACTAAAGAGGCTATCGTACAGTGACAAAGGCTTTGTCTCCATGTGATAAATTTCATTGGCAAGGAGCGCTGCATTAATGGACGACGTTCCTTTTCTTCTTGCTAGTTCCTGATAACGATAATGACTGGCACTGAATGGTGTTGAACCAACCATTTAAAGTCCGAAAACAATGTTTTGCTTGTTCTAAAGTATATTTATAGTGAGGTTATTATGCTTTCATTTACACATGAAAAATTATACAGTATGGTCAGTATTTAATATTATTCCTTTGTCATATAAATGATCAAATACAGTCTGATAGTGAAAAACGCTGCGAAAAAATACAGCTACGTCTCTAGTTTACACTTCATATTATGGGCTCCCGGGCTGTTAAAGAGGTCTTGGGAACAAAATAACGATAAATCGGAGGATTGGTGCATAAAAGCTGACATCTCTATCAGGGTATATCAGCATCCTTCCCCACTCCATACTGGCCCCTCAAAGATAGATGAGTGAAATGGCCTGGAAATGTATCTGACCGCTGGCTTACTCTAATGAATAACCTCCACTTTAGGTCTTGCAATGTAAGCAGAAAGTCCACCTCGCGAGCGCTCCGAGGCCCTGTCATGAATCTAACCCGACAGCCGACATAATATCAGGGCGACAACACTTGTATGACTTCCATTTTCTTTGCTTTCTATTGATTTTCACTTAATAACTGGGGGGAAATACTAAACGCCTGTGCTGAGTACCTAATAAATCCTGTCTGAGCTTTTTTATTGAGGAGAATTTAATAAAAGCAGCAGGCAAGGCATGGGGATTTGTCTCTGGCTTGAGAGGACAAAAAAGGAAAGCGAAAGGTAGGAGAGGAGTGCAGAAGGGAGAGAGGTGCAGAAACCGCCCGTGAGCTCACATCCTCATTAAGTCGCTTTGTATCAATGAGAGATCTTAAGTGCTGTATAGCACAATTTGCCAAAGGTCAAACGACCTCTTTTTGTGGCAGGTGTTTGATATTATCTCGCCGAGGTACACATGCTGTTCGCAACAAACTGCGCATATTAAGCTAGCCTTGTCAGAGAATAAAGAAGATTTCGTAATAAATAAAGCCTCATTTTGTTCTCGCTGAAGTTCTTGTTTTCCATTTACAAAAACAGAGCTACCCAATACGTACAAATTAAAAGTGATGGCATGAATGATAAGCTTCCAGGTTGATACTACTATAAGGGGAAAAGCCAACAATACCAGAATAACACATCTTGCCATGGGCTATTAGCGGCAAACATATGCTTTGTACCTCTCTGTCTGCTTTGCAAACCATCAAACTCCACTCCATTTAATTCTAATATGAGAGACATGGACTTTGGGAACACAATGATCATATAATTAGAAGTCAGTATAATAGGTCTTCATTAGGGAATGTTTCAGCCCCAGGTGTTCCCGAGTTAAACTGGGCACCCCATTAGAAACAAAACAGACCAACAAACAAACAAACAAAACAAAACAGGATTTGTTCAGTGACTTGTACAAAGTTATAAACCATAGGCTAAATGTTTATCGGCTAGGGCAGATGTTGATCTAAGCAAAGGTCTTATCTTCGGTTAATAAGATGCCCTGTGGCAAAGAGTTTGACTTTAATCCTCTGCAAATGTAGACTGTACTGTTGGATTCATTTAAAGGGACAGTTCTTCGAAAAATAAAAACTCCATCATTAGCTCACCATCGAGTTGTTCCAAATCTGTATAAATGTCTTTGTTCTGATGAACACAGAGAAAGATATTTGGAAGAATGCTTGCAACCAAGCAGTTCACCATTGACTACCATAGTAGGAAAAATGACAATGGTAGTTAAACGTGCCCAAGAACTGTTTGTTTTCTTACATTCTTCAAAATGTCTTCTTTTGTGTTCAACAGAACAAATACAATTATAAAGCAATTTTTCCTACTATGGTAGTCAATGGTGAACTGCTTGGTTACAAGCATTCTTCCAAATATCTTGTTTTGTACAGATTGTTTAAACAGATTTGAAACAACTTGAGGGTGAGTAAATTTGAATTTTTGTGTGAACTATCCCTTTAACTCGGTAAATGAGTATAATATGTAATTATTTTGAATTAAACAGTGAATACTGCACAGTGTATATACACAGTGTATATATATATATATTAGAAATAAAAATGTCAATGATATTCCAAAAACACAGAAAATCTGCATACTATGTGCTTAGTATACAGTACATTTTTGTACTGCAAAGTGTAGTACGCTCTTCATAAAAGTTGATTAATGATTGCACTTTAATTATTCAACAAACAGAGCTCCATATGCAAGATTTTTCAGTGTATTTTTGTGTATTGTGTATTGTTCATAAGTATAAAATATGAAATAAAAATAATCCTCTCAGTATGGTATTCGTCAGAAACTAATAAATTCTCATTACGCTCGCGACATTAAAATTAGGATCACAAGGTCAAAATTATAAACCAATGGCTGGGTGATAATTACCGCAAAAATAACTGAAGTCTCAACATGACAGTATAAACCAGTGACAACTTATGAAACTGCATGACAGAGCCAACATGCTTCTCTGGCCTTATAACGACGCAAATAGCAATAGAGATGTGAACGCTTCTTCACAGGGCTGCCAAATATCGTAGGAAATATGTGTTTGAACAGAAATGTCACCTCTCATATTTCCTAGACTTCCCTCCCCTTTAGCATTTCGGCCCTTTGTTTGTTTGGCTCAGGCTGAGCCGAGATCAATAGCAATAATTCAGTTCACAATTAGCAGCTCATCCTCTGTAATAGCACATCTCCAGTGCTAAGCAGAGAGACCTTTGAAGAAGATTTAAGTCTTTTTAATAAAGGTTTCATGTTCTCTTTTTCATTTAGTTCATTCTATGACAATAATTTACAAGTGTACATGTGGGTACGTTGCATCCTTATTAACAGTGTGAGGCCAGGTTTAAATTGAATGCTCTGGGAACATGATCTGACGATGATTTCTTGATATTGTAAAATGTAATTTGGGCATTAGGGAAGGTTTACAATACAAACATGTAGCACAGAATAATACACACACATACTACATACTGTATAGTGTGGTCTTAAGGCCATATTCAAATATTTAGCTTTATAAAGCTTTCACATTTTTGCCAGGTTTCAAAAATGAATACAAAATATTTATTGTTTTGCATTTTTGGTAGGTTATTCATCAAATAAGCAAATTTGTTGACCGCGCTCCTTGCATGTCCTTGCTTGCATGCTCCTTAGAATATTCTCAAATCATCACAGGAAAACTGTAATATTGTCGTAATATTTTAACCTTGTTAGTCAACAGATTCAATACAGAAGCAAGCTCTGTATATTTCTGCAGGGGTGAAAATACTCATAACTCTATGCAACAAAAGATCTGCAATATTTATGATGTGTTTGATAATATGCAGGAGTAAAACAGGAAGGAAAACAAACCTTTAAGATTTGGGTTCTGAAAATTAAGCTCTTCAAACAGCCATCTGGATCTGCTGGTTTGGCGTACTGGATATATACATCAGCGAACTTCTCAACACTATGCATCTCTATGAACTTTGCCTAAATGTAAATTATGTGTCATTATTATGTGTACACTACGCACATTTTGTACATTTGCTGCTGTGTAGTTACATGTAAATGATGTGTCATTCGTTATACTATGGTCTAACACTTGTACAGAAATGTTTACTGTGTAAATGTGTACAAGACATGTCTACTGTAAAGTATTGTAATTCTTTGTTACTTGTAATCTACATATCTGTCATACTGCCATGTTGGTCGGAACTGCTCCCGAGTTTTTCATCTACTGTTGCACTTGTGTATATGGTTGAGTGACAATAAAGGGACTTGATTTGATTTTTGATTCAAATCATTTTGATGTTTCTTTACTGTACATCTGCAGGTATACAATGAGTGTCTCATACAAGTTTAAAATGTTTTGACAGTTCACTGACCCCTTAGTTACAGTTATTATTCAGTCTAAATATGAACTTGTGACATGCCATCATTTACTAATTGCATTCCTGGTTATTGCAAACACAACTAAACACTTTTAAAACACCCTGAAGCTCTTAAAGCTCTCAAAAGATGCTAACTCAAATAAACAATGTAGAACACCGTAAATAACATTGTGCTCAAAACCTCATAATATGCAGCACGAAAGAAATTCATTACAATATATCGGTATTATATTTCTGCAAATGGTTTTTAAAACACTGCTTTCTCCGCTGAGAAATCCTTCAGGGTTTATAAAGTACAGGTGGGCTTTCCTCGTGGATATATACGCCAAAATGTTTCATGAGACATTTTTAGCTGTTTGTTCCTCATTTATAAGATGCTAAATCATTCCTCTTGAAGCCAGTTCAATATAACTGTATTTCACCTTCTCTGGCTTCAAGGAAAACACTGCGTGCCTTATTAAAAGCGTGTTGTCTGATTGGTTTCCAGCAGCACCACTGAATATGCTGAGATCATCAATCTTCAACGCAGGACTGATTTGCATAAAATATACATTTATTCATTAGACAGATCAAGTCTCAGCCAAAGAAGATGAACAGTATTTTGCATGTGGCACACTTACACTGGGATAAAAGTAGCCCATAAATATTACATTTTGGGGTGCGAAATTAGAAATAGACTTTAGAGTTATGCATCAGGTAGAAAGCCAATACTTGATTAGGTGTTTGATGCATCAGATACTTCTGGCAAATTTAAATTACCTGTCCTAACACATATTTTACAACATTATAGAATCACAAAGGTACTCGCATACACATGTTATTGTTGTTACACAAAGAAAGACGCTGTATAACAAAAATGCATTGATTTTTGTGGGAAGTAATTTGCTATTTAGCTGGCTGAAATGATTCTGTTTAATGGGTTCTCCTTTATTGTAGTATAGTACAGCTATGCTATCTGACTGAACGTAAATTAGGCATTACTATTCTGTTTATGTTCATTTTTATATTTGTCTATACATATATACATATTTATGGTTATTAAATTGTATTTAAAAAATCCATACCTTATATATGCATACTACACCATTTGTGTTCTATTCTATTTCTATTTATTTTTCCATTGGTATTTTAGAACGCAGTTAGTTTATAAAAAGTCAACACTGTGATTTACAAAAAAATTATAATCATATTCAGCATTAAGAGAAAAACTGTACATCCATAAGAGTTTGTCCTTGTTTAGATCCAGCCATGAGATCATTTATGTGTTTCTGAACCTGCATTAGTTGTTAAGAACAGCAGCAAAATGTATTCACATCCTTTCTTAGAGGGCAAATTAAACATGCAAGTCCTGACCAAAGTTTGAACCTTGGCATCCCTCGGTTTATGGATCACTTTAAGCTTTCAGTGATCCTCTTAACCAAGTTAACAGCTCATCATTCCACCGCCTACGTGATGCAAACAGGCAAAAGGATTGAACGCAAAGGTTGAGGCATTCACAGACTGCTTTTGTTTTGCCGTGTTGCAGCTGATAGAGATCTAGTTGAAATGATAATCATTGCAGCACTTCAAAAACTTGCACTTTATTTATTTGATTAGTCCGTTTACTGTTGTCTATTTTTAGCATATATTATGCAATGCCAAAGTCATACGACTTGTAAACTGTTAGAAAAGCCAGCATGGCACAGTATCCAGAAATACTTCTTAACCACTTTTGATATGTATATATTTATATATACACACATACACAAAGTATATATATATATATTTATACAGTATATAGCCTAATGTATACAGTATGCCTGAGATGATATTAATCAGCATTATAATACGTTTGTATTGTGATACATACAATGTCTGCAAATATAATTTTTATCAGTTAAGTAGGTTAAGATTAAAAACATACATGTTGTAAACAATCTAAGAACCATTTAAACAATCCACAAAACAATGCAAGCAAATCAAAGTAAGGGACCTACTGCTAAATGTTTAGAACACAGGCCACGGGTAATGAGAATCTCACTAATGTGCAAGTGTATGGAACCACAGCAATTTGTGGTACACAAAAGCGTTAGAGCTGCTTTAGTGCTTCAGTGGCCGTGAAGCACAATGTCTTTCTTGCATCAGGGCTCTGTTTCACCGGGCGGCTGTGATATCTGATACTGTACTGCAAACCACATTCTGTTGTACAACTGATACAATGATCTTGAGGCCCTCAGTACATGCAACAAATCGTCCTACTACAACAGTGTGCAGTCTTTTGCACACAACCTTGTTGTAGATAGTTTTCCCAAAAATACCCCTTATGTGGTTCAACACATTCTGTGGAACACAAAAGAAGACATTTTGAGAAATGTTTTGAGTCCACACAATGGAAGTCAATGGGAGCCAGTGTTGTTTGGTGAACAGCATTCTTCAAAATAAAAAAGGTGAGCACGTTTTTGAGTGAACTATCCAATTAATGTATTCATTTAGTAAGATTAGATCTTTGCTATTAGCACCTTAAAGATGGCGTATCACAGGCAGTTTCTGCCAATCTCATTTTAATCTTATGTGCCTATACAGTAGATTTGCATATGTCGTATCTTCAAAGATTATTTAGTTTGATCAAATTTATAAAAGAGAGATAAAGCTGTACGATTATTTCTGGAAAAACACGAGCAGCTAGAGATGGGACTAGTGGGGAGAGTGGGACGGAACTACAGCACCAGCAAGCAACAAATCATCACATCATCCCTTCGTGTTTTGTACATTATGCACGTACACGCCGATTGCCAACAAAACACAGACGTATGACTTAGTTTGACTTACCGCATGCAGTTCATGTCCCAGCACTGGGACCGCATCATCGATCAGTTTCAAACGATCTCCAAATTCAGCGTTATATCCACCGTTTATATAACATCCACCACTGAAATGCTGTGTACAAACAGACACACCTAAACTTTACTATCGCAAGAGTAAAGAGCTGCAGCGCATCCCATCTTGACGCAGCGCAGATTACCTTGATGGTAAACTGGCCTCGCTCGTCGGTTGGCTCGTGGGCGGGCTCTTTCGCCTTCGCCTTGCCGTGCTTTTGGCAAATAAAAGGAATAGGATCCCTGTGACGACACAGGGATCCACAATTAGAAAAAACTTTCCGAAACAAGTTGGGGGAGTGTATCAAGCACAGAAATACTGCATCATTCGTCCAACTCGTTTTTTAACAAGTTGACCATGTTAAGCATGAGAAGCCAGCACGTTTAACAATGTAAAGAAGTCAGAATGCATGACATAGCATGATACCCTATCTTTAAAAACAGTGCAAGTGCAATAAGGGTGATATTAGACGCAACTGTGTTTTGTTTTACGTTAAAAGGCATTGATATAGCTATATAGTTTGTTCCCACAAAATCATAGACGGCCTCTGGAGACATGCATCCTAAAGCAATTCATGAAAGCCAAGTTTTCGAAGTTAAATGCGTCAACCTTCCTTCATATTAGAATGGCTCCTCTGTCTTCTAACCTTTCTTTTCTTCTTACCAGAGAGAGGACCATTGGGTCAAGTGATTAAACTGGGTATATTGTAATGGATACGTTTTCTCACAATTGAAGGCTGAGGTAGAAGATTACCAGACAATTGATTCGTTGGAAAGGGGAAAACTGGCTATGTGAAGACGATAACCCACACAGGTCAGGAATCAACCTTTGCGTCCATAAACAGAGCTGCAACTAAAGCTCTCAGCTCAAACCTGCCATAAAGAATAAACAGGCATGTTGTAAGATAGTGAAGCTAAAATTATCCTCCAGGGTCTTTCTCACGGTGAAACATTAAAGAATAAATGTAGTTTTCTCAACATTTCTATACAAATGACCCAAATTTGCTTTTACCATCAAGAAATGTAGTTGAAATATGCCACTATGTCAGCCTTACAGAAACAGGCCTATTAAATAGCTAAAAGACAGAATTACCTTATTTAATTTGATTCATGGTTAGTTTTATTGTTTGTCCAGTTCAAAACTCAAATATATGATATAAAGACATAATGAGCTGTAGTCTCGGGAATCGAGTCTCCTGTAATCAGCAGTCAGGACATTTTAATAATCCCAGTTATAAACATTAAATACATCATCTTACAGGAGTCACAAACATATGGTAATTAACTTTTACAACACGGATAAATCAGTCCTGCATTAACATATTGCAAAAGAGGAATCATTTGCTTGATTGAAAACAGCTTTTAAGACTGCTTAAAGAAAGCACTTACATGACTCACACTGACACACACACAGACCAATGCCTAATCTTAAAACTGTTATCCTCACACACACACACACACACACACACAGCTGCATTGTTGTTGGATAGCAAACAAGTGTTTACATGCATATGAATTAGCTGGCTACGCAGAAAACCGCGTTTACATGAAAATTTGAGACTTGTCAGGTTTCTTGCATGCAGTGACGTCACCATCCAAAGTCCACCTAGTAATTAAAAATGCCGCTGGAAATCGGTCAGAAGCTGTATTTTTATATCTCTTCTCATGTCCCCAGTACCTGCAAATGGAACAGTAGTATTTCATTTTGCCGTTTCTACATCAACTGCATGATTCGAGAGCGGACTTTTGTGCATTATTTTACTGTTACTTCCGTTTGGGACTTTTACTATTGCGCCGTCAGACATGTGCACATTAAGTATTTTTATACGCATTTACGTGACCTTACACGTTATCAGTTTACTAAGCCTAATCGGAGTAAGACTGTGCATGCAAACGCACAAAGTGTTTGCTAGTCTCTAACAACTGCATGATGTGCCGATTAACGTTGATGTCTTCTACTACGTTCAAGGTCCTGTGTTTGAAATTTAGCAGCATCTAGCGGTGAGATTGCGAATTGCATCCAACGGCTCACTCCACCCCTCCCTTTTTTAGCACTACGGTGGCTGACACGGAACTAAGATGTTGTCATGTTTTCGCTTCTTTGCCGAAGGAGATACCATATTTGCAAATGCGCTCTGTAGAGTAGTTTGTTCGTTTAGGGCTACTGTAGAAACAACATGGCGGAAACCATGCATGGGGACCCGCTGTGAATGTAGATAGAAATAGCGCATTCTAAGGTAATAAAAACATAACGCTTCGTTATGTAAGTTCTTTATACACCTCTGAAGACATAGTTATGTATATTATATTGCATTCTGTCAATAAATCCTCCAAAAAACTACACACAGCACCTAAAGACTAGGAAAACATCACTGTACTGGAGCTAGGCATCATGACCAAACATGAAAAAATAATGAAATGTCTTATTATGGAATCCTTTTCAACTTCGCCAACTGAAGTGTTTTGCGCTCTACTCAGAAGTGAAAGATGGATGTGCACGTTTTCTCTAAAGTAACGGGACAGGAGATACAGAGCGTGATCTTGGCTAGATAAATGCATTACATCATCAAGGCCAGAGCGATGAGGAGAAATTAGCTTGGTGAAATATGAGAGGAGAGAGTGACTCACATCTTGGTTAACCTCTCTTAATTAACATCACTCGGCTCAGGAGTCCTCATTAAAGATGTGCCAAAGATTTATCAGGTCTTATTTGCCTAATAGGGACCTGACTAAAGAGGTCTAGGGCCCAGTTCGAGGTTCTTTTCTTTTTTTTCTTACTTTTTCTTCATGTTCATTATGTAACTCATCTCCCTCTACTTTTAACTAATTAACCCCAATTTCAACTCAATCAACTAAGAAGTGTACTAACCCTATAACACATAATAATAATAATAAGACTATTACTCCAACCATTTGCACTTTTTTGTTACCTAATATGTTATATATATATGTATTGTTAGACTTGAACAAGACTCCTTGATGACCCATCATTTTAAGTTCATTTTAAAGTCTGGTATCCAACATGGATACATTATTTAAATGCCAGAAGCCTATAAGAAACAGGCTCAATGCTTTTAAAGTGCTTTTAATGCATTTTTGTGTAAAAAGGTAATTTTCCAAATAATGAGCCATTTGATTTTAAATAACAGTGTATTACAAAAACACTTTTAAAGTATGAGCATGACAGTATTTGATCCAGAACTTAAAAAATATATATAGACAGAGAACTGATTAATTCAACCTTTAAAATCAGATTATGTATGTATATAAGTGTTTATTAATCTGCCAAGGGTAAAAACTCCTCCTTCAAAATGAAATTGTATAGTAAACGAGAGGTTTACATTAGATAATGGTTAAAGGACTTTCGAGTTTGTCCAGGGAGGGCTGTGAATATTTATGAAGGTCAGAGATGGATTGTTTATCATTGAGTCAAAGGTAAATGTCCCACTATTCCAAGGACTTATAGCCGGCTTCTCTTACTGTCACTTTGCCATGTGTCTCTATGCAAGATAGTGTGAGAGCCCTTTTGTGTGGCATTAATATCTGTACTTGTGTGTGTGTGCGCGTGTGTGTGTCCGGGTGCTTTTAACAGCTTGAGCAGGCAGCCGGACAGTTTCCTGTGTTTGTAAGCGAGCGTTGTCGGCCTCTCTTTTTCTCCAGCGATGCTATTATTCTGTCAGGGGCTGCAGTGTTTTCCTCAGGAAAGGAAGTTATTTCATTTCCAGCTTTTGTCTGGGCCTGAATGCGAGCGGCGCTCTTTCAGCAATATTCGCTCGTTTCAACTCCCTTCTCCATCCGAACAAAAATATACACCCCCTGTCTTGGCCCAATAACTCACGTTGGTCCCTGAAAAATAGCAACTTCCTCAATTGGTTTAATTTCCCTCGCCACAATCTGGACGGCCGTTCTCCTGGTCTCAGCGGATCCTTATCTTGCTCTTTCCATTAGGTCTAAAGGACCTTGCCAGTGGAATCAGCCGGGAGAGAGAGAGACCCGGATGGGTGAGTCTCCGGCTGGTTAGCGCAGGCCAAAAGGAAGCCTGGAACGGCACAAACTATGAATTGATATTCAATTATGTACAGATAAGCCTGTTCTTTTCCAACTAGCCTTGTGCAATTAGTTAAATACATCCTGGTTTTGTGATAAAGGGAAGTCTAACATCTTTTGTTCCTATTCAAAATTCGGATCACACTGTATTTGAATCAAATATAAGAATGGTAGGAATATGAAATTAGAGCAGTATGTGCTTTTATTTTTGTCTGCTTCTTTGACTGTGGTGTTACGCTGGCCTCCTATTAAGCATGGCTCATTATGTAACCAGTGCTTGACCTATTTCACGCAGCTCTGCATTTCAAGCCTTTTGACCGGCTGTCCCGATTGCACAAATCATCCCTGTCCACCCGCCACTCTCTTAACTCCTCCTACTGTCTATAGGAGATCAAAACAGTGCTTTGTGGAGACAAAAATCTTCACATGAAAAGTGAAAGAAATCTATTCTTGATAACACTTTACTTAAAGGCTTACAATGCATTATAAAGGGTTAATAAAGGGCATGGTGCATTATTATTGTTCATAATGTGTGTCGCAATACATGGAATGTTGTTGTAAAGAATTATAACCAAACAAAACATGCAAATCGTAACATTGAATTGATAAGTGCTATAATGTATTAACTGTATAGTTACAATTATTCCATATACTACATATTACTACATTACAAATACTTTTATAATGAATTATACATATAAGTAAAGTGTTACCCTATTCTTATAATAATAATAGTAGAAACATTTAAATAATTGTGGGAATTATTATAATTATTTTAGTATTAGTATTTATTATTATTGTTGTTGTTGTTGTTATTATTTATAATAATTATTAGTAGTAGTATGATATTATTTTATTATGTTTAATTATAATAATAATTTGTATTACTATCAAATATTGAACTATTAAATAATAAATTATAATGTTATTATTATTATTATATTTTTTATTTGTGATTTCAAACTAATTTGAATAGGGAATGAGGTGCTTATAGTTAGCCCAAGCACAGTGCTGGTCTTTGGTTTGATTAATTGCTAACTTGCCTTGTAGCATACAGCTGTTAACTGGGTCAATATGTGTTTGCACAGGCTTTGCAATACGCCATTAGCACTTAGCTTTGCGGCAGTGCCAGTGCTGGAAATACAGTGTTGTCTGATGCTAATGTGAAAATATAAAGTATCTGAAGGTCACAGACTTCGTTTTGACAAGCGTCTGCTCAGACACTCCTCTCAGATACTGGCAAAATGTCAAGGCAGTTACCCATAAAAACAGATTAAAATCAAGAAGGACATGGATTATTTTGTGTTTCTCATATGTTGATACTGAAATACAAGGTTGTGGAAAAGCATCTCATGCTCTTATGCTGTACCAATTGTTGCGTTACATTATTTTTGCCTAACTGACCAGTGTAGTTGCACTATACCAAATTATGACACTGTCATAACTTTTTCATGACCTCTGAATAGGTCTTGCAATAATAGTTAACGTCCCACTGAAATGGGCAAAAATAAACCACCCGGCATTTTCTTCCCTCTGTAATTCGCAGCTCTCAGCTCCTGTCCACCTATTTGCACAATATATGACCTGTCTTGCTATGGAGGGGAGCAGACACATTAAGAGCAATGAAGCTAATGATATCAGAGCACTCTGCAGAGCACATCAGTGCACAGGGATGACAAACCTGTCAAGTGGCATAATCTAAGAGGCAATCGTAACATCCTCAGAAAACCATAGCGCTGCGCCCCTTTCCTCCCTCCCCCTCTACCCACAATCCCCTAATAATGGAGCGTCCATAAATTCCAGGTCTGCCGCACGACAGCAGGTTCACACGTAATAGCCAATGGCATGGAGGGATGATAAATACAGAGGAAAATGGTTGTCAGGCTGGGAGCCCGGGACCTTGTTACAGAGTCTTAATTTTCGTCCGTGCCCGGGAACCCTTTATCACCGGCTTGTTGCGAGCTGATGTCTGTTTTATTCTCTCAGTGATGGAGTTTGGGTGTCATCTGATGTCCTTTCAGTGGAGCCCAATGTCTTGCTCTCTCAGGGCCCTGAGCCTCAGATTTATGGCTAAGTGTCGGTGGGCTTGGTGGGGTGGATGAAAGCTAACCTGGAAGCCTCCGTAAAGTATAAGGTGAAGCTAACATCTGCGGTATCTGGACTTCCCACACACACATTCTCTGAAAAAATGAACAAAAAACTTTTGAACCCGGCTATTGGAACATGCTTGTATTTCATAGCTATAGTTTACCCAAAAATACAAATTCGCAAAAGAAGATATTATGAGTCGTAACTCATGAGGTTTTGTGTCCATAGAATGGAAGTCAATGGGGGCCAATGTTGTTTGGTTACCAACATTCTTCAAAATATCTTTTGTGTTCTGCAGAAGAAAGAAAATCATACAGGTTGGGATGGTGAGCAAATGAGATAATTTTCATTTTTAGTTGAACTGTTCTTTTAAATCCTCTATATCGCCATCTTCGTTTGAATGATAGTGTGATGAAAAACAACTAACATTTTCCTACCCAATAGCTCAATTTAGAAATCATTATAATATTCTTACCATTGTGAATTGAGTTAAGGTAAGACAGTTTTAAACATCGATTGTTTACGTACTTGCTCAATAACTGATTTTTGTTTATTATTAATCGAATTAAGCTGTTGTGTTCTTTGCATTATCAGATGTACCTATTGCAAAAATAATAATTTCTAAAGTGCCCCAGTCTTCCATTGTGCAGACAATAAAAAACGAAACAGTTCCACTTTTTGCATGAAATACCAACACAATGGCAAGCTTTTAAACGCAGCCAGTGTCAAAATAAACAACGCTATAAATGGGTGCAATTCATTCTTAGTGAATCCCTCTCCACAGTGTTTAGACATTTCCACTTACAAACAGCTTATATTCTCTTCACGTTTATCTTGGATACAGCAAAGTATTTTGCCATCAAATAAATTACAGTGGTAAATTGCTCACGACTTCATAAAACACACGAAAAGGCACCACTGCTTCTCGACGCTAAAAAGGTTTTTTGTGTGTCTATAATGACAGAACGGTGTATGCGCATGGTGTATAATGACCCGGCTTCAACATCTGAAAGCACAGTGACAAGAGAGCGGCAAAAAGCCGAGACTGGAGCAGAGGGAAGGTTATCATGTCACCAGGTGTCAGGACTCTAGCCCATAAAGCGCATTACACCAGACCTCAGAGAGAGAGAGAGAGCGAGAAAAAGAGGGAGGGAGAGAAAGGCTAGAGAAAACTGCTATTGACCTTTGTGGAAGAAAGCTGACATCATAAAGTGCAGTCTGCTGGCGACCAAATGGGAATGCCATCGCAGATTAAGGACTTTTTAAATTATGCATTTGGTTCAGACTCCCAGGGCGAGGAGGGTGTATGAGAGATGGAGCCGTGAGAATATAATGCATTTAGTGGCAGTCTGCTAAAGTAGGAGATACTCCAGAGAGCGGCTAACTAACTGGGGTTTGCACAGGGAGGGCGAGTTAAGTGAGGTTGGTCATCAATAATAGTGTGTTAAACTATATGGGGTGTTTCACTAATTAATACTAAACTGTCAAATTACGGTGAAGCAGTGATTTAACAACACAGAGAGGTGGTGTGTGTGTGTGCATGCGTGTGCCTTTTTTCGGTGCATCAAAAGAACCATGGTTTTCTTCAAGATGAATGCCGAACTAAACTAATTAAGCTCCCAGCATGCGTGCCACACACGTACCTGCTGTTTATATTGTGTTTGCTTCTTAGAGTTAAATCTTAAACACAATATTTCCTTTATAGAGTGTATATTAGGATCAGTATGATTTCATAACCTAATTTTGTAAGGCTGCTTCATTTAATCTTATAGTAACTGTGTCAGGAAAGATCATATTTCAACTTTATCCTTTTTTATGTAATAGTTCAGCAAAAAGGCTTGTTTTAGAAACTAAATCTACAGTACAAAATACTGATTAATCTACATAAAATCTAGTAACACTATAATAAACCACAGGTAAACAAATGAATATTTAAAGGTCCAGTGTACGAAATTTAGCGACATCTAGTGGTTGCAACCAACGCCCTCTCCCTTTCGAAGCAATTTGGAGGAGGCTCACATGGGAATAAGATGAAGTCACGTTTTCGCTTCTTTGCTGAAGCGAGTAGTTTGTCTGTTTACGGCCACTTTAGAAACAACATGGCAAATTCCATGTAAGGTCTTTATACACCTCTGAAGACATAGTTATGTATATTATATTGTATTTCTGTCAATAGATCATCTAAAGAATTACACATTGGACCTTTAACACACTATTATTTTTAATATATCAGTTCAAGTACATCCACATTAATAGGTTATAAATTATTGTTTAAGTATTATATAATTCCCTAATGTTTATTTATATTATTTATTAAAGCTATAAAGCATTATGGCCCGGTTTCACAGACAAGGTTTAGCATAAACCAGGACTACGACTTATTTTGATTAGGTTATTTGAGTTACTTTTATAAAACTGATTTAGAAAGAAACATTACCCGTGTGCATCTTTAGACAAAACAATGGCACTGACATGTTTTACGATATGTTAGGGCAAGTTATTTTCAGTTGAGACAGCTCGAACATTCATTTAAGTCCGGGACTCAAGCCTTGTCTGGGAAACCATAATACAATACTATTCCTCAATTAATGGTCCCAAATCCAACAATCCCTAAAGAGTTGATAAAAATAATATATTCACATATTTTTGTATATATTACTACTGACGTTTGATGTAAAAACTGGCATGTGTTTTCTGCTATTTATTTCGCTCCAACTATGGTAGAACTGATGAACAGTTATAACTGATGAAAAATATATTCTCATGCATGTTAGCACAATTCACACAGCTATGCAGCAGACCTGTGTGTGAGGTAAAGGACAGTTCAGCCGAGCCAGAACAAAGGCTGCACATATGGGTTGTTGACCTCTGGAGTACAGGGTGAATTTGGGGTGAGATAATTGTTACCATAAAGAAAATGAAATTCATCTGCGGCGTACAGTAATTCATGACCCTCCCACTGCACGCTGCTCCGTTCTGGTGGACAGATCAGCTGGGAGTCACTATGCTTCCGGAGGAAATGAAGTTCAATATGTCCAGTTCAACACCAAAGCAGCCAATTACATCACCCTTAACATACAATCTCATTCAAAACGCACAAATATTCAGCCAGTTTAGATTCTAGTCTTTGGACACCTTAATAATCTTGTTAATCTTTGGACATCTTAAGTTATTTATAAAAAAATATTCATAATTTACACATTGAACATTATAGTGGACAAATGATTTGTATGGGACAATGTGTTAGACTGCATATTGCTTGCTATTCACAACTGACTGACTGTGTTCGAAGACGCCATCCAGCCATATTCCCTTCTATCAATGAGAAGAAGTTTTGCAAACATTAACAACTCGGATGTTCAACACATGTCTGACCTTTCTAAATGCCATAAAGAAGTATGGATTCTAGTAGAAAAGGAAAAGGGAAAAAGAATAAAAGACCAAAAAAAACGAAAATGTGATAATGTGATATCTCTGACTTCTGGGGGTGTCTGGCGTTTCAGAGGGATTTCTAAAGGTCACCATGAAGGCGAAAAGTATATTCCTCTGATGAAAGTGGCCCGGAATTTATAACATCCCTGGGATCCAGTGACCAAAAAAAGAAGAATAAACTTCCAATCTAAACTATCCTGTCATGGCGGACAAAGGGAGACTCAAGTGCGGGGCAAAAACAATGGTTTATTGACAGGAAAATAACTCCACCACAGTCTGGTAAATGACACACCACCGATGACCTCCTGCGGGCCACGGGGAAGAATCTGTAGAGAGCTGGGTCCGGGGAAGCAACTCGACCCGGAACTCGCACGGCGAGAGAATCTGTAGAGAATTGGGTCCGGGGAAGAATTCCGACCCGGAGCTCGCCAGGCGAGAGAATCTGTAGTACTTGTAAACCCGGGAGAACCAGGAGCAATGGTGGAGCTTGGTGAAGCAGGAGATCGCAGTCCGGAACGCCAGCAGGATCTGTAGTAAGTGCAGCGGGAGGGGTTACAAGGCAGGGCAGCGGAAAACGGAGAAGAAGGGCAGAAACTGCTAAGCTAAAGCTAAGGCAAGACAAAGCTAGGGCAAGACCAATTAACAAGGGCAGAAGCTAAGGCTAAGGCTAAGGCAAAGGCAAAGGCTAAGGCTAAGGCTAAGGCAAGAATGTCTTGAACCTCGACTGTCTAAGCTGGCAAAAACATGCAACGGTCAGACAAGGAACGAGGGAAGACAGAGGGGTTATATAGGCAATTCTAAGGGGAGGTAATAGAAGACAGGTGCGCGTGATAATTACAAACGAGTCACCGGTGAGGGAAAAGCCCTGACGAGGAAAACACGAGGGCGTGGTAAAGGACGTAGACACCGAGCGCGTGCTAGCCGCTAAACACGGATCGCACGTGCTCGACAAAACAAACATACACCTCCCAAGCCAGACAACACAAAGACGTGAACGGGATCATGACAGTACCCCCCCCCCCACCAGCCCCTAGGCGCTTAGGGAGGGGGCTCACCTCGTCTCCGGTGAAAGTCCACGACCAAATCGATCCAGCACGTCACGAGAAGGAACCCAAGACCTCTCTTCTGCGCCATAGCCCTTCCAGTCCACTAGATATTGAAATCCCCTGCCGCGGCGGCGGACGTCAAGAAGCTTCCTGACCGTGTAAGCCGGAGCTCCGTCCACGAGGCGCGGTGGAGGGGGGTGGGTCGAGAACTGGCAGGGTTGAGAGGAGATGTGACCACAGGTTTAACCCTGGATACGTGGAACACGGGATGAACTCGACCAAGAGAAGGGGAAAGCTTGAGCCGTACGGCCACCGGATTAACCACCTTGGCGATACGGAATGGACCAATGAACCTGGGAGCCAGCTTGCGAGAGGGAACCCGGAGAGGTAGGTCCTTGGTGGAAAGCCATACCCGTTGACCGCACACATAGGTAGGAGGAGAGGACCGATGACGGTCGGCTGCGGTCTTGGTCCTCAGGGAGGTTCGGGCCAGAACCTCTCTGGCTCTCGTCCAGGTGCGGTGGCAACGTTGGACGAAAGCCAGAGCCGAGGGAACCGCCGCATCGAGTTCCTGGGTGGGAAACAAAGGGGGTGGGTAACCAAGAGAACACTCAAATGGCGACATACCTGAGGAGGAGACGGGGAGGGAGTTGTGGGCGTATTCCACCCAAGAGAGCTGTTGGCTCCAGGAGCTGGGGTTGTTGGATGTCAGACAGCGGAGTCTCCGTCCGAGATCCTGGTTGGCTCGCTCGCACTGCCCATTGGTCTGAGGGTGAAAGCCTGAAGACAAACTCTGAGGCCCCGATTTGTCTACAGAATTCCTTCCAAAAACGGGACGTGAACTGAGGACCCCTATCGGACACGACGTCGACCGGAAAACCATGATTGCGGAAGACGTGGTCCACCATCAGTTGAGACATCTCCCGGGAGGAAGGGAGCTTGGGAAGAGGAATAAAATGGGCCGCCTTGGAGAATCGGTCCACCACCGTGAGGATCACAGTGTTTTCCTCTGGAGGGGGGAAGGCCCGTAACAAAGTCCAAAGCGATGTGTGACCAGGGGCGGGAGGGAATGGGAAGGGGGCGAAGAAGACCAGCAGGTGGCCGGCGGGACGTCTTGTTCTGAGCGCACACCGGGCAAGCCAACACAAACTGTCTGACATCGGTGGAAACTGACGGCCACCAAAACCGCTGGCGTACTGACGCCACGGTTCCCTGAACTCCTGGATGGCCGACCAACTTGGATGAATGACACCACTGGAGGACTTCAGAACGTGCTGAGGCCGGAACGAACAGTCTATCCGCTGGACACCCCTCTGGCACTTGTACCCCACGACCGGCCCTCTCCACTCGTCTCTCGATGTCCCAGGTGAGAGCCCCAATCACCATCTTTCTGGGAAGAATGTCATAGGTAGAGGCTCCCCCCCAGGGGGCTCGAAGAGACGAGAGAGAGCATCCGGTTTGACGTTCTTTGAACCAGGCCGGTACGATAGGGTAAAGTTGAATCTGCCAAAGAAGAGTGCCCAACGGGCCTGACGCGAATTCAACCTCTTGGCTGAACGGACATACTCCAAGTTCTTATGGTCCGTCCAGACCAAGAAAGGTTGTGACGACCCCTCCAACCAGTGGCGCCACTCACCCAAAGCAAGACGAACCGCCAGCAGCTCTCTGTTGCCGATATCGTAGTTTCGTTCGGCAGGGCTGAGGCGGTGTGAGTAGAAAGCACAAGGGTGCACCTTCTCATCATGACTGGAACGCTGAGACAAAACTGCGCCTACCCCGACGTCGGAAGCATCAACCTCGACAATAAATTGCCGTTCGGGATCTGGAAAACAGAGCACAGGTGCAGAGACAAATCTGGACTTGAGTTTATCAAAGGCTACCTGTGCATGAATATTCCAAGCGAACGGGATCTTGGTGGAGGTCAATGCTGTGAGCGGAGTGGCCACCTGGCCAAATCCTCGGATGAACCGCCTGTAAAAATTGGCGAACCCCAGGAACCGCTGCAAGGCCTTACGAGAGTCAGGGGTGGGCCATTCGGCAACAGCTTTGATCTTGGAACTGTCAGGTTCAATGCCTCGGGAGAGATTACATGGCCAAGGAACGAAACCGTATCGGAGTGGAAGTCGCACTTCTCCGCCTTGACGAACAGTTGATTCTCAAGAAGACGCTGGAGAACCTCTCTAACGTGGTGGTTATGTTCCTGGAGAGAGGGGGAAAAGATAAGAATATCATCCAGGTAAACAAAGACAAAACGATTAATCATGTCTCCCAACACATCATTAATGAGGCTCTGGAAGACGGCAGGAGCATTGGTCAAGCCAAACGGGAGTACCAAATACTCGTAATGTCCAGAGGGTGTATTGAATGCCGTCTTCCACTCGTCCCCCTCGCGGATACGAACAAGATGATAGGCGTTGCGTAGGTCTAGTTTAGTAAAGACCCGGGCTCCCTGTAAAAGTTCGAAGGCAGACGACATTAACGGTAAGGGTATTTATTCTTGACCGTGATCTCGTTCAAACCTCGATAATCAATACAAGGGCGCAGAGAGCCGTCCTCTTCTGCACGAAGAAGAAACCCGCACCGGCCGGCGAGGAGGAATGACGAATGAGTCCAGCATTAAGTGACTCGCGGATGTACTTGTCCATAGCCTCTCTTTCTGGACTGGAAAGTGAATAAAGGCGACCCTTAGGCGGAGAAGTGCCTGGAAGGAGATCTATGGCGCAGTCGTAAAGACGGTGAGGTGGAAGAGAGGTAGCTCGTGACTTGCTGAAGACGGATCCCAAGTCGTGATATTCCTCCGGGACCCCGGCCAAATCAGCAGTGTCCACCTGAAACACGGGGAGACACAGAAACAGGAGAAGGAGCAGGACCAAGACAAGATACATGACAAAAAGGGCTCCACGCAAGAATAGAACTGTTAACCCAATCAAGGTGAGGATTATGCTGTGACAACCAAGGATGCCCTAATATGAGAGGGTTATTGGGGGAATCGAGGATGTACAGCTTAATTCTCTCACAATGATTCCCAGAAAGAAAAAGGCTTACGTGAGGGGTAACGTGAGTGATAGTGGTGAAAGGTCCTCCCGCTAGCGTCCAGACCGAGATGGGACGATGGAGAGTGAGATGGGAATCCTCCATCTTCGAGCCGTGGAGGCATCGAGGAAATTTCCCTCAGCCCCCGAGTCGATAAGGGCAAGTCCGGAATGCGTGGCTTGTCCGAAAGAAAGACGGAAGGACATCTGTGTGCGGGAAGTAGGAGAGGATCTGGAGATGGCGCCCACCCGGACTCTCCGCTCTACGAGTGGGCGTCGGCTTTTAACGGACATACCGCCACCGTGTGATCCGCTCTCCCGCAATAGTAACACAGGCCACGAAGAACTCGCTCTTGCTTCTGGCTCGGAGTTAGACGTGAACGTCCGAGCTGCATAGGTTCTGCTGGGGGGTTGTGGGAAGGATTGGAAGAGGAAGCGTCCCGGCTGGCATCTCGGTTGGTGTCTCTGTTGTTGTCCCGGTGCCGCCAGGAGGGAGGTGGAGAACGTCGGCGCCGGCGTGCGTTGACACGACTCTCAATGCGCAGACAGACGTTAATAAGGTCCTCCAGGTCCCGGGGAGATTCCAACGCGGCTATCTCATCCGCGATGCTAGGACTAAGTCCATCCAGGAAGCGAGAGCGAAGAGCCCCTGTATTCCAATTGCAGGCGGCTGCTAACGTCTTAAAGCGAATCGAGTAGTCCGTGATAGTGCCCCTGCCTTGCATGACCCGAGAGAGCTGTGCTGCGGCCTCGTCACCCTGTGCTGACCTATCGAAAAGGCTGGCCATCTCCTCCGGAAACTGCGAAACGAACGACAACAGGGGTCCTGAGCTTCCCAGACTGCGACTCCCCACTCACGAGCTCGTCCAGTCAACAAAGTCAATGAACGCCACTCTAGTCTCCTCAGTAGAGTATCGGCGCGGTTGAAGGGCAAAAACTAAGGCACACTGCGAGAGGAACGCCCTACAAGCATTGGGATCCCCATCATAGAGGGAGGGCTGTTGGCGTGAGGTTCCGGTTCGCCATGGTTCCCGCGGGAAAAAGAGGGAGATTCCCCAGCTTGAGCTGCACCAGCGAGATGCTCGTTGACCTGGAGCCTAAATGCCTCTAGTTGAACCCGAAGACTATCTATCTCCTGGGCGGCGGCGGTGAGGCGGGCCGCCTGCTGTCCAAGCATGATGCCCTGTTGCTGGAGGGCGGTCCTGAGAGGATCCGGCCCCGCTGAGTCGTGTTGTTGGTCTGACCGTTCTGTCATGGCGGACAAAGGGAGACTCAAGTGCGGGGCAAAAACAATGGTTTATTGACAGGAAAATAACTCCACCACAGTCTGGTAAATGACACACACCGATGACCTCCTGCGGGCCACGGGGAAGAATCTGTAGAGAGCTGGGTCCGGGGAAGCAACTCGACCCGGAACTCGCACGGCGAGAGAATCTGTAGAGAATTGGGTCCGGGGAAGAATTCCGACCCGGAGCTCGCCAGGCGAGAGAATCTGTAGTACTTGTAAACCCGGGAGAACCAGGAGCAATGGTGGAGCTTGGTGAAGCAGGAGATCGCAGTCCGGAACGCCAGCAGGATCTGTAGTAAGTGCAGCGGGAGGGGTTACAAGGCAGGGCAGCGGAAAACGGAGAAGAAGGGCAGAAACTGCTAAGCTAAAGCTAAGGCAAGACAAAGCTAGGGCAAGACCAATTAACAAGGGCAGAAGCTAAGGCTAAGGCTAAGGCAAAGGCAAAAGGCTAAGGCTAAGGCTAAGGCTAAGGCAAGAATGTCTTGAACCTCGACTGTCTAAGCTGGCAAAAACATGCAACGGTCAGACAAGGAACGAGGGAAGACAGAGGGGTTATATAGGCAATTCTAAGGGGAGGTAATAGAAGACAGGTGCGCGTGATAATTACAAACGAGTCACCGGTGAGGGGAAAAGCCCTGACGAGGAAAACACGAGGGCGTGGTAAAGGACGTAGACACCGAGCGCGTGCTAGCCGCTAAACACGGATCGCACGTGCTCGACAAAACAAACATACACCTCCCAAGCCAGACAACACAAAGACGTGAACGGGATCATGACACTATCCCCTCCGTGTACAATCAATACCACGAAAGGCAAAATGTGCACTCGTAATTTATGGTGACTCTCCCCCTCCCTGTCTCTCTCTTACTTATGCACATATTCATACACATATACACAAGACATGCTTCCTGCAATGCAAGAGAAATCTTAAGCTGTATCTCCTTTATGTATCGGATATAGATTAACTATACTTTGTGACATTTGGCCAAAATGAATAAATCCTAGGATGATGTGCACCCTGGGGATAAATCGAGGAGAAATGAATGGGCTATTAAGGGAATATAGAAACCCCTTAATTCATACTTAAAGAAGAGCTGGAGTTTCTGTAAACAAAGAGCAGGTTAAGAGGAGACCAGGAGCAGTTAAGATTAATTTATTGACTGCAACTCCATGGTATTCTCCGTTCATAATTTACAGTGCTAATTAAAATTGTGAATAACAATCCATAATCGCACATTCTCCCTCTAAAAACCTAAAACAAAGGTGCGATAATGATTTCTAAATTAGGATTTATAACCATTTCAAAATGTCCCTAAAGTGCCCTAAATTCCGTGAATAGTGTAGAATAATTAATAACAGTAGAAATATTTTAGCAGCCTTATTTATTTGACGCAAAGAGAGGGTGAATTTTACTGGCAATCTTTTAAGATAGTTCATTGTAGTTGTGGGAATTAGCAGGGACCTGGCGATACGATACAGTATTATGTCATTAACTGGTTCATGTTACTATAATATCCTTATGCTGTGTATAAATATTTTAAACTGTGATATATTGTGATATTTCACTCAGTTGTTATTCTTATCTGTACTGGACCTTGGTGCTTTGCTCTGTTATATTTTTGGTAAGTTTGGATTTCGGTCCAGTAAAAATAATTAAGTTTGGGTTGACGTAATGCTACGGTATGTTTAACAGATTTAAAAACGTTCTTCTTTTCTCCAAAACTCCAAAATTGAAGTATGTCATGTTTTGCATGAGAATATCAATACTTTTTACAAAAACAATGCAATACTGAAATATTGTTTTTCCCAATTTATGCCCAATTTCTCTAGTGTTTCCTTCATTACTTTTATTATATTATTTTGCATACCAGGTCCAACCTGGGTGAACAAGATGACTACCTTTAACGCCAGGGCCATAGGATACTCATTCTCAGTTGCTTGTTTTAGCAAAGACCACTGAAGCGAAATACTGCAGGTTTTACAACTCTTATGTTTGGTTTGTGTTAAGTGATGTTATACTCTCATTACAAGGTAGCAATTGTGCAGAAACGGTGCTAAGCTGTGGGTTTACATTTCTCAGGCTGCTCCACTGTGCACGACAAGAGCTGCCTAATATTTAATGTGTTTTTTATTTGGGAAGATGAAAGGGCTGTGGGATTTCTCACACGCCTGTGGGTTGTCAGTGCTAATAGAAAAGATTGGTGAATTGGTCGGAATCTGGGAGCAGAGTCGTTTTGTTAATCCTGCTCCTCGGTGCTGTGCTGAGACTGCTTGTATTTACATATGCAGAGGATCCCGCTGTTTCGAGAGCTCCATTCAGCAGACAGCGCAATTAATCATCCCCAAATCCTCCTGCCGTGCAACAGACGACCCCAGCCCAACGTGCTGCCACGGAGAGAGTGCAGGTGTGAATCAAGTTGCTTGAAAAACTCCTCCCCGAGTCAGTGCTCTCCTTCCTTAGCTCCTATATTCCTGCTGTACTGTCTCTCCTGTTATTTGTTTCTCAACAAAGTTCAATCTGAGAATGTCCTGTGAGCATTCACCTTGACAAGTAACTGTGCTGATGCAACGAACATTGTTTTCACGCTAGTGTCAACATTTGCAAGCTAATAAACATGCTGTAATATTGATTTAGTTTTTTTTAGACAGTACATACAAGCAATTGTGTTTCTCATTTTTTTTTTATAAACTAAGAGTAATAGAAAATGAGCAGAAAACCTTAACTACCAAAAAGATAGAACGCAAATATTTGCACAAAATATTGTGTAAAAATAAGTGAAGTAGGGTAGGGCTGCATAACAATTTGTTGCGACTAATTGTTTGCGGAATAAACATTTTTGTTTACATAATATATTTTAAACACACACATGCATGTATATATTTAAAAAGTATTTACATGTGTATGTCAATTTTTATATTTATATATAATTTACATTTTATACAAAAATGTTTTATATATTTTTTCTGCTTAAAATTATACATGCATGTGTGTGTATTTATATATACATAATTATTAAACACAGAACACCCACGTAAATTCTGTAAACAAAAACCTTTATTCTGCAAACGATTAGTCGTCATTTTTTCCTAAAAAGAAAAGGCTAACGGGAGAACACAAAAATGTTTTCATATTCCCTCTTAGAAAGTAAATTATGCTAAATATATTTTTTTACCTCTTGTAAAATACCACTTTAACATAAAATAGTGTATTCGATTTTATTTCTTCATCGTTCTTCAAGCGATGTATGTAAATAAACATGTGGGTTACTTATGTCTTATCTGTCTTTCTGGAGGCCATATACTGTATGGTACATACAGTAGATTATGTTATGGAGTTATATAAATAGGCCGGTTACTGTAATATGCCTCCTATTTGTTCACAGGGAGTGCCAAAACAAAAAAAAGGTAATGGTTTATATAAAAAAAAAAATGTACTGGTTAATATGAACATTCCTGAACCCTGACGCAGTTTGTGGTCAGAAACACAATGCGAGTGACCAATAAAACAGCAGGTAAGTTAAAACCGCTGCTCATATCCAGCGTCAGAACCTCGGATTATCCTGGTAAAGAAAAGACATTTCATAGACTAAACCGCCAATTCACACAGCTACATGAAGCAAGATACACTATCCTTAATTTTGTGTTTCTAATGTCTCTGAACAACATGATACCTTGCTGATAATGCCACAAAGTAAAATAAAAAAAACAGCGAGACAATATGAGTTTAAAATAAAGCCACTATATTATTCCACAAACGTCTCCAATCCAAACAGACATTTAAAATCCTTTTGACGTGTCACTGTGCCTGACAATAAAATCTGTGTTTTCTCTAGTACTCTGGTGTTATGGAGCCCTCTAATTCACCTTTTAACCGAGAAGCTGATCCTGATCAACAAAAGACACGAACCCCACCATCCAGACGAGAACCCTCGGGCCCGTTCAGCATGAGGAACGTCTAAAAAAAACAACAACCAGAGGAACGAGAGAGGGGCTGTGGGAAGATTCCCTCGAAGGATTCGACAGCGTCTGATGTTTTTTGCCGCTAAACTTCCTCCCAGTTCCTTTCCCACTGAGGCTCCGTGTCCAAACCCACTTTAGGGCCAGCTTGGGTAATTAATACATCTAATCATGTCCCAGCGCTGCTCCAATTGTGATGCTCTCAACCACAGCACCAGTATCATATTTCTGCCCCTGTTATTCTTTCCACACGTTCTAGCTCTCTCTCACACTCGGCTATTATGGATCCAGCTGTTATGTTTTCTCTTTTCCTTCGGCAATCAATAATTACTTTGATATTTGTGTAGAAGCCGTTGCGTAATCGATACGGGGTCAGGGAAAGTAAATTGCAGTCCCCTGCCTAATGATTTTGTTTTGCCTGGCTTGATGAGAAAGATGTTTATTATCTGATTATAAGGCGGCTTTATGTGTGTCGACTTTTAGCCTCGCCATTTATCAGGGGAGGTATTTTTGCGGCCCACTTCATATCATTACATTTTACAGTGACATATAAGAAGGTAGGCTGTGAAATTCACACCCTGACACTTGCCGAATTGTCTTACAGCTGTCGCCAGCCGATATCTTCCACCTACATGCATTATTTTCATTAGAGGCGCGGTGGGGGGGTTCACTTGGGCTGTTGCTCCTGCTAGTTCATCTCAAATCGCATTAACGGTGACTAAAATAGACAAAAAGTACTGACTCAGCCTTGAATATGAGAACACATGAGATACCGAGCACAAAAAATACAGAAATCCGATAATTCGTACAGCGTAACAGTGAAAGGCTAAAGGCTCCGAGTCAAACGACGTTTGATCATAACTTGATTGCTGTGTCTGTCTCACATGTACAGTCTGAGCCCCGCAGCCATACAACATGTTACAAAAAGGGCCCACCTTCCTCTGCCCAGCCCAAGGGCAACACAAAGCACAATAACAAACAGCCCAGGCAGCAGAAGCATCTGCTCTCCGGGCATGTGACTCTGCAGACAGATGTTGGAGCCCAGCTGTTAACACAAGATCATTTGTATGTTTGAGGAGATAGATCCCATTTGGGCTTCCTCTGATGATTATTTCCCCCCTTCTTCTCACAATAATCTTCCTACAGCTCTATCGCAGCCTGTTTTCCTCTTTCCCATCTTCTCACACGTACACGCACACACACACACAAGCGCACTCTCTCACAGGAACACACTTACTGTGAAAAAAACAATGGCTTCACTGTACTTCAGGCCCACCCTGCAGCATAAGCTCGGGATTTCCTATTATCTTCCATATATGCACATGCTCGCTATCTCTGAGGCTTTACCAATCATCTGTGCAGATATTCACAATGCCAAAACGCATCTTCAGAGAGGTAAATCAGAGTTTCTGTAAAAATGTGTTTTTAAGCTACAACGCTGAGTTTGCAAGAATTGAACATGTGACAAGAAGATTTAATGTATTAGAGGCTGTGTGGAGTTACACACAAATATTGACTTCAATTATATCTTTGGAATCAAGCATTAAAGACTGAGAGGACATGCTGTGTATGTCTTTACATCATGCTATGAAGGTTTAATCATTTCTTTAAAAATACACTGCTGTGTTTATGATCACATGTAAACAGTGCCTGGCATGTAAACGGTAACAGAATGTTGCTAAGCAACAAAAAAGACACAGCTACAGGTGATGGAAAGGGATGCAGATCTCGGTCATGGCTGTGTTTTATCATAAATAAAGCATAGCTAATATCCAATTAGTATACGGCAGTGTTTTTTGTCAACTGGTTGGTCGCAAGACCGTTCTAAGAAACTACATCAACAAGCAAAAAAGTAATTCTAAATGTTCATGTGATGCAGGACTTTTATTTTGAAAGACGTGCGTGAACGCTGTTGGCAGATGCCAGATGCCATTATTCTATCGTTATTTTCTTAACTTGTTACAAAATAAAAGTCTTTCACCTCAGAAAAACGAACTATCCTGTGACTGTCCTGTCAGATGTTATACAGTGCTATACTCGCGCAAATGCGGCGGCGCATGCTGTCTTCACTGAAGCGCGAAAGAAACTAAAAGCATGGCATGCAACGTGTGAAATAAATGTCAAGTACATTTTCGCTTTGTCTTATTTTGTATATGTTTATATTACGGTGGTGGCTCAAACCAACAATTTTCTTAAAAAACTAGTTTGGGACTGCTATTTAAAAGCCTTAACCTTCATTTATAGGCTGTTCATTCATCAGTATCAGTCATACATTTTTGTTAGTTTTTTAGTATTAGTCACTTGGTTTTTTTAAACAAACTACATATGACGTCTTATATCCTAAAAAGTGGGTCATGGCTTGATGACCATGGGAAAATGTGGGTCCCATGGCCAAACCAGTAGAGAACCACTGCTATAGGGAGCCACAGAGATGACGCCAACCCGTAAGCAAGCACTGCAGTGGTCCCCTTTGCATTTTTCCCATAGACTTTGGAAGATCGCAAAAAAAATAACCTCTGTAATAAACAAAGGTTTATGATGTTTACACGTTTTGTCTATCAAGATAATCTTTGCAATTTAACACAACACTCGCTAGAAGTAAAAAGCTAACATGATGCTAACAGAATACACTACAATCGCTCAATGTCAATGTCACCACCACCAAGCCTCGATAACTTTTTCAAACTTTATTAAAAAGGTGTTCCTTTGTAAATAATTAGTCTGTGAATGAATCCGCATCTACGTTTTTAGAGATTTGTGCCCATGTTGCATTATTTGTAAGATTTATATGCGGGATAACTTCTAACGTCCCCGCCAAGGGAAGTAGTCGCATTTAGCAACTTGTTAGCATCCGCCGATTTTAAGACACAATAAGGTTTTATAATTTGTGTTTTATGTCATGGAATAAAACGTGAAAATATTTAGAGGTTTTGTTTACCACATACTTTATTGCAGGCGATTTACCAAAAGCCCATTAAAAAAACCCATAGACGATGGAACTGGAAGTCCTAAAATGCTAACTCGATTCTGGGATTTGCATACAAAAAAGCGTCATCTTTGCAGCTCCTTATACAGGATCTGTCTATTCTATATCATCGATCATATCAGAGAGCTTAAAGAGATAACCCAAAAATGAAAACTCTGTCATCATTTACTCACCCTCTTGTCATTTCAAATCAGTATGACTTTCTTTACTTTTCATAAAAATATATTTTGAAGAATGTCAGTAACCGAACAATGGCGGTACCCATTTATCTGTATTGGTTCTGTGTTTGTACAATAGATGTGAATGGGTCCCGCCATTGTTCAGTTACCAACATTCTTCAAAATATCTTCTATTGTGTTCTGCAGAAGAAAGAAAGTCACACAGGTTTGAAATGACAAGAGGGTGAGTAAATGATGACAAGATTTACATTTCTTTGGGTGAACAATCCCTTTAAAGGTCCAGTTTGTAATTTTTTGGAGGATCTATTGACAGAATGCAATATGTATAACTATGTCTTTAGAATTGTATAAAGACCTTACATAATGAAGTGTTGTGTATTTATTACCTCAGAATGAGCTATTTCTATCTACATACATCGCGGGTCCCCTTGCATGGAATTCACCATGTTGTTTCTACAGTAGCCCTAAACGGACAAACTGCTCTACAGAGCGCATTTCGTAAATACGCTATCTTCTTCTGCAAAGAAGCGTAAACATGATGACATCTTTGTCCTGCGTCAGCTACTGTAGTGTTTCGAAAGAGAGGTAGGAGGGGTGCAATTCGCAACCTCACCGCTAGATGTTGCTAAATGTCATACACATGACCTTTAAGAAACTTGAAAAAATCCCTTAATAACAACAAAGACATAAAAAGTACTAATAATAAATATTGTACAATGACATGAGATGGAGACTCGTGGGGGGCAGACATGTTGAGATCACATGACTCACTGAACACCACTCCTGACACTCTTGCAAAACTGATCAATCATTGACTGTAAATAGCAAATGTCTACAAAGAAATCACTAAATTTAATTATTAGCTTTATTTGTGACACTACATCTATGTCAGTATCGTACAGTATGCTGTATTTGTAGCTCAATTGACAACCTAATATCCAAGACAATAACAATATAGGCACTATTTTCAATCTGAAACCAAATTTCCACTTGAAGCTTAGTACTTCAAGTCTCGGTAGATACTTGCTTACATAATCACTGACACAATATATTCATTGTCTCATACGTTGTGCTGGTAAGGAAGCGTCGAGCCAGAATGTCATGTAAGTGTACTGATCTCTCAACTACTCCTTTGAATGAGTAAAGCCCTAGATTAGGTTGTTTTTATTCAATCTGACCTCATACATACAAACAGCTAGCAGTCTTATTATTCCAGTCTTTGTATTCTGTGTTGTGTTTAAACCACCTAATCAAGCTGATTTTACTCGTATTGTTCTCATGTCAGAAGACTTAATACCATCTATCCAGGACGGATCTCGACATGCCTAACGCTGTGTAATGAAAGACAGGGAATCTGGCTTGCAAGTCGTGCTACATCTTTGAACTAAACCTAATCTGTCATCCACACCAAACAATAACACTGCAATGAAAAATTACAATAAATACTTCACTAAAAAAATCTACTTTTAGTGAATCACAGCCTTTGATTCAGAGGTAAAAAATGCCCAAAAACATTTTTCGCCATAAGACAACACGAGTGACAAGAGAGATGCTGCCTGCAGTGACTGAAGATCAGACAGGCATCACCTACTGTACACATACATTTAGTCACAAGGGATGCAGATTACCATCTTAGAATTCAGCTTCTTCATAATAAAATCGACTGACCTCGTCACGAAGGCAATAAGCAAAAAAAATGGGTTAAGAACATCAGCACAGCAACAAAGCTGAACAGGAACTCTTTCTATAGATAGTAAACTGTATTGGTCAGTATAAGTCAGTATTAGTTAATGTGTTTTTACTAGTGCTATACTGCTATTTATACTATAGATTCTATATATTCAAACACGTTTGCCTTCTGTACATAACATTAACATTGCTGTTTATATCTATTGAAGGTATGGACATTTTTAAATGTATATATGTTGATGCGGACAACAATCTACAATTGTATAGATTTGTTATTATGAGTATACAGTAATGTGTATACGTGCATACATTAATATTATGTACATATTTGTGCAAACAGAGACCTTAAAAGGATAGTTTTTTGGGTGAACTATCCCTTTAAAATGTCACTATACAATGTACAACGACAATAAAAGTATTCGATTCTATTCACATAGCTGTAGCAACTATAATCTAACGGGGATTAACATGTAGCTAACTAGCAAGTAGTGCTGCGCAATAAATCTAAATGATCAAAATATCCCAATGTATAGTTAACATTTTGGTCGACGCAGAGTAGCAAAGACTTGAATAGTACTTTGAATGTACTGTGTATTGTGTTTGTGTTTGAATAGTACGCATGAGTGTCTAAATAAATTTGTAAAAAATGATATACCAATTGATTTGACAAACTTAAATCACTAGTTCGCTGCATACTGTATATAACATTATTTACCATGTGATCACATTTTTCTTCAATAATAAGCAGGCCGAGAATCACATTTTCTATACCTAAAACTAGCATAAACAGACAGGGTCTTGGATTGTAAACTATGTATTATATCAATCTGATATAGCCTACTGAATAAAAGGTGCTATGATCCATGTTTTGTTTTGTTTGCGATAACAAAAGCATGTCATTTCTATCCTGACACCCCCTCTGTAGACTGCTGTATATCTCAGGCAAACACTCCATTACACACAATCCGATGCGCACTCTCCTGGAATCAGACTTAAGGGAACAGGAGCAAAGCGTGCCAGCCGACGGCTCACAGATGATAAAGAAACCTGGGTCAGAGCTCTCTTATTTCCCCTTTCCCTGACATCACCTCCACGAGGGCTTCCCTTTGATCCCCAGGCAGGGGGCGGGCGGGACGGGCCGAGGCGGGCTCTGGGGTTTCTACCTGTTCGTTCTGACTACTTCCTCGGTTGAGGGGGAGCTTTAAATTCTCCCCTCCCAGGTTCATAGTCAATTTGTTATCAAATCAAGCGTCGGGAGCCTGATTCATTGCTATTCAGCACTCTTGCTGATTTATATGCAGAATGTAAAACAGATGCCTTATGCGATACATATTTATGGTGAGCCCTGCTCCGCAAGATTTATTATAGCTTCTTTCATCGGGGTGTGCATGAGCTGCAACATGATGACTTGTATTTCCTCTCAGCTCTCAATGCCAAACTCATTAAAAAGAGGTGTGACTATTAATATACATTGTAATACTGACAACTCCTAATTTATAACCCCTCTGCCGGGGTGGAGAGTATTTTTTCTCTGCTCTATCCTTGTCTAGGGGATCCTTTTTGAGGTTGGGAGCATATGAATGTTTGTGTGTGAAGGAGAGACGTGAAGTTTGCATTTCGTAGATATATGTATCAGTCCGCTGAGCCTGTATATGTCTGTATGTATCTGCTTACATGTGTGTGCGTGTGTGAGTTCTTTGGGCGGTGTTCCAGGGTCTGCGTTTCTGTCAGGGAGGTGTGCATGGGGGGGGGTGGGGGCTTTGTTTCGGCCCTGCTGTTCTCCCCTATTGATTTATGGGGTTCTCCGCTTGTGTAGGCTCAGGGTTTATAGGCCTCAGGCCCAAGCATCTGAGTCTCCTCTCGAATGTTCTCACATCAGTCGGACCCGCACATGAGCTGATCTCCGGATAATGCCACGGTCCGGAATGCAAGACACACAACCTGAAGTGCGGGGACTTCATCACAGATCATTAAAATTCATTCTGAAAAGATAAAATGAACCCTACTGTAAGGTCTGGGCTTTAACAGTTCAATCCGTTGTATAGCTTGAGAGCAAATTACAAGCGGATCACATACAAAGATGACATTTTTAGACTTCTCTGTGAGGGTTTATTTTAGTTGTGTCCTGATATAATGGGCTGTGGATGCTTTGTGGCACCTTCCATTGCACAGTGCACTAATTGAGCTTGGGCAGCGCGGTTTTGAATCCGGATTCAGGCTAATGATATTTTAACCAGCAGCACTTCTATTGAAGAGACAGGGTATTCCCTTCGCTAAGACTAATGAGAAAAGGTGGGCTGTTCTACTCTGCTGGCAAGCTATTCATGCACTGGGGGAGATGAACGCAAAAGAGAAAGGGTGTTAAAAAAAAGTTGCAGTCCCAAAGGCCTGTGATGGGTGTTTTAGGCCTTGCCATTGTGGCCTAAACCCTTCAAATGAGTGAATATTGGGGTGCTTAACTCAGCCCATCATGAGGGCCTTTATGTGCGGTGGTTGACAGCTCGCTGTGAGAGAAACCTCCTTAGTCCATTTCTTTTCTGTTTCTTTCTTTCCTCTTTTCTCATTGGAGTAAAGCCGCCAATAGGCGATTGGTAAAATCCCCTTCGAAATGAGCTGGTTCCCACCCAGTATGATTAGCTCCTTGTAGCAGACTACAATGTTGAGGCCTACACGTACATATGGATTTGCAAATACACTAATGGAAGCTACTATATATATATAACCTACTCTAAGGCCTGGGCTTTAACAGTTCAACAGTATATATATATGTATATGACAGTATATGTAAATATTAGAGCTGGTCAACAGATTAATCATATCCAGAATATAAGTTTGTGTTTATGTAATATATGTCTGTGAACTGTGCATATGACATGTATATTTAAAATATTAAATCTAAAAAATAATAATTTATGCATTATAAAAAGCTTCTGCCAAAATATATATATACATTAATATATACACATGCACATGTTTCTTAAATATATACATATGTGTACAGACATATTATTACATAAACACAAACTTTTATTCGGGATGAGATTAATCTGATTAATCGTTGAACAACCCTGATTGTATAGTTTCTATATAGAAACAAAACTGTATGTGGGTGTGTATGCGGACGTATATATAGTTTAAAAAAGCACTGTGTGTATATACATATACATACATACACACACATATATACTGTACATGAATAAAGAAGCAAACTTTATATACATCACACAGTATAACTGTACACACTAACATTTACATTTAGGCATTTGGCAGACGCTTTTATCCAAAGCGACTTACATTGCATTATCCTATACATTTATACATAGGTATTTGCAATCCCCAGGGATCGAACCCACAACACTGCGTTGTTAACGCAATGCTCTAGCCACTGAGCTACAGGAAAGCTACACACTTACATTATTGTAACCCTTTAAAATCCCTTTTAGCATACTTAAATTGCACATTTTGCTAAAATGACTGCCTGACTGTACATGATCAGTTACATCTGTTATATAAATATAGTATAATATAGTTATTATAATGGGACTCTTAACTTCAAACCAACGCGTCTGATTCTTAACATTATGTTTACTGGTTTATACTATTGCAGCAGAAATGTAATTTAATGAATGCCTTCCAAGAAAACAGACATCCCAACACAATCACTCACAAACTCATAAGCGCACTGATCTCTCTTGTTGCATTTTCAACGGATGTGATCGCTGAGTATTTCAACTCTCCATTCTATAATTGAAATTACAGACCAAGCTCTTTTAATCCCACACACAGCATTACTACACTAGGAAGTGGAACTTCAAGTGTGCAGTCAAAACAGACAGCATCATACATTGGCCTGCCCTGTTTCCCACAGTCCCCTTGAGACATTCACACATGACGCCGAGAACACTCAACGACACTTTCATGATCAATGAAATTAGGTTACACATGTTTTTAGGTTAACAATGGTGTTAGGTTTTACAGAATAATAACAAAACTGCAATCATTCATCACTACAATATCTGTACCACTTCCTTGCAACTGGTGCGTCAATGTACGAAACAAAAGGTGATCTTTAAAATATATCCTTTCACTTGTGAACAGCCAAAACAAGGCAAACAAATGCTTTTCCTCTGAGAGCCCTTGAGCGGCTTGCTTGCTGCGCATGAGGTTTCCTGCAATTGATAAGAAAGAACTGATTTTGCATTTTCATTTATTTGGACATGACCCTCTTAACCCGTAGGGAAAATAATGCTGACAAATTGATGTTCCGTTTACAGTTTGCACAAGCGGGGACCTGTAAGCTTAACCTATTTAACTTCATCAGGTTCAGGCAAAACAAACTGTCACCTGACGCATCTACTACAATGAATATGAATCTTGCATTATGGTCAGTCACAGCAAGACATAAAAATACAGATTTCAACAGAAACAGAACACCCATCATATCCAAAGTTCTACACATGCTCCTCACCTTCCATTTTTATGGCCTATTTTATCTTTTTTTATGCTTTCTGCGACAATAAGAATCTACTATCAGCTAGTATTAGTATTCGGCAGACTTTTAAAGCAGAAAATGCATTGATTGGATCAAAGTCTGTGTTGTGTGCAGGATGAGTCATCACTACCATTGGCCCACTTTTTGAAGTGTAAATTAGCAAACAAACGACCTCAAAGATAAATGACTAATATTAATACTAATTGTATTTCTATGTGGCTTTAAATATAACTGAAACAAATAAGAAGAGGAAGAAACAGACAAGAAAAAGAGAGAGAAACAAGTAGAGAAATGCTTTTAAGTTCAGTACACATTCTGTGTCTAGCTCTGCTCTGTGTTTCTAAGCCCACACTTTAGACGCTTTTATGTTACACGATCACTTGAATTTGAGCTCAGGAGGAGGCAATAGGTCTCTGGGTGAGAAAGCCCCAAACAAGCTATAGACCAGATGTATGATGTTATATGGTCAAACTGGCAAATACAAAAGAACCAAAAACAAAAGGCATGAATTAAGGGAGAGGATTTCAAAAGTGTGTTTTCAAAACAGCCCAGCTGAGAGCTCAGATACCTCTCCTCCCTCTCTCTCTCTCTCTCTCTCTCTTACACACCGTCTGCATCTATGCTTTCACTCTGTTATATTCTCTCACTCTCGGTCTCTCCCTCTCTCTCTCTTTCTCAATACCCCCCGAGACTAAACGCTTAAAAGGGGGAGGAAAAAAGAATAGAATAGAGACCATTTTTGCTAATTAGTCGAGGACTTAGCAGGGACAGGCTATGCCGCCTTAGTTTTTCATGTGCTGTCCACGGGCCGTCGCCCGGCCTGTGAAGTCGAGCCTGTGTGGTTAAGAGCCGAAGAAAAGGGAAGGCCTTTTACACACAAACGGCTCAGTGGATATCCTGAACAGGGCTCTGGTGGGGGTACCGCCACGGAGCTGAAAATGGAGACTAACCATTAGGATTTCAGACTTCAGAAAAAGGCTAAATAAGAAGTGTAAATGGCGCCCACCCCCCACCACAAGCCCAAGACAAACTCTCACCGGCAATGACCAGGAATGGGTCTAAGTCCAAGATAAACTGGGCCTTTTTTCCAGCAGTCACAGTCAAATGATCACAGACATACCTCTACTCGGGGCTCGATGGAGTGGGAATAGTGCATGACAAGATCCAAACAACCTTATCATGTCTAAAACATGCTGGATAGTGAATAAAGGAAAATATGTGAGGAAAAAGGCAAATTAGCACGAAAAGTATTTGTTATATTACCTTAGTTTACAATTTGTCTTAAAATGTAACAACGGAAAAATAGAAACCGCAAGATACAGATTCTTGTTGTCGTTTTAAATGTACTGAACTTTTCACCGCTTTTGAATTTCAACCACATTTTGTATTATTAGTGTGTCTTTAAAATGTTTTGTTGTTTTTATTAATAATAATAATTTAAAGGTGTAAAACAAACTATTAAGGCAAAATCCCAAACTACAAGCCTGAAGCGATCTATTGTACACATTTGTTTCCAACCATTATTATAAATAATTTATACTGCACTTTCGCTCAAACAATTTGTTTATCAGCACCACAGTTTGTCATTAACAGACTTCAAAGGTCACACTTTCTGGTTTGATCTTACCAGTCAAAAGTTCAAATCTATCTTCGCAAAATAAAAGAAACTTTTCATTGCACTCATCTGTCAACTTCCAACATAACTTTGTTTTTAATAGAATTTGCCATTTAGCCCCTGATGAAAGACCTCTCTTATTTGTTTAACATTTTGAACGCATTACATCTGAGGTAACGCAACGTGCATACACAAGCAGTGCATCGAAAGAAAACTCTCTCAGAGATTTGGTACATTTCAGACCCCAAGTTTGATATCTTGCTCGTTTCCATCTGTGACTGCTAAAAACTTTGCAATGGTTTCCGTTCGGTGTTAAACACATTTTGTGTATAAACATTTAGACTACAATTACGTCTGCATTCATTTACTTCTGTTTTAACCTTTATTTGTAATTATCAGACCTGCTGAGTGATATTATTATGGAAAGTGCTTATATTCAAATATTTTCAATCCATTTCCTAAACCTAATCCATTTTTAACCCTGTTAGCGGAAAAAAAAACACCACGAGAAAAACGAAAAAACTCTTTAGACTCCCACTCAAAATGAATTCATAAAAAGGGGGAAAGCAAAGTTCAGGGCATTAAATTGATTTACATTTTGGAAACCGTCAGGTCAATTACAAGGCTGTCCTTAAAATATGTGTTAATAATCACAGCGAGTAATATATGCGGAGAAATGGCAGACAGCATTCCAGCCTAAAACCTCTTAATACTCCTACAGTATTTCATGTCATCTATCAGGGAGACTTAGAGAGGATGTTGAATAGCACATCCTCAGAGGCCACAGTCTACATAGAGACACCAGAGCATGAAGCCTTAACAAGCAATCAGTCAAATGTGACACCAGCGAGAGCTTTTCCTGGCAGGAGAGAAGAAAAGAGTGGGAGAGAGGGAACACGGAGGCGGCGGACAGCCGCCGCGTTCCCTTTAGTTTGGGAAAGCGAGGACAGGAAGTCAGCGGCGAGGAAGAGAGATCATGAAAGCAAAGGTTCAATGATCACCAATGAAAAAAGGGTCAACGTCAACTACTAACGTGAGTTTTTTTTCTTTCACAAAAGCTTGTTCTGCAAAAAAAGGAAAGGAAAGAAAGAAACACAGTTGTTTTAAAAACGTGGCCGTGCGCTGACTTTCAAAAGGTGTACACCTCAGATTAACAGATACAAAAAATATAAAGACTTCTTTCTTTTGTCCTCATTGTATATCACAGAAAGGTTTGGCACCCTTTCTATTAAACCAAGGGCACCAGAGATATTCCTCACGCTCACTACAGTCCCATAAATGTCCGGGATCAAAATGGAGGCAATGCCATATGTCAGTTATATGGCACTATAAGAGGTTTTAAGAAGTGGAGTAATAGAGCTATTCACCTGATCCCAACAAACGCTTAAGAGCAAAAATCCTGTTTGCATTTTACTCACTTATGAAGCCTCCATTATTTTGTTGCTTACGTTTCATCCCTACCTAATTTATAGACCTGAATTATAAAATGATAGGAAATTGAATGGCGTGAGACAGACGCAGACAGTAACGTGCAGCCTCGCCATGTTGCCTCGGTTTTCGTGTTTCCCACGAGATGAGACGAGACAGGAAGCCAGCGTTGAAGTGCCAGGAAACGTAGCGGCACTAAGTCAGCCTCTGATTAAAATTCACACCGCTAATAGGCTACAGGACAAAGGACGCACGCGACTCGCCACCGGCGCGGATCAATTCTCGTGTAATTTCGCAGAGCATTGTTGACAATCCTGTTCTAAGATCCTGCTGGAAAGTCAGTGGCTTAATACACGCGTCTGCAACGTGCAGCACTGTCACCTCTCTACCGGCTCTAACATCACACAACATTCCCGTCGCATACTCATTTGCTAACAGAAGCCCCGCTGCTGTCATCAGGCAGACCTGAGTAGATGAGCTCCTAACCGTGAGCGAGTGAGGCGCAGTGCTGTTGAAACAGGTAATCATGGTGGAGATGATGGTTGGAGAGCATAGTTCAGCAGGGCGTCTCTGAGCCACATTGAGCGACAGTGTGAAAGCGCTGAGTAATCCTGCCGCATTAAAAGCAGACAGGCACCAATATCACACCACAATAGGACATGTACAAAAGAGAGAAAATTCTAAACCGGCCACTTATGTCATCTCTCTGCAGCTGCCACTCAATGCTAGACCGAGCACCCAATCAAACCGCAGCCGTCGTGATTGACAGCCACTAACAAGGACTTTACCCGAGTGATGATATTAACAAAGACAGTGTTGTTGTTGTTGGGCTTTGCTCTTGATTTTTTCCCAGTTACAATGGGAGCTGATAGTGTTATTTCACAGTCCATAAATCAATCAATCTTTCTATCTGTCTATAATTGACAAAACATTACATTGGACCTTTCTTTCTATTTTACACAAGGGACGATAATCAAAACTATAATAACACAAAAGCAAGCAGGCAAATACACATAGTATACAATTCGGATACAAAGTTACCGAAGTGGCCAAAAAAAAAACTTTAAATCCTATATTTGATAAAATTATGTATTTTAGCTTTTGCAAAGTAACTCTGGACTCTTTCCATCTCTCAACCGACCTATGAAGCATCTGTGACCTCAGGGTAAAATAATTGTTATACTTATTAATAACAATAATAAAAAATAAATACAACGTGTACAGTATATATATATATATGTATATATTTATATTTGTGTAAAATATGTTTGTATCATAATTTATTTTATATTTTTGTTTATTATATATGTATATACATGTATTATTTATCGTATAATTTATGTTTATATTATAATTTAAATCTATGTGTATATGTATATATTTATTATATAATTATATAAAAAATATATAATTAAATAAATTATAATAAAAACATAAATTACAAATACAACAATTATAATATAGATCTAAATTAAATAGTAATAATAATAATAACAACACTACTACTACTGCTACTACTACTAATAATAATAATCATTTTTTAAACAACTGTAAACATTTAAGCATTAATGTAGGGATATGATCTTAAATATTAAATGACAGTAATTCAGTTAAGTGTGCCCGAAATACAATCACACACACACAAGTACACGGACGCGAGCCCACACACACTCACACTACAGTAACACTACCAGTCAAATAATATATATATATATATATATATATATATATATATATATATATATATATATATATATAAACTAAATAAAATAAATACATATTTTAAACTGAAGGAAAAAACTAGATGTTATGTGTATTCAGCACTGTCTAATAAAAAGACTAGAGAAAGAGAAACAGCGAGGGAGACACCGGAAAACCTCAGACAACAGTGTATCTGTAAAACATCTTGCATCTATTTCCTTTCTCTCTCAAACTCTAGTGAACCACTAAGAACTCTGATACACATCCAACAGTATTTATTATTCCATCTCAATGCTGATTCTGTGTTTCATGGATTGCAGCCGCTTTCACAGCAGGAAACAAAGAGTTTGTGTGCCCTGACTGTGGACGCTGGAACTGCAGTATAACTGCTCCCCCTGGTGTACATTATTAGTATCAGTCAAACGGGGGCCACAGTTCACCAAGGGGTGTCTGTGAACCCAGCTGGCTCTAAGATGGCTGGGTGAAAGCTGGGAGACACTAATTCTGCTCAATGAATCCAATTAGAGTGTCTCACCCATTTGGAGGAATACGTGTCTGCTCTTCCATTATCCCACGGTTTCACACTGGACGTGCCAAAATGATTTGTTATTGTTCGTGCGTTGTTATTTTTCATTGCATTTATTTATTTTATTTTTTAAACCGACAATGGTGTAAAACATAGGGACCTAGTTTAAAAAAAATAAAATGAACACACTTACACCTTCACATGCATTATTTATATAGAAGCTGCCAAATGCTACCTGCTACATTCATTATGTATTAGATATACAGATTTTTTTTATTAAGGGTTCTCAAGTTAATTCAATTATTTTTTCTATTTTTAAATTGTCAATGGAGATTCATTGATTTTTATCCCATCAAATCCTACCTATCAGTAACTTACCAGCATACGAGCACGGCTCAGGCAGTGAATCACATAAGACCGCTATTATGAGTCATTAGCGTACCTTATGCTTTAAACCCCATTCAGGGACTATAGAGAGCAGACTTAAATATGTCGAGCTGCTCGGTCCCTACAGGGTTAAATGCACATGTGCTCTCACCCTCTCTCTAACACACACACGCACACACACTGCCATCCTGAAAGCACACCAGGCTGCCTGTGCATACAGATGCACTCATCATAATTCATTTAAGCCCATAATTCTCAGCAGGCTAATGCCCCACAAAAGACCCTCAACATCCTTAAAGAGTTAAATCATCACTTTGGGGAAGGAACAGGGGAATGGAGAGGGAGAGAGGTTGTATGCGTGTACGTGTGCATGTGTGTGTGTGTGTTGTCATTTTCCAAGGATGACTAGAAGTGCTCGGACCATTCCTTTCAGTCAAGTATGTTGCCACGCAAGGGATTAGTGTGTGTGAAGCTCCAGGTCTTGACCTGCAAGCCTGGAAGCCAGGCTGTAACCTGACCCCATACCAGGTGTATGCCTCCGGGTCAATAGGTTGGGAAAGCACGCAACTAAAGACAGCTCCTCCATAAAACCCCATACTGCTTCAATTAAATGTATTCCAAGCATTTCAAAACACCAGACCGGAGCCGTGTAAACTTAAGCTCCACCATAACTGCACATTAAACGGTCGTGTTGCACAAGTGCGCGGAAAAACTCCAAAGGTCACAAATACATCACCGTAAAGGCAAGAGGCGAATAAATTAAATGCCAACATTACACATTCTAATAGAAAAAATGTTAATGGTGAGATTACCCGCCCCCCCCCCTTTTTCCAGCAAGACTTTGCTTTTACTTTCAAAATAATTTACAGCGTCTTTAAAAAGCCCTGTCATCTGCAGCCAGAGACCCATAACTGTCGTGAGAGTCGATCATTTACCCGGTGATCTCTTAAGTGTTAGGTGCTAATGGGAGGGAGCCGTGCAAAACAGAACGGAATGACTTACAGTACATCTAACACTACATCTTATTTAGAAGTGGAGGACCGGGTGGGGTGGACGGGGGGGCTGTATCATATCATAACACATTAAGCGTGCTGCAGCAATTTAATTAAGCTTTGGGCACTACATGAGCAGTGGTGTGTGTGGTGACTGGAGATCTCCAAACACTGAAATACTGCAGGTCTCAAATATTGACCATCTATTACATGCGGTAACAGCCTAATACAGCAATGGAAACCGTGATCAGCGTAAAAACTGCTTGCGCATGTATCCTTAGTGGCTATATGTCTGAAATGAGTAATGCTTATATGCCGCTGTAACAGTCGTCTTATTAATCGTTTTTATGGAGGAGCAAATGTTAAGTCGCATATTGACATTAAAATGAATATTGTATTACTTATACATTATGTTTATTTCAAGTTTGTAGAAAAATCAAAGATGCCAACAATCAAGGTCCTGCAAAGACCCCTATGACATCAGCACCTTTGTTTTGATGACTTACAGTATGACAATAAGCCAAGAGCGTCAGTGTCATACCGTAACACACCGCGAGCTAATCTCCCCAGCCCTCTCCGGCCCCGGAGGGTTAATTGCAACGGCCTGCCCTCGCTCACTCTGTTTGGATAGGTGCTTCTCGTTGCGAACAGTCAACCCTTTGTGTCGCTTCACTTTAATCTGTGACTTCATTAGGGAAGGAAATGGGAGTAAATACAAAACCCTATTGTCTTTCTTTAGGGAGGGAGGCTACAACGCTTGCTCGAGATGTTGTGTAACTATCTTGTCTGTAATATTCATTACACACCTAGGTCTCGGCCTATTGGTCTCAATTATGCCACAGAGAGAGGGGAGAGGAATGTGTGCATCTATGCCAGTGAAATACACAATGTCCTGACTTGAGTCATGCGCTCTAATTTCTCAAGGAATGCCTTATACTAATATTCCTGTCTGTTGTTGGAGATGTACGTGTCAAAGCTCAGCATAGTCTCAACAATAACCTCACACATGCGAGCTGGGAAGATTGGTTTTAGACGGAACCGGACATGGATTATAAACAAATACATTATTTTTGTTTCTTGCTTTGGAAAACAAAGTGGCGGAGCAGCCATAACAGTTACACTAGTCGATTTGCTATTGACATACTGGTTGCATTAAACACTACATTTTGGAGTATCCGAGATCGGAAAGGACGGCATATTACAAATACTCATTCACTGAAAAAGCAAACAGAATTAGTCAATGAAACGGGTGCTTTTTCTATTTTGAAAAAGTACAATTTAGATTTGAACCATTCAGCAACTTTTTAGAATGCTAAACAATTGAAATGGGTAATTATAAATTGTATGTTATATAAAAAAGTATTGTTTCATTATTTTGGTAGTCTGTTCTCAATTTATGTATCATATTGAAAAAACAGTTCCTCTTATAATTTTTCATAAAAGTATCAGGAATATGTTTAACTATTAAAGTTTTTAGAAATTTAGAACAAATAAAATGATGTTGATAAATCTGATCTATGACAATATTTTTAAGAAATGTTTTAATTAGAATTTTCACATAAACTTAACTGACAGTATAATACATTTACTCCATAAAAAATATTTTTAATAATAATACTTTTTATTAATAGTTTATGTCATTAAAATAGACTTTAGATTTTGTGATTGTCACACTTTATAAACTGCTAATCTTGTCAATGACTCAACAATGAACATGCACATGAGGCAAATTTTGATAATTACGGAAAATTATTATAAGCACTGAATTATTATTTTTGGTGCCTAAAAGTATGACCAATGATATTTACTAACATTATCCATCACATTTACCCACAAAACAAGTATTTTACAGCCCAATATTAAGCCTTTACTGTAACACCGTCACTTATATTGACTAAAAAGGTTAAAAGAGATGTCAACCCGTCGTAACCATACAATTGTTGCTATTCAAATTCATAATCTCCTTCTTGCTCCATCAACGTCCCTCTCAGTCCCCTCCTATTTCCTCTCGTTCACGCTCCCCTCGCATTCTCCCCGTCTTAGTAAAATGAATTCCGTGGCGCGCTTGCCAAATGACCCGTGACCATGGGCGGACAAGGTTACCACTGCTGACTTTTACTGCCTCTCTGGTCTCCTCTCCGCACAAGCCCTGTGCCTGCCTCAAATACGAAGGCGGATACCAATAATAATAAAAAACAGCAAGATGAGGGGGAAAAAAACACAGGACAAACCTGCTGTTCCAATACCCCCAAGGCCAGACCTGACAAAAACATCAGTGTGATGACAGCAAAGTATGTGAGGTGCATTTAAAAAAAATGAAGAATTGTGGGAGGAGTTAAAAGGTGACAATGCAATGGAGAGGAAAAAAGAATGATGGGAAATTTTCTGGTTCTCCGTGGTGACCTCTGATATGCTTCTGCAGTGTGCACTTTGATGATAACCTGCTGTCTACATAGGCAGCTATCTAACTAGAATGGAACCTCATAAGTGAGCAAATTAGCAAAATTTTATTTAGGCAGCAATGCTCTGCATTTTAACCAAATCTAATGCATGCACTACAAGATGCGCATCACGCACCAACATGCATGAATACACATGGCCCACACACATTTTGTGCAAAAAAGTCTAATTTTAAGATTTATGATTTGAGTATAGAATAAATTCCCCTCACAATCTTTATTTTTTTTGCTCACTGCAATGCATTATGGGATTACTTAAACACAGCATCTATAGGCAGCTCACCAGGAAAACTTATTTACAGTGAGGATTTATGTCCGATTCAGCTCCTGCTTGTACGTCACTCCCAGACAAATAACTCAAAGCAGAGCCGTCGATCAGAAAGATGATTTTTTATCTTTAATAGGACGTTATATACTCCTAACACAGGCCGTGGCATCCATACATCACACAGCTAATGAGAGAAGTGGCTCACAGATGTCTTCTATCTGAAAGATGTATAATAAGGTTAGCAGCTCTGTAACAGAGGTGGCATTATCACCGTGATCCCTAATGGTAAGGTATGGCTTTAACAGATGGAACTGAACCTAATGAAAAGATGCGTTTCAATACAAAACTCTGGAACAGAAGGCACAGGCTTCTACAAGAATAATATGTTTCAAAATATGGTTGCATGTGGGGCTTTGTGTGTGATGGTGAGATGATCATGGCAATATATCAAAATGTGTTTTTCCCTCTTCTCTCATCCTTTTTTGTATAATCCTTTTTTACTAGGGGTCACAATCTTTCACTACTTTCTTAAAGGAACAGTTCGCACAAAAAAGAAAACATTGTGATTATTTACTCACCCTCATGTGTTTCCGAACCCACATGCTTCTATTTGTTTCTGTGTAACACAAAAGCAGAAAGCCATCTGATATCTTGAACAGTGTAAGTTTAAGCATGTAGAACACACATCAATATTCTTTTATTAACTGTGTTTATGTCCAGATTTCAAAGTCACTTATTTGATTACCAAATTTATTTGAGGTCCTTTTTGGAGATATAGCTTCTATTATATATAATAATATATTCTATTATTCTTTCAGCAGGGCAACCAACAAAATGTAAAGAATAGCCTGTGAAAGTATAATCTTTAGATTTTGATTTAGTTTGACTGACTGACTAAGGCCATGTCAAAGACTTACAGTAAATCGTATTGAAATAAATGGTTAAAATTAAACTCGGATGCTTGTCACTAATAACTACATTTTTCGCCCAGTTTTCACAAACTGGGTCACACTTATGAGTGCAAGTTGCGCCTATTATTTACATTGATAGTTAACTCTAACAATGAACAATTGAGCAGTTTCATCAAGCACCCGTTGCACTTACAGATTGCTGGCAGTGTCTCAAGCCTGACTTTCCCAAGGCTGGCCAGGAGTTCTCATCTCTTATCATCTAAAACAATTATGAACATTGTAGTATAAGTTATCCCTCCATTTCTCCCTTATTTATTGATTCACCACACAAACTTATGTTTGTGAAGTTGGCTAGTTAGATACAAGTTATTATACCAACAATATCTTTACAGTTATGTTAATGATAACAAAATCCGCAGTGGTTTTATGAGTTATCAGCAGAACGTATAATACACCGGTGAACAGAGAAACACGATTGCGACCCGGGACCCCGCGTACAGCGTTGCATGAGCCTCGTCGGGCTCATTTTCTGTAACACCTGCAGGCGTCACCCGAAGCGGCAGTAGCTTTAGGGGCAGGCTTACAAAAACACTGAAATAGTGTAGTTTAAATGCCTGCCTTTCATGATCTCCTTTTGTTTCATATCTCCCTGTTGTATCAAATGGTCCAAAAGTCAGCGTGTCGCACTTTTCTGACAAAAAATGATGTTGTTAAGCATCCCCGCACTTTATTAAGTGGGTATACGGAAATCCTTTATCTTTTCTAGTGGGTATACGACGTATGCCTGCGTATCACGTTGACTACATCACTGGTTTTAACCCATTGTTGGGTCAAATATAAACCATTTGCTAGATTCATTTAACCCAACAGTTGGGTTTGTCCATTTTTGAAGCAATGCTGGTTAAAATTACCTTATTTTTTAGTGTGTGTCCTTACAAAAACGAACCATGGATTTAACCACATCAAAAAAACTGTTACTCAACAGTTCTTTTTACTCTTTTCTGCAGATATAGTCCACTTCCAAAATGATATTCATTAGAAACCCAGCCTAAATTAAAATCATACAGTTTCAAACTTTCCTCTCTACCTCAGAGTGAAAAAGTGCCGTGTGTGTGTGTGTTTCAGGCACCGCAGTGTGCTCTCTTAGCCTGGTCCTTTATGTAAACACGTAGAAGTGAAGTATTGGAGCTGAGAGTCTTTCATGTGTATGCCTGCGGCGCTTCTCTCCCTGCAGAGTGCTTACATTAAAACAGTAATAAGACTTACGAGGCCCTCATCAGGTTGTAAGAGGTGTGTGTGTGCGGATAGCACACTACGCTAAGCTAATTGTTATACCTGTGTCCATCCTTGTTAGCACGCCTCAGGCTGTCCGCTCGAACCCCGCAAGAAAACGCGAACTTCAAACGTTCCTCGAACCTAACTTATTTTTTTCCACATATGTCACCCAAACAGTCAGCCGACACAGGCATCTGTGACCGACTTCACCTGAAGAGGACATGACTGTTAAAACGTTTGTTCGTGAATGGTGCCGTGCTTGCCCGGCGGAGATCTAAACCGATCAGCTTGTTTCTCTTTGTATCATGTTCTATTTCTCTCAACTCGATTTCGCTCGGCTGATCTGATGGCTGAGTAGCCAACAATCACAGCTGTCAGATATCTCTGTCAAATCAGCTTCCTCGGCAGACTCGAACAGCAGTCCTCCGTGGTTTGGCTGGAAACTAACCCACAGCCTTAAAATTGAATGTACAGTGCATTACTAAAAATATGTGGACGGCACATTTGCTTGCTGTCCCAACTGTTTTTGTTAGGTTTCACTCAAGAAGATGGAAGTCCATTTAGAAGTAATGGATTGTGACAGCACGGACAGAGTATGACATTATATGCCTGACGCCAGCTTCAATCACTTCATGCATGCAAGTTCCACAAAAATCACTTTTGTAGTCTCCGATGGATAATCACGTTTCAAATGGGGAAGGGTGCCTGCACTCATGAGATCATCATCAAGTTACTTTAAGATTGTCTGCTTTGACAGAGGCATTTGTGAAGTCATTTCAGATTAGCTATAGTGCCTGACGGAGGACACATTCTTATGTTTCTGCTGGCCAACAGAGAACACCCTATTTCAAATAGTTCTTTTAAAATTAACTTTTTATGCCTCTAGGAGACGTCTGGTGCAAAGCAAAATCCGGTGCATTGTGCAGACCACTTTGCCAGATGTAAACACCGGTCCAGAAGTACCTCCGGTTTCATTTTTTTATCTTACATATATAATTACATCTTAAAGATATTTGTTTAAGATTTTGATTGGGTAATAAATGTTCTGTTGGTCGTTTTTGGTTTAAACGTTTGTGTAGTGTTGAAGGTCCAGTGTATGAAATTTAGCGGCACCTAGCGGTGTGGTTGCGAATTGCAACCAATGGCTCACTCCACAGCTCAACCCTCCCTTTCGAAGCACTACGGTGGCTGACACAGAAATAAGATATTGTCACGTTTTCACTTCTTTGCCGAAGGAGATAACGTATTTAGGAAACAAGCTCTGTAGAGCAGTTTGTCCGTTTAGGGCTACTGTAGAAACAACATGGTGAATTCCATGCAAGGGGACCCGCAGTGTATGTAGATAGAAAAAGCTCCTTTTAAGGTAATAAAAACACAACTGTTCATTATGTAAGAACTTTATACACCTCTGAACACATAGTTATGTAAATTATATTGCATTTCTGTCAAGAGATCCTCCAAAAACGTACATATTGGACCTTTAAAAAACTGAAACAGGAAGTTCTTTTGGACCATAAGTTTTTAGACGTGCAATTTTTTTATTTTTTTAATATTTGCGTAAATTTAAGCTTAATACATTTTTAACACCAGTCGTAGTCTTTTGTACGTTGTTTTGCCATAAACTACCTAAAATTTGGAAATGCTAATGATGCAGAAACTACATATCGACATTCTTTTAAAAAAGTTGCTTCAAAATGTTCTTCACAACCTTCAAGAGAAGAACCATTTACCCAAAGATTGTCAATAAAATCTAAATCTTACTTTGTTTGTAATCTTCCCGCTACAAAAATCTTTTGTGAAACAGAAAGTTCCTTCAGACGAAAAGGGCTCTTCTATGGCATCGTTAAGCACCCCCTTTATTAAGAGTGTATTATTTAAAATCAATAAATAAATCAATTACAACACACATCATGGCGAGAGGTATGGGAAACACTCCATATACCCGTCTGGCTTTCCCAGTAATTACAGTTAAGACAAATCCATACAACATGACATTACATCCTATAAAACTGCAGCTCCAATTATTTGGCAATAATTTGGAGCGGCTCATTTTCTGCTCCAACACCATACCCAAAATAAGACCCATAAAAATATGTATTATTGAAACTAGTATAGAGAAACTCGACCGGCCTGCACAAAGCTCATACCTCAACCTCACCGAACACCTCTGGGAAGAATTGGAATGCCAACTGCGAGCCAGACCCCACTGACGCTTGTGCGACTGAATAGAAGCAAATCCCCGTAACCATGTTCCAACATCTAGTGGAAAGCCTTCCCCGAAGAGTGAAAGCTGTTATAGCAGTAAAGAGAAGGATTAACGCGGATGGTTTTGAAATGTTAACAAGCAGACGTGTGTATAACGTTCATGCGTCCACATATTTTGGCCATGTAGTGTAACACATCAAAAACCATTAAAAGGCACCAATGAGAATACTTATGCACTATAACAAGCAAACAACAAAGCACCGTTCCTTAGCGGTCGTAAAGTTAACCGTGCTTCATTTTCAGTGCTGTAAATCAACATGCAAACTGCAGATCTCATTTGGCGAAACGCAAAATCTCATTTCATTTCTGAAGTGGCCGAAACGCGCATTAGCTATCGGCCGTGCTATTCCAAGCCGCGACGGAGGCGTTTTCCTGCGCTTCTGCTTCTGGATATTTTTGTCAGCATTAGATCAGAGTGTAATCTAGCGGCCATGTGCACCATGAGACCATGAGCATAATACAAAGACATCACTCCCGAGCCCCATCGGCCCTCCTCTTGTGTCAGCACTTGAGATCTCAATCTCCACCTTAAAGGGCCCTTCTCTCGCTTTCTTTGTGTCTAGCCAGAGAGGTTACATCAAGAGGGAGAAGGAGGGGAAAAAGGATTGTTGTATTCGAGAGGGAGATGGAGACAGAAAGACAGTGAACAAGGGGAGATAGGTGGAGAAAGAAGACAGAGATGGGGGGTTGGTGTACGTGTGTGCGCGCACATATGTGTGACACCGTGTGTGTGTTCTTCTAGGGGCTCCCTGGGGACCGGGATCCTGTCATAGAGATCACAACAGACTGTCATGCTCACAGCCAGAAGCTGGAGAAGTCGAGATGAACGAGAATAAAGACCGCTGGCCGGTTCTGTTCTGCCGCGGCCATGGCTCGCACACAAGCAGTGCGACGGTTTCGAGAATAAAAGGCGGTTTTGAACAGCAACAACAGAGGATTAAGCGTAAGCACTTTACAGCTGGAGCACAACCACTCCGTGCGTCTACCACAGCTGCATGCAGTCTGCAAGAGGCTGAAAGACACAACACCACATTATCTCTGGACTCAAAACCCTACGCCGATACATTTTCCGACGTAGAATCTTTAGTACGCGAGACAGATTTTGACACGGGATATCTGATGTCCTTGTCTCTCCATATGTTTGATGTGAGCGGGGAGGGGTTGTTCTCTATCAGTATGAGCTAAACAGGATGCCAGGATGTTGACAGGAAAAAATAATGATGGTCACTCCTTTGATCTCACACATATGTTCAAACTCTCGCGCTTTCTGGCAGCCTGGCTTTCCTTTCCCCTACACAAACAAAGAGGAAGAAAAACAGAGAGAGTCAGTCACTGAAAAGCGACTATGTCATCTTATATCGACACACAGATCACTTTCTTCTTTGCTGGATGACGGACGCCACCGGCACAGACGCTGCGGGAAAACGTTCCCCGAAGGCAAAACGGCTTTCTTGGCGCAGTCGAGCCAGGGGGGTCCTCAAAGCCACCTAAGTCTATTAGTCTGTTCAGTGGTTCATTCCCCCTTTTGCTTTATACCTGTCTGCTTATCTGGCGATGACAGCAAATTGCCGCGGCTTTACATCATTCAATATGCACAACTGTCATCAAGCCTTCCATCACAGCTACTTAGCATATCGCCTAACAAAAGACCCTCCACACGGTGGGGATAGGTTTGTCACTTTTACTGGCTGACCGTGTTATTATCATCTAATTTACAAAGACAAGATGAAAATTACATGCTATTAGAATTATAAACCTGCCACGGTGTGTGCGGCAAGCCTCAGGTAAAACCGTGAAGAGGGCTCTCGCTGGCTCCGAGCTTGCCCCAAGTTTCAACACAAGCTTCCAAATTATCATATTACATAACACTTTACAACTTTACTATATCATTACCTACAGATAAAATGAGGGGTGTTACCATAACTGTAGGTTGAGAGTAGCGGTTGGTTTTAAAGTTACTGTAAAACTGGAGCCATTCAAATAAAGTTCAGAAAATATAGTGTATAAGGGATAGTTTACTCAAAAAATGAAAAGGTGTCATCATTTGTTCACCCTCAAGTCATTCAAAACATGTAGGATTCTTTTTTCTGTGGAACACAAAAGAAGATGTTTCTCGTCGGAATTATAAGTTTCTATCTGCATTCTGAGCAGGTTAAAGATATTGAGCTTCAAAGTGTTTGCATTCCTTTCGACTTTGCAGATTGTTTTCTTTAAAAAAAGACATAACAAAAATAGGAATAACAATAAAAAAATTCAAGGCGACAAAATGTTTTGAGGCCATACAGTGGAGGTCAACGGGGTCCTAATGTTGTTGGGACACCAACATTCTCCAAAATATCTTCTGTTGTGTTCTGAAGAGGAAAGAATTTTGGAATGACAGGGGGTGAGTAAATAATATTTTCATTTCAAAACTCTTAAAAAAAGTCATTTTAAAAGTCATGCAGTTTAGACATGAGGCCAAGTAAAATGTTTAGTTTTGAAAATCATACAGATGTGAAATAACATGAGGGTGAATGTCTCAAAGATGACATTTCTGGGTGAACTACTGCAGAAGATACTACTGCAGTAATAAAATGATCTCTCTCATTGGAAGAGACTGAAATATGGCTACGTGGTGGCCCACCCACTATTATGCAACAAAGCATAACCAGGGAATGTTGCTCCCAAGCCTCCGGTCCAGGGGTCAACTGTACCTGTTCACTCACTAAACCATCATGTTAGGAATTCTCCACAAACCGGTTGCCGATTTCATGGCAAATTTCCACCCGGGCGTACATCTGTATGGTGTATGTAAGGCAGTCAGCGGGTGTGGGTTCCTCTGGATTAGGTCTGCTCATCAGTTTATCATTCATCATTCAGCGGGGGACAGCAGAGGGCGGAGGGCCCAAATCCCTAATTCTCTGCAGCCGTACCTTTCTTTGTAGGGTCCAGGATTAACGAGGGGCCCTGAAAGAACCTGATGAGTTTAAAGCTGAGGATGAGAGAGGCCTGAAAGGCAGCACAGATCAGGACAGAGATACCATTAGAGACTCTCATAAATCAAGGCATGCTTATAGTAGAGGACTGAAGTTTAAGGAGCAGCTGCACTTTTTAACCTCCACCTTCACTTCCCGCCCCATCCACTTCGGTTATGTACGACCAGAGGGGACAGAAAGCTATTCCCCCCGCCCGAACCTTCCTTCCTGGCAAACTGTGAGCAGCGTGGACATGGGGATTGTCTCCTAATGAGATCAACCTTCTTTAAGAAAGGTGGTTCTTATTGCTTTGGACGTTATTGAAAAAGATTTCAACCTCTCGTTGCTTCGGGCAAGATTTCTTGAAAGCAGAAGAAGAGTGCAATTACATAAAAGGCAGAATGACAAAAACAACTTTGGATATGTAAGAAACGTCAGCTGAATTTACTGGCTTGGCTGCCGTGAAGCCCGCTGAAAAGGAGAGCCTCGCGGCTTCCATGCCTCACGGACCGCTAATGACTGCGCTAGCGAAAATTTACAAGTGGAACCAGATTTTTAAGAGAAACATTGATGAGGCACAACACCTTGCATGGCTCATGAATCAGTCTCTTAGCTTTTTTCATTGCCTGAAAGATTTACTGGCGCATTAGAAAAACTAAGGGAGTGACAGAATTAAGGAAACAGGAATGTAAACGGAGTCAGTGGGGAAATGTCACTAGATTTACTTTATAGTCTGCGTCTAAAACGCCGGCATGATTTACTTCGCTTTTGCTATGCCGCCTCAGTTCCCTCACCGGGTGGCCAGACACAAACTCCGCCGCAAGTTACCCACAATAAAGAGCAGTCTGCCCCTGTAGAGACAGTTGATACAACTGAGAGAGTGCCAAGAGTCGATAATAAGAGGGGTGAAAAAAAGACGTTGCACATCTTTTCACAAGCCTGGTTTAATATTGTGCTATAGGCAGACATCAAAAGATTATGACGGGTATGGCATCATTCAGCAAACAACCTTTAATCAAATTATTTTACTCTGGGAAATAAGCTTTTGAGGCTATTAGTCTGATCCAGAGGAACGAGAGAGAACCTGGGCATCTTCCAGGAAACATCTCTCTGTAAATTTGAGTAGAGGAAAGTTCCCTTTTAGAGGACACAGGAGAAATGCCTTTATGAAATAAAAACCAAGCAGGTGAAAGGGATGTGCAAAGTTTCTACTACAATATGGTAAACACACAATTATAAACTCAGAATAAACTAAAGTGATTTGGCCTCGATTTGGGTTTCTGCAACAGACGTACAGTACAGAGTGTGCATGCTGAGGTCATTGATTTTGCAGATGTACTGCTAACCTCAAAGCCAAGATCTGGGTTTGATTTGCTTACATGACTGAGAGAAGGCAGCTTTATTGCCTTTTATTAATGCTTAGAGGATGCACATGCATTTCATGTAATACTAAACTGAGTTTACATTAGTTGCATAATGTAATACCGTATTAACAGTGTGCATTAGTGAAGATAATGTAGAAATGGCTGGAACACAGTTTATAGTGTTTAAAAAAGTAGTAGTACTGTGCAAAAACAATAATAATAATAATTGAAATGTTACAGTAAGTTGTAAAGGAAATTTTTGTTATATCTCATTCAGAATGCCAAAGTAGTGCCAAAAATAGTTTTGAACTCACCTTCTTTCCTTAAGGAACAGTTCGCCCAAAAATGAAAATTCTGTCATCATTTACTCACCCTCGAGTTGTTCCAAATCTGGAAGTATCTTGGTTCTGATGAACACAGAGAAATATATTTGGGAGAAGGCTTGTAACCAAACAGTGCTTGGCCACCATTGACTATAAAAAGATCTTCATAAATTGCTTTGTTCTGTTCAAGAAGATATTTTGAAGAATGTTCTGGGGCACTTTTGACTACCATTATAATTTTTCCTACTATGGTAGTCGATGGTGGCCAAGAACTGACTGTTTACAAGCATTCTTCCAAATATCTTTCTTTGTGTTCATCAGAACAAAGACATTTATACAGATTTTGAAAAAACTCGAGGGTGAGTCAAATTTGTTTTGGCTGAACTGTCCCGTTAACTAATCAAATTCCTTCATAACAAGGAGCCATGTTTATACTGATCAATTCTTTACCACATTCTCAAGTCCAGTCAATGACAGCTTGAAAGGAACCCTGTAAGGTCAAGACACAGGATGAAGGGGAAATGGTGATGACAAACAAAGGTCCACGCACTCCATTGCCTGGCCTGCCGCCGTGGACGGCCACGCTCCAATTCCTGACTCCACTGGGAGATAACCGGGATTCTCCAGGCCTTCCCAAACCTGGCAACTTCCCGCAGACACCTCTCTTCGCTTCTCCTTCCCTGATGTTATCAGAGGCCAGGACCCACTGTGGCCCTTTGTGGCTCACCGCCCCGGTTTCCGTCCGCACACGTGTGTGTCACATTATCTGTCAAGGGGCCAGACGCCATTTCCTGCGTATTGGACGGGGTGAGTAGGGGACAGGAAAGGGAAAGAACACACAGATCGACATCCAGGGAGGGACGAAAGGAGACATTGTGTGTAAGCGGTGCTCTATGGCCCAGGATTTAGTTTCAAAAATTTTGACAACTTTGATGATATGTTTGTAAGCACATAATTCATACTGAGGTCAAGAGTGCAAGAAGAGTTGGCAGGAACGTGGCCAACATTTTTAAAAACACCATTGAATGTTAAGATATTATTAAAAAAAAAATTACATGTATTTTTAAAACAAATAAATAAAAAATAGCTGTACTTTAATACTTCAAAAACAAACAGCCCGTCATTTTTGGTCCGACACATTGCCAGTCATAACATCCTTGTCTATTTATTAATTTTCCACTAGTTAGCTCTTACAAGTTCAAGGGCTGCATGTCATCGCATATTAGTGTGGAAAAGTAATACAAAAACTGTCAAGACTTCCCGAAAAACATTTCCCTAAATAGAGCCACATGTGCCATGAGGCCATGGAAAACAAACACAAACACAGTGTTCACAGCTTTACAGAAATATTCAACACTCCGTCCATTAGGTGCAACTTAATGAGCCTTCAGAGCTGCGACAGTTAGCTATACTTTGACCCCAATAAAAAAGCTATTTCACAGGAGGGAGAGAATGCGTTTGCCCCCGCCACACGGCTACCATCTGAGTTACAGCCCGGCCGTGATCCTGCGCCATCCGCATCCTCGACTGGGCTCAGGGGTCTGATTTCAATGGCTGCCTAAGCAGAGTTTGACTTTGAAGGCTTTGATCCCGGGGCAATGCTATGGCATTTGACTTCTGGTGAAGGGAAAAAAAAGCAGCGTGTTAGACCTCTAGGGTCAGAGAGATCACTTAAGCGCTGCTGAAAATAACCAGTGGTGAGCTGCGATTTGGGGAATCTGACATTAGCAGGTGCCCCGAGGTGGACTGGAGAGCGCTACAGAGCGGGTCATTGACCTTGGACCATGAAGAACTTTTTTTCCCAGAAAAACCTGGAGGCCTGACTTCATTTTGCAGCCAACACTTTAACTGCTGCTTCGAAGCACCCTGACGTCCACTGCCAACCTTTCGAAAACAAGATTTGGAAAAATCCATCACTTTCGAAAAAAATCCTTTAATTTCAAACCCAAGTGTTACTGAAAATATTTAACTGTTTTTAGAGGCATAGTTCACCCAATAATGAAAATTCAGTCATCATTTACTCACCCTCTAGTAAACCTTTATGGCTGTTTCTTCTGCAGAACACAAAATAAAATATTTAGAAAAATGCTGGCAACCAAACCATGGCAGTACGCATAGACTTGCATTGGTTTTGTGTCCACACAATAGACGTAAATGGGGCCATTCTTCAAAATATCTTCTGCAGAAGAAAGTCAAACAGGTTTGAAATGACAAGATGGTGAGTAAATGATGACAAAATATTCCTTTTCGGGTGAACTATCCCTTTAAACTGCAAAAAAATAGACAGCATGCAGAGCTACAGTTACTCTATCAGTGACACACACCTACTGTATACTTTATATGTCTTTGACTCAGTGCCACTAATATACTATTAACTGCTGTAACCACTCCGATCTAAACAGGAATGTAACTCTAACCTATCTGACAAGCTCAAATGATTTGTTAACATTAGCCACCAGCTATCTTACCCAAGGATACCATTTAACCGAGAAGCAGAAAGCGACACTGTCTTTGCCTACAACGCCGCGAGACAGTATTCAGAGATTGAGCTGTCACTTCTCATGTGTGTCTTTTCTCCTTCTTTTAAAACCACAGACTGATTTAAGCATGAATGCATTTGATACACTGCCAAAACCTCAGCACAAACCTCAGCCGGGAGTGTAGGAATACATAATTATACAATGGGAGTTGGTTAAGTTTGGGGCTTTTACACTACAATCTCTGTCATTCTCTTATTGCAGTATTTCAAACTTATATTGAGAGGTTCCTCCCGCCTCAGCACAGGAAATGAATGTGTAGAAACGACGTCTATTATGTCCTTGTTGGGTGCACAATGCAGATTTGATGTTGAAATGTTTGGTTAGAAAGCTTAAGTTAAAGTGTTTGTTTACTTGAAAAGGAGTGTATAACTTTTTCCTGTGGATCAAAACACAGAATGTAGTGATGAGAAACTTTGTTTGCTACTTTTATGGCATCTTTTTTCATATATTGTAACAACAGTGACTGAGATTCAGTCTCTTACATTCTGAGTAACCTCTCCTTTAGTGTTCCAGAGAAGAAAGTCACATGTGGATGACAGAATCTTTTTTTAAGGGTGAACTATGCCTTTAAGCACTACATTTGCCAGACAGATGACACCGTTTGATGAAGTAACTGTACGCATCCAACATCTACAGCACCACACATGTGGTGTGCACTAACCTCATGAACTTTGGCTCATTATTCTTTGTCAGCAGGCCCTACACCTTTTGAAGAACCGGGGAACCGCTCACCATTTTTCACCTGCTAAAAAGTGAATGACAAGGTCTAAGCTGACGGAAACAGAAGCACTGGTGGTCCCTTCGAAGCAGCAGTCGCTTAAATGAATTCGCATTACTGAAAATAACCCCTGCATCCGTGTCTCTCCCTCAGACAACAACTCCGCCCCCCACCACCCGACCGTATTCCAGCCACCCCCGGAGCTCTGTGACACCAGCAGGTGCTCTTTGTCACTGGACCTGCGGCACATGCTCGCAGACTCCAGAATAGCAGCCAAAGGGCCCCTTCAATCGCCCTTCAGCGCAGCACTCTTTTGTTTCACACTGTAGCCTCGGCTCAATGCCATTTTTGTTCTGGCGTGTCAAGAGTTCGCGATGAAATATGGCTCTGCGGAATATTCATTTCAAGACCCATAAGAGGAGCACACTCAAATGCACATTAAATTGTGTTTTTATGCCTTCTAATGACTCTTTGATAAACTTTTGCTCCGTAACCTAGGGCTCAATGCGAGGGGGAATCCTAGTATGTAATATGAGAAAGCCATTCTAAGCTTTACATCTGTCATGTACATAACAGAAAGGAAAGTTTCAGACTTATGCCTTACAGGTCATGGAGATAAATCTTGTCCGGGCTCATGTCTACTGATGCTGTAATAACAGACATCAATGCGGTTTGTGTAAAACACAACACTTCTGGCATCTGTAGCCAACACCAAAATCTCTCATAATGTATGAACACAAAAGCCAAATGCTTTGTAAAAGAGCACACGGAAAACAAAACACTGGGGAAATACTGTTGAAGTGTCCACATTGTTTATAATACAGATACTTTTTGGACAGTCCTTAAAAGAGCAATGTGGAGGTTTTAGCAGCATCTAGTGGTGAGGTTGAAAATTGCAACCAACGGATCACGGCACCTGTCCCTTTCGAAGCACGACAGCCACTGACAGAGGACAAACGTGTCGTTAGTTTTTCGCTTCTTTACTGAAGGAGATAACATATTTACGAAAATGCGCACGGTAGAGCAGTTTGTCCGTTGAGGGCTACTGTAGAAACAACATGGCGAATTCCATGCAAGGGGACCCGCGGTGTATGTAGATAGAAATAGCTAATTTTAAGGTAAAAAATCATAACACTTCATTATGTAAGGTCTTTATACATGTGAAGACATACAGTAGTTATGTATATTATATTGACATTTTTGTCAACAGATTCTCCAAAAATAACACTCTGCACCTTTAAGCATTTTTACTGTAGTGTTGTAGTTTTATAAGAGTGGTTTTACTTTGATAGATTTGAAGCATGTCACACTTTTTACTCCACTACATTTCATAAATACAAGGTGTTTTTATTTACCTTTTATAGGGTATATACAAATCTAGTACATTCAATCAAGTGTTTTACTCAAATATTTGTACGTGAGTAAAAGTAAAAAGTACTTGTATTGATGAAATGCAGTGGAGTAAAAAGTATATTTTTGGCTACTTTTTAGTTGTACTGAGTATTAAAGATATTAGCAACTTTTACTCTCTACTTGACTACATTTTTGAATGAGTATATGTACCATTTACTCCACTACATTTGTAATAACTAATGCAATTACACATTACATTTTGCATGGCAAATAACTTTTTCTGCAGCAGTTTATTTCTGCTACAGAAGAAGCAATATTGCTATTTCCAGGGCATTAAAGGTATCATATTTTGTGCATTTTGCCCTTACTGAAACTTTTCAACACGGCTTTGACTTTTTGTTATTTTTAACTTAACATTATTTTATTTATCCGTTTTACTGAAGAGACCTTTTTTTGCACTTGAGCTTCACTGAGACTTGGGTGTTTGTAATAGATGTAGGCTATGGTGTCGAGCTTGATTTGTTGCAATTTTGAGGTGTTCAGTTTGATGTGATTGCTCTCCTGATGAATCATCTGTTTCTTGTTTTTCACTGACATATCTCTGACATAAGTCAGAGCCTACATTTGGTATGAGGAAAATACTGGATTACTGTTAAAATCAGATACTCTAAGACTTTTACTCAAGTCGTTTTAGAATTTGTGACTTGTAACTAGTAATGGATTCATTTTCACTGCAAGGTATCTGTACTTTTACTCGAGTAGCGTTTCCAGGTACTCTTTACACCTCTGGATACTTTAATATTAAAGTACATTTTTCCTGATAAAAACACTCAAAGTATAGATACAAAAGAAAATGTAGAGTAAAATACTGTCCACCTCTGCTTCCTGAACATGATTGTAATCTTTGACATACACGTTGTATTAAAAATATTAAGGTTCTGTTTTCACAGAAAGTTCTTTACATTATATAGGATGATTTCATTTTAGAGAAGATTAAATCACAAAAATGACTTTAGCTGTATTTTTTACCGACAGGGTCACAAATGCTTTTATGGCATATTAAAAATGTAACGATACTAAATGGTAACTTGACTTTTAAAGTGTATTTACAAGCAGCTCCACAGAATAATTTAACATTAAAACATGTTGTTATTTGCCATTATTACTGTATACAGAACGTGCAAACTTTATTTCTCATTTCCTGCACTGACATCAGGGAACATACTCGACAGAACGGATTTAGATGTATTAAAATATGTTAACCGGAATTAAGAACATTAGACACTTATCAGTAGCTCAAAGCACAACCAATAAGCCAAAATATTATATAAACAGGCATGTGGGGAACGTTGTGTGCTTTCCAGTTCTGCTGTAAACCGTGGCACAGATCCATGTGGGCCCACTGTTGTAATTACAGTAAATATAATTAAAGTGTGACCATTTGTTAGCGCATGGTATGGCCTGGTATTTTTCTTTCCCGTCGCTCCTAGTTTGCCCTCTGATTTAATTTGTTTTGTTGGTTCGCTGTTCTCCTCAGAGAGCACTTGTTCCGACAAACACGCAAAACTAGGTGTTCTTGTAGCACAAGGGCATGAACACAGACCCCCATTCACCTTCTGTTTCAGTGCTATTTCTCTCACCCACAGTGGCCCCTAAAAATCAATAGAAGTTCAGGATCTAACTGTGTCTGGGGCGCAGATGTACACAACTGTGTGTACAAGTTCAGCCGAGGACAAGCAGCCACAGAGGATTAGTCTCCAACCATATTATTTCCTACGTGACAACTGTACAGAGAGCGTGTGAGTGATTTGCTCACTCAGAGAGTAGGAAATGAGAAATTTTATGGCATCTGGAAAGCAACACTATTCTTTCCCCCTCTCTCCGTTCGTGTCAGTTCCATTTATTTACACCTCTTACAGACCGGCCTCACATCCACCCCGCAAAATCCATGTAGCCACGAAATAGAGTCTGACCCTTTGGTATTTGCATGCCTCTTTATAAACACCGCCATGGCCGACTTCAACGGTCATGAATAATTGCATACAGCGTGTATGCCCTTGGTTAGCGCCGGGCGGATGGTAGAACAGAGCATGTAGCCACAGCTTTGATGTGGAACTCTTACCGCACAGTGCAAGAGCTTGCCGACTAACAAGCGCTCGCAGCCCAGCGTGTATGTCATGGGGGGAGGGAGTCATGGCGCAGGCCACATTCATCAAAGAGAGCCTGAGCTGATGGAACCTAAGTGCAGTGTCATCACCAGGAAAAGGCTTGATAATCACTCATGCTGGAGTGGGATTCGCACAGGCCGGGGAAAATCAATAGGAGTTCACTGGACAGCAGCCTAGACAAAACAATCCAGAGGGTGCGTCTCATTCATCTGCCTGGTCACTCACTACGCAGTGACACTACCAAGGGCTTAGATTCGCTAAACTCACAGTGATGACTCAATTACATTTAATTCGATATTGAAGGGAATGGTCACCCAAAACTTGCCTGTCATCATTTATTCATCCTCAAGTTGTTCCAATCTTGTTTATCGTACCACAAAAGACGTTTGGAAGAATGTTCTGGGTCACCATTGACTACCAAAGCAGGGAAAAAAAACTACTATGGTAGTCAATGGTGACCCAGAATTGTTTGGTTTACCTCATTTTCCAAATTTCTTCTTTAGTGTTCTGCAAAAAAAAGTCATACAGGTTAAAAACAACATACGGGTGAGTAAATGATGACAGAATTCTGAATTTTTGGGTGAACCTTTAAGTCATAAAAAAACCGTGATCAATATTCCTCAGGTAGGTTTTGTTCATCATGCATCTTTAGTCAAAAAAGTACATGTTATTATGAAACAAGTCATATAATAATGAATACTAATACTTTACATTTACATTTATGCATTTGGCAGACGCTTTTATCCAAAACCACTTACATTGTATTATACTTTAGATTTGTATGTGCAATCCCCTGGGATCGAACCCATGACCTTGCCGTTGCTCTCGCCATGCGATAACCACTGAGCTACAGGAAAGCACATTTTATATTGTTATAACGTAATATTGTGCATGTTATTATCGTTAAATCGTTCAACTGATTCAGATATATTTAAAAATACTACCAAATGCATAAATCGTGCGACCTTTTGAGATGGCTGTAGCGACCCCAGAGATAGCCGACTCGAGGGGAAGTACACTTACTAGTGCACTAGGGTGTCCTTCAGTTCAAAACAATTGCCTGATTGACCCTGGTGGCAAGTTTAAATAAATACTGCAAAAACTCAATAGGAGAAGGTTTGTTAATCCAAATATAATCCACAAATTTAGGTTCAATTAAAATGGACTTGTAGCTGTGGGTAATTCAATTTTTTTTTTTAACACATCCCAATAATATTTAAATAGAAATTATTGTCACAAACATCAGCAAGAGTAACTTTTGCTTCTTTGCTTTATATTCAATCATCCGTTTAGCAAAAGCATGTTTTAAGTGGCAAGAAAAGGAATAAAACGCGTTTCACATAACATCACATTCCTTTCACACATCTCTTTTTTTCCAGGAAAAGACTTTGTTTAGCTCATTCAGAATTCTCGTCTTGAAAGAAAACTGTGACTCAAGTGGACTGTACGATTACAAATCTCTCTGAGCAGTACATGCTTAACTAGAGCAATGGGAAAATGTGGAGAGGGTCTCTCTATTCTAAGTTGTGGTTGACCTCATTCGTTTCTGGCTTTCACTCGAAGAAAATAACTTTCATCTTTTCTCGCCATGGCTCTGCGCTTTTATGAGCAAAAAGAGAAGCGAACGAAACACTTGTGATCGACTGTGGCCTCTCGAGACGCCTGTTTTAAGATTATTCAACCTGTTCTTAGAAAAACTGTATTTCGTTTAATGTTTCTTTCCTTGTTTTATATATGAAGCTTATCAAATGACTCTATGCTTTATAAAAACTAATTTGCTACCAGTTACATGGCACAATCTTAATCTTTTACCGTTTAAATGCACCATGAAGCAATAAATTGTATGTTTAAGACTACCAATGCCGCTAATAATTCTTCATTCAAGATTCACTTCCGAATCTGAAGAATTCACAAGCTCCCTCCAAGACACGACTCCCTTAGTGATCCATAACAAAAAAAAATTCAAACCAGCGCTGTCATGAAATGACGCTTTGCACTTCCAATAGGAAACTGCTGTTGCGTGTCCCGTGCTGGCTAGAGACATGACAAAACGCTGAATGGAGAAGAAAAACGGGGAGGGGGGAGACGGATCAATACTGCTCGGGAAATAAGGTAGAAAAGGTTATTTACTTGACATTGATCTGTTGCCACGGCAGCCGAGCCGGTCCAGCGTCTCTTTTGTTAACCTTTAAGCCTGAGTGTACTCACAAACGATAGGGGAGTCCACTAACAGGTGTAAATTATGGATCGAAGGAGGTCGCCATACCTCTGTCACTGCCTGGTGCCTGTGTACTTACAGCCCTGAAGAAATTTAAACATCAATAGGGATAATAAGGACAAATTTATCACACTCAGGTCCTGCAGTCGCACTGCAAGGTCCGCCTGGCGTCCAGAGCAAATGTTTCTCAATCTGAGTTTCAATTGATTCAGACATTCTTTTCCCCCTCAGAAATGATCAATTGTGACATAGCACATTTACTTTCACTCGCTGTGTCGGGGGGGGAAACAGGGAGTGATCATTTTTCCGTTATTAATGCACTAATCATTAAAAAAAGCGTGTAAATAAGGCGTAATCGCATGTGTGGAATCAGATGAAACGAAAAAAGACAGATTTTTTCCTTTGTTAAAGACATGCATTGTAATGTGCTGGGGGTGTTTAAAGGTCCAGTGTATGAAATGTAGCGGTATCTAGTGGTGAGATTACGAATTGCAACCAACGGCTCACTCCACCCCTTTTTTTTTCCGAAGCACTACGGTGGCTGACACAGAACTAAGACGTGGTCACATTTTCGCTTCTTTGCTGAAGGAGATAACATATTTATGAAGATCAAAAAACATACTTCTTCATTACATTAGGTCTTTATACACCTCTGAAGATATAGATATGTATATAATGTTGCATTTCTGTCAATATATCTTTTACCTTTAACTGTAACATTGTAACATTGTAATATTAGACCATCGACTCCCTCAAAATATTTAAAGAAAAGCTCAAACTCTACTCCCAGTATACTTAACAATAATACCGCATTGACAGGAATTTTGAGTTCAGTAATGAAAGAAATTAAGGTGCTCCACAAATCCGATAAATTACAAATGACAAGTACAAAGAGATACAGTTTATTGAGCCATTAACAGCGGCTTTCATAAACTAATAGGCTTGGACACTTTCATTTCCAAAGCAAGCCTCGGGCTAAACAAGGCTGAATCAAAGTTTTGATCAATCTCAGACGACATAACATGCTAATGTTAGCCACTGAAAGTAATTCCTGCAAAGGTCATTGGGTTACTTTTATAAAAACATCAAGACACTCTGACAACGGATATTTCTGGCAAGCCCTCCCAAGCCAAGGGTGCTGTAACTCTAACCCGGCTGTTAGTAACTATTGGCTGAGAGTCTTGCTTGGATCCTTCCCAGCCTTCATCTTCCAACATCCATCATGTTCCTTTTTTGTGCTGGAAGATGGCACAGACCTGATGCATTGGGTGAGAGACTATTTGTCCTTCCATATGTTGATCTTGTAAGCCGCTGTATGCTATCCTGCCAAATTTCGTCCCGTGCCAGCGAAGGACACGTTTTTACAACACAAAGTTTGGCAACTGGTCAAACAGCAGACCTGCAATTTAGGGCTTTGAAAGGCCCAACATGGCTGCAGAGGTCAAGAGGAACAGATTTGAAGAACGTACATGAAGTACACCTGAAAGAGATGATGTGAGACAAATATATATTACTGTACAACATACTAAAGACGTCATACTTTCAGAGGACGGACGTTGACTAACAAAATGCACATGTAGGGAGAGTGGGGTAACTTTTTACATGCAAAGCCGAAATAAGATAATAATATAATATATATAAATATATATATATATATATTCATATAAAAAGATCATATGAATAAAATAAACTAATAATGTATAATTGTTTGTTAGCGTATATTATGTATGGCTACAAAAGTATCATAAACAAGGGGCGTGAAAAGTCAAGGGTGTAAGCAAAATATCAATAATGCAAATTAAAACAAAATGCAGCACATTATTTGTGTATTTGTCTATTGTCTACCAATGACCAACAAACTCACAAATTCACTTTACACTTTCCCAAGTGAAATAGTAGACTTCCACAAACACAAAGTAGCAGAAAAAAATATTAGAATGCTAACATGCTGTTGCTTCCGAGAGTAAATGCAGAGATTACCTTGCTATTGAGATCAACCCCAGCCACCCCATTTTGCAATAAAAAAGGGGGTAAAATCTAATATTAAGTGTCAAGGCCTCAGAGGCAGGCAAAGCACTTTGAGTATTCAGTCTGTGTATCCGGGTGATTCATTCTCGCGGAGAAAGCAAGCCCATGGGGTGAGGTGACCCCAAGAAGCCAAGAAATTTGTTTTTTCTTTCCTTCCTGCTCCCTTCTGGACCGCCTATATCTCACTTCCTGGAAGTACCTGTCCCTCTCACTCACTCTCAAGGACCCAGCCAATCTCCCTTTGTAAATAGAACTATGTTTTATAATTCTCTCTCTCTCCGAGATGACCGTATCAATAATGCAGGGGAACTGCATCTGTCCGGAGTGATGAGATTATTTTTCTGATTTGGCCTGACAGTTATGGTAATAGTTTGCCAAACAATCTACTCTGGCGACAATGACCACAGATTACAGCTGTTTTTAAAACAGCATGGCTGAACGGAGGTCCATGATTGATTGCACATGAAGAGACGGAGGCGGGTAATTCGGCCCCGCCATCTCACTTGCTTTTAACTCCACTGATACTGAAATAATCTCTTTCGTTTATCCTTTTGGGGAAATGCGCAATATAGAGGATACAGAGGGGCAAGAGAGTCTAAAACAGTCTGACGGCAACAAGTGTGCTGCTGTTGAAGAAAAATTGCATTGTGTTGTTTTTGATAACCCATGGTAAAGACGTGATAATGAACCTTGTAAACCTTGGAGAATCTGCTCAGCAAGGCCCGACACACCTGGTACTGAAGTGTATTCTTTCAAAACTTTAAAATTAAAAACATCCAACTTGGAAAAGGTTTGAGCTGTGCAAAAATACAATAAAATAGAATTTAAATCAAAAAATTATTTCATCATTTATTCAACTAAAAACCTGTATATGACTCTTTCTTCTGTGAAACACAAGATATTTCTGTGACCACACAATGTAAGTCAATGGGATCAATGTTGTTTGGTAACCAAAGGTATTTAAATTATATAGAAGAAAGTCATACCGGGTTGGAATCATGAAAATTATCATTCCAACGATGAAATAATTTTATTTTAAGGGGTCATATGGCGCGAAAGCGTGTCTTTGGTGTGTTGTAAGTAGCCCATACATGTATTAGACACGTAAAATTGCAAAAATGTAAGTTTCGGAACAAAAGATGCATTCTATCTATAAACAAATCCTCACCCAGACCTGCCTGAAACGCCTCGTGTAACCACACCCCCACAAATCTACGTCAGTTCGTGGTATGAGTAGAATAAGACCATCAAAATGTATATGCGTAAGTAAGGTGTGCGTACCTGTCAGTACAATTGCTTTGGATCCTGATGTTCCAAATTCGGTAAAAGGGCGTTCCTTTTTTAGTCACACGCTTGCAGTATTCGACCAATCACTAGGCACTGGTTAACTGGCCAATCATAGCACATCTCGCTTTTCAGAGCGATGAGCTTTGTTAAAAATCCACACGTTTCAGAGAAGCGGGGCAAAGAGGAGATAATAACATCTACTGTATGTGGAAAATACACCGTTTTGAACCTTAAATCGTGTATACACATTGCATTACATCTAAAACAAACAATAATATTTGTTTTAGCCGTTTGACCCCTTTAATACAGTCAGAAATTTGGATACAAGTGTAGCCAAAACAATGACATCAAACATTATTAATGTTTCACTGCCCACAACTTCTACACAATATCTCAGTTAAAATAAAAAACATACTAACTAGCCATATTGCAGTTTTGCACAACAGTACATCCATATTAATCGCAATGTCAAAAGAGCAATATGCAATAGTTACGCAATAATTATAAGAACAATCTGTCCTAATTAAATCCTAAAAGCAAAAACCTTCAATTCGAGTTCCATATGCTTCTATGTTGCCATCAAAGAATGCAGACTTTGTCCACACGTACAAATACTTTCCCTGGCCTTTTCAAAACTGTTTCGACACTCAGACAGATGTTTATATAAAGTTCAATATACTGATATATACTGTCAATAAGTAATTCATTCCTCTGTATGAATTTGTCTTGGGCACATGGGCGTTGGGAGGCTAAACATCCCATCATTAACGCACAAACAAACACATCTTTCTGTGTCCAGCACTTGCGGTCTAGTACAGTGACATTGCGGGTTACAAGGTAGGTTAAGATGCTATAATAAGCCACTACAATGATGTGCCTCAGGCCCGGTGAATAAAACATGATGACTGTAATCCACTTCCTGGCCTAAGAGGTCTCACAAAACCATGGATGACACTTGTCAGACATCATGACCTAATTACTTTCATAAATAAATGATTGTACTTTTCAATTTTATGTCGCATACTGTGCTGGGAACGGAGTCTGAATTAATATAATTGGGAGGTTTTGTGGTGTTAAACGTGCCCAACGATACTGAGTCCGAGAACTCTGCTTGGATTTATAGAAGTCAGAGTATTAGCATTCCAGGATGTTCCCTCCATCTCTGAATGTTTGTTCTCCCAAACATTGGCAGGCTGAGAGCAGAGAGGCTCATGTTTTATTAATGACACATTAGGAGTAACACCAATCGGCTAATATAAATTTGCATATTTATTAAAAAGAAGACATTTGTGATTAATGGGATTTTGCTATGCTACATGGAAATGAGGTGAAGACTGCTGGCGAGTAAATCCCTGATCTTTGCTTTCGGATGTGGCCCTGCGTTGCTCTTCTTAAGCCCTGACAAGATTTACAGTATAAATATATCTTCAACATTAATAATATGTGTGTTTAGTCAACACGGTCGCCTTAATAATTCCCTAGAACAATGATCCCGTGAAGAAAAAAGTTCAGCAATATTCAATCATAAATCATAGAAGACATAAATGGCTAAAATTATTTTTACCCATTTACTACATACTCTGTCTTTTGGCTGTAACTTGAAACGGTCTCACCTGTTCATTATGCAGATTTCGCAATAAATATTCCACCCTCACTTCAAATGCTGTAGGAATATCGCTGGATTTACAGTAGTCTGGGGGCCGAGTCGACGACAGGGGCTGGATAGAGTTCTGAGGGCTCCGTCTACCATCGATTCAAATCCGTCCTATAAAAGAACAAAAACAGGGAGAGTGGGAAGAAAAAACAGAATAAGAAATTGTCTTGACGACAAGGACATTGTCAGATAAGTGGAGAAGGGCAGTCAGAGAGCTATTTAGAGCGCCGGTAAATGGCCTTTTTACCATTCCGGCTCCCTCCAACCCCCCTCGGCTTCCTCCACCTCTGTTTGGGGATGGCATTAGAGACTGGAGACTGACATACATTTTTTATAGCTTCATAAAGTCGTCCAATGACCAGGTCACCCTTCTCATAACTAGGGAGCAGAACGCTTGAAAAAAGCCATTCATCACTGTGAAAGGGCCTGCTTGTCCAAGCGCCTTCAAACATGCAGAGAGTCTGGTGAGAGACGCTCAGCGCAAATGCTAACGTACTTCTGCCGCTAATGCCAGATGACCTTCTCACATCTATTAGCGGGCTGGCTGACGCGGAGGGCAGACACGTGCCCCGCTTGTCTCCAGCAAAAATCTCAACCGCAAAGATTACAAATAGCGCGCGTGATTCCACATATCAGCAGAACCATCGTACGGAAAACGAAACAGTAACGCATCCTATCGATAAAACGAAACAAAAACAGCCTGCTCGTTTCACATTGCGTGAGTGCGTTGAGAAATTAATTTGCAGCGCATTTGTTTTTGCCCGTACGCGAATGAATCGCCCCGCTTTACGATTTATTTGGATTTTAAAATGATTTAAGGGAAGAGCATGACGTGCCTTTTAAGTATGTCCCCTTCGATTTGGCAAGCCAGAAGGACCTCCAGTACAGAATTGGAACGCCCCTCACAGAGAAACCATCACACCACCGCAGCCCATTAGTGGGCAATTAGTGACAGCTGGTGGGTTGTCAGGCTGGTAATGGGCTCAAAAGGAATACCGGAGGAATACAGAAAACAATAGAGCGAACACGGCGAGAGTCTGAAACGTGAGCGTTTAAGAAAAGGGATCATGTTAAAAACGTGCCCGGCGTATATCGTGCTGTCTTTATTTTTGTCTTCCGCGCTGGGGGATCGGCGGCAGACAAATGTTTTAATTTAGTCGGTGAGGCGGAAAGTGTTTCCAATAATCATGCTGTCACAACACCCAGACGCGAGTGTCCAATCCTGCCAGATTCCGAAAATGTGTAATTATCAGCTCGAAATGATCATGTATAAGATGCCTTATGCTACCATATTCATTCCAACTGAGTTGTGTGGGCGTGGGGAGCGAATGCAGCGTTATTCCGTCGTATCACAAGTGTGTATTTCAGCAGTTAAAGAGCGATCTACTTACATTACGTTTGCGTCAATGTAAATTACCCCTCGGTAGAACAAAACAAGCGCTAAGGCGTCGAAAAAAAACACATTCGGCTGCGAGGGGCCAGGTAGTTTTCTCCTTTTAAAAATGTAATTCTCCCCGGTTCGTGAAAGGCAACAGGGGACGACTATTCTACAGTACTGCGTACATCAGATCTCTCGCTCTCTTTCTGCCTGTTTTTCATTTCAAATGGCGAGGCTGAATGTTGAGAGGCCCAAGAGGCAGGCCGACGGCTGGAGATAGAAGTCCTTTAATAATTTATTTAAGAGGCCAGAAAAAAGGCAGCCAAGGGGAACAAATAGTTGTTCTCCCAGAACCAGGACCCCTCTGACCCCGACGTGACGTACCTGCAGCAGCCCCGGCCCCATCACATTAGCGAAATTCTTATTTGATGGCGTTTTAATATTCTGCCTTGATGACTTTTTAGCAACATTTACTTTCGACGGTCTCTGGCGCTTCCCCCGGAGGAAATGAAACATGTCAAAACCCATTACGAAAAAATCAAAATTTAAATACCTCGTCCGTGTTGGTAGTAATACACACAATCCCCGCCGCTCAGAGGCAGGGGCGCACAAACACTCATCTGCTAGCCTGCTCGTAATGAGTCTGTTTGATGGGGAAGCGATTTGTGGGTCACCAAGCATACGTTACAGATCCAATTTAACCCTTGATTGCTTGTACTCTGGAGGACTGGGGGAAATGTGTTATTGAAATTTAATACCAGATCATTTCTGGGGGGTTTTCCCTTCCTCCTCCCCGCCCTCTCCTCCCGTGCCGGCGCAAAGGTGTGCTAATACGCCTCCCGGTGCGACGTGGCACCGGTGGAGGAGGCTGAGATGCAATGAGGGAGAAGTAAAAATGCGGCCGATGGAGAGAAACAAAGACAATTTTATGCATGAACGCTAGGCCAGCCTCCTCCCGGGGTCTTGCTAAACACCAATCCAATTAGCCCCCGAAGACGCCGCAACGGTTTCCAACTCAATTGAGTTTTGGCTTTTCCATCATGTGATTTATGACTTTTACAATGCTGTTATTTCTACGGCGATGTGATCTGCATGCGAGGACCGAGGGGCTTATACGACAGATACACCGCGTAGCAATTTCACAGACACACGGACCGCTGCTGTAACAGACAGATAGGATGGCGTCATACAGTAGGAGCTGTAATGTGGCAGCATGCAAATGACTGCTGCTTAGTCTTTAACCCAAGAGAGAGTGGAATGAGAGACGTATAGGCCGGGTTTTTTACGCACACAGACTACATGACATTTGGCAGGATGTAAGGATGACAGCAGACAACAATGACAGGAAGCAGTAGTGTTATTGAGTGAGCCTGTGTCAAGGGTAAAGAAAGTCAAGCGGAACTAGAAAGTTCTTTTGTGCACATCTGCCTGTCAGTAAAATACGAGCAAAACAAACTTTTGAACTGATGAGACAGCAATAATGGAGGAGCTTGAAGCTGAACGTTGCAATTTATATGGTAAAAAATGTTCTTTAAAAGGGTAAATAGCATTTAAATCAGTTTCCCTCTCATTGGTAGAACAAACAGAGAGCTCACACCATTGGTTGGGCCGTGCTGGGCTGATCTAGGTGAACAAACAACAAAATGTGAATTAAAATGAATTAAATATATGTGTTTCTGCATACAAAGCTTGGATAAGAGAAAGTACACTACTTGGCTTAAAACTACACACGTCAGCTTTGCTGAAATCAATAAATCTAATATAATAACACAACATGACAACCCTCAGCCAACAAGAAAAGTTACAGCGATGATGACAACAACAACAATGACAACAAAAGACAAAAAAGAACATAAACTATTGTTTTTGAATGTAAACAATGAGAAAAGGCACACACACACCACACGATTCATCTTCTTTCCTGTGTCCTCTGTCTATTTCCTTTTTTCCTGGACGTTCTAAGCACATCTGTTCTTTTGAAAGCCTCTCTCAGTAAAACATCAAACAGTAAGAAGCTAGTTTTGTAGTAGGGGACTACAGAAAGTCGAGTCAGGAATATCTCTCTTGTTTCAGCATCCTTTCAGTTCTCTTTGATGATAAATCAAACAAAATGGAAAGTGTTCCTTTTTCCTACACCCTGGCTTTCTTTCTCTGACAAACCCTTTTGTCTCAATTACTCATTGGCTATTGTCTGTTTTTCCTCATCAAGTTGCAAGTGTTGTTCAAGAACATCGCTTAAACAATATTCAGTGATTTATAATAAATCAACCCAAACGCAACAATTCATGGCCTCATTTTCCCAAGCCAAAGAGGGAAGTTTATACTCAAAGAAGGGCTACAGCGTAAAATTATCTTATTTAATTCAATATCCATAAACAACAAAACATCCTGGCAATGTTTATTTTCCTCTTAGTTGTTCCTAATGGCCCAGAAGTGGCTTTGAGAGGGTGTGAGCAGCAGGCACGGTAGGGCGAGTTTAACAGCAGGGCCTCTAATTGAGAGCTCAGGCGAGGAGTCAGCGCGCTGCCTCACTTCATCCAAGTGTTTGTCATTAGACCTCTCCACCGAGAGAAAGTGCGCCCGTGCCGCGCTGCGGCGGCCCGCTCGTGTGTAACCAAGATTTATGCTAATGGGCCCCTGCATATGCTTATTCCACATATCTATATTAAAGTTAATAGACTGTTACATTGCTTCTTAACCCCAGCCTCCATACATGATTACCTTTTCCGATTTCTTTGCAAAACGCCATATAAACACGGGGCAGGGATTTTTGTCAACGTGTCAGTAGGTTTGTTTCCGGTAGCGGCCCAAGGCTCCCATAATTGTGGTCGGGGACTCCGTCATAAACGCCTGCCTAAAGAGCAGGGCAAGCCATCTCTTGAATGCCGTAATGTTCCCCTGGCTGCTGAATAGTCCGCTGGATTTATCACCCCGCTGCACCGACTGCGCGCCAGCACAGGCCTGCCTGAGAAAATTTACTTGAAATAGCACGCGTTATGGTGGTTAGTTATTGTTCGTCACCTCTGTGGCCTTCATGTGCTTTTAAGTTTATTTACCTATTACCCGTTGATGTCAGGTGCGTAAAGCTTACGTAAACCTTTCTTCCTTCCTTCCTTTGAGGGATTGCAAGGTATCTTGGGCATGGCAACAATCGTGGATGTCATTGGATCTGGTATAGCGACTGATGCTATGAAAATGTAAACAAATGTTTTTTTTTTACTTTCCGCAATACTAATACAATAATTGTGACATTAGAATGACAATTTTAATATGATGTCTAGTTACACAGAATTGCAGCAGGTAAAGTGTAAAAACTTTTGCTAAAGTGGGCGCCACTGTTAGGAGAATTCGACGCCCTTTTGATCTGTGACTTTCAAATAACCTGATATATAAAAGCCTGACGAAGCGAGAAATAACAAGAGAGATAGAGAGAAACGAAGAGAACACTAGTGGACTTGTGAAGGACAGCAGGGCACTACACTGGGCACCGTTTCCCCCCATTGCCGAACAAAGACCCAAAGTGGTGGCAGTAGCCAATCTCCTCCGGTCTCTCTTCTCCCCCCCCCCCATTACAATCCACTTTGCCAGGCTCTTGACTTACAATTGCTGCTTTAGAGTTGGTTTCATTGTAACAGCTTTCTTGGGAGAGAGGGAGAAAAAACAAGCACAGAAAGCTCACTTATTTCTCGGCGCACTACAGTATCGCCAGGCCGCGGCTAACAGTCAGCGTATTGTTTCTGCCTGTCCCTCAGAGAGACTGGCCGTAGAGCCGTCAATAAGCTCTCTCTCTCAATTCGCTTCCCTCCACATCTTTTCTACTCATCTACTTGGCCGGCTTTCAAATAAGAGCCATGAAAAAGTAAAATGCTTAGGAAGTAAGCCCCTCAATAGCTCTGCTTAATTCCTTCTTTAATATGTCAGACAAAAATATCAAGATTCTTTAGCATGCCAATGAGAGCGCTAAGCGAGAAGTGTTCCCAATGGAGCGAGAACAGGGAAAAGGGTGACTTGATTTCAGTATAAAGAGCTTCTGTGTGTTGGAGGGCTACTGAGAGAGGGGAGGGTGGGGGAAAGTGGGAGAGAATAGGTGTGTGTGTATTCTCCAAGAGTTTTACTTTGCCGTCTCTGACAGACGCAGGCATTTGTGCACACACGCTTGTCAAGGCTTCCAAACGCTCTTAAGGAGTCAAGGTTGAATCGTTGAAACAACCAGTAACAAGTCACAAAACCTCTAAGACTACCACCTATTACGACAGTAAAAATGTGGCTGTATAAAAATTCCAATTTAATTGAAAACGTTACAAGCTACAGAAGTGCTACTTCAAATGAGTAGCTCGCAAAAACATTAGCTATATGAGTGCTAATATATTGACTTAATCATTATGTGTATGCGTGTTATTTACTTCATTTGAGCACGTTATTTCCATAATTGTTCTATAAATTACATTTTCCACTACATTGGCTTTAGATGCATAATTAATTCTTGACTTTAGCTATTTTACAGTTTCAATTCCCATGCAGAGATTGCCGAACACTTATTTCCTCATGGTCTAAGATGTTTTTATGGAATGTACCAGCGGAGGCTAACTGGGCCATGCTAACCATGCAAAGCCGTGCTGTGTTTGAAACTGCTCACTCGATCACTCCATTTCCATCATAAAAATTATGGCCACACGAACATTATTTCAGAATAGAAATACAGACCGTCTTGCACAATGTAAACAATACTGCAGAAGGACTTCCTGTTTTAGTTTTTGTTTTCACATGTAGAATTAAGACTTTATTTAACAATTTCAATTACGTTCCAAATGTTCTGTTGGTTGTATTTTATTTTTAAGTTTGTATAGTGAAACAGGAAGTTTACAGATTTGGCAAAATTGTCTATAGTGTCATAAAACATTTCGTTTTTTTCCTTCATCACAGTTGTCACTATTAATGCATTTGTTGTTCATAAAGAGAACAAAACTGCTTGTTATGTTAACTTAAAAATATAATAAATACATTGCTTTTCAAATAAAAGGACTAAAAGCACTACCTTGCCAGATTTGACAGAACAGTAAAGTTAATTTTTTCACTGTTCCATCACAGTTGCCACCATTATTGCATTTATTTCTTTATAAAGAGAACAAAACGGCTTGTTACAGCATGTTTACTTAAAAATGTAATAAATTAATTAAATAAATAAAAACACACTGACTTTATCAGATTTTGCAGAACAGTAAAAATAACAGTGTCACTGTTCATAGTAGTTGTCACCAAAATTTGCATTTGTTGTTAATAAAAAGAACAACATGTTTACTTAAAAAAACTAATAAATATATGGTTTCACAAAATAACTGTGACAAAGTAGTCTTTTATTCTTTTCAAAAATAAACATTGAAAAGTGGAAAAAGTAAACAAGAAGTTTCTTACTGAGCGTTTAGAGATCACTACAAAATGTGTCAACGCCCACAAAATAAAATATGTTTTTATTCTTTTAATTTAATATTTCTTTTTAAAACGTAGAAAAAAGAAAACAAGAATGATTTTTACTCTTTCAGAGGCCACTACAAAATGTATATGGAATATACTGTAGTGCCACTATATAGGAGATAGGGAAACATTTCAGACGTTTCGGTCTTGTGTGGAGGGTGTACAGGACAGCCAAGTACCGTGGGATTTGTGGTCAGCAAATTGATTGGATGCCCACAGCTCGACCTGATTTCGCCAAGTGGTTGATGTCCACAGGGCAACATATTTTACAACATTTTTATAAATAAAACCTAAACCCACACCAAACCCCTAACCATAACTTACGTAAGTGAAGTATACTGTGAAAATAAGTGAAAAACAATGGTGTAGAAACACCTAATCCTGGTTGTAAGATTACATTTTAAATAAAAAAAATGTATCTGATTGGTTGATTTAAATGTTATCCCAGGGTCAACATGATGTCGCCCTAAGGACATCAACCACTTGTCAAGATCAGGAGAGCCGTGCCTACAGGTCATTAAAAACAACGTGAAACCGATAGAATGGGTTAATGATTGGCTGGACTGTTTTCTCACCCGTTGCTTCATCTAGATAAAGTGCGGCTACTGGATTATCATTTCACAAGGCAAAAACAGACGGCGACACATGCCCGGAACCGTCCTTTAGTTTTGGACTCAAAAATATTCATCAAAAAGTCCCTGCTCTCCCATGAGCTTGCTGCCATATGCCAACAGAAATGTCACCAGTGAAAGACATAATAATTCACCAGTTTCAAAACACCATTTGATATTCATGTCTCCCAAGTATTCTGACCCAAATACACTCCTGTGGTGTTAGATCGTGTTCAGCGCAGAATGAAACACCGCTGTTATCATGCCCTTTCTACTTTGTGTGTGTGGCATTCAAGAGTGTGCTTGGGTGTGCTACATTAACAAATCTTTCCGGTGTCTGATGATGTGACACAAATAAGACGTAAAATTAAAACAAATAATAATCGTTGTCTTAGGCTGACAAATGCACGACGTACGACAATGAACAAACAATAATCAGTTGCATTTGTATTAAATAACATTATTATTAATGAATGCAGTTATAATATTGTGTTGGCTCATGTACATTACAGTAAGCTAATGAATAAAATAATGTTAACAAATGTGACCTTGTTAAGACTTCCTTTGTATGGCCTTTTTTTTACAGCCCGTTCTCCGATTTAACAAGTGAATCTTTACCCGAAAGAATCCTCATTGTCATTCATGTCCACATGCCTTCATGTCAATTACCCTTCGGCAGGTAACCGCCTAATAAAAATGATACTATTAATAACTAGTAATAATACACTTGGCATTTATCAGTTGCAATAACGGCAGATGGGCGATGATCGTGTTATTTCTGTTAAATCATGAAGCACACTTCACAGAACAGCACTGTTCACATTTCATGTAGTTACACCGTTTTTCTAGTCCGTCGTGACTAAAAGCCTTTGTTTAGGTTTTCAGCAGTAAGTGCCATCCGATAGCACTGTAATGGCGGGCAGTGAGAAAACACATCTAAAATCCCTTTCTCAGGATTAGCTACAGTTCCTGGGAGGGATGCATACGAGATGGCAGAGTACACGCTAGGTTATTCATTCCATTTCAAATAGCACTGGCAGGAGCTGAGTAAATAATGCTGTTTGTTACAAAGTGCTGCTAACAGCCGGCGTCGAAAACCTCTCGAATCAAAAGGAGGCAGATAATGTCCTTCAGACAGCTAGGGTTTTGTGGGTTAGATCCAGTTCAGTGACTTCATCGCATAAAAAGTATCTCTATTCATCTGCCCCCTTCATTTTTCCCTTAGCTGCGCGTAACATAAAAATGTTCTGAATCTCTCTCGGCGTGACTCCTCTCCCCCCGATGCCCAGGCACAAAAAAAGGGTCTTGTTTTGGGTGTCAGTGGGCTCATTGAGATTTCAGAGGGCCACCAGCTTTGCGAGGCCAAAGGGTCCTCCACAATCGACTTCATTAATCTAGCATTTCCGCAACCCAGCCATGAGTTGGCGTTATATGAACCTGCCTTTCAAAACCCAAGCACAGTGAAAGAGGCTTGACCTAACACCCAGCTGAACTCAGCCTGAGCCAAATCCCAAAGTTCACTCCGGCAACAAAAAAGCCCTCTCTTTCTCTCCCCATGTAAAAACACAGATCACCCCGTGAACCTGAGCGAAAGAGAACGAGAGGCAGAAAGAGAGGGAAAACTCCGGAAGATTCTTGTCGGACTGTATTACGAACCGTCATACGACACCTGCCGCTGTGTTTGCTACCTTTCTCACCTCACCTGCTGGGCTGCGTGCTTTGTGCCCGGCTCTTACTAGCTTTCATACACACTGCTTTCCGACTGGGAGACGTCCAACTGATCTCCAATAGAAGGATTAGTGTGTGCTGCCAAGCCATTACGTCATCTTTCGCCTGGTAAAAAGAGAGATCACAGTGACCTGCCAGAATGTGTCAAAGCATTTTACAGCGCACACCAGGGGAAACTAAATGCATTTTATCTTAACAAAAGCATGGAGATTTCCATTCTGTCAAATATTACAAGGCTCAGATCCATATTTATTTTAATACTTTTGAGAAAACAGGCAATGACTGCGATCGTTCATATTCTATTTGAGTAGAGAGGGAAAGGTGGACCTGGGTCTGCTCACTTATATTAAATATAATAGATATAATATATTAGTCGGGGAATATGCAAACAGGTCTGATTGATTTAAATGAGTCAACTGAGCTATTATGATACGCAGTGAACACAGGGTGATACCTCAAGAAGCTGGTTTATTTATTTATAAATGTATCCATTTATGTATTTATTCATGTATTTGTGCAATATACACCACAAGCATTAGTGAAAATCTATTTACTTTTTGTGTATGTTCTTATGTTAGTATGCGTGGTTTGTTGTGTTGGAAGAGGATATGCAATCTTGTTGTATTTTAAATGCAATGACAATAAAGGTAGCAGAATGGTGGTGCAAATTTTATACTGACTCCTAAATTATTTTGTTTGTTTTAGTCATACAAGAATATCATATTTTTATATGCCTAATACTATTTTAAAAAATGTTCTACAACTATTATTATAACAAATATAAAGAATGACTAACATTAGTGTGTTTGGTGAATTTTAGGGTAACTGTATTTTCAAATTGTAACAATGGCGTAAAAATGTATCATATTTTTTTTAAATGTAAACATTTTATAAAATTGTGATAATTGCCTTAATCTTTCAAACAACTAAAAGGATATTGATCAAGATACAGTAGTTGTCTAAGAAATGTATATACTCTCTAGACCTCTGCTTTTCGTAAATACTTTTAACTTGCATTTACATGTAATGTTTGAACCTTAATTTGTTGTTATATTTTGACCAGCATTGATATTGCTATTTGTGTAGTTTATGTTTAATTTAGAGACTGACATGTTTGGTTTGTTAAGAATGTTACATTCGGCTGTTGCAAATTCTCTGACTTCTTAAAACATTTTTAGGAGTGGTTTTGATGCTTAACAGTTAACTGTTCCGACAACAAAAATCTTGAACCCATACAAATGTAGATCCTGTTTTATATATATTCTTATTTATATTTAAGATTGAATTATGTATGTAAAAAAATAAAATAAAAAAATAAATCAAAAGTGCTACTGGACTAATGTTTACATCTTGCAAAGTGGTCTGTATATATTTTTATTTTTTGCCTCATTTTACAGCGCACACCAGGGGAAAGTACATGCATTTTACCCAAACAAAAGCATAATTTCTTTCGGTCAAATATAACAAGGCTCAGATCCATATTTATTTTTATACATTATACTATATATGAAGAGTCTGGTTCCAAAATGAGATAACTCCGTTTTTTTATTATGTTATCATGTTTTATTGTGTTAGTTAGCTGTATTTGTTTAGTTATTATGGCTTAAATCAAAACAAACCAACTGCAGTTTGATTGATATTAATTGTAATGCACAATAAAAAAACATGATTTTTGAAAAATGTTAAAAAAGGAGTTCTCATTTTGGAACCAAACTCTTCATATATAAAGTATGATTGAATATATATACAGTATAAATATGAAATATTATATATATATATCTATACATATAGGCTATATGCTGTATATTTACAACACAGAATATACTACTTTTTAGGTGCCAAAACTGGAACTCTAATAACATGTTTTACATTGTGGTCCAATATTGTACAGAGTGAAGGTAATATGCTGAGGAACACTGGTTTGGAGAGGGATCTGATGTGTTTTGTTGTGTAACTGGTCATTACATTATGCGTTTCCAAAATATTTCCTTATTGTTTTGTTATTCAGAACACATGCTTTCCTTTTTGCCACAGTGGCACACTTTGAGCCTGTCTAACTCCTCTCCATCTGGCGAAGCATTAGCTCAAGCAATCATATCAGCCCGAATGTAGACATCCCACGTAAATATTGTGTTTTCCCCTGGTGATTAGTTGAGGTAGAGCCTCAGTTTAATCATCCCATGCTTTTGTGTCTGGAGCGGGGAAAGAGAAAGAGTGCCGTGAGAGGTGCACGGGGGAAACGGTCACGTCTCATCTAGACCTCCGAGGCCAAATATTACTGCATCACACAACCGAACACTTATCTCCTGATACATCCCTCCCCAGAGAGGATTTTACACTCCAGCTAACAGCGTGATTTGGAGGTATACCAAGCGCCCGACCTCGGGGTTACTGAAATCTACAACCGGGCAGGATAAGCATTCTCAGTTAGACCAGAGAGAACGAGAGAGAGAGAGAGACAGAGACAGAGAGACAAAGGCCCTCTCTCTCGCCATCACACACAAGAGCACGCACATACTAATCTCTGTCATCTAAAGAGGACGATCTTATTTCAAGACCCATCTGAGAAACTATGGTATTTTAATGCAACTTGTGTGGTCCTGGGGTCTTAAATATCTCCTCGCCACAAATTTGTAAGAGAGGATGTGGACGATCGAGTGTCTTCAGATATGAGGGCTGACATCCAAACAAACCGGACACTCTGCCTTTTAAGGCGATGTGATTAAACGGTGTTCTATGACCTATTTTTGCATCAAATATAATGACATGTTTGTTTTGGCTGTATTTACACCTGGTTACTTTATGCTGTTTTACTGATTTATATAAAAGACATTCCATATAAAATTGCTTTTGCGAAACGGATGACCTACTATCTCATGGCAACATGCAAATAAAGCAATGCACTTTCTGTTGAGTTTTGTGGTGGGTCAGGACCAATACCAAACTTTAATAACCGTGTTCAGATTCCTATGCATCTTAAAGGCTAGTCTCCCATGGTCTTATCACACTCAATGCGTGAGTGCAAATATCCCCTATTTGTTTTTATTAATGGGAATTTAATGTGGGATTTCCCCAATTTCTTCTTAAATATCGCTGGTGTTTGAACAAGGCCAAAGGCCATTGTAATCTCACGAATGCGCAGAACGCGCTTACTCTTAGTCAGCAAATTACATTGTTTTCACCTCTCTTCCTGTACACTTTTCAGAAAGAGGTGTGAAAAGATCATTTAGTGTCTCAGAGGGGAAGCTTCCTCCGATATCCTCGCTACAACCCATTCCGCCTGCCCGATTGTTCTTCGCGTGATCATATAAAAAGATTCGGGAAGTGTTGCCGCTTTTTATATTGTTGTTGTTGTTGTGTTTTTCCTTTCCCGAACAATGGGCTTCCAGGACAGAGTCCCCTAACGGGCGTCCAGATCTCGCTCACCGGGCCTCCACCACCCATCCCGCCTCTGCTATCTTTCTCTTCCCATCTGGTCCGGGCCCGCTTCCCCGGTCCATTGTGTGATCCGAGGCAGCACGCGCAGGGCCGAGGCCAGCCCAAACATATTCAGTTCACTCTCTGGAGGCTTGCCAACGGTAACCCCCTACTCCCCCAAAGGTGAAGTATGTGACATTACAGATTAATTGTGAAGACGTTTTTGTAAACCCAAACCGTAGCGTCCTGCAGTCGGGTCAGATAAAATATCTTTGTGCTGCCTTTGATGAAAGGGGTGGAGTTGGTTTATTACTCTCTCCGGGAAAAAGTCAATGTATTGGGTATTTCATTCAATTATGTTGTCTGGTATATTGAGATTAAGGGCTATAGTTTCACAATTATCTTGAATGTTTCCTTTAAGAAAAAATACAGTGGTGGTACCAAAGCACAATCGTGGTATCAAATGGCAGTACCACGGTGCTTTAATACATTTCAATGCGAAAGTTTAGGGTCACTTACGCATTCTTTACCATTACTCTTCAATGTGAAAAATATTAATAAACAATGAAATAAAAACTACAAAAATTCTGTGAAAAAAGACATATATTAGCTTTTTCAAAACACACTGTAAAAAATCTACTTAAAAATCTGCCTTAATTTGTTTTAAGTGAATTTAAATTAGCTTTATGAGTCAATTGAACTTAAGTTAAATTAACTTAAAAAATCGAGTTGTATTAAATATAACTTTATTTTATAAGTCAGTTCAATATGATTGAATTGAAATTGATTTAACTTAAAAGTATGAATTGGTGATTTTTTTACAGTGAGGACTTTCCATCTACAGTATGTCAGGCTATTGTTGGCAGCTTTCTACATTACTACAGCAGGACCAAGTCATCCATTTAAAAAACATATTTAAAAAAAATATATATATAATTTATTAAATTAACATGTTTGAACAATTATAACATTTAAAATATCCAAGCAAAAGCCTTCAAATCAAAAGATTATAAGATCACAATAAAAATTTCAGTCAAGTGACCCTAAACCTTTTTCTAGGGTATAAATAAAATACTCGGCAATACTTTACAACAATCCCATCCTCAAATGTCCAATAACATAACAGTTTCATATCAAGATCAAACATGGTAGAATCCTTTGAACTACTTTTTTTGCCATTTCAGTGTCAAATAATTGTATCCAATAGGGTTTTTCTAATGTACTTTCTTTTGACCTGTTGGATTTAATTGCACTGCCCACTTTGCGTGTGTGACCTCTCGCACCATTTTTTTACATGTCTCCCCTGTGTTGTCTCTTTGGTGACTTATCGTGTGTGCATGTGTGCATTTGTCACCCCTGCAGGAAAGAGGCCCGGAGTGTGTGCGTTGCGGACGCACCACCTCTCGCCAAGGGAAGTGTTCCTATGCAGCGGCCTCTTTGTGGAGCGCTAATCGAGCTTTCCTGTCGGCCGACAGAGCTGTCCCCGTGCACGCTGCACTACGTGAGACGGGAGGACTCCAGCACTCCTCCGGGAAGTTCTGGGATCAGTAGATAACAGCAGCGCTCCAACCTCTGACATGCCGCCACTGGGCGGCTCCGTTCTCTGTCCATGTTCCTCTCCAACTCTCTCTCTCTCTCTACCTCTTTGTGACCTTCAAAAGCACTCTCTCCATGTGCGGCTTTATACTATCTCAATTGTCTTTCTACTGTAGGCCTGGCTGTGAAAGAAACACCACCCCCCCTTCAGACTACACATGGGTCATTGTAACCTCACAGTTTAGCCTCTCTGTCATTTCGCCCGCACATATTGGTGAAGCATTGATTTTTGGATGGCATGCTCCGTAAGCTTTTAATGAGCTTTGCGTGCTGGGTTTTGTACAGGGAAGCACAGTCACACATTATCACCAGTCAGAGAAAAATGCAAAATGACCATGGTCTAAAACTAGATTTTTGCCTATTATAATAATCATTTTAGCAAGAATATTAAAATATAAAAAGCACTGAGTTACCAACACGAAGGTCATGGGTTTGACCCCAAAGAACACATAAACTGATAAAATGTATACCTTGAAATTCACTGTAAATCGATTTGAATAAAAGTGTCTGTCAAATGCATTAATGTAAATGTAAATGGCAATAGCAAAAAATTCAACGTTACTGCTACTCTAACATTAAAAAAACTAGTGACTTACAAAATATCTGGGTGGATGCTTGCAGAAGCGAACAAAGTAATTTAACCCTTATTTTGTTATTGTTATAAGGCATAAAGGCCCGTTCAGATTGCTCGCGAATATTGGGTGCGAATGTTCATCGTGATAACGTTCTAGAACAAAAACAATAGATTCTTATGAAGCCTTTCATATAGACCGCGAATATCCGCGCGGCAAAAAAGCTACGTTTTTTTTGTCATCTAGTGCGACGAATCTTTCCCCATTCACAAAGCGAAGAAACGGACCGTCCAATAAGAATCAAGCATTTTGCGCCTAGAGCCACTGAGGGCACGGGGGGCGCTAAAGGCTCAGGAGGCTGTTGTGAGAGAATGGATGTCGAGTTGTTACTGTCGTTGGTGTCAGAACAGACAGGACGTTTTGAAAAAGTTACAAGCGTTCGTCCAAATATCTGTATTGATATGGAAAATGTATACAGGTTTAGAACAACTACAGAATGAGTAATTCATGACAGAATTTACATTTTTCAAACTGTCCCTTCAACTTCCGGTCTGGTTAATAATATAATTAAGTATATTTTATTTTATTTCATTTATATTAATACAAATAATTAATAAATCATTTGTTGAATATGTAGTGAAACTGTCACATTTAAGTTGATCTAAGTAACGGTTCTTCTACTGGTAACCCAAAATAATTCTGCCAAGACATACTTTTCACTTGCTAGCTCATGTAATTCACTTATGTCTTTTGCTTATTTTCAGAAAAAGTTTACAGGGACTTAATAAATTGCAGATGTGAACTGGAAGTTAAGTTTAGGCCACAAAAGTGTGCATGCATAGTAATGTTTTGTTAATGTTGTTGATTTGAAAAAGTCTATAGTACTTTCTTACATTTTACTCAAAGTATTTTTAGACAAAAAATTATACTTGAATAAAAGTTAGAAAGTAACCGATTTTTACTGTAATTAAAGTATTAAAGTAAAAAACAAGTGCATTTTTATAATGAAGTGAAGAAAAATGACTTGATTTATGGTTATGCTTAATAATGTTGAAAAAATATGATAATTAAAAAATGACATACACATATACTTCATTGCTATGAGTTTAGGCCTTGGTATTTTCATTGGTTGCTTGACATGGCTAGATGAAGGAAAGTGAAATGCTAGGTCAGGGGTATTCACTTAAAGTTCCAAGAGGTCCAGTCTTTATATTTTCTTCCAAACGGGGGTCCAGACAACTGGCAACAAGATCTTCGCAGCGCGCGTGGAGCAGAAAGGGTTAATATGAAGCACGTTTGGCACTAGATAAAGATATTAGAGGATATAGCGGCAAAAGATCAATTACACAAATGTTCCTGAGAGCGCGTGTGATGTGATTCACTGTTGTGTAGACGCGCGGCTCAATTTAAACAACTGAAAGAGTAAATGGATAATTTGGCTATGTCTCGCGGTCCGGATGGAACGAAGCAAAGGTCCGGATCCGGCCTGCGGTCCGCCTATTGAGAATGGCTGTGCTAGGTGATCGCCAGGGTGCTGACGTTGTTGCTATGGTGTTACAATACGATTGCTTTAATACGAACACCAATAATACAATTTACAAAAGAAACTTAATAAAAATAACAAAATATTACAAAAAGCAATTTTTCCTTTTTCTTCAACTCACATGTGCCCTTTTCACCCTGAAATCTGGATTCTAGTGTTTTTCTAGTACAGTATCTCCATGTCTTCTGTGGAGCGTGAGAGCAGTGATTAGAAGAGACTATACATACTCCCCCCAGAGCTAGCGAATCACCTCTACAGCCTGTCCTGCATGGCTCTGTTCCAATCTAATCGGATTGCAGTACTGTCCGTGAAAAGTGGCCTCGAAGGACCACCCCGCTCTCATACTCACAGTCTTTTTAAAGCATCTCAATGGATGTTCCCTTTCATCCCTTTAAATATTAAGGTTATTTGAGCGCTCAAAGATTTGTCAGGAGGGATTCTTCAAGGACTTCATTCTTTATGGCGAATCATGTGGGCTTTTTATTAGGATGAATATGAACCAAATACAATCGGATAAATTGCTCCTTCAAACATTTGTCTCTTGTATAAGTGCCTACGGTGTCTAAAAAGATGGATAGAAAAAACAACATTTTATCTCCAGCCTATTCATCCTTCACTCGTACGGACTAAAGTAAGAGAGATAATGGTTGCACTTCTTTTCTGATGATGCAAGGGCCGCAGATGATGGCTTTGTTTCCAGCTATTAAGAGTTGCTGATTGGAAGCAGTCTAAAGGTTTCTGTACGTGGCCAATGAGATGTATTGAGCAGCACGTCCGCACATCAGCTCACTGCATTAAACAGGCAAAAGAGGCCCGTTCACGGACACCACTATGAAAAGATCCTTTTGCTCCAGCGCTTTCTTTTTTTTCATATTTGTTCAAAGCTGGTCATCTCTCTCTCTGAGGATCATTATATTCTCTCCCTCTCACCACCCACCTTTATAAATGTCAGACAGGAATACATCTTATTTGAGCTGATATCGCTCCTCGAAAATGGTACTGGAAAAAAGAAAAGTTTTCACCGTTGCGTCTGCTTCCACTAATATGATTTGTCGGGCAAATTGTGTCATTAATCTGTTTCTTTTTGACAGCGTGAGTGAGGGGTCCTAGAAATAAGGACCCCGAGAGCAGAGAGGCCCTCTTTCTGTCGTCGGTGAGAGGTTGGTTTGGCAGCACTCTTCCTTTAAGGTAAACATTTATTACTTCAGGGCTGCCCAGCGAGCTGGAGGCAGTCACTTCACAGGGCTGTAAATGTCATCTTCCCTTTGACATGTGCTTGACAAATGAGTCCAGGCTCCAGTGGCCTGGGAGATCTATCAGCTTTCTTCTTCTTCTCCTTGGCTGGAAGCTTAAAGTTATCAGAGCTGGAGAAAGAGCTCCACAGGCCCAGGATCAGCCACTGACCGAAGGACGTCGCATTACCTCATGGTGAAAGCATCCGAACACACGGGTGAGAGAGGTCGGTCGTCTGTCTGTGATGCACATAAAAATGCATACAAATACCTGTTATTTATCCAGTGGGGTCTAAAACTCAGAGCAAACTGAAAATCTAGCTTATAAAATTTTATTTAAACCTAAAAGAAAAATTTGGAACTATAAACCACATTTCTTGGTCACCAAGGTTATTATAGTTTACTAAAAACAAAAAACAAAAGTAAAACTACAAGAAAGAATTAACTAATGGCAATATAAAAAATAAATAAATAAGAAAATAAGAAGAAATTGCAAAATTGCTAAAAATAAAAAAATGACTAAAAATTAAACTACATTTTAACTAAAGATTAATATTGAATTTTTTGTTATAAAACTACAATAAAACTGAAAACAATACTACTATAACTCACTCAAAAGAAAGCAAACTTGATTATCTGTAGAAAAAGTTTGTAACTGTCCTTCCAAAACTTTGGATGTTCAAATTTGCTGTTTTTCAGGAAATGGAAAAAACTGTAGTTTTAAATGAGAAGTACTGTGTTTTCAAAGTTGACAAGCAGTTTTTAATACTTTTAATGGTTAGATATTTGCAAAACCCAGTGACAAACGTAAAGGGTGACTAATAATAATGATTTATCATTTTATCACAAAATATGGAGATTCAGAATGCTGATAACTTGTAATAAAAAAATATTTACAATCAATTTAAACCCCACTGTATATGTACAGTATCTGATTTGTCATCAGTAGTGTACCTGAGGAGAGAGGCCGTGTCACTTGTCCCGAAGCAAATCTTCACTACATGATTGAGGTGTGCTGTGTAATGTTAAGTGATCTGTTGAGGGCCGGTTGACGTCTGCTGTGCATTTTTAATCTCAGCCTTCTTCACGCACTGACGCCCGTCCCATTCGCACGCTGTCAACTTATCATTCAATGATTTCGCTTGCTTTTGACTCTGTTTATATCAATGTCAGGTTGAGGTGAAATCCCTGACTGTCCAATCAGGTGATTGATAGCCCTTGAAAGAATTAGCAGGTGTGTAATTGTCCCGGTCATCACTTCCTTTGTCGTCAACGTTACTGTTTTTGGAAGAGGTCTTTAGACTCTCTCTGAGGTTGAGTCTGGAAAGTTTGCGTCGGTATAATGGGGTGGCACGGCGCAGCTTGCTGTGGGTTCTGACCCGGACCAGAACACAAGCCGTCAGCCCGAGCGGAGGCTCTCCAGCAACTGTCTTTCAGCGCCATTAATCAGCCTCACAGAGGACCGCCTTCCCGCCAGATGGGGAAGCTCTCCAAAACCCAAGAAAAATAAGCAGACTAATTAATTCTTATTGGCACAGGGCAATTAGATGGAAGGTTGGCAAGAGAAAAGGAGAGTGAGAGGAAAAATATGATGTCACCTTTAGTTCGGAACCGAACTTACGATACATTAGTGTGTCAGAGTTTGGGTTGGTAAGGGGACGACTTTCACGGCCTCAGCTGTATGGGAATATTGTGAGGTGGGAGGGAGAAGAACATTACAGATAGAGGTTAATGAATGATAAACAGGCTATTGCACTTTGAGATCAAGACTTTGACTATAGCTATTTAAAAAGTACACTACAGTACATGCACAACATCTCTACAGTAGTTTTAAATCAAAACCATTTTCCTGTGTAGTTCATACGTGGGGTAAAACTGGAAGATTTCGATTTTGTCTTGGACGTAATTCATTTTTTTTGTTTTAAGTCACATACGTTTTAACCTTCAAAGTTTTGTGTTTAGATCTATTTTTCATAATGAACTAAGAGCATAATCTAAAAAAGTCTCATAAAATCTTGTATACTGGTACACTGGTATACTTCTGAACTGTTGCCAGGGGCGGACTGACCAGTAGGACATGCTGTCGAAGTCCAGATGGGCCGTCCCACCGACGGGCTACGGCCGCGATTGCGGTCTGGCGGACGCGGTTATATAAACGCGAATGCACGCAACGCTATGGCATTAGCGAGTCGGACACGTAATTGTGTAACGCAATGCACACGTTACATACAACATCCCGCCCCGTCGACAGATTTGGTGGAGGGCTGATGCCATCAAACACATCGCGCACCCCACTACCCCTAAGAAATGCGCATTTACCATGATGGAAACACATTTAGCGAATAAAATCGTCGATCAAAATAGTCACCGAACAGCATAAAAGCACTACGGGACAGAGCGTTCCATATGCTTTTAAAACGCTCTCACAGAACATTGATATCATATTCCAATTGTTCTGCGCAGCGCGTTATGAAGCCGGACACGTCGAAAGACAGAATACATGTCTGAACTGTCGGGGACAGAATCCATGTTTCATGTGGCGCATTCGTAGAATATTTTTACCTGAATTAAAGCTGGGTGTGAATGTGCTCGAAAACATTTAGCCTTTTCTTCCCTGAAAAGCATTCTGCACATGCAGCTGACATAAAGGAAAATCCTATCCAGTGAAGTGTTTTCCTTGTTAACTTCTATATTTTGCTATGTCCTAACAGTGTCGATTCGGGGCGAAATGACTCATTTGAACCGATTCATTTTGTTGAAACAACTTACATGTCAAACACTGAACTCACGAGACTCACTGTCTGAACCCATCAAATCAGTCGCTCAAAACACCTCAGAACACAAGCGGGCATAGGCCATTTAACAAGAGTGTAGTACATGTGTAGTAAACATATATAATAATGTAATTTTATGTGGTAAAAATAAAGAAGGCCAGTGGCAAAATTACAGATTTTTGCAAAGAGGGCAATAAAGGAGGACTGTGAAGAGTGACAGGTCATATTTGTGTCAAATCATTTTAAAGCCAATATATAACTTAAATATAAAACGAAATAATAACTGTATAAAATAAAAAAAAACTAAGATTCTTTTCATTTATTTTGGATTTACTGGGCTTGCAAGTGTTAAAGCGCAAATATGTATAAAACTATTTTAACCGACTATTTTAAAAGACAAATTAACAGAACGATTCATCAACTGAGGTCACTATGCAAGGTCATTATGATTACTATAAAAAGGGTGCAACCAGATTGTAAATTGGTGCGACCAACTGAGAAAGGTGGGAAAAATGAGTCTAGAGCCCTGCATTAGTTCATTTAAAGTTTCAGACGTTGAAACTATTAATCGAAACATCTTGAAACTTTAATTATTAAAGAATAATGCATATATTTACAATAATTACAAAAGCAGCTTGGGAAAAAACGAATAAACAGATCCACATTTTATATGGCACTACGTAAACAATGTATCTGTATACTGTTCAGGTTAGGTAATGTACACAACGTAACTGATGAGCTAGATTTCAATCATTAAGATGCACTATTAGAAAGAACTGCTTTTTATTACAGTAATGTTATGCTTGTATTTGCATTCTTCCCACAGGACTTGCTTTGTGGACTCGGTTTTGTCCTAAAAAAAATTCTGCTTTTGGACAGAGTCATTAAAGAAGGAAATTACATTTGCATCCTGTGTAATCAATAAGAAAACTCGAGGGACTGTACAACTCATTCTGTTCAGCATTGTGGAGATTCATACTAATTAGCGCAGTACACACACTCCTCGTATTTCCATATTGTTAGCATAGCACTTTTCATTTCAACGAATTTATTTACAATTTCATTAGTTTATAAATGCATTAAGGTGCTGACATGGTGATGTGCTTTTCAAGCAAATTGTGGCTATAAACGTGACACCAAATTGCCCTACATAATGCGTTTTAAACAGCAATTGAACTTTATTATACTAATAAAACCAGTAAACTACAGTGCAAGATATACAGATAATAAACAAGATATACTGTATCTTATCAGATAAGAGAAATGTGGTGTTTTTTTGCCCTGTTAATGTTTTTTTCACAGTGCACTTAAATCGAATGTGTCCGATGTTGTAAGCACAACCTACACTTGTGAATTGTGCGATGTTCTCAACTTCCCACGAAACGCACACAAAATTCAGCAGAATAACCGAGCCCTCATCAGTCACAAGCCCAGGTCAGCAAACAATAAGAAAACCCCATTTCTCTCAGCGGAGGCCTGCCTCCCTTAAACTTCACTGTGTCACAAAGTCATATTTAATTCAAGCTTAAAGCTTTCCTTCATGATGAATCACTGAGGGGCTGAAGGGATGATATCTTTCTTCCTCACCTTTTTTCTCACCAAGACAAAGACCTTCAAACAGATTAGGTCAGAGCAAAAAAGGTTACTCCCATCATGCAACAGTTTGTGTGAGACCCGGCACTAGAGGATTCTTTCAAAGGCTATTTCGGTTCACTAGGACGCAAACTGAGCAGAGATGACTAGAGGATGGTGATCATACATTTACATATTGCACGTTGTGTGAGCAACCTGACAGCTATCGCTAAAACTCTGAATGAAGGTGCTGAATACACATGTACTGTATGTAGACAGTTTCAAAGCAACAACATAAACACACGCTGTTGTGGCCCAAGGTTAACTTCCGGTACACGGCCGAAAATAATCCCTGTAGATTATGTCTAATAACAAGCAAAAGAAACAGTTCAATTACATTAGCTAGCAAGTTAAAAGTATGTCTAGCCAATATTAGTTTGGGTTACCAGTAAAAGAACCTTACGTCAGATGAAACCGTCTGTACACATCAAGATTCAGCAAGACTTGTGCCAAACTATATCGTCGCTTTGTCAAAGTTGATAAGCACTTTTTAATACGTTTTATTGGTTCAATATTTTGCTAAACCCAGAGACAAACATAAAGGGTGATAATAATTATGATTTTTGGCAAAAAATCTAAATAAGGAAATGGAGATGAGAGGTTTTAGAAGGACACTCTTATAAAACTCTTTAAAAAGTTTAACTAAATGGCTAACATTGTTGAACTAACACAGCGAGACAACCGCACTGATCTGTTGTAAAATCTGTGTGGATATTACATCGGTCAGCAAGTCGCAAACCTCAACCCCACCGGCTCTAGTCCCTGTCCTTGATGATGATAGCACAAACAGGCTCCTCAGTCCCAGCTGTGGATGTGAGGGAATCTATTATTTCTCAGATCCCACCGGAAAAGAGAAAAAGGGCTCCCACATCATTATTTTGCCTCCAAATGTAACTGACTTTACCACACAACCCTAATTTGCTTGCCGTAATTATAGGTCATGCTCTCCCTTTGTAATTTATAAAACCTTTTGTTCTTATCAATAATGAATGGGGCTTGGGTAATTCACGCCACTATAATATTTTGATATTATGAAAATGCTAATGCATCAGGGACCCCAAGCCTTATCGGCCAGGTCTGATGCTCTATTAAGCAGCCGGCAGAAGAAGTCGGACGCAAATTGCTTATGTTAATGCCCCTGTTGTACCCAGACAGGATGAGGAGTCTGCAATTAATTTCTTCCAGGCGGCGGATGGACAGGCAAATTTATTTCCCGTCCTCAGACCGGTGGCTCCCCCCCACCCCCCTCCCTCAGTTTTTCCCTGGAACTCAACGAAGGGAGCAAAAGGAGAGAGAGAGAGAGAGAGAGAGAGAGAGGGATGAGACAGAACGAGAAGACTCGGGATCCGTGACCTAATTGAACAGCAGCGAAACGCGAGAGCGGCAGAAGAGCAGCCGTATCTTCATTCATTCGGCTGACAGTGTTTTCGCAACTTAAACCTGTTTTATTAATTATGTTTGACATTTCCCTAATTAGTTTCATTTAAATCACATCAGCTCCTAGCAGATGATTGTGCCGTACATCAATTCACCACGGCCTTTGTGAATTAGCGAGAGAGGGAGAGAGCTAAGGCCTTGTATAATTACACAGAATAGGTAAGTGCTGAGGAGTAAAGCCATACATTAGAACAACTGGATTTCTGCGCAAATGAGCTACACCTTTCCTGGATCGTTTACGTCTATTGTCGAGCGTTTACTGATGTTGTTTGTCTATTATGCAGAGTGGAACTGTACTCGTGTAGTTACATGAGACACTTCAGTGGTACCTCTGAACTCGATGAGAGGGGGTTTCACATACAACACACCTGCTTTACTTTGCTTTTCTTTTGGCTCATGAGTATAAAACTTCAACTTTTGACTAAATTATATCTGGGATACGGCATGCATTATTCTGATGCATGCTGTACATCTGCAATAATTGGTTTACCTCTGAGGAACTCGAAACAACTATGTTTAGAAAATGTGGGGGTCGTCTATTTCGTTAATTTGGGGGAAAATTGATTTATTAGCTTAAGTTCTATGCTAACAAGTACCCCTGAATCATAATGTTCTGTCCCTATGCAGCAAAAAGTGAAAATATGTATAGTATACTTATAACTTTATTATATTATAGGCTTTCCTGTAGCTCAGTGGTTAGAGCATTGCGTTAACAACGCAAGGTTGTGGGTTAGACCCCAGGGGTTTGCACATACCTTGTATACATGTATAGGATAATCCAACGTAAGACGCTTTGGATAAAAGCGTCTGCCAAATGCATAAATGTAAATGTAAATATAGAAACATTTTGAAGAATGACAACTTTTTTACAAAATATAATTTTAACAGACACACTTAACCCTCCTGTTATGTTGTGGGTCAAACTGAACAAAAAGCAACTTTGACATCTTCTGAAAAGTATACTAATTGACATTTTTGACGATAATGATAACAAAACATTTACGAAATTAAAGTTTTCAGTTATTTTAATATATTCTTTTCATATGCCTTCTGGAACTATGCGTTTTTTTTCCAAAGAATTTCAAGCATCTGTTGGAATCAACAGCTTCTTATTTGTCCAAAAACTCATTTCATATAACTCAAAAACAAAATAAATACAATTGTCCTAATAGTTTATTTACAACGTTAAGTAGGTAAAAAGGCAAAAAATATCATATATTAGGTAAAAAGGCAAAGAATTTATCATATATTAAGTGATAAATGCACCGATATGGAAATTTTGGCCAATAAGGATAAACGATAATTCTTTAACATTGAAAGCCGATAACCGATATATTGGCCGATATATAGTTTCCCTGAACTGAAACAAAAGGCAAAAAGTAGACAATTATAGAAATTATAGATGTTCTTCAAGAATTTTTTTTTAATAGCCACATGTCTAACAGGTCTCAAGACAGAAAGCATTCATACAGCAGTCTGATTCAAACAATATGCTTTTGTTCCTATAATTTACACATTCATAAATACTGTATCTGTTTTGTAATGTTTTGATAATAGCAGTAAGTAAATGATCACCACAGAAAGAAAGTCCTGTACTGTATTTTAACTGCGAGCAGCGTGCATATGAAGTAGTTTAACCAGAGGAAATGATTTAAGATTTATCCACTTTAATATACTGGCATACATTTTTTACTAGCTAAAAACGATAACATTAAAAATAATGTTATCCTTATCATTATGTCATCCATAAAAGAGAACTTTAAATAAAAAGATACATTTGTCAATTAATTTAAGGGGGTCTTTAAGCTAGCCATAGATTAACATGTTTTATAAGAATTAAAACCCAACCTGAAAGCTACCGTATTTGCCATTAGCCATCTGAAAGCCTGAGGACTTCTTCAACAGTAAACTTATTGAGAAACAAAAACACCTTGTGGGGCGATCCAATATATTTTTTTACATATTCCACTACAATGTTTACTCTCAAAAGTTTTACCTTTACTAAATTTAGCAGGATCCCCATCGAGACAACAGACATCCAAATTGTCACCGTCGTGTTTGCCGAAGATACCTTGGGTACTTATTAAACTATCTTGCTTGCCCACATTTGGTCTTTGAGGTGCAATCCAGCATCAACAGATGGGAGCGCAAATGGGCACGGTGCTACAAATAACCCTCCTCCGAAAAAATACACTTTTCTCTTCAGAGGGAGCCAGACATTTCACAGAGAGAGGCCTGTAAACAGTTGACTAATTGACACTGCTGTTGCCAGTCATGTGTACGGGTCTACATTATGGTGCAATCTTTCCCTACTAGAGGGAAAAGCACAGCACTATTTTTATCCTGTCTCAACATCAAAGGCTTCTTCTCACAGGGACCCAGGGAGACAACATAACTGTGCCCTTAATGTTCATCTTGTTTAAGCCCCTTAGTGAAGCCCTTGGTGGAGCAGACATCTCTAAAGCCCCCATTTTTCTCTTCCCGTCCTCTTCCTTCCTCTCTTCGCCACTCACTCCTGTCTTTCAGAAACAACGTTCCCCGTAACTGAGACCCGGGGGCAGAAGCACCTGGAATCATTAAAGCGGGGCCCTTTTTGACAGCGTGTGTGTGTGTCATCAGTTAGCACACAAAATGCACCGCAGTCTCACTTTTATCATTGGCAGGGTGAGATAGGTGCCCTTTCTAATCCCGTTTTCCCTTATTAGACTCTGCCCAGGGAGAGCGGCCACAGCCGGACTGATTATGGGGCATTACCTGCTTGCCTTTGATTAGAACAGTGATCAGAAAGGGCCGGACAGATAATATGTCTCAATTCAGGGTCAATACAGTGCATTGATGAAATGACTTAAAGACTTCAGGCCTTGTTAATCACTTCTCAAAAGCCACTCTATTAATAATAGTCAACAGTAAAACAAAGTAAAAAAGGGAAGTCTCCAAACTTTGATCAACACTTTCAGCTCATGAGCTAACAAAAAACACCGTATGAACTATGGACAAAGTTCACAAGAAGTATGCACACTACTGTCATTCAGGGACACAAACATATTTTGTCATAGTATTATCAGTAATTCATGCTGTATAGATAACATAGGCAAACTTTTGAAGCAAGCATTTGACAAACATTTGTTTGTTTTTAAATAAACAATATAGCGTTCTATATTAGGACAAAAGTTGACAAACTTTGTAGAACACGTGGTCCATTGTTGATGTGCTGACCAACACTTGTGGTTATTGTACTAGGACAACTTCAGATTCACAAATTCACTAAATGACTTTAAAATTCAGTTGGTTAAACGTAATTGCAAATCTTTGGAAAAGTGAAACTACACAATAATTTGAAAAGTGTGGTTTAAGTGCCAAATATACCTTCTTGGGGAACACTACAGAGTATGGTGATTTTCACTGTACTTTTGTTTTGATACATCTGAAAGCTGTTTTTAAAGTAAACTGCAGTGCAAGGCATTATGATGAACCCAAGACAATTTGATCACCTAATTTGATCAACTCACCCTGTGCTGTACAGACATGCATCAAACATCCATCTATATGGCTTCTAGCAGGTGTGCAGACGGATAGCAGGAGAAATGAGACGAGACGACCACCAGCGAGGAGGGAAGTGAAGCACAATGAGCTGCTCTTATAGAGTTACTCGCTTGGATAAAACTCAGTTTCAGTGATACAGGTGGTCAAAACTAGGAAGACCTAGGTCAGGAACCACCACAGTTGCTTTAATGAGTCAAAAACCTCATACATTTTGATTAGAAACGTTGACAATGTAATAGTAGAAAAAATTACAATGGTAGTCAAAAATGCCCCAGAACTGTTTGCTTTCCTACATTCCTCAAAATATCTTCTTTTGTGTTCAACAGAACAAAGACATTTTTACAGATTTGGAGGGCGAGTTAATGTAGACAGAATTTAGATGTTTCTTTAAATCTTTGTATAATGAATTGGTATCCAACTTGGGTTTTGGAACAGCATCCCCGCTGGAAAAAGTCTCCATGCTTCCTATGACTAATCCCTTCCCGCCTCCATCTCATACTGTACACAGTAAAATTATTTTGATGGAAGATAAATAACAACCCCTTGTTTACTGAACTTTGTGTAATTTATAATAGATGTAAATAACGGGAGGCTTGTCGGAGTACCGTGCAGAAAGTCAGCACTTTAAGACTTGACTCCTCCCCCCAGTCACAACCTCTGCTGTGTTTTCACAATTTTAAGACTCCACGATTGCGAGCTCAAGGAGAATCAAGGCAATTCTTTCATTTTTAAATACATAATGGAAACGTACGATGGGTTCCTCATAAAAATTTATACCTCAATTCACGATTCTAATTTATAGCCCTCCCTCCAGGCACATATTATTCAAACATTAATAAAGGTCCTATACATCAAAAAGCTTCAGGTTTTCACTTTTGCTTGCGTTCACAGTCATGCATATTACATATGGCGAGAGGCCTTGTTGGCAGCCGGTCTTACAACAATTATACATTGAATAACAGCCGGATTGATTGATCGATGGATCACGTCTAAAGGTTTTGTATTCAATCCGCTAAAATTTTAATGACCTTTTCAACACCCCTGCTTAATGCCTTATATGTTTAGATAATACCCTTTATGCTAATTCTCTAATTCCATAAATTTTAGATTTTCCCCATCCATCTCATTCAGTTCCTCAGATGTCCTAAATATCTGTCCAGAGATGTGATTAAAGCTTAACTTGAATTATTCATTTAGTTCCAAAGGTGTTTTTGGTTGAAAGTGGAGAAATCAGTGTCACGGTGAAATGACTGTACCGTATGTATTATGATAAGTCAGGACGTGTTGTACATGCAAACTCACTGAAAGGTCATTGAACTCAAAAGTCTTTTGCCGGGCACGAAGACACATCGCAAGAGAATTCACGTCTTCAAGTCTAAATCTGATCCAGCCATCATCAACTTCTACAGAGTCATGAATACATAAAATTCGGAGGAGTGAATTAACAATGGACACTATCATCAGTAAACACATTTACCTGTCATTTCACCCACACTCTGCCCAAACAGATTGTTTGCTACGGGGGTCTAAGCAAACACTGGAGTGGTGATGTTTGTTTTTACCATTCTCAATCCCTAATGTGTGGTAACCAGGGACGGTAAGTCATAAGACATCAGCTTGACTCTATTAATTACCACCTGATCCTTCCTTCCTGGATAATTAGGTACCCATTAGTTCTAATCAAGTAGTTACTTAATTATTGCAGTAATTAGTCTAATGGTCTAGCAAATTGAAGCTTTATCACTTTTGGATACTTAATGTTCTTGGCAGAGTGCATCACAAGTGTCAGGGCTCAAGCTTCGGCAATCAAGCAGTGGAGAAAGAAAGTTATTAGTTTTGCGTAAACGCTCCGCAAGATTAATAAGGCTCGATGTAGTCGTGTTTGAAAAGGGAGGAAAGTTGGAGGATGGGTTCAACCGTGAAGCGAGGAGTGTTGTGTAGATCCATGCTAACCGCAAGTGAATCAGCCCACGGGCAGGGAGGTTGGGTCATTTGTGGTTGAACACAACTGTCTCAACTTTGTTTCTTTGTCATTATTTGCCAACCGCACGTGACACTGTATGACTCATAGAATTAGTTATTGGATCTCAAGTGTGCATAGCAGTATATAATATAAACACTAGTAGTTATTAGCCTTAGAGTTAGCCTGGTAGTATAATAGGTTGGTACCGTATGTCTTTTTCAATTTGTCAGAGCGGAGCTGAATGTAGCATAAAGCTTACTGAAACGCTACGTTTTAGGACACCCATGCGTAAGCTCCTATGGCCTGTAATACTATACTGTTCAGCTCTGTCATTAACATTTCAATGGAAGCGCTCCGGTGCTCACGCTTAATTACTCTTGGGTATTTTATAAGACACGGTTGGAGGGTATTGATCCTCTCTATTGGAGTATTCAGCTCATAAACACAGCCAGCTCTGAGAGCAAGGGCAACCTTCGTCAATTCAAAAACATGACAAACACGTGGGGATGAGGCGGCAAAACTGAGCTGAATGCAAAACAGATCCGTCTGAAACGACTGAATCGGCTTACTACACTTACTATAACTTACAACCTTGGTAAAACAAGTACTCTTTATTTAAGTACACTTCCATAATGTTCTCAAACATTCATTTTGTACTAAATACACTAAAAATAGTTTTTTGTACTTCAATTCGAGATTGGTCAAAACAGCACACTTCCGTACAGATCTTAGGTTTATCCTAAAAAGTACTGAACATTTTTTGGGGGTATATTATGTACTCAGCCTCTCGTCATTTCAAACTTGTATGAATATTTTTTCTCTGCAGAACACAAAAGAAGATATTTTGAAGAATGTTGGTAACACGAACAATGGTGGTGAGTAAATTATGACAGTTTTTTCCCCATTTTTGGTTGAACTATCACAGTACCACATTTGAACACATCTTCAAATCAAAAGAAATTCAGTAGATTTCACCTATGCTTACATATTACCAATAGAGGCCCTGCTTACTTTTTAACTACCTGATAACCGGTAAGACTTAAATTCTTTTTATCCTTCGTTCTTAATCTAGCCTTGTATATTTCATTGATTAAATATGATGCTACTTGAGAATGCGAGTAACTTTCTGGAACTCTATTGTTAGCGAGCCTTCAACCACATACTTTAGGCTACATGTATACACGGACACCGAAACCTGGTGACGAGCCCAGCGGCTAAATTATTACAGTTGTCCGCATTGTATAGCCAGATAAACTCAGACGTTATCAATACTGTTTCTGTACCGGAGAATTTCTCTCCCCCCGAGGCTGCATGTGAGACGGAGCAACTCGCACTCTGCAGCCATGTCTTGTTAAAAGACAAAACTTCTGGCTAAAACGTCCATGTTAACTTTCCTGCTTAAATGTGTCCGTGGGTCGGACTCTGTTTATACTTGGGGTCGACCTTTCTATCAAATGGATGAAAGAAGAGCTTATTTTTGCCCGGACAGCCGCGAGACACGCTGAACGCTGTAAGTGTGTGTTAGAAATCTGAAATGGAGATAAAACATTCTGCATGCTTGGTACATTCTTCTTCATCAAACCAAACTTTTAAGTCTTCAGCCAAAGTTTAAATCCTGACTTGTTGTTTCCCCTCGTTTACGCATTATGTCCGTAGGTGGTCTTTTGTAGCTGTTTAAACGCATTTGACCGCAAGAGCATCAACTTCCCTGTCAGGCTAGAAAAAGTCTAAAAGCTAAATATAACTAAAAATGCAGTTATGAGCAGCAGGATGTGTAATATGAGTGATTTTTTTATTTTTGTATTAACATAGATTGTGGCCATTTGACTAATAGCAGTGTCTGCCAACAAACATAAACAAACAGCATGCGTTAGAACAGTTTGGGAAGGTGCTTAAAAGTTTTGAGCAATGTATTATTGCTATGAATTAGACTACTATCTTGTACCCTGCTAAAAACACTTACTCAATCTTTCTTAATCAAGTGCACTGATTTGAAAAGACACGTCTTCAATAAATGTTTAATTTAAGTAATATTCTGTATCACTTCTTATTACATAATTAGTTTTTATGAGATGAAGGTGGAAAAAGGAAAATCGGCCCAACATATCAATAATATAAAAAAAATCGACATCGGCCAGAGAAAAACCCATATCAGTCGACTTCTAATTACCAACAATATTTTGCTTGGCTGCAGTCTTCCCATTCTAAATCATGTATCTCCTGTAGCTATTTCAAAAATTTTACATAATCAAATGCAACAGACAGTGTATGATATTTCTCTTTGAAGACGGTCTACAGAAACAAAATACACCTAACATATCTTTTCAAATATCTTTCTCCCAGGTGAAACATTATAAATTCATCTCATCTTACAGGAACTCCTACAATACAACAAGAAATTAAATACCCAATGTCCATAAATACATGTACAAATGGATTGATGGACCATTTGTATAGCTTATTAAAAAGCCTCCTGAGGGTTCACAATTCAAAGGCTGAAGTTGTTTCAATTTACACTTAACAACACCACGTCTGGACTGCAACGACACGGCTAACTATCTTTCATCTTCTTTTCCCTCACTGCCAGAAAGAGGTTGAACCCTACCGGCATGTATACGAGACAGAAAAAAGCGAAGTATTTGTGAAATATTTTCTCGTGGTTATCCTGACATGAGCGGGATCATGATGAGGCTGGGAGCAGGACTTGCTGTACAAGGTGAGCTCGGTGTCTGCCGTACGAGCAGGGCTCTGTTGAGCTTCAGAGCGAGAGGGAATGGGTCATCTCCAAAGCACTGCAAATTGAGCCGAGCTAGTCTGTCATCACCTCCCAATTACCTGGCGTTTACCGAGTCTGCTGGAGACGGTGCATGTTGGCAGGTGAGGAGAGGTGTCTGAAAGGTGCCGGTGCCAGCTTCCCAACCAGGCTGGGATTGACTTATGACCCTAGTGAAGATATGACCCGTTTCACATATAAAGGCCCTCCCCCTTTCCGCCCCGTCACCCGAGCCTGTCAAGGCATCGCTAGTAGGAAAAGGGATCGCTTAGGTAACCTTGAAACACACCGGAACGTCGCGTTTTTAGGCACTGTAGCGTTTTCATAGCTCAATGAAAAAGAACAAGGGGGCTAATCTTGTAATCTCAATCATTTGTGACGGCGGTTATTTCTGGGAAGGAAGAGTGCTCGGAGGGGTCCCGTGCATTCCCTGCCTTCATTTGTCAACCCTGCAGAAGCAGATTATTTATGTGTCATTTCGTGTCTCTTCGTAACCGCACTCGGAGCTTGGCCAAGGCAGGCTCTCCTCCCATGTGTTGCCAGGAATTTTGCCGTCCATTTGTTTAAAACATGATCCGAGAATGATCTACGGGAACGGCGACCTTTGAAACTTTTACTTCAATGTCAATAACATTATTCTTACAGGGTTCTAAAGTGCTGTTAACTAGCAATGTGGACTTGAGAAGCTGGAACGCCATAAAAGCTCAGATACGCAAACAGAATCGCACTACTGCCAAATGAGGTCAAAAGAAAGGGAATATGAAGCTGGGTTTGGAGTGCATAAATATTGTTTTTAGTATTTTCTACGACCACTGCAATAGCACCTCTGAACCCAATGTTGGCTCTCTTTAACTTGACCTAGATGTCACATTCTGAAGAATCCTCCTCCAGATGCCTTCAGAAGAAAAAGGTTAGAAAGGAAAAAGAAAAGCCCGCTCCTTGCCATATGACAGCAGTGTACGAAAACTGACACGCAGAGTTTTCAAATTGGGGCCCGGGGAGCTGAAGCATAAAATAACTTCAATCTCACTGGCTCTCTGAGGAATAGAGCAGAGGTGCGACCAACAACAACACAACAACGGCGAGGCAGGAAGGGGTGAAGGTAGGAGTTATTAGAGGATAAAACACGCCTCTCCATCTCACTCCCTCTCTCTCAGGAACCCCAAGGATGATCAATGGATTTAGTCAGAGGGATATTCAAGCAGAAAATTGCTGCCTTTTTGCTTTTCTTTGAAGTATTTCCAGAACACATACCAAAGCCCCAGTCCACCCAGGGTTGAAAATAACAGCACAAGAGCGGTCTCTAAGAGTAATCCTGAAAAGAGAGAAAAGGCAGGCAGAGGAGGCTGGGGGAAGCTAAATGTTAAAGGGGGTGGTTGAGGGCTAGATTGAAACTTTGCAGGTATAAAATTGAAGGCAGCCAGCTGAACGGCCAGAGAGAAAACGGGAGCGTTATCTTGGGTTTCCACCGGCTTCGGGTCTTGCCTGAAACAAAGACGGGCGTTCAGGGGTTGTCTGTGCCTGAACGTAACATCTACAGCATAAGAAACTGCTCATTGATCGCTTGTCATCTATTGATCGGTGCACAAGTCCAAATGAGGGGCAACGGGATGAACTTCAGAGCAGCCCACAGCCTCCGATCTCTCAAGACCGGTCATAAACACATCATGATGAGCTGTTGACCACAGGGATAGATCGAAAGGCAAATCCCATAACCCATCACAGATACAAAGGATGAATTGGTCATAGGGAGTGCAGTGACTTTTCCCAGTGGGGTGGTCAACTTGTGGGCCAGCTGTCGAAATCAAACTAATTATGGTGTAAAGTGAGAAAAAGTTATCATCTCGGCCCCTGAAACAAACTGCGTTTTAGTGGGTAGCTAGCTCTCTATGCTAGTATTCCCCAGCTGCCTTAACCCACTTCTACTGCTATCTATCTGCACATGGGTCTCCTCAGCTGCTAGAACAGCAAAATAAAAAAAACATAGAAAAATGCCTGCCTAGACCTAGTTTAGCACAAAAATAAAATGTATAATTTAAATTATACAGGATCAGAACACTAAATATTCCTCTAAACCACCTGAACATTTGATAAAAAAATACACTAATTGTATTTGTTCAATTAAACTGCACTACCTTTGCAATATAAAATGCAATTAGCAAAACAGTAAATCAATGCAGCACACCATACTGTTCGTTCCCGGCTGTTTTGAATCGCATTCGATCAATACATAGACACATTAGCACATCTAACCATTCATAATCATAATCAATGCATTGTACATCCACAACACGCCGGTCAAATGTCAATACATCTTCCAATTATTTGCAATTAGCCACAGTTCCTCTGTTCACAATTTAATATTCTGGAAACGGGTTCATTTTGGTCGGTCAACAACGGCTACCATGGGATTGAACTTTGTAAGACTATCTAGCGGACTAGATAAATGTGTGTAACTCTATCCACTCAGCGGCCCACAACGGAGTCCATTAATTGTTGAAAGATAATCATTTAAAAGTTTGCAGACAGCGCTGTATGAGGGAATGCAAAAGCATTGGGTTAAATAAATGGCAGTTTAATGCAGTAAGTTTGCAGCAATTAAAACGTGGCGCTCTTATAATGGAGTGTGAATATACTGAAGATGCTAAAAAGCCTTGAGTGAAAGGAACAAGGCCCTTAATAGAGAAAGACAGACAACTAATTGTTTTCTTACCTCGAGTTAATCAATTTCATTTAATCGTTTTTTCTGTATATTATTAAATTATTACAAAAAGCAAAGAAACTTGATCTCTATGGAGCGTGTTTTATTTATTTTTATTAAAAATAAAAAACAATAATTTAGTACGTAATCAGATGTAATCATTAAATAAAATGTATTATTATTCACCATTTATGAAATAGAGCTTTTCTATTCTTTTTTCATTGTTTACCATATAATCTTTCCCATTGCCAAGTTTCTACATTACTGCTCATATGAACAACATGCTGCTCAAATATTTAGTCCAACGTACTGCCATCATGGCGAGCGGCTTTCGTTTTCAGGGCTAAAAGGCTTTCCCACAGCACCGCAGTCGAGTCCTTGCAGTGCTGAAGGTGTTCTAAATTGGGAAAAGCCAAGCAGTGCCAATGCGAGGTTGAAACTCTGCATTGGCCAGGGAACTCGTGTGCCGCCCCTGGGGGCCAGCATGGCACCGCGCGCCTGACAGCGGAAGCATGTGGCATTCGTGGGCCGTTATGGATAGAGCTGGGCGATGGGGGACCTCGCTCCGCCGCTCCCTGCCGAGCTCACTGACGGCCTCATCCGTTTTACCAGCCCTGCCCTAATAGATCTGCAACGCCTTCCATTCCAATTAAAAGGCCCGGGCGCCCTATTTGTCAAAGGACGGAAGGGACAACGAGAAAGGGGTGCTTAGCATTAGTTTTTAGAGTAATTGCCAGCCAAAACGTTGCAAATGGGCGAGAAAGGTTAGTACTGTAAAAGTGGACCACTCTGGTGATTATTTCTGCTCTTTTTTTGGCTTGGCTGAATTTCCCTTTTTCCCCACAGAGAGTCAAGCTTGAGAATTGTGAGATCATAATGCAATTTCACAGCAGTGCGATCACTGAGGTTTGTAAGTGTTTAATTCTAATTAAAGAAATACAATTCAGCTGGAGGAAATTTCATTGCAAAATAACTTGCAACCCGAAGAGTTCATGTTTGCCAGACGGACTTGTGGTGAAAATCTGCAGAACAGACATGTCTTAGAAAACCAACTGTGTGTGTGTGTGTGTGTGTGTGGGTGTATGTGTATGTGTATGTGTTTGTGTCCCTGAATACAACAGTGCTGATTTAACCATGCTCATGTAAATGTCAGCTATCCTTTAAATATTAAGTCGTATCACAGTATTACTAAAAGAACGTAACAGTACAGAGAGAAGATGGATGACTACACAAGTGCAACTTAGCAATGCACATATACGCACAGGAGCACAACAAAGTTTATTACTTTTTCCCTTTCTATTTTTTCTTTTGAGGTTTTTCTGTTCATGTCTGTGGTGGGGGGGTTTCTTTCTATGGTTTAATTCAACAATAACATTTCCGATCAGGGTGTTGGGCATCTCAAGGGCATTCCTGCTGAAATTACTGGGACTCTGCACCATTTATCATAGCCTGACATGTGTCATGTTCCAGACTCCGGTGTGTAGAGGTTACGGCTGAAGACAGCTCCTTCTTTGTTGAGCAGCCATCAAAGACAACATCGCTTATTTATTAAAAAAGGGAAAAACAGAAAGGAAAAAATGAGAGCACTTAATCTTTCAAAGAAGTTATTACTGTACATATATCCATGTTTATATTTGTAAAGGCAATATGAGATTAAAATAATTGAGAATAGTAGACAACGTGTAAGAACAATATGAGGCAAATAGCACATTAAGACTCCTTCACCCGTTTTAACCTCTGTGTGTATAACCCTGTTTAAGGGGTGGCAAACCCTTAGCTTTGTAATCATTAGCATATAACTGAATACTAGAGAGGTGATGTGCCTAAATGCTATCAAAATAATAATGCAAAATACCTGTTTACTAATAGATTTTTTACTGTATTATTTTTAATTTAATCATCTAGATTAAAGTACACAGTAGGCTGTCTGATTTACTACAGTGATTTATTTAAAGGTCATTTACAAGTAATAGTTTGCCACTGTAGTCAATTAAATGCCGTTTGAAGCTGTAGACACAGTAATGAAAAAATAAAGAATGTTCCTCCATTAAAAGGTGCTATTGTTACAAATGCTTATGCACTTTTAGTACCTCTTGCCATTACTTTTGAAAAACAATGCACTAAACAAATCCTAATGGGAAATAAAACATCACACTACTGGTATTAAAGCACAGCGGTTCAAGAACAGCTCGCCTTGCAATGCATCAATTCCCCGTAACAATGTAGCCACACACAGGCATAAGAAAAGGCTGATTTAGGGACAGTCTCGGCCATCCTAACGCTTCATCTGGAATTTTGGCATTGTTCCCGCTCTGCAAATCTTTGCTGATGTTTTTCTTTTGGCGGATATAAATGATAATAATTAAAGGAAAATCTACAATAATTAGTCACACCGGGTTTTTCCATCTGGTAGTACCTGAAAGATGTTATCAGTGGATGTCTCAAAGAGCAGTTTGAAAGACCATTGGAGGTTTTATACAAATTAAGCACCATCAACACAATGTGTCGATTATTTTCACAAAATAACAACCTCTTTTTAAGAAAAAAAAAAACTGTTATAGTAACGTACATGTGATGTAGAAACTAAAATAAAACATACACATTCATAATGCATAAAGTTTTCAGTTATAATCCAAAAATCTTCAGAGATTTTTATATTGTCTAAACCATCTATGCTTTTGGCAGACACATTTAACCAGTGACCTACAGTGCATTCAAGAATTTTTATGAGTATGTGCTTTTCATAAAAATCGAACCGACAACCTTGGCTAATATACCAGATATGCAACAGGAATGTATGATTGTCTGGATAGGCATAACTGACATTTGTCAATGTAAACTGACCTTTTCTGGTGTCAAGCTAAAGTTACAAAGACGCCTGAAATGTCCAGGACAGGAGATGACACAGACAGTAAGTGATTCTATCACACTGGTCTCATGCCTACAACACATTTATAATCTTATAGCAATACTTTTGAAACTGTGTGTATTTTAAAGTTTGCTACTTGACCATTTATGCTTTTTGTATTATGATAATAATGTTTGTGTTTACATGGTTTATGTCTGTGTACTGTGCAGATACATTTTGTATTTATTAACCCATACACATACTGTACATATTTAGAAACATTTACATGTTTTTGTTTATATTTTTCAATAATTTAAAATATATATAATAAAAACATATTATATAATATATGCATGTATATGGGTGTATGTTTTTATAAAAACACAATTATTATTCACAGTACACAAACATACTGTATATTATGTAAACGCAAACTTTTATTCTGGATGTGATTAATCGCGATTAATCATTTGAAAGTCCTAAAATATATACATAGCCTGAACTGCAAATGTTACAAAAGATTGGAAAAATAAAGATGTTTTGTCTGAGCACACAGCTGGTGGAAGCTCAAAACTAGTAGTCACAACAGGTGAGAAAATCATTACTTTTGTCAATGGTGTCAAAGTGATCTTGATTGATCTGAGATGTCTTGCATTGCGACCAGTCACTTTCTTCATAGGATTAATGAGACCTCTCCAGTCTGTTCAATACACGTGTCAATTAGGGACTTACAGCAGTCTTACAGTAGCTCTCTACAGCACAACGCATTTTACACAAAACCCTATAGGCATAAATTCAATATTAGTCTATGAAGATTAAAAGGAGAGATATTACTTTTTTATTTTACTTTGTTTCATAATTCTTATAATTCGCTTACTACTGCCACAGATCTACAAGATTCATGAAAAGAATAACCGGTACATTCTGCAGGCAACAAAAAGGAACAGCTTATTAGTTATGTGCAAATATGCATGGGTTCAAGTAACCAGTACATTACGGCCGTCCACGTGTAATACGTTTAATTTTCCGAGTACTAAGTGATTTCCATACCGGCCCACCTTAAGAAAACGGATGTGATATGTCATTGTTTAGGAAGTACATCCGTAATTGCTGACATAGTGAAATGTAAAATACTGCCAGGAATTAGGGGGGTGGGGGACATATAAAATTAATTAATTCCACTGGCACATTATTTATAACTTAATATGATATACTGGCGTGTTATAGAATAGCACTGTATGTGCACATTTTAGAGATACTAAAAGACAGATGACTAATTATGCATAAAAAAGCCCTTTTGGTGATGGAGGCATGTAAAATAAATTACGGGCTGAGCTTCTTTATAAATGACCAAACGTGGTTTTAAACATTGTTTGGAGGATTGCCATGGTGACCAATGCTTGTCTCATATCTTTCTCTCGGCGAATAGCTCATTACATGACACAACAATCCTTTTTCAAAGTGCTGAGCGCCAGATTAATGTATATTAGGAATTGGTGAGGCAGCCCTCATTGTGATAAGAAGAATAGAGCAAACTTCTCCGAGGCATTTACATGTGCATTCAAATTGGGTGTCATTACAGAAAGCAACAGCTTAACAAATGCTAGACACCTCAGAGCCTCTCTTTTCTAGTGGGCATGTACAGGAAAATGTTATGAAAGAAAAAAAATATATAGAAACGGCATACGGATACCAAAAATATAAAATATACGTGTTATCAAATCAACATGTGAGATGGTATAGAGGATCAACGATGCAAAACATTAAAAAGGGTTAATCTTCACTGTCCAATCAATGGCTATCACGCAACATAATGTACGAGACTGTAAAAGAGTGTCTGTGTTTGTGCACGGACGTGTATGAAATAAAGAGTGTATGTGTATATATGTGGATTTGTGTCTGTGTTATATGTGTGTTTTGTATTAATTCTGTGTGTGTGTTTGTTTGAGGGCTGTGTTGTGTGTCCTGCAATGCCTGTTCGTGATTGAAAGATTGCTTGGGCTCAGGCTTAGGGGGATTTAAGCTTCTTGAGATCCGTTCTTAAAATGCTGGCAGTTTCTCTTTGTGTATCTCTTTTTCCTTTTCTCTAGCTGCAGCTTATATGTACTTTAATCTCAAGTACAAGAAGTGGCTTTGGTAAGAAAGCAAACGTCTTTCAAAAGAATGCCTCGAAAAGACAAGAAAAATAATAACTAGCAGAGCTTTGGAAGAGAAATAACTTTACCATTAGTTTTGTTTAGATATGATTTTTGTTTGGCTACTCTTTTCACAAGCACACATGAAATAAATGTAATTTATAAAATGGTTAAAAAATATATTTATAAATTTACAGTTTTTATACTGTAGTGTTTGCGAGGAAAAAACTTTATTATTGCATTTATTAATTTAATTTTACTTCTAAATATCCAAATATTTTTATAATACAGTCAGCAGAGGTTTCTGTGCATCATGTCATTTAAGGGCCTTTAATGCACCATTCTTAAAGTCAGTCCAAATAACTTCTGCACAAATTCTGGGTGCAGTGCATGCCTTGCCTTCTCTAAACAGCAGTCATCTAACAGTGCCATGTGTCTTCAGTGCCCTCTGCAGGCAGAAAAGGTGAGTTGAATCAGGAATACTGCACAATAAAGCACTCACTCTTACAAACCAATAACAAAATTATAAGACGGATTCAAAACTGAAAATTCATAAAACCAAACATTCTAATGTCACACATCCATTTAGAAAAATGGATTTCAAACTCCAGCCTTTCAGTCGGCGCAATAATATATCTCACCATTTAGAGTGGTCATCTTGTGTTTTCAACAACTAATGAGACAACAATGCGTTCTGTTCGCTCTTTACCTCATGCTGCCATCACCTTTGCTACTAAAGCATCTAACAACACATTATCAGCCATGAACCCAGTGACCCGAGTGTTGATACTAGTGACTCTGTATCTCTCGAGCTCGTTGGGAACTTCTCTAAGCGTACCCCATCAGCTCCTCGAGTCTGTTGTTCTTACTCCTCCTTTCTTCAGCGCTTCATCTGGATTTCTGTATTCTCGTAATAGCCTTGACCTTCACCTGCGATTCTCTTTAAGCAACTGTGTGCTGCCATTGAAAGAGTCGATAATGGCAGTGTAAACAACGGTGACACTCTGACATTAGGTCACAGATAACTTAACCTCACCATCTGACACCGCAGCTTCACAAATGACCCGATTCGAAGTCTAAAATTCAGTTTTAGAATTAGGCACATAGTATATTTAAGACACACACACACGATTGTCAATAAAGAAAATTATAAAATAAAAATCTAATTATTGACCTAAAAGACATGTTAGTGATGTACTTCCTTCAACAATAATGTGATAGAAAGCAGTGTATCTATACATAAAAAAATATAAAAAGCACTCTTCTGACCAGCACATAATGACCAGGAACAGCTCTGTTTGTTGTTGAAGACTCTAATATGGTGGATAGAAGTTTGTCAAATGTGGGCTTGGGAAGGTCAAAGAGGTCATTCGCACCAGATTCCCACCTCTCCTCCGGCACATCAATCAAAACAGATTGGGATGCCAATCATGCACACAGCTGGCTTCATTGTGTTACTGCAGGGTGACATATCTCTCTTCCACACATGCATCGCTACACAAGTTGCCATAGTAACTAATATCCAAGTCTAGTTTTACTCCTGTCATGTCATCATGTGAGCTATCACTTGTTGAGTCTCCTGGTTGTTTGACTTTGGCAAACACTATTAAGCAACAGTGTTATCACGTTTGTTCAGTTCATTTACGACGATGTGAAGGAGTAGTAATTGCTATGTAATGGAAAACAGCTGTGTTTTCTTATACAGTATATACTGCACAAACTAAGCAGACAGACAGATAGATATGAGTTTTGGGGAGGACAAATCACCGTACACTGATTGAATTCCAGCAATTTAAGTGGGGGCATCTGAAGCGAACTGTCCCTTTAAGAGGTGGTGAAGGGAGAATCACAAAGCAGCGTTGAATCAGATGAAGCATCTCTTTTAATGACATCATAGATTAGGTCAGAGCTTAGCCTCTGAAACCCAGGAAGACAACATTTGACTAAGTGAAGAGGCTCAGATACGGAACCTTGGCTTGTGGGTTTTTTCCATGGACTCCCCACTTTTAAAATCTTCAAAACCATCTTGAAGTGCAGTGGCCTTCACTTTACTTTGCTCTGTTGTTTTCTCACATGCCATACTTTATTCTCCCTATGGAAGATTTTTATATCCCAGAAACCTGCATACCAGCTCTAATGGTATTACGGTGCGATCAGACAGGAGTGGAGGTCACTGATGTGTCATAAATAGGAATTTCCTCATCTATTATACCTGCTCCATTAGGCACAATTCTGCATACATCTACTCGTCCTATTCAAGCTAGCCTGATAACACTGATAATGATGTCATCCTTTGTAAGGCGCTACTATTCAACCTTCATCCGTTTTTTTTAAATCTACACTTGAAGCACAGGTCTATTTCACCTATTCTACTGGCCTATAAGACATTGTGAAGTAAAAAATGAAAATCATTGTACAGAATAATGAACAAATCTCTATTTTAAATCTCTAAAATTGTATTTTAACCTTAATTTTGATCTTAATTATAAATCATTATTAATTCTCATATTATATTAATTACGAATAATAATACTTTTTAAAAACAAAATTTTGTCCAGAATAAAAAATGGATGGTACAATTTCGGTAATGATAGCAGATTTTCACTATTTGGTTATCGTGTCCAAACGGTTCCACAACAATGAAATTATCATGATATTTATGAATAAAATAATTATATAAGTAACCCTATCATTGAAATTATCCTTTATTTTGTGTGCTGCTTTTTTGGCCAATCACACTTAAAATATAAATGTAGGGAGGCAGAGATATAGTCTTTAACCATTGTGGCTCCTAAAGCAAAACTGTAAGCTGCTGAATTATTTACGATATTATCATGTTTAGAAATATCATGATGTCGGTAATCATGGGCTTTGATTTCACGGTTATTAGCAATATTGTGACACCCCTAGGTGCACTTTGAAACACTACCCTTCAGATAAATCCGCATTTTTCATAGGGCTAAAGCCTTAGCTCATTTCCGCTGGTATCTGACAGGAGCTGCCAGCATCCCTGTTCCCCTGCAGGGCCCGCAGCTACCCAAGCAAAACAAGGTCCACTAATCTGAGAGGGCCCTAACCTCTCATCATGATCTTTGTCACTGACAACACAGGGATGTGGTTTTTAAGGACATTGATTGTAATTGGTTCTTTTGTCATGTGTGCTGTTCTTTTTTTAACAGGCACGTCCCTGGAGCTGTGTCATCTGTGCTCTCACGTACAGCCAGTGTACACACACCATCTGAGCTTATTCCTATACATGCACTTCTCAGCTCACTAAATGGATACACACAAACTCATACGTCATCTCGTTCTATCCACCTTGTCCGGGTTCAGCAGGTCAGGTGGAAATAACCGGGCTCGGGCGTGGCACACGTTGGTCTTTCTGTACTAAACTATGCGTGTAACTCAACGGGAACGTCTCCCCCCTTCCGAGCTGCATTTCCTGTGCGAGTTCCCACCGTTCGCAGTCTAATATCCTGTCCTGGATTAGAGTGTCACATCACACCAGTAGGGGGCTGCTGGAAAGGTGTGAGATTGCTTACCCAACTCCACGTTGGTAAATCACAGCTCGCCAACCCTAAAGACGGTGCGGCTTTATTATAAGTGATCGCATCTTTAAGTACAAGACTGTTTGAGATTACAACATCCTGAACAAGAGCAGCTGAGTGTCTTTGGTTTTGGAAGTGAGACTTGGCGGTAAAGAAGATCTGGTGTTGAAGAGCTAATGGAGAAGCCTGCTGACAGGTACTGATGGAGATTTAAAAGATTCCAGCACAGTACGCTACCTCTACTAAGAGAAAATGCAAAAGGGGCGGAAGGGTATTAGAAAGTAAGCGTAGGGGTTTAGGGCTAGTCACATTTGACTACATGCTCATGGTCAGATCCAATCATGCCCTGAGTCCAACCCCCAACTTACCCTTCAAACAACCCCTGCCCTATCCTGTTCAGCTGTCCCAAGGGTTAATTCCTTGTCCTGGAGCTAAAACAACAGGATCGCAGCCATGGTGCTAATACTCAATAGACACTGACCTACTTTGCAGGATTTGTGTTGGGAGAAAATCCCTGATCCACTGCCCTAATGCCAGCGATGAAAGTGATCTAATGGTCCTAACTGCTCTGTTTAATCTGAAATCATGCTCATGTTATTAATTTCCCATTATGGGAATGCAGCTCTGCCGATGGAATTAAGAAAGCCGTGCTCCCTCTCTCTTATTTTCTCCATTCCAATGACCTCCACATGCAAACGTGCAGGCTCAAACCATCTGGCACTCACAACCCTTATTTGTTTGTTTGTGCATGTGAACTGATCTCCCGTGACTTTTTGCCCATGATTTTGATTTTGTCACCATTCGCCTACAGTTCAATTTACGTATATAATTATATGTTCTATTATATTATATTATATTATATTATTTTTTTGCATAATGTTTTAAATATTGTTCTGTAAAATCGGTATTTTTCTTTATTCGACAGGTTACATATTGTATTAATACTGATGCAGGTTATGCTCTACTCAAACCCTTTGTAACTTGCATGCAAACATCAACAAACAGCCTCATAACTGTGTAACCAGTCAGTGATCAATAGTGTGAATTCAATTTGAACAGTCTTATTTCACTTTTACTCATTTACATTTCATTGCCACCAGGGGGCACTTGTTTCCTCAAACAGGAGCACAATTAGACCAATTACAGACACATTCATCTTGTTGCAATAATGCAATAAAGCTGACTCTTTAATGATATGTTAAACTCATGACCAGCATACAATTTAAATTGCAATGGCCATAGTACATATGGAGAAATTACAATGCCAAAAACGATGTAAAGACTGATCAATAAAATATTTGAACATGCCAAGCATTGAGTGATCAAAATCAAATCACTCAATAATTCTAATTTCTCAAAAACAAAAAAAATATAACACTGCATTTTTTACAAACCACCATAAGTTATCATTTTGGCTGAACGGTAATTATTACAGTAACTGACATCAGAATCTCCACCTTGCACTCTTACTATACATAAACTTGTATTTTGCTTTAGATAGAGAAGCAGATACCTGTGTTACACGTGCACAAAGCAGTATGCCGTTTCTTGATCAACAGATGCCACAATCCGTGTTGCCAGCATGCAAAACCATGCCAGCCCCTCTCTTTCTCTACCCCCTCCCTGTTAGTACATGTTTTCCTATCAATCCATCAGAGTAATTTTGTATATGAAAGGCGAGAATTCAAATGGCTGAATAAGCAAAAAAGAAAAAAAATCCTTATGAACGAGAGTCTTTGAGTGCGTATCTAATAATGCCAAGCTGACATGCAATACATCATATTACCCATTAGCAGTTACCGGGTAAAAGAGGAAACAAAATCTGCAGGCTGTTGACAGATCAAAAGAGCCATTTGCATCGCCTTGTGGTCTTTTCCATTCAATTTCACCAGAATCAGCCATCAGAGTAACAAATACTTCATAATGCTGTGCACGAAAACAAAAATCGCATATATACTGGCTTGTTTTTCCACCTGTGGCTTATTGGTTGAGGTAGCTGAACCATGCATGCGCTTAGAAAGAAAACAGGCTGAAATGAATATAAAATGACAATCCATAGGTAATGTAGATGGAGATGAGAGACTAGTAATGCTGTAATTCATTAATGTAACATGAAAACAACATTTCATCGATTTGTTTTGCAATCTAGAATTAACATTTAAAGATTATTTGAAGAAAACTTTTTTTAAATAATAAAAAACAACATTAGCTACACATTTAACAAAAACACCACTAAGATATTTGACCGCTACAAGTATCTACACTGTCTGCAGATGCATTACCCTTTAACTCAACAGCCTACAAATTATTATTATAAAACACTTATAATGGCAGGATTTCATGACCTATATTTTAAGTCACATTGGGTGGCATTTTAGGTTTGAGCATTTATTTCTGACTCCGCTATAGAGGAATGACTCAAAGATTCCCCAGCTCAGTATATGTGAAAATAACAGTGTTAAGTAATTTGTAATCTATGGTATGACCCACTAAAATGCACACATAATAAAAAGGTACGGTCCAACCTTGGCATTCAAACTGAGTCATGTTAGCTTGAGAGAGGTAGTATGAGATGTCTTACTCATGAGTCATTAAAGGGATAGTTCACCCAAAAATGTAAATTCTGTCATACTTTACTCCCCGTCATATTATTCCAAACCTGTAATAATGTCTTTGTTCTGCTGAACACAAAGGAAGATATTTGGTAGAATGTCAGTAACCAAACAGATCTCATCCCATTCAATGGGGGATGAGATCCGTTTCGTTACTGACATTCTTCCAAATATCTTTTTTTTCATAGTTGGGTGAACTATCCCTTTAATGACTCATGAGTAAGAAGCGTAAGAACAGTCAAAGATGAGATAAAGCTACGAAACACATACATACTGTCTACAATGGCAGTGTTACACAATGTATCTTCTATGCCAAACTGCCTGTACTTCTCATACAGCCATCATATTTCTCTATAAGATCAATTCATTCAATACTGCTCTCTAAAAGCTGTGGGAATTGTCCAAATGCCCTACACACGGAACAGAACATCTTTTTGCATAGAACATGTCGTGGTTCAAAAGTTCGAGCCAGCAGCATCAGTGACTGTCAGAAACTTACAGAAAGTGCTCTTCGATCAGGCAGCTGTACACGCGCTGTTAAAGATTCATAAAACCACAATGTGCAAAACGTATGCGTGAGGAAGACACGTGTATGCAAATTCAAACTGCAAACAAATTCATGTGCAAAGACTCATACAGAGCAATTAGGGCATTTAAAGGCAGTCGTTTCCTCTATTTGGTTCAAGGTGGTCCTAAAAAGACCCCTCTAGTGCGAGTTACTCCAAGGACCTATATTTAAACCCTGTACTTTTAGGTTCAAAGAGCAATGCCCTTAGAAACTTGGCACCATGAATTATTTGCAAGGGAAAAGGCATGATGCATCTTTTAACATGTGCAGTCACTTCAGAGTGCAAAGCCTACAAATGTCATGTCCTCTTAAGATCAAAAGTAATTGGTCAGGCTGCACTACAAGACACAGGGGTAACGAGGCAGTTTACCAGTGTAACAGACTCAAATGACATAGTATGTGGCGAAGCAATGAGCTAATAGACTCTCTACAAGAGAGGAGGGAGGCAGATATGTTCCATTTCTCTTTAAAGGAATAGTTCACCTTCCTTCAAAATTAAAATTCTGTCATTATTTACACACCCTCTTGTCATTTCAAACCTGTATGACTTTATTTCTTTTGATGATTTTTGATAAATGTTGGTAACAGAAAACTGTTGGTCCCCATTGACTTGCATTGGTTTTGTGTCCATACAATAAAAGTAAATGGGGACCAACGGTTTTTGGTCACCGACGTTCATCAAAATATCTTATTTTGTGTTTTGCAGAAGAACCAAATCACACAGGTTTCAAAATGAAAACAGGGCAGGTAAATGATGACATAATTTTTATTTTGAATGTGAACTATTCCTTTAAGAATATTTTGTATGTATTTACATATTTGTTTTTCAATTCTGTCAAACATCCGTGCCAATAAAAAGGTTGTTTAGACTCATGGTTCATAGAAGTAATGCACAACTGAAGCATGTTTTCTAATAAACAAAAAAGTATACACTGCGCTCATCCAGTGATCACACAGGCTCTTAGAAAGAGGCATTTCACAAAATGTTCTGAAGACGGAGACTGACAGAGAGCGAGAAAAGAGAGGGAAATACGGTGTCAAAGAAACAAAGGCGGTTCTTAAGGTGTTGACAGTTGTATAAGTTGGTGTTGTAGGTCAGGCTAGGGTGCATCTGGAGACCACAGAGCATGCGAGGTAGATGAGGCTGGTGAGCGAGACTGTCTGGTAAGAAGAGAGAAGAGGAGGGGTGTGGGGAAGAACGGGTCAGTGGGTGTCAGAAGAGGGAACGTGATGTCTTTCTCCACACTTGAAGGAGGTTATCTAGTGAAGAGCAGGTGTTGGCCTCTCAGTGTCCATAGCCAGCAGCGCTTCACACTGCCCCAAGACCCCAGCTGTCATCTCTGACGAACAGCAACTCTATAGACTTCTTACTTGGTAGCAGAACTCTGTCCAGTCGTGTTTTTTACTATGGGCCATGAACACGATAGTTTGCTTACGTCCAAACAATAGCTAGACCTATACAGAATTGTTACACTATGCTTTCTGCATTTATTGTGGTTGCAACTCTGCTATAAGATCCTTTCAGGGTAATTTGTCCCACTGACAGGAAAATTGCTGTGCGGTGCAGTACAACTGCAGCCAACCAGAACATTCGATGCAACACAGTTATGAGAAGTGCGATTTTTGGATCAATTACATTTGATTGTTGACAGGGCTACAGAAATAAAACAAAGCATACAACAAAACGTCCTGTTGCTGAATGCAGCTGTTCTATTCGAGCAAATTTTCATACAGAATGTTTTTTAAACTTCCTACCCATATTTTTAGCCTAATCAAACACCACATTTTTCATACTGCGAGTGACGACTAAATTACACATAAATAACATTTAATCTACTACACTCTTCCTGATGGGTTAAAATCATAATCAAACACAGACCTGCAAACTCGGAAGAGGTGAAAAAGGTGACGTCGGGGAGGTGGAGTGGGGTTGGAATTGTCATTTTCGTCAGTCTTTTGGCCTGCACAAGTTGTTCAAGTGCACCACATAAAAACCTATGGAGCAGCAGCTAAATCACATGACAATAATTTTGAGCTATCGGAAAAATATGGATTTTGGTAGAATTTGAGATTTTCATAAAAAATAAATACATTGCCCTCGTAAATACATTGCCCAATGCTCCAAATGATAATTAAACATCTAAAATGATCTTTATTTGTCTAAGTTACATTTTCTGAGAGGTGCACCTTCCAAAGTCTTTCCTAATAGAAAGGATGCGTGTCCATCGGAAACAAAGTGCTTCCGCACCTGACGTTTTGGTTTCGGTTTTAAAATGAGAAAATAAAGTGTGGGACTGATGTTAAAAGAGATATTTAGAGAGATAAAGTGCAGGATTTGATTGATGCAAGTTACAGTATAAGAGCTCAAAAATAAAAAAACTGTTATTAAGAGCTTTCATAAAAAAGAAAGTTCAAAAAGCAGATACAAGCAACACAAAAGTAATCCGCACGACATATGAATGTATTATGAAGCGAATCGATCGGTCTCTAACATAATTATTAAATATCATCTGTAAACTACAGCTTCTGCAACTGAAACTTCGGACGAATATCAATCGCACTCAAGTGCCTTACTCACTAAGAAGGGCAGAGCTCTAGAAGTGGAAATTCGAAAGGTAGACTGGCAGCTGTCCCTCATAACATAGCCGTTTTGATCACACGGGTGAACTGAATAATAGATATCAATGCCATTTTTCCTTTATCCGAGAGGACATTTTGCGTTCATCCCTTTCAGCAATGCTCTTCACAGGCGCAAACATGACGTTTAGAACGCGTGACTCTGGTTGGCCCAAGGACCAAAAAAGACAAAGCTGTTATATTGATTCTGGTTGGCCAAACGAATCCAGGTGCTGGACCAAAGACGTTTCGGACATTCGAGACTAGACCCCTACGACCCCCCCCACGGAAAAAAAACACTCCGGATTTACACGATTCACATAAATGACCTATTTTTTTATTCAAAATGGCTAATTTCCCCCCCCCCAAAAAAACACTAGTTTGCAGGTATGCAAACAAGTCAAAAATAATTCTGCTGCATGTACCCCTTAAAACCTTTTCAAATGGCGACTAAAATTAGGAAAACCAAAAACAGCTAGGAGGTAGGAGATGGTTGGAATATGATAAAAGATCAAGGTTCAGAAATAGTAATAGTTTGTGTTCACATTTTGTGAGGGCCTATTAGTAACTCAAACAGATCTAAAAGCCTCTTATACTTTCAGATATTAGCCCAAATGTCATCGCTTTCATGCGGAACCAATCCTAAGAACAGCACAGTCAAATTTGCATTTGCCTATTCAATAAATGTCACAGAAATAATGTCTCTTTGTAATGTAACATAACACATAAGTGCATTGACATCTATGACATTTCCCATCTAAAACAATCCTTACGAACTAAAATGATTTTACAATACAGAAAATGTACACCCAAGTCATGCCTTTATTACACCAAAGGTGAAATGGGGTTATTTTGTTTAATATCCCATTCAGAGCGCATCCGTCATAGCGGTAAAGCCAAACTGTGTGTACCTTCAAAGAACTGAGAGCAGTGGGAGCAAAAAATACTCCAATCTGCAATCACAGACACATTGAGCAATGTGTGCAAATTGTGCTGGAGAAACGTACTGGCTTCTCAAAGATGAGTGGAAAAAAATAACAATCTTTTGCTTATTTTGTCATTCTGTGTAAACAAAAACTAGGGCACACGAGGTCAGAGTTTCTCATGCAAATACTGCAGCAAAAAGTGGTCGTCCTATGGTCACCTTAGAGTGAGGTCATTAAAACAACACAAATGATATGCATTATTTTCAGATATATACTGATTAAAGGGGTAATATTGCGCGAATACATGTTTTTCTGTGTCTGTGGTGTGTTATAAGTTGCCCATGCATGTATTACACACGTAAAATTGCAAAAATGAAAGATGCATTCTATCTAAAAGCGAATGCTCACCCAGACCTGCCTGAAAAATTTGACTAAGACTGCCCAAATGTATACGCAAGTAAGATGGGCGTACCTGTCAGTACAATTGCTTTGGAATCAGATGTTCCAAATATGGTAAGAGGCGTTACATTTTCGTCACATCCTTGCAGTATTCAACCAATCACCACGCACTGGTTAACTGGCCAATCATAGCACATCTCGCTTTTCAGAGCGATGAGCTTTGTAAAAAAAACACGCGTTTCAGAGAGGCGGAGCAAAAAGGAGATAAACATGTAAGGTATGTGGAAAATACAGAGTTTTTTAACCTTAAATCATGTATACACATTGCAGTATATCTAAAACAAACGATAATATTTGTTTAAGCCGTGTCGTATGACCCCTTTAATTGTTTGTGAAAAAGGTTGAAAATGGTAAGCTCTCTAAAACTAGGGTTGGGCCGGCAGACGATGCCATCGTCCATCGCCGATAGCTGAGAGACATGACGATGTTGAGACGGCATCGTGATTCCAACAAATGTTTCACTATTGTCACGTGACTCTCACTGCTCTGTGCTGTTGGCAGCAGATCGTGTTTTAAACAAATAAGAACATGGCTTAGGGCCATATAAGCTCACACTGTCCAGATCAGACTGGGCTGACTATATAACTGTTGAGCTCAGGCTGTATAAAGAGGACAAACACTTTGAGCAGACCCGCCTGACTTTATGACTGTATAAAGAAGGCGCGTATCTGCACAGCTCGCATTGTATAAAGAAGACTCACCTCACTTTATAACTTTTTTATTGAATATAACATCAGAATTGCAATATAATCAAGCCTCACTTTATAACTGTGAAGCTCACAATGTACAAATGACACACACCTTTACTGCCCAGCTTGCACTGCAGAGTGATGTCATCATCCATCGCGATATTTCACTGTAGACATTGTCCGATGCCAATTTATTAGACATCGCCCAACCCTACTAAAAACTGTAACTGCAAAAACTGAGTGATTTTTTGTGCGTGTGAGACACAAGCAGGGCAGCTGTCAGGCTCTTGTCAGGGCAGAAGTGGGTTACAGAAGCCTACATGACCCAGACATGTTAGTCACCCCCAGGGTCAGGGGCCAGTCAGGCATGCCAAGCCCTCACTATCCTCATTCCACCGAACCACTGAAGGGAAAACAGGATTTGTCAAGAGGTCTAAAAGGACCCAAAGGGTCGGTATTGCACATCGAGGAAGAATACACACACAAATTAGATCGAATTCTCACTATACAGTAACCAATACAGTATAAACCGAGTATTATATACTTTTTTTACACAACTGATCATATTCTGCGGGAAGTTCTTCTGGCCCAGCATTCGACCAGCGTTCTTTTCAGCTTCCAAAGTGATCTATAAATGTCACTATTTTAGTCACAAATTGTCAAAATGTCAATTGTCCTTTTGTAGTTTAATATAATGCAAAAGTACTTTAATACAAAAGACATTTGCCAAATAATACAGTGCTTCTCCTTACTTTACTATAAATATAACATGTTTGGTATGGAAATGTGTCAAGATTTTATATGTAACACTCACTTTTCACAATATTAATTTACCAGTCAGTGTATTCCATGCATTTCACCATGACTATAAACATTCCGAACACGGTTACATGGAGTACGTCAAAGATACAAGCTGTAACTGGTAAAACTTTCATTAAACGTTCTAATATATTTCTTATGGTCAAATAAACCATAGTTAGCTTACAATTCTGGTCATTGGAATGTCACAAGGCAACTAACAACTGAAAGGAGAATTTTTCCTGCTGACTGCAGATCGCTCTGTTTTGATCCATAACAACTCAGTCCAAATGCCCTGTAGCACTGAAAATAACTTTGTTAATTACTGTGCTCGCTGTTCAATTAACTGTGCAAGGAGATCCCTCCCAGAGCCAGTACTGATAACAACTTTCAGCCATTTGGAATTTAAAGAAATTCATTAAAAATGCCGACACCTGAGCAGATTTTCAATGAACCCCCAGGGATAAACTCATTTCCTCCCCTGTTTTTCCCCATTTTCTTTTTTTCCCACAAAGCCAGCAGTAACATTCTAATGCTTTCACACATGCTCATTTGTGTGTAAGACTTAAAGGGATAGTTCACCCAAAAATGTAAATCCTGCCATGAAATGTTCCAAACCTGTGTCAAGTTTGGTTAAACACAAGAAAAGATATTTGGCAAAATACTTGCAACTGACATTTCTGGGACATCATTGACTACCATGATAGGAAAAATAATTGTCTTTTTTTCTGTTTAACACAAAAGAAGATATTTTGAGAAAGCAAAAAGTTCTGGGGCACCTTTGACTAACACTTTATTTGTTTGACTACTATGGTAGTCAATGATGTCCCAGAAATGTCAGTTGCAAGTATACTTCCAAATATCTTTCTTTGAGTTCAACCAAACAAATAAACTTACATAGGTTTGGAACAGTTAGAGAGTATGTAATTTGTGATAGAATTTGTATCTATGTGAGAACTGTCCATTAATACGCATATAATAAATGTGGCTTTAATTTTACCAGTATATCAGGATGTTCTGTCACTGTAGCATTTCAGTCTCACATTTTAGGCCACATAATCAAAATATTCACGAGAAGACAGAGACATCTAGATTTGGTCTCTTGTGAATAGGAATGGGCACGAGTACTCGAGTACTCGGACGCGACAGCGACGATCGATGATGAAAACGATCATTGTTTGGGTCTAATACATTTTTTAAATAAAGTTATTTTCTTTCGTTCTGATTGGTTATGCATGAGACACTGAGACACTGACAGACAGAAATGCGACAGGGCAGATATGATGCTTCACCTCACGCTAATATTTATTTTAAATGTTTACTGTATTACAACAAATTGACAATGAATTTTAAATAACCTAACAGTGTTGATTTAATTGTTTACTCAATCTTGTCGTAGTTTTATTAACATATATTTTCGTATCAGTGTTGTAATTAAAATCCTTTTGTCACAATGAGGGACACGCCCCGCCCCAGCTAATGCCCCGCCCCCAATTAATTGAAACCTGTTCAGTACTCGAAATGAAATAGGATCAAAAATACCCATCCCTACTAGTGAAACTTTACTTATCCTCTGAAATGATCAAAAATATTTTGTGCAAATATCTAACAGCTAAATTCAATGAGGCAATAACAGGAATTCCTGTGTATTCTGTGAGGCGTTTTTAATGTTTCCATGGACACGGAGGACAGACAGTTAAAAAGCAATTATTGGCACGGCACACAAGAATTCACCTCATTGTCAGGATTTCATAACAGCTGCAATAACACTGGCCTCCACGCTAATGTGAAACTCCTGAATGAATCTGCCTCATATGATGGCACATGTATCCGCTCTTCCTCTCCGAGGACAATACATGTTCTCAGGTGCCAAATCAGGCTTTATTATATTTATATTTTTTGCATTAAAATGTACTACCTCTGCACAAATATTATTCTAAAGTTATTAAAATGCATGTTTTTTTCTTTTTGCTTATCCTAGCCTGACATTATTCAATGCTATGCACAAAACCCTGTAAGTCCAGTTGCTCAGACAAGACAACAGCTTGAGGTATATCCTTACTGATCCCATCAAATCAAATGTGTATCCAAACTGAGATAAAATGAGGAAGTAATCTCTCCTCTCCCTCAGGAAACTAATCCCACCATCCCTCCCAAATTTACTCTGTCCCTTTTTTGGGTGAGCTGAGCTTGTGCCTACTGATAGATTTGGTTTACGCCATTCCGTTCCTCCAGCCCTTTTAAAGACCACACCTGAACGCCGTAAACCCTACCTGAGAGTGACAGTCGCATTAAAATGCCATTAAAGTGTGAAATAGGAACAAGGCGTGAAAGTAGGTTTAACCCCGAGCCGCATCTGAGTTCCCTTGGCTTATACAGATGAGAACATTAGGTTTGCTGTTGCGGCTTTCCTCCTCTACCACTTTTTACAGGTTGCCTTTGTTCTATTTGTGCAAGGCCGATGGAAAAATGTGTGCATTCGGGTCGGGTCCTGTGGGGGCCTATGAAAGAATGGCAAGGTTATGGCACGAGTGCATTAAACGGACATGTCTACCTTTATTCTGCAATCACTCTATTTACTATCTGTCTTTTAGCAACTTCACCTCTCACTCTACACATGCATGTTTAAGCGATGGGGGATGACACCCCTGTGCACCTGAGGCTCGCTGTAAAAACAAACCGCAGTCATACGTGCCAGCACCTACAAAAGAGCCTGAACAAAGACGATGATATTTGGGATTGTTATTCCATCACTGTAACAACAATAGTCACGGACACCAACAATACAACGACCTGCGTTTAGCCTGCCGTATCTGACTGCAACGATCATTCATATTTTGATTTGATTTGAGAGCATTGTAACACTACAAGACTAAAAGCACTGTTGGGGTTGCTATAAGGTCACAAGCTGTTTCAAGAGGGAAAGGCACACTGATCTGAAGCGAGACCCTGGCTTGTGTCAAGTCAATAAGACCGAACACATTAAAACTGATGAGAGTGTACTTACACAGGTTAGGGCTCACCGAGTACTTGCTGCTTGGATGCACTAAATCAATCAATACATCTGTACACAAATCCACAAAAACAAACAAGCCTGAATCTCATCTTTACTGCTTCCAACTCTATTACGATTTTTACTCAATACAATAAACTTAAAAAGAAAATATTCACATTTGTTTTAACAGTGACTACATAGTTTATTTATTTACAGAAGATTGAAATTTCTTTAAAAAAATGTAAGACATTTTTGTCTACTTACTGTCTGTAGGATAGACAATTTAGGTAGAGTACTGTGTTGTACCAGTGTAACCTCTGTGCTAGGGCACAGTGCACTTTTAATAGAGCCGTACTTTTAACATTTTAATTTGGTCTGAGACAGATTAAGATAAAAGCTTTCCAGACGCTTTCTCTTTAACATTCACAATAAAGTGGAGTGAAAGCTGATATCAAACCATTTAAAGACCCCCTTCCCACCTCGACCGCCCAACTACGAAAGTTAAACTGCATGTGTGTCTATGGGGGGGTATAAGAATTCTTTCCTAATTAATTCCTCTGCCCCACGTAACCCTCACACTATTCGTAATCCAGAAGGGAACATCTTTATTGATCTTGGGAACGCTTGAGTAGACTCCCAATGCTTATCTCAGCATAAAAAGCATCTCTTGTGACGAGCCACGATTTAATTTAGATGACAATCACTGTTAACAATGTACTGCCGACATCACAAAATTTGCACATTGGCGCTGGCAGTGATAAATTTCAGCTGCTCGGACAGGGACAATTCACATCCTTGAATTAACTCTTTCTATATGAGCAGGAATTTCAAAGAGGCACTGCAGATATTGTTAACTGCGATACACAATCATGTTTCATACAGAAAGCACTGCTGAAGTCCCTATTAAAGATTGCTCAGCTGTAAACCTAGGTTACTTTATAATTGCAAGCTGAAAATAATAATGTTGGTGAGCCATGATATTTGTCTGCTATATCTTAAAAAATAAAAAAGGAGCATGATTTCACATTCTCTGCCATTTACTTATACTTCCACAAGAGGGCAGTGGACATGATTTTCTATGTTGTCTAGATGTAAAAGATATCTAAATGGTATTTGAAGAAGCACATACAGTTACAAATCTGCACATAGAAATGTTTGTGTCAGTTTTTGGCAATTATTTCAATGTACATTGCTTTAAATCTACTTCTTTTTATTTACAAAAAACTGATCCAACTTAAATAAGTTTTATGTAGGATCAAGCCTTTCAATTTGAGAATTACACTGTAACAAATATTTAACTTTATTTTTAACAAATCCTGTAAACACTGCTCTTTACATCTTAACCAGACCTACATAATGAGTGTAGATGATTTGCTTACTAAATATAATGCATAATGATATTAATAGTTACATGATATAACAACAGCAGATGATGTGCTAGACGGTGGCTGTCATAAACATCTTCCAACACTTCAAGCTTATAAACCCAGGCAAATGTGCCCACACAGGGACATTTGGCAAAACCTTTCCCACATAAGTGTCATAAGTGACTCATATTCTGACCACACATTACAAATTCTCAGCCTTCAATGGCCTGGCACTACACACGCCATCTTAAAAAAAAAGAGAGAAACATTTGTCGAGCCACGGTACAGTATTTTTTGGGAAAGAGGGGCATAGGTGAAGGCCAGGGGCTAATGGCAATGAGGGATTTGTCAGTCATCCTAACATTTAATAATCCCTAGCTCTCCATTTTCTGCTGTTTGTTTATATTAACCTCTGGCTGAACCCACTTTAGAGGCAGCCTCTGTGCCAGAAAGTTCACTGAACATTCAGCATGGAAGCGGAGAACATGTCATCTCGAATCTATTAGCCCCAGGGGAGATTGCAGCAGTCCACGCAACGCACTCACACACGCACAACTCACACACACTCTAGGTAAGTTGCAAACACTCACATTTGCTGTACTGATGGCGACTGTAACTGAGATTATTGCATGCAATGACCTGATTCTGACCTCGCGTTTTTGCTCATGCCGAATAATCTTATCAAACAATGAAGTACATCTCACTCTTACCGCCTTCTACCACAATTGGACAGCTCCCCTGCCACCAACATGAATGGGTTTAATAGACATGAAGTCTTTTCAAAAGAGCGATTGTTGTCTTCATTAATTGACATAATCTTAAATACAACAGGTATAGTGTGGAACAAACCTGGGTGGATTTGTATCTGAAAAAAAACATCAATAAAAACTGATATATTCTTGTGTATGAGAGGACGTACAACACCAAAGGAATGATCACCTTCATTATTTCAAATTCTATTTGTAATGGTTGTGTGCACAGACCATCGTCAAAAACACTTACAATTGCTAACACACTATATTATATCACATTATAATGCAGAAGATACAGTGCCATGCAGGTTTGCATACCCACCATTGGGTGGTGACAAAGAGAAGACAGTTTTAAATTTTAAAGTCGCCATGAAAGTTGCGATTGTCTTCTTTACCGTATCGTGATGTACATTCACATAAAACGGTTTCTGAAATTTTATAATTTGATTTGAATTTATTTGATCGTCATAGTTAGTTGGCCTGATACACCACCGGTACCCACTGTACAGTCAGTGTTTAGTCCTACCTCTTTTTCAGGCATTTCGTCATGAAGAGAAGAGTTGCTATTTAGAGGGGGGGTGGAGCTTTATGTTTTTGATTAAAGATTACAACTGCAAATGAAATTGAACAAAAATAAAGATGTGCATGGATAACTCATTTATAATAATCACTGCAATGCTGTGTAAGAAAATTCGTATAATAATTTGAATTGCACGGTGACTTTAAAGGAAGGCAGAAGTGAATATCTTCTATTAAAATATAAATATTCTCTTCTTCATATAATCCATTCTGTGGTTATGGTTTGTGTTACTAACTAACAGTAAACACATATTCTGTCAATACAAAGATTATTTTATAAAGACCGTTATTTTAAGTACCACCATTTAATTCTACCGAAACAACTTTCGTAACAAACAGTACATAGATGTGTCCACATTCTTTACGTCTAAAGCATGCCTTAAAGCAGTGGTTCTCAAACTTCTTTGGCTTAAGTACCCCTTTTGATGATTTTTTCAAGCCAAGTACCCCTTGACCAGACAACAACATTTTACCTTAAAATTCAGTGAAATGAGAGTCAAACAGTTATTATATCTAAATGTATTCATTTATTTTTTATGCATCTTTGTGTAGTCCTAATTTCATATAAAAATACTATTATCATAATTTATTGATTTTCATTATTTAATCCATTCCTTCACAGTATATATCCTTCTGTATATATTGTCCATAGTACATACCGACTGTCATATTGTCATAGAACATTTGTATAGTATTTCCCTAATATTGTATTCTGTATTTATTCAAACTGTATATCCTGCACTTGCTAATTGCACTTCTGGTTAGACCTAAACTACATTTTGTTACACTGTACTTGTATATGTGTAATGACAATAAAGTTGAATCTAATCTAATCTAATCTAAATGTCAGTTTTCTCTCACGTACCTACCCCTGCAGTACCCCTGGGGGTACGAGTACCCCCATTTGAGAACCACTGCCTTAAAGGGATAATTCAGTCATCATTTGCTCACCCTCAGGTTATTCAAACCTGTAGAAAATTGATAGATAGAAAGATATTTGGAAGAATGTCAGCAATTTTCAGTTCTGGGACATCATCCACTTCCATAGTATGAATAAATATATTGTTATTTATGTTCTGTTGAACACAAAATGAGGTATTATGAAGAATTTAGGAAAACAAACAGTTCTGGGGCACCTTTGACTACCATTTAATTGTTCCTACTATGGTAGTCAATCATGTACAGGAACTGAAAACTGCTAACATTAGTCCATGTAGCTTTCTCTGTGTTCAGAACAAAGTCATTTATACATGTATGAAATTAGACGACGGTGAGTAAATAATGACAGAATTTTCATTTCGGGTGAACTATCCCTTTAACACTTACAAATATAACGTGTGTGTAATTTAACACTTACAAATATAACGTGTGTGTATTTAACACTAACAAATATAACGTGTGTGTAATACTTTAGCTCGGAATTTTCATTAGTGATAAAAGCCCTCCGGTTCAACACCAACATGGTGGACATCATACGAAGACGTGCAACTGTAAACACTGAGACTTCAACCAAATAAAAAAAATGCGTTCTGACACTTCAACACAATTGAAAACACTTGCATCGGTTCTTTGGATGAATTGGTCTGGGGGTTCAACAATGTAACGTTACGTTTTAAGAACCATAACAAATTTACCGTGTAGAAATTGAAGGAGTTGACTTCATCCATATCATGGCGTATGCAGCAGCAACCGAACATACGGCACGTGACTCGCAGGTGGCGGTAAAGTCGCTGCCTTAAAAATAACGACTGTTTCTGACTTAAAACCGTTCAAACAAAAGTGACAACAATGTCATTAGTAAAATATTCAAAGATAATAACATCTCCAAGGTAAGTGTAGCCTACTTAACTGTTGGGAATGCGACGAACTCGGATAATTCGGGCCAATACGATTATGTTCGTGGCAAAGAAACATTAGCAAACATTACCTGTTCAGGGATCAGTTCTGAAAGATAAAGATGAAAGACTGAGGAGTATGCGTTGGTTAGTATTGAAACGGGACCGAACTGTTCGAACCGACTCGGTCCAATTTGATGAGCTCGTTCAACCAATTCACTGAAATGAACCGGTTCAAGTGAATCGTTCACGAACCGAACAAACAGAGCGTTACGTTGTGTTGCGGCCTCTGACGTTTGTTTGTCTGTTTATTTTACGGTTTTTAACAATCACTAAGTTTTGCATTTTAAGTTTGCTTTGGTAATGTCAATCATAGAATGTTCCTCTTCCTCATCTTCCTCTTAAATAGCTCATGCATGTATTTGATGGCTGAAGTGTTGTGTATTGTTTTACCTTTTAATTAAAAAACGTAAGACCTTAAGGTTACATTGACTGTGGCACCCATAAGTTCACATTCCAACTATACCACAAAGCTGGTAAGCGCAGTGTTTCTGTATTTATAGGCCTACATTAAGTGCTTAAGATGAATCTACTTTAACAGTGTTACATAGGTTTAGGATTTAGATTGTATTTTCAACACAATTATGTTCTTAAGTTTAGTGAATGCTGGACGTTGTGCCAATAATTCATATAATAATAGTTCCTGCACAAAATCATAGAATTTGCAGGTTATAAAAAATACATGTTGACTCCTGGAGTGGTTGTGGTTTTCAGGTTGAGGTATTTAATGTACTGTAACCTGTAAGATCATGCCAATTTAAATAAAACATGTTTTTCTGTGTACAAAACAATGATAGAATTGTATTCATATTTGAGAACATCATCTAGACTGCTCACTCAAAGTTTCATTACAGGTTCCAGTCTCACAAACTTGCAAGAAGTTGATTGGGTGCTGGATCTTCACTTCTGGTCCCATCTCTTTGACTGTCAAGAGCTATTGCAAAGGTACGAATGAAAATAAGCAGGTAATCGCATTAATTTTGGACAGGTTTTTATGTAGTTCTTCATCCTGATGTCATTGTTTGTTCGGCCATATGAAAAAAATACCTCACACACAACTTCTACTTATTTTGTCCTATAACATCAACAGTGGACATACAGTAGGCTTCATGCATTTGCATGAGAATTCTGTTATTTTTGTCCTTTTTTTTAATGCCCTGAGCATAATTTCCACTATAATACTGTTACCACCAATGACATTATGTGGTGGTTATGGTAATGGAAATCACATTTTGCAAAAAAAAATTTCACACTTCTTGCCTAATTGGACAAAAATACTGCTTGATTTAAAGTACTGCACGGTAAAAATATTGTATTGAAATTTATGTACCTTGATTTTATCTCATGTTCTTTTCATTTTATCTCAAGAACTGACACTTTTGTCTCCATAAAAGATACTTTAACTTTGAAAATTGCTAGTGTGGTGCACAACTAAATATTTTGTGCTAAATTAATAAACCTTTTTATCCGGTTTCACAGACAAGGCTTAAGACTAGTCCCAAACTAAAATGAAAATTTGAGCTGTCTTATCTGAAAATAAATTGCCTTGACATATCTTAAAATATGTTTTGTCAGTAAAGTTTTTTTTTAAGGTCATTTTAGTAAAAGCGACTAAAATATCCTAATTTAACTAAGGCATAGTTCTGACTTAAACTAAGCTTTGTCTGTGAAACCAGGCCTAAATGTTATAGTTATAAAATTCAATAATTACATTAAAACCTTTTCTTATATAAAGTAGCAAAAGTTATGAAGGCATCAAAGACAATTCCAAGATTAATTGCTGCTTGTCTCATCTGCTTGTGCCAAAATATATAAATTCATTGTTATAAAAATTCAGACCAACATGTATATAGCCAATGGTACAACTAAAATCGAGCTGGGTTTTTGGAAAGTTTTTGACTATAACAATTTTAACTAAAAAATCTAATACATTGACAATAAAAATCAATGTTTTTGTACAACTGAAAAGCTTTAGTTTTTTCTGAAAATGTTTTTTTTTCATATAAGTCTGTCACACAAGTTTCTAATACCTTTTATGGAGCTAAACAGACACATTAGCGCAAATCTTAACTTGTTACAATATTACATCATACCGGCCTTTTCCTTCTGATTAGATTGGCATGAAAATGCAATGTTCACAACTCTTTATGTGATTCTGATGTTAAAAATAGTAATAATAATAAGTCAATCTGTTACTATAAAAAAATCACAGCAACACTTTTGAATAGCATTACTATACATTTTATTCTGTCATTTTAAACATTTTTATTACTCAGCTTAGGTGCACAAATACAATTGTACATTTACATCCGTACAGTATCATGCAGAATTGACCAAAACCAAAATTTGCCAAAGGTTACACTAGAATTGTTATAAACAGTCTATAGCCATTTTGTTCTCGGCTAGAGCCTTATGTTAAAATGTCAAAGCACTTTATGCACAATGACAAAATCAGCACAAATTGATTTAATTGACAAAATGTAATGACAACAATATACAAAATCTTTCTTGAAACCCCTAAACATTACTGAACATTTTGCTATATACTGAGACTAACATAAACAGGACATGACAGAGACCTACCTCGAAATAGTGCATTCACAATATATGTAACTTGCTGTGTCTCTGTAGTCCCATAAAGTGTATTATTTGACCAGTGGAGTCTGAACTCTGCGTGCCCTGAATCCAGAGAGATATCTCTGGTGAGATTTTATTTGAGTGTGAATGTGCAATATTTATAAGAAATGTGAATTATTTAGCATTTGGCCATCACAGAGGCAGCTGTTACCTTCTAAAATGCATCACTGGAAAAAAATAAGGAAAGGGTAAAATGAAAGATGTTAACCTGTATGTTAAAATAGTGTAAACCTTCTGGTGATATGGCAACATTCATTCCTCACTGTGCTACAGGCAAGATATGTTTCAGAGAGCTACCTCCCTCTTATTGAAATGTTAAACATAGAAACATCCCTTATTTATCTTACAAGATCATCATAAGCAGTCTGTCTTTTTGGATTGTGGAACAGGGATTTAACATGACTGCTCTGTTCCGTCTCACCTCTTATGACGCATTTTTGGATAGAAGTTACATCAGATACAGCAAGACTTAGATCTTTGGTAAATGGATCATCTAGTGTATTGATCAACATCTGGTCAATATCCTGTATTCCTCCCCTGTGTCATTTGCTGTAGACAAAATGTACTTTCATTGAGTTTAGCTATTTTCTCCTTTGTTGTGCATGCTTGTTCAGTTTAGTTTTCATATTTGAGGCAAATTGTGTATTTATATTTTGTGTGTTTTTTAAAGAGTGTAGTTTCTTATGCCTCTTAGCTTTTGAAAATGAAAAACAATGAAAAACGTGTTTCGCTCTCCTGGGAACACAGGCAAGGTTTGGTGTTGGTGCTTTTGAGGCATTGATGTAATATCTGTGTCTTGAACCTGGGTATTTTTTTATTTTGGTACTAGTAATTACGATCTGAAACAAGATTGTAATCTTGAGGATAGGTTGAGTCGATAATATCCTTTGGCAAAGAACTCAATTTTGGGGATTATGAACCCCTACTGTAATGTAGCCTTCAATTAGTTAAGCCTGCCATCTACTGTTCCTTTACAATTGATCAGAGACATTTTGAGGTAAAAATTGATATTATATTATGTACATTTGACAAATATGATTTATTCAGTTATGTAAGGGCCAGTCTGAGAAATATATTTTTCGTGAAGTTTCCATGCACACTTTGAGGAATTTGATACATTCGAAATGCATACAAATGCGAATACTTTGGGGCTATTTTGTTAGTCCATGAATATCTCTAATCAGCAGGAATTTCAAGAGTTTTTTCATGATAAAAAACTCCCAACTATATAGAAAACTTAATTTAGTAGCTTAAAGTGATAGTTTACTAAAAAATTAGTTACTTTCTTTTGCACAACACAAAAGAAGATCATTTGAAGAATGTTGGTAGCGAAACAACAGCTGTACCCATTGACTTGCATTGGTTTTGTGTCCGTACAATAGAAGTGATTGAGTGACCGTCGTGGTTCGGTTATCGACAATCTTCAATATATATTCTATTGTGTTCTGCAGAAGAAAGACAGCCATATAGGTCTGAAGTGCATGGTGATCACGACACTTGAGAATGATATACCGACACCTGTCAATGTCATCTAATCACATGTAAATGTGGCTTTGTTTCTGAAACGGCAAAGCATGCATCTGTCACCCACAAGCTCCCTCAAACCTCCGCGTCACACACACTTTCACGCAAGCACACACAGATGCGCGCACAATGTTTACCAACTTTTTTGACAAAAAAGCTCATGGCAACCTGAATGTAGTTTGTCATCGTTTGTTACACAGACGGAAGAGTAGCTTACTATTTTATTAATTTATGTCTGAAAACAAAAATGGAAAATAGGCTAAACGAGAACGGCTTTATTGTGCTTTTAGTTGTGTCAAAATATTAAAATACTGTATGTAACTGTTTAGAGCAGTGTTTCTCAACGGCGGCGGTACCGCCCCCCCAGTGGGCATTCAGAGAACGTCGGGGGGCGATGGAAGTAAGATTTTTGAAAGGGGGGCGTTCAGGTGTTCTTTGCGGGCGTTTGCAAGTTTGCACCAAATATCAAGGCAATACAAGATTAAACATTTACCTGCAATAGATTAGGATCTGCATCAGGAGCAGCAAGGCCGTGAATGGTTGTTTTAATATAGCCGTGAATGTTTTTGACCACACACCACATGATCACTAGCCCGCGGTGAGCGCACAGTGCTTGTGACTTGCACTCAAAATCCTGCCATTTCACCCCGGACACAGCTCTTCGTGGCAGCAGCATCGACTTTAACCAATATATAAAAACATATCAATAAGTTCTTCCTGTATAGCTACTAATGTGTTATAGAACTTAACCAATTACATCTTGTGTAGTATCATATAAAATTCGGGATCGGCGCCTCTGTCACTTGAGAGCTCTGTCATGTGACCGTGAAGTCAGCTGACTGTAGGGCAGATTTAACTTACTAGTGAGAGTGTCAATACCTACAAATTTCTCCATTTACTGTGGGAAACATCTGTACCTTTCATTGCACAATATATGACAGTTGAGTTTGCATGAACATACATATGCGTATATTTGCATATACGTTTTTTTATTACATTTTGAATTACATTTAACTCTATTTATGATGTAGAAATGTTTATGCATAAACTCAGTCTCATATATTGTAATCATCTTTGGGTAGGATATTAATTCTCTATTTATCAAATCATCGTCATATCTGAGCCCAAAATGTACACTGCTTGGACAGTTTCAAGATAATAAAAATAAATACATCGAATCATTTCTACATTGTAATAACTGTTTATTCTTTTTAAGAAGATTGTATTGTTTTCATTTGCCTAATTATGAACACAAATTTTTAATGACAAACCTTGTATTATACCTCTGATGGAAGCACACACATTTAGTCCTATACACTTTCACACAATTACACACCTAAGTGAGGTGAATATAAGCAGCTTTTTAAGTTTTTATTATGCATTTAGGAGAGTATTGAAACTAAGTTCAAACATTCTACTTCACATCTTTTTTGCCCCTTGGGAAAGTATGGTAATATTCCAACTGGCCAATCAAATCTGTTATTTGACTTTCAGTGATATGCTTTTTATTTATTTGTATTGGTATTTCACGAGGCAAAACAAATATACATTTATTGAGATAACCGATTATCCCAATTCAGTGACGTACATTTTAAATTATATTTTTTTATATTATTGTTATTATTAATGAAGCCATTTAGCCCATTATTTTTGTGGGGGGGGGGGCGGTTAGGAACCTGGAAAATGGATAGGGGGGCGCTGGCCCAAAAAAGGTTGAGAACCACTGGTTTAGAGAGTAAACGTCAATATGACGCCACGTTATGCATATGCTAATAAGCACTGCTGTATAGGTCAAATTTTGTCCTGTATTTCAAAGTGACACAACTTTAAATTCACTCGTAAGATGCACAAGGGTACAGCTCTGCTTTTGTTCCTTTATTTAGTATAATTAACATTAGCCCCGCGTAGTGCAAAAGGTGTCAGACAAACACAGCAACAAACTATACTACTAATATTACAAACAGGAAAATGCTGTCTGTCTGTCCGTATCAGAATACAAAAGCCTTGCTCTTTGATCTAAGGTCTCAAGTGCCCTCACACTTACTAAAACGCATATTGCCAGTGAACGGCTTTTCAGCCATGCTTATACCTGCAAATAAAAGCCACCAGATGACATGTATGAAGTGGCCTCAGCTCATTACACACGATGGCTTTAATCTTCCTTTTATTTACATCCCTGTAATTTGTTTTGTCCAGTCTCTCAAGTATGATATGAAAAGCCTCCTGGCACCATTCACTGGCTTAGCAGAAAACAACAAAGCCATCCAGCAAAATAAAGAGAGTAAACATCATACTGAGGCATTACAATGCTGATAACTGCTGGAAGCATCAGGTCTGTGATAGATAAGAAAATTAGCTGACTGTCAACTGTCAGAAGGTGGTCTCGAACACACCTTCATTTCCAAAGCTTTGTTTGCCTCCAGGGGTTTAGAGAAAACAAGCGGGGTGCTGGAATCAAGGACGTAAGGTTGAAGCGTCGTGTTTCCAACAGTAGGAAACCTTGTGTCATTCCTGAATTACCCCTGTTCGTCTATAAGGGGTTAAGTGAAACAGCTGAAGGTTTATCTGCCTCCATACCGCTCCCTGCCACCATCACGCAACAATGTGTCTTTGAAACGTCAGCTTATAAAAGTTTCAGGAAACTCTGAGAGCTTAAGTGATCTTCCCCGGGCTCTGCGTCAGCCGTGTAGCCTCCAGGATGTCTGCTTATATTAATTTCATGGAGTTTAAGAGGTCAGCAAACTCATTTGGAGGGTCTTATTCATTTATGACCTCAGCAGCCCCCTGTTCTGCACAGTTCGTAGCTTCATGGCTTCAGATCCTAAAATTTACATGGAATATTACAGTCTGTTCTTACTGTAGGTATGTGTACACTAGAGTGCACACAGATTAAGGGTAAGAAGTGTTCTCTAATAATGCCAGTTACCCACATTTAATGAAAACTCTATATAATGTGCATATAATCCAGCGTAGTCTCAGACAACAACCATGACATTTCTACGCACCTGAAATCCAACTCATACCCGCTAACAAGATTATCCTTCCTCTAATTTATTTTTTCTTCCATCTCCCGGAGCACTTTTAGCATTGATATTATGAGGAATAAATATTTTCAAGTTAATGCAAGAGAGATGCAATGCTTGCTTTGAAGGGAAAGTCATGAAAAATGGATTTTGTTTAGTCCCAAAGCTAGTGGCACGAATAACCAGGAGATTTAGTCCATTAGTATGGTCTAAAAAGATCTAAACACAATGCCACATTGAAAACGCCAAATCTTTGATAATCCTGTTAGATTCAAATTATAGAGAGGGATTTACATTTCATCTATCTTTAGTATGGCAAATTAGATAACCATACTAACCACAAGCTGATTTTATAGACATATATCATTTTTTGTGAGACCATATGATACATTGTTTTGAAATATTTAAAAACAGTTTTGAAAAACAGTACAACAAAAAAAATCTCATACTCCGAATTTTGCACAGTCATGAAAGGACACTGTAGTAGATATCATGCCTGTGTGTGTTTGAAGAGCATGTAAACATATCTCATAGGACACATGAAATCTCATTGTCTCGCAGGTTTTCTAGTGGGAGTTCAGTTCCGTCTATCGGAGACTTTATTTAGTCTTGTAGTCCTGTCTAGGTTCTCTCTGAACTGAAATCATTCTGCCTCAGTCCCAGGGGACGACAGTAATGTCACATAGCAGTTTGCCTCTCATATTTCACAAACAGGACTCTACCTATTAAGGATGACTACTTACCATGGAAAAGGTGTGTCCTTCACATCTGCAACCTTCTCATATTTTCTTGCGTAGACATGTACAGTATGATTGTTCACAAACACACGCGCACTCACACTAACACACCTGCAAGGAATACCACAAAAGCAAATACCGCATATATTGTGCACGCATACATAAATTGCCGTTTCTTCAACTCTGCATTTTTGTTTCATGGGGGATATTTGTTCTTTGAAAACTAAAACGAACTTTTTTGTATTGTTCTATGAAGGTCACATCAGAAACCTGTTATTTATCACTTTTATTATTTTACCCTTGTCTCAGACTTTAAAGGTCCAGTGTGTAGTATTTTTGGAGGATCTATTGACAGAAATACAATATAATATACATAACTGTCTTCAGAGGTGTGTAAAGACTTACATTATGAAGCGTTATGTTTTTATAACCTTAGAATTCGTAACCTCATCACTAGATGCAGCTACATTTCATACACTGGACCTTTATATCCAAAATTTGAATGCACAGTGTATCATATTTTTTTTAAACATTTTTAAATGATTAAAAAACAATATTTTGTGACAAAAGTATATTTATCAATACTATACTATACAAATAGCGATCCACCACAACCATAAATTGTGGTTCTAAAGTTTTTGAGTAGTTTGTGTATTTGTTCACTGGACATTAATGTGGGACAAAAAAGGCTAGAGGGTGTGAAAGTGTGTTGTAGAGTGCATTTTCTACTTTACATTCCCACAATGCCTATGGTGGAAGAAACAAGCAAATACTACATTTGATATTTGATATAAAGTATAGAAGTGTTGTGGTGGTTTTGTGTATTTTTTTATTTATTTTAGAACAAAATAGACAGGACTGATATTACAGTACAATAAACCCATACTTATTTTAGCAGGTAGCAGTAAGTTGGTGAATTTATACGCGTTCTTGTTATGCGTATCTGCTAATATCATGCAAGATGATGCATATTAATAATATTTTATTAAAATAATCAGCAAACGTGATTGTTTCCACTCATAGGCTCTGAATTTTTGTTTGAAAAGTGTTTGATGTAGTCTGTCTTGAATGTATAGACTTTGACATTGATATACAGTCAAAAAAAGTAGAAGAAAATACATAGTGACATACAGTAGACTTCATGTTCTCCCCGTGCCTCGGGGGTTTCCTCCGGGTACTCCGGTTTCCTCCCCTGGTCCAAAGACATGAATGGTAGGTTGATTGGCATCTCTGGAAAAAATTGTCCGTAGGGTGTGAGTGGGTGAGTGAATGAGTGAGTGTGTGTGCCCTGCGATGGGTTGGCACTCCATCCAGGGTGTATCCTGCCTTGATGCCCGATGACTCCTGAGATAGGCGCAGGCTCCCCGTGACCCGAGGTAGTTCGGACAAGTGGTAGAAAATGGATGGATGGATGGATACAGTAGACTTTTGTGCAGCTGCTTTGAAACCACATACATAAAAAACATTACACAAACTTATCACTTTTATTCTAGATGACTGCATATACCTGTAGAAGGTCAAGATGTCGCTTTGTGCCTTCACATGTAAAGACAGAAGTGTTATCAATCTCCATTAATCTAATAACTCCATTAATGTTTGTTCATTTCATAGGATTTGTTTTGAAACGTAACAAAACTAAAATATCTACTTGGGAATGTGTGTGTAAACTCGTGTTAAAAGCTTGTTTAGTCTAATGGGGGAAATGTTTACAGAAACACAACCCAAACCATGAACATTGTTAAAAGTGGAGAGACACCACAGAATCCAATCCATCTATATTCCTGAGTTAAGAAATAAAAGAGAACGAGCGCATGATTAATGATCTTACCTCTCTTTATTTCTCTTGAACCATACAGAGGAACAGCTCCACCTTGACCGCTCTATTAAATCGAAGAGCCAAAGTTATCAATCGAGATCGGAGAGTCAGTCTTTCCATGGCTTCCCCGGGCCCTAATGGCTCTCAATACGCCGTAAAGCCAGAGAGCGAGAGAGATGTTGCGTCTACATTTTTGACTGATTATGCATTTTTTCCATCCCCTTTCTCTCTTTCTCTCCTTAAGCTATTCATAGAAGATAGATTCATCATTCCAATTTGTCAAGCCAGCGAAGTTTTCAATTAATTATGTTGCTGGGGAAGAGGCAGTGTGTGTATTAGGTCTCGCTGTCAGGACTCGTCTGAGGCCCCATTTACAGGACTCAAAATAAAGAGGTATCAGAGAGGTGCTTGGGCGCAGCAGTAATTAATTTGATGAATGCCTTAGCGGCACAAATAGTGGCAGCCGCGTGTCTCTTCATCAGCCGGCGTAGCGGCAGTCACCCTGTTCAGTGCTAATTTGAGAGGGGCCGTCTCATCTGTGTAGTGTATGTCCTCACTAGCGGGCCTATTCTTCACGTGGCTCTGCCCGTTCCCTCCCGCTGTCCGGGCTGCATGTGGGGGCCTTATGTTTCCTGTCAGCTTTGTCCTTGGTGCCAAGCAACTTGCTCCACTTAATGCCCAGTTCTTTGACTTTGTGGCCCGAAGTCGGTAATCGGGAGCCGGCGGGATTTATGGGGCCCGGGGTGCCACGTCCTTTGCCGGCCCCTGTTGTCGTTCTCCCCAAAGACAGATTAGTAAGACAGGAAGTCTCGGTCTGGCAGGTGGAAGCGATGAGGAGGGGGAACCTGCACACCCCTATGCCGGAGACGGCACGCTGTTGTGAGTAAGAGAGGAGAGGCGTGTCTATTCCAAAATGATGGATCATATTATTGTTTGAGAATGTTTGAGAATGCACGCCATCAACGTCAACAGTCGCCAAAACCTCACCAAGAAATAATTGGGCTTGTGCCACATAATTCAGGTTCAGATTTTCACAAGTGAGGGGACCTCATTATAAATCAGGTCAGGCTCGGATGCAACACCATAAATCAAAGATAGACGTGGCTGAAACAATTAGATAATTACCACAGGCCCGTGTCATCGCTGTTTTAGAGAACCACTTTGGAGGTACAGGAGCGGGCGGTAAAAACGCTCCATAAACTCCACCATAATTAGTCCGGAGCAAATTGGAGAGAGAGGCAAGGAGAAAGATAGGTGATAGATGAGGAACGGAGGTAATTCCTATTGGTTTGCCAGGCGTGCGATTAGAATGATGTCGCTTTGTGCATTGAATTGCCATTTAGAACAATAGTACAGTATAATAGAAAACAATACTGCATGTATAATGATTATTGGTGATTGTCGTGGGAGATGATGATGATGATAATAATGGAATACAATGCTGCTGTCCTTCTGAAACCTTGTATCTCCACATTTTGTGTTTTTTTATTTTTGCAATAAATCATTATTATTAGTAGTCACCCTTTATGTTTGTCACTGGGGTTTTCAAATATCTAACCAATAAAAGGCATTAAAAAGTGCTTGTCAACTTTGACAACGCATTTAATCATTTGAAAAGTACAGTGTTTGTTCCATTTCCTGAATAACAGTGCATTTGGACATCCGAGGTTTCAGAACGGCAGCGACGATTGCGATTGATGGAAGGTGGAGAGCTGGAAGCTGAACTTCTAATCAATACAAAAGACATGTTAACATATTTTTAGGAAACTAGCTTGCAGTTTGGTTTATACTTGTAATAATTATGTGGACTTCCACTGACCCCTAGTGTTTCACAGCCCTCTCTCGCACCTCCTGCCTGGTCCGACCGTTCCTCCAGAAAGGCAATTATTTTCTCATCCTGAGATTACCTCTCGTCATGGCTGCCATCTCGGATCCCGAGGCAGAGGTCCAATTGACCCCAATTGAAAGTGTCATTTTCCAGCACTGCCAACCTGCAGAGATGTTCATCCCGCCCTAGACAGGGGGGCAGAGAGCAGCACTATCCTGTGCTGTTTCACAGGCAGCTCCCTGTCCGCACACATCTTCACACCCTTGCTAAGGTGGGGTGGCAGTAAGAAGGGCAGTCTCGTGCTTGTTTCAAGAGCATAAGGAGCTTCTACACAGCGGTGCAGAAATCGAGGTCAAAACACCGCAGTGAATCAAGCGGAAAGATCGTCGCACAACTTCTAGGCTTCTGCAGACACGTGTTGATCTTGCCACAGTGTGTCCTGCTTTTTAAGTTACCCTTTTCCTCCCTCTCTCTTTCACACACACACTTTTGCCATTTCACGTCTTCTCAGTCAACTCCCCTGGCTCTGGCTTTATGGAATATGAGGAAAATCTAAACTCTTCAACCGTGGCAGTGCCCCTTAAATATCTGCTCTACAAGCACTCAACACCCCCCTCCCTGGAGGCAGCGAGCTGGATCTGCCAGAGAACACTGCATGCTAGCTCTTAGTCGACATCATCAGTCTTCATGCTAACTTTTAAAACACCCACTCCATTAATGTCTGGGATGTTTTGAGGTCTCCAAAAGCTAAAGATGTCACTTCTCCCATGACAAATGTGTACAGTGTACAAGACACACTTGAACCGTAAGGTCAATATCGTCTTTCCTAATAGACAGAAAGTATCCAAACCAGTTGCCATTTATTTCCAGTGATTTACTAATCCTGCATTAATATTTAGACCTCTGTGTTATTTGTCTGTGCACAAAGTCAAAATTATACAGTCCCAAATAATACGGTAAAAAATTGCAGGTAAAAAAAAATTTGTTTCAGGCTGCTGTTCTTGAATGTTTAGATACATTTTAGTATTTGCATTTATTTTTTTCCATTATTTTTTTGTGTTTGTGTGTGGTGACAATTTATATCTATCTTTATTCTTTTTTTTAATTCACATTTACATACATAAAAAATTGGGTATGTTTGTTGCATTAGTGTGTTAGGAGTACAAACTGAATCTCAGCTTTGAAAAAAATTTAAGAATGCTTGGAAAGAATTTACACAGAACACAAGATTACAAAAATATACTACAAAGTTTTACCAATCAACAATATACGGATTAACATTTTTTTTAAATAAAATGTATGCTTCAATAAAACAATTTCACATAATGTTTAAAACTATTATAATTTCTATTCTAAAAATTTCTATAATTTTACAGATTTTTCCCCCCTTTTTTTAATAGATTTTTACATGTTTTTGAAATACGGTAAAGAATCATCAAATTACAGAAAAAGTTATTTAAAAACTGTTATTTTGCAGTTCTTTTCTGTGACCCCAGCTGTCAGAACATGCTTGTTTTTTATGGGTGTATTCATATTTTGTATATTAGAATAATGTTTCCCAATACACTTATGGTTTGCCTTCTTTGACAAATAATTTGTCCCATAAATATCTTTCATAGTTTAGCGTATTGTCTCATATTTTGATGGTTCAATCTAACCTGAGGATGAATTCAAAGCAGACCCAGTCCCAGATGTTATTTTCAGCAACTACTGTATATAAATAAATATACAACCGTGTCAAACATGCTGTGTGTGACAATCAATCCACATGTTGTGCAATAAGCTACATCAGCACAGCCGTCACTTCAGCTCGGGTCAGGGTTTTGTCAAAGCCATAGGTTCCAAATGTGTTTGTCTGGCTAGATCATTGTCAGTAAAACCTCTTTAAATAGATATTAAAGGCACGTCTACATAAGTCACAGCTGTGGCAGTCATAGCTCTACAGTGGGTAGGCAATGTTTTCCAGGCACAATTGATCTTTTAATAATGTCGTGACCATCGCGTGACCCGTAGCGGGAGCTGTATTTGTCTTCGCGCAGGGAGGGCTTCCGGGTCTCGCAAACATGTGGCAAGGGGTCAGGTGTTGAGAGTTGGAGGAATGGACACGAGTTCTCCTCTCCTTCTCATCTTTACCTTAACAGAAGATATTAGACTTGATATCACTTGTGGCGTTCTGTCATTATTGTCATTTTGCATGAGTCCGCGGTGGTGAGTGGCGAAGGCTCTGACAGCAGATTGACCCGGGCTGCTGTTCATTTGATTGATATCTGTACAGACAATGAACGTTAGGACCTTTTTCATTCCTCCCCTTTGTGATGTGTTGGTTGGATGGGATAGGGAATCGTGAGCAGGGGGAGGGCGGATGCGGGGGGAAATGTCACACCAGGAAAGCCAGCGAGGCGTAAAGCCCTGCATGGGCAAGCGGAGGTCAGTGGCTTCTATCTGCCCTCTTTGTGCCCTAGGTAAAATGATCTAAGTGATTCTGGAGCTCTGCCACTGAGCTGCTGAGCGAGAGACAGGCGTAATGTGAGGGTGAGAGAGAGATTAGTTAGGATAACAAACAAATCTACAGCGTAAGAATGTACCAATAGCATCACGTGGAATCCAATGACCGCTCTGTCACCAATAGCAACTGTTTAAATGTCCATAAGGAGCTCCTTTCAGACAAAGCTTTGCCGAGCAATCCGAGGATGATTAACATTTCACTCGCACGACTCTGTGAGCACAGTTGGGATTAATTCAGAGAAAGAGGATCCTTTTTAACTGAAGCGTTTGGCTTTTATGGTGTGTCCTCTGCCGTAAAAGACACAGATGTGTTTCTTCATTTCCAGTGAAATGACTTAAAGTCCCTGATGATGGGGAAAGGGGAAAGGTTAAAATTACATTGTTCTGGTAAATTACACTCGGAGAAATGGCTGCGAGGCAAGAGATATATCAGAGAATGGCGCCAAATGCAGATGGTGGTCCTGTGTGGTTTAGCTTGGCTGCTGGATGCGTTTGAGCTGCCTGTGTTTGATGATTGCGATCGGCCTTAATTAAATGTGCTAATATTGCCCGTACTCCGTGTTTGTCGCCCTACATTTAGAGCAACGGAGGTTGAAAATGCTTTTCTTTGCTGGTTTTCCTCCCCCTCATCTTTCTCTCAAACTGTCTATTCGCCGAAGCATATGAAGCAATTGACTCAAAAATGTTTTTAATTGATATTTTAATGTCTACTGCAATGGGATTGTGCTAAAGGTAGAGCCATGAAAAAACAGAAAGAGAGGGAGGGAGAGAGAGAGAGATAGCAAGTTCTGTGGCAAGCTCGTCACAGTGCAGGGTAATAAGGTCAATGCGAAAAACAACCCAGGGGCACATTTCCCAGTAAATGTGTGGAGCAGAAGCACACACGCAAACATGCACATACACACACATACACAGAACATCGTACCAGCCTTATGCTGCAGAATCCAAACCCATCGAGTCAATTGCCAGAAAACATGACATGACCTTTCAGATTCACTGAGCATCAAGCGCGAGCGGGACTGGCGTGCTTTCCATCTCACCGCACCCCATGCCTCTTCCGCCCACCCTGCAACCCCCAGGGTCCTCGACTCACCACAAATAATTACTCTCCATCCAGTACATTCTCTGCAAGGCATGGCCAAAAAAACTTGACTCTACACTTGACCCATGCATGTGCGCATACACTATAGACAAATTACAACTTATACAACATGGACAGAAGTGGAAATTACTTAAGTACATTTTTAAATATCTGCATTTTATCAGAGTGTTTTTTTTCACTTTGGAATTAAAATTTTACTTCTACGTTATAAATCATGTAACACACATTTTATAAATAAATGTTTTTTACCTTTTAATACAGTACATTTGAGTACAAGCTCAAATCTAGTACGTTTACTTCTTATCTTTTACTTAAAGGAGCAATGGAGAAGTTAGTGGCATCTAGTGGTGAGTTTGGGAATTGCAACCAACGGCTCAGTCCACCCATTCCTTTCGCGTCTTTGCCGAAGGGGATAACATATTTAAGAAACCTTTGTAGAGCAGTTTATCAGTATACATCTGTAGAAACAACATGGTGAATTCCAATCCATGCAAGGGGACCCGCAGTGTATGTAGATAGAAATAACTTTTATTAAGGTAATAAAAACACATAACGCTTCATTATCTTTATACACCTCTGGGGACATACTTATGTATATTATATTGCCTTTCTGTCAATAGATCCTCCCAAAAATTACACACTGGACCTTTAGGTATTTTAACTTTTAAAAGTAGGAAAGTACTAGATTTTTGATGTGCTTAAATTCTGTATTAAAGGTAAAAAATCATGTAAAAATATATTTATGAAATGTAGTGGAGTTAAAGTATTACATATGCCTTATGTTGTAGTGAAGTGATTTTTTCCAAAGTATAAAAATAAAGAAATACTTGAGTATTAGACATCAGTCCTGCACGGGTCCATTTGGTAAACCCGCACCCGCAGTAATTAAAAGAACACCCGACCCGTCACCCGTCACCCGACAGCAGCCATAATTTCATTCCGTACCCGACCCTACCCGTTTGACATACACACAGCGACCCGAACCGCAGCCGCAGCCGCATTAAATAGACGTAGATGTATACATGTACACAAAACCATTTATTTTCTCATGCAACAAGCAATTAATATCATATGAACAACTATTTTAATACATTAACACATTTCATAAATCACTTATAAAAGAAATACGTGAAATAATTAAAAGAATGTCATCAACTGTTAATGGTTTCAGCTGACTTTGTCGCAAATTACAAATCAAACAGAAGTCTCTCTCACTTGCGGTGCTTGATGCGCCGAATGGGACAGCAACAATAGAACTAGAAGATTACACTGAGAAAATAGTTTTTTCAGATATAGCTTATAAAAAAACACCAGCAATTTCACTTGCGACTATATTTTTTAAAATGTTTTTATCTCATATTTTAACAACACTGACGTCTGAAATGCCCTTCATTTTAATATGAACTGAATTCATCTAATTCTTCCAAGAAATAATTATCAGAGTTATGTTTTATCCTACATTAAATGGATAGGTTACTAGCTAACAATATTGGATCACTGTTGGTTGTCTCTCCCGAAACTCTGCAACACGCTAAAAGCTAAGCTGCCGTCAAAGCTGAAGTGTAATGCAGGAAAGAGATCGGTAGCACCATGATGAGCTTAAATCTTTATGTTGTGATAAGAGCATAGAGTCGAGTGCTCGCTGTCCATCAGTTGCCGCACGATTGCCTTACAATGCTCAACACTGCAAATTGCGCTGCAATTAGAAACCAGCTCTTCAGACAGAGCTTGAACACAAATAAGCACAGGACCGTGTAAAAGCAGCTCCCTCAGCTGAGTTGAGTTGAAATAGTCTTCTTGGCTACTGGAGTCACACACCGCCCGGGCCTGTTTATTACCGACCCGAACCGCAAATGACACATGAATAATTATTCCACCCGTTACATCAAATATTAGCGGTTCACCCGACGGATACCCGCCCGCATGCAGGACTCTGTTGGACATACATAAAATGAGGACATTTTTGTTTTTGTTCTACAATGCATTTATATGTATACTGTATCTTATATGTGTATATAATACATAAGCCTATTATATTTAATATTTATAGATAATTCTCGTAAGGGCTTTTCACACTTGAAATCGTTAACCCCGGGTTATTCTTAACCCCAGGTAAACAGAATCCTGGGTTATCTGTTTCACGTTTCACACTGCTTATAATTTACCAGGGGTTAAGAGATAACCCGGGAATTCATAACCTGATGTCACTAAACCCTGGGTTAACATTCTTATTTGCATATTTGCGGTGTCAACAGTCATGATTGGATAAATACTGCAACGTCAAACTGACAGAATAAAAAAGTGCGTGGTCCCTTTAAATAACCGAATACCCCGTTGTCCCGCAGGGAAAAGATGACACCTCGCAAATCCTTTTTGGCTGTTTTAAGCCTCCTAAGACGTTACTTACTCAAATAAATGAAAACTCAAAGGATTGTTTAAACAGCAAATGGAGTTTCTGGGACTGTGCTGTTCAGTTTTTGATTGGCTGTCCGTTGCTAAGCATCTGGTTGTATCATTCTACCCCCGCTCCATTTCACACTGCATACATTGGCATTGCAATGCCGGGTTAACCCTGCTTCAGAGCAGGGCTTCATAACCCCGGGTAAAATGCGGTTTAGAAAAAGTGTGAAAAGGCCTGTTATGTATTTAAGTAAAATGATAAATAAGAAATAAATTAAACAGGACAAAGCTGGTCTTTGCTTGAATCTTGAATACTTCAAAGGAAACAAGTTATATTCATAAACTTATAAAAAGTCATGAAAAAAAAGTCATATTTAAACACGACAATATTTATATTTTTCCGATCTATTTTGGGATGAGTTCAAAAATGAATGAAATGAAAATAGCTATAATAGAATCATTCTGATTTTTTTAACAACTTTCATGGGTCTTGGCATTCCATTAGTCTTTGACATGTTGGGTTTTTGTATAATACTTATACATATACTTTTCCCACTTTAAAGACGGGAAGCTAATGGAATATACATTCCCGATATTTCATAAAAGGATGTTTTCTTCCCATGAACTGTATTTTTTTGTCTCTGAACCATGACAAAACCCTCTGATGTAATGTGACTACCACCTACTGGTGGAAAAACAAGTCCCCGGTGCCACTGTTTCCACATGCCTTTATGAGCTGTAGCACTAATTGCCTCCGACAGAATTGTCACAGCTGGCTCTTGAAGCGGCCAGTAATGAAACCAGAGAAACCTTGTTTGTTTGTATGTTGTTTCGCCCTTCTACCCTAAGCAAAGTTGAAAGCAGCCTGCATGAACTCTTATCGTCCCACCCGGTTATGATATTAAGTGCCAACATGCAGTGCCATCCTTTCGTTTAATTAAAAAAGCCAATCACGCTCACCTCTGTCCTGACCCTTCCGAGAGTCATTAAACTAACGGATTTCTAAAGATTGACGTAAAGGCAAAAGCTTCATCATTCTGTTTGGGAGTGGATTTGGTGTAATTTTCTATATGTACCAACATGAGTCCGGAAGCAGACGTTAAGCTCTTTAGGCGACTGACCCATGTTATCAATCTAATGAGGGAGGGGAGCTCGGTCAAGCGGCTTTACTAAAGGCTATGGTAGCAATTCCTGAAGCATGGATCACTGGCTCTGGCTTGTGCATGCATTTCACAGTGTTATAGTTTACCACTGTGTACTTCCACTGTTGTAGACAAAGACAGGTTACCCTTGGGGATTTTGAAACGTGGTCCAATGACTCGCAAAGTAACAAGTGCCTCTGCTGTATCAGCCTGCTTAGGGGAAGCTTGTAGATGGAGGCAAGGGAACAGAGCGCACTGCGATATGCCGTTAGAGCTCCGCTGTCCTGATGAGAGGCAGCTGAACTCGAACATGGCAGAGGGCTGAATTCTTGACCCAAGAGTGTCTCTATCTGTGCCGCGGGCTATTGCATTGTCTCGCCAACTTGATAGAGATCTTCCAGCCATGTTCAGCAGGCTTGACCACACATTAGCCCTTGTTACCTGTTTCGACATGGGAGCAGGCGAATTCAACTGCAAACTGCATTTTCCATTTGTGTCCTAAAAGGATGGCAGTCAGTAGACCTGATGAATATTACTCTTAAAATCTTTTTGAGGAATTTTTCTTAATATGTTTTTGTGGATTTTGTTGTTGCTGTGTATATTTAGGGTAGGTTACATTAATAAGGACCATAAGAAGGAGTGTTGTATTTTCAACATTCAATCGATTATTCTAAGTACTGTTAGACTGCATGATATATCAAAATGATGGAAATATCATAAATGTTCGTATTGTGATTTTTATTTATGCACTACAACAGTAAAACATGAATGTTTACTTTCAGAAGTTATAATGATGCTTTAATTTCCCAGAATAGTGTAAAATGAATGTTGGTTGAATTATTTTCAGTTGTAAAATATATGCAAAACAGATACAATGTTTGCATAGTGTAAATTGTGTAAAGTGCTATGCAAACAAACTTGAATTGAAACTTGAATATCTTTAATTTAATACTTTTTAATAACGAGCTCATATTCACGGTTAAACACCACAGTACTTATGTTTTTCTGAAATTAATATTTAACTAAAGATTCAAGATCGGATTTTGGCATTTTATTAGTCTTTCACATTAGTCTTTCACATTGTCTTCATGTTTGTCTATATTTTGTGATTTTAATTTTTATCATAAATTATTATTTTTTGTCATCCTTTATGTTTGTCACTGGATTATGCAAATATCTAACCAATTAAAAGTATTAAAAAGTGCTTGTCAACTTTGACAACACATTTAATCATTTGAAAAGTACAGTTTTGAACAAGGTTTTAGAAGGACACTGACAATGGATTGTTTATAATGCTGCATAAATCAAGACTATATAATATGCATCTTGCATTGCTGAAATACTTAAAACCTGAGTTGTTGTATAGGTTTACCTAAAAAGTTGATCAGTTCTGATACAGGAAAGTAATGGAATGGTAAACGATATAAATATGAACAATTATTCATTAATTGTTCATAAATCCAATCAAAATATATTTTGACACAATAGATTTTACTAACTTAGAGCATTATTGTAACTTGTATCGTATTATTACACGGCTCGTTGGAATGCTTGATTCTGATTGGCCATTTGCAGGTTCGTTATGTAAGGGATAATGTACAGGCAGCCGGTTGTTATCGCAGAAATAAGCCCCAACAGTCTGTATCACACTGAATGTACTTATTTCGCAATAACAGCCGGCTACTTGTACATTATCCAGTTTATGATACGGCTTCTTGCCACATGAGAAAAAACTGGACGTGAAATTGAAATATTTAAGGTAAGAAACAACGTTCAAATGTCACGAACAGGCAATTTGGTTGAATCATTTGCGAATAATATGTCATAGATGTTATTAAGTGTTATTAATATATATTAGTTTTGAGTGGTTGGTATCTGGGATTAGTACACGACTTAGTTAACGTCTTTTCCTCGCGGAAGGTCTGCATTCGGTAAAAATTAACTGATAAAATATTTCAAATTCACATTTCATGTCCAGTTTTTTTCTCATGTGGGAAGTTTCTCGTCGGGTCCTGATCACACTGTCAGGCTTTCTTTCTGCGATAACAACCGGCTGCCTGTATATTATCCCTTACTTATCGTATTGCAAGTTTGCATGGAACAACTACAACTTATACAACTGGGAAAAAAGCAGACATGAGCAGCCAGACATGTGAACCATATTCTGATTTCTTTCGATGAGATTGTTGCATGTGGTATTGTGTTTGTAATCTTCTATTGCTTTGCTCACCTTTGATCCCTTCCCGAGGGAGTGACCCCTGATAAGCACAGTTTTTACATGACCCAACCAGCCATGTCAAGCGCATTTATCATCCTATTCGTCCTGCTTGTTCCGTACCGACATTCATCCACCACCCCCAAATCCTAAACCAGTCTGCAACATACTGTTTCAAAACTCTTTGCCACACAGCAGGCGGGTCTCAACAAGTTTCTTTTTTATTTAGCAAAAGAAATGATTGGGCCTTGTGGGGCCAAGCTTCAAACCATGGCAATCCTATTTCATGGAGGAAATTTCCCCCTTTTCATTGTCCTCCTGTAAAGTTGATTTTGAAGTCATAGCAAAGATCATTCTCGTGGAGTCTGGGTCAGACCAATTTGCCACCTGGAGAGGAGGGTAGAGTTGGGGGTGTCCATTTTTAATTGGGGGTCCGCTTGGTACCGCGAGACCGCATCCTTTGGGCGCTGTGTCTGTCTTTGTGTTGGGCTCCAGCCACAAGAAATCCCTCACCTCATTAAGAGAGAAAAAAGATTAATTGACCAGTTCACTAACTTTCAGCCCCAGGACTTGATCAACTTTGTAAAGGAACTCGCCAATTAGACCTTAGCTCAGCATGATCACTTCTTAGACCAGGAGTAATCCTTTTTATTATCATTATTCTGGGCAATCATCTAAAGGGATAAGAATTTGTTGAGGACACTATAGAGACCTTGAATTGTTGCCAAGTTTAGTCTTATGTCAAAGAATATCTGAGATCACTGCAAAATGAAAGTACACACAGGGGAAAGCCATCACATTAGCAAAAATCATTCAAAAGAGAAAGCAATAAAGACCAGCAACTTTTTACAGACCACCATAAAAAACACAGCTGGCACAAAGACTTTACCTAACCTGAAACCATGTGAGCTCACTCCAATGTTCACCTCTTCATGTGAACAAACAGGAGGGCATGTTGTGCAAGCAACTTCATACAAGAGAGTTGTTATCGCACCCCAGGTGGCCTAACATATGAATTTAATACAAGTTGTGGAGGTGGCTGGGTCCTGCCTACACACCAGAGAGTTATACATCAGACTAGACCAGGGCAGCAACACAGTAAGCCCATTACAAATTTAACAACCTGGTATCTATAGAAAAACCCCATGTGGTGATCTCCGCCATTTCTCAACAAAAGGCCAGGCCAATTTCCTTTGGTAAACTGCTAGATTGATGTGACACTTTTGGCTCCAATTAACCTTAAAAGTGAACATTCTCCTCCAGCCCCCCTCGCTTTTGAAATGGGCTTTATTTATTTATTTCCCAAAGCATCTTCTATTCACGGGATAACAAAAAGTATGGAGAAATCCATTTCCTTACTTTACCTCAACACATTTTTTTCTCTAGCCTTTGGTAGAGTGTGTAAACAAGATCCCACATTAACATGAACAATTCCAGTTGACTACAACGCTTTGAAATACGTATAGATAAAAATGTTGCCTTCAGTGAGAATATAGTATTATAGTATTACCACTGCGGACATTATAATGCCCTCTGAGGTTATTCATGTTTTAGGAAATGGATAGTCTTAATCCTGTGAATCAAAAGTTAAAGGGATAGTTCACCCAAAAATGAAAATTCTGTCATCATTTACTCGCCCTCAGATTGTTCCAAACCTGTATAATTTTCTTTGTTCTGCTGAACACTAAGGAAGATATTTGGAAGAATGTCAGTAACCAAACAGATCATCCCCGTTGACTCCTATAGTATTTATTTTCCCTACTATGACAGTAAATGGGGGATGAGATCTGTTTGGATGCTGCTAACAGCACTAATAATTTAGTATAGTCTATATAGTATATTATCGCTATTCTTCTGAAACCTTGTATGTCCAAATTTGCAGTTTTTTAGGAAATCGAAACAAACACTGTACTTTTTCAATGATTGCATACGGTTTTGTCAAAGTTGACAAGCACTTTTTAATACTTATTATTGGTTATATTTGCAAAACATAGTGACAAACATAAAAGGTGAATTATAATAATAATAATTCGTTTTGGATAAAAAAAATCACTAGAAATGTAGTTACGAGGTGCAGCGATTTGACAACCTTAAACAGACAAAATGTTAAGATAATGAACTATATTACTATGCATTTTTAATATTATTATTAAATAAATATAGCTAATAGTAATAATAAATTAAATATTATTATATATTCTGGGCCAGATATACTGAACGCAAAAAACGCAAATTGGAGTGGAAATTCCTGTGGGTGATTTACTAACAAGGCGCACATTAAAAAACACAGGTGCAATATCTCACTCCTATAATGACCAACACAATCTACCAAGAGCAGCGCAAATTAGTGCAGGGTTTAAGACATGCTTTTTTGGGCGTTAAATAAAGCCGCGAATACCAGTACAATGGAAATCACATTAGTAAACGTGATTTACACGTAGTAAATTTAAATACCCTCCTCCCATAAAGTTAGTGTCTGAAGAGGAAACTCCTACAAATGCATATGCAATAAGGTCAGTTGCAAAAAAAATTATGTCCATGACTTTACAGCACTCATTTTCACTGAATGTATTTAGCAAATACAGACAGTATTTTTTTTAAGCCAAAAGAGGCGTTTGCACTGCCGAAAGCTGTTAGTAATTCTGGCCCTTTGTCTTATGTTATTGATGTTGCTGATTTATCAAAGCTTAAGGCCACCTAGCCTCATATCATTTGCCTCTCATAACGTACTGTTTTTGCAACATCTTGCTCACATCAAATGTATCCATGTTTGGTGCTTTGGTAAATAGGCCTCTGTCATTGGGCAGTGGGTGATGGCTTTGTAACTCTGGGCGATGAGATGTCACATTCAGCAATGTCCCAGGAATATGGTGCTACCAGCACCTTTCGTTTCTGAAGAAGGTTATGTGGCTAATAGCAGGCCTACTTCTAATAGACTGCATCTGCAGCACACACACACACGCAAGTGCAGGACACTTAAGAACATGCACACAATTTATGCCTGTAGGAGAACAGAAGACTTCATATCGTCGCCTTAAGGGGGTCGCACACCGGATGCTCCGAGCCGCGCAATGTCGCATCTAGGACAACTCTGCTATTAATGTGGTAGAATCGAGAGGTTTTCTGTATTCATTTGCAGTTTTTCTGTTATTCCCAAACAGATAAATGCATCTTGCAGCTTATGGTGTAGTCAGTGTGTACATTAAAGATGATTTCAGTCAAAGGACATCTAGTTTAATGTTAAATTAAGTGAGTGGCACTTTGTGTCGCTGCAGGACTCAGAACAGCATCCTGAGTTGTAAGCATAGCGCCGCCGACAGGCGCGGAATGGCGACGCCGGTGTGTGTACACTCATAGAAAACAATATGTTAATTTTTACAAACAATAGCACTATGTTGCACTGCTCGGCGCTTTCGCGTCCGGTGTGCGACCCCCTTTAGAATTATTAGGTTCTATCTGACATTTTGGTCAAAATTGAGTTATTCACATATAGTCTTATTCTATGACAACTTATTTACAGTATGCCATGTTTTTTTTTAAATGTGTGCATTTTGGGACTTTTTTAAGTTAACAAAAAGCTTCTATTAACAAAATCGAATTATAATTTGGTGCTATAAGGTTCTATCTGCAAGTGCCAATCAGCACTTTGAATGCACACAAGAGGACCAATCAGGATCAGCTTTCTTTGTCACCGGACTCCTTAGTGACAGGGGAATATCTGAGGAAACAGTGCAAGGAAGGAGGAAACAAACCTCAATGTTGACTATTGCATTGATACTCTTGTCAACGAGAGCAGCTCAAATGACAGTATTTTTGTTTTGCTTTAGGTTTTATTGAGGAGATTCATTTTTTATATTTATAGACACTAGCCAGTAGCGCTAGCTTCCTAATACCTGTGCTTACATAGACTCTCATAATGCAGTTGATGCCAAATAGTCAAGAACATCAAGAGTCTTGATTACAACAATAAACATTATTATGTTTTTTCAGCCATTGAACTGTTCCAAAAAGAATCATTTACAAATTTCTGAAAAGGTTGATTTTTTTTTAATACTTTGTCTTTTTCATGTATAAAAGAGATTTGTTCCTCATCATTTTTGCTATATGAAATGCAAAAACTTTAAAACTCATTATCTCAAAACTACTCGGACCGCAGATAGAACCGTATAATTCCAAGGCGACGATATGTCATTTCCACTCACTTCATGAGTTTATGGACACCAATGAACCTGGTTAAAGCTGCTCCTCGTTGGGGTGGGCTATACAGTTTAGGTCGGTTCTTTTGGGTAAACTAGCATTGGGTGATGTTTTTTCCTCCAGTTAACCTTCAATTATATACAGTTTATAATTTTTTGTGTATGTTATTTATATTTTACTATCGCTAAGCTGCCATGTAATGCGATTTTGCAGCGAATTTCTTTTGAGAATGTTGTAGGGCGAGCGATTTAATAATGCGAAAATGATGAATGCGTGTTTCTGTGAAAACAATGCATGCGTTATCAGTCGCGTGACATCAGATTATTTGACATTTTGTCATTTTTAACTATTTTTTTCAATCCATCAAATTCACATAATAATCATGAGATGATTTGTCTTGCCATTTGACTCTTTGTCAGTTTAATCAATGGTCTCATGTGAGAATAAAGATGTTTTATTGTGGATTACATGGATTACGATCATCTATTTCAAAGCCACGTCCTCCTTTTCACATCATTCCCTCCCATTTTCCGCTGGTTCATTCAAAGGGCACCCGCGCTGAGTCTCTTCATGCAAGAATTTTCTTCATTTCGACCGTTTCTGACAATCCAAAGCTCTGGGCACTCTCTCTCTCTCTCTGTCTGTCTGTCTCGCTCACCTCCCCTCCCCCACACCCTTACCGTCTACCCCGGCCAGTCTTTCATCCCTTCCTGAACGGTGTGAAAGGTGTTTTACCCATTACCCACACTTTCATTTGAAGCTGTGCTAAAAGTGGAATGACAGATGTGAAGGGTAAAGGTTTATTTTGGAAGAGCAGAGGTGGCCGAAATTAGGGTAAATATTTTGCCAGCCCTTTTTGTGCAATGCTAAACATGAAATGTGATGCCACAAGCGGAGGGTTTATTTTTTAAGCTGATTATTTTTGCATGAACGAATTGAAATGCGCTTAAAACAAAGGTCATTCAATCTAACTATTAGATTATGGCTTGTCACAAAATATAAAATTACTCAAAGAGTGCATTTTCTGTCATGTAAGGTACAACCACAAAGGCATGTATGGTTGCTGGAATGCACCCACACAGATTTGAGCCATACACTGTATATCTTCGTAAATATTTAAATGATACAATCTGGTCATTTCTGTTCGTTGCATTCAACATCAGACGCTCGGGCAGAGAATGTAAAATCCCACCCAGAAGGCTGTATGTTACTGTAAAGTTGGCTTCTGTTGTCATTTGCCAATGACCGAATAAGGACCTCAGCAGAGAAGAGATAAATATTTAAAGGTATATGTTTTCCATGGTCTGAACTGTAATGTACAGTTAGAAGTGCCGAGGTTATGTGGTGGTTAAACTGAGGCAGGAGTCTTCACCGCGGAGAGCTTCGATGTGATCGGGATGCATTATTAAAATCCTCCGGTCAGAACAAACTCTCATCCTGTCAGATGAAGAAGGAAGCCAGTGATGCATCTGACTTCGGTTTGAACTCTCTCAGAGGGTACAAACCATTACAGGTTCAATAGTTCCTGCATTTGTCTCATAAGCCGTCGATTTTTCTCCTGCGATGGTGCGTTACAAGCAGCCCTTAACCTGGACGGGTTTCAGCTGAACTCTGTGTGAATTAGTAGATTCGGAACAAAGGAGAAAGAAGTCAGCATGCATAATTCTCTGGCTTTCATTATTAAACATCTTAACAAAGATGGAGGGTTGAAACTGAGCACATTACCTCTGCTCTTAAGAGTTCAGATTTCTTATTTATAAACTGGATCTTTATGCATCCACAAAAATGTAAAAGCACATACATTTGACGCATAAAGTTGTGTGTGATACTGTCAAAGTGTGAAAAGGAGGCAGAACCTCTGTGCTGTTAGATGCTGTAACTACATCATTTGGGCGCCAAGATTGCCATTGAAATTGAAAATCTTTCAATGTATTTACAGTATAACATTATTTATATTGTGCACTTAAGACTTCTGCTCACCCACAGATTTCAGCACATAAATTATGATCTTCCTTCTTCCAAAATGTGTACTGAAGAGTATGCTGTTTATTTAATCATTACAAGATCCTCCAGCTATGTCATAATATTTACACTTAGACATGCAAGGTGCTTTCCATCCTCCTTTGCATGTGCTTTCTAGACCTGTCACTATACCTGATGCGCCAGCAAGATCAGTGTCACAACAGAGCTTTAAACCTATTATAAGTCCAGTTTTAAAGAGACCATTTAATTCATGGCATGAACTTTGCAATCAAAAGGAACGCTTTGGCAGCGCGCTATAGCAGCAGAAGGATTCCCTGTAGGAAAGAAAAAGTGGGGGCATGTAGCATATTAAAAGCCTGCTCTTAGTGCACACTGGCAGCCCAGTGCACCCAGAACAGCACACAACATTAACTTGGGAACTTAATGTTCATGATATCATTTTTGTATGCAGTGCGGGTCGTTGCACATCTTAATGGCAGACAGACTTGGATATTATTGAAAGTGACATTTTTCTTCTCTCTGCTGTCATCCATTTTTAATTCTCCTTGTGTTTGCAACTTGCAAGTCACCCTCACTTGTTAGTAGAGAATGAGAAGGCTGGAAAAAATGTGTTAACAATGAGGGGGCTTTTAATAAAATGGAAATGTAAAAGTTGAAAACTCGAAGATAAAAAATGCTGTTATTTATCTAGGCTTGTTTTGTTCCAACAACACTGTATGGTTATGGTTTCACAAATCAGAAACACAACAAATTCATTTTTAGATACACTTCAAAAGGTATTTTCCATATACGCTACCAGTCAAACGTTTGGAGACACTTAATCTTTCTTTATTTATATTTCATCCACCTTTCCAATCCTGTAGACATACAAAAAGTATGTTACATTTTAGCATCTTTAAAGATCCACCCTTTGACTAGAATTAGCTAAATCATTCTCTTGGCATTTTATCATTCCACTTCTTTATCACGCTGGGAAGCTTTTTAAATAGTATTGAAGCGGTTCCCATGTATTCAGGGCTCTTATTGGGAGATTTTTACATTTACATTTATTCATTTGGCAGACACTTTTATCCAAAGTGACTTACAAGTAAGAGTTACTTGTTTGTCAACATTTTAAACAGTACCGTTAGTGTACAAGGCCATGCTACTAGGAGGATTAAAGCTGGAGTAAGCAAGTGAGAGAATTAACAATTATAATTTTTTTTTACACAAGACATAGACAGTTATTGGTTAGTCAAATAAATGCGGAACAGATATGTTTTGAGCTGTTTTTTGAAAGTTGTGAAGGATGGTGCAATTCGGGTGGAGGCTGGTAGTTCATTCCACCACATAGGAACCGAATGAGTAAAGGTTTTTGCAAGCGAATTGGTGCCTTGCTGTGATGGAACAACCAGGTTTCGCTCATTTTCAGACCAAAGATGACGGAAAGGGATGTAGACCTGGAGCACTGAGTTAAGGTAAAGGGGCGAATTTGCTGTTATCGTTCTGAAGCCCCAGTGTCAGCGATTTAAACTTGATGTGGGCGGCAACTGGCAGCCAGTGAAGTGAAATCAGGATGGGTGTTACATGGGTTCTTTTAGGCTGATTGAAAACTAGACGTGCAGATGCATTCTGGATCATTTGCAAGGGCTTGACTGCATTGTTTGGAAGGCCGGCCAGAAGCGAACTGCTGTAGTCCAGTCTTGATATGACCAGTGCTTGGACTAGCAGCTGAAAGGCATGCTCCGAACGCCCTGATTTTCCTGATGCTGCAGAGCACATACCTGTAAGTTCAAGTGGTTGCTGCGATATGAGAAGTGAATTTTAGCTGGTCATCAAACATTTTTCTTCATTATTTGGTCCAAGACCAAAATACTTTTCAATCACTTTTTGTTTTCTAATAAAGGAAACTGATATGTTTGCAAACTGTACAGTACAGTACATCATCACTACTGTATAACAAACAGATTGTACAGAGATTACAGCACCTTTATGCTTTATGGTGACAAATCTGTGTAAAAATTGTTGTGTTTGTTTAGCAAAAAAAAAGAAATAAATATCAGCATACCATCTTGGAAACACATTAGGGTGAATAAATCATAACTGAATTTTCATGTTTGGGTGTACCGTCCCTTGAACAAATGTCCAGTACATTAGCACATGTTCTTCTGTGCACATTTGATAAATGCTTCTTTAGTGTGTAAAAATATTTTTGCACTGTAAGAGTCTAAAAACAAGTGTTAGAAAAGTAGAACAGCAGAAAAAGAAGTAAACCATAGAAAACAAGATGGTAAAAACATGCCATGCTCCACGACTCAAAAACCTCTGAATCAGACGAAACGTCAACTCATATTTCAGTTCATCTGTACGAAAACCCCTCCCATACACAAAGAAAACTCATATAAATACAATCAGCAGACAGCAAACAAAATATTGCTACGGTCATGTTATACATTAATGTGCATGCCCAAAAAAATCTACAAATCAAAGCTGGCATTTGTAATTCGTATAACACGAGTGCTTGGCCTTGTAGGACACAGCTGAGGATGCCCTGCTTCCAGTGTCCTCGCCTGGTGAACAGTCAGGGCGAGGTTATACAGCGCCGCTAAACCCTCAGACTCTGCTTGGCGGGTCAACGTCAATCAGTCTAACATCAGCTGACACACTGGTGAGGGTGGTGACAGGGCAAGGTTACGTGTCACCCAGTGCTCCGAGGGACCGCAGTGTCCATTATGCCCTGTGAACTTGCCCCTAGGGTACAGAGACCACCCAACTGAGGCTCTGTGGGTGCTGTGGGGCTAAACAAAGCTATGCCATCCCTTGTAGCAGATCCTCTGGACAGTTGGAGTCAGTGGATAACTTCTCCATGACCCCGAGGACGCCCGAGTCGCCCCCAGCTCCGCTTCACATATTCAACGGGGACCAAATGCAGAGAGTTTAATTTGACGAAGAGAACATGATCTTCAGAACTCTCATCCTGGCCCTTAACCCTTTCAATGGTTTCTATGTCAACACCATTAACCTTGGGCCTTGAAGTACACTTGTCAATCAAATTGATGCCTCATGCAGTGTTCTTGAGGGAACGGGTGGCTGTCTGAACAATTATATCTTCTGAAATTATAGAATTCAGATTATTTTTACCGCTCAATAACCATTAATGTGTGTTTATTACTATTTGTGTACATTTCTTCTTATGAATACTTATAAACAGAAAGATGCACAGATTGACGGAATAGAAAGTCACAGAGCTTAGATGGAAGTCGAATGCTGAGAAATCGACTGTAGTAATCCCATACATCTCTTCAGAAACCATAATACGTCAAAATACGAAATCTAAATGTGCACTTTAAAAAATCCGGGGCTGGGGCACCAGAAATAAAACGGAAAGCAACCTTTTTTGTAACGTAATCTCATGGCAAAAACATAACTATTTTAGCATAACTAAATGTGGCTAGTAATCGTATACGTTTTCAAGTATGGCTGCAGCCCGGAGAATGGCAGGTGGGAGGAGTTAATGCCACAAACTGCAAATTGGAGGGGCTTAGGCCGCAAGTAGGCTGGATTTTCATGCGGTGATTTAGGGTGGCAGGAGGTAGAGACAATAATGAAAACACTATTAAAAAAGACATTTTCATCGTAGTTTAAAGTTTTGTTTTATCACAAATGCATCAAATGAATATACAATATAAACGAAAGCGAAACGAAAAGTTTTTTTAATGAGCAAAGCACGTTTTAGTCCACCGGAAGTTCAATGCAACTTGAAGTTATGGCCAGCATGGCATAATGAAAGTTTAAACAAATAAACACTCAGCAACACAAATGTCTCTACAATGATATAAAACAATAATTATACCTATTCTTGTTTTTTAATGTCAGAAACCACAATTCCTCTAAATCACTGCGAGCACTGCAGTTTCTATTTATGTTACCAATTATTAAAATGATCATTCACTGCTGTTCTGACATTTTGTGATCACTTGAGTTAGGGTTTGGGTTGGGAGAGGGGTTAGTGTTGGATTTTTTTACAAAATACAAAAATGAAATATTCCAAGCCACTAACTGTTGTATGTGGATATTGAGTAAGGCATTGTGTATGGTGCATTGTTTACGGCTGTGAAGAAGCGCAGTGTGTTGCGGCAGTGTATTCTATTGTGTGCATGTCTGAAGCTGTGATGGCTCCTCAATAAAGTGACCATCGAGAATGATGGCCTTCTCTGAATCTTATTTTTGTTAGTATCCCAAGATACTACACAAACTGTGGATCATGAACCAATACTACAACACACAACAATAAATAAACCAATCAAAATCCTCTAGAGGTTTGTAAGCCCACTTGCGGCTTAAGTCCCACCCCGTTGCGGTTGACCCACCCATCTGCACCTTAGTCTGACTTCCGTTTTTTGTACGATTCACAAAATTCATACAAATAAGCCACCTTGTAATATAGCTATGAATTTCCGGGAGATCAGGTTTGTTTTTTCATGTTATTTTACACCCACATTGTAAATTTGCAGTTTATTTCTGTAGTTTACCATTTCAAAAAATATGTGACAACTATGTCAAATACAACAGTACAATTCTGTCAAATTAAAGCTTCTTTACAGTGTGAATTTGAACATTGCTTATCAATTTCTTTCAAGTCCATATTATGTGCTGTTTACGTTCATTGTAGATGATATGCTTACTGATGTGTGATGCATGTACACAATTGTCTCATTTTTGTCTATTTTTATTTTATTAACTCTAATAAAACAAACGAAGACAACGTTTAAACATAAAACTAGAAAAAATGTCTGAGAACACAACAAAAGAGCAAGCTCTAAGCAACAAATCCTGTGGGTGAGGGGTTTAGGTAGACTTCTTACAGTAAAAGAAGAACATTCACACACTGCAGCAAAAACCTATACACAAGTCTATTCCCTCTGCAAGTGTTTAGTCCAGTGTGCAGGCTTTAATCTTCCTTTGGATATTATGTGATGGATCGTGCGGAGAAGCTTCCTCAGAGTTACGAATCACATTCACCTGGGTAGCTGACGTTTAATCAATAAACTCCTGACCTGTTGCCATAACCTAGAGCCACGAGGATTAATTTTGTTTCCCCACACTGCCTCTGTTGACCCCCCACAGACATAACGCCTGGCCTCACGCTGATGGGCAAATCACCTGTAGCAGCAACACAGACGGAGACATGCCGAGAGCATAAACAAACAACACATGAAGCGCAATTTACCCCTTTAATATATCCGTTTTTTTGTCAGAATGCATTTTTTTGTATTTCTTCATCTGATATCTGATGTGAAATGTCTGAGGTTCTGTGAGTCTGTTAATGGAGATTTAAGGTTAGTCATAATAAATTATAAGCTATCTGTCAAATTTAGATTCATCATTGTGCATTATTGTCTACAATATGTGTCTATTCCCCTTATATTTCACTACACTACAGTGCCTGTAGAGAACAATCCATCATGAGCTGATGGTAAATATTATCTTTAAATTCGAAGTACTATGCTGCCACCTAGAGTTGGAAACAGGATGAAATTGACTGAAATTATATTTAATATAAAGGTTAGCATAACATTTTTTATGTTTTTTTACACTAATGTGTTTCGTTTTGGTTTTATAAGGCTTAAATGGCTTATTTGCACCGCAAATGAATTTCACAGGGTTTAAAAAAAGAAAAGTGCTGAATCTTCCTTTTCAAGTTTCTAGAGTTTGTTTCTTATGTCATCATTTGTCATTACAGTAGCCTACACAATGTCATTTGTATACTGTTATTGCATATTAATCATTATTAGTATTTTTATCCATAGCTATGAATATATCTAAACGAAAAAATATAAAAAATTAAGAGTTCTGCACAACACAACTTCTATACATATCAAGATTCTGTTGCTCTCTTGGCATATTATTCACAAATGATCTATTGTTATATTGCATCTGACCGACCTCTCTCTCTCCCATCTCTCTCTCTCTGCATCTCTCTCAGTTTTTGTTCTCTCTCTGTCAGTTTGACAAGCTGCTCAGTGGCCCAGAAACACAGCATGTTATGCCACTCTGTTGCACCGTGTTCAGAGTCGCACCCTGCATTTGAATGTGATGTAAATGATATGATGTGCTACACTGTGCTAATTTTCGTTTTGTCACATTTGGACATGCTCCCTCTTCAGGGAGCTTTATGCAAAGTATTGGATTTGCAGATATTTTGAAGAGGATAAGAAAGGTGTCCATCTGTTTTCAACAGACTTTAAGTGACAAAAGGAACCAACTTGAAAATCAATAAAAAAAATTGAGAAACCACTCTAAATAGAATGTATTCTTGGCAACCAGGTTTTTTTTCAGGTCAGAAGGAAGTGTTGAAACTCACAGTGCATTTATGTTAAAATAGGTCAGCTGTACAAAAGTGGCTTCCTTCATTGCCGCAATGTACCATATGGAGTCAACCGAAGGTCAGACTATTGCTCATTTTAAGAGGGCACAGGAGGACATAAATTGTGCGTGTTTGTGTATGTTGGTGAACTGTTTACGTGACGTAAATATATCACCGTTTTTACTATTTATTTACAGCTTAAACCCATTTCCTTTGCAGCTATTTATGTAACCTGGGGTCAGCTTCATGTCAGCAGTTCATTCAAGTTAGGAGTGTAAAATATGCAAAGCTTCAATTAGCTCAAGCTCCGCTGAAGTCTTCAGACACATGCTAAGATATGAATGAGTTGAACTGTCAAAGGACATTTGCGACAGTCGGCTTTTGCTAAGGAACGAAGGTCAATAAGCTCCGTGCAGGGAAACAATACAGATATGATGGATCTTTCAGGGCGTGAAATTGGAGACTAGCACTGACCCAGATAACAGCTTGTACGCTCATCAGATCATGTCGTCTGTGTAATCTGCTACTGAGAGTGCACATATGCCCAGTTCTTGGAAGGATTGCTCTGGGAAGGTTAACTGTACTGTTGAGCGTGAATAGCAGATTCTGTTATCATTGACCATGGGGGTGATGTCCAGCAGTTACATAATCACTTATTTAAATATTTTTAGTGTTACGTAATTCAAAGCACTGTTGTCCGTATCATGTCCAAAAACTCTCATCCAAAAATCTTGTGTTGCCTGTAAAAAATGGTTCATTTACTGACACTTCCAAACTGTACCAAGGAAATTTATTTAACCATAGCAACTTAATGATTTAACATTTTGCCATGTTGATTCAAGAACATAAATGCACATTTTATTTTATAAATATGAATATTACTAAATGACGAAAATCATTCATTTCAAACATATTGTACTGCAGATGCACATATTTGCTTGTATTTACATGTGTTATACACATATGTACAACTCCCATAGAAGTGCAAAAAAAAACTTAAAAATATAAATATTTGTGAGACGTCTCTCTTGTGAGACTAAATGTTCATTATATTTAAACATAAATATACCACACATTAAAAGAAACACATTCTTGAAATAAGTAAAAAATATATATTTTAATATACAAATACACAAAAATCTACTAATATAAATCTTTTTTTATGTCAACTATATTACATAACTGTTTCCTCTTATCCAACGTCACAAGTATCTTATACTAACAATGTATGTTCAGTTATACCTGCTTGTCAACAAAGATAATACAAATATATAGGGGCTATATATTAATATATAAATAAATAAAACTATCACTAAATGTTCAGATGAAGCAGCTCCAAATACAAAGATTATTTTATTCTTCGCTTTTTCGGGGATTACATCTGATCCTGTGGCAAAAAGAGGGTGTTAGTCCGCTTAAACCTTGCAAGCAGAAAGCCAAGCAGAGAGCGAACTGACAAATGTCCCAAGGCTCCTCACATCAGTTTCCCAATCTGGATCAACTACAGCAGATTCATGAACTGCTGAGACTGAAAGTTGACCTGTGTCACAGGAATGACAACTAAAGCACACGAATGACATTGCATGCGACACGTGGTAACTGAGTCTTGGGCCAGATCATGGACTCTCTCGAGGATAAAAAATAGCTTCTTGACAAGGGGTGTGGAACTTTATTAAATAATAGTTTGCAATGCTTTGCATCAGCCTCGACCAAATTTGAAACTTCTGAAGAGACATAACGCCATCTTGAGGTGAAACGTAAAAGTACTTGTTGCTGGGTAAAAAAGTGATTGACAAAAAAACATTTTATAAGATTATTATTTAAATTTAAATTAATTTAAGATTAAACTTTACACAATTTAATTATATTTAAGTCAAAGTTACATTAGGCTATTTAAAGGGGAAAAGTAACCAATATAATTTATTGAAATTGTATATTAGTAAGATCTATTGTTAATAAAACATGTCGATCAATTTGAAAGAGATAACCTGTTTTATAGCCTACATATTGCCTTATCTACAGTACGCCCTTGTTCCTGCCGTGACACGTCGAGACGCCCGTATTTTCAACCTAACACTGGGGTAAGCTGTACAGTCCTAAGCATTCATAACTCACGGTCATGCTTCTTTGGCACCACCATTCTCATCGGTTATCTGACACAAGATCTTGTCATATAGAAATAAAACGATTTTATGTAACGCGTGCAAATCATATAAAGCATTGATTTCAATGACAACAGAGTCTACAATGGAAGAACCGCCCTTTAAACAAACTGATTGGCTGATTGGCCAAAGTGTATAAGCTAATTGGCCGAAGCGTCTGTCAATCCCAAGCGTACTTCTCGTTCGACTAGCGGGTTCGGTTGCGCCGAAAGTTTCTAACATAACACATGGGGATATTTTTGTCATGTACGATGTAGTTGTTTTTGTGTAGAAAGGTGAGTTAATACCGATTCAGATCGATAATCAGGCAAGTTATTAAAAACCGAAGCTTTAACCAAGCAGCTGATACCATACAACTAACTTTATAAGTAACCGACTTGTGTTTACTGTACACACATTCGACATTTATAATTATGCTCAATGTGCTTTGTTACCTGTCGCGTTGTGAGCAAATGTGATAATACCGTTACCTATGAATAATGAATAAAGTGTATGTACTTTGAAGTCAAACTCCGTTTGTGTAACTGTTTGTGTTTCTATCAGCTGCGATTTTATTTATGAGCATGTAAAAACACTGATTCAGCAAAACACAACTTCATTAAGCAATACATTAAATACCTGAACAATGAAGCACTGTTTTGTGTTGTTTACTTTCAGATTTTTTTTACTTTTAATTAAATTAATGTTAGCTGCACATTATATTATGTGGTTATTGTATGTTTTTAAATGTAGTATTTATTTTTCTAGACATTTGTCCAGTTGCTGTGATGAGGCGTGGAGATCCTCTCCCACAAGCCTTTCAGGCCCCAGTGGATGTACATGCCAGTGCAGATGGCCAAGTGTACATGTTCAGACAGAGACGAGAAAATGTGGATAACTCATCTGAAGATGAAGAACTCAATGTGATGGAGCTCTGGCCACGAAGCAGAGAGTCATCCTCGTGGGAGAGAGAACAAACCAAAGTGCTTTTGCTGGAGAGAGACGTCTCCCATGAGGACAATCTCAACAAACTAGCACTTCAATATGGATGCAAGGTATTCTGTGTGATGTTAGATGATTTTTTTATTTGATTGAAATGACACTTGTATTGTTTAAAATGCTCATGTTGTAATTTTTAGGTGGCAGACATAAAAAGGGTGAACAACTTTTTTCAAGAGCAGGACATGTATGCACTGAAGTCCATCAAAATTCCTGTAAAGAAGCATGGCTTGCTTACAGAGGCCAACTTTGAGCTCAGGGACCCTCAGCGAAGACCCTCTCATGATGCTTTATCACCCAGCCAGCATCCGAACGGTGCTGAAACAAGCATCTCGGAAAAACCTCAGGTGCAGGAGTTCACCAACTTTCTTAAAGTGGACAGTGACATTGAACGTCTTATCCAAAGCACAGACCCACCGGAAGAGGTCTTTTCTGGGAGCTCCACGGGATCTAGACAATGGGGATGGAGAAATCAGGGCTTGCGGAGCTACGGTGCAGACTGGGGGATCCAGTGGTGGAACGCTCTGGTTGCTATGTTACTAATCGGTATTGTATTACCTATATTCTATGTGGTATATTTCAAAACTCAAGATAGTGGTGAATCTGTAGTGAACAATGGAGTGGTCAATATTTCAGTGCCTACCTCAAACAGTACACTGAGCATGAACCCTGGGAATATCCTCAGAAACTACCTAGGGGAAAAGCAAGTATGAGCGTTAGAAAATATTGCGGTGCCCTTTATTTTCATGGTTTTATGTGAATATGCAAATTTCTCTTGTGTACTTTGCATATAAACATAGTATTTGAAGTTGACAAGGTGCGTTAGCCAATTTAGCCACAAGTTGAATGGTTAATGTCACGTGTAGTGAAGGCACAAGAGGCTGTTCATTATTACACGTCACACTCCTTGTAGCTATTGTAATTGGTTTATTAATGGGTGCTATTTTAATTTAAATTACAATAGTATAACATTAAAAAAAATATCTTTATATAACATATCTAGGATATGTTTTACTTTTATCATAATAGATTTTGCTGTGGTTTTGTCTTTGTATGTCATTTCTTGAATACTTATTTGCAAAAAATGCAAAAAAATGCAAAACTCACCAGTGTATTTATTTAAACTACAGGAAGATGTTTTGGAATATTAGTCCTGTTTAACTGAATGGTATTTCATGCTAAATCAAATCCATGTCTATTTATTATTCTCAGCAGAACTGACTTTTTTTAATAGTATTATGGTGTCAACTGTGCCATATAATGGATGTTTTAAATCTTTGTTTCTGCCCAGTCCTTGGAAGTGCAATAAATGAATATATCTGAAAAGAAAAATGTTTAAGCATTTCATTTTAGTTTACAGCTTTATATGTTTTGACCAGTAGGTGGAGCCAACAAATCATTTGCAACACCTATTTACCTATATTCGCTGTGTGAGAAGTGTGGTAATGATGGAAGCACTCCTGGGCAAAATGCATTTTTGGTTAAGCCCTAGTTAATAAACAAATAAACCAGCACACCTGCATAGCAATCAATGGGTGAATAGGACATTGGCCATTGCAATGTTTAGTAAACAGTGGTAGGCAGGTGTTAATTTACATAGGGTAAAATACAGTGAAGCTATATTAAAGAAACGCCTCATACGTACATAAAGAACACAAAGATCTAATGTGAAAATAAAATGTGGCCGATCTTGACTTTGTAATCACTCCCTTATTTATGTTTAATGGCTTGCGTCTTACATGTTTGACAGATATGTACTGTATACATGATGAGATCTTATAAGCTTAAAACCCCAGTCATTCACCTATGCCCACTTTTCCATGAGAAGTGTAGGCCACCAACAAATAGTCTGTTCCCAGAATTAGACTATTTGCAGCTATTTTCCATCATACACCATGTGTTTCCAATCTTTTTGTGCTCCAGCTCCAAATATATTTTTCATTGTCCTAGTCTGTTTCCTTCCACATTAGTGTGAACCCCGTAAATTGCTTCACAAAAATAACCTTCAAAACATTCCTAGCGTTTGGTCTAGATTAATTTCTTGCTCAAGTGATTACAAATGATGAGGAAAAAACTATTCCTTTTCTCATTCAGAACATTTTAGAAGTCTTGCTTTTATTTGTATGTTTATTGATATTTAATATCATCTAATTCATACAGTATGTTTATTAGTCCAAACGGCTAATGCAAATAAATGTGCATTTGAATTAATTTGCATCAAAAATCTAAATAACCTCACAGAAGGAAACAAATGATAAATTGTAAGCGTTTGCTCAACAGCTGCTCAGACTCAGTCCCATGTGATCTCACAACCTGAGAGCTTCATCTCAAGCACAGGCTCTGCTGCTGTGATCCTGCTCCAGGCCCCACAGCTTTGGCCTCGTGCCATGTCTCCGTCTGCTCTTCCACTGCTGCAGCGCAGACCGGGGGTGTGAGGACCACCCCTTCTTTGTCTGCAAACCCCAACCGCAGATATTACGCAAGCTTTAAAGCTGCCAGAGCAAGTCCTGATGTGATCTGCATGATGTGTTGTCCCAAATTGTGCCTGCCTTTTATGAGAATGGTTAACCATCTATGCTGTTTCTTTAAAATATGTTCCAAGATTAAAAAAGTAATCTATAAACACGCAGAGAATATTGAAATCCGAATGCAATAGACACAACAAATAGATTAATCTGCGACGAAAGTCTGGTCAGACGTAGGTATATGTTTTTGTTGAGAGGCGATTTGTTTTCTTAGGGTCAGTTGTTTGTACTCCGGACAAAACCGTATCCCCTGAAACACTCGAGTAAAAATGACTCCAGTACTGTGGCTTTAAAGAATTTGCTCACTTGTGCAGCTGGCAAAATGCCACATGGCCACAAAAACAGCCCAATCCTTTTTCCAAGGAGCTTTCAACACTCGTCTTCTTGGCAGTTTTGCCTCCAACTCATTTTTGGGCATACATTATCACCCCGTTGATGTAACGTATAACATATCCACTAGGGGGCAGTCTAATGTTAAAATTCTACATTTAAAATTAAAGCCGTTTCCCCCTCTGGTGTGTCTTGCTTCCATTCGCACTTTGAAACTTGCCCCGAGGAATTTCAGTCTCTAGTTATAAAAATAAATATGTTCAGTACACACACATACATGCACATATATAAATGTCATGTAAAGAAGGACCACAGCGCCCGTAAATTGTAACTATTTCAGATGCTTATTTATTGTAACTTTTTGTGTATGTGTGTGTTGGTAAGCAATGTTACAGTACGGTGGGTGGCGGAGAGAACAGGGTTTTTCTGCTCCCAGGAGGATTGAGCAGACACAGGGTAATTTGTAGTGAAATTTCCAGCAGGGTTCATTTTGCAGGTGTCTGAGCACACAGGGCGTGGTGGGGAACGAGAGAAGCAATTTATGTCTGAAAGCTGTGAATATGAGCATTGTTGCACAGCAGCAGGTTGGGCAGTTGAGACGATGTAGGCCTACTTGAGGATCAGGCACGTTTTCATGGCAGAATGGGTGGTGGAGAGATTGATCCTTTGACACTGGTCTTCTGTCACGAAACGTGAAATAATAATGGTTTACAAATTGATTACAATTGTTTTTGTTTACAAAGCTGCGGTTGAACTACCAATGAATCTTTAGACAGCAATACTGTATGTAAACTGCATGGACTGTATGTATCACCAATGCACTTTCATTTTTAAAAATACTTTTGTTTTACAGTATACAAGAGTATATCACGACATTTTTTAAACACTGTATTAAATATCGGAATTGAAAATTAGGACCACAAGCCTTTTTCATATGTGCATCTTAAAGTAAAAAATACCCAAAAGGTCCAGTGTTTGAAATATAGTGGCATCTAGCGGTGAGCTTGTGAATTGCAACCAACGGCTCACTCCACCCCTCCCTTTCAAAACACTACAGTGGCTGACACAGAACTAACATGTGGCGTTTTCACTTCTTTGCAGAAGGAGATAATGTATTTACGAAATGCGCTCTGTAGAGCAGTTTGTACGTTTAGGCTACTGTAGAAACAACATGGTGAATTCCATGTAAGGGGACCTGCAGTGTAGCTATGTAGATAGAAACAGCTCATTCTAAGGTCATACAAACACATAACGCTTTATTTTGTACGGTCTGTAAACACGTCTGAAGACATAGTTTTGTATATTATATTGCATTTCTGTCAATAGATACTCTAAAGAAATGACACGCTGAACCTTTAAGTAAAATTATGTACACCAAGAACACACACTTTGTTTTTGCACTTTGTTTTGAATTAATATGTAGACTTGAGTATCAGTGTGAGAGGCGGTACGAAGCTCATATAATCAGACACAAGCGTGCATTTGGCAGTTTTATTCCAAGAGGAATTATGGTAATCTCTGAGGCTTTGGTGCCGATTCAAATAGCAATTCGGCTCTTTAAATCCCCTGCCAAAAGTCTCCTACGTGGCTTAGGTCATACCAGAGGAAAAAGCACAGCGTGGAAACGCATATGGGGCACCGGGAGATGTGTTGTTTGATTGGTTTAGCAAATTTGCATTCCTGGCTCAGCCTTCCGTCTTTTTTCTATTCTAAGGACCAGTAATTTGATGGTGCATCCCTATATATCTTCAGAAAAGACCTGAAGAAGCATAAAACGCAATAAGTGAGGTGTGAGGAGACAGACCACAGCAAAGCTCACGGGCGAGTGCGTGTGGTCAGAGATGTGTTAGTCTTTCGGGTGAATTTTGCTGTGCTGGTGAGCATCGCCCCTTCACCGTCTCTTAGGAATTTCTTTATGGAAAATCAGCAGAAGACACAGCTGGCCGAAGAATGTGATGTGTTGTCAGTCATGTTCTGGCTCCTGCGTGGGTGGGGGGGTTTTCTAACGGCCCGCTGTGGGGGGAACCAATGGCATGGCACCTGTTTTACATTCCACCTAGAGGCCTTGGGTTCTGGAAAGCCGTAGCTGATTCAAGCCAAAGCTGCTCAGGCATGGCGTATGGAATAAAGCAGTCAAAATGTGATTTCTTATATGGAATTTCCACGTTTCTCCTGCTGCTGAAGTGCCGTCGTATTCTTTGTGACAAATGCAGACAATGCTTTGCTTTCTGACAAACAGCATTTGCTGATGACTGTACATTTTTAACTAAACCTCATAAATTTCCAAATAAATGTTTTTTTGTACTGTCTGCGAATACATCATTGAAATAATGTTTTAGTAAACGGATTATTAATGCATTGATGGTACTGATCATACACATGCATTTTCTTTATCTCTTAAAGCAATAGTTCACGCCATAATGAAAATTCTGTATCATTTTCTTGCCATTTCAAACCTGTATGGCTTCCTTTCTTCCACAGAACACAAAAAAAAGTTATTTTGAAGAAAGTTGGTAGCCGAACAGCGCTGGCCCCCATTCACTTCTGTTGTATGGACACAAAACCAATGCAAGTGAATGGGTGCCGATTAACAACGTTCTTCAAAATATCTTATTTCTGTTCTGCGGAAGAATGAAAGTCATACAGGTTTGAAATGACAAAAAGGTGAGTAAAGGATGACAGAATTTAAAGACTGTGCACCATTCTTAACATTAACTGTTTATAGACTTAAAATAAATGTAAGATCTTTAGACAGTAGTAGCCTAAATATGAACTCATGTCAATTCCCAATGAGGTTTCTGACCTCTATAAGGTTACTACCCTATTTGAAACGATGTGCATTTATTTACAGGACCCTGATTTTGCACCGTGTCTGCAACGTGTCTGCAACATATATAAGAATCTCCTCTATACATATTAGACAAAGAACACATTGAATTTCCATGTTGTATTTCATGCTCTATTGATGACACAAGCCATATCTCATAAAATATTCCCAGTGGTAAAGGTTATATTTTATATTGAGATTAAATGCCCTTGAAGCCATTTCCGCTGAGGTGACATGTTCACAAAACTAATCCACGTGTGTAGAGAAGTGACATCAAACAATAACGCTGTAAAGTGGATTTAAACTGCAAGAATCTTTATCTACCTCAAGCTCCTTTCTCTGTCTGCTGGCTTAGATTTAAATAGACTCAGTTTTCCCGCAAATCCTAGCCAAGGGCACTGCCTAACTTTGCATTGTTGCTGAAGTAGGTGTTTGGTTAATGCTAAAAAGGTGGCCGTAACATTTTGTTGTAGTCGCATTCAGTACTAATTGTGGTGAGCCTGAAGCCTTCTTCATCTATTGTGGGCACAAAGGCGCATTGAGGTAATAAAATCCCTAATGGCTTTTACAGGTACATCAGTGAAAACACAGTATACAGTATGACGATATTATACAACTGATCCTTTCAATACACGAATGAAGAAAAACAGGTTACAACCATGGACATATATAAAAGATATTTTAATAGTTGATGTGTTCTATAACAAAACACATCACATTAGTAGAGCTCAGTTCTAGCCTATTTTATACATTTCAGCTGTATGACATGTGCTGCATTGGGTTGGGTGCCTTTGATTTGGTAATTTATTCATTTTTGATTGCTATACTTTCCCTCACCCTCACCGGACCCATTTGTAATGTGTTCACATCCTCAAGGCAATATTACTGTAGTGTTCAGCAGCTGTGTGCGAGTCCATCAGGATATGACTGAGCCAGGCTGGAAACATGACAAGTTGCTCATGGTATGTCTCATGCTGGAAGAGCTCCACCTGCACGTGGGGCAGGATTCATCCTTCTGTTCTGCAAGAAAACCCCCGCAGCGGCACACAATGTCTGTTTTATAGCCATTTATTCTTTGTCTGAAACAGCAATGAGCTCTAAGGTACAATATTGCCATGTTTAAAGAAAAAGTTTGCCCAAAAATGAAACTTCTTTCATCACCTACGCACCCTTGTGTCATTCCAAACGTGTATGTCTTTCTTTTTCCTGCTGAACATAAATTATATTTTAAATTATATAAAGAAATATATATTTGGTAACCGAACAAGATAGACTCACATTGACATCCACTGTATGGACACAAAACCATTTCTCAAAATATCTTCTTTTGTGTTCCACATAAGAAAGAGTCATATACAGTTTTTAAACGACATGAGTGTGCAAAAAATTGAAATATTTTTATTTTTAGTAGAACTATTCCTTTGAGGTCTTTTCAGCAACATGAACATACACACAGATTTTCATATTACCATTCTTGAAATGTTGTACATTGATTTGTGCATAAGAAGGTTATTTTCATTTTCTCTTTTCCTTTCACATGCCAGATTATTTATTAGTATTTTTTGGCAAGGTTTCATATCACTTTGAACTTGCTGTTAATATGCTTTTTGATTTTTTATTAGTTGACTAGCATTGAGCACTTTCACAAAAGTGTTACTGTAATGTGATGTTCTTAACCATATGAACCATTCATATTGTGCAGTATATATACATTGCCAAACATTTTTGCATTACTGTTATAGCATAAGTACCCCACTGGCAATGTATTGGGCTAGTGGGATCTTCACAAAACCCTGCTGGAAAACTTCATTTGACCATTGCTTTTTTCTATTGATACTCATGAGCTATGTGCAAAACAGCTGTGTCAGTCCAGGTGCAGTCAGTGCATTTCTGCTGTCTAGGGTAAAATTTATAGCATAACTCATGCTGGATGAGTCTTACGTCTTGGCTGCCAAGGAAAACCAGATGAAAGCTGTTAATGCAGGGTGGCTTTAGAAACAAAAATGCCCTTCCATGAAGGTGTGGATTTCAGATTTTTTCTCAGTTTCAGGATTTCTGTCAGGTTGACTGCATTTAACTAGACAGATGCCACAAGACAGAATCACATTTCAATTAGAGAAAATAACATATTTCCTTTGTCATGTTTCCCAGGTTTCATTATTGAACACTGCAAAAATCTGACAAAGGCACACAGAGGTAATATATTAACATTGGATATAAAAGTAAAGTGTAAAGTGTTGCTTAGCTTCAGTTAAAGGAACAGTTAACCCAAAAATAAAAATTCTGTCATCATTTACTCACCCTCGAGTTGTTCCAAACCTGTATAAATGACTTGGTTTCGATGAACACAGAGAAAGATATTTAGAATAATTCTTGTAACCAAACAGTTCTTGGCCACCATTTATACCATAGTAAAAAAAATACAATGGTAGTCAAAAGTGCCCCAGATCTGTTTGCTGTCCTACATTCTTCAAAATAACTTATTTTGTGTTCAGCAGAACAAAAACATTTAAAAAGATCTTTGCTGATCTTTCCTGCTCTGGTACTCAAGGGTTGCCAAGAACTGTTTTGTTTCAAGCATTCTTTCAAATATCTTTCTGTTCTTCAGGAGAAAGACATTTATACAGATCTCCATCTCTGCGTCTCAACTTTCTGAACACATACTTTTTTCATCCTAGAAACTTATGTTTCGCCATGCGAAAGTCTTTTAATTAATCATTTTTTATATTTTTGGAGCTTTGGTGTGTCGAATTTATATACAATACTTAAGATTGTTGTACATTTCCATGAAGACATCTGTAGGTCTAGGCATAATGTTGGCACCCATCAGAAATTAGGGGAGATTGTTCAGTTCTCTGAACACTGACTAGTAACCAAAACAATAAAGTAGAAAAAAAATAGAAATAGTTTAAGCTATTCTAATTCAGCCAAACATGAGCACAACACGGGGAAAACAACACAAAGAGTCCCCATAAGCAAAGCCCCAGCTGCGAGAGCAATGCAGCAATTTGTTAGGAAGATGACATGCTTAATGAGAAACACTTGTTGCAGGACTCCATAAATTCAGAAGGGTGGGGGTGGGGGGGTAGCTCATCCTCTGAAGTGCTTGGAAAACATTCATTGCACGTCCCGCTGACAGCCGCTGCATTTCCTGCCATCCCAGATGTGCCCACACAGCTGTGGAACAAATGTTACCCCGGGCCTGTTGTCTTAGGGCTGCTTTAAAACTCTTTGTGTGTGTAAATGAAATATGTGTATTGTTTATGCTTTGTATGTGTTATATTGTGAACACAATGTATAATTGTTGTATCATGTTGCATGTGCATGCATGTGTTTATTAAATAAGCCTCTGGTTAAGAGGCCATGATGGAAAAGGCAAACAAGCCATCTGCTTCAAAAGTGTGAGTCTCCTAATCTCAACATTCTCCATCTGAATCAGGGTGGTCAACAGGAGACTATGAATTATTTTAGTCTCTTTTTGTTTTATTTTTTCTTTCGTCTGTTTACGTGCAAGCCTGCCACATATAGAACACACAAACATGGATATCTGCATTACACTTGAAAAATGTGACAGTATTTATTCATTCATAAGTGTAGTATCATCTGAAGTTATTAATAAAGCATTTTAGCTTTTTTATACATGAAGGATTTGTCATTTTTTTAATTGAGAGAATTATATCCACAGCTAAAAAGTAAGCAGCAACAGTCCAAGAGGCTAGCAAATATCAAGCTAGCTTTTAAAGCATAAACCAAAAAGATCCCGCCGCAAAAGCCACGCCTCCACATGTCAATTACCTCATGTCTCACAGGCGAGACCACATTACGTAAAAAGCATTATAATAAGTAATGAAAATAAACAAATATATAGCCTATTAAAAAACATGCACTACAATTCAAACGTTTGAGATCAATTACTTGACAAAAATGTTTCTCATGACCTCAAAAATCTTGGTGTATGTTTCTATGTTTGAAACTCCTTTTGTTGAGAAAAATATAATTGTGCCAACATATTCATTTCTTTAATTCGAAAACTAATCTTTTATTTGTACAAATATTTTTGAATTGAAGCTGAATGATAAAATGATCAAGTTCTAGGCAAAAGGTGACGACCTTGAAGATGCTAAAATATATCACAGAGTTCTTGTTTTTTGGATGCTTATAGTCAACACATAATTTGCATACATTGAGTATGAGTAAACTTTTGACTGGTATTGTCTGTACTGTATGTTCATATAAATATGTAAATAAATAAATACGCTTAAGTGGCTTACAATCCACATTACGCTTTTTAACAGGTAGATCATCTTAATACTTGTCATTGCATGTTTCAGTGTGAATGCGCAATTTGCTCTCAACTCTGCTGGTATAACCGTCCATTTGACAACACACAGTTTCTGCCCTATCGCCGACTTAACTTAACACTCTCTGATCTCGCACAGCCTGACGGTATGATGAAGATAAGTGTACAAAGCAGTGGTGACACGAGAGGCCAAACAGGGAAGGTTATCAGCTACGGACATGATAGATGGATTAGCCTGCTCTGAGGATGGACACGGGATCCAGGCACATGTCTCTCATCATCGGTACGGAGATGGTCCTGTTTGGGACCTCTGTACCAAGATCAGATAAACACCATGCTGATGGGGACTTTACTGGCTTTGCTGAAAACCAACCTGAGATTTTGCTTGTGTGTATGTGAGTGTGTACATTGCCCAGCCATGTTCAGCAGACACAGCATGTCATGTTTTTCAGAAAGTGAATGGGGGCTCTGTTCCATGCAGTTTGTACATTCACTCTTTCGTTGACCCTCTGGCAGAAGTGGAACCAGCTTAGGAACTCTAGACTATCATTCACTTGTATTTGTCTTTAACATTCCTCTTAAGACGTTGGCATATGGCAAGTGCGTGAATTTGACTGAAATAACATCTTTGTGAAATGACATTTATCTTTTCGTTGATTATTATTAATGATGTTTAGATTTTCAGAAAATAGTCTAATCCAAGACTAATAGGAATGAGGAACAAGGTGTGAACAGGAGAATGCTAAAGGTCTTGCTAACTTCTCCAAGTAACGCCTATCCTGCTCCACGATACAAACACTGGGCCTCATTCACTAAAAAATGTTCTTACGCTGACAGAAAAGGTTCTCGTGCAAAATGTCTGCCAGACTCACATCAGGTGCGCACGCACAAATGTGTTCTTATTGAGGATTTTGAATGTTGGAAAAGATCAAGAACAGGCTCACAGATTGTGATGAACAATCCCCATGTTAGAGTTTTACACAAACTCACCTGTTTGTACACCGATATGTGTATAAAACGGAAAAAAAAGAATAGGCCTTAGGCCCTCGCTTGCAGTATTATATCTGCTGAGTCCTTAGTGACAGAAACTTGTAATCTAAATCCCGTGAGAGAAACCTGCTGCTTGGAGCATCCTGTGCTAAATTTCTCTCACATCACGTCTCGGCTGATTTCTGACTGATGAATGCCTGGAGTACTCTGCTCACAGCTCGGGAGAGGAGAAAAGATTAGAGGAGAAGGGGAGATAGCCAGATGCCATCCCCTGTTCCCATTGCGTCCTCATTACAGCCATCTGTCTGCCCTGCAGGGCCTGCAGTGGTTTGCCGGGGCCACTGCAGTGATGTGGAGGCTCCTCTCAGCACTGCAATGAGTGAGTGAGAACAGACTGCTAGAGATAAGAAATGATTTGTGAGGAAGCGATATGATAGTGTGAACGTGTTAAACTCGCACTCTCGCTTTTGATCATTTCCTTGCTTTCTGTTTTTTGACTTTCCGTGAGCATGCGTGTGTTCGTGTATGTCTTCACCTACAGTATCTGTGTCAATGTATGTGTGTGTTTTTGTGCGCGTATGTCTTTATGTGGAAGGTGATGAGTGAGAAGCAGGCCCACGGGAGATCACGTCACCTCAGAGATAGCCACTATTGCCTAGCAACAGAGGGCCCTAAGGCCCAGAGGAGGAACTGAGATGGGAAAGTCGATCCTCTTTTTAAAAATGATAATAATGGATCTTTTCAAATAGAGAGAATGGATTAACCCTCGTAATGCTAAAACTCATTCTTGTCTGCTTTAATTGGCACATAAAAGAAAACAAACCAAGTCTAAAAATGTACTGTAAAGTATTACATTTTAAATACTAAAACTAGTGCTTTCATAAATAAACCAAATTAGACACGTATCTTTCTATTTATTTATTTGTCTATTTACTTACTTGTTTTGAAATGCGGTCAAAAAACATAAAGACAGCAAGTTTACAAGTTTACAAGAAAAACGAGGAAACATGTAATTTTACAATTGTGATTTACTGTTATTTTTTGGTGCCCCCGCTGCCAGAAAATTTCCGTTTTTTATTGGATTTTTTACAGTGTAGCCACAACTAAAACTTTGGTATAACAGGTAGCTTTATATCTTCTTCTCACCTCAAACTGTACTTGGCCATTCTCTTCCACCTTTGTTACAGAACGCACAGCTTTTATTCAAATTTCCTTCCTCAAATCTTGCTTACCGTACCGGTCTCGCAGCAGTGTTAAAACATTCACATCCATGTGAGGAGCTCAGTACGCCCCAGACACTTTACCTGTCAAGTGAAAAATCTCTTAGTGACTTGGGGGGGTCCTTAAGATGAAAAATAAAGCAACATCCCTATTCATGAACATAGCAAATTGTGATGGAATGACCACTTTGCTGTGAATTTTAATGTGCGAGAGAAAATCACTGCATCAGGCGTGTACACATTTGCATGAAAATATTTGTTCAGAGAGTTTTTACTTTCTCAACTGTGATTTAGCTAAATTATAAATACATGCAATATGCTTTCATAATGTTATAAGGAATAATGTTTCAGGGTGTTTTTAGCATTTGAACTGTTCTTAAAAAAGTTACAAATCTTTTACAAAAATGTGTCCCAATTGATATAATACTGTACACTATGCACATACACTTCATTCAATTGACCTGTAACTTATCAAAATAGTTAATTTTCAAACCAGAAAATGTCAACGTGTTTTTATAAGTTTAATAAGTAACAGCAACTTAAAAGCTAAAACGTAATATGTTGAAATGACAATACTAACAATTTGATTACTTACAAATTTAAGGCAAACAAGATTTGTTTAACATCGTTCACTATGTGCACATGTTTCCAAATTAAGAACAAGTGTCATGCCAAATAAAACACTTCTTTTACTAGACAGACTACAAGCATTCAATGCAAGCATTGTGTTCTCACATAGCTTAAGTATGTTTAGCTCTGCATCTTCTGCTATGTATGGAAAGCTGTGACAAAAGCTGAGTCCATTTGTCTAGCATTCTCTACTTACATTGTACAACACATTACATTAAGTTAATTTGGCAGACACTTTTGTCCAACGCGACTTACAGTGCATTACATGCATTACATACATGTGTGTTCCCTGGGCATCATACCCATGAGCCATGACCTTTGTGTTGCTAGTGCAATGCTCTACCATCTCAGCAGGAACAAAATGTTGTTCTATGTCTTTTTGCATTTTTTGTCTGCAAACACACTAATCACATCATTTAATCCATGAAACTAGAGTAAGTATATCAATTAGTACGCACATATTGTATAATTGCTTGATGGTCTCCACTGTTTATGTTTCACCATCTGTGCAACAACTTATTTTCTTTACCTCAATTTCTGAACACACATACTCAGAGAAAGCAAGAATCCTGAGCTCATTTCAGCCGTGTAACGAGACAAATGATTCTCTTCCCACTAGACAGTGCGGACGACGGCTGTGGACACGGCAGGTGCAGCTGTGCCTGAAATTGCTTTGTTTAAACTTGTCAGTTCAAAATGGAGATTTTAGAAAGGTTGCATTCTCAGGTACAAGCAACTGGGCTCGACGGAAGTGCGGCAGACATTTCTGAGTCTGTACATGTGTGTGTGTGTGTCTGAAATAGGAGCTGGTATGTTTGACCTGAGCCCAGGATGAAAATAGCACGAAGCCTGTGGCTCAACAGTATAATCAACTGAGTCTTTCAATAATTTAGCGTGTTATCTTCATACACCATAGCTCTGATGTAGAATGCTGAATATGTTTATGCTTGTCCTTGTCTCCTCTGCTGTTTGAAGGAAGTTAGGAAGAAACACTTTCGATGAGAGCATTTAGGTTGCGATTCTGTTGTAAACTGTTTGGATGGTTTATAACTGGAGTCGTGTAAAATGATACCAGCAATAATCCTAATTAATAGCAGGTTTATTTCATTCAACATTTCCCTTCTGCCAATATTAAAGCAATGCAAACATGCTGAGTTTGAAAGCTGTCTCATTTGCAAATGGACATCCGACAGGAAAATATAAAGAGGGTTGAGAAATTATAGAATACACACACTGGACTGAGGCTGTATGTGGTTGCTGGAAAACAAACATTTACACAGCAGTGTTTGTAGGGCTTCATTTAAAGCTTGTGCTTTTGGCATTCATGCTGAAATGTTCCAGCAATGATGATTTGATTGATTTGAATTCCCAGGGGAGCAAAAATGCTTGGTTGTTCCATCACAGCGAGGCACCAAATCGCTTGCAAAAACCCTTTAGTCATTCGGTTCCCCTGTGGTGGAATGAACAAGCAACCTCCACCCGAACTTCAGCATCCTTCACAACTTAAAAAAACAGCTCAAAACATACTCGTTCCGCTTTTATTGGATTAACCAATAACTCTGTCTGTCTGTCTGTCTATTTAAAAAACGTGTTGTTCATTCTCACCTTTGCTTACTCCACCTTTAATCCCCCTAGTAGCATGGCCTTGTAAACTAACGGTACTGTTTAGCGTGTTGACAAAATGTTTATACTGTATGCTCTCTCACTTGTAAGTCACTTTGGATAAACGCGTCTGCCAAATGAATAAATGTAAATGTAATGTAGTCCTAAACGAACAAACTGCTCTACACAGCGTGTTTCGTAAATGTGTTATCTTCTTCAGCAAAGAAGCGAACACTTGACGACATTCCTATGTCAGCCACGGCAGTGCTTTGAAAGAGAGGGGTGAGCGGTGGAGTCGTTGGTTGCCTTTGTTTGCAATTTGCAACCTCACCACTAGAAGTCGTATTCAAATTTTGATTACGTTCTTTTGATAACATGATTCTGCACTTGCAATTCTGTGCATTGCAATGTACTAGCAGGTGAAACAAGTGAGCCATAATACACTTAATTGTACTTAAACACACTCATTTTGTACTTAATACCCCAAAAATAGTTTTTACTTCTCAAGATAAACTTTAGATCTTAGTGTACTCAACTGTGCTGTTTTGAGAGACCATGAATACAAGTACAAAAAAATAAATGTTTAGTATATTAATGGATAGTTCACCCAAAAATGAAAATTCGATCATCATTTACTCACCCTCTTGTCATTTCGAACCTGTATGCCTTCCTTAGAACACAAGAGAAGAAATTTCGAAGAATGTTGATAACCGAACTGCGGGGGCGCCCATTTACTTCTATTGTATGGACACAAAACCAATGCAAGTGAATGGCTGCCATCGCTGATTGATCATCAACATTTTTAAGAATATCTTCTCTTGTGTTCTGCGGAAGAAAGTCATACAGGTTTGAAATGACAATAGAGTGAGTAAACGCTGACAGAATTTTCATTTTTGGGTGAACTATCACTTTAAGTGATACGTCTTGTGGTGCCATCCCAAAAAGGTAAAAAATCTCTATCACGTACCTTCTCCGGATCGGTTCCACCTATGTGGAATAATCTGCCCGCTGCCACAAGATCTGCAGATTCTGTAGCCATCTTCCGTCAAAACCTGACTGATCAGTTCTGACTTCTATTTCATTTCTACTCTTTAAAAAAAAACTTCTAACTTAGCTCTGTGTACTGTGGTAGTCTATATGAAACCAGCCTTTTTGTGATTACACTTATGCTTTTTGTTGTCCTTATGCTGTCCCAATTGCTTCCATTGTTTACCCCACCTGTAAGTCGCTTTGGATAAAAGCGTCTGCTAAATGACTAAATGTAAAATGTAAATGTAAGTACAAAATGTTTGTGTGACAATCAAACACCTTATAAGTACAGTACATTATGAAAGTGTACTTAAATAAAGTGTACTAAGTGCATTTTTAACATGGGTATATGCATTTTATTTAAACTTTGTGGTGTAAAGTTAGCATTTGTCATCATTTTAGCATGAACAATCAAAACTGGCACATTTTAATGTGCAGACATACTGGAAGTTGAATTGGCATGTTTTTTTATTCAGTGCGTCAGGGAAAGCAAATGAGGGATCATATGCCTCATTCTCACAGCTGTGAATAAGAGCAATGCTGCCTGGTGCTGTTTTACTGAGTTATTGCTATTGTGAGCATTTTGTACTAAAAGCCCAATAGGGGAAGAGCAGAATATTACATCTCCCTTTTCTTGGGTCTCTGTATCTGTAAATTTTCCAAAAGTATCTAAATCTGGTAACACAATCGGCTTTCAGCAATTTGTTTTTATCTTGTGTTTAATTACTTTAGTGAGTTTATTGTGAAAGGTTCTCTGTGACTAATAGAGAAAGCGATCAGCCAACGGTGTCTCAATTTCACTGGCTACTATAAAAGCTTTATTCTCAGTCTGGTTGCTGTATATAGCAGGCATTTCATCAAAACTGTCGTAGCCAACCGAATGAAAGTATAAACTCTATCCACACCATTTAGAAAACGCTGGTTTCCGGATTTGAGCTGTTTTAGCAACACGGGCCATTAAACGGGTGTTGGAGATGTCTGTGTTTTTCTGAATGTTTGTGACATGTTGCTTAGTTTAACCCAAACAAATGGTGACATCTTTGTGTTTTGACATAAACCATTACCCGTAGGATTTTATTCTCGCACAGGTTGCCCCTGTCTCAGTCGGTAAAAATACATTTACAGCTCAATGCAGCATTGATAAGATCCTAATCCTCTGTCAGTCTCTATTTCGTTTCAAAGCTGTCAGCTATCGCATTCCATGAACAATGAGCATTGTAGAATGAATAATATTGCAGGTGTGGGTTTGATGGATGGGTCGTGCTCGGGGTGGACAGCAGTAATATGAAAGTCTGAGTTGTGCTTATGAGATCAGTACAGTGAATCAGAGCTCCTGAGAGAGAGAGGCAGTCAGAGCCACAAAATTACAGTATCTTAGCTTGTGGCCGCAGGAACGTGTGCAATGGTTTTCTAATGAGGACTTTAGACATGTCTCAGACCGCAGACATGTGCCACAGCAACCAGCAGAGGGCAATATGTGTCCTACAGCTATTTGTGGGTATAGTAGGACCATAACTATCCTCTTTTTTTATATAGTATGTGCATATGAGCATATGAATAATGAAATAGCAAATATCAAAATTTATTGGATAACTGAAGCATCCGTATGTAATTGAAAAGGAAAACTGATGTTTTTCTATTCAGTGCTATATACCTTATTTCCATGAACTAATGAGTAATGGGAATTGTGAGTCCAGATTTGTGAATTCAGTTCCGCCCCGTGGACCGTCAGTTTCTTAACTCTGAATCTGTATCACAGCAAGATTTGCAAATATGTGTTTTAACCAGTTGTGCAGCAGGAAATGAAAACCAGGTAGAGTTAAGTGACATTGTATATGTTTGGTTGATGGGGGATATTTTAAATAGTTGTATTAAGTTGTTGAAGATAAATCTCAGTTAGGAACCTAATTTATGTCAATATTTTTTTTCACATAGTTATTTAATATCCCAGTCGAGACATGTAATCCACTAAAACATTACCTTAAAATTCAGTAGAACTTCCTTGTTTATTCAAAGCTGTATTTTGCAGAAGAAAGTAAAAGAAGACTTAGGAGAAACTCAAATGCTTTCTGTACCCTACAAAGTCTAACCTAAGTATTATGTAAGCTGATATGAGAGGTTGAAAAAAGATACCTACACTGATATATAAAGGTGTCTGAATGGGTTATGCACCTGCCTGTATGTATTATACATATGTACAGACAGAATCAGTAAATGTATTAAAAAGTGAATGTGAGTTTTAATGAATTGATATGCTGATATACTGTACTTTTACAAAAATACACATTTAAAAAAGATCACTTTTCTTTGGCATATTTATAATATCTGAGGTGAGTTTTACTTCAAAATCGAGAGCATTTACTGTATCTTGTGGTGCACATTATCTGTGTTGTTTTGTGTTCAGACAGCGAATGCCCAGGTGCTAAACAGAATTATGACCCAGGCAACATACATTATATGAGTGTGTCTGCACACATATATCAGCAGCCAATATATTCACACTAACGTGTACAAAATGTAAATACAATAAGTTATACAGCAGACATGAGATGTCTTGTGGTTGTTGTGGTAATGTGTGTGTGCCAGTGCATGCATATGTGTCCATGTGTGTATATCTGAGTTAAAACAGCTGCTTCTACAGACCTGCTTCCAGCTGCTTCCAAATTGGTCTGCCATTAAGTTATTATCTGTTTATGGCTCTATGACCAGGCCCGCCTCTGGCAGTTCTATCCCCCATACAGTGGAATGGTTAGAGATGGGGTTTCAGGTCTGGTGCGATAATTGTCCGTGTCATACACAAAAAGGCTGGATACCATAATGACTTGGACTGGTTTCATGCATTCATAGTGGAGCCTCTAAGCTGTATTGCTCAATACAGCCTCTAAACTGTATTGCTTTTGTTTTAATGTTTGACTCTGTTTGTTTCCTCTATACTGTAATGAAAAGACCAGCAAATGAAATAAGTAAATGAATGCATTAATACTACAGGACAAAATGCACAGATACAGTCCGTTTTTCGGACGCATACTGTAGTAAGTGTTTTTGTCCCGTCTGTTAACTGCGAAAACCGATCATCATATGACATCAAAGTACCGCGAGAGCCATTTGAACGCTGTGCATTAGAATAGCTCTCGCGGTACTTTGATGATACACACAGTACGCCGCCGTAATGCTTCCCCCGCGTGTTCCGCGACTCGCGGTAAGTAACGTTAGAGTTTTTTGGTCCTTCTTCGGGAGTGTTTCGCGGCTTCCTTAAAAAAAATACACACGATAGTATATTGCATAGTTGTCAATCTCTTAAAAAAATACACACGATAGTATATTGCATAGTTGTCAATCTCTTAAAAAAATACACACGATAGTATATTGCATAAAAAAATACACACGATAGTATATTGCATAGTTGTCAATCTCTTAAAAAAAAATACACACGATAGTAAATTGCTCAGTTGTCAATCTCAAATAATATCTGAACGTGACGCGCATTTGACGTGGCGTTTAACTGTTTTAGCAGTTAACGATATTGCGTGTGTTACACGTATAATAATCAATAGCCTTTATGATTAGCACATTAATTTTGCAGGTATCACCTAAGCAAACATTAAAACCGATTTGGATTTTCGTTTGATATTACGTTATTCTACTTATACAAAGCTGCAGACTGCAATAATTGAATAAAGTTGGTGTTATAATGAATGCAATTTGAGTGATATGTGTACTGCGTAATGCGCATGCTCTAAACATAACCACAACCACGCTGAAGTGAAAATAATACAGTAATTTATCCCAGGTTTTAATGTGAAAGACAAAGAACGTTTCTTAGATCTACAAATATTTATTATTGAAATATTATTCATATTTATGTATTGTCACTGGCACAGAACAAACATTGTATTCATTTTCTAGTATGATCTTTCTCCACTTTAACCTGATCACTCAGTAAAAGTAACTCACTAAATAAGATAAAAGTCGACCACTTGATAAAAATGCTATTTCATGGACCAAGCCCAATAATAATCCCAAAAACGAAGTGAATTTAAATGAAGTTTGATCTCAGCCTCCAAACCTGCCATGGGCTATATGCATGCGTTAGTTCCGCGTTTCACGGGACGAACCCCAGGCAGTTTCCGGTTGGGGAGACTTAAAGCAGAGAGAAATGGGAAACTGAGAAAATAGTTAAATTTAGCAGATGCTGTACATTGCAGCGCACAGCAGTTGTATAAAAAAGTGGCGTTCTACTATTTGAATGTTACAACGAAATGTAAACGTTTTCCCATTTCTCTCTGCTTTAAGTCTCCCCAACCGGAAACTGCCTGGGGTTCGTCCCGTGAAACGCGGAAGTAACGTGTGCATATAGCCCATTCTCTTTCCAGCTTTATTAGATGTTACCAAAATAAAATTCAACCCAACAAATCATAGTTAAAGCCATAACATGTCCATAAATCATAATCACTCAATCAACATTTTGTAATTACATTTTTAAATCAAACTGTTCACATGTCTTTACATTGAAACAACTACAGTACTGATTCCACTTTTCACCCCATCGCATACTGCTGAAATGAAGAATCTGTGCGTAAACAAATAGTCTAATGTTAGTCTGACCTTGATTTCATGCCTTTCCAGCTTCTAGAGATATGAGTGTTGTGACGTGCCGCACAGCTTTGGCAGCATGCAAAGGAGAGCAATCTGCCCGCTGTCACTACAGCGTAAGGTGTACATTCATAAGGTAAGTCATTTTTTGAAACAGCATTTCGAACCCTGCAGGGCTGTGACGGACAAGCCATTTTAGATATAGATAGACATACAGACTGACTTCATTCTCTGGACACCCTCTACTGAACTGTCTTATCACGGCATGCAGCCGGCAGATTAATTCACTAATGGAATCCTAATTAAATGATTTATGAAATGTCTACCTTGCGTATTGACATGTCGCGGGGTGTCCCGGGGAAAGCTCTAATCATCGGCAACCATGTTGAGAATTAATAAAGACTCAAGAATGAGAGAATATAGCGTGTTCATCAAAGAATGAATGATGATTGATTCTAGGTTTGCACTTTATTTCTGGATATTTTGAGATTTGGGTGTTGGTTGAAAAGCTTGTATCGCATGCGTGTTGTAATTAGAAAGAATCTGTGTTCAGTATACCTACGCATGCTTCACGATTATGAGGTGTGCTTCAAGGTTAAAGGCTCATCGTCTTATTTGCATTTCAATTAGCTTTCATAAAGATCCACAGACGCACGTCATTCGTCAATTAGCATAAGTCAGTATCTCACCAAGCTGGCAATTTACTTGGTGAAAAATGTTCATTTCGGCCTCTCTGGCAAGCTGTCATGGCAGCCCATGGGGAAGCTCTGCAGTTGCGAGACAGATTGGGGGTAATCAGTCCCACACCACCGCGGAGAACCTCTCTCCATACTTCATTCCACGGGAAGGCACCAGGAATCTGAATTTTCGAAGCTTCTGGCATTCCTTATCTGCCATCTGTTTACATAGAGGTAATAGAAAATACAGATTTCAATCACGAGCGCCATGTGCGAGATTGGTTTACGCTCAACTGGTTGCCTAGAGATAGCAATATAGATATGTGGTTTTTGACATATTTACTATCAGATGGGCACGTTTAAGGATGAAGCGAAGATTTTTAAATGTGGAATACCTTCAAGACATAGTACGAAGGGAATAGGATCTAGATGTGGGTGGTAGCTTTTAATACAGTTGGTGAAATGATTTGTTTTGCCTTTAGCAAGAAACATTCCTTTCTCAAACTGATGGAGACTACTAGCCTGCGGATTTTCCATGGTCATTAATACACAATTTGTCTTTTTTGTCTCTTCTTCTGGAAAAGTAGCAGGTCGAACGAACATTTATAGTTTCTCCTTCCATCCAAAGAAAGTAATTCGCCAAAATTATGCTGTACAGCCTTAAGAGTTTGATTTCAACCCCTGTTCTGTTTTCACTAGCACATTCCATGCACGCAATGACACGTTTGAATTGTACGAGTAGCAGACGCGTTTGAATCTTTGTTCAGATGGAACAAATAGGAATGGGTGGGGGCATTCGCTTACATATTTACCGTATTTAACAACAGCTCAGAAAACACTTCCTGGCACGTAGCTCGCCACAACAAATCACCAGCCCTCCAGTAGAGGAGCTTTCTTTGTGAAAAGCTATTTTACTGCCGAGAGTAGTTGCCTTTCAAATGAAAATGCACCTGTAATGCATGCTGCTAAATGTATTGCTTTTCTGCTGGCAACATTTCAACAGTAACTCTGTCAAAGCTGAAATTGCTCAGCATCATCAACTTTCATAGCGCTGTGGAAGTGAGCTGGGTGAAGGCAGTAACTCAGTGTAAGTCTACCTGCCTGCTGTGTTAACAGTCAGCCTGCCACAAATTTATCGCCACTGTGAGCTAGAGAGGCAGACAAAGAGGAGTTGGGTTCTTTTGGTAGTGCTATGACAGGCTGAGTTTTATTTCTCTTACAGTAGATTATGTTTTAGACGGGCTCTGTCGTGGCTGTTTAGTAGCATCAAATAAATCGTAAAGGGAAGTAAGGATTTTTTTCGACACAGGTCACATGTGTTTAGTATTTTGTCCACTTATGTGGTTAAGTTTTATTTTCTCCATTAAAGGGATAGTTCACTCGAACATTTTTATTCTGTCATCATTTACTCACCCTCTTATCATTTCAAACCTGTATTATTTTCTTTCTTCTGCAGAACACAGAAGATATTTTGAGGAATGTTGGTAACTGAACGGCGCTGGTACGCATTCACTTCTATATGGACACAAAACCAATACAAGTCAATGGGTACTGCCGTTGTTCGGTTACCACAATTGACCCTTCGCAAAGCTCGCCCCCTTTTGCTGTGTCCGACATCAGTCAAAGCTCTTTCACTGCACCTAAGAATATTGTGAAATCATAAATTCTAGAAAAAAATGACGTGCACTATCAGCCAAAAGCAATAAGAAAGTATGTAATATGCATTTGAAGTATATATTCAGGCTGTGAAAGTGACTCGTAATAAAGTGAACGAAATAAAGATCAAAGCTCTAGCCTAACGTACACAACGTCTGGATAGCACCATTGGTTTCTGACACGTTGAGGCAACGGGTAAAACTGTGATTATGACCATAAAGATCAAATTTTATCTCCGATAAAATTCTGGTAGTGTTGATGAGATGAAGTCCTTCAGCACGGATCATACGACAGTCAGTCTATGAGGTAAAACTCTGCACAAGTCTTCTTGTATGAGTCTGTTTTAAGATGTCTTTATTGTTGTACATTATTACAACTAAGATTTTACAGTGACATGACTTTGAGCTGGAATCGTGTTCCTACAATGTGATGACCAGCAATAATTGCGAAGGGCTTTTTAAAATCACATAATGCGCAGCCGGTTAAACTCTATTGTTTGATTGTCGGACAAATAGGGAATAGCAACATGGGGTGCATAATATTGGCGTTATGATTGGTCCGGTTGCCTGTCAATCAAACTTCATGCGAAGTGTCAATTGTGATGAAAGATCTTACATTGTGAACTATCATTTTAACTTGCACTACTTGCATTCATTGTTTTTATAAAAAACTTTTGATTCGTTTTTTTTCTGTTTACATTTTCATCTGTTTACATCTGTCATTATTTTTATGAATTGGATCAGCGTTTTTCTTGTAATATTACAAATATTTAATTTAAATTCTTAATCTTGCTACAGTAAATTGCTCATAGGAAAAAATAAAGTGAGAAACCCTGTGAGAGCCCAAGCACAACACTGGGCCTTGGTGCAGAATAATCTTGAGATCTTAAGAACAATGATATCTCTGCAGGGCCAAAAGATAAAGTACAATGTGCTGTACACTATCATACTCCAAAAGCTTTTTTCATGCGCTTATCTGAACCGTGTTTTTATTTAAAGGTTACATTGCCACCTTTACAAAGATATCTACCCCAAACATTTCTTCTGTGAAACATTACTCCTCACACTCATTGTTTTCATGCGCCGTATGGGAGGAGATCAATGAAGTTTGGGTTTGTATTTAATACTGCCTCTGTAGGAATGGCTGGATGGCCTTTGATAGGTAATAGATCAGACCGTATTGAATGACCCAAGACACAGATTATCTCTACGGCAGTCAAAGATCGATTGTGCGTGTGTGTGTGTGTGTGTGGGGACAGGTAAAAAAAAGAGCACTGACACTGTGGGTTATGAAAATATTTGCACTTATTTAAGCTGCCAGTTGCCTGACAGATATTTATAAATTATCAACCGTAAGCATGTAAACATCATAGTTCAATTACATCTGTAAAGGTTTTCAACTTAAAGTGCTTACTTAAGAGTGCATTCAAAAAACTGTCATGCATATTATAAAGAGTTTATTTTTATTTCCATCAGAATTTAGAAGTAGAGATTTATGAATATTGCATAAAAATAAAACACATTTTGCTGAGTGGGAACAGACTGCAGTCAGATTGAAACATGCAATGAGATGCTTTTAGCTAGAAATGCATTTGACGGTGTGGGCTTACTATGGATGTGCCGTCTGATGCTCTGAAGCTCAGTATGCACCTGACAAATCCAGTCCAGCCACCTTTATAAATCCAATAAACAATGATCGACAAAGTCAGTCGCACTCCACCAGCCTCCACACAACTCCCTGATTAGACAACAGCAGAGGCATGAATCTGACAAATGGCCCATTCCAAATATATCAGAAAGTCATGGAATACTCAGGGTAGGTTCAGGGCTTACTGTCAGGTATTGTTCTCGCTCATCTTTGCGACTTTAGTCCATGCATGTGCAAATCTTGCAAATGAATGCAAGCCGCTGTCTCGTGGCTGCCCAGTAAACTCTGAATCCCTGAGTCTGTGTCTGGGCTTTGAGCGGGTGAAGAGCTACAGAGGTATAAATCCCCTGTTATTCGGCACTCGGGATGGGTCGCTCCATTGGAGGGTTTGTCTCAGCAACAGCACCCCATGACAGCGTGTGCGCATTCTTGGAAGGGTTGAAATCCCTGTGGCATGCGGTTCTGTGGCGTCATCCAGAGCTCCACCACCCGCTGAGCAGATTTAACTTGACAAGCACTAGTACGACCGTGATTTTTGGCCCACTGGATGAACTTTATCAAACAAAAAGAAATTGGAAAGGAATTTAAGAAACACACAATCAGATTGATTTGTTAGGTTTGATGTAAACATCTCTTTATTTATATATATTTTTATATTATATATATTTATTATAAGTATAACAAAGACGAAATTGTAAGTTACTGTATGTATGACATATATACTGAAAGGCAGTATAAATTATTTATTTCTCAAATATGTGGTGAAAGTGAGATAGCTGTGCTGTTTTATGGCTTTTATATTTCTAATCTAGTTCGCACCCGTACTGCCATTTGTGATTGTTTGACCATGAAAACATTTTTTATACATATATGGTAGTCCTCTGTCAGTTGCCGTAGTGCTTCGAAAGGGAGGGGTGGAGTGAGCTGTTGGTTGCAATTCGTAACCTCACCACTGGATGCCGCTAAACGCTTCACATTGCTCCTTTAAACCGTATTTTTATATGATTTTTAATTTTTTCAATTGTTTCTCAGTAAATTGTATTTGAAAAAGCCGGCTGAATAGGTTAGTGCAGTTATTGTATTCTAAGATATTACATGCGCACACATACAAAAAAGAGTCTCATGTGTTAATGAAAATATTCTCCATTGGGTACAAGAAAGTAACAATATAAAGATAACAAGTAACAATATAAAATATAAAGCTGGCAGTAATATTTACAACAAAAGGAATACAACAACTGCCAAATGGAAGAAAATCAAATCTTAAAATATGAATACATCACTCTGCTTCTTTTTTTCCAACACAATATTGTGAATCGTTAACACAAGAAACTCTGAACAAAATGTGTTAGTGTTTATTTGCATCATCCTTATCAATGTCATTAATGTCGTTTTGATTATATCCTGGCCTTCCCTATAGAAGAGAAAGCAGTATTTATTTTTGAAGTATTTTCTCCTTTCAAGCTTTTTTTTTTTTCTTCCATAACAGGAAGATGACTTAGTTGATTGCATATGGCTTGCGTGAAATATGTTTCTTTATCAGGCAATTTTGTAGAGCAACTGACAAAAGGAGTTGTATGACTGTTTAAGCCCTCTGTATCATTATTTGGACAATCATGGTCAATCCAGAGAGGACTATGGCTCTGTAAAATTTGATTGGGAGCAATAAGAGAAGATAGTGTGCAGACGGTGAGGGAAATATGAGGCAGTCTAAACTTCAATAAACCCTTCTCTCTCTCCTTTACACACACACACACATTCTCTCCTTTTCTATCAAATATCTCTTTCAGATCCCCTTTTCAGGACTACAGCAGCAATTTAAAGTAAAGTGTAGCGTATGGAAAAGCAATAGATTGTGGTCATGTGACACACCTCTGAAGAATGTAAGAGCTTGTGGCTGACAGACTGAACACATATATAGGCATTGTTTTTGAAGATAATGTCTTTATCACCCATGTTCTAGCTTTGGGTTTTGGTGAAAATCCCTGCTGTCTGTAACTCGGAGTAAATGCATATTTTATCAAGTCTTTGCACCATGTGTGTTATATTTACGACTCCTTGCAGGCTAGACAGTTCTCAGCGTTTGTAATCTACTGCTGTGCATTTTTCAGATTTCTGACAGAAATGGGTTTCATGTTTGTCCAAGGAAGGCTCTTCATTCTCATACAGTGTCTCCTGTAGTAAATATGGATCTGCTTTTGAGAATGTGGCTTGCCTGAGCTGTGCGTACGTTCAGCATGTTTCATTTTTGAAATATAGCTTTAATAAAAAAAAGTGTGATAGGAGGATTCTGGGGTCGACCTTTGTGCGTGGCCGCCTCTGCTTTCTGATGAGGCTCATTGGGTTTGGATTCACAGTCTGCTGAGGTGTGGGGTGATGGGGGGGGGGGGGGGTTCAGGCAGATGGCCAGCTGAAATACAGATATACAGAGGATATACAGTTGATGTAGGAACATCACTGGCTTCACTCATAAGTGTAGTATTTACAGAACTTACTTTTTATTAAATATTTTTTATTAAGAGGTAACGGTTTCGAATGGATTGCAACACCTCTTAGCTATGACTCTATTGGACATGTGCTCAGCCTGATCCAAATGACACTTCAGCTTTATTGAAAATGCTTACAATACTTTCAAAACCAAGCAAGATTTGTTTTCTAATTGTCTAGTACTTAAAGTACTTTCTAAGAGATTTGTGCTGAGGAAACAGAGCTGGAAATGGAGGGCTTGTTAAAAAGCAGTTTTGGTTATTCGCTGTGCCCTTCCCCATGCAGTGAGAACTATGCTAAGAGGTTTGGCAGAATAATGTATCATGTCTAGAAACGGAGCATTTCTAGCATATGTTACCAATTTAAGGGAAACATTTGAAAATCATCCATGGCCTGAATACAAATGAGCTTTGCGTTCTAATGGTGAAATAGACAAACTCACAGCAACCATTAATGTAATTGTTGTCCGAAATTACATTGGTTGGTGAACAGTAAATGATGATGTAAGTGTGGTGTGAATTGCAATGAAGTAATGGTAAAGCTGAAACCTTGGCCTGTGAGAATGTGCTATTTTGAGTAAATGCATTCTGCACATCTCTGATGTGTCCTGAAAATCAAAGTCTCAACTATTTTAGATGCAGCAAGATGAGATTTGAAGATGTTTTAACTGCAGAATGCAGCATGAAAGAGAAGTCTGGTTGCCCCATTCGCTAAAATATTAGATAGAGAGGTAATTTATTTTTATGGCCAATAAAAGGAAGTACATTTCAGAGCTATAGCACCATGGTGAGCACCACAACTTCCTTTTTGCTAGTTTAGTTTTCATTGAGGGTCAAGTGTCAAACCAATATGCAATATATTTATCCCATTATATGATTTCTGTCTTTTTAAGACTGGAGATGGGACAAAAACCTGCAGTTTACTATAAATACTGACAATGTATTTTGATTGCATTGAAAACCATTTACCAATGTAAATAAAACATTGCTTTTTAGAATTAGCAAAAAGTATATTTGAATAAAGGCATTTAAATGTAATTTACTTGTTTCAGAACTTTCTTGAGCTCTACAGGTAAAGCACCGTAGCAGTTACAAAAAGGTCATTGGTTCAATTCCCAGGGACCTAAAAAATTAAAAATATTTAAACATTGTACCTCCAAGTTAAATTTTCCAAATGTACATTAAGTCACCAAACTTTTCACATTATCACTGTGCTTGCAGATGGCTAGAAGTCACAGCACTATCACTCTCAGGTCAAGGTTATTGAGAAAACACAGAATTAAAAAAGGTATCCATCTATCTATTCGTTTCCAGTCACTGTGGAAAAAGTAGACGACCTTGGCGCAAGGGCACCGTGAGCGATGAACGCTTGTGTCTCCTGTTTCTCTGGAGATTCCGGCAGTCCATCACTGTCATAAGCTCATTATTGATTAGAGTGGTTTCTGTGCGACGTGTTCACAAACTAGCCTGTAAATCCTTCAGTGCTACAATGCTACACTGTCTCTATCAAGTAGGAACATTTATCAACTACAGTTGGTCACTAATGCATTTAATTGGCGCAATGTAATTAAACGTCTATACTGGTACAGGGAAGAGCAAAGCGATCGTGCCCGGGAGGGAGCCCGGATTTCTTTTCCAGCCTAACTCTTTAAACACAGCCGTAAGCTTTGTACAAACAGCAGCAGGAAATTGCTGCAAATTGTGCACACCAGTGTGGCCAGATCCCCCGTTTCCCAGTGCCACAGAAGGCAACATTCTCCCCCTCATCCTCTGCAAATCTGCCTGCTGCCGCTAATGTTTGTGGGTAACTCCCCCTGCTACACTTCAACCTTTAACATACCCCCCCAACCATCACCACAAAGTCTGTTTAATTAGACTTCATCTCTGGGGGCCCGGTGCCCCAGCCCAACCCCAAGCCCTGCTGTTGATCCTGCGAACAAACCTTGAGGCATGTTTGTTTCCTCTGATTGACTTGTTGTGCCATAATTATCACAAAGTGCTTTGGTTGCAATTAAAACCCCTTTCACCAGTTTTCTCATTTGCTTGCTCATTTCAGGAGAACATTCACTGAGCAGTTAAGATAAGATAACATACAGTGTGGCATTTGTGTTTTTTCCATCTGTGCTCTTATAAATATCAGTAAAAGCACACAAAAGTGACAATTGAGTTGGACTCCTTTGCATATTGCCTATAGCAGTGGTTCTCAAACTTTTTTGTCTTAAGTACCCCTTTTTACGATTTTGTCAAGCCAAGTACCCCTTGTACTTTAAATTCTGTGAAATAAGAGTCAAACACTAATTATATCTAAATGTATTAATTTATTTTTTATGCATCTTTGTGTAGTCCTAATTTCATATAAAAATTATATTATCATAATTTATTGATTTTCACTATTTAATCCTAGATGTCAGTTTCTCTCACGTACCCCCTGCAGTACCCCTGCGCGTACCCCCATTTGAGAACCACTGGCCTATAGTATACTTGGGTTTAAATTAATCTATGCTGGATTGTGTCAACCCATGGTTGGGTCAAATGTGGACATTTTCTAGGTTTATTTAAACCATTAGTTGGGTTTGTCCATATTCTACCCAGGTGTATGGAAAACTACATGGTATTTATATTTAAAAAGCATTTTTAATGAAAAAAGCACACACTTTAAGGTGTTGTAAGTGATATTTAGTGGAGCGTACGTCAGACTTGACCATACCCCTTTCCAAAAACACAATACTGATCATTTTGCATGTGGTTTTAGAACCTATTCAAAAATGTAGATATGATGGAATAAGATTTTTTTCATAACTTGCATCTTTGCATTCTCTCAGTCTCTTACACTTTGTCATTCCTGAAGTTTGTTTCTGTTGAAATTCAACAGACAATGGACTAGAATTCCCACAATTCCTGGAGAAATGCAGATTAAGGCAAAAATGGAATGGTCTCATAAAGTGACACTTCACCCCAAAATTTTTATTCTGTCATCATTTACTCACCTTCAAGTTGTTCCAAATGTGTATAAATGTCTTTGTTCTGATGAACACAGAGAAAGATATTTAGAATAATGCTTATAACCAAACAGATCTCAACACCCTTTGTCTACCATAGTAGGAACAATTACTTGTTGTTGAACACAAAAGAAGACATTTTAAAAGAACGTAGGACAGCAAACAGTTCTAGGGCACTTTTGAATAGTATTGTTTTTTCCACATTGTTCTGTGATAGGTGTATAGTAATGATTCATTTTGTGGAATGCAGTGGTGAGGTTACAGTCCAGTGCATACAGGCTAATTTGATGAAAGTGTCATGGTTTCTCTGTGAGCTTGTAAAACAGTTATCAAAGGCAAAAAATCCAGATAGATCAAAGAGCAATGCATGCTCACACCCCCTTCAGTCCTCTCTGAATGAAGATGAGTGGTTTTTGAAAAATGCATTGCCTTTGAAGGGTGTTGGTACCTGGGTTACCATTTTCTTTCTTTGTATTGCATTTTGGAATTTAGGTGAGATTTGGCCATGGAAGAATAAAGAACTCTGAAAGCAGGAAATGAAAAGCATGACGATGTAACATTGGACTGGTTCAGGATCGCTTTCAAAAAAACATTTTTTAAGGTATTTTTCAACATCAAGGACAGACATGGCTCATTTATCCCATGTTAAAATAAATGTGAATATCCAAACTGAACTACTGTCCAGTTTTGCATGACCGTCCTTCAAACGTTGAGAGAGACTGTGTGCATGTGGAGAACAAGACAAAATAGATTTTTATTTAATCAAGTATTCAAACGTTTAAAAGTCTAACATTTAAAAATGTTTACATAACATCAATCTATACACTGATTACAGGGGAAATATCAAAGGCTTGCTCATCTAAGACTTGCTTTAATAATGTGATTAGACTTTAAAAACAACAAGGATGAGAAGAAGAGCAGAGAAATGTTCTGTTAAAACACTTTCCTTTCTTCTTTGAATAGCACGAATATATTTACGCCTTTAAGCAGGGAACATGCTGTGTTGATTCTTTTTCTACAGCTATTTCACTTCTGCAATCTTTAGTAATTCAGCCTCAATGACAGAGATGCCAGGACTGATGATCTTTAATATTAATGTCTTATTTTTGCACAATGCTGCATTGATTTTCTTGTTTGACTTAAGAGTGTTTTCAAGGTGCTGAAGCAGATATCTCCCAGTGGTAATCTAGGATGGCCGTGAGTTAAAACGACAGCCTCGGGCGATGTTCATCGACTGAGAGATGCTCGGAGACAACACGCACTTTCCTCTAAATGCCAAATAAACACAACACATTCTGACAATTCATAGCCTTAAGGAGATTACTCTCATTAGCTTAACCGTCTTATTTGCTGAAATTGATACTGATTCGAACAAACGCCAACACGGGTAAAGGGACAGTTCACCCACAAACGAACATTCTGTCATCATTTACTTGCCCTCAAGTTGTTCCAAAGCTGTATAAATGTATTTGTTCTGATGAACACAGGGAAAGATATTTAGAAGAATGTTTGTTACCAGTTCTTGGCCACCATTGACTACCCTGGTAGGAAAAATTGCTTTATAAATTTGCTTTTTCTGTTAAAAAAAAAAAAGAAGATATTTTGAAGAATATACAGATTTGGAACAACATGAAGGTGAGTAAACGATGACTGAATTTTAATTTTTGGGTGAACTGTCCCTTTAATAAATTTCCATGTGGATGACTGAAGAACAGCACATTTGTTCTACATGACTTTTTGCTGGTCTCTCTCTTCCAGTGATGATGCAGATGCTTCATCCAAAAATGAAAACTCTGTCATCATTTACTCACCCATTTACTCTTCAAAATATCATCTTTTGTGTTCTGCAAATGTTAGAAAGACATGCAGGTTTTAAATAAAAAGAGGGTGAGTAAATGATGACAGAATTTTCATTTTTGGGTGACCTATCCCATTAAATATCATTGTTGCCGTAATAATCTTCCATAGAAACAGATTTGTCACCATAGAAAAACTATATCCACAGATATGTTAGCCACCGTGCGAAAAAAGGACAACATGAAAATATAACCTCATCGTTTCAAGTAAAGCAAAGCAAAGCAGTATGACTCACAAGGAAAGCTTAAATTACACTTCAGGTTTGGAGAGCAATTCAATAGGAAGTGAATCAATCTCAGGATGAATTGTCTCACCACATCCTGAGCAGCAGACACCTGATCTAGCCAGAGGGGAGGCTGCAGTAATGTGCTGGTAATACTGTCAACACAGGACAGCTGCACATCACCATCCACTCGCACTCTGTCCCTTCTGAGAACAGTCATGTGCATTGAGCTTTGAAGGTCTATCCATGTCATAAATGTACAATTCCTTATTATCCGGCTGATTGCACAATACACGGAGGAATGAGTCTGTTGTAACCATTGCGTCTGCTAACAAAGCAGAACAATTGCGTAGCGTACTAATACATCATTGCTCCGGATCGATGTATTCCCTTGAAATTTGACATCAGCGTCAATACTTAAAATGACTTGTAGGTACGTCAAAGAAACTCAGAGACGCTTACTGAACTAAAGTTATGCTGTAAGCAGATGTCAACCACATGAACATCTACTGAAAGCATTAGCAATACATAGGATTATTTCCAATAGCCATCCAGTGAAATTCATCCCCTTAACAAGACTGCCAAAGCTTAAGTAAATTCATAAAACAGACCTAATTTTGCATGTAAGGAAGATCAGGGGTCTTAACCTCTTAAGTACGCTTAAGTGAAATAACACAGACTGGGGAAAGAGTTTTTCTTTTTTAACATGGTCATATTATGGAGAAAGAAATTGGGGGATCTCCTGAGAGGATCAAAGTGTATTTCTTTGAGTGTGGTTCAGAACGATACACATGCTATGGTCTCCATGTCCAAAGACACAAAGGCATTTGTATCTCGCCGTCTCTTGTTATTTTACGCTTGCTTGTTCGTAATCGAACTGGGCATTTAATGAAATATTCTGTGTACACAGATGCTTCAGAACGGCCATGAGCTGTACAGACAGCATCGTACAGCATGTGTCCATTCAGCAACTGTAACCGCACACACTGCCAGATAAATGTTTTGCGTTAGCCAAAGAGTCCAAGCCAACTGAGCAAGTCGCTTCATTTCTCTTAAAGAAAAATAAATTTAGAAAAGTGTAAGAGATGTAATTTGATTTAAAATTGGACTTGCACTTGAAGGCGGTGGTCAAAAACTCTTTGTGTCCAAACCATTTTGGGTAACATTCAAGTAGCATGTAAACTTTATGTTATGTTTTCTCTCGAGCGTTGATGCCACGTGCTGTTTGCTCACATGAAACAGATGTCAAAGGTATTTACCGGCTGGTTTTGATCATGTTTTAGAAGCACTGCACCCAAAATAAAATGCAAAAGATATGATTTGAGTTAAATTGCATGACTGTCAAGCTTGTCTTGTTTGCCAATTGAGTTGTCAATATCCAAAAAATAACCTTTTTTATCCAACAAAAAGGCTCACCCTTGAGTTGTTTCAAATCTATGTACATTTCTTTGTTCTGATGAACACAGAAAAATATATTTGAAATAATGCTTGTAACCAAACAGTTCTTGGCAACCATTGACTACCATAGTAGGAAAAATGACAATGGTAGTCAAAAGTGCCCCAGAACTGTTTGCTTTCAAACATTCTTCAAAATAACTTTGTTTGTGTTCATTAAACAAAGAAATGTATAAAGCAATTTTCCTACTATGGTCAATGGTGGCCAAGAACTGTTTGGTTACAAGAATTCTTCCAAATATCTTTCTCTGTGTTTATCAGAACAAAGAAATGTATACAGGTTTGGAATAAATTGGGGGGGTGTAAATGGACACATAGTTTTCATTTTTAGGTGAACTGTTCCTTCAAAAATAAGGCATTTGTCGTGTCGCATCGCGCCACCTGCGTCTGTTAATAAATGCTGAAAAACTATATTGCTCATTGTTAGTTCATGTTAGCTAATGCATTTACTAAAGTTAACAAATATAACCATATTTTAAAGTGTTATAGTTTGTAAAAATCAGCCTTATCGGAGGCGTCACAATGTTAAAAGATGGGGTCAGATTATACTGTGAGAGATCTTGTAGTGTTAAAAGAATGACATAAAACAATATTAGACAATAAGTGTGGTATTTGTATTTACAATGTTCACATGAAACTTTAAAACAACACAATAAAATCAGGAAAACTCAGGCCGTTAAAAGTATACAGTCCAATGCTCCATACCCTAAAACAGTCCTTGAATCCTTGTGTGTTGTAAAAGTCGCAAGTGTGAGTGTCCACCTGTGTATATACAATCCAACAGCAGTGAAATCCAATGAAAAGGGGCCTGAAAAGGTGAGTCCACAAGACGATATCTCCACAATTCAGGTCCTTCGTTTGGTGAATATGAGAAGCTTCCTAACCATGATGGTTTCACCATATATAATACTTCCTGCTTCCGTCACATGACCAACCTAGCACTTCTTAAAGACACACCAAAAAGTTAAGAGGAATAAAATGGATTAAAGAAAACATGTAAACCAATAAAACTCCATGGTACACAAAATAACTGTAATAAATAGAGCGGTAAAACATGTCCCTTGTGTGACAGTGTCACAAGTTTGCCATTTTTAAATGTTCATGCTAAAAGGTTTATGAAGAGTAAATCATAATATTGATCTCTGTCATGTGGTAATGCCTTGAGTTGATATACAGAAAAAAACACAATTATGTCCTCCTTTCTCACTTTAATTTCTCCAGATTGTAAACCAGACAGTCTTTCCACCTACGTGTTAGACTTTCTGCACAGAAAATGACAGAACAGAAGACCATTACAACCTCACTGTCATAGTCTTTCAATTACATTACAAGTCACTGAAAAAGTTATATTATTGTGTACATCTGAGCTGTGATTTAAACTCATATTGTTGTTTCTATGTTGTGTGAGATTATATCAATATAAAAGAATCCTTGTGCACAAACAAGCCTGTGAGGCATTGCTACATTAAATGAGGTAAGATTGTGCAGTGGAGGAAGTATAAGCGATGCCATCCGCTCCAGGGACACTGAGAGTATCTCCAGATAGCAGGCTGGGTTGATATAAAGCTTTATGAAATGTCATTTGTCACCATGCTAGCACGAACACACTTCAGACTTCTGCGCCCGGGCTGGACAGAAGATAGGTCTTAAAAACGATGGGCCTTGTCATGTTAACGGAAGGGACTTTAAATGAAAGTGTGGTGCTCTCCGCTTTTCTTGTACACGTAATTTTTTATTTGGTTACCCCGGAGCGGTGATTGTAATAGCAAATGAAAAAGCATAATAATAAATGTGGGCCTACTAAAAGTAGATGGGCAAGCTGATAGATTCCTTTTTAAGAAATAAGCACATGGTGACTGTTGACTTCAGATATAATTATACCTCTGAGGAGAATTGACAAAGCCGTCGGGAAACTATTGCAATATATCCTTTACTTTTAGCGCTGTTTGTGTCACATCTGGACATACTGTTCTGACTGTTATACATTGACATGTGCAACGTGTCAGTACCATATCACAAGTTTAGTCTCTGCCAAGTTGCACCATGCTAATTCTAAACTCTCATGAGAGACTTGCATTTGGGAAATGAAATGATGACCTCTGCAATCTTACTTTGAATTATACATTCCTTGTGCCGTGTGAATCAGGAACCATGGCAAATGGAGAAATTCAGGTCACATCAATGCAAATTCCAATGCTTTTTCCATGCTGACATGTGCAATGTAATGAGCGGTACATCAAAAAAATAATAACTTATGAAGCCCCAAGAGCACAATGCAAAATTCTGAGTCATGTGGTGAAAATGTGTTGTTTTCCCAGCAACAAATTAGGCCTAGTTGCATACCAAATTAGATTTCCCATTAAGATTCACAAAGTAAAGTTTAATTCAGACTGTGGATTCATTTGAGTTTCAGAAAATATTCAGTGAAATTACTTGCACCCAAGTGTGGGCAATATTAGAAGAAATACATTTTTGCCAAACATTTTTAGAAATAAAACAGTTTAAATGACATACAAACAACAACAATTTCAACGCAGAAGTGACACTTAAAGGTCCAGTGTGTGAAATTTAGCGGCAGAGTGGTGAGGTTGTGAATTGCACAAAAAGATAAAGCTCATTTAAGGTTCAAGTTTCATTTTATAGATTTTCTAATTTTGCTGGCACTTTGCCCACTGTCTTTGCCCCTGAGTAAACTTTACATACGTTTGTTGGGGTCATTAACCAACCCATCCCTTGTTTACTTTGCAGGAGAAAGCATTTCTCAAACTTTAATTGAGGATAACACACATGCCAAACCAGTTTAGTTCTGTATCCTCCTAAGCTTAATACCTCAAACATCTCTAAAAGCTGTAATGGCTAGTTACATAAGCTATTCATCTCGGAATCACGAACCTTTGTTTGATAGTTTCCCGTGTCAGATACATACTGCCATAAATACTACATAACAATTTAAGCCGAAGTAGTTTGTAAATCTGAAAGATACCTATTACTGACTCATTCTTTCTGTCTGATGGACACCCACACATTCATACATGCACATTTAACAAGTCCAGCAGTTCCCCAACCCACCCAGGAGCACACACCCTTCAGAATATATACCGAGCGTGGATGTCTATTTCAGTGTTAAGTGTTTCTTCCCTCCTGCTGAAAGTGAGCCTTGTGCCCCTGAGGATTTCCTCCAGTCAGCCCTGTTAATAAATAAATGACTTCAGGATCTCTCCGCTGCCCGCTCGACACTGTTTTGCACTCCAGTGTTCACTTCTGTGGAGAACATACATACACGGGTCTGATTTCAAAATCTGCTCTGGTGAATTGACTTCTTTAGAATCTGACTAAATTACTTTTTGTAGTGGAGTAGCATTCAGTCCATTATGGGGAACTATAATTGGGTGGTAGGAGACATTTGTATTATGCAAATCTTATTCTGTGTTGCATAGTGTAAATATGATGATTATGAGTACCAATTTTACATGCAAATCAAAAGCACACACTAAGCAGACTAAATGACAACACATTTGAAATAAAGAATGAGAATTTGTCAAAGATTTTTATTTAAAACGGATAAAGATAGATTTTCTGGTTAAATTTACATTGTAGGTATTATTTTTCCTGTTCAAATCTGCTTATTAGTTTTACATTTTACATGACCTATTCTTTTTCCTTATGAGTTGCAGCGCAAGTAAAAAGCCCAGCTTTGGCCACACCTCTGTGTACCACATTTTTGTGTCAACAGGTGACGGTTGTGTTTTTGTTGGGTGCTAACTAAACAAAAGTTTTGTGGTTGCTAGGCAACTGTGGTTCTTACCACAGACCTGTCCAATCAAAAGTTTAGATTTGTTTGTGTCGCGATGGCAACGGTATGTCCAGGCATGAACACCTATTTTTCCTAAAAAATAAGTCAAAAACTAATCAAGAGCATTTGTTCATTGAAGGGGGCCGTTTATTTCTGTGCAAACAAAATCTGCGCACCAGCAAAGTGGCGTCTAGAGTGTGCATGCGGCCGAATTCATCATATATCCCAGATGTTCACAGATAAAACATTGTTCTGAGTCTACAAAACATGTGGTAACATAAAGAAAATGTGTAAGATGGTATGTGGTCATGTGTTAATGTGGTGGTAGCTGATCCATTATATCAGTCTAAAATATGAATTAATAAATACAATGTAAATCATTACTTAAAAATGTGGTCCATTATGGATTTTTTGATATAAATATGATATTAGTATGTGAATGGCAATGACTATGTAAAGAGCACGGCACTTAGTTGTAGAGGATGTACACTACAGTGAAATAGTAAGTGTTCTTGAGTCTAGTGGTTCTGCTACTGCTATCTAAAAAAAAGAAAAACAACTTTTGGCTACAGTTGTGGGGAGTTGATTGTAGAAATGGGCTTTCCTGTGGACATACTGTAAGCTACTGTAGTCCTGTAAAGTAAATATTTCTTCAATACATTCACTGCAATCGAAAGTTGAAGAAAACTCATTTATTTTAAAAAGTGTTGTTTTCTGTTTGTTTTATTGTTGTTTAATTTCTATAAAGAAAATTTGCTAGTCCTGGTTAGTCGTCCTATGGGATTATGTAAATTATTGCACCTGCTTGATTAATATTCTTCTCACATTCAGGGCTGTTATTGCGTGTGTGAATACATTTCACATTGTAATTCCTCCTGGAAATGTATCTGTATGCTTCTGAAATCCCAAACAATGAATTTCCCAGTTGCTGCAAAGGTCATGACATCAAATAAACATCAACAGTTTGTATTGAATGGCCAAAACAAACTGGTGTGAATAATGGTGCCAAATAAAATAAAATGAAAATCTCAAAATGTCCTTTTTGTTCAAATAATTTGATGGCTACAGTAAAGCTCTATACTGTAATTGGCTATATTTTCGTTACTGGTCAAAGACAAAATTGACAACTATGTCTTGCCATTTTTTTTATTTTAATTTAAGCCCTTTCAATAAAAGAATGAGTTTCTCTATATTGAATAGAATAAGCAGGACAGAAAATATTGAAATTCAACTATTGCTTGCAGCTGTGTCAGAGGTCAGAGCAGTAAGAGGTGTACCATCTTTCTTTGTTTTTACTTTCTTCATTTTCCGTATTTTCTTTTTTTTAAGGTTTCTTAATAATATTATACAGATACTGGGGGCTGTATCTGTACTCTTAATATTCCTAATATTCTAAAAAAATATTCCTGAAATTTATAACAAAACAGAAGAGAGGATACACATATTTTTTTCACGTTTGCTATACTATGGCCATCACTTTTATTTTGAACATTTGTCCTTTATAAAGGTCAAGGTGAAATTCATCCATGACCCTCTTTTTGAAAGAAGGACCCTATGAAAGAGGTGTTCAATGAGGTGCCTGACCCAAACACAGTCGGGTCACACTGCAAAACTGCATTTCTGGAAATGTCAAATGTCCCACATGCCTGACTGGCTGGAAAAGATCACAGAATTCTGTGAACTACGGAATCTGCAGTGATTGTATCTTGAGCTAGCAGACACAGACTGAGTCTCCTGTGGTTTTGTAAATGTAATTTGTGATTGTAATTCTAGTACTGTCAAATTTGATAAATAACTAAATTGCATTATAAAATTGTTATATATGCTCAGTCGGTCACTTCGTACAACACTGACCTTTTCCGTATAAGACACAAATAAACAGTGTTCATTCATCCAATTGCAAAACACAGTTTCATTTTCTGTGTTGGTTTTGTCCTTTGAAATGATGAATTGACTTGACCCCACTTTTTGACACCTGAAATGATTTTTTTTCCCTTATGACATTTTTCTAACCTCACACCCCCACTTCTCTTTTTTCACCTCCCTGCTTCTTTTCTTTTTTTGTGGGGTCCCGTTGCTGCACTTAACTTGCCCAGCGTTGGCTTGGTTTGGCACTCAACTTGATACTGTCGAACCCTGGTATGTTTGACTTTGTCTTACGTCATCAAAAATGTGCACGGCGCATGACAGAAAACAGAACACGGATCAATATATTGTGTTTTTTTATTAATTTGGTGCTATTATGCACAGTAGAGTAAATTACATATGGGTTTACTGCATGCGCGTTGCAAGATAGCGGCTTTCTGCTGCTTGCAAACAGACTATTTTGAGGAAACAGTGGATTACCACTGACATGCCGCTCTGATTCCACTCGAAACGCAGAAATACGATGCAGGCTCACTTTTGCTCCAATTCAAGGTCAATCATCAACACTATCATCTCGTACATGTGTTGAGTATTAAACAGTATTAAAGGGCGAGTACATAGAAACGTTTACTGCAGAAAAACATATTTTTATATGTACAGTTTATAGACAATAATGTCTGTAGTAGTCTCAACATTATATTCAAAGGAATCCTGGTGTTGTACAAGGTTTCAATGTCTCTTAGATCACTAAACTTTGATGAATAGCAGCTGTTAGCATGAGTCTGCTATAAACAAAACATAATCCCTCAAAGACCTTTAGCATTCACCATCCCAAACCCCAAAATCTAATTTTCCCTTTCTAATATTCCAAACCTGCAGGGGCAAGACCATTCATGATGCACAAGTGCTTGTAGATTAATTAGATAAGAAGTTTTTATCTGTTGGCTCAGCAAATCCAGTGAAGAGTAAAACAGCCTTGTAACCATTGTAACATTGCAGTTCATCCTCTTTTTCCAGAATTACAAAAACTAGAGCCACCATTTGAATATAAAGTTACAGTTAAGTCTGGTTCATTTTTTAAGTGATAAAGAAAAAAGACGAATTTTCACCTCAAGACAATTTTCTAACAATTACCTCAAAGGTTTACCCTGTGCAATACTATACACCAGGTTTAAAACATTGAAGCTCAGGATCTTTGGTTGCTTTGGTCGTTCTGCCTGAGGGGAACAATCAATCAGCACTTATATTCATTAGTCATACAGGGACCAAAGAGAAATGAGTATTGGCTGGGTGTGGCTGTTTGAGAGATGGAGATGTCTATTATTCCTTTATGCAGTATTAGTAATTGTTAGGAAGGTAACCCTGAACCTGCTGGTCTTTGGGTTTGGAGCTGGGTCTACCCACAATACTAAAATGATGTTGTGACACCATAAATAAGATAAATATAATGGATAATAACTGTTATAACATAGTCTCAATAGTGTGTATATACTAGGGCTGCACGATTATGAAAAATCACAATTGTCGATTATTCACTTCAATATATTGTAATTGCGGTTATTATTGTCGATTAATAGATTGTACTTTGAAGCTTTGAAAGGTTTTATAACTTTCTGTGAAACAGTTGTATGCCATATTCTTTCTATAATCATCCAAAACTACCGTGTCTATATCGGACACGACCGGCGCACTGCATCCAGTGTGGAGAAAAATTTGAAATGATAATGGGTTCTAATGCGTTTCAAATGTCTTTTGTCGTGTCGTGTCCGGTGTAGACACGGTGTAAATAATATAATGTAAATAACAAATAATTATGGGAGTTATGAATGGCTAATGGACACTTTAAAATATAATATTATGGGAGTTAAAATGAATGGCTAATGGACACTTTAAAATATAATATATGATTCGCCACTGTAATCTGTGCCCATACACACTGCCGAAACGCACAGAAATGAGCACAATTACACAGCTGTAATTGAGGCTTTTGGCAATTATGTTATTGTTTCACCCGTAATTGTAATCTCGACTAGTTTCTCGATTGATTGAGCAGCCCGAGTATATTCATAAACAGTTTTCCCATTCTCAAAGTGTTCTTTTGATTGGGCCATCAGTGTTGAGTTTTTGTTTTCATGGACAAGTGCCTTCTAGAGCAGTGGCGGCTGCTGATCTTTTAAAGAGGGGAAGCTCATTTTCGGCCTAAATCATAAAAATTGTCCATTTATTTATGTAAATATATATATATATATTTAACTCAACGGGAGGAAATGTGGGAATTATGTTAAACTGAAACAATGAATGTGGTGTGAAATTGTGTGAAATATACGATGAAGGTTGCAGCAGTTTGTCTTTCGACTACACATGCAAAATCCGCGATGGGACTGAGTTGGAAATGGAGACACAGAGTGATACGCGTCATAATCTGAAGACCACGCCCACGCCCACACCAACCGTCTCTTTGCATTGCGAGAGATGCAAGAGATGCGCCTCCTTGTCATTTATGATTTATAACAAAAAAAAAAAAAATGTCTAAAAGCTGATATGTGACAATGTGTATAGCAAACAAGCTAAAAAAAGAAAAAACAAGAAATACGTTTTTATAAGCTGTCGACCCCCAAAAACGAGCGTTTTAGGACATAAAAGTGGATTAAAAAGAGATGACAGACCCTCCAATCATCACGCAGACGCTCGGAGTCCGGGCCAGCCCACTCCTCCATTCATCCCAGAGACGCTGAGCGTCCGTGGGCGGGACATAATCGCAGCATTATCCAATGACCGTCTTGTTTCTAATCACTGAAAAAAACTGTTTAAAGCAGCCCCATTGAAGTCAATGGACGCTGGGCTTCAACAGAGTAATGCACTGTACGCTACGGGAATGAATGAGAAGGAAATCGAGTCAGCCGACCTAAGTAGCTGATTCTGAACGAAATTGTTTTCGTTCGAGATGAACGTGTTTAACGCATTTTTAGTCAATAAAATGTTAACATAATAGTACATATATTTGACCATTCATTTTTTGACAATTATAGGGGAAGCTGAGCTTCCCTTGCAGTCTTAAAGAAATCGTGACTGTTCTAGAGAGTCTTTCAAGAGTCTCAGCATATAATCTAAAGAAATATCTTGCCTCAGTGTAATTCGCAAAAACGATCATAAGGCCTGTGGGAATGATAAATGTCTTACACATTCCGCATAGCAGCACGTCTGATACTGATTGGTTAAGTAGAATTGCATTAAAGTCCCTAACATAGAATATACTACACTGCAGAGAATACATAGAATACTTATTATAATAGAACATAAAATAGAATTAATCATTCATTGATTCCACCTTTGCAGTGTTTTTTCCCTACAATCCTGAGATTGATGGGGTAGGCTGGGTTAGGCATCAGAACTCCCTCTGTGACCCTACATAGGAAAAGAAACAATATATGGGGAACAAATGGATGCTATGCAACATTTGAACAGTAGTGCGCTGCAGTACTTTCACATGACCACCTAGTTAAATGCTCTCTTAATTTCATAAATGGCGTTGACCTGTACATTTAAAACAAAGTTATTTTTTATTTTAATAAAAAAATGTGTTAACTCTAGTTAATCATGAATCAAGAAATGTTAAATTATAGCTATATTTGTCTCTGGAATGGTGCTACAATGGTTCAGGTCTTACCTCTCAGGTAGGTCATTTAGAGTATCCTAGAGAGGTGAGGTCTCTGAGTCCCAACATCTCGATACAGGGGTGCCTCAGGGCTCAGTGCTTGGACCGTTGCACTTTCCTTTATACATGACATCCCTAGGCTCTGCCATTCGGATACATGGCTTTTCCTACCACTGCTATGCGGATGATACATAACTCCACCTGTCATTTCAGCCTGACAATCCAACTTTTTCAGCATTTCAGCATGCCTGAGCGACATTTTCTCTGGATGAAGGACCACCTACTACAGCAGAACAAAAACAGAACTGCTTGTCCCGGCCGACACAAAGATTCATCACAGCCTCTCCATTCAACTGGGCTCATCAATCATCACATCTTCCTGAACGGCCAAAAACCTAGGAGTGGTGATCAATGATCAGCTAAACTACACAGATCAGGTTGCCAGCACCAATCGGTCCTGTAGATACGTCCTCTACAATATTACGAAAATTAGACCTTTCCTATCCGAGCATGCTAGTGCTAGTTTAGGCTCTTGTTCTGTCCAGACTGGACTATTGCAGTGCGCTACTAGCTGGACTTTCTGCTTGCACAACAAAACCTCTACAGATGATCCAGAATGCAGTGGCAAAAGTGGTCTTCAATGAACCGAAGAGAGCACACATCTCTCCTCTCTTCATTAAGTTACATTGGCTCAATATAGTCGCACGCATCAAATTCAAGACTCCTGGTCTACAAGACTCTCACTGGTTCGGCACCCCCTTATCTTCATTCGCTAATGCAGACTTATGTACCCGCCAGATCTCTACGCTCTGCAAACGAACAACGTTTTTTGGTGCCATCCCAAAAAGGTAAAAAATCGCTCTCACTTACCTTCTCTGGATCGGTTCCACATTTGTGGAATGTTCTGCCCGCTGTTCCAAGACACATCTCTTCCGTCAGCACCTGACCGATCTTTTCTGACTTCTATCTCTTTTCTACTCTTTCTATATATAAAAAAAACTAACAAAAAAACTAACTTAGCTCTGTATACTGTGGTAGGCTTTGTGAGACCAGTTTTTTTGCACTTATGCTTTTTGTAGTCCTTATGTTGTTCCAATTGCTTCCATTGTTTACCTCATGTGTAAGTCGCTTTGGATAAAAGCGTCTGCTAAAATACTAAATGTAAATGTATAATGAAGATTTAAAGTTCATTCGTCAAATCGCAAAAAGTTCTGTGAATTGTATTTTGGGATACAGTAACATTTTAGCCAAATGTTGTGTTCCATATCCATACGGACATAGTATATATATTTATATACAAAATGCTGTTCTTATGTTTCCAGTGTAGTAAGGTATTCTTAACATAGCCATAAACGAAAAATGCAGCACAGCTAGAATGCACACAAATGTACTCTTCAAATGGGGTCAACAACACATTTGTTGATCCACTTAAAGTGTAATAATCTACAAAAATGATAATAATACAAACATTGTAAAATTAACTTTTGTTCTTAGTGTTTTTTATTTCCAATTATCGTGTGCACCTGTTTGCAATTACCTTGGCATTTTAAACTAATGCCACTTACAACAACATCTGCATGCCAAATAAATGAAAACTTCTATCTGCAGTCTGTAATGACTGGCAACACTTTCTTTCCACAAATTAGGTATAATACACTTATCGTGATCTATACATACAATTGCAAACTTTGCAAACACTGAATTTACTTTTTACAATAAATTCCATCCTTTTCTAGCTAAACCATTGATCCTCAGTCGATGACATTTACTTTGAAACAGGCGTGTTTGAAGAAACTTTCAAAGGTGGCCAAAGAGATCAAAACTATAAGTGATTGTCTCTCTGGGCAAAGATGGGCTGGCATGCTGTTAGCCATAGTCACCTCTGCTGGAGAGACAGATTTGGATGAGAAACACTTTTCTCTCACTTTTCCTCCTGCTGCTGGCAGACCTCAGGCAAGCTTCATCTATCTAGTGACCTTGCTGGATGGACCGCAGGTGCTCAGAGGACATGGGACTGCTGTGCCAAATCAGCTTTTTGTGATGGGACAGGTGTGAGTTTGTGAAGGGGTGTTTGTATGTGTGAGTGTGTTCATGTGAGAGGGCTTCATGCCAGTTTACCCAACTGTCACCTTCCTTATGGGACCTGAGGTGTGTTGTCACTACATTTTATATTTGTGGATCATGGGGTTTTCCCTAAAAATTTGTTTTCTGGGGTGTAAATGACGTTAAAGAGCACATTCCCCGCGATCCCATTTTTCAACCTTTAGTTAGTGTGTGATGTTGCTGTTAGAGCATAAATAATACCTGCAAAATGATAAAGCTCAAAGTTCAGTGGCAAGCGAGATATTGTCTTTAACAGGGATTCGCTTTTCAAGGACTACAGAGAACGGCTGGATCGGACTACAGCTCTCCACTTCCCGGGTACATGATGTCACCATTCTGTGTGCTTTTAATAACCTCCGCCGACAGGAATACGTCAAAAAAGGGCGGGGCCTTCCTTAGAGAAGTGGAAGAGCCGCTGGAGTAAGGTTTGGTTATCAGAGATTTTAAACATTTGGCTGAGCTGCACGCTAAACTACTTTCAGTTTCATCACAGTCCTACAGCTGGTAATAAGAATTTAGCTAACACACATTCTAAGATAACCAACGGTCAAATAACAGCTTCCATGACTTTAACATCGGCTGTGAAAGCTGTTCTGTGTAATACATTGATATTGTGTGTGTGTGCGCATACCTCATAAACACTTCTATGAAACGTCCTTTGAAGTCCTGCTCGCAAACGTCTCCTGGTCAATCTGCTTGTTTTATTATCCAACTCGGGTCCGATATAAAAAAGCAAAACTAACGCTTCTGGTATTAGTGTTAATTAATATAACCGGTCTGAAGCCATTCGGTCTGGTGTCATTCCCCTCGCCATAGTAGGAAGATCTAACAAAGATTGACGTCTGCTCATGCACTAACAGACCTCCAATACACTTCGATCGATCCGCATGTTTTTAACTGATAAAGTGAAGTTGAGCCATTGTTACTTTTTATTGCTAAAAGCCAAAGTTTATGAATGCACGTGAGAGGGGCACACTTCTCACAGCCTGAGAAGCGGAAGCCAATCACGAAAGACCTGCTCAGCTTTACCAATCAGAGCGTTTCGGAAGGAGGGACTTTATATAGGCCGGAAGAAATCCAGTCGTTTTGTTAGAAGTGGGACAGCGATGAACAATAGACTTGAAATATGTGAAATATAAAGCGTTTTTTTAAATTAGAAACATGAACATCCATTGTTAAACACATAATCAAAGCCTCTAAAACAGCCAAAGAATGGCTCCTTTAATATTGTAGGTTATACTGATTTATATATAGCTGGCTGACTTGTTCAATCTCATTTATCTTTTTAAGTATGATATGCTTTCATCCCAGCGATGGTTGTTTTTAGATGTTGGCTGGAGCTTCATTTGTGGTTTTTTTCTAATACTGGTATGATTTTGTAAAATTCACATCAAACAAGTTCATACAGATTTTCATAAATGAATGAAATTTTCCTGTGAGATCAGGTTGGGATAACATTTGATGAGCATAATGGGTCACAAAGAGTTAAAAATGATGAGTTTTTGTGTCTTTCTCACATGACCCTTTCAACATGATATAAACAGTTTCCAACACTAAGCCATTTTTCTCAATCGCTTCCTTCTTAATAGCTTTGCACTATTATTTAGTAATGATATTGACGGGGACATCCCCTGTGAATAATAAAATACTGTGTAAAATGGTCTCAGAGGAAAGAAAACAGATCAACTTTTATTCAACTGAAATCGATTCAGCTCTTTCTCACAAAAATAGAATATAATTGCATAAAGTAATACAAGAATGAATGATTACCCCTGGCTGTGAAAGATTAAAAGATCTTTGCTATAAACCCCTTTATTCTATCATAGAAAAACTCTCATACAGATTATTGTGCCCTGGTCCTCCCTGCTGAGTGAAGCGTCTGGGTTCCGGTCTAATTTGGAGGAATGCATTTGAAATTGTCATAAAATCCTGAAAGGTTTTTGGACAGACAAGGACATAGACACACGGTAATCTCAAGGGCTCTTACATGTGTAAGTGGAACCACTTGCATTTTCTCTAGTACCCAAACAAATAATTGAAAACACCCACATTTAAGCCCATTTGAATTCTGTCCATCTGAAGAGGCCACAAATGAGAGAATTTAAATAGGATTCGGCACTCAAGCAAATCAAACCTTGCATAGTTTACAGCATGCTGCCCTTTCAAACTGTCGGTTTATAAAACAACATGCAGACCCGGGCTATAAAGAAGTGTTTCAAAAGCCTAAACATCCAGCTGCTGCAGAAATACAGAAGTAAGTACTCATGTCGCATTACTGCTTTACAGTCATTAAGACATAATTAGTTTTCTAAGTGAAGAATTAAATAAGTATAGGTATTAAATCTATGACACAAAGCCGTTTTAAACATTGGACAGCATTCTCCACTGTGGCCAATCTCCCAGACATTTGTGATGTCATCGAGGGCTGTTGTAAGTGGAATTTTTGACAGTTCCTTATAATAGTAACCATTAGCACTAACAAGGACTTCATTATGTGAGGTTAGACACCATAGAGCACAATAATGAAACGCTCTACACATGCAGCCCACAGCTAAAGCATAGAAAGGCTGCCCTGTATTAGCCCACACCTAAAATAAAAATTCATTAATGTCATTCAGACTTTCCACACCAGACTGAATGGTGTAAAATTACACGCCCTGTTGTTGTAGACCAACACTCACAGTTTGAAAACATGAAATGTATCCAGCGCTCGCTATGCAAGTTAGAGATTACAGATGGGCACTGAGGCATCCAAATGGTGAAGCGGAGTCCCTTAGCTCATTAGGATCATGGAGCATCACAGCAGAGATAGTTGGCTCAAGTATAGATGTATCTTTCCAGCAGGATTATCTGTTCACATAACACTCTTCATTTCTTGCAAAAATTCAAAAATCGTGTGGGGGAATAACCTTATCATAGGACGTAAAGGATGGAATATCCCCTTTGATGTAACACTGAACAATTTAAAGAACAATGAGCTAATATGAACTACATATTTCATTATCAGCTTTGTTTGGATTGTTACAAATGTAATATTGTTTTAAGCCACCAATAGATTTAAAGCACAATGCCATGAAAATCCATCTATAAGCTTTATAGAAACACAATACCAATACACTGACCTGAAGAACTTATAAGGCTATCAAGAACCTTTGTAATCATCAGAGAACCACAGATGTCTTTACAGCAAGAATGACACTTGATATAAAGAGGGTTCCTCACAGAACCTCAGGGGCATTGAAAAAGTTTAGAGTGTAGTCACCTTACATCTCATGCCTTCCTTTGGTTTTCATTCACAGCTAGAAATATCTTCTCTTATCACCAGTTGAGTCTGATCTTTTCTATTGTCACTTGAAACAGCTCAGCTAGACAGACAGATTCATTAGAGGACCTTCCTTTCTCCTTTTCCTCACTCTCTTTTAAACAACTGGCACAGTTGCAGGCTGTCTCTCAGTCTAGTTTCCTCACCGTTCCAGCGGTTTGCGGTACATTTCTGTCAGGTGTTCTTTCATAAAGCAGCAGGAGTCTTGGCTTTGCTCTGACAGTCATTTGGAGGCTCTATTCTCGCTACTTGAATCCAGGAAAGCCATTTGCTAATCTAACAAAAAACTGTGGTGGAAATTGTGTGTTACACTGCGGTATACAGTAATCCCCTGTTAAAACGTCACATAATCCACAAATTACACTGCAAGAAGAGAATTGAGAAGGGTTGAAAAATCAAGATTGTTTGATTTCTTTAAGTATTCTAAGTGACATTACTTTGTGAAACCAATTCGAATTTGATTGGTACAATGTCTTGTTAAGCCAATATATTCCTTTGATATTCTATTTTGTCCAACATATCAATTTGTAACACACAACATTGTATTTTATTTTAAACCTCTTAAACCCCAATCGATGCATTAGCATTTTGCATTTGTTCCATAAAAGAACATAACAATACGAATAATAAATAATGCCAATAATATTCTATTTCATATCTGTAGCACACAAACTCACAAAACGTAGATGAGTTATAGATCAAATGAAAGCTCTTATTCTAAAGAATATCAATGTGTATTTCACAGATGTAACACTAGACATAACATAGAATAATTGTCAAATTTTTGGCAAATTATTAAAATTCAGGGGGCTTTATGTAAAATTAAACCAGTTTTATCAGTTTATGCCAATGTATGTGGGCTGGGCACTCTTTTAAATTAAGCTAAATGTTTAAAACGTTAAACAAGGATATAACTATAAAACAATTCAGCCGTTTTTGTTCCTGATGAAAAGCAAAAATTGCAAAGCTAAGATTTTGAACCGATGCACACAAAACACAATGACTTCAAAAATAGTGATAATCAACTCATGTAGTAAGTAAAAACATGACCTCTGAAAATCACTACACAATAATTAATTTAACCTGAAGAAAAAAAACTGCATAAATAAAGACAGTAATCAGTCTTACAACATTAACTGCATAATTTGTTTGTGCTGCAATGCATTCTGGGAGGCCACATGCCTTTAAAGTGGGCGTAACACACAGGGTTTCTGCCAATCTCATATAAATCTTGAGTACCTATAGAGTAGTATTGCATACTTCGTATCTTCGAAGATTATTTAGTTTGATTACATTTATAAAAGATAGACACAGCTTTACGATTGTTTCCGAAAACATACGGCACGTGCGGGGGGGGGGTGGTAGGCTGAACCAAAGCAAGTGCGCACACATTGTCAACAAAACACAGACATCAGTTTCACTCACCGCATGCGGTTCATGTCCGGCATCTTTTAGCGCTGGGACGGCTCCAAAAATCAGTTTCAAACGATCTCCAAATCCAGCATTATATCCACAGTTTATATAACATTCATCACCCAAATGTAGTGAACAAACAAACACCTGAACTTCCCGAAAGTATGCTCTCTCTCTCTTGCTTACAAGTGAAAGTGACGTCTGCGCATGCTCCTTCTCCTGCTCTCCTTGTGGCCGCGTGCTTTTCCGGGAGAATTGTCCAGTAAGGGACTAGGAAAAATTGTTACGAAACATATATGTTGGAAAAAAACTTTCTGAAACATTACAATCGCTGTGGGAGTGTATCGAGCACAGAAATACTACGTAATGCGCCCAACTTGTTTTTTGACAAGTTGACCATGAAACACTGTTGCAGGGCCGCTTTAACAAATCAGGAACCTGTATCTTCAAATAAATCAGTTAGACTGTTTCGTACATCATCATTCATTGTAACTCAAAATATCCTGTATGCCAAATTTTGGCTGAACTAGCCCTTTAACATTTATTCTAGGAAATATTATGTTTTTGTTAGCGAGGAGGAGTGAAGTATGTAGATTGTATCATGCTCTCTGTGCTTAACAAATCAATAGGTTAATCAATAGAGGTCAATCCACTGACCTGCTCTGGTGAACCCATAATTTGTTGCTCATATTATATGCAGATATCTGACAGACATTAGTCACTGGAAAAGACTTGTTGATTTTCAGACTGCTTGGTTAGTGATGAATCAGCCAGTAAATATATGCTTTGCGTATTTTGACACCTGAGGCTGTATGTGTGAACGATTTGTCCTACAGAGTGAAGACTACGACCCAGTATAGTGCCAGTGAAGGTCACTCCCTAGTCCCTTGGGTTAGCTGTAACTATGGAAACAGAAGCAGCTAGATGAATAGAGATCGATATAACACAGGTCAAAGGCCTGATGCTGTTCAAAGATTAAAAATCAAACATACATTTTCTAAACATAATGTAAAATGAATATCATCATTAAAGTATGAACAGGATAATCCATTTAGAATGATCACAGATATACAATTAAACTCAACCGTTGTCAATCCGTGCAAAGCTCTACAACCTCTGAGTGACAAAAAATGGTGAAGGTATGTAGTAATCATAGTGTTTTTATGAAAAGTACAGTCTAAATACTGTAAATTGCTGTTGAAATGTGATTTAATGTTCAACAAACAGCAGCCATGCACCTTATGCCTGTGCCAAAAGCCTCCACCCATAGCATCAATAGGATGAAATAAATACCGCTTTAGGTTTCTTCAGGGCAATCTCTCTTTTTCTCAAGAAATGTGATTACATGTGTTCTCATTGACTTGCTGTTTTACAATCTGTATGAGATCTATGTTAATAGGATTATAGCGTGCAAAGAACCTGCTGTTTTCTCACCCCTACAGCCGGTCACATATCAACTGAAATTAGATGAAGAAAACTGCAATACCTATATTGCATGGGTGTATTGTTATAAAAACAACTTAATCTGGTTTACGGTCTCGGCTGAACGTGTCTGTGTGCTGTTGTTTTTGATGATTGTTGGGTGCAGAATTGAACAAATTGAAACATCACTTACCTGAAGCATTATATATAGGCCACATCTCATCCCACTAGCTGTAAATGATGCGTCAAATCATTGTCATTAGACAAAATGTAAAATGCTGTTTTTTGTAAGTCGCTTTGGATAAAAATGTATGCAAAAATGAATATGTGAAAATAGAAGAGGACTGATATTACTTTTTTAAACAATCTGATGATTAAATGAGTAAACCCCAATAATGCATGTCTGTTAAAAGGGCAACTCAAAATATATCTGGGCTGAGAATATATAGAGGCATTAGGTGTGGTCTTTTGACCACCCTTGCATCCTCTTAGCAACCAGCCAGAACATCCTAGCAACCACAGAGGAATACTCTAAAAACCACTCAAAACACCCAAACACATCAGAACAGCGTTCTTCAGAAAAGATCAATAGCCAATTTATCTTAAAATGATTGCACATTGCTTGTGTAAAATATTCTTTACCTCAATATGTGTGTGGTGAGGTAATTACATCATTCATTTAAAATAGATTTTGATTTTAGTTCACCCCAAGATTTTGTTGCAATTCACCTTCATGTCATTTCAAACCTGTGTGGCTTAGTTTTTTTCTGCAGAACACAAGAAGATATTTTGAAAACCTATTACAATTATGGCATCATTTCAATAAAATAATAATTTCCACATTTTTATTAGCAACTGCTTCCTATTTGATCTTTCAATTATAACACTGAACTCGCAGTGAAAGGATCCCAACCTTGTCAAGCAGAAGCACTAATAAAAACTACTTTCTCAAGATATGTATGAAGATGTTTCATTAAAACTCAGAGCTTAACTAATACGGTCAGTGAACCCGAAGACGATTGTAATCGAGCACGAGCAGAGCTGCAGAGTCTGACAGGGAGGGTGATGAAAGGAGCAGGTTATCAGAGGCACTTTCTCAATGTTTTTAGCATTCAGGCTGAGCTGCATGGATCCAGACTGCAGTGGAGAGGATGACCTTTGGTCAAGTGGCTGTGTCTGATGACTTAATTAGGGTCAGGGTCTGGACTGGGCTGACTGAGGGGATGCAGTTATACAAAAGCGCTCTAGGATGGGTGATATCAACATGTCATACTCCTCCTTTGTTCATATGACAACAAGAGCTATGCTTTTGTCAAGTTCCAGATAAGCAAAATAAATGTTTTTCAATTTGTTTCATGCTACCTTTATATAGACGTCATTTCGGACGCATGCTCTTGGCACAAAGTTAACTTCCGGTCTCTGTTTGGTTTGGTTTAAATTCAACAATATATTTTATGTTTAATTTATATTCATATTTTCATGTAAAATAGTTGTATAAATTTTATTAAAACTCCTCAACAGTTATAGATTCTTTGCGGAGGTCTACCGGAAGTTATGTTTGGGCCAAATAATGTTTGTCTATGTTGTTACCGCTGAAACCGACTATACAATGTTGATTGTTTATCATATCTTAAAAGGATAGTTTACTTAAAAAATCGAATGCTTTCATTATTTACTCACCCTCGTGTCATTTCAAACCTGTTATCATTTCTTTCTTCAGCAGAAAACAAAAGGAAGATATTTTTAAGAATGTTGGTAACAAACAACATTGACCCCATTGACATCCATTGTAGGAACACAAAATCACATAACAGAGACATTTCTCAGAATATCTATTTTACCTTTTTCTCTCTTTACTTGAAATTAAGGTTTTATACATTTTCGTATAATATTAGACATTTGTACTTGCTGAAACATTATTCATTTATTTTTTATTAAACTTTGTTTATTATTCCTTTTTTTGCCCCCTTTCAAATCCCCCTTCACTTCCCACTCCTTCCCAAAACCACAGGTCCGATCTCAAATACCCGACACCAAGAGAAAGCTGATAGCTGACAGTAGGAAATAATCTGTTCTATTGATCAGTATGTCAGCCAATGACTTCAGTCAGCGAAAGGCCAGACGCATCCATTAACCCGTTATTGTGACAGAAAGTGAATTTCCCAGGGCAAGTCTTTCATTTTACCCACTTCGGCAGAGTTTTGAAACCCCTGTAATTTGATTACCTAGCATAATGTTAATGATTCCCTCCGGTCAGCTGTCATTAGCAAAAAGTGTTGTGTTAACATCAACCTGTGAAGAGTGCCACGGCGAGCTCCGAGGATTGCTTACTGGTGTCGATCTCGCTAGTTTGCAGATCATAGCACATATATCCCAGGAGACACTGATAAACGTCCCGACTTCAGCCATCACTGAGAATCGCTGCATTATGTCACTGCCGCTATAGCAAACGCGAAGAAAAAACGGATCCAATTGTTGCCCACAAGCCCAGTGCGTCATTGAATATTTATCATGTCCCTGATATTGGAAAAGGGTTCTTGAGCGGCTGCAGGCCTCAGGGGAGGGTAATTCAACACCCTATTATAGAAGAAGAGCAATATGGCTGTCATCAGCTTCCCTTCGGTTGTGTTTAATTAATTATCTGTTAGCCCCGCTGTTTAAAAAGCTTCCCTCACTCCCAAAGACATGTCTGAACGCATCATTTTTTAGCTTTAAAGACTGTTCGGTAGAACAGACTTATTTCCAGTTTCATTTAAGCTGTAGGTAAGAGCTGTATCAAGAAGGAAGGGTTGAGTAAATAGATTCTATTACACTACTCCTTCTTAAAATGACAGCTCATCCATCTATCTCTGAATCAATCCCTCAGGCACATATCATAATAGCATTTCTGGAGGTTTCACGGTATCGGGGTAAACAGGAGGTGTGGGGTTGTTTGTACAGTAGGGAAATACCCCGGTATCTGTGGTAAAAGCCAAAAATCGGTTCTTTGTTGAGAACGTTATCCATGGTGCTCTAATCCTCCATCGGTGTGCCTTTAAGTTCCAATCGCTGTGGTGTTACGAAGATCGATTTTCTACAACAGGAACATTAGCGATTCTCGAGTTGAGGGTATTACACTCCAATCATTGTGTTCTATTGTTTGGCATGTCATATTGATTATCTCCCAGGTTTCACTGGCAGGAGTGAAATATCGAAGCCCTCAACTAGCATGCACACAAAGAATACTCTTGCCTCTGTAAATGAATGTACACTTTGGGACAGCAGGTAGGATTAAATACCAGTGGAAGAATAGAAAACATACAAAAAGGTTTTGGCGGCTTCAATGCTGTGTTTGAAGATAAGAATATGGCTTAAAGCAACACTGTCGAACTTTTGCTCATGGTTCCTCCATGTGGTTGATAAGCGCAATTGTCTGTTACCAGGGTTGTAAATAATGGCGCTGTATAAGCTTCCCTGTGGCCAGCGCAATACACGTGAATTTGTTTGCTAAGCTGATGGAACCGGTGAATGCAGGAACGCTGTTTGGAAACCATGACGCACTCTTCAGCAGGCAGGGGATGGAGGCTGTGTGTACCGACCTGAACACAGAACGTACAGAGTGTGGTTATAGCCGCTATGAGGCTGCTCAGGTAGCAGCGGCAGTTGAATTCGTGCATTTAAGAGTTGTTCTACCACTGAAATAGTTTAAGAGACATTATTCTAAGGTCGAAAAAAGTTATAGTCACGTGAATGCACAGGTTGGTGTGTCCAAATCAAATCTGGTTCATGTATGTTTTCATGTCTAGAGCAAGATTTTACCTGAGGCAGTTGTCAGTGCTGAGGGTGGGATTGTCAGCCTGGCGTGTGAAGGTCAATACTGTACGTGAGAACACGAGTAGCCCACGGCAAACCAGCCCGTTTGGACAGTGCGCAGCGGACAGCATAACCTGTTAATAAAATCCCCTGTAATATTCCAAGGGCTTTGACAGGAACAGTTTTTCGATCATTAATATGCTCACCTCTAAACCCCTTATTATTTTATACCTGTTACAAGAGAGCTTGCCACAGGGGAGGCTGGTGGCGAACTTCGATCACGCCGGTCGCATGGGACTCACTCCGCATGATAAAGATAAACTTTCTTGCCCGGGCGTCGATCGATATTGCAGATTCACCGAGACACCTCTCTCTCTTTTTCTCCTGCAAAAAACTGGTATGTGTTCTTTTACAAATCTGAAGGCAAAGCATTGATAATCCTCCATTGAAATGGCACTTCATCTAAAGCATTTTGTTATGAAACAACCTTTTATTCGCCACCGTTCATGCGGATAGAAAAACAAAATTATTTATTTGGAGTAATTAATACCCTCATGACTGGGTATCATAATTAGATTTTCATGCCTTATAATTATGGAAATACAGTATGACAACAGAGAGCAGAAACATTATCTTTGTCTCAGCGTTCTGCATTAGGACGGCTTATATGAAGGATTGCATTTTAATTGCGGATATTATATTCAAAGCGTACTGTGTGAGACCGCAAATACACCCTGAGACTCCTGTAGAGAGGAGATAAATTAGGAGGGTCCTACAACATTTCACTAGAGGTTAAGACATCATCACAAAGCGGCGTTACTGCAACGTATTACTATTTTGGATTACTTTCCAAATGTATAATTTAAGCAGGTGTATATGCCTAACGAATTTAATTTTAAATTTATATTATTTGCACCTCATCCATACATATAGTTGCACCCTATCTCCCAGTAGATATTAGCGTCAAGTGTTGAATATTGATGAAACAGAACGACCCCAAATGACAACCTCTCCATGATGGCCACCCCTCTTCCTACAACTCTCGGCAGGACACAGAGAGAAGCTAATGGCCATGCAATGCCTGTCATAGTTTCAAAAGCACTGCCTTTGTTCCAGCACCGCTTGCCACCGCACCCCCCCACAGGCCCAGCCCTTACTAAAAATGTCAGTGAATATTGATTTGGTGGGGAGCAACAAAGACTTCACTAAATGATAGCTCCCTTTGTGCTGCGCCGATGAAAGGGCTAGACCTTTCCCCACCACTCCGGAGCACTTCGATAGTGCTCAGCCCATCAATATTTCATATCCGTCTTACACTGCAAAGTGAAGACAAATTGATAGAAAGCAGTTTAATTCGCATCCGAAAATGTTTACGGTGGGCCAACATGATGTATTTAATCAAACCAAGTTAAATACACTCACACAACAGGTTTGTTTGTTGCTACTGTTGTGTTTGCTTTGCTGTTATTTGATACAGTACTATTGCGCGATAGGTGATAGGAAATACAGAGTACGTTCACACCTGCAAAACAAACAGCACAAATGCTCGCTGATAGTAAGGGATGTAAGAGGATATGCAAATTGAATCGTAGTTCCCACAGGCTCTTCATGTTTTTTTGCTGTAGACTTCAAAGGGAAAGAATTAGGGTTATGGGGGTTGGTTTAGGGCAGCCACATTCGGTAATAAGGCAAATTAAATAAAATATCTTCAATCCTCCCCGGAATACCCACTGGTTTTACATGGATATGACCCTCTAGCATAAACAGTGGATTAATGTGATTTTGAAACGTTTTTATTTCCTTTTTATGGTTTAATTATGTCTTGATGAGTGAGATCCTATCATACAGCAGTTACAGATGGCGACAAGTCACAACAAGCTATTTACATGTAGGATCACAGAGAAAGTTATAAGAAAGTGCATAGCCTTGTGTTAAGTTACAAACAAAGTAAAGTCTAATGGACTATTATATCATTTCTGCACTGATACAAAATTATTCAAAGGTCCAATGTGTAATTGTTTGGAAGATCTATATAATATACATACGTCTTCAGAGATGTATAAATACCTAACATTATGAAGCGTTATATTTTTATTACCTTAGAATGACCTATTTCTATCTACATACACCATTGGTCCCGTAGCGAAGAATTCGCCATGTTGTTTCTACAGAAGCCCTAAACAGACAAACTGCTTAACATAGCATGTTTCTCAAATGCGTTTTCTCCTTCAGCAAACGTCTTTGTCCTGTGTCAGCCACTGTAGTGCTTCGAAAGGGAAGTGGTGGAGTGAACCATTGGTTGCAATTCGCAAACTCGCCACTAGATGCCGCTAAATTTCATACACTGGACCTTTATTAATCAATGTTAATCTGATGTTCAAACAGGAAGCAATAATTTAAGCAATTGTCTTTAAGCTCAGCATGATACAGTGCTTCCTTTCCAATGTCTTGCATGACCAGCTTTCAATTACGCCTGTTTGAAAATGGCAGGAAACTCATTAGAAATCAGCTGAGTGGAAATAGATGCTATCGGATAAATGGAACTTAGTGTAGCACTTGTCCTACGACCTTTACATCTAAAATAAAATGTTACATTTTAATTATACTGGTTCAGTGTGCTCTGTGAGTCCTCTAGCGTGACACACTTCTTTGAAGGTCAACAGAGAGGACATCAATGTACAAACACATTAGAATAACTCTCCAGTGCCAACTTTCTGTTTGATTACGCTTTTATCATTCCAGAGCTCTATTAATCAAATACTTGATGCATATTTTTTCAACACCAGCTTTCCATTTTTTTGCAACCCACCGTAAAACATCTAAACTAGGAGCAAAGCACTTGCAGCGGCCTTTAAAGAGACAGTAGAAAGGGAAAACCTTTGGGAGTCAAGATGCAGGTAATGAATCGAGACAAGTCCAACAGCAGCAATCTGTATTGGTTTAACAAGATGCATTGTAGTGGGCCGATAAGCTGCATCAGGTATCACCTCTAGATGCAAACTGAAGCACCGAAGCACTTAAATTGTGGTTTGAAGAAACTGTCCAGGATACATTTGTGACTTTTCCATATAAACAGGGTTCTTAAATAGTAGGCGTATCATACAAATGGTGGGTCACAGATTTTTTTTACCTTCATTCTAATCTCATTTACATTTGGACCAGATCATAGGGTCGCTGTAAGTGACCACTACGGGCAGATATTTTTTACGGTTTCGTGGATGTAATTCAAAATAAAAAACTACTTTCTCTTTAGTTTTCAAGGCCTAGAGCGATGTTTCTTGGCAAAGCGCTCTTTTGTTATGACTGATTTAATGTAATTTATTTTGTAGTTATTTTAGTACAGTAAAGAAATGTCTGTTGGTATATATATATATATTTGAATATATTTTACTGTAACATGTATCCATCATTCCTTCCATCGCAACCCAAATCAAAACCTTTCATTGGCAGAGTGGAAGAAAGGTTTGGCTCCGCAAGAGCAACTTTCACAAAGAAAAGAAAGAAAAGACATTTGAATGACAACACTAAATCTTGCCTGCAGTATAGCTGCAATTAGTAAGGACAAACCCGTAGAGGTCAAACAAAGCCAGAAGAATCAAAGCTTGCTGAAAAGAGCTAAGACATGTTTGAGCAGTGTCGAATAAAACAACGAATAACCAGATTCATTCCTTGGCAGGAAAAAAACTAAGTTTAAATTTGAAGTAAAATGATAGTTAGGAAAGACATACAGGGAGAGAAAGAGAGAGTGACAGAGATTGATTGTGATATGCAATATACTGTAAATAAATAAAGCACCTTCTGTTTTATCTCTTAAAACTGCCTCAAAGAAAATCACAGTTTAGTATGTAAATAGATGTTAGAGAGTAGACCAACTGGAACTTTAAATGAAGTCTGTAATTGCTTGAGAAAGAAATAGATTTGCATCTCCTGAAGGAAATAGCAGCGCTTGTAAGGCAACTTTTAGGTTAGTTTTTGCATCACATTTTCAGTTTGAAAGCAGGCACGAATGAATTCAATGAAATAAAGTAAAATAATAATAATAATTATTAAACAAATGAAGCATTATATATAAGAGGTATGGGAATGGATGTAAAAAAGAAGATAATATAAGGGGAGAGATGGACACCCCTAAATTGTGAAATTAACTTGCATGCCAATTGCATTTTTACCAGAAATTGTTTACTTTTTAGAGTGTCAAATGATTCACGATAAAGAAATAGTAGAATATAAAACTATCTTTACCTTAAAGATTTAGAGCAACACATACTTAGAATGTGTAAGGATTAATACAGTGCTTCTGCCTTATTAAAAGACGAAACAATATGATTTTTATTTCCTTCATTACCATTGATCTTTTGGGAAACGCATCTTTAAAATAGAATTCGGCAAGACGTTCTGAATGAAAGATCGCAGTTTAAAACACAAGAAAAACATCATTGTATTTCCATCTAATACATAATTTACGTCGTTTGTTCGTAAAGTGAAATCAATTCCTTCTTGTCTCATGGGCTCTACTTCTTCAATCCCCAAACAGTTTGAAAATGTAGCCACACATATCAAATTAAACACAATTTGACAGTAGATTTTCCCTCACGTTGATAGCTAATGTAATTTTCTTGCATTCCGTAGCGAAGTGTCTCCAGGGCTTTCACGCATTGCCTGTTTTCTTTTCTTCTGAACACAAATGTTCTGTAACAACTAGCAAGGGATGGTTGGTATGTATTTGGACAGCCCTAATATTTATATCCTGCAACTGTAGCTGTAGACTTTACAGTATGGATTTTTCTTACTGGGCACAGATACAGATGTCTAGAGAGCTGAAGTTTTTAGATGGGACAGAGAGGTCAGAGTCAATGGAGATTCCTGTGACAGATTGAGATTCATCACCAGTTTCACTTGGGACCTGCCAAAATGGATTGCATCTCATTACATGTCTTTCAATTATTAATCTATCATTCATTCGAGCTTAAAGTAAAATAATATAATAATTCAGTGTTATTTTTCTTTAAATGAAGTTCATTTGACATAGTATAAAGCATTTTTAACTGAAAAAAATAATAGTTTTTCAACATTTTACTGTTTAATTAACAGATATTTCACATATTTGTATAATTCGATCAAAAATGTCAAATTACAGAAACTCGCTCCATCTGCAGGAATTTTTTTTACTGTCTATGTTTGAAATATGTCCAAAATACATCAAATAACTGAAAAGACCACAAATTTACAAGAAAACGGAGAAAATTTTGATTATTTTACAGAATATTTCTGGCGCCTCAGCTGCCAGAAAGTTTCATTTTATTTACAGGATTTTTTACAGTGTAATATCGTATGTGAAAAATTGTTAAATGAAAGACTAGTTGACACATGAAGGCACTTTGTCTGATTTGACATACTTTATTGGCTAGTGTCATAAAGACAGAAAGACCAGCAGTTGGAGGGAAGAGGTTTAAGCACAGAGCTGAAAGTCACTCTGCAGCTTACAGCATTAGGTTTCAGTTGTCGAAGTGCCAGGGACCGTTCCAGGAGCCAGGTGGTACTGAAGGCCTCTGTGTAGAGGTAGATATCAGTGGAACACCAGCCTAATGAATCCTTAACTGAGCTGCAAAAATCAATGGTGCTCTAAATAAATGGGGTTGTAGCACATTATGTTGGCATTAGTTTTAATTTAATGAGATGGAACCATTCTGTGCTGATGGGATTGATCTTTTTAATTGCCCTTGAGAAATATATTAAAAACAAAGACCTTTTCTCGACACCAGAAACTTTCTGTATAGATCTATGAGAACTTTAACTTGATTAAGGAAGATTCTCATGACATGACCCAGATAGATTTCGATCAGGTGCTGCTAATTGATGTCGTGTTTCATGGTGAGCAAAAGTGTCTCGCAAATATTCTGTTTAAACTACCTCAGCAGACAGAGATCTACTGCAGAGGCCATATTATAGGGCATATTTGCAACATCTTTTGTGTAAAACATAACAGTCACATGACCATTTTGCTTATAGCTAATAACTCTCAGCAAAAAGCAAAAACAAACCGTTTGTTAGGGGATTTTGTTGCAGGACTCCAGCATTAGCACCATGTAATTGCAGCGTTCAGCACTGTTGCTCACCTTAGGGGACACTGTGGTAAAATGACATGGCCTTTTGTCCAAGCAATCATAATTATCCATGTCAATTATATGCAGCTGCATAATCCCTTTACAAAGACATGTGAAAACCTAGATTAGTGTCAGAATGCTTTTCCCTCGTGCTTTGATGGCAATGCTGCATGACAGCGGATCAGACTGCTTTTACTGTAGTCTATCATATATAATTAGGATTTCTCCGAGGAATAAAACACATGCGGTGACACTGGGGGCTGTGTGTATTTGTGAAAACAGCTTATGTGATGTGTCTTTCTGCATGCAATATGTCAAGTGATCACCCTGCTGTCTTTGCTTTTTCCCATGATGCACTGCCTGTGATGCCTGCAGCTGCCACATGGATTGGTGTTTTTCTCTGGCACCTGGAGACCCAGTGTGAAACAATGGCAGAAGACTGTGATCTGATCTGCTTTATTCTTTCGCGAAAGTCTGTTTTGAAAGTCACAGAGCAGAACAGCTTGATTCTAACAGAATCTCAGTGTGATTATTTACTACATGATGATATGTAAAGTATTAACTGTTTAAAATAATTTGTCCGCCCTGGTAACAGGATCAAACTTTTATTGCATGTTGAATATTGTTATTTAATCATTTTCTTCTATGTGTAATATTTGTTAGAGGTGCTGCGTGTCATTTTTAGAGGATCTATTGACAGAAATGCAATATAATATACAACCATGTTTCCAGAGGTGTAAAAAGACTTACATAATGAAATGTTATGTTTTTATTACCTTAGAATGAGCTACTTTTATCTACTTACACCGCCGGTCCCCTTGGATGGAGTTTGCCATGTTGTTTCTACAGTAGCCCTAAACGGACAAACTGTTCTGTTTCGTAAATTCGTTGTCTCCTTCAGCAAAGAAGCGAAAACGTATTTGTCCTGTGTCAGCCACCGTAGTGTTTCGAAAGGGAGGGGGGAGGTGAGCCATTGGTTGCAATTCGTAACCTCACTGCTAGATGATCTCCACATTAGTTCTTTAAAAGGAATGCAACTTTTTTTTTGCACAATTTTTTGTTTCATCATTTTTATGAATCTAACTTATCCTTACGTTCTCATTTTTCACCATTTTAGCAACTATACAAAGTAAAAAGAGAGTACGATCTTTTGCATCGTAAATCCATATAAATATCCTCCTTCCATTCATTATTCCCATTGTCTTACTTTCTTTCACTTTGACAAAAAAATTCCCCATCCTGACATCCTCTGTACCTAACATACCATTTTCCTTCCTTTTTGTATGGCTTTTGTTTGCCTATGAAAAGAGGCCACTTACAAAGAAGTAATTAGTGTATTATGTCCACAAACCTGGCCGTTCGCAAACTCTCTCAAGTGGAGTTCCCACCATTACTGTTGAACTCTGTTGAACACACTATTTTAGTTTTTCATCTCATTAGGGACTCAGCGTTACACAACGATGTTTGCAGTAAAGAGATTGCTAATAAAAACCAACACAGTTTGCAAAGTATTCATGTATCCTCTAATCTAAATAACGTAACCCTATTCAGCCGTGTCTAGACAGGACGTGATCTGCCAGCAGTACCTCACGAGGTTATTATGCTCAAAGCTTCACAAATGCTTTTGAAAGTGTCTTGTCAGAGAAACAAATTGCCCCCGTGTTTTGTGGCCAAACTATTGAATAGCCTTTCCTAATCTGGCTCCTTTTCTGATTCTTTCAAGTTTTGATTTAAAATGTTTTTCTTTTTTCAAAAAGGTAATGAAAGCACACTGCAGTTTGATCAGGGATCAAGAAGAACTCTGTGTTTGTCTGGCCCAGCAGACCTCACAAGAGGTTGCTCATATAAACTAATTTGTGCTTGAGAGAACTCTGTGAAAGAATGTGTCACTGTTTATTAGTTATATCCCATGACATGACAGCAGAAAGATTGAGCTCCACAAAAGTCAGAACACATCTCTGTCAATCCGTCATCATTTCTGTTTCTATTATCTTATTTATGTTTTTATCTATTGTGAACACATGACATACATTGCATTCATTAGTACTTGTCCTTTCCTACGAAATGAATCTTTTTCTACAACCAAAATCAATCTTCCCAAAAACTCCCAGAGGTGATCAATTACCTTTGATAGTTTTAAGTCTTACTGGAAGAGTTGTGTTTGAAAGCATTAAACAGTCAGCCAGACACCTTTGATGGTGTGTGATTTAAGCTTTCTAATGCCCCTGACAGTCATCTTTAACAGCCCCAGTGGGGTACTAGCATAACATGTATGTTATTGACCATTGTTGGGTTGTGGCGCCCTACCACCAGGGCTCCTTCACGTTGGAGATAAAGGACAGTGCAAGTGACCCAGTGTTTCTGTTTGTTCCCCAATTTGTTCTGCAGGATATCTGGCTCCTGCAAGGTGCCTTTGGCCAGAGCCAGGATGGCGGTGGCCTACGCTTGCTTAACTGCCTGAAAAATGAAGATTTATCTGCACATCTGTGAAGCGCTCCCCAGACATAACCATGTGATGTATCTTAACTGCCCTCACTTAGATGGTGGGAGCAGACCCTAGGCGTCTTGGTGGGTAGATGACGGCGTGTAACGCACATATACAGTAAATGCAACTCTTTCTTTCCCCCTAACGCAGCCATAATATGGGAATATTTACTGGGCAACATCAGACAATGATGTGAGCCAATTTGGCTTGTTTATTCTGTCAGTAGCAGGCTTTATAAGCCCACAGGGCCAAACCACCTCCATTTCCTGTCCTCTTTGCCCTCTCTCCCTCTATTGTGACCTCTCACACAGTGAACCCTATGAATGGACAATACTGGCCTTCACCACTGCCTCCAGGACAACCAGCTCTGCAGCTGGGGCTGTCTGCTACTATGGTTGCCCGACCCTTAGGGCACACAAGGAGATGAAGAGGCTCTTATGGATTCTGCGGGGCCACACAGATGTGGGAGCTTGCTCTTTTAGAACCTTTAAGCTTCCATATTTTGGGCACAATGAATTAAAGGCAATTTAACTGTATGTTTTATATAGGGGTGATTCGCACTTTTATGTCCCTGAGGTTAAGCTGTTACAAAAACGAATTAATTATTAAAAGTCCAGTGTTTGAAATTTTGTGGCATCTAGTGGTGAGTTTGCGAATTGCAACCAATGGCTCACTCCCCCCTTCCCCTTCCTTTTCGAAGCACTACGGTGGCTGACACAGGACTAAGATGTCGTCACGTTTTCGTTTCTTTGCCGAAGGAGATAACGTATTTACAAAACGCACTCCGTAGAGCAGTTTGTCCACTTAGGGCTACTGTAGAAACAACATGGTGAATTCCATGCAAGGGCACCCGCGGTGTATGTAGATAGAAATAGCTCATTCTAAGGTAATAGAAACATAACGCTTCATTATGTAAGGTCTTTATACACCTCTGAACACATACATATGTACTGTATATTATATTACATTTCTGTCAATAGATCCTCCAGAAAATGACACACAGCACCATTACGTTTTTTTTTCTTGTACTTAATTTCATGCTTTATTTATGTTATATTAATGCAATAAATACTGTTGTTATTATATTAATGCTAATTTTCAAATGTCTTTTACAATAATATTGTTGTGGCCGCCATGACGCCTGATAGAAACAGTTCTTCATTGCAGAGATTGGCTATACACTTCTGGATTTAGCGTATACAATTCAAGTGACAGCATGATGTGTAATGGTGGTTGCTACAGATTTACTGTATTTTTTAAAACAAAAATCAGTTTGTTTTTTTATCAAAAAAATGTCTGGGAAATTATTAACAAGCCTCATACTTTTGCTGACACTCCTGAGGGCTTTATTGAGAGTTAAAGTGACTCATAATGTGCTGCCATTGTATTGAATCCATCCATCCAGATATTTATAAAATGTTCTCTTTTTGTGTGCTGACATGAGGGTGAGTCAATTATGACAGATTTTTTATTTTAGGGTGAACCAATCTTTTAAACACAATACATCATTTGAAGTCTGATGGATCTTGTGACAGAATTCTTTTGTGAGGCATTTATGTCCACTATTGCGTGTTGCTAAAACAAATGTAACATGTAAAAGTGTTTTTTCATTTTTTTAATCACTGGCCACGTTAAAAAAAAGAAAAACCCGTAAGCAGAAGAGAAGACGGCACAGTTTCGGCATGACTCATTAAGAATGGTTATTTGTATTTGTCAAGGTCAGCACTTTAGATGAATCACTGAATAGATTAAAATGTTTATATATTCATAGAAAGTGGGTGAAATTGTTTGCCATTCTCTGTATGTCCTTTAAAATGACTTGATGGATTGCTTGAGCAAACAAGAAAATGGATTTCCTAATTGAGCGATACAATGCTTTATGTTAGTATATCAGGGTAATAATTTGTCATTCCTTTCCTTTATGCAAATAGTCCAGCAGCTTCCTAGACCTACTGTTGAGAAATCCACACTTCACTCTATCAGTTGCTTTTTGTTGCTCTGTGACTCCATAAAGGTCGAGACTCTGGGAGGGAAATTGCTTCAGTCTTGTGGAATGAGCAAACAGAAAATAGGGGTATGCATGTCAAATTGCCCAACACACTGCCTCTTCAAGATATGTTTTGCTTTCTCTTCCCCTCCCTCATCCCTTTCTTTGAGATAACACAGAGTACAGGAGTCATGATGAAAGGCAGGGGTATTATGGGATTACTGAGAGGGTATCCTGAAAGGGCAAAGAAGCAGGCAGAGTGGTAAGTGATTCTTTTCAGTCAGTGGATTAACCCCTATAGGGATGAAAACCCTAAACAAAGTCCCTTGTCATGGCGACAACAATGCAGAAAAAATGAATAAAATGGTTGTAATACATCATTTTTCGCTTTATTTGGTTCATCTTTGTCCTATGAGTGTGTACGCTGTACATGAATGCTTGCGTGGCATGTGAGTTTTTGTATATGTCATATAATGGAACTGGAATATCTCTGCCAAACAGTATTTATTTGCATTGTCAAATGAAGGGGAAAGCTTCACTATTATTCATTCGTTATTGACCAACCAGAGTAAACAGACTGGGTGTGAACTGCACACAATGTGTGTTCCGGATTGCTGATAGCTGGATGATTGTATCCTTGTGTGTGTGTGTGTGTGTGTGTGTGTGTGTGAAGGGGGGTTTGTAGCTTATGTTATGATTTCCTCTCAATTTACCTTCTTCTGGTTCAGAATCACACCGTGTTCTTTAGGTGCTACACTATGTCCTGAAAATCAAAAACATTTTCGGGTGTGGTAAGCGTTGTAATCGCGGACAGATTTAAATTATAGAAGATTAATGTGCATCCGATGATGGTAATGTGAACCTCATTCTTGTTCATAAATCTCTTGTTTATAGAAGTACTTTGTAGAAGAACTAGAGCTTGAGTGTTTGCGTTGTTTCGTCTGTGGCTCTCATCATTGTCAGCCTTTAGCTTAACAGTGATAACACTGCAAGTTTTGATTTAGTTTTGGGTTATTAAAACAAGGGGTGTCACAATATACCTGTATCTTCAATAACCGTAATATTAAAAACCGTGATCATATTAACATTGTGTTAAAGAAAAATGAAAACGCTGTCATCATTTTGTCACCCTCTTGTCATTTCAAACCTGCATGAATTTCTTTCTTTCAGAACACAAAAGAGTATATTTTGAAGAATGTTGGTAACCAAAGCCCACGGCGGTCCCCATCACTTTCATTGGTTTTGTGTCCATACAGTAGAAGTGAATGGGAACCGCCGTGGTTCAATTACCAGCATTCTTTAAAATATATTTTGTGTTTTTGCAGAAGAAATTCTGAAAGGTTTGAAATGATAAGAGGGCGAGTAAATGTTGAATTTTCGTTCTTTTAATAGTACACATGATATTATTGTATATAATTCAGCACCCATGAACTCTTCCTCTCCCTGCACTTGTATGGTGAATGTGATGCATTTGACCAAGAAAAAAAACACAAAATAAACATGAAAGATTAATTTGACAGATTTTTCATTTAAATGTATTTTTTTATAGATATGGTGATAATACAGTTATTGTGATTTTTTTTGGCTGCATTAATCATATAATGAAAACGTCTCGGTTACGTATGTAACCTCGGTTCCCTGATGGAGGGAACGAGACGTTGTGTCGAAGACGACAGATGGGGTTCGCCCTTGAGAACCAATCAACTCTGACTACTATAGAAAAGGCCAATGAAATTTGGCGAATGAAATTTGCATGCCGGGCTCCGCCCCCGGATGTCCAGTATAAAAGGAAGCCGGCGTGCAGCATTCACTCACCTTTTGTTCTGAAGAGCCTGAGAGCCTCTCACGACTGCAGCAGAGAATACGATACGTGTTAGTGGCATAAGGGACACAACGTCTCGTTCCCTCCATCTCGACGTTGTGTCGAAGACGACAGATGGGGTTCTCTATGGAAAACGCCACAACGCTGTATCGCGTCACAATCTCTAGCGAAGCGACGGTAACAGGCCTGGGCGTGTCAGCTCGATGCTTTCGCGAAACTGTAACCTTCCAGTGTGGTGGTCGGGGGGTTCCAGAGCTTTCTTGGAGAAAGATGGGAACAGCCCTGACCGGTAACCTTTCACGGACGGAGGCCTTAGCTCTCTACTGGCGAGAGGCCGTCCGGCTCGGGTTTACACCGGGTAAGCGCAACTTCCTTAATTAGGGATGCGCTGCAGAGGCCACCTCCTACCCGTGGGGAGGAATACGGTGGATAAGGTATGGTCTCGTCCTTGGAGGAGAACGCATGGAACGTGCGGGCTGAGTAGTTAACCGCGAGGTGGAGGTCCACCTGGGGAAGCTCATGGGTTACCAGGAGTGGGAACCATATCATGAGGATACATCAGACGGAACAGCCCACGGGGGGGGGTGTTACAGGCGTCCGGTAGCACTAGGTCCGGTTAGAGCCAGGGGATGGCTCACATGTTATCCCGGCCTAAGGGGGAAGGCTGCTCTGCCCAGCCAACCCCCAGGTGGTGCTTGCTTAGTGATGGATAGAATGCCTATTCTTAACCAAGTGGTTGGGTAAGAAGGGAAGCGGATAGGATACCTGTCCTTAGCCAGAGTAGGGTAAGGAGAGAGGTAGATAGCACACTGACCCAGCCTCCTAGAGGGTGGGGTGATGCTTTCGCAGGCATACGCCCCGCCGGATGCCAGTCCTACATGTTGCCACGCAGGACGTGGGCTGACACCGGGTTTACGCTAGGGTTGTTTAACCCCTGCGAAGGTGTGGGGCGTAGCCCAACCCGCAGCTCTACAGATGTCTGCTAGAGAGGCGCTTCTGCCAGTGCCCAGGAGGTGGCTATACCCCCCTCCGTGGGCATGGGAGATTCTGAGATTGGAATGTCGTCGTAACGGCATCCACGACTCAGTGCGCCAACCTCTGCTTGGAGACAGCCTTCCCCTCTGCTGTCCTCCAATACAGACAAGGAGCTGGTCAGAGCTACTGAGGCCCTGCGTGCGGTCCAGGACACAACACGGATGGGGTTGGGTCTTCCTCCCCAATGGGGAGCGCCTGCAAGTTCACCACTTTGCCCCGTAAGGGAGTAGTGGGAACTTTTGGGCACGCATCCGGGCCTGGGTCTCAAGATAACGTGAGAGCTACCAGGGCCGAATTCAAGGCAATCCGGGGACACAGAGGATGCTCGGAGGTGCCCTACCCTCTTGAAGGAAGCGAGCGCCATCAGGAGGGCCGTCTTACTCGGGTGAGGAAGATCGGAACCTCCGAGGGGCTCTTGGGGGGCCCAGAGGCCCCCCGAGGACCCCTTAGGGTCCCAAGAGGGTATGGAGCGGAGATGAGGCGGGAGCCGCCCTCTCGCACCCTTAGGAACCTGGCGACCAGGTCGTGTCATCCTAGAAACTTTCCATCAACTGAGTTGTGATGAGTGGCGACAGCGACTACATACACACTCAGTGTGGAGGGGAGATGTTAGTCTCCAGTCTCGTAAGAAGGACAACACAATCCTGATCGAGCACCTCAGTGGGTCTTTCTCGTTGAGAGAGACACCAGGACAAGAAGCGGCGCCGTCTAGAGGCGTGTAACCGCCCCGTAGATGGGGCCCTAGCCTGGGTGATGGTCTCCGCCATAGAGGGGGAGTAGCCAACTCAGGAACTTCTCGTCCCGTCTAGAGACCAGACATGGTGTTCCAGAGGTCTGATCTGGGATGCCAGAACGTGTCCTTCCCCTGAGAGAGCAGGTCCTCTGTCAGGGGAATGGGTCAGGGGGAGTCGCTGTCCAGAGCATCAGCTCTGACGCCAAGTGCGGTTAGACCAGTGCGGTGTAAACCAATAACACTTGGTGCTCCTCTTCCCTGGCCTTGCACAGTGTCTGTGCAAGGAGGCTCCTGGGGGGGGGGGTGGGCCGCCCGCCCCGTGGCGCCCGTGTCGAGAGCCCCGGCCTACGCGGGGGTGGAGTCGCCACTCTCTACGAGGCATAAACTGACAAGAGAGCGCGTAGGCTGTCTAGTTCAGTTTGCCCGAGGTGAGTGTGGCCCACAGGGAACGGATCACCTGTTGACTCCACCGGAGGAGGCGTCGAGCAAGTTGTGTTAGCTGCTGTGAGCGAACGCCACCCTAAGATCTGATGTACGCTACAGCCGTAGTGCCGTCCTCGGACCAGCACGTGCTTGTCCTGCACGAGCGGCCGCAGCCTGCTCAGTGCAAGTAGCACTGCCCACAACTCCTGGCAATTGATATGCCAGCGCAGGTGGGGGTTCGCCCAATGCCCCGCCTGCGTGCCCGTTACACACTGCACCGCACCCCTGCAGGGAGGCGTCCGTCGTCACCACGACTTGCCTCATAACCTGCCCTGAGGGACCTTAGTCCGTCGAAAAAGTCATGGAAGACCAGGGGTTTTGGTGCGTCGGCCGCAGGGCGTCATCACCATGCGCCTGCTGCCGGTGTGCTACGCTCTCCTCGGAACTCGACTCTGAAGCCAGTGTTGGAGCGGTCTCATGTGCATCAACCGAGGGGTCTCACCCGACGAGGACGCCATGCCCAGGAGCCTCTGAATCGTTTCAGGGGGACCGCTGTCTGCCTGAAATGTTCCAGGCAGTTCAACACCGGCTGGGCGCGTACTGCGGACAGTTGCGCCGATGGTGACAGAGTTGAGTTCCCTACCGAGAAAGAGGATGCTCTGCCCTGGGGAGAGCTTGTCCTTTCCTCGGTTGACCTGAATTCCCAATCGATCTGGGTGCCGGAGCACCAGGCCCCTTGTATACATAACAGATCTCACGAGTGTGTCAGGCCAGTCGTTGAGATAGTTAAGTACCCGCACACCTTCCTCCCCTCAGGGAGAAAGGGCGGCTTCCACGATCTTCGTGAAGACCGTGGAGACAGGGACAGACCGAAAGGGATTTCAGGTCGATTGCCACGAACCAATCCTGACACCTGATGGGTGTCAGGACGCGCCTCTGCGTGAGCATCCTGAGCAGCAGCTTGTGAAGGTGCTTAGTTCAGGGTACGCAGACCTCCGGGGCGCAACCCGCCGTCTTTCTTGGGAACGATGAAGTGCGGGTTGTAACCCACCGAACATCTTGGTTTGAGGGACGAACTCGACGCCTGTTTGCCAGAAGGGTGGTGACCTCTACCCGAAGTATGTAGGCGTCCCTAGCCTCAGACAGAGGGAGAGATGATGCCCCAAAACTTGGGAGAGTCTCTGGCGAACTGGATCGAGTAACCAAGACGGACCGTCTGCCCTAGCCACCGAGACAGTGTGGGCAGCTCTCGAGCTCCCAGGGACTGTGACAGGGGGACCAAGGGGACGGTCTGCTTCACCATTCCCATGGAGGGTGGTTCGATGGCTGGCGGAGCTAACCCTGTCGCGGGGAGGGGGCCCCGGAGGGAAGGTTGGCTCTGCCTACTTACCTGCCTGGCGGGACAGCTGCACGCACTGTCATTGAGAGTGGTAGCAGCTGTCGTGTGTGTACGACCCTACGCCTCGCCAGGGCGTGGGGTCGGGTTTGCCGGGCACAGTCCAGTGGAGTGTGCGATCGGCAGGAATGAACTCCCAGGGAAAACAGAAAACTCTCTGTGAGTAAGTGGGCGCCAGGCCCTGAGAAGGGCCCGGCTTTGGTGACGAGGCAGGAGCCGTCCCGTACCGACTGATCAGAGCCGTAGCTGTGAAGGTCGGGCCCGATGTTGCTCCCCCTGGGGTCTTCCCGTCAGTGTCACTTCTCGTGAGAAGTTAGCTGACGGGGTGAGGTTTCCCCCTCGACCTCGACTTCCGGGGTGCCACCTGCGGGGGCACAGTAACCGGAGCCGATGTGGAAGGGGTCCTGGGCTGCCGGGAAACAGACATGACGTGAGATCTCGGAGGCTTGAGGGCGGCCGAGTCGCAGCGTGGTAAAAATGTGGCTAATCGCCACTGTCTGCTTCTTCACCGTCAAAAACTGCTGAGCGCAGTCCTCGACGGTGTACCCCCCAAGAAAGCGGACTTTCTCGGTGTCACATCTGCAAGGTTCAGCCCTCTCCTGGACCACTTCCGTGGACATCGTCCGACCCAGGTCCCGTGCCGCCACCTTGGTCGCTCCGTAGAGCGCTGTCAGTGGCGGCACAGAAACCCTGCATTATACCTGGGTCGGCCTTACCCTCGTGGAGCTCTCTCAACGCCCTGGCCTGGCGGACTGCAGGATGGCCATGGCCCAGGCAGCAGCCCGGTCCGCGGCAGCGCAAGGCTTCGGCACCATAGATGTCGAAGTCCTACACGCGTTGGACGGTAGGCGTGGCCGATTCCCCCCAGGCGGCAGCCGTCTGCGGCACAGATGCACCGCAGCCGCACGTTCCACCCGGGGGGTCTCGACGTAGCCTTTGGCTGCCCCACCCTCGAGGGAAGTGAGGGAGCCGGAGCTGTTTCGACCGGAGCGGTCCGTGGAGCGCTCCTAGTTTTACACAGCTCCTCATGCACCTCCGGGAAACAAATGGCACCCGGGGTGGGCGTGGTTTGCACCGCGCCCGCCCCCAGGAACCACGTATCCCCGGATTAGCATGGCTGACATCACTTCTGCTTCCTCCTGAGCTCGACCCCCTGGGGGGGGAGCTCGGATTCGTCAGAGTCGGATGCCCGTCTCCCTCCGATGCTGCGAACGACATCTCATCTACGTCACACATCGTTTCCGAGTGCGTGCCTGAGGATCCGAACGGTATGCCACCGCCGGGGGGGAACGTTCAGAAGAGCGAATCGGGGTGCGATCGGCCGTGAGCACTTGGCTGGCGGGTTTTTACGTTCGCAGAGTTCCCCATATCACTAACGCTGCTACGTGGGTGGTCATCGGGGCCGTAGCCACAGATGTCACAGCCCGGGTAGCAGACGAAATGGTGGCTGGTTCCCGTAGGAAGACAGCCCCCGTGACCGCAACTTCTGAGTGACAATCCGCCCGCAGTGCGGGCAGACGTGTCAACGAACGCTGCTTCAGTGTGCTGGACGCCCAGACACCTAATGCAGCGATCGTGTCCATCCCCCCTCCTCGATGAGGGTGCCGCACCCAAGAGAACAGCGGGACATGCCGCGCTGGAGAATGCTCAGTCAGTCCTGAAAAGGACCTTTTAGAAATAATCTCTATCACCTCCGGAACCGCCGAGACGCCCAGGAGAAGGTCGCTGCAGGAAGGGACGATCCGCTGCTCTGCGTCGTAGATCCGGCGAAGTAGAAGAAGAATTCGTTGAATTCTTTTTGTTCGTAGTCATGAGCGAGGGCTCTGAAGAACAAAAGGTGAGTGAATGCTGCACGCCGGCTTCCTTTTATACCGGACATCCGGGGGCGGAGCCCGGCATGCAAATTTCATTCGCCAAATTTCATTGGCCTTTTCTATAGTAGTCAGAGTTGATTGGTTCTCAAGGGCGAACCCCATCTGTCGTCTTCGACACAACGTCGAGAGACCGACAGAAAGGGAATCATGTTTTCTATGAACTTTGGAAAAGACATTGAAACTAATTATATGATAATGTAACTAGAATAAATTTCACACTACACTGGTATTTAGCAAATAGTGCTGCTTAAAGCTCTGAAATTTCACTGAAATGCAGGACTGTGCCGTCTTTTACCTTTCCTTTTGTGTGATGTGTAATGCCTTTCGGCTAAAGCTGAATGGAGCTGATTTCTTTCTGTCTTTCTTTTTTTGTGTAAGTGTCAGGGTGGCCAATGATTGGTTCATTTGTGTTGGAATATTTCAAGGCTAATTTAGCTCCCGTAATGAGAAATGTTCTTCGGTAGTTCATCCCCCTCAAGATCATGTAAGAATGTTTCCATGACAATAAAAGTTTTTGTTGCTTGTTTTGGTGTGTGATCCTGTAAAATATACTATGATGAAAGCTTCAGTTGTTTTGATTAAAAGGATGATTTATTGCTTTCATAACAAAACATCAATAGTGTAATCGGAATATAAACTTTGCTCAGCTTGAGCCTTATTATATACAACTTTTGATACTGAGTTAGGCAGTGTTCGAATTGTGTCAAAGCACTTGGGGGGTCCCCTAACCATCCCTCAAAAATAAAAAACATTGACGGAGCTGCCAGGACAGGCACCAATCACATGATAGTTTTGATCACAGTAAAATGTTGATAATCCATTAAAATAGATCCACATGTGGGAGAGACTGAATGATATATTTTTATATTTTTTGCAGTGACCTATGCTATCGATCTTGTTGTTATTTTTTACGTTGCATTGTAAAAAACACATTTCTTAAGATTTTGCCTAGGTTTAATGTCTTTCTTGATGAGATTTTGCTCATTGTAAAATCTCTTACATTTTTTGATAACAATAAGAATAAGTTTTTCAAAATGTATAAGTTTGAGTATGAGAATTTTTCTTACTTATTGAGATTAATTATTTATTAATTTATTTTCTCTAGTCCTTTGATGCTTCTTTGATATACTATTGTAATGCAGTGCTGTTCCCCCTTTTTGAATATTAATAAAAAAATCCTTGGAGCGAGTGAGGTAGAGGATGCGTTAAAAGTCAAAAGTGGCTCTCTATACAGTGCTGCCAAACCAGCCAGTCACCGTATGCGGCCTTCTCGTCAAAGTCGGAGCTCATGTTTGCGCAAAATAATCTCTGGGGAACGCGAAAGTTTTCTAAGGGAAAGAATAATATTCTTGGGGAAACACAAAAGTTTTGCGAAGGAACGTAATGTTCTTGGGGAGAGCAAAAGATGTAAAATATTTTCGCCCCCTTTCCTATTTTTTTCATCTGTGTGTCCTTTAACTGGCTCAGTAGGCTACCTTGTCGCATCTGTTTTGACAATGCAAGATAACAGCGTACGCTACATAAAGAAAGACTTGCATATCAAAATCATAGTAACTGTTGAGTTTTAAGATAAACGCTTTCAATATGATAGGATCCGCACGCTGCGACATCTCTGTACAAGTCTTCATTGAACACCATGTGGCGCGCTTGAGCATGCATGACATTTTCAGATAAAAATGTAGTTTTAATTTGCGTCTTATGAAATTTGGACAAATAACGGACAGTAGTGTTTTGTTTAAGCGTGATTAAATTGCCAAAAATATAATTTAGGGCTTTTAGTCTAGTTTTAATGAAAAACCATGGGACCCCCCAAGTTCATTATTTTAGACCTTATGAGGGGTCCCCATCAATTAAACCCTGGTGTTGGGTTATGATTTGCTATGCAATAAAGAAATGGATGCAGAAGCATAACCATGCGAAATGTCATCATCGAGGAACACACTTAATGTTCACTGATCATCTTAGAAATATCCCCCTAATGATGTGTCTGTAAATAGGACATGACTTTAGACTGGAGCACACTTATCCAGATCCTCCTAAGAGTTGCATACCCTGACACCTCTAAATGAGCGATCATTAGCATAATGTGGAACGCTGCTGCTTAGTGATTTCTTTTCATCAACCCCTGAGTCGCTTGTAATTAGCTTCCAGTTTCTAATACATTCTGACATCCTTCAGTTGTGCAATAGAAGCCATTATACTGTATTATCTCCCTGCCTGAATGCTGATTTGCATGCAACCTTTAATTTCAAACCTGGTCACTTTTTTGACCTGAGCTAATGGAATTTCTCATTCTCATTTAGCCATCGGCCCATTGTACACCGTCTCTGATGCTTTTTGTTGTTGTCAGTGACATTGTACCTGCTTATTGCATTATATTATAGAGAGATTAGGTTGATGTCAGCAGATCAGACGCATGTTAATTGCATATTGCGAAGACACGTGATTTATTTGTTTTTTATTAAGACACTAATTTCTGTCAGGACCACTGTCGTCAAATATTTAACAATAGCATATTTAAGGTTGGCGGTATGAAACTGTTTTGGGCAAACTCTCCGCCTGTCCATGCAGCCTTGCATGGACTTAGCGGGAGCGCGGCAATACATGTCCCCCCGCCTGGGGAACCGGAACACTTCATGATGCGTAACAGGATTAAATTAAATGATCCGACAGATACAGGCAGATATTGAGGAGATGGGGATGGAGGTGGGTTTTGAGTGCAGCAGGGTAGCTGCACCCGATGACCTGCCAGAACTATTGCTGCGCTTGATATATGTCATTTTCAAATGTGTCTATTGTCTATGCATTAAAAACCATGGCTGCTTTTTTGTTATAATGCTTTAAATAAGCGTACATAATTAAATTATTCAAGTTCAATGTCTTCTAGTTTCGTCTTCAATACATGTATGAATATGAATACTTATATCTAAAGCGACTTATAGTGCATTCAAGGTTTATTTGATCAGTATTTGTATTCCCTGGGAAATAATCCTATGACCTTTGTGCTGCAAACCCTATGATCATTCTCAGTTATTGACACTCAGTAAGTAATGTCAAGAATGGTTTACTTAAAAATGGGTCTTTTTGTTCTCCATTTGCGTCTGCTTGTTCTATCTTTTACCTTTCATATTTTAACTAGTTACTGTGAAATTATTAGTGAAAAGAACAAATCTTACACTAGTTTAATATGAATGGCATATGGTATATTTCCATGTATAATTCACTAAATATCGTGAGTCGTCTGTGGAAATGGCTGATAATAAATATAATTTCCAGCTGTGTCCCGCACACACTTTAAGAGTATTTTGTATGGTATTCAGCTTCCTATCTGTCTAAGCTAGAAGCAGCCCCGAAGCCTTGCTGTCTTATTCCCATTTGTCAGAGAACTAATTTCCCTCCGCAGCCAGCCGCCGTGTGCTCAGAGCGATCCAGAGGATATTGTCATGCATTGTAGTATTCAGCTCTTCTGCGTCAAAGCTTTGTCTCTCCACAGGACATACAGTAATTGGAGTTCTGAAAGATGATAACAAGAAATAAATCCAGCGGCTTCAGAACGCGGCAAGAGACCACAGGCGTGGGGGGTTGGAGAGACACGGAAAGAAAGGGAAGGAAAATGTTGTTAAAATTCATTGGACGAGAGAAGGTGGTGAATGATGAATGCATTTCACAGAACTGGCGGTCTCAAGGACACTCGGAGGTTAGGGTGTGTCTGGCTCAGTGTCAAGTTTACACTGACATCGGTGCAGGTATGTGTGTGTGTGTTAGAATGAAGAGCACTGGATCTACAGTAGGCAGACAGATTGACTTACCACTGTCACATGATCATTACCTCAAAACATTGTGCTGTTGGGACCGTTGGCCATCTGTGCTTTGAGTTACAGCCTGAACTGTTTTCTCGCGGGCCAGCGTGCGGGTGTGCGAGCGCAGTTCTGACCTTTGCTGCTGGCGCATTGTCTTACAGCAACTGGGAGGTTGTGAGTGTTTATCAACAGGAGCGCTTGTGTAAAGCTAGCCCATCTCAAACCGTGATGGATGAGCTCTGCGTCTATAAGGAAAAACATTAAGCTTGGCATTTGTATCGGGTTTGCAATAAAACAGATGAACGGTTAGTTTGCAAATCACACGCAGTGGAATTACGCAGCATTTGAGCGTTCTGTGGAAAGGCCATAAGTTATGCAACCTCCTCTATTTTGTTATTACTTTGTGTGTAGCATTACACACATTTTTTGTACATTATGTTTTCCCTTATTTTAAGAGAGAGAAGTGGTTGACTTATCACAGTAATTATATTAACGATATGTAGTTACATATAGAATGACATAATGAGTTTCCTATTTTAGATCATTTTCTTTACTATCGCCAACATTTTTTTGCATTTCTAAACACTTTAGGTTTTTATAGTACACACACAGCTACATGCTTGCATAAACACACTTCCCCCAAGGATATATGTGTCTGGGTCTCAGCAGTACCCCTCCCTGCAGCTGTACACCTGGAGAAGCTTCCATTCCAACACTTCAGTGAACCCAGACACCTGTTCACACCTCCACACACCGCTTACAACTCGACAACCATCTCACCCTACAGCACTGCGGCCGCGCAGACACATTCGAAATTCTCTCTAACATTCTCACGTGAAACGAATTGGATCACTTGACGTGTAAAGAAATGCATGTCGGTCTTGTGTTTTGTCTACGGTTCAATGTCAGATTTCATATTGTGTCAGTTGCTATATGGCGAGTGTAAGAACAGGTCAGACACGGGGAGATGACACCGCATAAACGCGTCTGTGAAATGCTGCCTGAAGTCTCAATCTAATTATGAGATTATGAGCATTAACGTTTCAATCATTAATCACGATGACCTCGATCTTTGACATGAACTCACTCAGTCAATATTAAAGATGTCAAAAACGGTTAATCACAACAAAATGATTTTAAGTTTGTTTTCACAGGCAGGGTCACAAATATCTTAGTTTTCCATTAAACGCATCTAAAGGTATCTTGACATGTAATTCTGACGTAATGACAAACACAATTCAGCTTCTGACCGTAACGTTGGCTCCTGAATTGTTATCGCTGACCACTCAAACTGTTTTTTCTTGATCGTGTGAGTTTCAAAAACTGCCTTTATTCTTAGCCACAGTCCCCTATCTTCTGTGAGATTACAAAAAGTGATTCCACAGACGAATGTTCCCTTCGGTCGAGCATCTGTCTGACAGGCAGACATTGATGGCCCATTCTCATTTGGCCCTATTGTTTTTACAGCACTCACAACACAGTAAACCCCATCACCTGTCTTACACTCTGACATGCAAAGCCTTTTGTGTGACAACAGTTTTCCCACATGCTGTTAATTTTAGTTCGGCAATCGGCTGTTTTACTCTTCAAGTGGCCATTTTGTTGTGTGTAGAGAAAACTAATGTGCCAACACATTTTGAGACACTAACGTACATCACTACACAGTATGGGCAAATATTGCCCCTTGGATATGTTCATTTAATAAAAGAGACCTATGTTCGGGTTAAACATTTATAAAGAATGTGGGATGGCCAGATGAGTGAAAACTCACCAGGCGCACATTCGACCACCTCAACTCGTGGCCACATGTAAGACCAAAACCTCGTTCTCTGTTTGTTGTGACACCTCCCAGAAAAAAAACAGAAGGTCTCATCTGCTCATAACCTTCTCCTGGTCCCACACAGAGGTGCTAGAAGCTGTTGAAAAGTGGCCAATCTCACTCCACCATATGCTTCTCTCTTACCCTTCTCTGGACCTGTTTACGGCTTAAAACAAAATGGATCTAGCAGAGCAAACAGAAACATGTGGAGGATAAGAGCAGAGTTTCAGAAAGCTACCACATATTGTAAGACTGAGTCTAAATGCATGTAGTCCATCCAGTTTTGTTAAATGAATAGTTTAATATACTTTAACTATTTCAATTGTATCTATAATTTGTCAAGAGGTTTGAAACAGGATGACAGCCGTGTGCTTTCAGTGCCGTTGAATGATTGAATAAGTGTAAAAAGAATGAATGAATGAATGAATGAATTGGTTAACAAATGAATGCTTCATGTTTGGTTCTCAGGGAAGGAATGTTCAAAGAAAGGCAATGAGAGCTCTCCAACTCTTAGACTCTTGGAGTAATATACTTTCTCACACTTGGTTGATCATTTGTACACAATGCTGCATATAAGCCTCGCCCACCACTATTGGAAGCCCAATTAGATTCCTATTGTCACAGGCCCGGCCTCAAGGCCTGCTTCCGTTCTTGTGTTTTGCGCTCGCTAGTTGCCTAGCGCTGCCGTATTCAGCTTGCTCATTAGGAGCTTTCTGGCATCTCGGCTCTCCATACAATTTTAATTCCTTTAGCTCGTCTCTGAATTGATGGGAAGGTCAGTTGGGGGATAATAAGCTCTCGTCTATGATTGGTGCTGGATATACTCCACGGTTCCTCAGTTACTCTCAAGGCCCAGGTGCCGTGGTACCGAGGGCTCTTAGGCACGGACGCCACATCAAAGCTAAATCAGCCTGTACCTAATTGGCAGGCTGATTTATTTTTCGGCTTGGGCAGCCACTTCTGCCCTCCTGTCAGAGGATCTGCTGTTTGGCTCCCCATGGCCCCAGTGAGTATGTGACTACGCATCTACCTTACCACATTAGCGCACTAGACACAAAGCACTTCTCCTGCCACATTGTAAATAAGAAGCACATCTGCTCATTAACGGTGTCCAAAACCCAAATTTTCTTTTCTATGGGTTAGAGCGGAATCCTGAAAGTGTCCCATAGCAACAGTCGCTTTGTCTTTTAGCAAAAGGCAAGTGCTCCCTTGATGGGTTCTGTTACACACCATGAAAAGTTTAAAGGAATAGTTCACCTAAAATGATAACTCTGTCATTATTTACTCATTGTTATGCCATTCAAAACCTGAATTATTGTAATTCATTGAATCCAAAACATGCCTTTTCTTAACTATAGTGAATGTGAATAAAATTGTGACAAAAATGTAAAGAAATAGTTCACATAATGAATTTTAATCCATAATTTATCCATAATCCATGCCACCCTAGTTGTTTCTGACTTTATTTCTTCAGCCGGACACAGTTTGAGTAGTTTTGAAAGATGTCCTGGATCTTTCTAGCTCGGTAATGGCATTGGACAGTTCTCCATTTTTGAAGCAAACAGTCCAAACAGTACATACATCTGTCATAAAACTAATCCATACAATTCCAGGGGGTTAATAAATGTGTTCTGAAGTAAAACAATAAAGTTTGTGAGGAAAATAATCACGATTTTGAACGTGTTTAGCCTAGATAGATCGTGTTAGACTTTGAATGTGTATAGATGAGAAAACAAAACAAAACAATCATGAGAGAAAAGAGAAAAGTAGGGATGTCAAATATGAATAATTTAAATTCTGATCTTAACAATGAATCAGTTCAGACAGTTCACTAAACACATTGAATGATTCGTTGACTAAATTATTCAGACTCAACTCGCTTGACTCAATGAATAAACTTTTTGTAATAATGTTCGACTTTAAATGTAACACTCTTTTATATCACGTTTGGTAGTTTTGGAACCCAGTTCCTTTTGTTATATGGGAAAGAGTGGCCAGAAGAATAGTCTTAAAAAATATTCCTCAGATATAAAATGTTTAGAGGTTTGGAATGATATTAATCCAAGTGAATGATAACTCAGTTTTTGGGTGAACTCATTCTTTTAATGTGAAAAACATTTCAGAATGATGTATGTCACCACATACAAATTTACCTCTTTCTCTGTTTCTGTGAAAACAAGTGATTTTTGGTGAGAGTGCAGCATATGGACTAAACAGACACGGTGATCTTTGAAAAGAGAGGGCAGAAGAAAAGCTCTAACCTTTATTAGGCAGCCGTCTAATGGTGGGCTCTCTGGAAGAAAGGGCTGAACAGAGCATGGCCACATGAAAGAGAGTAGAATAAAGAGAATCTTTAATGTGAGACTGAATGTACAGCCTGGACAAACCCCATTGTAACCAAGGCAACCGAAATGTGTCCAATGGTTGTCAGTCATTATGTCACGTGTCTTCCATCACAATGTGTTTGGAGGATGCCATCAGACCGAAAAAAATTCCATCCCGTTTCTTAGTAATGGCACATGTGCTTTCAGCATTAATAACAACCTGTAAATAAAATATTATTTGCTTAAAGTGTGAAAAAATTATGGTTTGTTGTACAGTTTATGCACTTTTTATGTGCCGTAAAGTCTCCAGAGACACATCCTAGCAATTTCATTTCAAGTCTATGATGCATTTAAAACGGGTTTGTCAGGAACAATGCGAGCAGAACTATCGCTGATGCTCATATAAACAGAGATTCACTGAGGTAAACACATGCAAACACACGTGCAAACACTTGCATACAGCCACATGTGCAATTTGACGTCTGTGTGTTCATCTTCTTGTATTGTGGAAAACCAATTGTTTCTGTTGGCCTCTTTCCACTGGGGATTATTTTCCACAGTTTCAACATCTGCTTACCAGTCACGTCTGCTGGAACAGCAAATTATCTGTAAATCTGGCAGTGTCCGTGCATAATCTGGACTTTTAACAAATTCGAAATGAGGATGAACTGGCAATTTGTAAGGGTACACTGGGAAATAATGGACGGCAAGAGTGAGAAAACGGAAATCCAACTTAAACTAGGTTAAAGGAACGGTTCACCCAAAAATGAAAATCCTGTCTTTATTTACTCAACCCCAATTTGTTACAACCCTGTATACATTTCTTTGTTCTGATAAACACAGAGAACGATATTTGGAAGAATGCTTGTTACCAAACAGTTCTTTGCCACAATTGACTACCATCGTAGGAACATTTTATTTGTAAATTTCTTTGTTCTGTTGAACACAAATTAAGATATTTTGAAGAATGTAGGAAAGCAAACAGTTCTGGGGCACTTTTGACTACCATTGTCATTTTTCCTACTCTGGTACTATGGACCCTTTCTGAAGCTTAATATGGTTTAATGAAGGAGGAAATGTGCTTGTTTATGTTGTAACCAGTTTTACAGGGAATGGTTGACTGTTTATGATCACTGTCATGGATGATGGCGTTTTGTCACGCTCATCTTCACGCTTGGTAACGTCAACAGCTCGATCTACCACAGAACAAAAGGAGAAAGGGAAGTGTGGTAGAGGGATCTTGTGTGCCTTTGCAACGTTCTCCCTCAACGATCGAGATAACAATCAGGCAAATCCGCATCTTGCCATAATCAGGCAGTACTTATACATGTATATTTTTGCCTGGCTGCAAAAGAAGAGGAGGGCTTCTTATAAACACCCAAAAAGAGCTGCGCCTCCCACCCGTTTTCTGTCTGCAGGTAAGAAGCCACCTTCAACTTTCAGTGCTTGTGCAGGAAATTGCTTTTTTTGCTGCAAGGGTTCAAGGGTCATCCCATTCCCAGTGGGTATTTCTTTTCTAACACCAAAATACATCAGGTATTATAGCTTCTACAAGAGGGCTCGGATCATTCCGCTGTCTCTCTCTCTCTTTCTCTCTTCTCCAACTTTAAATTCCTTCCTGGGCCTCTGTACCCCCACAGCCTCGGCTGAATGAGAAATCAGCATCTCTATAAAACGCCCTTTTACGCCTGACCCCCCCTTCTGTATTCAACCCCCCCCACCCCAATAACCCCTTATTGGCCTCTTCTCTGAAGTTAGGAATCCATAGGAGGTTTATTTAAGATGCACTGAGCGTGAGAACGGCAGGGTTGGGAAAATCCATCCGGCCATGCTGAATGGACGGCATAGAAGCATCGTGCCGTCATTCCAGAATCGGACATCTCCGTGGTCTTTTCTTACACACTCCCAGCACAACTGGGTTTGTTCTCAGTCAGCTCGAACAAAACCAGCTGTCGCCCATACAGAAACGCCATTGCCGCAATGCCGCTTTCCCCAATTGAGCCTTTCTGTGGTGTCACTGGAGGTCTTTTGTCAACATTTGTTGTCTGTAACTTGTTTCATGATTTGAATATATTAGATGTGCGATAGTGGTGTGTGTTTGAGTGACAGATACACAGAAGCAAGAAGCTGGCCGTAGAAGTAGAACAGAGGGGACAGATCACATGCTTTCTGTGAGGTTTAGAGAATGCTTAGTTACTGGGCATGAAAAGAGAGATGCTCGCACAATGAGTCCCAGCAATTTTATTCACATCTCCCCTCATTTGGATTTCCTACCAAGATTGCAGCTGAGACCCTGTTAGAATACCATTAGAGAAAATGAGCAAAAATAGCAAGGACAGTGTTGTTTTTTTCCCATTTTCCAAACTAAAGCTTTGTGACCCGCAATGAGGTCCAATTCAGCCATCACGGATATGAATAATGCATCATGAATTTTATTTATCAAGTCAGTTTTTCTCACTGTTTTAGACTAGTTAAAATATTCATGTGAAATATTAGCATTTCAAATTTTACTGTCTTGGCATCTTTGGGTAGTCAGTTTTAGTGTCAGAGGTGCTTGGGTGAAATCTTTGACCTAATCCATCATCTGACCCTAGACTTGCAAGATGATTTTACTGTAGTGCTGAAATATATGTATTAAAGGGATCATTCTGTCATCATTTACTTACCCTCTTGTTATTTCGAACCTGTATGGCTATGTTCTGCAGAACAAAAAAAGACGATATTTTGAGGAACGTTGGTAACCGAACAACGGTGGCATCCCAGACTTGGTTTTGTGTCCATACAATAGAAGTGAATGAGTACCACCGTTGTTCGGTTACCAACACTCCTTAAAATATCTTCTTTTGTGTTCTGCAGAAGAAAGAAAGTCATAAAGAGTAAATGATGACAGAATTTTCAGTTTTGGGTGAACTATCCCTTTAACCTATCCAACAGTGCTGTTTTTTTAACTACACACAAAATGTAGTATTATTAATTTATTGTTTGCTCAGCACTGACATTTTTGCTCAATTAAACTCTAACTGTAGGTAAAAATGTGTTATAGGTAATATAGATAATAATCATTAAGATTCAGTCATTAAACTGGAATTGCTATATTAATAATTTAAAAGTATGTGAATTTATGGATGCAGTAATGATGTTTATATCCTGCATATTTATAAATTGGTGTATTCACAAAGCTTAAACTCTAATTTGTATCTTTTTATTAAACAAATGACTTTGAGGCACAAACTCTCATTCAAATATCCTGTGATTTCAAACGTTCATATAAATAATTAATTTACAATTAACATTAATAAGCATTTGAATGGGTGCACTATGGCATACATATTGAATACTGTGAGTTTATAACTGTGATGTGTTTAATTTTTCTGGTTGTTCTTTGTTGTGCTGATTTCTTTAATTACTTGTTTTTCTTTAATGATTGGTGGGTTTTTTGCATTGCTTTACTATCAATTTATTAATTTAATGTATTTGAATATTATTACTGCTAAATTCTTAGGGTTAGTATTGATGTGCACCAATGAATCTAGGTTTCAACTAAATTCAATTGAATACAATCTTGTTTTAACAAAGGACTAAGAAAATGTATAAAATAGGGCTAGACTAAAACCCACAGTCCCTTTAACTGCTACACTGAGACAGCTTTATACGTTTACCGGAGCATACCCAGAGAGATTTATAGCATTCCTTCCCTTTACAGACAGAACTCATCCTTGAGCAATGCCCCAGTCTTTCCTACGCACCTTTGATAGTGCACCTATACGATGGCCACCTTTTTCCCATAACACCAGTTTTGTGAACGAAGCAGTCAATGAGACTAACCTGCATTTAACATGTTTGAGAAATATATTAAAATTGATATGACAGTAATCCTCCCAACAATGTACAGTGTATTGCCCCCTCCCTGTCGTTTTTTTCCGCAGAATGTGCTCAGACATGCCAGTCAGATGGCAGACTTGCGGAAAATGTGGAAAAACAGCTCCCATACGCACTGTCCCATTTCTCCCTGCATAACTCTTGATCCTTCATTAAACATTTCATGGCTGACAGATACTGAAGCTCTAGCCTTTTCACTGCCACTATGTCAGAGTAAAACAATGCTGATGTGCTTCGGTAGACATGTATATTAATGATCTATTAAGTAAAAGCAACATTGACAATAATAGGTTTACAGTATATGCCTGTGGCCATAGACACAGTGTCTGATGTTATTGATTTTATTGATGTATTTTCTGAACGCTTATTTAACTCTGCAGCAACTGCTCCTGGTGTGAACCGGGCTTTGATATGCTGCTGCTTGTTGGCCACAGAACTAATGAATGAAAATCACGTTGTGTTCATTTTACTTAGAGTGAAAACAAAGTGTTCAACATATATACATTTACTACAGATTTACTGTGGTGCATGTGTTTTGGAAGACGTGGGAAATAATTTTCAGTGACACTAAGTGTTTTCTTCCTTTATAAGCACAAATTGGTCAACAAAAGCTGTCACGCTTTTGTCATCAATGGTAATAAACAACATAATGATGTTTGGAATTGTGGCGGTATGATCAACCAGTTTTAATTTAAAACACTGGACCGATGGTTGATCGCTCAGAAGCCAGAATCCACAATGCACTTCAGACATGAATATCATTTGGCTACACATTTTAATATGTCACAGCAGATTCTTCGTCTGAAAATGATGTGCATCCGCCATGCCTAAATACACACAAGTTGCCAAAATGAACAGTTATGAATCATGCCAAAATAGACATTTCCGACCCGCAAATGTCCACAAGCTGCCAAGTAAGTGTATATTTTTCTGAAATTATGCAGAGTGAGGCGAGACATTATTTCGAATATGTACAGAAAGGTTCATTTTGATTCAAACTGAGGGTGAATTTGATGGGCAATGATTGGGTAGGTTGGAGGGTCACAGGTGTTTTAACCAACAACAGGCAGGTTTGGCTGAATGGTAGACAGATGCTTCCGTGTCAGAGCAATACAGCTGACAGGTGGCTGGACTGGGCTGAATTAAACTTTCAGAATTCAGTCATAGAGAAGAAACAAGATTTAGGCTGCTAATGACCATTTTTGATGCACAAAACAAAAGTATTATTTATAAAGAGTCGTCCTTTAACAGCAGTGTACTTGACAAACTCATTTAACCAAAATTGCTGTGATGCATATCTTCGCTGTCCTCAGATGTCCAATGTTGTTGGATGTTTTTGAGGAAATGGCAACAATTTTGTTTTTAAATGATTAAATACTGTGTTGTCAAAGTGGATAAGCACATAGCCTAGTATTTTTTATTGTTTAGATATTTGCAAAACTCAGTGAAAAACAAAGGGTGACTGATTTATGTCAAAAAATAAAAATCACGAAATATGGAGATTTATTCGTTTTTTATTGTGGTTGTATTATTATTTGAAATTAGTTTTTATTTCTTAATTCTCACTTATTTTTATTTTTTGTTGATTTGTTAATTTTGTTTAGTTTAAGTTTTTGAAATCATTTTCTAGCCTTTTTTACTACAATTTAACAGAAAAGTTGTATGAGATTTAATAAACTAATACCATTTAAATGCAATGAGTTTCTAAGTTAAGAATATGGGTAGTTGACAAATTCATGGTGTGACATAGCAAAAAAACTAACAATGAAGATAAAATTCTCTCATGCTATTTTATTATATACATATACATATGAATATTAATAATGTAAAATAATATACTATTAACAGTTTGTTTTCTAAATTTTGCTGTCACACTATAGGACACTTTACATAATAACTGTAATGTAGACATGATAAAGCTTCTCTCTCTCTCTCTCTCTCTCTCTCTCTTCTCATGTGACTGCATAACAGCAAAGTATTGTGCATGTTTGAGTGTGCCTGCATGTTTACTACACACTAGGTCAATGTTTGCATGTGAGTGTGTGTGTACTTGAAAATGTGTAAGACCTTGTCTCTTCTCATTAACTGGATCCATAACCTGCTCTAGTGGAACAAATGGGGTTGTAGTTTCAACTTGCCCCATTCTGACAAATGACTTATTCTCCTCATCCACTGCCTCCTGCCTGCCCGAGGTGCTGAAGTGACAATGATGCAGGTATTCTGTGTCTCAGCCAGCACAGCTTTGAGGTTTTCAGAAAGATCGCAAGCATGGACACCCCCAGGTGCATTTACGTCTACTCGCACACACAAACGAACACAGATGGAGGGAAAATAGGAACATGCACACAAAAGGAACACAAAATAAATACTGAAGAGTGAAATCATCTTTTAACAGCTGCACCTCTGTAACAGCTCACTCAAGTTCATGGATCCAAAGAGCAACAAACAAACATGCGTGCGCACACACACACAGAAAGCGTGCATACTTAACATATCCAGTTGCAATCCAGGCCCTTTCTGTCGCACCTGAAGCACATCAAGATTTAAACAAACATTCTCTCTTTTGATTGGTACGGTTTTGAAGAAAACCACAAGATGTTAAATAATATCAGTTTGTTTTGCCTGGATCTCCAGGGAGTTTTTTGTTTGTTCTTAGCTGGCCCTTAATCTCCCTCTCGTCAACCCAGATTTGCTGCTTTTGACACTCTGCTTTGCAGTGGCACAAATTCGGCCGACAAGCTGACAAACCGGGTCAAGGTGTAAAGTGATCTTGCACCTGTGGCTCTTTTGTTCTTCCAGCACGCTTTATAAGCATACAGACTGCTTTGACTGTAAGCTTTGGCTTTTTGAAAGCACCTCTAAATTATTTGAAATATGTGCAGTGTATTGTTTTTTTTTACATTGCACATTTTTCACTGTTAAGCATAGTACAGATACTCTTTTGTAGCTCAGGAGACTAAGTTATATTGTTATAATGTTTCCTCTTAACTTGTTAAATTGAATTGTTAACATACAGAAAGTACGTAAAGCTTTGGGGGTTTATATAATAGCTCAGGTCTTTGCGTAATAGAAGAATTGAATGAGAAATGTTTGAGTTCATGAAATTGCAGATTTTGGTGTCTTGGCAAATCTGAGCGCAGTTTGTGACCTCTTTTCTTTTCTTGGCTTTTGCATCTTTGTATGGATAGAACAGTGGAGAGTGAGACAGGAAATTATGGGATGAGAGAGAAGGAATCGGAAGCGGGAAAGGACCAGGAGCCAGGATTCGAGCTCGGGTCGCCGGAAGTGCTGCTGCACAATATGTCGGCGCACAATCCACTGGACCACTTGGTGCCAACGGCCTCTTTTGAAACTACATGAGACAGGGATTTAAAGGTATGGGATTTGTTTTTCAGAAGGGGAGGTTAAGGAAACGTTTCCAAAAGTTTCTATTTCATCTCATTTCTGTTTAGGAGAAACAATTGAGACATTGCGGAGATCTCATTTGTGATTTTAATTTCCTATGGGTGCATAGTTGCTATGCTCCACACCAACCTTCCGGCCCACCCCACCCTTAACCCACTACCCTGAGCACCTCCATGTTGTTAGAAGATATCCACACTGTAACCTAAGATTTCGTACCTGCCACAGTGTTGCCGCTGAACAAAGAAAAAAGAGGAAAAAGAAAATACACGTCAAGGCTTGTTCTGCAAGCCTGCTATTCTGACACACACAAAGACAGCACTCATCCAGGCTTTGTGTTAGGGATTACTAGAGCAGATATGCTAAATCCAACCAAACTGAGATTATGGCTTCTGTCTTTCCCAGACACATCGCACCATTTACAGGTACTGCCCTGTAACTTATTTACCCCTTCACTGCAGTTAGAGTCATTTCTCAATCACGGAGACGATGTCCATGAAAAGAGTCTGGACACTAAATCTTTCTGCTGGCATGGTGGAGGGGTATTACTGACAATATACGTGGGTTGGTAGGCGGGGCTGAAAGAACACATAATGTGTAACTGCTGACTAGTAGTATTAGTTTCTTTTGAATGATCGTGTCTTACCCGTTTGAATAGAAATGTGCCTCTCCCTACATGCCCTTTTAGAAATTTGAGTTTATGTTGTTGTAAAAATCATGTCGTTTAAATCCCCAGAAGGATTTAAGTGAATGCGGCATTCATGTCAATAGCGAGGCAGAGCTGGTATATGTAGTGCTTAATGAATGTAACATTTGTAAGAACTTAATACAAAATAAACTTAAAGTCATATTAGGTCTATGCACGTTAAATTTAACCTCTACCTTCTTTGAAACCAGGTTTAGGTAGTTCAGGTTTAGTGCCAAAAAATGGAAAATAAGAAAATCAAATGACCTTAAAGGGCTTTTGCTTTTTCACATTGTTTGAGGCCTGATTTGGAAACAATTTTACAATAAAGTGACTCACATAAGTGAAGCATGCCTTTTCTCATTTATTCTTTCTGAAGCATTAAATGGGCCGCTTTTGATAACTGGCTTCCCAATTCTGGTCACATTCATTGTCACATTACTTACAAAAAAGTATTTTTGGCAATTTCAGCCTCCACCTGGAGTTCATCAGGTAGACCTGACAAACAATTCATGAGGCTGATTTAGTGTATTGGGTTTATTCATGGCATGAAACCAGAGTTGAGAGGTTATCAAGAGGAGCACAAGCTTGACTGAACACATATCTTTCATTTTAATAAATGTATTTGCACCTCAGATGAACTTTTACAAGTTTGTTTGGCAAAGGTGGTGAGGACGTAGAGAGATGAGGTGCTTTTAATGGTATGGCTTGCCAGTGTTCTTCTTTTGTCTATTACTCTCAAACACACACACACTCCTCATGTATGTCTCTCTCTTGCTGTTTTCTTCTATGGTTCCATTGGTTGCCTTTTAAAATTGTATTTTATTCTCCTTTTTATGAGGGAGCCTCATTGCTTGTCAGTTTCCTCGGAGTGATTGAAGGCTTCACCTTTATGTCAGTTAGCTGCATTGTGTTAAAGGATTTGCAGGTGCAAAGGGACGCCTTCATGAATGGAGTAAAAGGAAGGGGGTGCTTGAGTGTGTGTGAACCAACAAATGACAGCAAATTTGTTTTAGCCATTATTTCGAGTTTTTTAAAGGGATAGTTTAGCCAAAAGATAAAAGTTCTGTCATCATTTACTCTCCATCGTGTGGTTAAAACCCTGTTCATGTCCCTTTCTTTTGTAGAACGCAAAAGAAGATATTTTGAGATATGTCTTAGTTGTTTTGTGTTCACAATGGAAGTCAACGGGGTCCATTGTTGTGTTAATATTCTTCAAAATATCTTCTTTATGTTCTGTAGAAGAAAGTCATATGACACCAAAGTGAATAAATGATGACATAATTCTTATTTTTGGCTGAGCCACCCCTTTAAGTAGGTGCTGTGATTAATTGTTGGTTTGTAGTTAATATTCATACAGTACATTCTGCCTAAGTTATACAAAATATTAAAATGTTTGATCATTTCAACTTGCATTAACCTTTGCAACAGGGTTGAAGTCTGAAGGGGGAGTTTGACAAATGTAGTCAACACTGCTGTGTAAAAACTGAGAAAAGGGAATGAGCCCTCCAGTGACATCCATCATCTGATGAAATCTTAAGAAACGCCTTTGACTGAAGTGAGTTGAGGTCTTTCTATCAAACAATTCAAGAACAGTGAAGATTCATTCTCCAGCCGTTTACTTAGCATCTCTCATACTTAATGCTACAAAAGCAGCCAACACCTTTCTTAAATATTGATAGAGATGCAAGGAAGAGGCAAGTATGGACAGCATCTGCAGCCCGGGCAGTTTCTGGCTGGCAGCAATTGAAGTCTGTGACTTTCTTATCTGTAGCTGCTGTGTGATTTCAAATTTCCTCTGTGTGGGCTGAGACGGCTGAAAGCTCAGGATTTATTTTCAGAGCTCCATACTGACAGATATTGGCAGGAATGCCGATGTGTCACAAGAGCAGCTGTTTACACACTCGTGTGCAGACACATACATGATGTCATACACACATTTGCACAGATCAATAGGTTGAATCGATAACCTATTTAGCAGGAAATGATTTGTTGGTATTAGCCGAACACACATTTTACCTTCTCCTCCACCTTTTTGAGACTCTGCCTTGCATGGTCTGGGGATGTGTTATAGCGTTCCTCCTCTTGCGGTTGGAGTGTGTGTGTGTGTGTGTGTGTAAGCATACATTCCTTTGCCAAATGGAATAAAGGTGGTTCTTAACTGTGAGTGGAGGAGTTTAGATCAAGGCACTGCACTGCTAAAACAATATAACTTGCCAAACAGACAGATATAGCAGAGACTGCTTGTGCAGATCACCTTACCATCAAAAAAAATAAATAAATAACCAGAGTGACTGACTGCTGCAGGAAAAAAAAAACATGTGTTAACCATCTGGATAAGTTGTAGCAAACGCTATGCATCCTGCCGTACGCTTAAGACAAAGGATTCATTTTACTGCCTGCTAAGATTTTGCCAGTCTAATTTTTGCATTCAGGGTCGACACTGCTGCTGTCTGTTTGTGTTGACACGAACACACTGGAATGGCCTGTGGTTACATAACATTATCCATCCTGCTTTTTCTCAGCTCTACAAGACCTAAGCACTAAGTGGGCTGAGAATATTTCTGCCGCACCGCTGTGTTTGAATTGGCATTCTGCTCCAGCTTCGCCGAGAAGGCCATCTTGGCACTACAATACCCAAACACTTGTTTTAAACTTGTAGCGTGTTGCCTGAATACCAATCCAGGGGAATTTGTATTGGCCTGAAGGTCGAAGCGCCCACACTTTACTTGTTTTGGATAACAGAGTCCTTTTCAAAGGGATTTGCCAGGTATTGTTTCAGTGAGATTTTTTATTCATGTCATGGAGGAACCCTGGATTCGATGTTTCCCACATGGCAAGAATAAAACAGCCTCCATCTGGGAGGGAAAAGAAATCCGTCGTGTTATAGATGTCCTGCTTAACTCTTAGAGATGCCACATATCTCGAATTAGCAAGAACAAAGTTTGGTAGATTCCTTAAACATCAAAGTCACTTTCAGTTGTTTAACCCAGTGTTTCCAAACAGTGAGGTGGTGAAGATCTAGTCTAGTCTCTATATATAGTGTGTTTAATTAAAGTTTGTGGCGAGTAGACTAGACTGCATGTTGAAACAGGAGAGAGAATGGTAGCGTGGCCTAAAGGCAACTGTGAGTCACTGGTATTATTTTGGCAATGGCAGTCGAGTTGGGCTTGTGCCTTTCTGTTTCAGCAACTTTTCACCCGAGCCAGTTTCTGTTTCTCAAGGCGTTCTCGCTGCTCTGCCCTGATAAATACACAAGGCAAGAAAATATACTCATGCTGCAGATACTGTATAGTCTGAAAACGTTAAGAGCATTTGGGGTACGGTAATAAAACATGACTGCTATCTGCCAGCATAATTGCACTGGCATATGACACTACTTGTAATAACAAGGACATCTGCAACAAGTAGCTGCTATTTAAAGGTGCGCTGTGACTTACGGTATCAGGTTGGTCCGGTTCAACGTCATACCATTGTCAACAGACGCTAGAATAAAGCCATGTCACTCATCAGCACATCGATTCTCTGAATTCTGTTGTAATCAGGGGTGTAGTAATGGGTTAAAGATAATTTGGTGTTATTCGCCCAGTAGTCCATGCACGATGAAAGGTAAGAAAGCGCTACTGTAGCTTTAGCATGTTACTGCTGGTTATGCGTCTGTTCTGTTTACAGTCGTGATGAACAATTAAAGGGATAGTTCACCCAATAGTGAAAATTCTGTTATCATTTACCGTCTTGTCATTTCAAACCTGAATGACTTTCTTTGTTCTGCACAACACAAAAGAAGAATTTTGAAGAATTTTGGTAACCGAGTGGCCGTACCTATTTACTTGCAATAGAAATTATAATTGTCTTAAGTGAATGTTTAATAACCAACATTCTCAAAATATTGTTTTAATGTCCATTTTTGGGTGAATTATTCCCTTAGAAGAGTCATAAAGTTGTTGTTTTATGTATTTGTCTCTATTTGCATTGTGGGTGATAAATACTGGGAAGATATGCATGCGCCCATAGTTATAAAGCCTGCTCTGCCCCTGATCACAATACTTGGTCAAATCAGAAAATATTCTGATCTTTGTTACTCTAACGCCATGCAAAAATAATTGTTATTTTAATCTTTCATATTTTTCAGCCAAGCCGTTGGTTGATATGCAAAGCATGTGGGGGTCTCGGATGGAGTTCAGTAGCCTATTACATCTTATTTTTCAAATGCAAATCTTCAAGTCGTCTTCCGCACATTTAGATACATCTCAGCGGGGAGCTAACTGTGCCACAAATTACTTTCACATGCTTGTCATTTAGTGCGAGAATTCCCTTTTATGTTGTTTGTAGGTTTTACTCCATCTTAAACAGTTCCATTGAAGAAGGCAAGCTGAAGCAATCACATTGTAATTTTACTGCAAGTGATCAATAATAGTGTAATTTAGCTCATCGGAACTTTGCCTTTGAGTCAGGAAGGCTGGTAGGATATCTGTAAGTCATTTTCTAGTAATCATTTGTCAGTGGATTTAAATTCTTCTGGACCTCCACAGTGACATTTAAGCAGCATGTTAATGACTCAGAGTGCATTCAGTATAAACTAGTTGAACATCTCTCACTAAACTCTTCCCAGCCCACATGACATTTTAATCCCTGCAAATTATCTATTGTTACTGTTATAATAGCTAACGCTTAACTGCTTGGTTAATGTATCCTTATAAAGACAGCTAAACAACTCCAAACTAAACCCATTTTAAATATATATACAATTTATTGGATCAAAACAATAGTTGACCATATATTTAGCAGAATCCAAGATGTTTATCGTTAAAAAAAAATATTTGTACTGCCCTGATTAAGCTATTTTACATAACAGTTATTTATTATATATATAATAATATCATTTTGTGATATGTCTCGATTTTTACCCCTTTAGTTTCATATCCCTGCTGTCCTTCTGAAACCTTGTATCGCCATATTTCCATTTTTTTGCCATGAATCATTGTTATTAGTAAGTGTTTGTTACTGGGTTTTACAAATAACTAAATTTAACCATTTAAAAAGTACTTTTCATTTCATGAAAAGCATGACAAAAACAGGAATTTGGACAACCGATGATTCTGAAGGACAGCAACGATATACAACTATTACAAAAATCAATATTCAAGTATGAAACCAAACCAAAGGGATATAACCTTGAAATTGTAAATGGTTTGTTTATTCATGAAAAATGTTAAATTTCATTGCCCTTCACCAGTTACGTGAGAAATTCTATTTTATCTTGTTAACTTGCATTTGAACACGGTATGTTTGTTACTAAGTTGATGAAATTCTTCTGAGGTGGGACTACTTCTTTAGGTGGATGAACATTTTTGTGACATGGACATAAATCTTGTGGGTGGAGTAAACATAACTTCCTTGAAAACAATGTTTTATAGATATATATACACTACATCATCCCTTCAACCTCCCATCTGAAAATAACCAGAATTACTCCCTTAACAGATTTACAGGTTATGATATGAGTTAACAGATTTGATATAACATTGTACAGAAAGGGGTGGTAACCAATTGTATCACTCACATTTATAATGTGAAGTGCAATGGATAGACTTTCAAAATCACTTGCCTGACATAGTTCTGCTAAAAGTGTATTTAATCTAAATGCATTTCCCTGATTTATATAAATGGAAGAAAGACTATGAAAGATTGCTTGGCAATTGACTGCATGCCACAGATGTGGTATATAGTTGCAGTTGGGTTGGCAATAACCCAAAATAAAAAACTATAAGGCTGCGTATACAAAAACTCCTGATTCTGAATTCAAATACGCATTTAAAAAAGATTTTACTCTGTTGAGATCAAATAGAGTAGAGCTGAGTCTAATTGATTCAATTACATGTCTAATCCATATCAAGCACATGTCGAAACAGCGGTGTATTAAGCATACATTTTGCTGGTGGCGAGCGGAAAGAACTTTTCTCATCAAAGTATGCAAAGTATGGGCAACTCCCCATTCTGTTTCTGTTTCTTGTTTGCCTATAATTAAAAGTGATTTTATCCAAATTGTTATCCTATATATATTGCTACCGACCAGTACAATTGCTTTGAAATTATATCCGCTATTCCACCTATACATAAATTTACAGCATTAAACACCTGAGCCACTGTAGAGCCTCTTAAAGTGTTGGTTGTTATTTAGAACCTGCATACTTCATCTGAGGGCTCAGAGCCAAATACATCGTTTTTGTCCATTGCAGCTCTCAGGGCAGCTGCCATCTTCTGTCTGCCAGACACTGAAACTGTGAAGAATCATGAAGGGTCGATAATTGGCCCGCAGCTGTAGTCATTTTCACTGTGGAGCTCTGGCCTCTGACTGGACATTACAAAAGGAAAAGGACTTACCCCTACAGCTGTGCATACAAGACCACTTCATAGGACCCTCTTCCAATCTAACAACACACCCATTAGAAACTGACATGAACCTGACATGAATCACCACCTAGTTGCTTGTTGATTCTTATCTCTGTACGCCACATGTTGTTTATGATGATCTCTGTGTTTAGAAGCACAGTTGTGTGTGAGATTTATTTTGTTTTTTTAATACAGTTAAATGTGTTCTGACAGATGTGTTACTACTTTAGTAGATAGATATTTTGAAATGATTAATATAACATTGTAAAAATTAATTTGAAAAATTTGAACATCCTACAGGTACACACTGTAGATATAGGCTACTACACATATGCAAAAATTACATTCTTATAGATTAGTATAAATAATAAGAGAAACCAATGTCTTTATAATGGAAAGTAAAAGTCCTTTGTATAAAAAATGCTTTGCCATTAATGGTTACTATGGCAACAAAGATGACAGTAGCCATTGTGTTGAGTACTCATGTTGAACACTACTTTTCGCCATGAGCACAGTGTTTGAGAATCTACTACAAGAAGCATCACAACAACAGAAGGAAATATATCTCTACACAAGTCATTTGCTAGCTAGTTTCCAAAAAAAAATGTTAATGTAGTGTTGTCATTTGGGTAGTTGACAAATTAGCCGCACATGTGTCCTGTGGTGTGACATAGCAAAAATTTACAAGGAAGATAAATCTCTCTTACACTGTTTTAATTATGACTGTACATATTAATAATATAAAATAATATATTATTAAGAGGTTGTTTTCTAAATGTTTGCTGTCATACCATAGTACACATGATACGGTTTATTTGTCAACTTCCCATATCTGCCAATGGCCAGAAAACTTGTAAATTATTTATGTACATGTATACTACTGGTTATTTTGCACTTCGTGTTTATCTATTATCGATATTATCTATCTTTTGTCAATTTTATTGTTTTTCTCTTTCTATTGGGCTTTTTATCGGGGCATTTGTGACAACACAGGTCAATGTCACTTCAGACACATCAGTCTTTTTCTTTATGTAAAAATATATAGGCCTATCGGTTAACGCAAAGAATATTCACATATGTTGCCACATGTCCCTTTGAAACCTTGTATCTCCATGTTTTGTAATTATAATTTTTTGCCATAAATCCTTATTATTAGTCACCCTTTATGTTGGTCAATGGGTTTTGCAAATGTTTACAGTTTTTTTTTCATTTCCTGAAAAACAGCCAATTTGGACATACAAGGTTTTAGAACGACATCAAGCGCCAATATTAACGTTTATTCCTTAAAGCCGCAGTGTGGGATTTTAGCGACCACTAGCGATGAGTTTGAGAATTGCAACCAATCCTCCGCTCCTCCGCTCACCCCTCCTTTTCAAAGCACGACGGTGGTGGCCGCCACAGTACAAAAACATTCTTTCTACACTTACAAGGAAGAAACTTTACTTCTTTCGGAGGTTATGCCCATTTGTAGCTAAAGCTATCACACAACAGTTTTTATTTACATTGCTAAAGTTGGATTATTTTTGGGTTTTTGCCAATCTCATATTAATCTTGAGTACCTATAGAGTAGTATTGCATACTTCGTATCTTTGAAAAGTATTTAGTTTGATCCCATTTATAAAAGATAGATACAGCTTTACGATTGTTTCCGAAAACATACGCCGCGTGCGGGGGGAAGGGGTAGGCTGAACCAAAGCACGTGCGCACCCATTGTCAACAAAACACAGACATCAGTTTCACTCCCCGCATGGGGTTCATGTCCGGCATCTTTTAGCGCAGGGACGGCTCCATGTATCAGTTTCAAACGATCTCCAAATCACATTATATCCGCAGTTTATATAACATTCATCACCCAAAAGTAGTTAACAAACAAACATCTGAACTTCGCGAACGTTTGCTCTCTCTCTTTCTCTCTCTCTCCTGCTTCCGGGAGAATTGTCCAATAAAGGACTAAGAAAAAATTGTTAAGATACAGTTTTATATGTTCGAAAAAAATAATCAGAAACCTGTACAATCACTGGGGGAGTGTATCAAGCACAGAAATACAACGTAATACGCCCAACTCGTTTTTTGACAAGTTGACCATGTTAAGCATGAGAAGACAACATGTTTAACATTGTAAAGAAGTCGGAATGCATGACACACCGTTGCAGGGCCGCTTTAAGATTCAACTATGCATTACGTTGCAGTTCTAACCATGTGCCCTAATCCTTGTTTTGCGTAATAACTCGGCAGTTGAGCAATTACAAATCATGACATTATGGCTCTACTGGATTTTGCCTAATAAAAAGATCTATGTCTGAAAGGCTTATTTCCTTAATTGTATTGTATAATCTGGTAGAAAATGGAATACAGCGAAAGCAACTTAAGTCTGGAACAGGACTTTTGTGATACACATGTTTTTTAACCCTTTTGAAACTGCCTATGTAGTTTAAGAGCCTACTTTTGTAATGCACCTTACACCAACTTGCTGACGTGGAAGTTATATTCATTTTGATCATCTCTATTTTGCCTTTGGGATCATTTTAATTGCAGACCGTACTTGCCTCTAAGTGCAAAGCAGGAATTAAAAGCACGTACAGCTCTTGGTGGACTGATATTTCTGTTTGAGAAACATCTAAGCGTACCAGCTTTCAAGCCGGACGATGTTTACATATTGAGACGCCCCATTCCCCCACCTAGGTGTCTGCTTATATGCTCTGCTAAGGATTCACATCAATGCTGTCAGAGTCTGATAAAGTGAATGTAATAATGCCTCCTAGGTCTCCCCATAAGAGGTTTTTGCAATGCAGACAGTGTTAGACGAACCCTTAATCGCACAGATAGATCACAATTTTAAGTCTTGTGCTATTCTTTGTGTTGTGGGTAGCGCCATGCGAGTGGCTCTTGTCTTTCTTTATATCAGTCATCTGTTTCTTTTTCATTTGCTCTCAAGGCCACACATTTAATTTTGTGTTTCATCAAGGAGGAAATTGCACGCCTGCGAGAAGAAGCCAAGGTGATGTAAGTGCACTGAGACACAGCGCACCACTGAATCCTTTCCTCTTTAATTCAGCGAACGTTCCTGATGCATAATGCATGTCTAGGCAGTCATCAGTGGGGTCTCGGCACAGCAGGTCTATGTATTGTGTGTTTGCATGTGTGCGTAATATACTGGAGGGTTTGGGAAAAGCAAATAACAATTTCTTGTCATTTGGTCTGTGAATCATTAAAGCAGATTTAAATGCTGGGATGTGAGGCATTACATAAAGTATAGCGTGTTCACAAAATACTGCATATAATTGATGTAGATATACATACAAATGGAGAAAGTTTAATGTTTCACTTTACAATGAGGTTGTATCTGTTAACATTAGTAATTGCATTAACTAACAGAAACAATACACAACATAGTTTTTCACCATTTGGTACTTTTACATTTGGCAGACACTTTTATCCAAAGCGACTTACATTACATTTGTTACTGTCTATGTGCCTGGGATCAAACCCATGACCTTGGCATTGCTAGCGCCATGCTCAAACCACTGAGCCACATGACAGCACAATGATAATATTTGTAGTGTATGCCAATACAATTGTTGATGTTAGTTTATTGCACATTAACTAATGGTTACAATTTGATTGAACAACATTTTATTTTCAAAACGTATTCGTAAATGCTCAAATTAACATGAACTAAGATTAATCATTTATTTAGAAGTATTGTTCATTGTAAATTCATGTTTTGAAGTTTGGAAATCTCTTCAAAAATATATTTGCAATAAATGTTGCTGGACAATTTGGTGTCAATATAGTTAACAAATGTAGAATTCCCATTGCTGTGTATACGGATAGAGAAAAGTGTACACCATCCACCAGTAGGGAATAAGTGGGACATGCTATCCAGCCAAATCTTGATTCCTCCATCATCTTTGGTTACACCCAACCCCCTCTGTTATTTTCCCTTAGGACCCACCTCTAAAGACAACTTGATGGAGCTGCCAATTTCACACTGATTTTTCCCCAGAGCTCACCTATAACCATTAAACGTTACCAAGCTTCCTTCAATTGATCACATTTCCACTCAAATAGATTTTCCAATACTCACATACAAATATGACACAAAAATGTTCTCTGGGTATGTATAATTAATAGCTTTCTATTTCATTTTAATATGTAAAACAATCTGATCATTAATGATCATTTGTGCTAATGAAATAATTGAAACCCTGTATTTTTAGATATGGTCATACCTAAGCAATTATAATCACTTGCCGCCCATTCTAGAGGATTAGGTTAATGCATTATGCATGAAGTCTAAAGGAGAGGGATTATCCAGATCTGCGCTTTGGGAAAAAGAGATAAATGAAGGTAGTTATTTCACTTGGCACAGCCATCACAGATGGGGGTTCCTAGCAGGCAGTTCTGACATATTTGTTTGGAGTTTGTCTACGACATGCTTTGCTTCATTTCTTATTAGTTATTGCTTAATCACTGAAGTACCTCATACGCTGGAAATGGTAACAGGGTCAGTCTGGGATTCCAGTCAATCTCTGAAGTTGTCGAGTCAATTTGCCTGAAGTGAAAGTCATTTTGAACTTTCAGACTCTCATTCTGCCACAGCAATTGTTTTGCAGATGAGAACAGAAGAGGGGAATTTCGTGTCATTGTGAACGCTGTCTGTAGAATGCTAAAAGAGCTTGTGCTCAGTGCCTGTGTACAAAATGGGGCTTCATGAATTCATTAAAAAAGGCGAACACCTCTTGCTTAAAAGCAATTTGTTTGATCGAGGTCATGTCAGGATGAGTATTTCTCGCTATTGTAAGTGATTAGAAGGGTGATGAATGTGACAAATCTGTTTTCTTAACAGTGCTGTACAGAAAATAACTAATAGGAATGTCCCTTACGCACAAACAGGGCTGACTGAGAATGCAAACTAACCTGATTCCCTCAGTTCTGTCATCTTCAGAATTTATAATTAGGAATGAGATTCCACTGATGTAATAAAACGTGTTTATGAGGTCGTTGTTGTGTTGGTCATCACGAACAGTCCTGTCTGGAAATATTGTGAGTCCCTTATGATAAAAACTGTTCGAGCCAAGAAAATCACTTTCATTTTGGATTGTTTTTAATATGTATCAAACAACCAAAATGACTGTGACATTTTTAAACACAGGACCTTTCCTATATATTTATATTTATTATATGCAGATAGAGGTTGAACCTAATTTACCTTAAAGGGACAGTTCACCCAAAAATGAAAATTCTGTCTTTGTGTACTCACACTCATGTTGTTCCAAATCTATTAAATATAAAATTATATAAATAATATATATATATATATATATATATATATAAAATAAATGTCTTCGTTCTGATGAACACAGAGAAAGATATTTGGAAGAATGCTTGTAACCAAACAGTTCTTGGCCACCATTGACGAACATAGTAGGCCATGGACTACCATAACCAAATTTGTTTTTTGGGCTGAAGTGTCCCTTTAAATCGATTCGTTATCTGCATATGATTCCCAACTTTGAAAAGAAAAGAGAACAGCAGAATGGGACCCAAAGCATTTCACAAAGCATGTTTCCAAGCGCATGTCAGTTGCAGTTTCAGGCAAGGTGCCCCTGTAAGCAAATGAGCATTTAAACACAAACTCCATTATTGCTGCATTGAACTGTGAAGATAACATGGCGACAACCCTGTTAAATTCTCCAAGCTGCTGTTTGAATAGCTAGTGTGGACATTCACTAGTCCGCATATACGCTGATAAAACCTCTAACCTCTAACAAAGGGTCAAAATGCCTTTCCAGCCATTATTTCAACTTATCTCCCTAATTACACTTAACACAATAGAAATGAGATTAAACCTTCCTTTGATCGTGTTTTTGGTATTCTTGTATGGTATCCTTCAAAGTGTGACCATGCTTTAGATTATAGCGTCCGTAAAGCAAACAATTCATTAAAATAAACGTTGTCTACATTAAAGCGCTCTGCCCAATCTTTTTCCTTTTACGAGACAAAGTGGAAAATGAATGGTTTTCAGCTAGATCGGGATCACGTGGTCACTTTCCATAATTATGGCTGAAAAGCTTCACTCTCTGGCAAGTCTCATCCTCACCTCAGGTTCTGTTATAGCGGCCAGAGCTTTAAAATATGCCTAGAACTGACAGAGCGCCTATAATGAGTTACATAAAACATAATGAGATTGGCCCTGACAGGATTCAGTCAAGAAGCAAATGAAAGGAAATCAACAGAGAGCAAAAAAGGAGGGGTCTTATTGATTTTTTTTTGCTGTGGTAATAACTATAACTGATTGTATCTGTTTTCATGACTGAATGAGTGACCACAGAAACATATTGAAATGTCTGAGTCTTTGTGTTGGACCGAAATGTAATAAATTGCTTTTTTTCCCTCATTCAGCACATGTGTGACACCCTGATGTCAGACTCAAATTGCATTTCTATTTTCACTTAATTTTCTCTGCCAATTACATATATGGCACTTAATGTAAAAGTTACAATGTCTGCCGAACATGGGTATCAATTGAGCTTTTCTGTTTGCCCTTGCACCCCCCTTTTCTTGTCCTCCACCAGCTGTGTTTGAGGTGAATGTCCAGCATCCGGCTGTTCTAAAGCCATTCTCTTCACACCAGGGTGGAAGCCTCTCCCTTGGAAACTAGCAGATCAATGTAAAAGCGATACCCATCCAACAACTGTGATTGTCATGGGGACAAATTCAAATCACTGAAAATAAAATATAATCATGCGCAAATAAACAATAAATTTGTAGTGTTGTTGAGTAAATACTATTGACTCCCTTAGTATTTATTTTCCTCACAGTAAATGGGGGGCGAGATCTGGTCAGTTACTGACATTCTTTCAAATATCTTCCTTTGTGTTTAGCAGAACAAAGAAATGTAGGTTTGGAACAACCTAAAGGGGGAGTAAATGATGACAGAGTTTTCATTTTTGGGTGAACTATCACGTTTACTCTTAACAATGGTTGCAAACACACTTCAGGTACCAGCACATGACTCAGAGAAGCCAGTCTTAACACTTAAGTTTCTTTCTGGATCGATGCCATTTAGATTGTCTAATTACCTTTTTGTATCCTGAGTGGTTTTCGTGTTTAGAGATTTGAATGACAATGTTTGCTATGCATATTTTTAAACACAATAATAACAAAAGAACATCTAGAAGAATACGGTCCTCTTAAAATAATAATAATGATAAATATTATGTATATTGTTCTTATTTTTTTTTAGAAATAACGTATAATAAATATATGTTGGATAATGGATGAATCATTATAATTAAATATAACGATTTAAAATATTTCTCGTTAGGGTGACGATTGTTCATGCATACTCGGGACTTGGTTTGTCAAAGATAACCCTGAATTCAGTGGTGGGGAGTTTTGCGACTGCAGCGGCGTCACGCAGCGCTGATCATTGTGTCTCACACTTTCAAACTAGTCATTTCAACACCGAGGCGAGGAAACCAGCCAGCGCTATCAACAGTGCTGCCCCGAGGGCTCTTCTTACTGAAGTCCCGAGAAGGAATTTGGGAATACCGCAGCAAAATGAAGAACACTATTGATGCGAAAGAGGTTTCCTTTTGAGTCGTTAATGTCTCGCTAAACTCGTTGACGGATTCTACCCTCATTCCCTGATCGTCGGGACACGGATGAAAATAACATCAGACACCGCAAGTAGATTAGCAATCCGTAGAGAAAAGACTATCTATCTCGCTAATAACATTACCGGGGAGTGTTATAAACACAAGAGGGAGCAACATGCAGGGGCGACAGCAGAGTTTCACCTCTGTTTTAACAACGATGTATAGATTTAAATAGGATTTTGGATTACTGATACAAGACACGCCAGCACGCGCTTCGGTTCGGATCGTACCCACTGTAAACTTCATCCCGGTTCTGCAAAGAAACTCAACCCGAAAGTGTTGAAGCTCCATGCATTCGAAAAGGTTGGTATATTTTAAAACATATGTAAGAAACAACGTAACTTTGGTTCTTTTAAAATGCATTACTCTTGCATATTGTTACACGCATGGTTGTTTCATTTGAACATCCCGTTTTGCATCTTTTTGTGCATTGTCAGTCACTGGTACAAATGATATATGCAGCATTGAACTTTATAAACTCGCTGTTTTTTTACTGTTATTGATAGTGAGAGTTTTTTAGTTAATCGGCATTATATTAGAAGCAGTCCAATGGTTTGTCTAATCTAAAAGCACAGCATACATTGTGGTTACTTTCAGTGATAATTCACAATAAATGACTTATAAAATGGAACAGGGAATGGGTTTTTATATGTCATAAATATTACCATCACTATATAAAGGCTAATTTGCTGTATCGTGGTCATTTGCTGTAGCCCCAAATTGTAATATTTTATAGTGTCTGATTATAATTTTTTTCTTCTCTCACCTTAGCAGAAACTAAAGACGTTGCATTTGAACTATTAGTGATAACATAATTGTTTCCCCCAAAACGTTAAGCACGCGTATGTAAATCTGGAGATATCATTCATTCTCCACCACTGTGCAAGCGCCATCTGTTGGATTGCAACAGCTGACCCCCAAACAAACCACACAGAACAGTCACTTTCCCTCCACTTCATAGACCCTTCAATTAGTGTCTTGGCTTGTAAAGATTCCAGAGTTTTAAAAGGAATTTTAGGATCTTGTTTTTTCTATTTTAACTCGAGTTAAACGTCATCTTTTTGGTGAACAGTATATTTATATTGTAACTTTTATAGTTTATATCCAAGCAATCCAGTTTTATATTTACATAAATAAAAGTAGTTCCACGAAAACTGTTGGGGCTGCAGTGATGTGTGTTTTTGACATATATTTTGCATGCTATTGTAATGCAGTGCATTAGGCCATAATAGAGATCTGTCTGATTCTTGTAACACACTGTTAATATTGAGTGTAGAATGTTGTTAAATAGAGATTGGCTTTATTTTGACAATTATGTATGATGCTTAGAAAGTGCATTTAACATGGTCGTGCATTATGATGTCACAGCTTAGATATGAATGGTGTAGGTATCTATCCCATGACTAATTGTAAATACTTTTTAATGGCTGATAAAAGCATGTCTCCCCACACCATGCCCTCCCTAAAGTATACTGTTTGTACACGTAAAGCATAAATGTCAATGTTAATTAACATTATGCAAAAAAATGTTACGTACTGTCACTTTTTCATCAAAATAAACATTTCATGGTTAAACAAATAGTGTATACTGCAAATTTTGTATGTATTTATTATGCATAGATGTTCATGTATACATATTTCCACTCTTTCGCCAACTAGCGTCAACTGCAGAATTTAAAATGCGTACACATTGCATGAAGGTATTATTCGCATCTTTGTTTTTAGTATTAGGCTGTCTATCAAAGAGAAACAAGCGATACGTTCATTTGCACGGGTTCTCGGCTTACAAGGCGAACGGCGAAGTAGTTTTCAAAGCTCAGGCGTAATTTGAAACTAGTGAAGGGTTGGTGGCGAAACAGCGACTTCTTATTGGTGCTCTTCACGGTGTAGGCTGCACCCTCTTGACACCAGCGAACTGGAAGATCGATGGCACGTTTCTAGCGAGGCTTTGGGAATGTGTGAACGCGGAGAAGAATACCTATGACAAACGTGCGAAAAAAAGCGACGGCATGATTTCGGGGTGTTGCGATACTTCAGCAACTCATAATCTAAGGGAAAGTCGCTGTGCTCTGAATCCTTCACTTTGTTGGTTTGACTAGGGAGAGGAGAGGAGCGCTGTCCCGTGCTGGATGGATGGTTATGGGGAAAGGAGCAGGACTATCGGCGCTAGAAGTCTGCGAGTTCCTTGTGGTGTTTCTCTGTCTGTTTCCAACAGGTAAGAACATGCATATCATAACAAACAAACAAACACATCTGATGTATCGGAGTCTGGATGTGTTAAACGAAGACGTGTTTATTATACGTCTATGCATTTGTCGAGTTGTTAATGTAGCCTAGTGGCTACAACGTAACAAAAACAGCGCACACTCGGAGCAGTTAAACGTGTTGTAATAAGGCGGACAATTACATACTTTGTTACTTGGTTGCAAATTAAACGCAGTTGGGTGTACTTAGTTTTGTTTAGTCATTGCCCAATTATGTTTGGAGAAAACGTATTATCTAGAACTTGTCAGTGTACATTGCTTGATAAATATAGGTGATTTGTTGAATGATGTTATTGTTTGCAGCATTTCAATTAGTTTCACAAACTAACTAAGATATTTAAAAAAAATGCGAAGAAAACATTTTTGTTCGGTTTATGCGCCTTTATTTTACACTCAACGTTGTGTTAGGGGGGTTGTTTAAAATGTGATGTAATGTTATACTATGGGTTCGGTTCGGGTTCGCATGAATGCAATTTTTCCCACAGCACTGTTTTGTTTGGGGGAGGGGAAGCGAACCCGCGTTACTGGCGCTTTCTCAACATCTATAACATGCCTTCACTCTTCTTTCGTTGTATTCGTGAGGGCCACATTTACGGAAAAAATCCCCACAAACACGGGCTTCAAAACATAGACTGGCAAAGAGTGTCTTTACCACTAAAACAAGATACATAATGCGCTAAAAAAATCTGGAAAAATACAAAATTGTTGAAAAGTCAAAGGCGTGTGTGCGTTTGTGTTTTAAAGGTGGTCTGGTGTGTGATGATTAATTCATGTTTATCTCAGCATAATGGAATTCATATGGAAATGGTGTTGGGCTCTGTCTAGGTTCTGGTTAGTTTTATGCAGTGTTCAGTTTTCACACTCTGTGTCTCCATCCCTTTCAAGTTACTTAATGGTCAACAAAGGACAATCGTGCATTTGTCGACATCTTAAATTAGCGCATTGTCTCTTATCAGATGGATGATAAATGCCTTTTGTTGCTGGTAGGTGGAAGGTGTGTGTGTGTAACAGAGGCAGCGATGATATGTGTGTTAGCATTTGGAAACAAACAGCTTGAGTTGTGAAGAAAATCAGACAAGTGTGCCGTAGGCTCTTAAAGTTTTCTGTTGATGTTTCTTTGTAGAGTAAAGCACCATGAAGGAGTTTACACGGGACATGTGTTTTTAGTTAATATATCCTCAGATTCACTGAATGTCATTGTTTTATTAAACTCAAAAGATCATCTTTAAATGATAAAAACATGATTTAAAAGCATTCAGCCTTCAACTTGTAATCTGAGGAAGGGGGAATGTGCGTTTGCCTTTGATTATGGCCTTTTGCTCTGGACAGGTGGCTATCTCATATCCAGTTTGACCTGTGGAATGGTGAGATCTACCATGTGTTCCGCCCATTGGTCCTGGAGCCAGTTTCCCTCCAGAGATCCTGTTTCTTTAAGGCAGACCTCGGCCCCCTTCTCTCCTGCCCTGCATGGCTGATGAAACTCTACCTAATCCCTTTACACAGGGCTAATTTATGACTCTGCTGGTTTCTTCTCAATGGCAAATCGCATTGTCTTCATTCAGGCTCTACACCCCTCCCACGTGCACACACACAGCTACCCCCTTCTGTTAAGGCCTTAAGTAATTTTTTTCAGATGTGCATTTGCCCTCGCTTCTTGAGGTCACTGACACCCACAGAGCTTCACCAAGAAGCACCCCCGCGATCTCCTTAGCAATGCAAAGAGACAGCACAAGGTGTGAATGTGTGTGGATTTGATATGAGATGATTAGCACTTCTTGATAATAGACTTTTGTCAGTGCGAGCTTGTCATGCTTCTTTCCCATTTGTTTTAGTGCTGTTAATCTGAATTGCACCACAGACGATGTGGGAAATTACTATATATAAATCTGAGATCTGGAAATCAGTCAAGAGGTTTTCAATATAGCATACAGTCAGTTTGCCAGTATAAAGTGATGTCATTCATGGTGAGGTAATGAAGTTAGATAAGCCTGTCAAGGGTTTATTACTTGGTAATGATTCCTATTTAGATGCGTAGTGCTTTAGGTTTTGTATTTCAATAGCTGTTAAATGTTGGGCCTTTGCTGTTCTATAGGCATAATCAGAATATTCCATTAACATTTAGAATGTTTTGCTTAAAACCAACTAGGGCTGTAGCTATCCAGTATTCTTCTAATTATTCCGTTGATTAATCGAATATCCGGATAATAAGTACTTTTTCTTTATTAAAGAGCAATTCTAAATATACAAGACAAAATAAGAAAGGTCTCTTATAATGAACATCTAATTTGTTTCCTTTTTAGACTAATACAATTTTTTGTACATTAATATCTGTGAAAATTAATCCCATTTAGTACATTCCATTGCCATATACCATTCAAAATGCAATATAATACAAATAAATATATAAGAATCATAAATAAAAATAGAAAGAATAATTTCAAAGATAAACAACTATCTTCAATTTATACATGATGCATTTAGTTTACCTAAATTAGTTTTAATTTTTGTATTTGTTTTTTAGTTTTAAATAGTAATATATTTGTCCACATAAACTCCTGTAGTTAGCTGGACTTTTATTTTGGCTGGTAGTCGGAAAACGCAAATTTTTTAGTGTGTGTGTAGCTTCACTTCACATAGCTTCAGTAAAATGTTCTGAAATAAACTCTCAGAGCAACTCTGGAGATGCAAACGCACTTCACACAAACAAGCTGCACTGTACAGCCCTGTTAGGTGCGCAAGTGTTTAAACAGCCACAAAGACCGCTTTCAGCCTTTGGACATCATACGTACGGTAAACATTAAGGGATGCGCACTAGTCAGACAGGATAAACTTCGCTGGCTGAAGTCCTAAAAGTTCGGTTTAAAGATAAGGAAAGTACCAAGCACAATGTTCTCTCATCATTCACACACGCACACACACAGTGTTTGTCGCAGTCTCACGGTTATCAGATAAGAGATGAAAACCTCTGCCCTCTGTATATTTTTCTGTAATTTATTGTGCTGCGTCTTCTGTGTTCTACATAACATGTCCAGAGTTTAGGGGGCTGTGCGTCAGTAATAATGGTCCGTGGGGAAACCCAGTGCTCCGTGTGCACTGTCGTTAAATAGTATTAAACGAAGCTTCGAGGCAAAGAAATTGCCTCAATAATTTTTTGTATTCGAATTACTCGATTTACTTAAAGTATCATTCAAGCCCTCAAATATTGATTGGCCTACTTTTTTGCATTTTATTTATGTATAGTTGTATAAATCTTTTTTAGGCCACATCCACACGTAGCCAGAGCTTTCCCTATTCAATCTTTTTTTTCCCTTTTCACGACGTCATCTCAAGAAATATCTGCAGACACAAGAAACAGTTAAACCGACTAAAAACGATGTAATATACCCGCCAAATCAGTATGTGGCGCCGTAATTCTGCCACACAGAGATACACTTAAAACCCAGAAGAACACTTGGATCATGCGCATAAACGTTGCGCGCTGGGGTAATGACATCATCGTTTAAGAAAATATACGAGTCGGCCGTACACAAAAAAACGCAGATTTATCCACTCTGGAACCCGGTTTAAAAAAATTGCGGTTTCAGGCTCCCAACACGCCGGATCCGTGTGGGCGAAATACCGATTTGATACAAAATTGTTATGTATACAGCTAAACGTGTCTCTGTGGGGACGGCCTCTTAAAGGGCAACAGGACAACAATAGCCTTGCTATATTGTAAATGAAGAGCAATTAGACTTGATTGAAGTTGGCAAATCACAGAGCCTTGGAACTTGGTTAGGAATGTTGCCTTTTATTACTGATGGAATTAAAGCCTAGCTTTGTCCAGATGTGGAGAGAATTTGTGCGTTGTTATAAGCACCTAAAGCACAACTGGCATTTATGAACAAAACATAGTCCAAACCGACCTGTATTTAAAGTCCAGTACTGAAATAAATTAAATAAATTATATTATATGTATGAAATGTATAGTGTAATGTTAACCTGTAGTGATGTTATAGCCAAGGTGTATCTATAAGCTCTGGCAGACTGTTGTGTCAAGAAAACAGAAATTTCACACTTCTGTTTCTCCAAAGTCTTTGTTTATTTAGTTTATTCATTTACAACTTTATATGTTTTCTAAGCTACTCTAAGTTGATCCTATACTGATTTAGTTTACTCTAAGGTTGGTTTGCTCTTGGCAGTGTTTACTGTATCTCTCTTTTCTTTTCAGCAACTCTGCAGTGTAAGATCCTCAAGTGTAACTCCGAGTTCTGGGCCTCCACCTCCAGCTCTGGCCCAGAAGAGGAGTTTTGCATCGCTCTGCGAGCTTATAACAACTGTGTCCGTCGAACTGCCCGTACATGCCGAGGCGACCTAGCCTACCATTCGGCTCAACATGGCATAGAGGATCTAATGAGCCAACACAACTGCTCCAAAGAAGGACCTACTAGCCAACCTCGTGCCCGCACACCCCCTCCCCCAGTCCAGCCACCTCCACAAATAGACATCCATGTTCCCTCAGATGGGCCAGAGGTGTGCCACTATGAGCGGAGTCTACCACGTAACGCCGCACTGCCCAATTACACCCATTGTGGGTTTTTTGGAGACCCACATCTCCGCACATTCAACGATGACTTTCAGACCTGTAAAGTTGAGGGAGCCTGGCCACTGATTCACAATAAGTACCTGTCTGTGCAGGTTACAAACACACCGGTTGTCCCCGGGTCTTCTGCTACAGCGACTAGCAAGGTAATAACCTTTTGTGACTTTCATGAAGTAATCTGAACAAGCGTATGTGGTTTTTTAGGAGCAACTCTTCAACCATAGCTCCATCAAAAATGGTTGGGAAAAGTATTCAGCAAGGAACTAGTGAATAGTAAAAGTGTGGTTTTACCAGTGGGAAGAAAAGGCAGGCCCTGAGTACATACTCTAGTTAACATTTGGATCGGTTCCACAGATGATGTGATAAGCAGAACAATTGATGAAATCTGTTAAAAACTTTTTTAGGGAATGCCAGAAGTAAAACAGAGGTTATAACAGTTACCAGGCTCTTTTTTTCTCATTTTTTTAGGCTGCCAAGACTAACGTTACTATATCTGTGGCAGTCCTTGCAATTGTTTTCTTGTAATTTACAAGCCTTGTTGTTTTAACTAAGTGCACAGTCCATACAGGAAACTGCCGATATTTTCTCTGCCTTAGTTGGCCCTCATACCTCATAAATTATCATTGTTTTGCTTAACGGTGCATTGGATAAAGTGGGGAGCTGCCTTAGAATTTGCCCAAGGTGAAAGCACGAGATTGAGTTTACGTGTTCGATTGTAGAATCATTTTTTTTCCTCATGTCTGATGTCCAGTTTTAACGTTTTTGAACTCCTTCTAGAGGCCCCTGTTGTAAAGCAGTGAGGGTGGGAGAAAAACACAAGAACTTTGTGCTCAGTCACATTAAAAAACAGACCAATTTTCCATCATCAGAAACCTCTAATGATTCACCATTAAGTAGATGGACCCAGAGTTTTAAAGGGATAATGATATTTTTCTTAACCTGGCTGGTTTTAAATAAATGATAGAGGTTACTCAGCTCGGACAAAAGTGAAAACAAGTCTGCAAGCAGATGGCACCTGTGCAAACAAGACGTCTCTTGTTTATTGATAGGCCCTTTGCTTTAAACAAGCTCTCGCTGTACTTGCGAAGAACTAGCATTGGGTGGGTGGCGCTAACTGGGGGCAGATGACAGCACCATTAGTGATTATAGGGTGGTTTGGTTTAACTGACTCTCTCCTCAAATCGGCCACAAATGCACACATATCATCGCCCTCCCTTCACCCAAGATCAGAGCAGCCTGGACATCCCGAGGTCACACATGTGTCAGCAGTCCATTGGCCTCCTAATGGTGGCTTGCTGGAAGAGTCAGAGGTAGGAGCAGCCTTCTCTAATTAGCCCGTGTGCAGGCTGTGCTCTCTAGCTGGCGCAAATCCACTCCCTGGAGCTGAATCTGGGGTTCACGGGCAGGCTCTGAACAGCATGAATGGATTGTCTTTGTGTCTGCATACTGAGGCCTGCTGTAACATAGACTGGACCTGTGTTTCTCCAGAGTGCGTTTACATTGGCCCCCTGTATCTTGAGCTGCTGTTGAAATGTGACGTTACGAAAGCTGCTGGCTTGGAGGGTCTGCACTACACAATCCTTTGGTTTTATAAATACAAGGCACAGTTATGCTGCGTGTTGTTGCGTGTAGTACTTAGCCACCATCTTCTGACATTTGCAATGGTGCATGAAAAACTTCATGTCCTTGGCTTCACTTTGTTGTCTTAACAACTGTGACATATTTCACAACAAGTCAAAACATTGTGCACTGCAGTTGTTCTGTAGCTAGAAGTATTTACTTAACTGATATCTTGTAAATAGTTTGTTCACATTTTTCCTTTTTCTCTCTTTATCACAGCTAACAATCATTTTCAAGAACTTTCAAGAGTGTGTAGACCAGAAGATGTACCATGCGGAGACTGATGAGCTACCAGCTGCTTTTGCTGACGGTTCAAAGAATGGAGGTGACCGCCACGGGGCCAACACCCTACGTGTGGTGGAGAAGGTGCCTGGTCAACATGTGGAGATTCAAGCACGATACATCGGCACCACTATTGTAGTTCGGCAAGTTGGTCGCTACCTCACCTTTGCCGTGCGTATGCCCGAAGAGGTGGTTCATTCAGTGGAGGACCAGGACAATCAGGATCTTTACCTCTGCTTGCATGGTTGCCCTTCCAACCAGCGAATTGACTTTAGGAGCTATAAAGCACGGGCTGCAGAGAGCCAGGGCTTGGGCAAGGGTCGACCTGGAAGTCCTCCACATGGCTTTACCTACCAGTCAGCCATGGCCAAGTGCAAAGAGCGTCTACCTGTCGAGGATTTATACTTCCAGTCGTGTGTTTTTGATCTGCTGTCTTCTGGAGACATCAACTTTACCATGGCTGCCTACTACGCTTTTGAGGATGTTAAAATGCTCCACTCCAACAAGGACAAGTACCACATCTTTGAAAAGGATACGATATTTAACTCTGCCTCCAAACAACTATGTTTTAGCTTCTTTGTCCTCTTCAGCCTTGTTACTGCATGGTTGTATAGTGACTTGTGTTCCATTTGTCTTTAGTCGCTCATTGTTGAAGATAATTGTAAGAAGCTGTATGCATGTGATATGCTGCTCTCACCGTGTTGCATTCCATCAACCAGAGGCTGGGCTTCTCAGCCAGAACCTGAGCTTCTGCCGAGGGCTTTCACTCTGGTGTGTCTTGTGTCACGCTCATCTCTCGCCATCATCATGTATGTCCATTCATCAGACCCCAGAGTAGGAGCGTTCCTGCAGATCCACCGGTCTCTATGGTCATCTTGCTGATCCTATAACTGCTCCGTGATGGGGAATGCAGTGCTGAGAGGTCCCGAGACTCGGCTCAGATTAAACCCTGCTGGTTCCCACCAGGGTGACATGCCACTGACAGGAGTAAGAGGGGGATGATCCTTTGCAGAAAAAAAGTTTGGAGATGTTTTTCAGTTCACTTGATGCCAAGTGAGAGGTGAAGTATGTGTCCCGGAGCAAGGCTGCAGGACATGACAGGAGCTTTTATTAATGTCTCCTAAGGATTGAGGGCCGCCAGGAGTCCTCTCTTTGAAGAAGCTCCAGCTTTGGAAAAGCGTTAGCTTTCTAGAGGAAGCCCCCTGGCCAAGGCCATGTCAGACTATTAAGTCATGTTGTCTACAGTGGAGATTAATAGGCCATAACATCAGGCCTTTTGTATAGTTTGTGTGTGTGAGTATTGTAAATGAGAATGGTGGTGTGTGAGTGAGTGAGCAAATCATGTGTAATTGTGTGTGCGTGATTGTATGAATGCTTGTTTGTGTCTGTGTGAAGTGTTTCATAATAGCTGTATATTGCACCCAGGGTCCTACTGTAGCTCTGGTGTGGTCAGTAAGATATTTTACTGCCTGCCAAGAGCTCTTCTCTACACTTTATAAAAAAAACATGTGTTCATTATGTCAATCAAAGTGTCAGACTTAATTATACAACCACACTCCTTAGATGTTAGAAGATTAAAAATATTGATTGTATTTTCTGCCAAATTGGATGTTTGAATTGAGTCCAAACTCATTTTCAGGCACATAGAGAACAATCTTTGTTTACAGAGTACAAGCATAAATGCCATCATTTCATTAAAAACAAATAATCCAAGCCATACAGTGGTATGGTCGAAGACCGAGTTGAAAAAAAGGAATAGAAAAAATGATGCTGTCAGTTTGCAGTAAGTAACCTAACCTAACAATCAAGGAGAGCCAAGTTTCACATACAGCTTAAGCAGTTTGAGATGAGACCCACAAGCCCTATAGGCAGATCCATCAGTCATCCTTATGGCTTCTTAAGGAGTAACGCCTAGCTTTCCATTTCAAAATGGTGTAGATGTGGCTGTGCTGTAGGCCTCGATTAACACGCAACTCTGTAGACCTGTGAATTTATGGCAAAGGCTTTTTGCCAAAGAACAAGTTCTGGTGCCAACATTTCCCAAACAGCTGAATTTTCTCTTTCTTGCTTTCTCATGGGGCCTTTGTGGTTTACTTAAGTATTTGGGCTCAAACCAGATGTCCTGATTGCGTATAATATTGGAAGGTGCTGCTAACTACATTGTGGTGCAGGGAGCTATTGAGGACATCTGCCATGCATTTTTTGTGACCGTTTGAAATGGAGGGCATTCTCTCTTAAGCCATTAGCTGGCACAGGAGTATTTGCACTCAGTATTGTCTATAGCAGTAGCAGTATTGTGACAAAACATATGACGCGTACCGTCACTATTTTAGGGGTGGGACGTACCAAAAATGGCTTGTTTGTTAGGTCATGAGTCTAGATCCATTCTCTAGTTAATAATGTACACTTTTCTCTTCAGGATTAGGTTGAAGCGCATGCCCAAACTTACGGGCCGGGCCATGTCTAGAATGTTTTGGGCAGATGAAGCCCAACGCACATCTTAATGAGATCTTCATGGCCCTTTTCTTCATTCTTTTCTCTTAACAGTGTTTGTTTTCTCTTAGTGAGAGGTTTTAACTATGAAATTATGGTTTAGATGCAATTATACATATAGAATTCTTTGAGGGAGAGAGAATTGCTTCATGGTAATTTATTCTTACACTGTAAAGTTTTGCAAGCCGTTCTACTGCTAAGAAACATTGTGTTGGTGTAGTTCATGGCTTCAAATAAATTTATAAGTATACAAAATGATTGTAATGATGTGTGCTTAAGCGTGTTTGTGTTGCCAGTGCTTTTTGGATTTAAATGTGTAATGTGACATGGATAAAAGTATGTGTTGTTTTTTTTATAAGAGGGTATGGTGAATTTTACCTTTAAATTTAAAGGGATATTGTGTTCACAAACACCACAATAACAATAGGATCATATTTGGTAGGAGAATAAAAAGGAGTTGTATTGTCCTTAAGTAAATAATATGTAGGAAATGTGTGACTTGTGGTGTTAATGTGTTGTTTATAACAAAAGCACTTTATGTTTTGAAACTTTAACTTAGCTCTTACTTGGTTTTAACTTGATGGGCAGAAAGTTTATCAGATTTGTAACTAAAGAAAAGTCATTGACAACATTTTCAAATGTATTAATGGGAGATGCCAGAAAGCTGTTTTTGTATGTAGGACTAAAGCGGTGCCACCCACCACCTGTATATACTGTAAATTATTTATTTGAAGACAAAATAAAGTGTCATGTTAAATTGTATTTGATGTGTGTATTATTGTATGTCGTTGCGCACCATTTGTTTGTTAATATTTTACTATGGAAATGTTCTCAAGGCTTCGCCGTTTGTGAAATGGTCAAAGGCTTTCAATGAAAGTGCTGTAGCCTACGTTTGGTCAATACTGCCATCTGATGGTATTATCGGTAAACGTTTATAATTTGACCCATTGAACCTATAATCTTTATTGCAGCAAAACTTCATAAAGCAAAAAGCTGATTTATGATTTCTTCGATAATCCGCCATTTTTATGGAATAAATTATATGCGACATACATCGAAGGAACACATTACTCCAACTGTCTTTATCTTAATTTGACTGTAGGTAACATACCATCTAATGCTATCAATATATTAAGTTAAATTGAGATATATATTTAATGCTATATTTTAAAAATATCAGAAATATGGCGTGAAACGCATTACCTCAGAAACCGCAGGCGTTCCTGTGGTGGAGTCAAGCGCGCGCTGGACAAACAAAAAACTCGACAAACGTTGGCACGTTTTTCCTCTTTGGGAATTCGAAGTCAATATAATTCCAAAACCACTTCGATGAAATAATAAAAAATAATGCTGACCAACGTTGTTTCTTTTGCATCACACCGAGTAATAAAAGACACAGAAATGTCCACGATGTAGGAAAGTTTAATACATATAGGTCTATAAACATTATGTACAGTACAATTAATCTGAACAGTGGCTCTTCACAAATATAAATTATTTAAATTGGCTTATCTCGAAGCTTAACACACATCTGTGGAGTGTGAGCAGGACCATGATTGGGAAGAGGAGAAATCTTCAGTATTTCAGAGCCCACATCTCACTACACTGCCACCATGATCTTTTGGATTTCAGCGCACCAAGTTGTTCCCCACCCACCAGAGCTGTCTTAATTTCATTAAAACTCCATCCTGGCAAATGTTTGAAATACACGACAGTATAATACTGCATCTCATACATCCTTATACCAAACTGGTGTTTCAGTCTACACAAGAATAAGGCACAGATGGAGAAACACCACAAAAACAATCAATGAACGGTATTTATCAGCATGCCAGTCTGAGAATGTTTGGCACGAAATAGCTTGTGACACTCAATCACTCCATGAACACACATCTTTCCATACACACAGTACTCATATTTCCACTTGAAGGTCAAAAAGATCGGCATTGTTAGAACATTCAACCCGGGAAAAGAACTTGAGAGGAAAAAAAATTCAGGTAATGTCTATCATTACTACATATTCAAAAACAAGCGAGTACTGTCCTTTAGTGCAATACAAAGATACTAATACCAATTATACGACAACTGACCAGAAAGTGGATTCAGATGGTGCCATGTGTTACAGAAAATAAGACAACGATAGCTTACATGTTATGATAATCTAGTGTTCTGACCAACAGGTCTTCATAGACCCTGAATACTGCTCAGCCTTATTTTCTTTATAAGGCTTCTGTCCTCCGACAGGGTCTTTGTGCATTGCATTACAAAAAGCGGACCTGCACGCATATTCAATTCAATAAATTGAGCAAATGTTCATTCTGCTGCATCACAAATACAGAATTTATAATATCGGAGTCCGATTTGTTGTCTTCAAAATCATGTTTGATGACCTGAAACAGGGAAAACATATCCTACATGTTTTAAATAGCTCAACAGAACGATGACTAAACATCTCAAGGTGCAATTAAAATCAATTTTCCCTACAATTTTTGCACAAATCAAAGTTCACAAAAAAAAACATGAAAATCAAATAAAGGTTTGCTTCTGGGATACACCCTTTTTGCTGATGAATCAACAAACAACAAAAAATACACGAGGCACTTCCAACTTAGGCATACTTCGACACTCAATTACATCATAGTCCATAGGACTAACATGCCTTATTTGTTCATTATCCACAGTCAACAAAATGGCAAACCTAACCTGGTCGCTGAAACCTAGAAGACAGCGAAAGAAAGTTGATAGGCAGAGCTCCAAAATTTTGACCTGGTTATGTCTCCTCCATTTACTGGGTGGCACAGACAATGGCCTTTCTGCCAAGTGGCAGCACCGGCGGTCTCTGCTCTGCCCAAATATTTACTTCACGTTTTCCTGCTGTTCCAGTTGAAGTCCGTCACAGTTTTCTGCTCACCGGTTCTTTCTGCAGGTGAGATTGGTTCGAGAGGGGATTTTTGGGCTTGAGGGGAACGAGGATCAATCAGGGGTGGGGGTTTGTCTGGGTAAGAGGGGCGGTAGTGATCGGGCCCTGCAGGGCCGTGATTCGAAATCGGTCCCCTGTGATCAGGCAACCTCCTGAAGTCCTGTGGATGCCCTCCTCCCCCTTGATGGTAATTTGGGGAACGGTATTCATCCGAGCGCCTCCTCTTGGGGTCTGGATGTCTGAGAGCAAAACAGCTTTATCTTAGTGGTCATGCAATTATTTACTAACCCTTTTGTTTCAAGACGGTCTAAAGAAGGTCATGGGTTCGATCCCAGGGATTGCACATAGTCAGAAACAAACGTATAATACAATGCAATGTAAGTCGCTTTGGATAAAAGCGTCTGCCAAATGCATAAATGTAAATGTAGAACAACAATGCTCACCTGTCATAATAGTCTCTGTGGCCCCGATGATCTCTGTCATTACCATATTGATCATAGGGACGTTTGCGAGGTGAACCGCTGTTACGGTAGCTCCCTGAGCTACGGTAATCATTGTGAGGCCGGCGATCGCCATAATGGTCCCTGTACCTGTGAGTGTCGTATGGGTGATGCCGATCCCCTTGCCAGGGTTGACTGCTGTTACCGGTGTAGCCATATTTACGGTCCCTTTGCCAATCTCCCCTGTCTGCCAAAAGATGTACAAGCACCACATGAGAAGTCACAAAAATTACATTTACATAATTTGTAACAACATCAAACTGTTTGTAAACCAATGGAGGTCTGATAGTTCTGCAGCTCACCATCATTCGGGAAAGGCCTTTTATTAGGTTGGTTGTATGGCTCTCTGTGATGGACATGAGGGGGAGGAGGCCCAGGCGGGTGAGTGCCTGTTGAATCCCGGCTTGACCCTGATGGCTCAGGTCGAAAGGGCTTCTTCTTGGCAGGATCGTCCTTTTTCTTTTGATCCTTCTGTACGACGCATGAGAACAGAGTGAGTTAATGGTGGATAAAAAGTGTATCTGCATAAACCTTTTAGCCTTTAAGCTGAATTTACCTCTTCCTCTTGCGAGCGCTTCTTTTGAGCCATCTTGTACAGCTTATGCAGCTTCCGAGCCCCAAACTCAGTAAATTTGGACACGAAAATCCAGAGGTTTCTGAAGGAAAAAATGTCAGTTAATGTTTTTCTTTTCAGAGTTCAGCATCAATATAAAGCGATGGAAGGAGGATGGTGGATGTTTAGTGTGCTTGTGTGTGAGATACCTGCGCCACGTCTTGACGTGCTCGGCGTCGCTGTATGATTTGAGGCACTCAGTGATGCGGTCTCCAATCTTCAGCAGGCAGGTACGAGTGTGCTGCAGCTGTTCCTGTACTGACAGACCCTCATCTGGTTTATCCAACTGCTTCAGAGCTTTCTTCACTGGCCTCATCCTCTCCTTACACTAAAACATCACAGCCAAATATTAATCACAGAGTATTTTGTACATTCTAATAAGATGTCTTTTAAAAGAATGACAAAATATCAGACACAAAATGAGAATTTTACACTCACAATGCTGAATGTTTCCTGATCCAACTCATCGTCTTCCTCTCCAATTGGTATCGGGTCACTTCCAGCAGTGATGTGCACTGGACCCTGAGCCTTCTTCCCTTTGCCTCCTGGTTTGGGCTGAAAATTGTAGAATTTGAGCATATTTAAGACAATCTCATTCACACATAATATTTGGTTTAATTTTACCCCTTTATACTGGTATTCAGGTTTACAGAACCTGGATTCAAACACGCTTAAAGGAACAGTTCACCCAAAAATGAAAATACTGTCTTCATTTACTTATATTCAAGTTGTTCCAAATCTGTACAGATTTCTTTGTTCTGATGAACACAGAGAAAGATATTTGGAAGAATATTTTAACCAAACAGTTCTTGGCCACCATTGACTACCATACTAGGAAAAAGTGTTTTACAAATTTCTTTATGCTGTTGAGCACAAAATAAGACATTTTTAAGAATGTAAAAAAGCAAACAACCACTGTCTAATTTTTCCTACTACGGCAGTCAATGGTGACCAATAACTGTTTGGTCACAAGCATTCTTCCAAATATCTTTCTCTTTGTTCATCAGAACAAATACATGTATACAGATTTGGAACAACTCGAGGGTGAGTAAATGTGGACAGAATTTTTATTTTTGGTTGAACTGTTCCTTTAAGGCTGTTGTATAGTCTTAGTTTTTCTGCTTGCTGTTATGTCTTTGCAAAAGTCTTAGGCACATTAGATCTTTAACCAAACATACTATATATTTATTCGACAGTGAGCCCAAACTGATGCATTTGATGTATACATACTGCAACCTAGTGGCACCTCTTAATAATGCATTAAATCTCATGCACATGTAGACAAAACATTAAAATCTGGAAGTTGTAAAAAAAATATCTGCACACTGACATTCACTTAAATGAGTGTCACTATAATGTGTGAATACAGCCTAAACTGAATTGTTTTTTTAAAGAGAAGTTATTATATTGGGAACGTAGACAATTAAGTTATAATAGTATAATTAAACTGATGGTTTCTTAAATCAACTCACAACCATTGAGCTCAGTATGGTAGTGAAATATAGCACTTCAGCCCAGGTGTCTTAAGGAAACACTATGTAGAGAAACATAATACTAAAGACTCGATGGCAGCATCTGAAGTACCTTCTCTTTTTTAGACTTGCAGCGCTTTTTGTCCTTCTCCCCCTCCTTTTCTTTTTTAGGAGTTCCTGTTTTTTCTTTGTTCTCTTTGTTATCCTTTTTCTGTTTCTTCTTTGTGGGTGATTTTTCTGCTCCATCGTCCTGGAAAAAAGAGAGAATTGTAAAAATGCAGTCTAACCAGTTGGGGCTGTTTATTTATATCCTTATGTTGAGTCTATAGTGTTAGACAGTATGAGATGTGGTGCACTGAAAATAACATACCTTCACTTCTCCCTCCTCTGATGGGTTGTCAGAGAGACGAGGAGAAGAAATCTCATTAGCCAGCTCGTTGTTTGGGGCCTTCTTTCTCGTTCGAGGTTTCCTTTTTTTGGCTTTGGTCTGGTAAGTGGAAGGACATAGTTTAATCTTCAATAATTTTTGTCAGCAATTTATTCTTTGAGGTCCAAAACTTGTAGAACATGACTAGTTGGTATAGTTGTTGGAAATAATATGGAAATATTTAAGAGGAATACCCTAAACCCCACAAACCCCTCAGACTGATGATCCATGTACATTGGGTCTCGTTCATGAAACACGAGCAGAATTTTTTTGTGTGTAAATCGTTTGGAAAGTCATTCCAACATAAATTTTCGGATTCATGAAAATGTTAATATTTTCTAAATGTTAGTTGGTACGAAAGAAATGTACACCTGCTCCATACCAAGTGTAAATAGTGCGTAAAACCGCATGTAGCTTTCTGTATTATTTTAACTGATGACACTGCATTTTGATGCACTATGTATCATAATGATATTTCACAAGTCTTTGATAATTTTTTACTTTTTAACTTTGGATAAAACGCAGAGCTTGTCACTGTCCTTTTTTACACAGCCGTCCAATCACAGTGAAGAAGAGGCGGGACAAACACTACCTTGACCAACCATCATGCACAACAATGGGGAAGTTAATATTAATGGTACTGCATTTTCATATTAAGTAATATTCGTCAAAATAAGATACTAGTAACAAGTAGGCTAACTATTGCGGATATTCTAAATCACAGCTACCAACGCATCTTCGGAATAATGCACAGTGCCTACAGCCAAGCATCGTGCATGCTTGGTTGTAGATTGCTTAGAGCTCTATGATCACCTCATCTCCTGCTTTTGCGTTATCTTGGTTTTCCTGTTCTTTCTTCAGCATCTTGAGCAAGTAGTCCGCTCGCATCTGCAACTGCTTTGCCTGAGGTTTCTTGTTAGGGTCATCTGGCAGAATCTACAAATACGGACAACAAGAAAGTACTTAACGTCAATTACACGCCCAAGCTGAGCATCAGAGATCTTTCTTTTTTACCTCCCAGGAATTTTTGAAACATTCATTGCCAAAAACTGACTCTGTACCTTCTCTGAGAGTTTGAGATCAGGGTCGGTCTTAATCAGGTCCCAGTTGCTGTAGCCGTGCTCGAAGATGCCCAATAACAGCTGAGTGTCGTCATTAATATCCCAGTCCACATCAAAATGGGGTGTTTTCACTCGACAGGTCAGCTGAAATCTGGCCATTAAAAAAGAAAGTCATTCAAAACCATTGCTCATCTTTATGAGAAGTCAAGAAAAACCATCAAATCAAATTCAAGGGGGTTAATTAAATCTCACACTGCAATGACCAATGAGTATGCCACACTGCAGTCAAGTAATATACAGCTACTGAATAAGGTCCTACAATAAACAAAGATCACTATAATACAGTCTTGACATTTGTGATCCGGGCTTACTTGCTCCTTTCCGCAGGATTTGAAGGCACGGATTTATGGAGCGGTTCTAAATCTTCCTCATGCTGGATAATGGACTTTGCATTGACCTGAACCCCTGAGATCTTGATGTTGATGCCTCGTCTTTTCCCAGGTCCTTTAGCTGCAAAAAAAGTATTACATACATTAAGGGAATGTGTCATCTTATATTATTTTACTTCACACCGCTGTGGTAACATTGACAGACCTTCCACAGGGTTTTCCTTCATGTGTTCCTCGTGCTCTTGTACTGCAGTCACACAGCTGTTGTGCAGCAGCTCTCCCAATCGTTTCAGGTCTGCTATAGATTTATCTACCAGCTCAGAGTCACGGGCAATCGCCTCCAACCTGCAGAAAACCAGCCGTGACCTGTTAGAGCATTGCTTTTTACATCACATGAAAATAAAGATACGTCGTAGATCTGAGAGGGTCAAAACACATGAAGATCATTAATTAAAAGTAAAAGCCCATGTTCCAAGTTTTCTAAAGCCATAAAAACCTTTTTGTGATAAACATCACAACAATACCAGTTGTTATTCCCCGTAAATCTTGGTAAATAAGTAGAAAAGGCCAGAACATATTTTCGAATTACAACACAAAACATCATGATTTATTGTTCTTTGTAATAAACTGGTGCATTTCTTACTTCTCAAGCGGTGCTCCAAATTTCTTGTAAGCCTTTATGAACCTAAAGGCAAACAAACAATTAAGTGCTTAAACAGTTTAAATGTCTCAATTAAATAAGAAACTGGACGTTCTGTTTTATTACCTGCGGATCTCAGCGTCTGTAAATCCCTCGACGTTGTTTTTGCGAGCTCTCGGCCTGCCTCTACGCTTGGGCCGTTTGTCATCCCCGCTGTCATCTGATTCGCTGTCAGAGCCTGAGCTTCTCTGCTTCAGTTTGGATCCCACATCACTGTCACTGTCATTAGCTTGTGCCTAAAAACATCATTAAACTGTTTTAACAAACACAATCACCATGTTTTCATGTAGCCTTGCTGGCTGTACTGTACTTGTATCTGTTGGTTTTAAGCCCTTAACCAAACAAAAGCAATATAAAAAAAGTGATTTAACTCAATATTTTGCGCTAAAACATCCAAACCAAAAAATCAAAGCAAGAGTAATGAGCATGTGGTTATTAACGCACATTCTTATCGCTGGGGAGTCCACCACGCTGTAAAACTTAATGACTCATTTCCAAAAGCTACGATGCCACATATTTGCACATGTTTTGCTGTCCCGGGGGAATGCAGCACTCGGCTATAAAATCTAATGAGTCATTGCGGTCTGCGTAACATATCACAGATCCAGCTTAAGAAGAGAGGATGAGTGTCGAAATGCCACAGGGAGCACTTCACACTACCCTCTCATGTGCTTACATTAATGGCATATGTGTAAATGTACACTGACTTGCATGTATGTACTGTACATATGGTGACGCTAATAGGTGGATCGTCAGGTTATTCTAGAAACACCTCCTCACCCTCTTGTTGGAGCTCCTACTTCTGGGCAGCATGTAGATGTCTTCCATTTCTTTTTGTTTCTGTTCCTCCTCCACCTTCTTTCGCTGGTCTTCAGGAATGATGTCATCCCAGTCTCGCACATGCTTCTCCTCAAGCTCTGGAGTGCTTTCATCCATGGTGAAGTTTGCCACCTGTCAGAAAACATACCTAGTTCACGCTCAGGCCAATCAGAAGCCCAGGAGAGAATTTTAAGGTTTGATGATTAACAAAACCCTAGAATAGAAATAATCCCGCACTTATTTTTAATATTTCAACTACAGCACCAGTCAGCTCTGGAAAAGTGAGCGGTTAATGATATTAACCCTTTTTATTTAAAAATGAGTTTCGCAGACAAAATTAACTGTTTTAATTTTGTAATCAATATTGTAAAAATAACTTTTGACTGATAGTACTGACTGCAAATGTTTTTAGATGTTTCAGCATCATCTGTGTTTTTGCATTTGTGGTCCATAAACTCCTTATTACCTTGAACTGTGACAGAAGCTCATCTGTGGCACTCCCTAATCCCTGATCACTCTCTCTTGTTTCAGCAAGCCGCAAGATCTCGTCAATGTCCATTTCCTGTAACAGAACTTCGGCTCAATACCCAACATATAAAATTCTCCAATGTCTATGACAAATGTGAGGTTAAACCACCTTATGTTTTTGATGATGATGCATACCTGTGGTTCTGATTCCTCTCCCTCAGCTTCTTTGAACAAATCCTCTGCTCCAAACTTTAAGATTGCTGTCAACTCTTCTTTATTGAAGGGGTTTGAGCTAGAAAAAGTGAACAAGTAGATATACATTACTTGTTATATTTTGAGTTGTAAACACTTTTTGTATCCTACCGGTCATCATTTCATTTTTGTATGGTTGTATATTTTCCCCGTTTAATTTGGAGGTTCTCACTTTGAATTTCCAGAGTTGTTATCCAGTACGGTTCGCCCAGTGGTGTCCATTCTCTGAATGACGAGATGGTCAAGAACCATCTTCTTTTTTGCCCTTTCTATAATGTCCTCCTCCACCGTGCCTTTGGTGACCAGACGATAGATATTCACCTATGCAGGTAATCAAGTACATCAATTGAATTGCATGCATAGACGCACGCACTTAATATTAATTTATTTAATATGTTTTTGTATATTAATTGTGGTCAATTCAATTATAACTACTGAACAGATATAGATTTTTTGTTGAGGTCTACCGGAAGTTAAGTTTGGGCCACATTGTTTATGTTGTTGCCCCTGAAACCGACTATAAAGAGCTCATCCATACCAATGTGTGGTGACACATTACATCAAAAGTTTTACATACTTGTTTTTTCTGGCCAATCCTGTGGGCTCTGGCCTGGGCCTGAAGATCATTCTGTGGATTCCAGTCCGAGTCAAAGATGACCACCGTGTCGGCAGAGGCCAGGTTAATTCCAAGCCCTCCTGCACGTGTGGACAGCAGAAAACAAAAGTCCTAAGGAAAAAACAGAGAAAACGAGTTGGATGATTACATTTTTATCACCGATTAGGCTCAAATTAACTGTATAGAACCACAGGACAGTAACAAAGTGCTTAAGATGATTTGAGCTGATACACATACAAACATACATTTGCCTTTATGTACCAATCCAATGCATAATTTTGATTTGAATGGCATTGTCTCTCTCCTATCTCCAAATAATGCTCTAGGCCTGCATTTCCCACAGATAATGGATTCCCAGCAATGAGCTTAACTGAGCTCTGACGTAAAGCGTAGATGGTCCATCACAACCAAAACAAATGTCTCAGGACAGTGAATTTCTGACCATAAAAACAAACAGCCATGCCACATATTGCTTCTTACCTCAGAGCCTTCAGCATTAAAGTGGTCCAATGCTTGCTTTCTGATCTCTCCCTTGATAGAGCCGTCCAAACGCTGAACATTAAAAAACACACGGACACAGTTAAAGAACGTCAAACCTGGCACCTCAACTAAACTAGGGCACCTCCCGCTAGAAACCCTCTTTAAACCTATATTCCTTTAAGTGCGAGTGATATTTTGGTAGACCAAAACAACATCGAGACGCTAGCTGTGTGAACGATCAAAAAATAACCGGCGGATAAAAATAGGAACTTGCTGTCAGAGTATCCCAACTGCAAACCTGACACATGATTCCCTAAATCATTCAAGCCAAATACCAGCCGGCTCGAACACAAGCTAAACCTCGAAAACTTACCACAGATCTAAAGCTAGAACAAAAGAGAACCTGTCCTGCAGATAATTAACTCTCTTTTCTTTTTTTTAAGTAAGTTGTATTTTTCTGCATTATACCTATTAGCACTATTCCTTCAGCGCAGTGGTTATCTGAGATCATACCTGGAATTGATATCGTTTGAAAGACAGGTAATCTGCAAGTATGTCCAACATGCGGACCATCTGCGAGAAGATGAGAACACGGTTTCCTCTCTCCCTCAGTCGTGTGAGCAGCTTATCCAGAAGAACCAGCTTCCCACTGCCACGCACCACAGCCTGAACATACACCAACAACATCTTGAAACTAATGTTCTACAAAGACCAAATCACTGTTTTCCACACATCTCAGTAAGCTGTACCTGCAGCCGCTCTAGTGACGTTTCAGTCTCACTGTCCTCCGGATGTTTGATGAGGAAACCATGGTTACAGCATTTCTTCAGCTCCATCACGATGTTAAGAAAGCCAGAGGAGCTGCCCCGGTTGCCCTTAGACAAAGCTTTGTAGTTTCTTGTTAGGATCCACCTTAAAAATGTCAAAGGAGCAATGATGAAAGACCTGCATTCCATTTAAAATCTGGAATCTAGATTTGGCTCAATCATGAATTTGGCATTTAAGAGCTACGTTACCAAATGCACGAGCCTGCAGACTAGGAAAGAAGCGTGAAATTGGATGAAACTGTCCTTACTTGTAGAACTGTTTCTGCTGGGCGGACATGTCGACTCGGAGGATCTGCTCCACTTTAGCAGGCAGGGATTTCTCGACGTCTTTCTTGACACGCCGCAGCAGGAAAGGCTCCAGAACTTTGTGCAGGCTCTGATAGCCGTTCTCCCTGCCTTTACCATGTTCTTCCTCAAAATCCTCCCAGGACTCAAACCTGATGGGAAGTAAAGTCAAAAGCATAAATGGCTGCTCTTTCATCATCCAAAGTAAACCTAAACAGAGCAACCCATCCAGAAATTGGTTCCTGTCACCGATTGTAATCAAATATGCAACACATTTTTAAAGGGCCCACGCACAATAACATTTTCAACGCCCTGAACTTTCATGACTGTGTCCACCTACTTTTCAGGCATCAGAAAGTGCAAAAGGGACCACAGCTCCTTGAGTGAGTTCTGCAGCGGAGTCCCTGTGATGAGCAGCCTGTGATTGGATCTGAAGTCCATCAGAGTTTTGTACAGAAGCGAGTCATCATTCTTAAGCCGGTGAGCTTCATCAACTCCCAGAAAGGCCCAGTTTATATTCCCCAACACTCCCTGCACACACAAGCAAGATCTTGCTTATTAAGCATGTATTTCCACGACACAGATTAAAACAAAATTGAATCAAATCCAAACACTTGTCATACCTTATCCTTCAGTAGAATTTCATACGTGGTCAAAAGTGCATTGAACTTGATTCTTTTTGTCTGCTGATGGATCCATTCGTAGTCACGGATCTGGTCAACAAGAGATGGTTTTAGCTCAAGATGGCAAAGTAAGAGGTCGTTTCTGTATTTGAGGTTTCATTATCTCAGCATGGCTTACTGTCTTTCTGCTTGAGACATCTCCCAGGTAGACCACTACATTCATATCAGGTGCCCAGATATCAAACTCCCTCTGCCAGGAGGTGAGAGTTGACAGGGGAACCACCACCAGGAAGGGCCCATAAAGCTGATGTTGATGGAAAAGGTAAGACAGGAAGGAGATGGTCTGAATGGTCTTACCAAGACCCATTTCATCAGCCAGGATAACACTGTTACACCTGCAGAGATGAAAAAGAAACACTGAAAAGGTTATAAAATGTCCAGCCAAAATATAATTCAAAGAGGAATCACTTTTACAAAAGCATGATACAATCAAGTAGTATAGGGGTTTACAAACATTTTTGTCAGCCGAACACCTTTGACCAAAATTATTTACTTAATGTACCCCTGACATTTTAAGTAAATATTTAAATAACTTAATGGCGCAGTTTAACTTTAAAACCAATACATTTTTATCTGTTTTTTATGTAAGTTTTTGTAAGTTTATATCAGAAGTATTTACATTGCTATGATTATTATACATTACATGATAACATATAATATTTGTGCAATGTACAATCACAAGTATGTTTAATGTAAAAAAAAACATTTAAGCTTTTACATTTACTTTACAATTAATAAGTAACATTTCTTTGCAATTTCTTAGTTTTTGGCCAGAGAGTACAGTATAGAGCAGTGGTTCTCAAACTTTTTTGGCTTAAGTACCCCTTTTTATGATTTTTTAAAATTCAGTGAAATGAGAGTCAAACAGTTATTATATCTAAATGTATTAATTAATTTTTTATGCATCTTAGTCCTAATTTCATATAAAAATACTATTATCATAATTTATTGATTTTCATTATTTAATCCTAAATGTCAGTTTCTCTCACGTACCCCCTGCAGTACACCTGGGGGTACGCGTATAGAGAGAAACCACTGGTATAGAGAGAGAAATGATTGGATGAGAGAGAGGGGTACAGGAGCCAGCAGTGCTTTTTGCGCAACATGTCACAGCATGTTAGTAAATGCCAACATTTTGTCTAAAATATAATTTTATGCGTTACATACCTACACCAGGAGTGGCCGAGCCAGTTAACTCCATCTAACTGGTAATCTCTGAGTTCAAGGTTCTCGTCTCCAATGTAAGAAGGCTGTTTCTTCAGAGGTAAAAACCTTGGCCTCTGTTTCAACACCTTGGAAATAAACAGACAACGGGGTTTAAAACATTGTGTGGTGCAAATCACGCTCTCCTGGGGCCAAACAGAAACTGCACCCACAAAACTCCATAGAAAGTAAGCAAGATTTTGACAGAATTGGAACTCCAGTCATTTCCATCCGTGAACAAATAAACACCAGAACTAAAAGACTCTCTTCCTCACCTTACAGTCTTTGGAAGGGATCGTCTTACAGGCATTCCTGGTTTGGAAACTATCAACGCAAGACTGGAATTTCTTTGTAATTAATGCTCCATCCTCCCAGGTGCACTCGGCATAGGGCAGCCCCATCCACTTACACAAGTACTCGGGCTCACTGGAAGTGCTTTTTTGGGCTGTTGTAAAACATCAGACATTTATTACTCACAGTACAGAACATCCCTCTGGACTGTGTACATCAAACATTAAAAAAAAAACTTACGTGAAAAATCTGAGGGTGCTTGTGATTTTCCTGTTCTCGTGGCTGGCAAACGAGAGAAAATATGTGATGTCTTTACACGTTTGTGGTGTTTGTAAAGGTACGGTTGTTTAATTTTATAACGTATTCACTCACCAATCACTCTCTCTACAATTTGGAATTGCCTGCTCAGGTCATTAGTTAGTTCTTGCTGGCAGTTGTAATACTCTAAATCCTCAGGTGAAGCTCTTTTCATCCTGTACAAAATAGAAAACTGTAATTTACAAGTATTTTTCATACGCAAAGTCGGCAGTCAAGCTTTGAGATATTTTTTTAAACATCATATAGACATGCGTTTGCAGTGTTCCTCACCAAGCATTAAGCTCTTCGTTTTTCCTCTTGAAGTTGTCAAGCTTCTTTATCCCTTTGACCTTCTGCTGCATGAGAAAGTCCACACTTTCCCAAGTGTTGTGGATGTAGGACCAGTCTTTCCACTTGATGAGGAACTGAGTTTCCCCTTCCTCTTTCTCGGGGGTCAAAGTCTGCTCCAGGGTCTCCGTTTTCCTCAACAGCATAAAATGTTGTGGAAGCTCCAGTAGCTGTAAACGGAGAAAGGCGGTGCTTTGAATCAAATGAACATACTTCATTTCAAATGATGAGGTTGTATGGTTCATGCTGTATGTCAGACAATATTAAACAAATCTTCTTATAGTTCTTACAACATCTATAAGGTTAGTAACTGAGGTCTTACCTCCTTTCTTTCCTATCCTGGTCTCAAGAACCTTCTCAATGGTCTCACTGTCATCGTCCTGTTGCTCCTCAGCACCTTCTGCCATTTCAATGAGATCATCTGAGTCCGTCTCAACATCATTCTGATCCTCCTTGTAACTGCAGACACATACTTTATTATTATTATTCTATCATTTATTATTTCTATCATTTTGTCACAACTCTTGCTGGTTAAATACAATCCCCACCTGACTTTAGTTGCTGCTCTGCGCCTTGTTTGTCTTTTTGGGGTATCCTCCTCATCATCATCTTCGTCATCATCATCGTCATCATCTTCTTCTTCGGAAGACTCTTGTTTCCTCTGTTTTCGTGCTTTTTGCGACTGCTTGCCTGCAGATGACTTGGTCTGTGGTCTACAAGGAAAATGCACAAACTCGCATATTAAACACGTATTCTACACACTAAGCTACTTGCCTCTCAGTCCCGCATCCCAGATCTTGATCAAATCGTGCCTGATTTGCTAGTGTAGCGATTCATTTGCACGCCTATCAGCCTGACTCATGAGCCGGTGGCCTTGAGACAGCTTTCAGACAAACAAAGCAGTTTAAATGTTCAAATCAGAGCTAATGTTTACATTTATTATATGCTATGCAAGAATGCATTATTATATTTACCAATGTGGCAAAAATTTGGAAGCATGCTTTAGAAAGTATTTGATCAATTCTATAAGCAAAATCACTCCACCAATTTCACTCAAAGCATAGCAATCCTTGTTATGGTTTTATTCGCATTGGAAGGTAATAAAACAGCTGGCATTATAATTCATAATATGCTGTCTGAAGGCCAGGCTTGCTACCCTCTTACCTTCTAGCAGGAAGTCGTCTGGATCTAACTTTTTTCTCTTCCTGCTCACTCTCTGAACTGCTGGCCTCTTCCTCATCATCTTCGTCATTTGAGTCATCATCTTTCCAGGTTTTACTTTCAACACAGAAATACCAAAGATTGACCTAATGTGCCTCTAATAGCTTCAAGCCGCTACTCTACCGAAATGCTGCAAGCCAGTCAGTTCCACCCATTACCCACCACACAGGAAGTTCAGCATGCTGTGAGAGGTTAAAATGATTCAGTGAAATGTATTGCAACTATAATCTATTGTATCGTACTGAGTTCTATACAAATTGTGTGTAACTGGTTATTTCAAACGAGCTTTACTGTATTTTGATAGTTCCACAATAGCAAGTTACTCTTTGTAACTTTTTCACTCCCTTTCAATAATAGTAAGGTCATTAAAACCACAAAATTAAATAAATGTAAGTATTTGTTGGATTCTTTGTCGTCACTATCCAGCCGTTTAAAGGTTTTAGTTTTAGACATAAATATTATATAAGAAATATGCACACAAGATTTATATTTGTCTACACAACTACTTAAAAGATCGTCTACACATTACGAAACATATTTAGTCAATAATAAAACGTTTGACTAGTGCTAAATGACTAAATGTAAATGTAGTGCCTTTATATATTGTACAAACACACACAACTATGTAAATGCATGAATGTACTAATGTAGCTGGTTTTCCACCAACATTTAAAATCAGATAGTGTCTAAATACATTGTCTTAATATCGGGCATCTACTGTTTTATCATGTAAAATCTAACAAACTTGATAAGCGTTTTTTTTATTTTGTTAGTAATGCAATTGGCTCAAGTTTTCAAATATTCTTAGGTTCACTATATATGAATATTAGCATGTAGTAATGTGTGGAAAAAAAATCAAGAATACATTTTACATGAAAACATGAAGGTGAGTTTATGTAGCAAGCAAATCAAAATTACATACAGTCCACATTTATGGGAAAGATAAAAAATCACATTTCCAAGTAAATTATCGAAAAAAAAACAAGCTGAAGATTTATTTTTAGTACACTTACTCTTTCTTTTTCTGACGTGAGCCTTTTCTTTTGGGACTCTCACTCTCTGAACCACTGCTGCCCTAAAAATCCATGAGAATCCATTTTAAATGCATGGCATCATGCTTAAATCTTAGTAAGCAACCGTGTCATTAATTTTTAAAATGCAACAAAAAAATCATCCAAATGTTTCAACAGATCAGCTACTACAACACTAGGGGTCAGTGTTGACAATGAAACGTCTGTGCAGCCAGCCTACCTCAGCTCCAATGTTGAGGCGGGCAGGTTCTTGTCTGCTGCGACTGGATCTTCTAACACCATAAATATCTGGATGTTCTTCCCACATCTATGACCAGTATGGATGCAGTTATTTTAAATGTATGTCTAATTACTTGAATGCTAAAAAAGGATCTCAATGGGGAATGTTTGAGGATTTCCCAAATTTTTATAGATTTTTCAAATACGCTGGCCTATCTTTAATCCATTACCTTCTTCACATCTGCCAGGTTGTCTTTCTTTCTGACTGGTTTATCTTTGCCCTGCGCTGAAGACTGGCGAGACTTGGACCCAGTGGATTCACTCTCCGACTCGGAGTGGCTTTCCGAATCTGAGGTACAGTTGGACAAGGAACGACGGGAACGAGGCCTATCACTTCCTTGCTCACTCTCCGACTGACTCCCAGACTCTGACCCAGAGCGGTTTGATTCCTCTGACGCCGAGTTGCTACAACATTAAATATGTAGATGTTCAGAAAAAGTTAAAACATCTCAGCTGTTTCTAAATCATCTTAGGTGCACAAAGTTTTAATTTCCATAGCCTCCAGAAAGACCCAATGATTCATCTTATTAATAATATCAGCAGGTGACTTTGTAAAAAGAGAAAACAGAGAAAACTAAAATGTATGTATGTTTGATGGTGGACGTTTTTGTTCACCTTGATACACTTTTGGTAGTGTTGGGTCACTACTTATGTCTTATGTAAAATCTGGGTCTGAACCACTAACCTAAAGCACTTAATCAACTTACTTTATCTAGTAAATTGGTTAAATACTCACTCTGAATTAAATGTCAAAAACCATGCTGTATCAGCATACTGTAGCAGAATTTCTACAGATGTTTAAATTAGGGGTGCAACAACACACTCAGCTCATGATTCGATATAATACACAATATCGGGTTACAATCACAATATTATATTAATATACAACAACATGTTCATTTTATTATAATTTTTGTAAAGGTATGCAAGTTGTTTTAAATTTGTTGTCTGTTGTTGTTATTCTGTTTTATGTTATGAAATTTATATGTATAAGGACCCCTTGAAAATGAGATGGTGCATTTCAATCGGTATATCCATAGAATAAATTTGTTGAATTTGATTTATTTTTAAAACATTATCATATGTACAATAGTTAACAGTACTAACAACTTCTATGTGAGAATTAATTCAAACTAAACAAAATAAAAAAAATTAAACTAAGAAAGAAATTAAGCTAAACCCTATCAGAGAACTAAATTAAAAACACATATTAAAGTTGAAGAAGGTCAGGTGTTGGCTGCTCAACCAATAGGATTAAACAGACGTCATATATTAAATATATCGTCATAATAAAACAATCCAGTATCGTGATACATTACATCATGATATTGTTACACCCCTTATATAAATTTAACAGCAGTATGCTGCAGTAACTTTTGACACCAAACATACTTGACCCCTTGAGAATTTGTAAAAATTATTTATTTGATAGCAGTTTTTTTTATTTACTGCTCAATGGTCAACAGGCACTTAAATATAATTGGATTATTCTATTTATTCAACTTTCAAAGCAATTGCAACTACTTATTGGAAACTGATATAATTGAATATAATTCTAAAACTATTTCTATGTCATTGTTGTCTTTCAAATGCACAATTCTAAATCATTCAAAAAGTACTATTTAAAAATAACTGAATGATTGTTATCTTTCAAATGAGCAATTCTAAATTATTCAAAAACTACTATTAAAAAAACTGAAGGTGATTATCTTTCAAATGCTCAATTCTAAAATCACTTAACAATCATATTCAGCTTTTTTAAAGAGTTGTTTTTATCTTGTAAATGTACAAAAGTATCTAAATTTAAAAACTACAATTTAAAAAAACGGAATTGCTGTTATCTAAAATATGAACTGAATATGATTATCTTTAAAGTGTGCAATTCTAAATAATAAAAAAATATTTTTAAAAGCTGAATATCAGTGTGTCAGTAGTAATATAATGATGCTCTCATAGAGACATTTAGATTACACAATGAGATCAGCTAATCTTATGTGACCATATCATCTGCTCCCCTTTGCCCTTTGAGTCTAAAATTAGGTGCAATGGCCTCTGTTTGAAACACGGCACCCCCATCCCCCCAACTGCAAATGTATCAGAGCTTTAAAATAGAAAACTCACATCTTCCTTACATGGCTAAAAAATTAGCTAAGCAACTATGGTGTGAAATAGTAACCCTTATATGGTACAGCTTTACTAAAATTAATCTTTAAAAATTCTTTGTTCTATAATTTCATTATATTATAATAATAATTGCTATGAAAACAAAAATGCAAAGCTGAATGTGATATCTGGCACATTAAGTGGCCCGACATAATGCTAGACACAACCGCTTCTGTCATTTGCTAGTTGGAGAGTAAGGCCTGCTGACAAAGCAGTCTCACAGGCCAGACTGTCCTTATATGGTTGATGACATCACATATGGGCAGATCCAACCTCTCAACTGCATTTTCATTGGTTGGTTATTGCTAGGCACAGGAAGGCCCAATGAAATAGCAGAATGAAATCACATGACCACACAAGTAACTTCCTGCATCCGCTTCCTGTAGTTCCAAGAACCTTTTATATAATGCAGCAACTAATACAAGCTATGCAGCACAAAGCAAGAGCCATTTTGTGACTTTGAGGACTTTCAGCCATTTAATGAAAGCAGTCTCATACAGTGATGAAACAGAACAGTGTTTTTTTATGCGACATTAAACCATGTAAACACTTCAAAGAAAGTACTGGCATCCACCTAGAAATAAAATATCATGCATAACATGTTTTTCAGCCCTTAGTAATGTTTAGAAAATGGCTGCCTGTACAGCTGAACAGATATTACTTTTACAACAATCCTTGCATTAAAGATATCATTTTCTTTTGACTTATGAATGTCAGCATGTTCTTTTGAAGCCATGGCAGCATGACAGTTCTAAAAACACAGAAACACTGTTACTGTTACATTTCTATTTCAAATACAGAAACAGCATATAATAAACCACATTGTTTAAAATGATTAAACAATCTGTTGTTTTACACATATGCAGGAACTTGCATAAAATTAAATTTCTTGACAGATACAACCATGAGAACAATAACAATAATAGATCAAAACACAAGCATTAAAGAACTTTGTAACTGTAAAGCATTCTTGTGCACTGTAGTGACACGCTGACCACTATGAGATACACGATGATGCTTCAAAATATTTCATCGTATACATTAAAAGTCTACCTTTAATGTTGACTGTATAAAGCTGTATAAAACATTTCAAATGAAATTCTTTTTTCAACTAATTTTATGTTTTTACATTGAAAAATTTACTGAATAATAAAATGTGGACTAAAACTGCACTAGTGCTTTTTACTCAAATTCCCATTAGAAAACCTGTGAAGAATAATTAGCCTAAACAAATAATACATGTACTATATTACAAATAATAATCAATTATTACTTAAGACTGTAATAAACACAACAAAAAAAGGAAAACATTTGGAATGAACTATAATTGTGAGTTAAGTGACCATAATAATTTACTTCCAATACTGTATTTTCTTCATAGGGTTTTTAGTTTTGAAATAGATGTTTGACTGCTAAACATTTAATATATTAATATGGCAATGTGAGGTAGCATAACTCATGCCACTGGGGAATTCTTAATAAATGTTTGGTACCTTAAAGCCTAAAGCCAGAGTAATTTATTCACATGGACACCATGTGACCCCAAAAACAAAACACTTTAAAAAATGGGACACCACTTTCTGTATTGTTTTTTTTTTTATAAAAAAATGTTGACACAAAAAGTGATTAACATTTCCTGTAATAAATGTTAGCAATTCAAGTAAAATAGACAATTGTACAGTAAACAATAAAACATATTTCATTGCCAAATCTAAAAAAAATCTAATTAAAAGGATGTGTGTGCAAAGTAAGAATTGTTTTAAAATAAAATGCAATAAAGTTTTCAAACATTTTTAGTGGTACATTTCAGTATAAAATGTAATAAAACCACAAACTCATTGACTCTGTGTCAGATTGAACAGGCAGTGTCTAAATGACTGCATCAATTTATAGCAATCAAATACTAAACTGTATCAAAACACCTGTAATGTTAGAGTAAAACTGATAATAATATCATTATCTTTACATAGAATGGTGCAATGCAGCACATACTAATCAGACAAGGTCATTTCACAGTGTCACTTTAAAACTGAAAATATAATAGCTCTCAGCAATGCTTAAATCCTAATAAAACACATGGCATCTTAAGTATAAATCTGTGTAAAGTCAATCAGTAAGGCCCATGGGCCTTGCATTCAGTTTTAGAAATGCTAGCAAAATCAGGGTGTGGCTATACATATATCCCAAGGTCAATGATATGAAACTAGATTATTTCACACACATTGTGGTTTAAACTTCTGCACAGGTGATCAACCATGCTTGTAAAGGTAAACATTCAAGACAGATCTAAAAAAAAAAAGAGAAAAAATAGTGAAGATCGTACCTGGAAGCATTGCTTTGGGTCGAGCCTTCGTCTTCCTGCTTTTTATTCTTATTCTTCATCATGATTTTGTCTTGAACTTTTTGTTAATGACGGTCTTTTGTCCAGGTAATAACTGTCAAAAGTTTAAAGTGGGATGAACCATCAAGCGAGTCAGTCCGCTTTCAAAGGACGGCAAAAAAAGTCTCGACGTTGCGAAAAACTCGAACGACTTAAAATAAATAAACGTTTACAGTATTTCTAAAGTTATAAAGCATCGGAAATGAAATGACACCTGCTCGGCTCTATTCGAGGTCATAAAAACCATGTGTCGATAGCATATCAAGCCAACAGATTCACACAGCCACATACATAAATTCCTACTGCGTCATCAGACAAAGGACGATTAAAACAACACGATGAAACACAACGAAATCGACAACAGAAATTAAACAATGTAAACATACCTATTCCATTGACAGGAGGGGGATCGAAGCACTACATTCACATCGGACAAAAAATGCGATTTGTAACTTAGTCCATTAGAACAAAAAATAAAAATATTCCACAATTCAGGTGAAAAGAAAATCGGAATAATATACGGAAAGAAAAATAGCTCCTGTAATCCAAGGATGGCTATTTGAATAGAGAGAGAGAGAGTGAGAAGAGCCCAGCAGAGCGCACTAAAAATGGAGGACCGCAATGGCTGCCAGTACAGGCAGGGAAAACAACGACTGGCCACTCTACGCACGCAGCACAAGGTTTTCGACGAAACAAAAGTCACAAAATCTACGCATTAACGTCTATATATTCCGAAACGTAAAATAAAGAACGAATTTGCGCAATAATTAAGTCCCTAGTGGGATCCAAAGTTCACCAAAGTTGAGATACAAGTGCTATAGAGAGAGCCCTGCGAGGCTCAACGCTCTCCCCTTCCCAAGGTTCATCCGCCATCTAAAGCTCCTTCCCAGCTCTGAGAGCTTAGCCTTTGATTGACGTTCTCTCCATTTACCCAGGACTCAGGTGATGCACCCAAGTCCCACCCCTTTTATTTTAAAATATAAACTAGCTGTTTTACATTTCTTTTAAACGTTTAAGTTATAACAACCATACAAGCATTAGAACAAATGACTAGTGGGCATCAAGAGAAATCTTTTTGTGCTTTATCTATATGAAAAAAATATTTCTCAGCCTTCACTTCCTGCACAGCCAGGAAATGAGGCTAGAGGAGCCATTTTGCAGTGTTGGACTACACTGGACACCATTTTAGACCATTTAGTTTTAACCCTTTACACACGGCTCTGTATATGTAATCGTATTTACAGGATATTTGAAGATGAATCGAAGGCTTTGAGGTTGTTTTCTGGTCATTAACTGCCTATTGTATTTAAAGAAATCAGTGGTTGTATCAAATGATTGGTGCCATTAAGCCAAAATAATGAGCAAAAGCCGAATTATTGTAGGGATATAACAAGCCAGTTTGGCTAAAGCCAATTAAAGAGCCCTAAACCTCGGTTCAATTTTGACATATTGACTCGCAATGGTCCAATAGCTTGCCCAAACAGTAGTAATTAATTGTTGATAAATTGAGTAGCGAAGCAAAACAACTAGGAAACTTTTGTTCTATTAAAATGGAAACAAATTAAACCCGGAATTAGTTGAGATTGGATGTATACAGTAAATATCTTTAAAAACGTAACGATTTTTTCATCCAATAAGAGCAAGTCGAAAATGTTCAATCACGAAACTTTTATTTTTCTCATAAAAACAAAATAGCATACTGAAATACAGGCATAGTTTCAACAAAACAATAAAATATGATAGTGAGGTACATGTAAAAGAAAAAATACAAAAAAAAAAATTCACACACAGCAAATCAGAAATGACAAATCACAAGCAAATCTTTCTTTCCAAATCCAAAAGTAAAATCTGAGCCGCCATCTTCCTCAATAAGGAGTCGTCTCCACTTGACTGTCCAGAATAGGTTCTTTAAATCAAAAAGGAGAAGGGAAAATGTAAACCCCAAACGTATTCGAAGTTACGATAATAGCTTTTTTATAAAAACTAACGCATAGCTAGGGACAAAACAATCCGCGACGAAATTTTTGGTTATACTAATAAATCAAAACTATTGAACAGTCCCCTTTCAGGCAGTTCAACTAGTAATTAAAACTCATGGAAGTTTAAGATAATATCTAACCTCCGGAGGTAGCTTAATATGGTCAACTGTCATCGGCAATGTCAACGTTAACTGACATGCATAGCTCCACCATAAAGGAAAATTATAGCAAAATGTGTTTTCCAGATATGCACATCTGATAATAAAAGCATGCTATCTGCAGATTGTTGTAGATGCTTTTACACAAGTTTTGTTACATTTTCCTACAAATGTACTGTATATGGCAAAAGAATTGGACAATTTCTAAGTTACATATGAAACAACTCTAAATAAATCCTCAAGAAAACTTTCAAAAGAAATCATAGTACTTAAGCCACTTTCCAGTTATTACATTGATGCTCAAAGTTTCATAACAGCAGCACAACACAATCTCAATGTGCATTACCAACAACATACATGAATATTTTAAATGCTACAGTGCTACAACATATGTCTGTCATTAGCTAATGTTTTCTAAGGAAAGGGTAATTGGTAGATTCGTATTTTTACTCCATGCTTCATGTATTTGTTTAAAAAAGGTAAAAAAAGTTATTAAAAACTTGGTAAAGTATAGGTGTATAGACTGAAAAGCAACATCAGTTGTCAAATGTAACGCATGGATGAAAGCCAAGTAAACAATGAAAATTTCAATTTAAAATATGGCCGTCTTTACCATGTTACAACAGCATTATTACAATGTGTAATATAAGAAAATGTAAAAAGATAGGAAAGTTTTAAAAAGAGATGCGTTATTGTTGTCATTCAAGAACATTTGGCCTCCAAGAAGTCATCTTTTGTCATCAAGTTATGTTAAACCACCACAGAAATGAGGATGCTGAAAATGCATCAGGAAAACAGGAACTCCGGGACATAGGGAAAATGCGCCATTCTAGTGCACATATGATGAGATTTTGTTTTTGTAAAGATTTTGTCTCATAACATGAACCAACATGTGAGACCTACAAAGTGAATGCTAACAAGATAAGACTCTAAGGTATGTCTTAAAAGCAAAACCTTTCAAAAGTGTCACTTAAAAATCAAAAGTTTTGAAGTCACTTCATTCTCAGTGAACATGTCCTTTTCTTACTCCATGGAAGACAATAGCCCAACTCATCACTATGTAATACGAGTTGACCGAATTAACCAAGAAATAAGTATGAACTGGAATTGGAATCCTTCATCCTCATTTGTCCTCCAAATGGTATTGTACAATTATAAAATGGCTGCTCGAATAAGACAGCCCCTAAGATGAGAACATGGGCTCATGCACTGAATGAGGCTCACTATTTTGAATTTAGTGGTAAAAACCTTGTTGTCCATTTCCTTTCAGGCTAAAGTAGTGGTTCTCCATTCTGATAAAAAAAAATCAGGCAAAAGGTTGAGCCATCACTCAGGTAAAAAGAATCTTCTGCGTAGTCCAGTAAATGCGGCAAATGCACAAGTGAGAATCAAGCATTAATTTGGCAAATGAAAACTAAAGAAGAGGCCAATTGTGGCACAGAATCGAGAAAGATGTGTAAAACAAGGCTCCACAGGACAAGACGTCACTGATCTCAAGGAAGTTTTCAACAGAATACAAGATCCAACGATGACAGCACTCAAGAATGATCAGGTACTCAAGGAAAGGAAATGTATGGTCAATCCAGAGCGGAACATGCGGCCTTTCCAAGTTTAGACAGGAAGCTGTATTAAAAATGATTCCATTCCTCTGAGGTTTGAATTTCATTTCAGACACTGGAAGTTTTTAATTTTCAGCAAAATAAAAAAGGACTGGAGCAATTCCAAAATTGTTTTGGACAAAATGTAATTTCTTTTGCTGTGTACACTGCTTCAAATTATGAACTTTTCTCACAATAAACAATTACGAGAGGCAGATATTTTAAGAGCTGTAGGATCTAAATGAAGCTAAAAATGACAGACATATGAGGTAGCACCTTTATAATACAAATACCACTGTGATGACTTACAGAGCAGTCTTCTATTCCTTCGACGTCTGCTGCAGAGTCCTCAGGCAAACTTCTCCTGCATGAAAAAAAGACGCTCAATGAGATCAGATGTATAAAACAAAACAGATATTCTTTCCTATCTGTGATTTGTTGAATAAGTGTCAGTTGAGAGTACTTCATGAGTTGGTACTGTTAGCATCACTAACTAAATTACAACCTGTCTGTTGTGTTTAGTAGTGGACAAAGTTTTGTCCACAATTTTGTTTGGCTGTTGAAACAGACCAAGTTTTAAAGGGATAGTTCAAGCCAAAAATAAAAAAATATGTTAATTATTAAGCCTCATGTAATTCAAAACCTGTATGTCAATCTTTTTTCTGTGGAACACAAAAGAAGATATTTTGAGAAATGTCTCTGTGGTTTTGTGTCCATACAACAGAAGTTAATGGGGGCCATGTTGTTAAAAATAAGTTCCTTAAGTCATGAGTCCTAGAGGTTTATCGGGGTGAGTAATTTACGAAAGAGTTTTCATTTTTGGGTGAAGTGTTCTTTTATGGAGTGTCTTGTGTAATTTAAATCGCAGGTCAAGATAGACATCAAACAGTAAAATGCATATTCTATGACCACTTGTAACTGGATTTTAAGGATATGGTCTCTGATTCAACACTATTTACTATGTCAGTAAATGAATGCATGTATATAAAGCACATTTAAACAAAAGTTTAATCAAATTATAATTATTAAGAGGTATCCATTGAGATACGGTTTGTATCACTGTCCATTTGTACATCGTTTCCATTTATAGTGGTGTCAGCTTTTAAACCGATCACTTTGAAAAAAATTATAATACCGGGTGTAAATGAGGATCATAGTCTATTTTATTCAGTTGTGTTAGTGAACAGAAATGATGGCAGCTTCATATGTAAATTATAAGATCATTCTTTCCGCTGACTGTAGCTCACAGAAACTTGCTCGCAAAATAAGGGTTGTAACAAAAAAATTTGTAAGAACGAAAAATTTCTGCTAGACATTGTTTGAGCAGCGGTTCATTGAGGTTTATGTGGTTCCGACTTTTCACCGCATTGCTATATACTTGAGTCCTGTTCCCATTTCATTGGTTGTTCTTTATTGCTGCTCTCTTGCTTGTCTGAAGAGTGTGCACATCTGACGACTAGTCAGTCGAATTTAAAACTGATCTGAAATAGGGTTGTTCCGATTGACAATACTATCGTGTATCGATGATACTCAGACATATCGGCGATAGCTGATTCCTTAGACGTTAGTTGGCTGTTTGCCAATAAATGGTTGGTTGCAAATTAATATAACAAACGCGCCTTGCGCATTTCTTCAACAAGAGAGCTTGCAATGCTGCTTTCATCGCGCCAGAGAGAGTTTGTAATGTGCGTGGTTTGAGTTTTCAACGCACAAGTTAGCTTGTGATGTGTGCGGCTCGGGTTCTTTCTTGCAGGAATTGCTATGTGCGTGTTTAAGACCTGACCACGAGTTGTTCCCGTTTAGCAATCAAGTAATAACAGCTCGGGCGTCAATGACGCATTTGGATAAATTATATTGACCTACAGCAATAGTTTACTTTCTCTCGTTTAAAAGGTTGCGGTGGGAAGTATCAATGTTGCCGCAAGCACCGAACTGCTAATTGCAGTCACACATGAGCATTTTCTAGCCACATAAGCTTCTGTTTTTGTGCACAAATCAAGCTTGTCGTAGATTAATGGGTAAATTGCCCTTCCCCTCGATACTATTGCCCAACACTAATCTAAAAGCGGTATAAGCACATTTGAGCTTCTTAAATGTGAACACTAATTAGCTTCAAACACATGCTGCAGTTCAGACTTCTCGCAGAGTAGGCGCTAACCTAAAACTTTAAATTACAAACTTAAATAATATAGTCTGTGTTTGGCCAAAGTGAGACCCCACTTCCAATAAAAATATAAGTTGAGTAACAAATAGTTACTTTTAAAGAGATACATTTTTCAATTTAAAGTGTAATAAAACAAAACAGTACGAAAAGATGCAACGACTACAAATTGTAATTATGACTGTGCAGTCAAAGCCTTTAGGTATACTGTATAGTGCGAAAATGTTAAAGTTGTCTGGTCTTAACAAAACTGTGAAACAATGTGATGTTTTTCTTATTAATAATTGAATTGCAAGTAATTGTATGTAATTCTAAATGTACTATTTAAGATTGTTTTACATAATTGGAGTTTGCAACGAGCTACAACAAACATGGTTATCACAAATTCACGGTTTGGATTTCATTCAAATGGTTATGTTGTCTTACTACAACAGCTAGGCTAAATTTAAAGCTAAATACAAACATACACAACACAACAAAAAAGGTAAAAGATCAGAGAAAAGCCAAGTTCACAACTCTGTAAAACATTTTTAAAAGCTATGTTTAAATACTTACAGCAGAAATTATTTTCCTCGTCATTCCTTGACATTAGGCAGAATGACCTTTAAAGATAAAATATTTTATGTTAGATTGAACATTTATTCTACGATCATTTACGGCACAACCTAGTGGTGGCCGATGATAACAAGGTAATTAAAGTGCACAGAACGCACTTCAGAAAAGATCAACAAAAATACATTAACACTTACATTTACAAGTCATGACACTGAAGGAAACTCCGTCATCTTTTGTCCAGTTGTTCTGATGCCTGTATATGCAAAAACATTTTGGAGAATTAGTTTTGCTTAAGCTAATTTAAATATGCACACTCACTTGGGTGTTACACTATTTATATTTACTCATGCGGTTTCTATGCATAAAATACAATTTCTTTAGCAATCAAGGTAAATTGAGAGTACAGTTCTTTTCTTTTCAAATACACGACATAGGTAAAGTAAGAGAACTTCATTTACACAGACAAATGTACATAAAACAGAAATCTATGGTATAGAATCATCACTAAAAAGTTGTTTTAATTTGATATATTCTTACATGTTATATTGTTAAACTCTTGCTGAATGGTTCGACAATGATGTCGTCTACAATTCTATATACATATTTTTTTGTCGACACCTCTTCATATTTTAAGGCCAAGATATTATATTTTAAATAAAGACCAACTAAAACTACATTACTACAAAAGCACATACTATGAACTAACATTCTGATAAAAATCTTTTGTGGAAAGGTCTACAATTAATATGATTTTTTTGGTAACATTTATTAATATATTTTTTGTATATTTTGGATAATTTGGTACTTAAAAGTGGTACGAATCAGGTGAAAACGCATTTCACAAAATTCTGTGAGCAAAATGGATAACAAAAGGAAAGACACAGGTTTCTGATTTTTCTAGAATAATACAAAGTCCTTCGTGGATAACAAGGGGTTAAAAGCCAACACCCTATTATTTAACGTCGAAAAATAAAGCATAAATGTTTTTCAAAACAATAAATACAATTGGATACATTTATTTAAGTACATCATCTAACAGAAAAGTTACATTAAATGAATAAGGATTAAACATTGCATTTTACACAAATAACAATACAATCTTAAAATAAAGTAAAACATCAAAATGATGCACAAAATCCTAAAGGAAGTTGAGATATACACAATGTTCTTGGTATTCTTTTTAAAATACTGTACATCCAAAGAAAGAAAATCACTTTTACAGTAATTAAGACAATAAGGCATTAAAATATGTAATAAAATAGTTTATTCAAAGAGAGCATTTAAAATCATCAAGATGATAGTCTAAATGTTAGGAATGAAGATGGTACCTCCAAAATCGCATTTTTACAACATTATTTCTATTTAATGTATTTTTTCTGCTATCGAGTGTTACAAGGACATTTGCCCTCCCAAGGACAAAGCAAATTTAAAATGCGTAGACTGTTAAATCCTCGCTTCTCTTCGTTGTTGTCAGCTGAAATCTTCGCAGTTTTCCTGTAACACAACCCTGCATTGTTTTCCTAAAATGTAACATTGTTTTAACTTGGAAATCGTCGATTTATTCGACGGAAGGTCTTTTTCCACTTCTTGGCAGTGGCCCCATCATGGCCATTTTACACCACCTCGTCGAGCCCGCTCCTTTTCCACCATATTGGTGCGTATGTACCACAAGCTCTAATCCGTTTACAAGTTACAATCTATAACAAAATCTTACCCCGATCCAACAGTTGCGATCTGTTCTTTCTTCTGAACCCATCGAGGCCATTCTCGTCGTTAATATTCTTGGTTTTAGCATGATCTTCTCGTTCAGATGGCGCCACATCACCAGCTTCACTCACCTCTGCCGTCTCTTCTCTCCCGTCTGTGCACGTCGTTCTCTCTGCCTGTACTGTTATACTGATCGGATGGACAGCCCTGTGTTTCAGCGTAAGCGCAGACAACTTCCTCTCACTGCGGCATTCTGGGTAGAAGAACCCAGCGTCCATTACTGTGTCGGTAAACCAATGATTTACTGCACGGACTTTCATTTAACAACGAATATTAATATTACAACAACTTACATCATTCATTTTCCTATAAAAACGGATAAAAATCTGGTTTTAATAAAAACACACTAAAACATGCCTCCGACTGCTGTAACTATGGTACTTGCTGTTAAACATTATATTAGTGTACGTTAAACCATATTAACATTGAATCAACACAACAACACAAGAAAGTAGGCTAATAACCACAAGTTTTATCAACAATCTTTTTTAAAATGGTTTATTATTACCAGACTATCATTCTTTATGCATTTCAATTTCATTTAAAAATAAAACACAATTATCAGTGTTCTGCTTATTTTATTTCTGTATGTTATAGTATTAAATAGGCATGACTGGGCCCTGGTTTTTCAGCCTATGAACGTCTTTCACAAATCCTTATTGTTTTCCGTTTTTGTCTGAAATATGGATATTAGACATACATGGTTGTTTGATAAAACACGTAAAAAAATACTTTTCAAGGCTCAACTGCTTGATTATTAAATGATACGCTACATAATGCATAATGAATATTATAGTAGTAATGTGATGAGTCTGGCCAAGAAAAGCAGGTCTGTAATCAATCTAGGGGTCGCCTACTAGCGGACTCCGGTCCGAATCCGGACCGTAAAATGCGTCCGTCCGGACCGCAAGCTACTTGACATAATGAAATAAATAAACCAAACGCGCCAAACGCAATTTTCTTATGCAATCAGATGTATACCAGGCACATAGGGCCGCTCAGTAGCAGTTTGGGTACGGCGACACGTTGCTAGTATAGACGTCGCGCAGACAGGTAACTGTCAGTGATTGAAAAACGATGGCGTTTTCAAAAGTTAGAAAAGTTGACGCTTTGAGCGTGAATGGGTCGACAGATACGCATTTATTCTTCCTGGGTCGACATGCACGTGGTTGTCTCATTTGCTCGGAGTCTGTTGCGGTTGTCAAACGTGGAAACCTCAAACGGCATTATGAAACTATAACGTTAGACATAGACACAATACAGTGGATCTTGGGAAACTGATGGGGAATAGTAAAAGAGTGCATGGGGGCTGTGCGAGAAACACTTTTAGATGGAAAAGAAAGACATGAACTAAAAGAAAAAATTTAAGAAATGTCCCTTTCAACTGCAACAGCCACAAGAAGAGCTGAAATGTTATCAGAGGATGTCCAGTCACAACTTGATACTGATAAATCTCAGTTCAGCAGAAAATAACACTTTAGTTTTCTTTTCAAGTTGTTATGTTGAAATGAATTGGGGGTCTAGGCACCACGTTTTAGTTTTTCCTCATTATCTTGTTGTATCTGGTTGTCTATGTTGACTCCTGTTTTCTTGAGCCGAAATATACTCCGTTCGAGTGGGGGTTCATACTGGCTAATTACTTTGGTCTGATCATGTATTAGTTAGTTAATTGTCCGGACCGCTAGGTTTTTCATTTCTACCAGGCATGAAGACCCTTATGGTTCCATTGTGTTTGTTTGATTTTCTTGTCATGATATAAATGGTTTGTGAACCTAGAACCAGGAATGTTGACTGGAGTGTATTTAGTGTACCATTCAGCGTAACCACTGGGCAATTTAAGGACTTCAAGGCGAATGCTTTAAAATATTAGTTAATTGTGTCAAAGAAGAACCAAGTCACATTAACTCCTGACGTCTAACACAAAAGTGCAACAAATTTCAGAACAGGTTGAGAAAGCCTCATATTATGAAATACTATACGTTTGGGCATAAAAAAAAGACCTGGTCAAATGACTAGCATACAAGACAACTTTCATCCCAGAGCACACTGACAGGGGTTGAAACTACATATCTGGATTAGGTCTGTTATATAAAGACAGTAAGCAATATCTGACAGCTCCATGTTACAGCAGTATTTACATACCAAATTAAAAAAAGGTATGAGGCAAACTTAGGTTATTGTGAACAAAAACCAACATATTTTATGTACTAAGAGTTTAATCCGTCCTCAAAAGGCTTCTTTTAATCTTGTCGATAGGTTTAAAAGACTGGAACCTGACAACCTACTATTTGGACTTAGAGGCTCTAACTGTAGGATCAGCCTCTTGGCTCCCTCCCCACTTTAAAAGATGATATAACTACGAGTGGCCTGCATCCCGTGAGGCATGCGACAAAAAAACGAAATCACCCCGCGACGCGCATAGTTAGTTGTAAGTTCAGTAGATTGTAATAACCATAAAGACATAGTGCGGGGCGGAAGGACATTGGGACCATAAGGGCTGGTATGTCAAACACACAAAAAATATAAGCATAACACCAACATGGTGATGCACAAACTCACTACATAAAAGCTTTGTATACAAATGGGTAAAAATTGTCTACTACTTGAAGAGTGGGCCTATACGAGACGCATCTAGACATAAGTATGGTGGATAAGCTATAGCATGTGACATAGGATGACAGAGGTAACTGTGTAGTAATAGGAAGTACGGGCGTCAATGGGTGATTTGTTTGATGTGGTACTAACGAAATTTAAAGACTGTAGGTGAGAAGGACTAACAAACAAAACCCTCTTGGGGCCTTTTCAAACACACTACTGATTGGTGATGTAACATAAGGTGCAAAGAACACTAAACAATGACATATGACATGTCCATGAAACCTTTGGGCTTATGATAGGAAAGGGTCAGTTAAATAAATTGAAAGCAAAATAGGCCAGGTACTTGACAAATGCATATCATAGCGAAACTACATGGAATTGTCTCACTAATGCCATCGAACAATCAAGAATTTTCAATGCTTCATGTCATCTTAAAAAAATTTAGTTTTTTCCATTTCATACCCTATCTCATATGCTCATACTTTCAGCATCTAGCACTCTATTGTATCATTAGTCATTAGCAGACGCTTTTATCCAAAGCGACTTACAAAGAGTTTAGGAGCAATAAGCGATATGTCATACAGGAGCCATAATACATTAAGTGCCAATACAAAGTTACTGGTTCAAACAAAAGCTAGACCACAAATTTGAAGTTGAACAATGTTTACAGTCAGTGACAATTTAGCCTATAGGCTACGTTTAAATGCTTAATGTGAGTGTCTTACATTCAGACGTACTATTCAATATAAATTTCAAAGTCAAACATGAGCATTTGCATGTATAAAACCCGTAGGGAGTTTAAAATGTTTAGAGGTCTTTTGTGCAGATGTCATAAACTATGAATTGTTTCATAATTCATCAGACTTGTGAAACATTGCCAAAGGTGGTCAAAACGCTTTTCCTATGCAAGCATGCGCATCTTCCATAACCACACGTTGGTTTTTCATCTCGAGGCTCTTCCGGATGTGAATAACGCACATTTCCTCCTGCCGACAAGCATTCCCAGGAAAACATCCTGGATAATGCGCTGAGCGGCGTATTAGCGGAATACAACGAACCAGACAGAACACGGATGCGACGGTGGAACAGATTAGAACCAAATACGAGCAAAATACTGGAGATTTCTGATGGCTTAATGTAGGAATTGTGTCTGAGAAAATGCTGTCTGTGATTCTTCAACATCGTCCGTCTTCCAGCTGTTATTCACATTTCGGGTTATAGAGCGCAGACCTTCGCCATACTGACTTTTGCTTATACGGGACATTAGGGAAAGTGTTGAATTTAAAACATTATGTTGCCGTATTGTTTTACAGTGGCTCTAATTGTTATTGCGCAGCAGGTCGGCGGAGAACCGCGTCCATCCTCAGCAACGCAGCTGAATTCAACATTATCGCCTCCAGAGGAATATTCATTACATAATGCTACAGACGCAAATGTTGGATCTCGCATTTCTACCATTTTAAGGGATCTTCCTACCATCAAAGCGATTTCGATTTCCATCTGCGTGATAACAGTCTTGCTTATCACATGCCTCGTCATAAAAATATACAGGTAACCTAGAATTTTACACAATGGCTTAATGCTCTAATTGTTTCTGAGTTCGTGCAAATAATGTGTAAAAAAAACTGCATATATTCTTGTCATCTGAAAACGTTTTGGACAGTATAGAGACAAATCCTTTATAAATAGAGGTTAACTTCAGGCTATAATGTTATTCCGTCACTGACTTAATCCTCTAAGGGATAAGAGGTGCCTGACTAAAGGACTCTCATCTCTATTGAACATACACATTATTAAACCATTTTGCTTATCTGTTGTCTAATTGTTTTATTCAGATCTGGTAAGAAAGTCAGAAAAACTCGGAAATATGACATAATCACGACTCCCGCCGAGCGTGTGGAAATGGCACCTTTAAATGAAGAAAATGACGATGATGACGACTCAACACTGTTCGACGTCAAATACAGGTGAGTGACACATGATATAATCCGCTATAACATAACCTGAACATAACCTCAATTTAGTTTCGTTGGAATTCATATCTTTAATATTTCTCATTTTGTGCTGCTGGGCACATTCTAATTTGTAATTGAATAAGAATAAGAATATCAATCTCAGCTGCCTTGTTCTTGGTGAGTGACCTCATAGGTCACAATGGAAAGGGTTGCGTTATTTGGAGGGGTTCCTGAGCCTTGATAGCTGACTGCTCCCCTTCCGTCCTTTCAATTGTTCTTTGACTGAGAATCTGCTTCCTTTCGCATAGCTCCTTGTTTGCCAGTGATTTATTGCCAGTGAGAATGTTTGTTAGTGAGGCAGTATTACTTTGACTTTTTTTGCATACCTGAAACTTGATCATGTGTGTGTTTATTTTTTAGTTAATCCTATTAAATGACTGCCTTTGCTTACTTGTAGGTGAATTAGGCTACATTGTGCATTCAGAGTCATCGCTGAAGATCCCTTGTTGGATATGGGCACATCAGTGGCCTACAAGGATTGCGTTCCCTTGTCTTTGATTTTATATTTTCCCACTAGCCTACAGCATAATCTCCAATGGAATCATCTGTCAAATTATATCAAACATTTATCGGCGTATTAAACTGTCCAGAAATCCCAAACCTACCTGTCAACATGAAATCTTGAGTTTTTTCCTTGTTCCTTTGCGATTATCCATTCCCTAAATGCTCAAATTACAGTCTTTATTTCCAGTGTTTTGTAAAAAAGATTATTCAAAATTTCAGGCAGCTTATACCCATTATGTATATGTTTTTGTGTGTATTTGACAAGATTTAGATGTGCTTAAATCAACTGGAAATGTTTTACAAAGAATAGATCATAGGACCTATACATGATAGAGGTGTTTGTCTCATGGTAGGATCTGATTATTGACGATGTTAAATGTTTGTTCCAATACTGAAAAATGGTCTTTATTCTATTATGTGTATATATTGTGTGCAAACTATGAATCCGAAATTGTTTATTTTTAGAAAAGAAATCTTATTTTGATTTAATAAGAGTAATGTATTACAAACCTCTATATTTTGAGAATATGTATCTACTACCACTAATTGTGCAACACTGTAAGGGTTGAATGTATGTATGAGAGAAGTGGGGTATGAAGATTATTGTTGCCATATTGCTGCTCTCTTGAGGTTGGATATGCACACCCCTGTTTTTTAAGATGAACTATTTAACAGTGGAAAACTGCTGCACCACATAACATGAAGGGTTTAAACATGTATTATGTTGTTATCATGTGAAATGCACCAGATTTAGAATAGCATTGTGCTTGGAACAGCACTTTTAAAATGTCTTAAAGTTACAGCGTAATATTGATGTATAGGTTTATATATATATGACCATATCTTAACAAAATGCTCCTATATAAATGAGTGATGTCCTAGATCTTAGGGCCAATAAGAATATTTAATGAATTCCCATTTGGTTATGTTCTTGACTGACTATGTGCTGGATAAAGAATTTAATTTGTTTAACATGATTGGTGAATATATTTCACGCAAGTATAAAATTATACAATTTAATTTTACACTGTTCCAAATTGAAGGAGGTATTGAAATAAGCTTTGCCTATGACAAGTTTAAAGGCTAATGATTTTTGAAGTGGCTTTAAAATCTGCACTCTTAAGAAGTTATTTCTTTGACGGTTGCAATAATAGAACATTTTAGTTTTAATTCTTGTGTCTTATATGTTTGCTATACACTGGACAATTTTCTTTCTAAAGACATCTGTATCTTTGTCTGAGCTAATTGTAAACCTTTCTAAAGTGTATTAAATCTTTAAAAAAACGTTTTACTTTTTCAAGATTTATGATTAGCACAAAATAAATACAATATTTGTTAAACTGTGCTGTGCATAAACTGGGTTGACCTTGAAATAAGTTAGTATATCTAAGAGCCCGTACATATACATACGCACTACCGCTGTTAACAAGTAACCTGCATTGGCTATTAAGCAAAGAACAAACTATTAGCCTTAGTTTTCCCATTTTCACCGTTTTTCCTCTATACCTTTCCAGCGAAAAGTCTGTTTATGACCCTGTTATTTTTTTGTTGTTGATAGTATTATAACGTAGCATCAAATTATTCGCAGACAATTTGGCTTCATATTTATTTTCATTAGACACGTACATGTCACTTCAATACTAACAGAAGGCAGACACATTTTGTTCCACATTCAAACATGTTTAAAATTCATTCTAAGTTTTATGTGGAACTTCTGTGCTAAATGAAACTTCCATCCTGTGTGGCATCCTGTTTTCCTTCATAAATGAAAAATCACTTGTGAAGAACCACATAGAATATTGGACATTCCTTTTTGCCCAACTTAAAAGGGCCATTTATTCTGTTAAATCTTCTGATGTAACAACAAACTTATAAAGCGAAATCATGCTATGGGTCAACTACTCCTCACTCGTTGGTTACCCACAAGCCTTTAAAACCCCACCACATTTCCAGAAATTAGCCTGACAATGCCCCAAAGATCTGCAAAAATGCTGCTATGTGGCTCAGAAATAATAAATCATGTTATTTTTCCTGGGCAGAAGTCATTCTGCGGCATCCTGTGTTGAGATTCTCTTCTCCTCAGTTCCTGCTCTTTTTTTCTTAATAGAATAAATCTTCCACTAAGCCATATCACTTTCCTATAAGTCACTTCAGCTCAGGGTTTTTAATAACACATCCACCGCCTGACCTAAAATATGCACCGGACGCCAAAATTTCACACAATCTGTTTGTTCTGTTATACAAATCAGACAAAGAAGCTTAGAAGTCCACAGAATCTCCAAAGAAATGCACATCGTGTGAGCTATTTTGGATTAAAGTTAATTGGGCCTCCAAACACACAGGTCATTCATATAGACAAAAGGATCTCCACTTTTTCCACGGAAAAGAAAACGCTGATAATCATTAACATATCTTTAAAGCAGGGAATGTGGACGGCTTCTGAATGTCCTAAAAACTGTGACCCAAAGTCGGCTGCACCCTAATTAAGTTGAGTAATATTGCTTACAGACTGTTTCTATTTTTTTTTTAAAACACAGAGGTTCTTTTACGGATAAATGCATTCATTATGCCGATGCCCTGCTGACGTCTGTGTCGAGACAATTATCTATTTTTAACTTAACTGGAGACATAATAAGACCAACATGTAGCGCAAGAGGCTTCATGTTTTCTTGACGGGTCACATGGTTTAAAGCACATAAGTGGATCCTCGCTAGCCTGGTGGGTGCAGAACAAAATAGTTAAAAAACTTGATTAACTGAAATACTTTTCTCCCTCTAGACTAGAGGAAAACATTCCCAACTTCAGACCTCAAAGCAAATGTAATAAATTTGTATGACAGATACTTTTGGAAAAATGTGTCATGGATGTTGTTAAACATGCTGGGAAGACAGCAGTATTTTCTTATTATAAGTTATCACAAATACATTTATTAAACATGTAATATATCACATACAAAAGGGATCCAAAACACGTCACCCCCTGCCTCCCCCCCAAGAAAAGCACCCTTAGATACAGAAATACCGTCAGTAGTCCAGAAACATACTTTGTGGCTTTAACAAACTCCAAAGTTTACATAGTGAACGTTCCTAGAAGCTGTTCACAGATGACCATCCTTTGGTACACACGAGTGTGTGAACAGCTGGGTGTGTACTGGATTTGGCTACATTTTATCTTCCCAGTTAACATTCAGTGTGTGGCTCCATTCACTGTGATAGCTGCCTTACTATGCAAACGCTAAATCCCTCAGAGGCTTTTACAAGGCTTGTTCCACTTGTAACACAAGCATTACTGCACATTTCAGAGCTTCAGTAAATAAGACAACTTGTTATGTGGAAACAGAGTACATTTAACAGCTGCTTACCGTCACTACTTAACACTACTACAACTCTTTCTAAGGCAACTTTATCAAGTGTCATTTGAGTATTGATGCAGCATAACATTCTTTTCCTACTTGAGGCACTACATTATTGTCATTGAAAAGAAATAAAGTGGTAAAAATCCTTGTTTAAAGAATTAAATGTCAAACCTAATTAGAAGAATGACAAATATTGACATGACTGCCATACATTCAGTCATGATGTCTATGGGCTTAACAGACACATAGACTGTAAAGGCATCAACAATGACATTCTCAACATAGACTCTTTACAAAAAACTTTCTCAAAAGGCTAATGCTGTTCTAATACTAAATACTGCAAGTTTATCCTTTTACAGAAATGCTTCCATCTTGTGGACAAATTGAAGACATACAGTACAAAAAAAGTAAACTGTACACAAAACATTTAGTGAATCACAATGAAAATAAGACGTGAGAGTTTCAAACTTGTTCTGGGATATGAAGTAATAAAATATCTCCGGGGACAAAAATGGCTCACCTTTTTAAGGTTAAACACTTCCACAAAAACAAATGCCCCCATTTCTGGCCATATTGCATTTTCACATTTGGTCATATTCACCTAAAATATTCAGGTAATCACATTTTTTCACAGCATGTTTCTGTCATTTTGTCTATGTGGGTCTCATTCTAAAAAGTCCACAGGTCCTTCTCTTCCAGTGTGTGACACACAATCATTTAACCACAACACAGAGCTAACCTCTTTAAAAAAGCACCATCCAAATTGCTGTAGCAAATTAAAGCTCACGTTGGAGGTTTACACGGCCCAGTGTGCAGTCGCAGTGCCCCCTGTCTGTGAAGAGCACTTAAAGTCCTAAATTCCAGAGGCATTGTATGGGGACCAGCGCTGGATGTGTACCGGTAAGTTAGCGTGTCATAATAGTGATACTTAACAGGTTTGCCATCGGGATCATTAGCAAAAGGCCAGAAGCCATACAGATGGATTTCATCACAAAAGCGTGTGGCCATGGTGTACATCAGGAGTCCGGTGGTAGGCCTCTTGATCTGGACATGATTGGTCAGCCAGTACCTGCAGAAAGTCAATGAATATCATAGTTTTTTAATTTTTTACACTCTAATGCTACCCATATGTCCATCTAAAGGGGGAACATTGGTGAAACAATAGAAAAATATAAAATATTAATATTATATCATTTAAAAATATTATTAATATATTAGATGGATGCAAAGTATTCAAATACATACAAGAAACTCCTTGCAGTTTGGGACTAGGACTAATACATTGATTGAGATTCGGTGGAATGGTTTGATTGCGTCATTTGTATTGCTTTATGAAGGGGGACTGGCAAATCTTGTTTCTATGGTAACATCACCTGCTCTGATTGGTGGGTCTCAAACAGTTGGGGTCAAAATGGGGTTCTCACTCCAAAAATCTTTAAGAAATCCTGCTCTAATCAGTGCGTACTTATATTACATAATACGAATATTAGTATTGATATCTATTATTGTTTCCTATTTGTAGAATCAAATCCATGAGAAATATCCATAATAACACTGAAAATGCAACCAGGAAGTAAATAAACCTAGATCTAATGTAACCGCAGAAGGAACTTCAGCTGCTGAATCCTTTTTTCAAAATATGCTCGTGCAACACTCCCCTTTACACAAACCTGATGGCTGCACAGCCCTTCTGCATTTAAATAGAGAAGATCAGACAATTGAACAATGTGCATTAAGATGCACTGAGCCCTCTCCAGTCTAAGCAATCCACTCACCCCTGAATAACCTTCACAATGGGGCTCTCTCTGTGTATACGTGAGGTGACATTCATTCAGAACTGCTGAGACCAAAAAAGGGGGGCTGGAGGAAAAGAGCTGGAGATAACAGGGGGTCTCGGATCTGGTATCTCAAAGTGACATCTGGACTTTTCATTCACTTCAGTTGTACATTCTTAGGCCCTGTGAAATTCATTCGATTTTTTCTCAAATTTCGTTTGAATCTTTCTGGTGTTTTTACTAGGCCTATACAACAGTGATATATTTGCCCACATGATAAAAAGCTAAAAGAAACACACAGTATACTGTTGCATTTACTCATAAACTACAGTAAAAAACCTACTACAGTGTTTTTAAACTTTATGGGGAGAAATATATAGTTTATACTACATTTTTTTTGTGTGTTATAATGTATTACGTTAACGGGACCACATTTCATTTCAATGTGTACATAAACTCTCTCAGAGCTGCTCAGTAGATTAAGTTTATGCTACTTTCTACACTACTTTCTGGTTAACAAAAAAATTGCCAAATTCGGTGCCATTCGAAGTTGTACAGCAAATTCTGTTTTAATGGCTGGATTTCACAATTTGTCTGTGTTTTCATAGGACCCTACATTCTGGGAGAGTGGCAGATTTGTTGAGATTGCTCAATGATGCTTCACGGTGTTTCAAAGCAGTTCATATTATAACTTTAAAAGTACATTTATATACAGTAGTTTAGCCATAAATACACTATGTCGTTATTTACTCCCTTATATGTTCATAAAAACATCTTTAACACACTTGTAAAAGAACCCACTTTTTAGCATTTAAATAGCTACCACATATTGTAATGGTGTTTTGCTCTCAATAGAGCATACAGCGGACAGATGTCTCTTGCTTGACCTTTAATCTCATCCTGGCCACCCACATAATACAGATCTAAGGAAAAACCTTCCTGCTAGGTGTATTGTGAGAATAGTAGATTCCAGGCACTCTGCTCTGAGGGAAGCTTGAATAGCCCTCTTGAAATATGCAGGGGTCAATGGAAGAGGCAAAGGTTGTGTTATTTAAAGAGAACCTCACAGCGGGCCAACTACAATTGAGCCCAGAGGAGATGGAATTCACTGAGCAAATTTACAAAGACCTTCTGTAAGAATACAGATATATAGATGTTGGTGTGCACTAGAGCCAAGCTCAATCGATTCACAGGAACGGCCGCTTGCTGTGAGGTGGCGAGTTTGAACTGTATCGATACAAAACTATAAATAGCAAGAGTTTTAATACACCTGATGATAAATACACAGACACATACCCTCGGACCGCATGCAGCAGGCGCAGGGAAGGAAATGCGGTGCGGACATTTACAGTGTGTAGAAGAATGAGACGGATAGCCCACTCCACTCTTTCCTCTCCTCCTTTGGCCATGAAGGCGGGGATCCACAGCACGCTTCCGCTGAGGCTCTGTAGCCTGCGGACGAAACGCTGTACCCACTCCTCGCTGTTCAGATCCTGGAAGGCACGCTGCACCACGGAAGGATTCATGGTCACCAAACTGGTCCGTAGTCCCACGTCTGCTGCATACTCCTCCACTGGAGCCAGGTTACACCTGCCAAACATACGCACATAGACAGGCTTTATGCACAAATGCATACACATGGGATTATGTGTTAATAGTTATTTTTTTACACATCACAATACAGATCCAAAACGTTGATGAGCCCAGTGGTAGTGCCAAGTATGCCTACCTGTACAAAAATTTTTTTGGGCGGAATAAAGGTCCAATGTGTAATTTCTTGGAGGCTCTACAGAAATGCATTATATTATACATAACTGTCTTCAGAGGTATAAAGACCTTTCATAATGAAGCGTTATGTTTTTATTACCTTAGAATGAGCTATTTCTATCTACATATACTGCGGGTCCCCATACATGGAATTCGCCATGTTGTTTCTACAGTAGCCCTAAACGGACAAACTGCTCTACAGAGTGAGTTTCGTAAATACGTTATCTCCTTCCGCAAAGAAGCGCAAATACGTGATGACATCTTAGTCCTGTGTCAGCCACCGTAGTGGTTCGAAAGGGAGGGGTGAAGTGATCCGTTGGTTGCACTTTGAGACACTATTGCCCTTTTCCCATTGAGACATACCTTCAATTTATCAAAGTATCCAACACAGGCTCTGCATTTTCTTTAATCTTCTAACAGATTATCTGCATACAGAAGACCATTACTGAATACTCTAGGCAAGTATCTTTCAGATCTCATCCGTCATTTCACTTCGGAATCCATAAAACAAGACAAAGGACACATTACGCCACTGAGACTGAGAACAGGTTTACTGACATTATCATCTTACCACAATACCTGGAAAAACCTTTCCACTCAACGCTGGCACCATGCCGGCTGCTGAGGCTCAGCTATCACTCTCACACGTCCACACAGCCTCGTCCTTGCCGTAATGAACAGCCATGCCAACCACACAGGAGGGGTTTAAGTTCCTCCATTACCTAATCTGAGAGGCTCTGTGTGTTCCTGGACCAGGACTGAATGACATTAAAGCCCTCAAAGTCACGGCTGGACTGGGCTCTAAAAGAGCAACAACAGCATCTTTTTCTGTGGTAACAGGTAAGTTTGTGTTCGTATTTTAACAATAATAATATTAGTTTCAGGGTATTTCCAATTTTCTTATATACATACACAATAATTCAATTAATTTAAATATAAATGAGTGAATAAAAATAAAAATGAATTATACTACCTACCAAATTCACTTACTCCATCCAAATCATCAAACACTACACTAACTATTGCACAAAGCACATTTCTGTTACCAGCCAAGAAACCATTGTAGTCTGCAGGAAACACATTCAGGAGAAAAATGAACCTTTGTTACTTTCAGGAGACAGTCTAATTGCGTTTCCAGAGCTATGACTTAATATGACTTATACAAATGTCAAATATACTCAGCTGGCACATAATTGCAGTACATTTCACCCTGTGATTCTGAAACTCTGCGGACTATCAGCTTTTGCAAGTTATGCCAAAGAACAGGACTGACAGCTATTTCAAAAGAGCATTGTGTCATGTCCAGATGAGATTTGAGCTTTAAAATCCAACCCGCATTTCTTGAGTTCAAACATGAATGTGGAGCATAACCAGCTGTAATAATACACACATTACGTTAGATTGATGGTACACTAAAAACTGAATAATAATGTAATAAAGGAATTGTTATGTGGTTCCATGGTAATATTAATAAATTAAGGTTGGACTGTCAAACATACCGTTTGAAAGCACTAACACTCATACTGATGATGAAACATCAGTGTAATATTTATATTACAGTTACAAGGAGACTTGGGATGCTAACCACATCCAGTATTAAAGGGATAGTACACCCAAAGATGAAAATTATTTCATCATTTATTCACCTTAATGTCATTTTGTATGGCTTTCTTCCTTCTGCAGAACACAACGGAACATATTTCTGTTGTAGGAATCTGGCAACCAAACAACACTGGACCCAATTGACTTCCATTGTATGGACACAAAATAACAAAATATCTTTTGTGTACTACAGTAAGAAAGAGTCACATAAAGGTTTTAAATGACATGGGGATAAATTATTGATGACAGATTATTTTTTTGTGGGCTGAACTATCCCTTTAAGAGCACAAATACTATAAGAGATCACAAAAATAAAGTTGGGCTGAAAAGGGTATTACAGCGATCAATTAGACAATTACATGCAATGTTTTTGGTGGATGAAAAGAAGTTAAGTTATTTATTCTCAAATATTTCATGAAAAGCTGTTTTATGACACCGTTTTATTAGTATTGTTTAAATTTGGTTTAGGTTTGGATCTCAATATGGCAATACAGCACATAGTCTCTATGATAAAAAATTTGTTTTACCTAATGACAAAGTCGTGTGAATCGATCTCTTGACCACAGCTGCTATTCAGTAATATCCCAGAATTCCCTACGATTGCACATCGTTTGTGATGCTGGTTCTTCAGGGGGGATGCTGTCGGCAAGAGGTGATACAGGTTCTCAGAGATGTTTGTTGTGCTCTGGCGGTCAAAAATATAATGAATGACATCTCCAGGCTTAAAGGTGCTCTTAAGAATAGAGATGTCCCTCTCAGCATCCAGGAACCTCAAGATGTTTTTCCTGGATAAGGAATCACAGCATAACTCATTAATCAAAGTCAGTTTTAACACATTCTGTATTCTTCAAAGTTGCCATGGTGCACATGTTATACCTAATGAGGTTGGACAAGGTTCTGTTGAAAGTCCATTCAGGTGAGGACAAGTTGCCTGTTTTGCTTTGTATGTGTGAGAGTGAACGCGAAGAAGAAGAGGCTGTGACTCTTCTGTAGCTGACTAGTGAAGTAGGGTCAGCATTCAGAACTGAAGTTCTGCAGGAAAGAAAGACAAAAAAAGTAATGAATGTGCAACTTCGACAAGGTTACAAAAACAACATCTTAAAAAAATGGCTGCTATATATAAAAAAATAATACAACTAATTCTCAAAACCGAAATGTGTCATTTTTTGGTAGATCTATTGACAGAAATGCAATATAATATACATTACTATGTCTTCAGAGGTGTATAAAGACCTGACACAATGAAGCGTTATTTCTATTTACACCGCAGGTCCCCTTACATGGAATTCACCATGTTGTTTCTACAGTAGCCCTAAACGGACAATCTGCTCTACAGAGTGAGTTTCATAAATACATTATCTTCTTCAGCACAGGAGCAAAAACGTGACGACATCTTAGTTCTGTGTCAGACACCGTAGTGCTTTGAATGGGAGGCGTGAGCGGTGGAGTGAGCCGTTGGTTGCAATTCGCAACCTCACCACTAGATTTTTTTACACTGGACCTTGTAACCACATAAAATAGCTCAAATTTGATTAAACATTAGCGGATATAAAAAATGTTTTAGCACTCTGGGTTCATTTTAATCTCAATAATTAACATGCTTCTAAAGAAACAGGTCGTAGCATAATTTACATTTCAAAATCCTTACTTTAGCCTAAAGGGCCAAACCACAACTGAAAAACCAGGGAGTTGAATATTTGCACATTTGCATGTATAACATTTTCTCAACAAAGATCATAAATCATAAAACACATCAGATTACAAACCTGTTAGACTGAAGGACAAAGCGGAACTTCTGTGAATCCTCAATGATCCTATGAGCCGGGGGTATAAAATATTCATCATCAGACATTAACCAGCAACATCACCATTCATATTTTTTTAAATCCCATCAGTGAGTAAAAAATTATTGAATTTGTGTAGATGCAATTATGCTTAGAATTGTAAAAACATTATTTACAATAATAATACATATTTAGGACTGTAATGTGTGCCTTTTCACTTCTCTATCGGGATTTCCTAGCACATTTCTAAAGTACAAAACTATTGATGGGAAACTATTGATCAGCATGTTTTGTTAAAAGACAGAACCTACACTTATTTACCCATTAAATATTAAATCAATGTGGTTAAACATCAAAAGAACAAGGTAATATTGATTTCATTTTTCAGCTATTGAACGCAAGATGCTTTGTTTAGAAGATTTATACAGTGTTTTTATCTTACAACTACTAAAAGTCTAGTTTGATAAACCTGATGGATGTGTATATTTTACTTGTTAAACAGCGATATTAATGTTTCATTGAACAAATCAGTCCAATTTGTCTACCAACATAATAACGACTCATTCCAAAGTCATGGCTATTTGCATTATTAACCAGAAGCTGCACTAAATCTCTCAAAATTCAAGGCAGCAGATTCAGATGCAATTTCTGTTTTGCCCCAAGGCTTTTTAAACTGCTGTCAGACTGTATTTGCACTGGAGATACATTGTTTGATATTACGTTTTAGACTATAATCACTTCTTGACAAATTTCACTGATAATCTGAGCAAAAATGACATGAGGTGTCCTCTAATGTGTCTGTCAACTAGCAAATGAGGCGTGAAAACCCCAACTGGGAAGTTTACAATTAAATTCTGTCTCTGGGATATTTGGGGTAAATGAGCAAATATGAGAGAGCAATTATTCCCTTCCCAAGCTTAATTGATAAACATTATTCAGTGTGGCAGAAAATGAAATAAAAACACTACTTTAAAGAGCAAGCAAGCCTATACTTTGCAGATAATTTAAAATGTGTTAAATCAAAGCATGAATCATTTGATAAATAAGCCACACCATGCACAATCCTTTTTGAACCTGTAAGAGAGTGTTGTTTTTCCTCATGCATTTATTCTTGCAATTCATCTATGCCTAAACATTCTGCTAACTCAAGAGCATTAAAGTGTATGTCCCAAGGCGGTAAGATTTGCAATTATGTAAGCTTGAGGATTTCAGCCACAGGATTTAATTATAGCTGAAGAAAGGCAAACTGTTCATTTTTTGTCTCCGAGCTGTAGCTTTAAATCAAACCGTAATCCTGTAGATGGCACAGACCACAGATGAGACCGTCTTTTCACTTGTCGGAAGGGAGAGCAAACAGAACACGGTCAAGTGCAGAACAACTACAGACCTAACATTACATCCAGCCTTTAGATCACCAGGTTCAGCTACGTGTATCTAATGATTCTCATTCAGGATTTCTTACCTAGAAAAGTCTGAAGGACTCATTTACAAAGTCTGAAAATGCTGATATTCTATCCAAAAACGTGATTGTTAATCTTGCTAATAAATGGATATGAGATTAACCATAAAATATTAAAGATAACACATTTCAATTACAATTCTACAAAACTACCAACAACTAAACCAAACTGATAAGAACTAAACCAATTGTATTATGTCTACCCTCAAATGTAAGTATGCCCATGCACAGGCTGTTGCTTTGCAAACAATGGTCCTCCTCGGGACCCAAACACATTGTCTCCCACATCCCCAAGTCTCCCTCTTTCCCTGACTTGGAAAACGCATCCAAATCAATGCTTGGTGTCATACCGAGCCCCAAAGATACGAAATGCGCAGTCAAAATAAAACACATAGTTGTTATCTTCCGGCAAACATCTGTACGACATTCATACAAGCATGCCGTTTTAAATGGACTGTGTCCATTGTTTGAAGTAAAGCGGTCAGGCTTCAACAAAGTCTCTCTGGCGAGAAGCAAAGCGCGGAGGAAAAGGGTTAACACAAAGACGTATTGAAACAAAGAGGGAAACATGTAACACGGCTGTAGTAAATCCGAATGGTTTATTGCAGGTTATTCCCCAATTTACTTACGCGATTTCTTCTTCCACTTCCGATATGTCGGCTATAATGACAAATAAAACCAAGGCAGTCCCGATCCCAAACATCAATATCCTCAGTTCAATAGACATGACTTGAACGATGAAAACGTCTTCAGGTTCAACTATAAAGCGCAATCTCGTGTTTTCTTACGCAGGGCAGCACACGCGGGTTCTCCTCTTCTATCGCTCGACCATTCTCACTGTCTGTGCAGGATAACCGGCAGTATATTACATTTCCCGTCCATCAGATTGTTTCATCCACCTTCTGAAAGTGGCATTGAGATCATGCAAACACGGGCGTCCTCTCTGCTTCTCTTCTTCAGCTGACACTATGGAGAGGTGGAGGCTTGCAGTTCCCTTGAAACTTTCACCAGCATCAACTCACATATAGACGCTGTTCACCACTGGAACTGGCAGAATATGAATATAAAATACCAGCATATTCTGAATGTGAATACGGTACACAAGCACATGTTTACTTAGTTATCTAAATTGAGATATTCCACAGACTTCTATTTATGAATACCACAACCCAATAGAAAACCTGCATTTTTACAATTCATATATCTTTAAAATGAATATATTAATACACTTTTTTTCAAATTTTCTCGCTTTTTGGAACAAATTAGTCCACAAAATATACGAAGCCTATACGTGCACGCACACGGCTGTTTTTATATAGCCTATTGTGGGGACTTTCATACACATAATAACTTTGATACTACACAGACTGTATACAATCTTACCCTCACCCAACCCTAAAACTTTATTGTATTTTTTAAATAATACAATTGTTTAAAATGTAATTTTTAAATAATTTGTCCCCAAAATACGGTTATAGGAGACCCCACACGCAAATATATGTTTTCCATATTAGGACATTTCAAATACTTCCGCTGTTTTCACAGCAGGATCATTTTAACTACTTAAAACTATAAACTTGTGTTATTTACAGAAGAATGTAAAGCATGATTTGGTTTATAATCCCATTTTATTAGTGCCCTTTTTTAATTTATGTTTCACAATATGTTAAGATAACCTGAACATACACAACTGCCATCTCTGGTTTTAAGGCAGCGGCTATTTGTACTTAGTTTAAACAGCAGGTTCTTTTTACACAAACCGAAAATAGCTGTATTTTCTTTGGATTAAGTAGAAATATAAATTAGATGCTATTGATATAATTTGCACCTCAGTATTGTTGTGCATAAGTGTAAATCATTATATTTATAAAAAATATAAAATAATGGCAATTTATTGAGATATTAAAGCCCTGCCCCTTACCTTACCCTAAACCTAAACTTTATTAATAAAAATGAATTTTAAGTCTTAAATACATTTTATTGAAAACAAATGCCTGATGATCTGTAATGTGATTTTTCAGCGAGAGGTGTAATAGAACTTTAACTCAAGGAACCTGGCCGTACATTCACTCAATGGATGGATCCAGGGACGAATTTACAGGATTACCTCCAGTTAAAGGTCAAGAGTGGGATTTATAGCGGCCACTAGTGGTGAATTTGAGAACTGCAGCTCAGTCCGAACACGACGGTGGCCACCACAGTACAAAAAGATATCGTCGGCTGAGACAGCATTTCTCATGTTGACGCAGGGCGTCCTGGAGGCTGATGCAGGGAACATGGGACAGTCTAATCCAACAAGGCGGGCTATTTGTACTCAGTGTCAATAGACACAAGTTTAAGGACAGTTTACAAAATCTTTAATTTGTTAGCTGGTGTTTCAGTGATCTACAAGCCCAACACAAACAGCAAGGCAGTCTAATTCATAGGTATAGACTGGTTAGGCTATCACTCATAAAGTGTTTGAACACCAGATGTTATGAGAGGTATTAAAAAAGCTTTTAAAAGAGCTTTGAATTGAGTGCTGCCAGCAGACATATGTGGAGAAAAGAGCTGACACAATAATAATCAGGGATAGAATATGGCTGACAGTTTTCACTGGCTCCAGGTTCAGGAAAACACTGGGAATAATGCTCACACGCCATTTCTAAACATATAGATGAAGAAGCTACTCTTCTCTTCGCTGTGAAAGGAGTACTGTTTATATCACAGTTTTCTGACAGTTCTAGCCCTTTCACAGCTTATAAAATATACGACTGCAAGTTTGAGTTACGGATTTAGTTCAAGACAGAGGCATTTAAGGTCATGAATGATGGGCCACAAGCATCATTAGCTTTTTAACCAAAGCACTAATGAGAATACTTTATAAGAAAAACTCATTAGTCAAAAAGCGCAAAATCAAAAAAGAAATCTAGTTCATGATCTAATCTTCATGATCATTTTCAAATACTTCTGTCATTTTTCTTGCTACTAAATAACTTTTTTTTAAATCGGTCTCATTGCTGTTGTTTTGAAGACGCATGCAAATTAATCCACAAATCAGTGTTTGTAGATGCCGATCAAAGGTGGTTATAAAGACGTGCATGAATTTTTGCAAGAAGCAAAAGGAATCTTGATGGGATTATCGGGATCATCAGTGTGCAGTGTGCTGCCAGAAATGGCCTAGAAATTGTGTCGTCCGTGGGGAACGGAATAAGGAGAGGAAAAAGGGGGTCATCTTTTTTCCATATTTTTAATTTGTCCTCGCAATTGCTTCACAGGGAGTCGGTAAAAATGATGGTTCTGGAGCCTCTCAGAGCAAAAACCTGCTGTCGATTAATATTGTTTATTGTGTGCACGTGTGTGTGTTTAATATCTACTATCTGTCAGTGAAAATGCCAGAGTTCCCCTGGTTTTCCTCAAAGAGGGTTATTTATTTGCCAGAACAGGTTATATGTCAAACGCATTATAAAGTTCTTGAAAGGTAACTTTTAATTTGTTTCGTAGGTCTGCTTTCATTTCACCGAATTGGACCAGGCTACTGAAGCTTGGCTGCGGATAGTCAGCAGACCACCTGACTACAAATAAACAAGCAACATTTCATGTCAGTGAGTCACAGCAGTTGGCAAATGCCTTGAGCCAATACAATTCATCTGGAGCAACATTAGGGCAGAAAAATGTGCCCATGTGTCCTCTGGCTCTGTGTGCCATTGCTGTGGACTAAGTTTAGCTCTGAATGTGTATAAGAAGTTATCTAGTGGAAAATTATAGCACGCTCCATATCCAATAGGATTTCATAAAGGCAAGCAATGCTTTTTTGAAGTGCATTTAAATAATCTCCTCTTGCTTTCACACACCAACAGTCTTTGACCAGAGGGTATGAAAATGCTTTTGTAATTAAATTTTAATGTAGAACAATATCCAAGGAATAACAGAAAAAATCGCTTTGAGCCTTAATATAGAAAGTATAAAACTATATATTTTAGTCAAAATGAGAGTTTCTCTCACACCCTATTTATTACAATGTATACATTTTTATTAATAACCATAAAGCATCAAGCTCCTTTTTGTTCCTAGACTCAGCCGATCTATATTTAAGCAGGGCTTTAATTCTCCTCTCAACCTCTGCTTTGAACCGAACATCAAAAATGTAAAACATAAAGAGCCTAGTGACAATCCCAGCTATCCTCTCCTCTCGCAAATATTCTAATGAGTGCCGAGCATCAGCTCAGCTTCAGGGTCATTCTTTTCCATTGTGTTACAAAACAGCAGCCAAAACAGCTTGAAGTTTTTCTACTTAAGATGACAAGTTATTCGATTATTACGGGCAATTGTCATTGGGCGCTTGATATGAGGAATCATTTTCTCATAAACTCAGCATCTGGTCTTCATGGCTTTAGTTTAATGCTAAATCACTGCTGCAGAATATCGACTCTCTTAAATGAGACATTTACATAAAAATATTGTGTGCATTCTAACATACCAATCACATCGATCTCCTGAGAAATCAGACTCGGTAATGAATCCCCAAATTAATTATGCGCGGTTTGATGGGACAGCCATAGCTGTGATGGATTATTATGTGAAACAAAGCAAAACAGATGCATTGTGCATATCAACATACACACAACGCATGCCAAACCAAACCTTATTCCACTTTATGCTTAGGGTGCATTTCTATAGGGAAACACTGCTGATAATCCCTTATCTTCCAGTACAAGCATGATTTGAATTCCCAACGTACCTCTGAAAGAGAAAGACATCTCATTTTCAGGACGTTTTTTCAGTTCAGCTTGAAAACCCTGAATAAGACTTTCAAGTGCATGCAAAACATTCATATTAGAAGAAACGTGATTCAATTTCTGGAAGCTATTACGGTTTCTTTAAGGAGGGCTGCATAAGATATTAAGGGCGTAAGGGGGGTAATTTAATTAGCCCTCTGGACCCTGTTATCGGTACACATCAGTTAAAATAGCTCTCTATTTGCTGCCAATATTTACCCAAATAAAAATGCAATGCACTGCATTGTATGAATACAATGCATTGAGATTTGAAAGCCTCATTGCTCCTGAGTTTGAGTCCTTGGAGTTTTGAAAGATGTACGAGTTGGAACCAAGCCATATCTAATATTGAAGGCCTGATGCTAATGTTGACAGCATGTTCAATGATGCATATTTTTTACTAGAATAAACCTTTTGTAGTCATGGATGTTTCGTCTTCTTGCAGGTGTTGATGAGCGGGACATCTGTGTTATAAATAAACTCTTGAATCTTTCAGTCGCATATACAATATTCAGTAAATGTTGCATTGCTGTTGTTCCAGAAATGTATCACATTCATTTTGGAAATGAATAACAGTCATTGTTATATGTTATAATGGATGTGTACAATAGATGTGTCGACTATGGCATCATAGAAACATCACTTTCTGAGATTTTGAAAACATAGACTCTTCTTCACATGTAATGGGTATGCTCTCCTTCCTTCAGTTCTTAGTTTATCTGTCAAGGCTACACAAGGAGATCTAAACCACGTCAATAAAGACTTTAATCTTCTTACACACCAGAGCCGATTAACACGCAGTAGATGTGTCACCTGCGTTAAAGAGACACCGTTTAAAATTGATAAAGGATAAATACTCCTATAAATCAAAGAGGCAGGAGTTCAGTTTAAATACCCTCCAAAATTTTTACTCAACTCTGGTTCCAAAAATCATGACATTTGGCAGTCGTCTGGTTATGTAAATAACTTCAAGGTTGTTGTATTTGTATAAGACCTTACGTGTCTATAAATTACAAGAAAATAAATCAGACAGATTAGATGGCTTCTGAAGTTGGGGATGGTCCAGAGTTTAATTCAAAAGCAAGGAGAAGTATTGTGCATTTCACCTTTAAAAACAGGCTGCTTTTTATTTAGGGGACAGCCCAAGGTGATATGAAAGAAGATGGTTATTTGAAATAAGGCACTACGTGTCTACTTTCATATCTTTTTAATAATTGTGTGGTGGAGCGGCTTGGTTGGTGCAGCTCTGAGGGAGAGGATAAAACAATTACCATAATGGTGGAAACAAACACACAAAAACAATACGGACACGCTGAATCAAACCTCTCTTCCCCATAGAGTACAAACCAAGTCAATGGCATAACATTTTCTCTCCTGTATTTTGTCCTAGATTTTATAAATAACCAAGTTGGGTCCTTTTACATTAAATAATATAATAAGGCCCTCATTCATATTGTAATAAGAATTAATTTTATGGAAAATGATCTATTGAAAGACAATCCGTGGATCATTAATATTATAAAATAAGAGTGTAAAATGGCAGACTGAATTTAGCACATTCAATGTTTGTAAGAAAACAGAGAGACACGAAAGACTCTTACCAATTAGTTTTAGCTACATGTGTGAAAAAAAACCTTTAGACTATCTAAGAGCTTCAATTTAAAGGTCCAGTGTAAAAACTGTACCAGCATCTAGCGTTGAGGTTGCAAATTGCAACCAACGGCTCACTCCAGCCCTCCCCTTTGAAGCACTACGGTAGCTGACACACAGATGCGTCACGTTTTCGCTTCTTTGCCGTAGGAGATAACATCTTTAAGAAACACCCTTTGTAGAACAGTTTGTCCATGTAGGGCTACTGTAGAAACAACATGGGGAATTCCATGAAGGGGACCCGCTGTGTATGTAGATAGAAACAGCTCATTCTAGGATAATAAAAACTTAACGCATCATTATGTAAGAACTTTATACAATTCTAAAGACATAGTTATGTATATTATATTGCATTTCTGTCAATAGATCCTCTACCTTTTCTGGTAGTGAAAAGTAAAATTATATTTATAAACATCTTCAAAGGAAAAGTATAGAAAAACATTTAAAGTTTTCATTCAAATTCCTGCTTTTAACATTTAGCCAAAAACACACATAAAAATCTCAGATACTCCGAAAAATAATTTATTTGCAAAATAAAATAAAAGTTATTTTGCCATTAAAAATGATATGAAAAGCACACTGCTTTAACCACAGTGACATCTTTGCCTGTAAAACAAGTCTGATGTGCTATTACATTTTAGAGAAAATTTTATATAACGTTGAAATTATGAACTCTTTATAAACAGTTGTGATCCCAATGTGACTTACACCACTATTTCTAATCTTCTAAAGAACCCACAGTGTCGTATATAATTGCAGTAAGAGAAATAAAATCTCAATCCATAGAGTTACTCAAAATATTATACATGTGACATTACAACCGTATCAATTCTCAAACTTTTTTTGTCTGTGTAAATACCAGAGCCCATCCTGATCCTCATAACACCATGTTATTTGCTCTAAAGTGAGGACCCGAAGATGAGAACATTACTCGTAAATGGCAATGTTCTTCTGCCACTTAATAAAACAACTATTTTTCTTCCTTCTCTTTCAGTCATGACACAATATCTCTACAGTCTACTCCATAACATTTCAATATTGTTATCTGTATATAGAGGCATTCTTATAACAGTAAGAGAACTATGCATAAACCCTTTGTAAACTAAAACATCTTGTGTTCAACATCCCCCCAAAAAATCTAATGACAAATATATCTTACAACAGAGAAAAACATCTCTGGCCTTCCCCCAAAGATTCTCCCACTATTGCACAAATATGAAAAGATAGTAACAATAAACAATATCTTCTCAAAACCTTTAGAAATTAAGACATTAATGGGCTTAACAGACGAAATAAAAAAAGAGAAGAAATAAATGCTGGAAAAGCACTTAGAAAGAAAAGCACATTTCTCAAACACTTCAGAAAGTGATTCAAGTGAATGTTTTGACACATAACTGATATTGTTTTCATATATAGTATAGAATTGCACTATACACTTTATTTTAGTTTCAATGATCTGCTTGGTCATGGTGTGACGTACAGTATCGACATCTTCCCCATTATAATAATGGACTTAGGCTTGTTTTTACCTTTTTAACATAAAATAAAAAATGTGTAAAGTAATTTTGTGTTTGCCCTTTAGTATGACAACTGGGTGAAGTTAAGCAAACAAGTCATGAATCTAACAGTAAATTAGACTCTTAAAACGTACAACATTGTACTGGCACTGAACACATACCTTCATTGAAAGTACTTCTTAAAACAGGATGGACCCAGTAGAGCAGTGTGCGTGAATTGGGAGTACAGGAAAAGTCCCATACGTCCTGGAGGAAGAACAATCCTTCAGCAGAACTACAGCGCTTCAACCCACTATAAAACAGACTCGATGTTCTCGCACCATTCATGATCCTCCAGGTTATATATAAACTTAGTCCTGATGTCTTGGTTTTGACTGTCTTTTCCCAAAGTGTCCAGATTCACGCTGGAAGAGAACATTTCAGAAGGCGTGACGTATGCCTCAAAGTTTTTAATATATTTCTTGTAGTTTCTGCGCAAGCATAGCCAGGTGGTCGCGTAGAGGAGAAACGCCACCACTTTGAGAACTATGGCCATGCTGACGTACAGGTGTCGGTAGGTCACGTTGTCGTACAGCAGACAGGCACCTTTTTCCCCACACTCTGTGCTCCAGAAAAGGCATGTGGAGTCGATCCCCGTGCCAAATATCAAAGGTGGGGGAATGAATCCTGCAAGATTGGTGTTGCTGGGTTAATATACGGTTCATCTAGTGATCGAATCTGAATCACACAACATGATGAAGACGAACTTAACTGTGTACAGTTATTTCCACACGTTTCAGACTTTCATCTTATGTTTGAATTAATCTTTAAAGTACATGCATCTATATTATAGCTCTTTTAAAATCTCACATGTATTATAGGTAAGTCGATACTATTGCAAGCACCAAGGGAAGCAATTTCAAATGAATGAATCAAATATGATGATTACATCCTGTTGATACACATGTTTGTTTTAACATTTCTATTGTAAGTGCATTCCTGTTACACTGATTTTTTTGTATTTGAGATGAGATGAGACGAAAAAGTTTGTCAGTGCTTTCATTAGAACTTATCTTGTATTAAACATAAAATATAGTTCGTCAATTTTCTAAATAATAAAGCTTTGACATTTGAGAACTATGATTATAATTTTGACAAACAGCTTCTAATTGACTGATAGGAAACAATTGTTTTCTTAGAAGAGATGAAAAAATTTTGCTTTTAATCAAACAGTCTTTAATTGACTGACACTAAACAATTATTTATTAGAAAAGAAGCGATTTAAGAACTTTGATTTTAATTATGACAAACAGCGTTTAATCGACTGATAAAAACAATGGCGTTCGGCTTCAGGAAAAACGAAAGATGAGGCAAATGAACCTCAACATGTCCTTCTTTCACCGCACTTCGGATTAGCAGCCAAGCAAAGAAATTGAATTTGGTACAAATGCATTCTTAGCCCACTTTCAGTTCCAGCGAAGTAAATAGATTACCCTAGACAATACATCGTGGAAGCATGAAAAATGAAGTGTTGCTTCACTTGTAAATGTATTGTTTTGTCATAGATCTCTCACCTAACAACCGGAGCAACAGAAAAAGAACTCCAAGGGCGTAAGACTTCAGCTCAGGGCTCACGGTTCTGAGAAAGCAAGAAATACCAACTGAGTCAATATGTGGTCATGTGTAGTAAAACACACTCTTATATAGAACTGGTACAGCGTGTTTTATTTCTTAGCTCCTCCATCACTAATAAAACTTTAAAAGCATCCCTATGCACAAAATCGTTCTAAATCATCTGTGTAAAACACCAAACACCAAATGGAAGATTGGGTAAAGAGTCTGCATTCTGAGGGTGCTTTGAACATCATCACGCTTGTTTTCGTATGGTGACAGATGAGTCACCTGATGAGGATGATTACAGAGGGGGTCTGGGCCATGGCTCCAATCATACTGCAGGCACAGATCACACACAGGAAGGTGAGGAAGGCCTCCTGGCAGCCGGGCCGTGGACATTTGCCAGGCACAGCCGTGGCGAAGTCACTGAATCCAGAGATGCACGCGCAACCCGTCAGGTTCTATAAACATGAAGACAAACAAAACACATTCAAACCCACCACACAACCAGCAAATAGAAGAAAAACGGACAAACTGCTGTTCAGAGCGTGTTTGGAAATGTGTTATCTCCAAAGAAACAAAAAAGTAGGTCGGTGTCAGCGCTGTAGTGCTTCGAAAGGGAGGGGGGAGTGAGCCGTTGGTTGCAATTCACAACCTCGCCGCTAGATGCTGCTAAATTTCATACACTGGATCATTCAAACCCGTATGACTTACTTTATTCTGCAGAACACAAAAGAAGATATTTTGAAGAACTTTGTTAACTAAACAACGTTGGCCCCATTGACATTTTATGGACACAAAAGCACTGAGACATTTCTCAAAATATCTTCTTTAGCGTTCCACAAAAGAGTCATATACAGATTAAAAAATCTGAAAAATAGATTTTTTGGGGTGAATAGAGAAATACACTCTGAAAAAAATGTATATCTCTGAATAAACTCTTTAAATACATACGAATAACAATAAACAGTAAAAAATATATACTGTACAAATATACAAATAATGTAATTGAAACTTGTTCATTGTGTTACTATGCAATTCAGTAACTTTCTTTACTCAACCACCTGCGAGGCATGCAAAATTAAATCCAAGGTTGCATTAAAAAAGAGCCAGTTCTTAAAATTTTTGCTGCGTCCCAAATCGCGCACTTATGCACTCTTCTACGCCATTTTGTAGTATAAAAAGTGTGAGTAGTGCGTTCAAATAAAAATTTCTCAAAAAAGAAGTGCACTTTAAGTACCCGTATGATGCACTCATTCAACCGAATGTTGGGATCCTGCGTTCGAATTAAGACAACGCTTGTGACTGTTGTCTTGGATTCGTCCGTTCCAGCTGAAACCATTTGCTCTGTATGGTAATGAGTGCAGGGGTCCATATTGCGGTACCCATTAAGATGCCTGGCGGGCAGAACACTATGTCCTTTCCAACACACAGTATGTCTACTGTTGGATGTGGGCTTCATTCTAATGACCCACGCTGGACATGAGCTGTCCAGGAAATGAGAGCGAGGGCGAGAGAGCGCAACAGACACAGAACGAGAAAGAAACAGAGGAAGACAAACAAACATCGGCGTGTAAATGAGATGGCTAATGACCTGCGAGAGAGAAGATTGTGGTCCAGTGCGGATGGCTCTGGTGCAGCCGGCCAAACAGGACGACAAGTAGGTCACACCGTTGGAGCCGCACACGGGGCTAACAGATGAAGTGTAGCAGTTACAATGACTCATGCAGGGGGCTTCCGGTCTCTGGCCTACTTGCAGTGTCCTATATCCACAAAAACAAATTCACCTGTTTGAATCGGAGTTGGTTTGTAGTAGTACATTTGATGCATTTGGTGTGAGAGATCCCATCCAAGCATTGATTCAACATAAACCTCTGCCTTTACATACATGACTGGTTGGAAGCTTATGTCTGTGGATTTCAATTGGAATTGAATGCCACACTGGAATTAGTGTCTAAACTAAAAATGAACCATGTTCTAAAATCTACCAGCTTGGATTATTTATCTGAATTGTGATTACCACCCCTCTGAAAATCTTTGTATATATTCCACCTCATACATACATGAAATAAATGTTTCAAGATGTGGACTTGTCATGCTCTAGCCTCACTGCGAAGACTAAATAAATGTCAGAAAAACAACAAGGCTGCAAGGAGAAAAAAGCAGCTTAGCCCTCCGTACTCGTTGCCATAGGCGACGGTCACCCCAGCGACAGGTCCTGTGTCACAGCCCAGGTAGAGAAAGGACACGTAACAGGCGGTGGAGATGAGATTGACCAGCATGGCCATACATATAGCTCCAAGAGCACTCAGGTTCAGCTTCTTCACCAGCAGTCCTCCCAGAAATATTCCCAGACAGGCGCATGGGATCGCTGTCATTCCTGTTTACAGACAGAAAATTGCAGAGGAACATGTGATATGTTTAAATGTTTTTAGAACTTTTAATAGCCTTGTAATAATCTATCTTGTATAAGTATAACCATTGTATGTTTCTGAGCAATTCTGGAGGATTTTTTGAGTTTACAGTATGTGTTCAACTGCTAAAATGAAGCATTTTCGCTCATGGTCACAGACATTCAGACCTCACTGTATAGACGGTTTCAAAGCAACAAAATAAACAAACGTTACTGCGCATGTGTGTGTTCATGTTCTGCCCTTAACTTCCCACACACATTCGCAAATAATTGAGTGCCTGTAGATTTCTGATAACAAGCAAAAGAAACAGAGAAGAACTGTTACTTGGCTAAACTTGCCTCCCAAATATTTAGAATTTAGACTACGATACCAAGCTCAACCGCTAGATGTCATTATCCCATTCGGTTTCTTTAAATGTGACAAAACTACAGGACCCATTCAACAAATAATTTATTTAATACAGTAAAATCAACATAAAACACAATTTTACACCATTATCGCATACTTTGTGCATTATGAGAATATACTGATAAACATAATAATAAGATGCTTGCGGTTTGGTTATTTATTCTGTATTAGAGGATGAAGTGGATATGAATCTATATATATCAAACCAAAACTGCAAATTCGTCATATTGTTGCCAGCAATGATAAATGCCCGCCATATGTGCGCGCGCCCGCGGGACCTGTTCGTCAGACACAGCGACATGCGCGCGACCTGTTAGACGGAGATGTGGGCTTGCAGAAATATACATTTGAAGAACAGAAGGAAGAAAACTTGTTGATGGGTGTGTGGTTCACTGTTTACAAGTAAGAGGTTTTGAAAAAACTTGAGAAAACATGAGTTTTGTCTAAAATCAGTTTGTATTTCATATAGGAGAGCACTGCAGATGTTCTAGATCATCTTAGGAGTTTAGTTAATGCTCTGAGTAGTTAAGTGCATTGTAAACGCATGTTCACTTTAGTTTGACATGGTCTATTATTCTAAACAAGTTGTGTAGGCTTCATGGACATTGGGACTAGATTAAATTCATAGAAATATTTGTCTCTTGTGCGTGTAATGTGTATATTGCAAAGATATCTGCTTATGATAAGAATAATAATTAGAAAATATGGATTAAACTATACTATTAAAATATTGGAATTCATTAGAATTTTATGAAAAGTATATAATCAGATCCAAAGTAACTAGTAACTTGAGAATGTTTTTTCATTGCATACTTTTTTTACTTTTACTCGAGTAATTTTTTAAATAATGACTTTTACTTTTACTTGAGTAACAATTTCTCTAGTTACTTGTACTTTTACTTGAGTCAAGATTTTGGCTACTCTCGCCACCTCTGATATTGTTGCGTTGTTTATGTTGTTATGTTGTTGAAATCGTCTATTAAACAGTGTAAATGTGGATATGTGTGCAATACACACCTAACAGTTGATTCGCAGAAGAGGTGGTGAGGTTAAACTGCTGCTCCAGATATTTGCCAAGGAAGGCTGCAAACCCAGCGACGACCGCAATCTCCATGCAGGCAGCTAACACAATGCACGTGAACACCGGGTTTGACAGCAGGTGCTTAGTCACCTTGGGAATAACTGGAGTAAAAAATGGAAATCCAAAAATGAGAAAACAGTGAAGAAGAAAATGAGACAGGAATAATTCAGAGAGTGAGCCATGTTTTCTATACTAAAGCATATACAGTATAGCATTCTATAAATGTTAAGATTGACTTTTGATAGAAGTTAAATAACAAAACAAAAGACATATCATGTATTCAACACACATTCATCCCCAATTTCCAGATTTCCTTTCTAAATTGCCGCAGAACTGCTACAAGCTGAGGAGCTGTCGATTTGATTGATATGTTTGACGGCTGAAACATCGAGATGGAGACTGTATTCACCAGATGGCAAAACCTTGCAAAATGCACCACCCATGTTGGACAAAACAGCTGCCTACAATTCAGCATTCCAACTTCCTGAATTTACGTTTACCCTGAGCCGCCGTGGCATCTGTTGTGCAAGGTCTCTAGTAACACGTTAGGCGATATGCCATCAGGATGGCACATGATTGATGGCTGCTGTTGTATACTGTAAAAGCCTAACAATGAAGAATAGCATACTGTGTCAATATGAAACAGAAACTAACCATGTTTACTCTTTTAGTGCATATTCCTGGTCTTGTTGTGCATGTTATTCCAAAAGATAAACATGTTTACTTTCTAATGTTCTATAAGAACAACTTTCATTTTAAACGCAAATCCCCTTTTTTCAAACCACCTGGATCCATGTCAGTATATACCGTTTTCCTACATTAAGCCCATTGCACATTGAGTCCAACATTTGCGTCTGAAATTTCCGCACGTTAAATAATAAGTCAATCAAACTTACACACTGCCTCCGATATTTTCGTCTCTCATAAAAAAATTTGATTCGATTTTCTGCGTTTTTCGTATCAGTAGCAAGCATTTTGAGAGGCCTTTTTTAACAATTCAGAGACACCGTACAAACAAGCGCCAATATACGAAAAAACGATGTATGTGCAAAGACCTTTTGTCTATATCCTGTGTCACTTGGAAGTAAAATAGGTTGCGAACTGACATTCTTGTTGATTTCAAACAAAGCTTAGACTTTTGTTCTTTAATAAATAACTAAATTAGGGCTGTCAAATCGATTAATCACGATTAATCGATTAAAGAAGTTTCTGTTTAAATTATATATATATGTGGCATGTGTATTTATATGTACTGTATATATATAATTATACAAACCTATATCTATATATCAAAATGTGTAATACATAGTTATATTTATACATATTATAAATTATATTTACATATAAATTGACATCAACTTTATATCATATATATCATTATATTAAAAGGCTCATCATCACCTTCCCTCCATGTATATACACATGTTAACATGCATAGCATACACACATATATAATATAAACAGAACACAGGCTTTTATCTTGGATAAATCACGATCGATTTGAAAGCCCTAAACTGAATGCATGACCAAGTCAGCCAAAGTATTTAATAAACATCTATGCATGTATGAAAACCCAAGAGACAAGATGCACTTTAAATACACCATTTGTACAGAAATCAGCAGAGCGTTCTGTTGTGAAGTGCGGAGTCCATGAGGGCTTATATGTTAGAGTAAAATCTAATTGTCTAATTGGTCTCCTGAGTGTAACTTTAAGACTTAAGCTTGTGTTAAGAGACACAGTGCACAGTGGCACAGTTCTAACAGATCTTATTCGAGAACAACAAGCACATTTCACGCAGACAATTATCATGGCACATTAATCAATATAACATTCGTTTTATACCCATAAGAGCTGTTATGAGGCATTTGGAGACTAGTGCAGCCTTACTGTATTCTAACTAAAACAGACTAATCTCAATATGAGTACATCTAACACGACACTGCAAATTCAGAGCTCTGGGACTAAGTAAAAGAGAGGCACTGAGCAGTTGTGTAGTAATTGGAAATGGCGCCGAGACCTCTGAGCTGTTGCCAGCAGGACAGGCTGCTGTTGTTGGGCTGGTCGTTCTTCAGGACTCCATTGCTGGATTTGGATTTCTCATAATCCTGGGGTAAAGAGGAGGGCAGCATGGCCTGTTCACTCTCAGCTCCTCCTTCCACCTCGTTGCCTGGCAGTGATTGGGGGAAGCCGAACATGAAGAGGGAGGAGAAGAAGAGTAAGACACCGCAGAGGAGGAAGCCGCCCCACCATGCACCGATCCAGCGGGGGTCATCAGGACTGATAGCTAGTTTAGCTGAGGAAAGTCATGTGCACATACAATACGGTAAAGTTAGTTTGTGGAATCATCTGTAAATCAAATAATTGTACATTATAACACTAAAAGTCACATAAATAACACACATAAAGCTATTCCTAAGTCCTTATTGGGTTGAATAGCTAACTACATTTAGTGTATGCGTATGAATATAAATATTTAGCCTAATATGCAAATTTGTTCTATAGTGTGATGGCAAAAATACATATATAATAAATATAAATAATATTCAATAACAATCTAATCTTAACAGTTTGTTTTCAGTTACAATTTATTCGTCATCTACACATATGCATTTTACAGATGCTTTAGTTCCAAAAACATTTTAGTCCATTTAAGTTATACAAGAAATAATTATTGAACACAATATATAATGGAAAAGAATATTGAAAAATGACAAATAAAAACTCAAATTGTAATGATGTGTCCTGTTCGTATACAGTATAAACAGAGGATGAACTTAAACTTACTTGTGTCGATGAACAAAGCATCCACATAAAAGTTGGTACAGACAGAACCCAGGATGAAACCACAAGCAGGTCCAAATACCATTGTGGAAAAAAGTATACCTGAAATAAACCAATAAAACACCATCAGAATTTTTTTTTTTTGACATAATACATTAGACATGCATGATTTAAACTAAACATAAAGCAACAAGTGTAACACTTCACAGTAAGGTTGTGTTTGTGAAGATTAGTTCATGTTAATTTCAACATTTACAAATACATTTTAAAATAGAAATGTGTATCTGTTACCATTAGCTAATGCACAATGAACTAACAAAAACAATTGTATTGGCATTAATTAACATGAACAAAGATCCTGGATTTATTTTATTAGCCAATGCATTTATTAATGTTAACTAATTTTTTATACAAAATACACATTTTAACAAATGTTGTATTGTAAACTGTATTTAAAGCAAAGCAGGTGAAGAAAAATATATTGGCTAAATATTTATTTTCCAGCCACAAGGTGGCACACTCAACTCAAGGCCTACTTAAAAGACAAAATATAAACCTCTTTGCTTCTCCTTCAGAAATGCAAGAATTGTAATTAATTGTTGTAGTTTTGACATTTCCCCCAAAACAACATCCAAGAAATTTCAAACAAACACATTTTAAATACATGCTTGTATAAATAAACAGGTATTCCTTACGCCACTAACAATACATTATAAGGGAGAGCATATACAAACATGATCTTGCCAAACTCCAAAGAAAAAGCCGCTTGATCCAAACAAAGAATAAAAACAAAATTACATAAAGTATGGCCGTTGTAATTCACCAGTCCTCAAGAGAAAAGGATTGCGTACAAAGCACGGATTTGCTTTTGACCGGAATGGAGTGGCAGAGCTAAGAGCAGACAATGCTGTGCTGGCACCTAATAGAAGCGGCAGACATCTGGGGCACAAATTTCTATTAATATGTTGTCAAAAAGTGTGACAGCGACCCAGCAACAGCCCTGTGGGTCACATGCTGCTTCTGAGATTACCAAGCCTTTATCCAGACACTCTCATCAGCTTTGCCTGTGCTCAGCCATTCTCTTATTAAAGCACTAAATGTTGTTTCATTGCAAAAGTGTTATCGCAAAAACTGGACTAGCCCACTGTAGTTATTCAGAACAGAGAAATATTAGAGGCTATAAAAATGTGCAAAACGCAGCTCTTGAGAGTGTTACGGATGAGCAGAAGTACGGTGTGACAAGAAACCAGAAATGTGAAGCAAATTTTCTTGCAATTTATGAAACCTCACAGTCGATGTGTTACAGGAGGCCTAAAAGACACCAGTCATTAAATACAGAGACAATGCCAGAGAGCTTGAAAACACAATTTGGCAAAGCCAGAATGTAACTGTGAGTTCTGATGGATGTGAGAATGAGTGTTGTGTTAAAGGGAAAGTTCAACCGAAAATTAAAATCCTGTCATCATTTATTCACACTCATGATGTTCAAAATCGGACTCTCTCTACTGGCACAAAAGAAGATATTTAGAGAAATGTCTTAGCCGTTTTGTGTCCATACAATGAACGTCAATAGAGGTCAATGTTGTTTGGCTACCAATGTTCTACAAAATATCTTCTTTTGTGTTCTGCAGGGGAAAAAAAGCCATACAGGTTTGTAGTGACATGAGGATGAGTAAAATCATTTTCATTTACAGTATGGGTGAACTATTCCCGTGTTAGCCTTTGGTGTACCCAGTGCACATTTTTATGCAAAAGCTATATGAAACATTACTGATACAATATTATTTTACATATTATTTTTTAATAATTGCAACAACAGCATTCATTTGATAAGACTCTGATGTGGCTTCCTTTTTACACATAGCATGTCAGTATAAATGATAATACAAATATTACAGTATTGGTCACTTGTTCATAGTGCCAAATGCCAAATACAGTTTTGGAGACAAATAGGATGAAAAATTTATATTGGGCTAAAATGTCACACCCAGAAGTCCCCCACATCGCTAAAACACATGCATTGATTTCTACTGAACTGTCACTTTGATGTCCATGTTAACACTGCATTGACACTCATAACACCTTCAATAAAGGTTTGCATGCAATAGGGTATGTGACTATGTGTGCTTAAAAACACCCAAACCCACACACACATTTCGGCATCAGATAAAAATTGGTACTGAATGGACAGAGTTGGAGCATCTTTGAGGTCAACAGAGGAAGAGTCCTCACACCGTAAAGCATGATTTATAAACCACTTACAGACCCAGAAGCAGATGTGGCTCATCATCCTCCTCCAGCAACCAATGAGCATGGCTGGAAAAACCGAGTCACATTCGCAGGTTCAAAACAACAATGCCTCCCATAAAAATGTGTGTGTCTGTGAAACAGAGATCTGTTTCCCGCCACCTAAGGGGGAGTGTTTGCACACACACACGTACACAGTCAAACCACAGGACCGCAACCACAAGTTCTCAGTTTGAAGAAAACGTTTCCCTTGAATCGAGAAGGAACAGTGTGAAACAAAATGTCTTTGGCTTCAATAGTAATATCTGCGCAGTGGTAACTACCACCAAATACGACACGAGTTCTTGAGTACCCAAAATACTTTAATGACACACCAAGTCGGTTTACTGAGGAACAGCTGGACTGGTTAACTTACTTCTGGTCAAAACAAACTTCTTCTCTTCATCCAAAAACGTCTAATTTACATTTGAAATACGTTTCAATTCATAAAGCCAAACAAGCTGTTAGTTTAACAGTGCATGTTTCTGCGATTAGAGTGGAGACTATACAAACACCAGTAAACCCAGTACGACCCAGGTTTCATAAAATCTGAATTTCCATCCTGCCGAGTGGACGACACGCTGTGTTTTGAGTGTGTGTTGCCTAAGAGATTGTGTGTGTTTTTGTGTCCATTACTCATAGCAACGCTACAACACTGACTCCCCCCACAGGAAACCTCAAAAAAGCAGCATCTTGCCATCAGCTTTAAAGAAATGTGTCGGTTAGTGTGTGAAACCAACCTCAGTGAGAGAAGAGACAAGTTTCCATCAGTAATTTCTCGTGTAAGACTGGTGTTTCTTGGTGACCTTTTCTATGCAGATAACTAAAGCTAAAGCTTGTGTGATTTACAAGTTTCCGTTCCTGCGCAGCAAAAAACTGATTTTGAGCTCAATGGCTCCTTGTGTATGCCACACCTCATTAGATGCTTGCCAAAAAGATTCAAAAGAGCTTTCTTTGATTTTAAAAGATACATTTTTTTACAGAACCTCCACAAAGTTCACAAATTTATCTTAGACCAAAACTGTCTTCATGAGAAATGTTTGATAATGTTAAGTAATAAGGTTACTCAAGAGCTGCGTCTGAATTCGCTTATATTCGAAAATGAGCGAACGATTTCAGACACTGATGTAATATAACCAGGGTCTGACAGTACTGTCGCGGACATTTGTCATAACGCTTATATTACACCTGTGCGGCTTTATGGATTGTTTTGTAAAATGGTGAAGTTAATTTATACCTTATTTGTCACGTTTTTGTTTTAGTTTTTAATAAAGAGAACAAAACAACTGTTTTAATATAGTTAAAATAAATCACCACTTTTTTATACAGTAGCATCCATTTTATCGGTTTATTCTCAAAAAGTAGAAAATAAGTGTCAACAAGAACATGCATTCTTGACATTAACGGTCTCTTTCCTCCAGCTGATTCTAATCAGATGATTGATTCCCGCTGTATCATGGGAAATCATTGGATGTACAATCAAAATGATAATGCATTGTGGGTAAAAAGTATTAAACCAATGTAGGGAATGAGTTGTTCACTCAGAAAATGGACAACACTGCAAAATAGCGGACACCCGATATAGTGCACCATATAGGAGATAGGGGGCGAATTCAGACACAGCTAAGGTGTATCTTGAGTCTATCTGATGCTTCTTTCTCACAGCAAAACATACACAGGGTTAATAAAAAACACTTCACGAACACAAAACCGGGCCCGTAGTCACTGGGGAAATAGGCTACATCCTTTTCTCCAATTATCAATGTGCAAGTAATTATGTCAGATTTACAGCACAGGACAAATTCTGTGGGTTTGTATTTTTAACTTTACAACTTAAATCTTCATTAAAGCAAAGAGCAGGTCTTAAAACAGCTGTGCTAAGTATGGTCTATGATTCACCTAAATACCTTTGAAATTGTTTTTTATTCCTGAAAGTCTCATTTGGGTAGTAAAGAAAAGAGGAGTCATTAGGCTGTGTATTCCAGTATATTTTCATAATGTTGTAACTGCAGCTTATATTTTTGCCTCCATGAAAAAGTCAGAAAAGGGCATTCAGAATTACAGTTACAAGTACAAAAGTGTCTATTCTGAAGTAATAAATCCTTTGCTAATCGTTTCCATATACTTTCTAAAAAGTGGAATTGTGTTTAAATAAACACTTCACCCAAAAATGAAAATTCTGTCATCATTTACTCACCTTCGAGTTGTTCCAAATCTGAATCAATTTCTTTGTTCTGATGAACACAGAGAAAGATATTGGGAAGAATGCTTATAACCAAACAGTTCTTGCCCCCCATTAACTCCCATAGTAGAAAACAATACTTTTTGAAGAATGTAGGACGGCAAACAGTTCTGGGGCACTTTAAAATACCATTGTATTTTTTCCTATTATGGTAGTCAATGGGGGGTCAAAATCTGTCTGGTTATAAGCATTATTCCAAATATCTTTCTCGGTGTTCATCAGAACAAAGAAATTCGTACAGATTTGGAACAATTAGATGGTGAGTAAATGATGACCGAATTGTCCTTTTTGGCTGAAGTATCCCTTTAAATTGTAAAATCAACATTTTAATATGAATAACCAAATTCCGGCCATAGAAATGATAAATAGCATTGATTTGGTAAAAGTATAATTTACATATAATTGTGGGTCTGCTGTATAACGGACTTAACTTGGGTTATAAACTTAAGTTACAGACAAATTATATGACACAATATCACCCTGTATGAAAAATCATTTACAACATTAAATGTAGATTTAAGATTATTAGATCAAAGTAAATTTAAGACTTGTCCGTTATTTTAATGTGTTTGTTTTTTTGCTGGTTTCCATAAATATAATGAAATTCTGAATACCAGCCCTTTTTTCAAAGTCCTTTTATGGAAGTCGTGCCACACTGTAGTCATGTTTGCAATGCCTCCGGGCAGCTATTTTAGCAAGACCACCACAGTCCTATCTGCTTAAATGGGATAGTATAGATGTTTCTGAAATCGCTGGTAAAATCACAATTTAAAAAAATCTCCAACCAACAATGTAACATGACATCAACTGTACTACAACTTTTATTTTCCAAGCTTATTATACTCAAAACACATTTTTCGAGGTCGCTTCAGCTGCCGCGCATGCGCACAGGTTGGCAAGCGCCACATAAGATTGGCTAATTTTACTACAAGGCAGGACTTCCATTTATCATATTGAGTGTAGCAATTCCTCCCCATTCATAGTAATATCAGTGGAGCATCTTGTTTATATCTTTTTTTCTTACTTTTTTACGCACTTGAAAATGTTTGCATATTGAAAATCCCCAAGAGATTGCATTTACATCAGCGATGTTATAGTGTTATAAATATTACCTAATTTTCAGCATGAGAAATAATGGATGAATATGTAAGGTGCAAGAAACGATGAAGAGAAAAAAAGTTACCACATAAAAAGTGAGAAAATAATGGGCTTTTCACACTTCACATTGCTAAACCTGTTTTTTAGAAACCAATGTTAAATTCAACACCCAAGATTTCTTGGGTGCACAAAGTTATCTTGTTTCACACTGTTCATACTTGATGTAATTGCACTTTATATCTTTGACATCATAACATGTGTTTTTGCACCAGTGTGTGATAGCCTATAGCCTAAAGGCCATTGCACATTGAAAGGCCATTGCACATTGAAAAAAATAAAAATACAACCTCATGTTGTGTCAATCACATTTACACACGGCCTCCAATATTTTCGACTGGGTTTAATTTTCTGCGTTTTTCGCTTCCGTAGCAAGCATTTTGAGAGGCGTTTTGACAATTCAGAGACACCGTACAAACGAGCGCCAAATACGAAAAAAAGTATACGAAGATTTCTGACTGTAAGTGCGAAGACCTTAAGTGTGAAGCATTGTAACTATAGGGTGAAATGCCTAGTGGCTCTTAACCAAAATAAAACTGATAACAGTGTGAAAACCAATAGCTGAAAAGCCAGAAAGATTTTATGATTTGGACGCTGTCCTAAAAGTATCAAAATATTTTTCCAAAAATGTTTAGTTCAAACTAAAATCGCTTAACTATTATATTATCAACTGATTTCAGTTCAGTTTGAATGCATTTTGACATGCTTGTTATAACCTGCTTCAACAGACATTAAGGTACCTGCCCTATTCCTGGTCAGGCTTACAATGCAAGTCCAACTGGATACTTAATACCACCTGAGCTTAAACAACATAAATTCACATTGCACATAAACACTGATCCCACAGCATCACGGTCGTGCATGGGCAAGCATGAAGTCATTTACTGTAGACATACTTTTTTCAGTTAACAAACAACATGGACATGCCCTGCGTGCCTATGTATCACAAATCAAAGACTGATTAAAAAAGTAATGTATATATTGTGACTGATGTAAATCAGTCAGAATCCTGTTTGGAAATACATTCTTCAGATGTCACAGCATGTGACCTCAAACAGCCAAGATAACGCTTTTAGTCAAGTTGGGAAACAATAGAGAGTGAGATTCTGTGTGCCCTTTAGAGCTCACTGACAGACTGACAGAGAAAAACATTCACGTTGACACTGCCGCAATGGCACAAGACATCCAGGCAGAGGTTGAACGCAAGAATTACGCAAACATTAAGCCAGATCAGGGATTTATTCATGTTGTCAGACTACATTCGACATGAACGCTTTGTTTTTACAGACATCTCAAACCATGAGCAGAATCAAGCGGATTTTTCCTCCACAGAGGTCATGTCATGTCTCAGAATGCTTGGTTGCAAAAGTTCGTTTTCAATCCGTCAAGGTGGTCTAGGGAACTACCTGATGTTTCACAAATTTACATACTGAGGAATCTTGAGGCATTATTATAGCTTCTGGCTGATGAAATGTCATTGTTAAATACAGAAGGAAAATCAAAGACTCTGAACAGCAGGATAGAAGAAAACAGACAGTACGAAATGTCTTGTGTCGAAGGGTTTCAAAGACAAGCAGCGGGATACCGGCAGATGGCCAGCGTGTCCGACAAACTTGATATGATCTTTTAACCGAAGACATTATTTCCGTAAAAAATTGCTGATGGGAGCACAAACACTGAAAATCTACATATAAATCCGATGTCTTTGTTTCCATTTCTTACCAACCATAAGTCTCATCCTTGAATAAATTCAAATTTCAGTCTGTTTGTAACTCACAGTTTCCATTAACTTTCATTATCTAGAAAAGAGGATACTGGGATTTTCTTTAAAAATGCACAATTGTTATCAGGTAAACTATTCATTTCATGGTTTGTTTTCATTCAAAATTTGATATGTCTGGTAAATAAATAAAATGACGTAGCCAAATTGAGCATTTTTACAGTCTTGTGAGGTTAGTTTTTTATGCTTTGATGACGTAAACTCCTGGCCAAGAAATGCATCTGTCCCTTAATTTTTTTTCCTTGCTGTTCAAACACATAACACTGTCTGTCACTCAGAGACTAATGCTACAAGCCACTAACCAGAGGGCTGTCAGTTTGAATCCGAGTAGGATGTTGACGTTGTGTTTTTGACCAAGATATTAGCGTAAAGGTTACACCAGAGATATTTGAAGTCTGGAAAATTATTTGTCAGCTTTGATAAACAAATCTTAGATAAACGCAATAATACAAATGTGCAAAATAATCAAGGCTTATGTATAAAAAAACTGTGCTTCAGATGACCCAGGTTAAAATCCTCATGGTCTTTTCCTGGACTACTTTCCTCCCCTCTCTCTCACCCCATTAATGATTTCTCTCTTCATCTAATAAAAGGCCAATCATGCCTAAGAAAGAATCCCTTTCATGTACAGTAAGAGAGAAACATGTCAAATTTCAACCCAGCCCTTAGAACACACATCATTTTTTGGTGAAACAAATGCAAATAGGTAGTTTCTTATGGCATGCAAACCGAGGAACATTCAGATGCCAGATGGCTTTAACTCTCTGTTCAAGTAATTTAAGAACTTGACTTTGTCTGGCATCTGGCAACGGTGTTAAAGTATAAGCATTTATTCAGCTCTTGAAGATTATACTGTATAATTCACAACTTGCTTGACACACACATTCTGGTTTTACTTGTAAATGGATTTCTATTTCACACAGCCCCGGCTGTTTGATGCTCAGAGATTTATGAGTCAGTCATCTATAAAAAAAAACACGGATGCACAGTCTGTAAATTGTGATTATATCATTAAGCATCTGTAGACCTGGTTGGAACACAATGCGTCTTTGGTTCATAAATGTTTCTCTAGGCAGATGAGGTGAAGCTGAGTACTTAATGTCAGCACAGACATGACTCAATGTAATGAAGGTGACAGCATGGAACAAAAAACTATGTTATCATTCAAAACTAAAGAGAAAGGAATGCACTGCAGGGGATTTAGAGATTGTGGTCCATCGGACACTTTTACATCACAATAGAGCTCGGGAGGATTCACTGAACGTCATGGGCAGACCACTCCAAAACGCAATCCAAAGTTGATTTCAAATGGAAGAAATTAAAACAAGAGGGGCAGCATCTGTGTGTATTTCTTTTTAACTCCTGTGTTATTTTTAAATAATACACATCATCACTACCTATAAACCGAGACAAACACACACAGAGTTACACACCCAAATACAATCGAGATTTGATAAGTGCCATAAAGATAAAAAGAAAATATCTGTATAGACTGCAAACAGTATTTCTCAGAGGCATTGTAATATAATCTCTTTCGATCAGACAATAAACCGTTAAGGCTCCAGGGTCCATCTGGATATAAATGTGCCAGAGAAGCGAATACACTGTAAATATGGAAATAATTGTTGCTTACAGAACTCACTTTTAAAAGGGATCCATAATGTACACAATATTTGACACATGATCTCAATCAGGTTATTTAACTACAAACAAAGCAAAATGAGAGATATTCTTTTAATCAAAACCTCAACTGCATGTCTCTTGTCGGAGCATTTGAGTGGGTTATCAGAGTTCACATGTTGAACTTCCTTTCATTAAACCCACAGTTCTGCACTCCACCACACTGACCTTAAAGACCCCCCAAAACTGAAACCGCTGAACATATACTAGTGATGGGCGATATACCGGTGCTTATTTTTGTTATGATATGAATTTTTAAAATACCACTTTACCAGTGTATGTCGCTTAAACAATGTGCAGAACGCAGCGCGACACTGTTTCAGTGGGGTACATTTTACTGTTACACTGTGAACAGCCATTCACACAGAATGCTTCTTTCTATGCCGTGCCACTGATCTATCATCATTTTTCTATATAAACATGCGCTAAACGGGGGCGTTCATTCGTTACATATTCCGTTCTCGGCGCAATGCAAGTACGCGTTATGGACGATTCACACCGTACGTGGTGAGCGGTGGAATTGCTGTGCGGCAGTCGCATTTAATCCGATGTGGCTGTTGCTGCCGTTCACAATAAGATGAAATATTTTTATCTTCAGCTGCGGATGCCGCAAAGAGTCGTGCTTGTGGAAGTTGCGGGATATTGGATCCACCAACGAAACGGCCCACTTAACGCATGTTACCCTTTGAAAATGAACTAGGCAATCGCAACTACCGCGTACCGTGTGAATCCACCAATACGTTATATTTAATACACTCACGAGCAAACATCTTTAAAAAGCGATCGTGTTCCCCTCATACATGCTCAATAAAATCATATAACATGATGTGTTTTTAGTTTGAACTGTTTTCTGTATGCTATGATGAGAAATAAGGTATACGATCGCTTTCCTCTCACATATCTGATTTAAACCTTTGTTTTACGATTAAAAAATATGATTTCAGGAGTTCATGAAACCCTGTTGCCTGCATACATCGCATGTTTTTATGGTAAAATTGTTACTATTTTGTATTCAACTATTCAGAGAGACCATGGTATTAATTTTTGGGAGGGTACTACTAACTCTTGAGCACCAGTACTATCAAGGAAAAAAGTTAATTTCAAGCCCTGTTCTCTATTTATTTGCTTAAATATGAGTATGCCAGTTACTTTTGCATGCTAGTCAGTTGTTAAAGAAGAACTTTGCAGTTATTATAGAGGAAGGGGATTGTTTACATTGTGTAGTTACATGCTTGCACAAGAGATTTGCACAATTAAAAGGTTCTGTATTTTGACTGGAACTGTCATGCATCCAGATTCCTTCACTTCATCATGAGTGCCACCTCTTTATAAACAGCATCACTTTTTAGGACTTACAAACCTGTATAATACTATATTCACTCACCGTGAGAGTATAAAAGGGCATTTTAAGTCAATCAACTGCAGTATTTCCTCTCTCAATCAGTAGAAAATGGGGTTTAAAAATGACCGTACATACAGGGAACCGGTATAAATCTGGAAAATACTGTTATATTAATGTATGGTCATACCACCCAGCACTAACTCATACTGTTAAATGCTATTACAGGAAGATCAGCCCAGGACCTATCAACCTTTAGACATTTACATTTACATTTACGCATTTGGCAGATGCTTTTATCCAAAGCGACTTACATTGCTTTATCCTATACATTTTACATAGGTATTTGCAATCCCCTGGGATCAATGCTCTTAACACTGAGCTACAGGAAACCAAGTGGCTGTCGCTAGCAAACCTGTTTCCTGAGCCAATTATAACGCAAAAAGCCAAGCACTGTGTTAACATGTTGCACCACATTGTACATATAAACACTCCAAGCTACATCTTACAAGATTTCTTACAAGACTTACATGCCATGCATTGAGCTGGAACCTGGAAATATTTACCAAAAACTGGAGAATTTAATCAGTTCTTATATGAGATAAATCTCTTGTTAGGTTGCGACTTTACATTGGATCTCTGTATGAAACAGCACTGATGTTTTTTTAATGCACTTCAGTACACTTAGTCTATATCGCTGCTGGAAATACAGACCGCAATACAATAGTAACAGCAATTATACTTGAGGAATGGGCTCTTTCAAGAACAGCCCACATGGTAAGAGCAACTAACGCTTTGCGAAAAATGAACAAAGTCTCCAAATTATTCCTTTATTACACAATAGTCTTCATGCTTTACGGAAATGTTTTTTTTAATTAAAAAAATGAACAGGGTACATTTGAAGAACATACAACTAATGTGATTACACATAGAAGACTGATCACTGAGAGGCTTGGTAAAAGACAAGGCAGCAAATAAGACGACGGAGGTTCAGCGGTGTTTATGAAAAAAGCTTATATAAAAGCACGATCACCAACACATGTAAGATATATCTACAAATAAATAATTTGAAATAAGGTTTCGGTGCAGCACTTGCTGTTACATTGGACAATATAATTTTAACAATATTTTTCTAGCTAATGAACGATAAATCATACTGTCAGACAGTTTTTGGCAGGTAATGTTTGACTATTGATGATCGCAACGTGGGTTTTATGTCAGAATTAAAGACTGTAGTGGTCGGAAAGTGGTGTGTTTGCAGCGGGATATTATGTTTACAGCGGGAATATTATATATTTAACGATTATATAAATCTGAGCAAGATGACAAAATATATTAAAGAGGAATTGGTATGTCACGGTTACTTTGACTCAGATAATCCCCGCCCTTCACCTAAACCACTCATCAAGCTCCAGCCTGCTCGCTTTGGCCTAAGGTTTTCATCGGGTCCAAAAAAAGCCCCGGCGAGGCACGATCCCAATGTAGTTATAACATTAACCTGCAGGGGCTTTAATCTGATGACTTTTAAGCATAACTTGACAGAACTGCTTCCTGCCTCCATGTGAAGTTAATAAAAATCTTCCTGGTGTCAAAAGATTCTTTTCTCTGCATCTTCGGCATCATTGCATTTTCTTTGTGCAGTTCAGATAGCAGTTGGTTGTGTAACAATAGCTTGTGGCTGTCTCGCATTGCTGCAGTGTTTTAACACAATGGATCTGCAAAAACAAAGCTGGCATGTTTGTAAACAGATCTGCAATGTTTGCCTGACTACCTAAATGGCACCACAAGGTCAAAAAGTACAATAACGAGAGATGAAAATGAGGCGAAAATGACAAATAGAGAAACCCCGCTTGCCTAACCAGCCTGATGTACTTTGGCTGCTGTGTCAGATGTTTCCCTTGGGCCAGAGCCCAGCAAGACAAAAAGCCCTCAGAACAGATAAGCGGGCAGCAGGCGTGAAGAAGCCACAGGCCTGAACTCTCCACGGCTCTATTGGTGTGAAGCACCAGCTGCAATGGAAGAAGGGTGGCAGTATTGACTACAGCTGGTCGGCTCTTCTTCAGCAGGTGCCTCGGACTAATTACCAGCTCAACGGCACCAACAGCGGGTCTCCTGTTACTCACAAACTGCATTCAGAGAGGAACCAGACCACAGCGTGAATGTGTCCCTTACGGCGAAGCATGTCCGCTATTCGTAATTAGGCGCTAATTGTACCGCGTCCGGAAAGAAGAGGTAAATAGACAAGATGTGGCAAGTATGAGCTGGAGAATTGACATGAACTTCCTGACAGTTGGTGTGATCTACAGCACTGAGGCTAAATTAAACATGCAACATGCCATTTGCTAAACAAGGGAGCAACTTTATTCATGGTCGGCATTAGGGCTGTCATTCAAACTTGATAAATAGCAGGTTGTGATTTGAAACCTAAGCCAGCACCATTCTGTTTATTTTCTTTAACAATACTACCAACAATGCTGTTAGTAAATACAGGTTGCTGCTTCACCATTAATGATATCTAATCCTTACACTGATGCTATGAACATCTCAGTCTGCACAGTCGGACAACGCTCTGTGTTGTATTTTATGAAGCCAACCCCCCCCCAACTTACCACCAGCAACTAAAAACAGAAATCCGCTTTGTAATCAGCAGAGACAGACCCAGATTTCACAGTGATGGGTTAACAGGGTCACATGGATGATGTGACTGCAGGATCACCATCAGCAACATCAGGCCGGTTCTCGCTCCTGCGCTCTGACCGTTCTGAAGCAACATAGAGGCAGGCATTCGATTCCGAGGGTTTTCTGGACTCTTGATATTCAGAGCCATCTTGCTTAAAACAACCAGTTTGGGCTTTCCAAAATGCCACGTCATCATGATGAACTATCTAAGGCAATGGAGCTCAGCTGATAAAGGTGCAGAGCTGAAAGCATTTTATAAACTCGGTAACAAATATGCAGTGCATGACCTAAAGTCTTACATACTGTACAGTTTTCCACTCAAGATGAAATTTGCAGTTACAATAGCATTTAAATCAAAACACAAGCTGACTTTTTAGGCAAACCGATTCACATCTGTTATTAGTGTTTAAAAAGGATGTTTTTCTAAATACGCTTTTTTCTATCTAGCCTAAAGGGGTTTACCCAGAAATTAATATTCTGTCTTCATTTACTCACCCTCATGTCATTTCAATGACAAGAGGGTGAGTAAATGATGATAGAATTGTCATTTTGGTTAAACTATCCCTTTAACGTGGTATTTAAATGTCGCTCCTGCATTTTCATTTTTACATTCATTCATTTAGCAGACGGTTTTATCCAAAGCGACTTTCAAATCAGGCGCATTTTACATTTTGTAAAACATCTAAACAATAATTGTAGTTTACCGAGGCATGTTTCTCGTTTCATTTTCATTTCCCAAACCTGTAAACACTGTCTGGCACTATCGAAACATTGCTCTGTTTGTTTACGCATCAACTAACACAACACAGAAACATTGACTTAATGGCATGAGTTAGAGCAGGAATGATCCGTTTCAGTCATCCTGTTTCCATTTATAATATTTGCCATTACTTTTGCAGACATGGGCATCAAAAATGAGATGGTTCATGAAGGTATGCAAATGTTGATTATGCAGATACTGGTAGGGAAAGTAGCTCTTTATAACCTTGGATTTGTTTAGTCTGATCGGCGGGCAGGATTGGTCAATGGATTAAGAAAATGAACGATGGCAGAAATCAAATGATGTTGCTCAACTTTTCGACACTCATTAACAAGCTGTCTTTCTTATTCTACACTTTGTTCATCACACTCACGCTCCTGCAAGATTGGATGAGCTTAATGAATAAGAAGAGCACTTAAAACTTGAAAAGATGGTTTGTTATATTTATCCAGCAAAGTAATGGCAATAGACATACAATAGATTACAAAGAATAGTATTTTATTTCACCTCTGCAGAGAACAGATGACAACTTGTTCTCAAATTAAAGAGGAATTGGTAAGGCACGGTCTTGGCACAGAGCTTATCGACGAGATGGAAAAACCCATTTAGAATCTAATCCTTCAAGATGACATTACAAGTGCAGAGTTTAAGTAGCTTATGAGCACTTCTGGCTGCCGGCAGGGGGTTAAGTCAAAACATTTCAGCAGCAATGATGTTGTTTCTTTTAAGGATGCATTTGAAGGTTTTTAGTGGCTTCAGATAATGTTGCTAGTGTGAGAAAACAAAATGCCTGACAAAAAGATTTTTGATTGTATCTGCCAGCGTTCACAATTATTGGCACACATATATTTAGCATAACAGTAGATTGTTATGAAGCACTTTTGAAGTAGTTGTTTGACTATTCCTTTCATTTGTTGTATCATATTAATCATATTAAGGCATTGCCCCTTTAAAAAGAATCCAAAATCCAGTACGAAATATTTGACATCAAAGCTGAGAACAACAACTTGATAAAAGCTAGACGGTTGCAGGCGTTGGTAGAGGGAGGGACATTCTCTTTCTGTAGAATCTGTGTAGTGCAAGATGAGTCATACAGTATATCGGCTAAAGGTTCATTCTCTCAACGCAATGATCTCATGAACAAACACACATGAACTAAACCCTATAACACTTCAATTCCATATATGGGGTCTTCATAATATAGGTTAAGCAAATTGTTGACTGTTTTAATGATGTTGACCAACAAAAATAACACGACATATTGCACAAGGTCAATAAATGTTCAAGACTGTGTAAAGTGACATTAAAATATGTGTTTTGCTTTGTCACACAACAGAAAAAGTCGCTCTAGTGATAGGGGATGGGCCATGCATGGCTCCATTGCGTTATCGATCAACTGTTTTAGCCCCGCCCAAAAAAACCTGAACAGAAAATTGGTGAAAAACGACATACTTCTGAGTCTTTGTAATGTGTTCCAACAATACATTTCTAACATCTATAATTCGTTTAGAAACAATTCTCATAATGCTCTTAAACGGACTTTCACATAAAAAGAAGGATTCCACTGTAATGTGTTAGCACTGTCCAGCATCTAATCCTACAGCAGAATAAACTTCGCCTCTCCTGCCTCCATCATCCACTTATCTGTCATATCTTCTTTGGGTTGGACGGTGTGATGAGGCCCAGAGCAGGTCTGGGTTAAGACTTCCCAGAACTGCCTGCTCAGACTTCAAACAAACAAGGCTTTCTTTGCAACGTTTGCCATGGTTTACATGTAGCTATAGTCTGTGTTGTTTTTTGGGCGTATTTGATCTTTTATGAGTTTCTTGTAAGCATAAAAACATTTGTTCATTCGACTTTTTAACATATAGTTCACATTTCTCTAGATAATTCTATGGGTGAGCTTATTGATTTGATCTGTTGCTTCATCACCAGTCAGCTTGTATTCAAACATGTGCAGGCTAATGTGTTTGAATAAGCTCTCTCTCTTTCTCTCTCTCTCTCTCTCTCTCTCTCTCTCTCTCTCTCTCTCTCTCTCTCTCTCTCTCTCTCTCTCTCTGCAGCTGCTGTCCACTCACTATTAGGCTACATTAATCCAATCATCTAAGTCAACTTACTTGGATCACGTTACTGTAAAAAGCTCATAAAGCATGGACAGCCAGTTCGGTGGGGTTGAAGCAGTCCTGTGTCATGGCAAAAACCTGTTCCCTGCATGTAGGTGATGTGTATTTTTGAAGTCAAGGCCCTGTGGGAAGACCCAAAATTATAAATGGCCACTTAAAGGTCACAGAAGCTCTGGGAACAGTGTCTGTTTTGAGTCCGGGACCCTAACCGTATTTTTTTTTTTTTTTTTAGCTCAAAACAAATGCCCCAAAACAAAAACAAATCAAATAAAGTTTTGTTTATCTGCAGTTATTTTATTTCATCGCAATATACAGAATGTCCACGACACAGATGCCACACCCCTTTTAATAATAAACTTCTCATCTTGCTTGGGATGCATTTTTGGTCTTCTTGATCTGTGTTTACCATCTCCATGTTTCTTTGGCTCGTGCAGAATCTCACTCTGTCTAACATGCAGGGGAGGTATTTCAAGGTCAGGAAAATATTACACATTATAGGACCAAAAGTCAAAAACTCTAAACAAATATATTCATCAACTAAAAGACTGCTATTGCTGCTAATAGTGATCTAACAGCATAAATCTGTGTGTTTCCTGTTGAAAATTGGCACAGCATAGAGGTTTGTGGGAGTCTTACTGTAAGGAAGCAGGAAAAGCCAGACTCACCATGTGGGAGTTGTTTTTCATTAGGCTGTGTGGTATGCATGTGCTGCCGAGCCCGTTCAGACCCACTTCATAGCTGGCCGGCTGGCTGGCTGGCATTCCAGCCTTTTCTGTAATTAAGTCTACACTCCTACAGAGATCCTCCTCTGAAAGGTCTCAGTTCATTCATGTAATAGTCTCATATAAACAAGTATGTTAAGCATTTATACTGTACATTCAGTGTTTGTTTATGTCACAAATATAACTACTTTCATATCCTAAATAACATATATAAAAATATAGTAGGCAGTCATATCTTTGTTATTTGTGTATATGCAAAGACGTTACATACTGTAAACATTATACAATCTGGCCCTTATTAAAAGCTAATATAAGACAACAACTGCAATTATCTTGTTGCCAGTGTTGTTTATCAAAGCAATCTGCATCACAGTTTAGTGTGTAATACTCTCTCATCTGTTGCTATGACCAACAGGTGGTGGTGATGTCATTCAACATTAGCATATTTCTCTAAAAGCCTCAGACTGAATAAAACCTTAATTTAGTGTTCTTATCAGATTTCAGCAGCAAAACACGTATTCGAACAAAGATCTTGCTGGTAGGAATAGAGAATGAATGACGATGAAGGTGTTTATCTCATCATTCATGCACGTTCCTTGCTTTGCAGATTTCTTTGAAAGCATCTTACCATAAAACACTGAATCTAATGATGTGCAATTTAAATAAAAAAGATCGCTCAGCTTGTTTCACAAAAGAAGACTGTTTACGCTGAATGCAGTGAACATGTGAGTGCAATGAGATGCTTAGGCCAAAACACAACAGATAAGAACGTCACTGTGGATTCAGATGGACCTGGATGCCATATGCTGATGGGCAATAAAAGGCACAAAGATGTAGTCTGTTCAAGCCAATAAATGGTAAGGGCCAATAAAGACAATTAATATGCCTGTATGACTTGAACCACAGGGGCATTAAAACCTGTTAAAGTGCTCCTGATAGTCACCAGTCTGTCAGGAGGAGGAAACAGTGAACCAAAACGCTAAAGTAAAACATTGTAAAACAACATGTTAACTCTAGTGACGTCCTTTGTTTATTTCACAAATAAACGGATTAAGAATATATAATCATTTTTATTTATATGCATTAGTAACAGTGTAATTAATTATTTAGCTACATGAATTTTGACTGAATTATTTTAAAAAAGAGACGTCACATGTAAAAAATGTATCAAAAAAATGTAAGGCCATTTTTGTTTTTAGGTTAAATTTAATTAAAGATGTTATTAAAACGCTGTTTGTTATTAAAAGTGTATGGTCTAAATGCTATGCAACAAAATGGACACAAATAAATTCTGTATATCTGATATAGTGCTTGCAGCTACTCCAGAGCTCTGAATGAAAAGAACGGCAGAAATATAAAAAAAATCGACCTAACACTATAACAAACAAAAGATTTTCAAACAAGCGTCATAACACCAACCATAAGTGTCAAAATAACACCAACATTCTTCAATGCTTCTTACCCTGGAAATGCACTTGCTTATATTTAGTATCTAATGCATTTAAATGCAACATTTAGCATGTGTTTGTGCATTGCAAATGACACCAACCATTCTAGAACAAAACAACTACTCAACCTCTGTTGTTGTGTTGTTACGAGCAAATTGAGAATATATTACCAGCACTCTGAGATGTCTGAACAATCTGGCCAATTCATGTAGCACATGCCATGCCTGCAGCACAGGGATTTAGACGATCAGCTGAGTGCAGTCTCCATTCAATACCACATTGTTCTCGAACGAAACAACGTTTGTTTGCCCTCAAACTCTGCCGTGCAGCTTATCTATGAAGCACAGCTCAAAATCTCCCTCTGAGCTTGCAAACTGAAAATCAGTGTGTGTCCGTTTCCTACCTACCAAATCTCCAAGCCCTTGCTTGTTTAAAAGCTTCTGGAAACGCTGGTTGGTTACAATTGCAGGAACACAAATAACTTTGAGCAAAAGAAACAAAAAAGGGAATAGAAAGGATCTGGCATAGATTGATAACAAACATTTAAAACATTGAAAAAATTATGAGAAATGCAGAAGGTATACTTATCAGTTCAATCAGAAATGTTCAATGTATTTTATTAGTATTAGACAAAAAGAATGTAAGATGCACAGATGTCAGATCACCTTCACCTGCCTGCTCAATCCGGAATATGGAGCATCAAAGCATTAAACAGGGAACTATTTCATTTAAAACACTTATCTTCTCTCCTTTATCACAAAGATATATGCATGCGAGATCAACCACGGCCGACCTTCTTTGAGACTTGAGATATGAGCGCTTTGATAAGACTTGCTGCCAGTGTCTGAGATACGGTTTTTGTTATCGGTGAATATGAATAGAAAGGCTATATGCAAGTCAGAACTACCCAATTAACTCATAACATCATCATCTTGTCACCCTAGCAACTGCAAAATCATCAAATTGACTGCAGTCACACACTTTATACATCTAAAGTCATGTTCTGTTTTGTATCAGATTAACATGTAAGATTGACTATGAAAACAATTCCTTTGAAATGAAAGGGAAACACAACCAACAGGTTGTATTTGTCAACAATTATTTAATGCATTAGTTAACGGGAACTAACAATGCAAAATACTTTTACAGGAGTCATTAATATTAGTTCATGTTAATTTCAGCATTTATTAATATATTTTTTTAAATCAAACATTGTAACTGTTAACATTACTTAACGTACCATGAACTACAGTGACATTACCATAACATTACCACAAATTAATAATTGCGGAAAAACTAGGCCTACATTATATTACTAATTGTTAGTTCATGTTAGTTAATGCATTTCCTAATGTTAACAAATAAAACTTTATTGTTAAGTGCTACCAATGCAAGAACTGAAACTGTATAGGCAGAATCAGAGCCATAGAGAGAGAGAGTAGCATCAACTCCGTTGACTCCAGAGGAACAGTTTTTTCACAGCAATGGTGGTTCAGTCAATAGTTCCTGGAAGTTACTAGTAAGGCATGGAGCTGCGGCTAAACAGACCAACTGAGGTAAACGTTTAACCCATTTAAAGATGCAAGTTGTTTAATGACTAAAAAAATGAACAAATAAAGCATTTAAAGAGAAAACATAACTTCCTGGAACTATCTGAAGGCTCCATGAATCACGTGACACGCGGAAAAGTTTAATCCGTTGGCGCAACGCTCTCTCTCAATGGCTCAATGGCTCATAGTGTCATTTTGTTTTGCCTCTGAACCATCGCTTTGATTGCTTTACAAGGTCATCAAAGTACTGTGGCAAAATAAAAGATAACAATACCTAGCATACTGAGGAGCAAACAGCTGTTCCATACGTTAAGATGTAGAAACTTCCTCCAAATAAATGACCCCTGCCCACCTGCAGAAGTTGTAACTTACGTTCTCTATTACCCCCACTCCAATGCCCTGGTCGTCATCTATTTATTGTCTATACGACCCACCCATATGACATTATGCTGACCAGCATGCACACTGTCAAAACCTCCAAGTCCAAACACTATTTGCTACAAACCTCCCATACCCACTGTCTACTGTTCCTGCAGATGCCGTCATTGTTATAAACTTTTTTCATGGCCTTCTTCCCCCCACAAACAAATATTAGTGATTATGTTAAACCCTTCCAGCGCTGCTCACCTGCTGAATACACTGTGAGGATTGTGTTCACAGACAATTTGAAACAACACACACACATCATGCACACAATCTTTTTTCCCCTAAATGACCCTGTGGTTTAGCACACACACTGCTTTCCAGCACATAACAGCCCACCCATTTTCTTGTTTGCTGTTCCACTTTAATACATCAGTGGTTTTTGGCTTACGATAGGAAGGCCTGAAACTACAATAAATCATAATAATCTACTTTTAACTTATTAGGCCCTAGAGGAGCGGCAGTAGACATACAGGCTTTTTTTTTCAAATAATTGAATGACATTTTACTCTTGAGAAACGATGCCTTCAGGTATATAACCCAAAAAGCATGCTTAACCTCAGCCCATAAACCACAGAACATAAAACACACGTACCTATATAGAGAGACGAGTCTTTCTTTCGTACGTGATCGTCTATGTAGGACACGCCCAAAGGCTGCACGGGTGTGGCCCCGATTCCCAGCAGGACCTGTGCTCCGATCAGAAGCAAGTACATCATGTTGGTGTTGGCTCTATTCCCACACAGTTCGTCTACTTTGGAGGTATTGGAACACACATCTCGCCCCAGATCTTTGCTCCAGGAGTCTATGATCTTGTATTGAGTGGCGAGGAACTCGGGTAATGCAGACAGCAGCGCTCCCAGGGCCATGATGATGCCCCCGCAGCCAATTAATCGAGGACGGTGGGCTTTGGCACCGAAATAACTTACGAATAAAATGAGGGCCAGGTTGCCAATCTCAAAGCTGCTGGCAATGACGCCCACATCAGCGCTCTGAAGATTGAATCGGCGCTCCAGTGTGGTCAGCACACTTACCTAAGAAAGAAACAAAACATGGATTAATGTCTTTACAGATTGTACGATCAAACAGCGGGCAAGAGCAAAATAAGAAGCCTGTTGTTAAGTATTACTCAATGTTTTATGTGATACCACCAGGTGCTACACGAAACATGTTCAATTAAATATTAAACCGATACAACGAAATAACATTAAATCAAATAATGAACCACGGTACAACAATTATTTTCACAAATCTTTTAATAGGTGAAACCCTCAACATGTATTTTATCACAGTCATTATTAGGGCTTATGGCAGAAATGGAGCCTGTGAAACTAAATAAAGCCTTAAAGAGCAATCACAAGCATTTAATGGATCATTTTTGGAAACAGGAGCCAGACAAATATGGCATAACTGTGAAAAGAGCATGTTATTGAGGCCACGCTCTCTACTATAATCCTATTCCTCTGGAACAGACTTTCTCTTATGCTGCAAATCCCTGCACACCGCACTGGAAATTAATTTGACTGCAGATATAATTTGGGTTTGATGGGCAAGATAATATTTACTTCTATTATTTCACTCTCTATAGACAACTGTTTCAATTTCTCTCTCTCTGCAGGTTTCTGTGTTTTTATTGCAAGTGATTAGATTGAAAAATGAAAGGTGGAGTAATTTCTTAGAAAGGCTGTTAAAACTGAAATCAACACCCAGTAAACAGTTTTGTGAATATTTGCAAGATGTCTATGTTGTGTGCTGAATAGATCTTGTGTTTGAACATAATCATGGCTGTGTAAATAGGAGAAAAGAAGAGTGGATCGAACTCATGAACACAACATCAAAACACTCATGAAGCCAAGTAGCAACAGGGGGCGTAAACATTCATGATGGGAAGGAGACAGTGAGCAAGCATTATTTTGAGGGCGAAGAATAGAATATTGCAGAGATGACGTATTTCTGTAGGCCAACCCGTAAGTTAGCGTCGCAGAGGTTCTCTCGACCGAAACCCTATGCATTTTCCTATTGACTTTTGAAAGATCGCAAAAAGTAAGATCTGTGATTAACAAAGGCTTATGTTTACGTGTTTTGTCTATGAAGATAATCTTTACAGATTTACACAATATTTGCTATTTTTGAAGCCTATATTATAAAAATCGCCAGAAGTAAAAAGCTAACAAGAGGCTATAAACAGACCACACTACAGTCGCTCGATATCAACGTGATGACCATCAAACCTCCGACAACTTTTCTAAATGTGTTCCCTTGTAAGTAATTACTCTGTGAATGAATCCCCATCCACGTTTTAAGAGATCTGTGTCCATGTTGAATTATTTGATTTCAATGCGCGAATATGTTTAATGTCCCCACCAAAGGATATAGTCGCTTTCAGCAACTTGTTAGCAACCACCATTTATAAGAACCAATACAGCTTTTAAGATCACGAGCGGGTTATATAGCTGTTGTGTTTTATGTCATAAAACAGGAAAATCCATTGATTGAAAACCCATGTGCTAAAATGCTAACTAGTTTTCAGGTTTGCCATACCAAAATATATCATCTCGGCGAAAAGAATAGGGGTGTATTCGTCAGTGATGATTTCACATATCAACTGCATTTCTAAAAAAATCTCCTACTGCGACTTAAATAAATAACCAAATTCAACATCCCCCCAACCGGAAGGCATCTACTCTAAACTGATGGCATTCCATGACAGGTCTATCCACTATTATCCAGTCTTTTTGTGAATAACGCAGATTCCAGAGTCAACTGACCTTTTGAAAAGCATTCCACAATTATAACTTTAGCCTCCTGAATCAGATTTATCTGACTTTCTCGGATTCTCTCGATTCATTTTATTGTGCACCACCGAAAAGCAGCTACTTAGCAAATCATCAGCTGCAAAACTATATTGTGCACAGCAAAGTACTGGTAAACAATTAAAAAGCATCATGTGAATAATTGGTTTTAGTGCCACAAGCCCTTTCTTGATGAATGGCCTGGAAATTTCCTGTAGTCAGTAGCCCGCTGCAATCTGCCTTAGTCTGTGGCACATCTGCAGTGCTGACTTAAAGGGACAGTTCACTCAAAAATAAGAATTCTGTCACCATTTATTTACCCTCATGTCATTCAAAACCTAAATGACTGACTTTTTTCTGTGCAACAAAAATGTATTTTGAGAAAGTGTTTTGTGTCCATAGAATGGAAGTCAATCTGGGCCAATGTTGATTGATCGCCAACATTCTCCAAATGCCTTTTTTTGTGTTCCAGGCAGGAACGAAAGTCATACAAGAATGTTCATCTTCAGCTAGTAACATAAAACATGCAAAGCTCATCTCTCTTACTGTTTAATGCATGTTATATGACTAAGATAAACTACAATGAACTACTGAGCATTATTCATGCGTATAATGACACGATTTGCATATGAAAGTCAAAGTCCTGACTCCAACTTTCAGTTTAAGTACTTTTCAATCAGAGTGCCTGTGTTAATGTGTGTGGACAAAACCTACATTTCAGCAATGCTTAGACCATAACCAACAAAAACATTTCGATGCACCAATGGTGCAATATTTTTAAATGTGGCCTAAAACTGACTAATCCCAAAGCCTTCCTGACATTAGTTTGAGTCAAGCACTCACAGCGTGAAGGATAATCGTGGAAAAAGGCTTTTAGCTTTAACACAAAGATAACTAAATAGAAAAGCTTTGCTTGCATTCAAAAACATGGGAACATTGGGAAGTATTTTAAGAAATGATTTTTGAGAAAGAATGTAATTGTCTGTTACTCAAAGGCCTGTTTCACACAGCACACATACTGTAAGCAGCATGTGCAGTACAGTAAGAGGCACAGCAGCATAACTCTTAACAGCAGGCTCTCAATGTTTCCTCGCTGACTGTTGCAGAACAAAGCTGATATGCAGATAATATTCATTTTTGAGCTACAGGGAGTAGTTTCTTTAATAATGGCCATAAATGAAGGGTGCTGGAACAAACTAGACCAGCATGAAATCTAGTTGACATAAAACACATTATTACACAGCTCGTTGGAATGCTTGATTCTGATTGCCAACAGTTGCGGCATTTGCAGGTTCGTTATTCCCATATAACAACTTCTCACAACTAATAACACACAGTAACCCCGATGCAGCAAATCATTTTGACTGTTTTTTTTTACAATTTAAATATAAATATGTCTTTTAATAACATACTGTATATGACATTATATTTACAAACGATTAAACCAAATTGCCTATTCGTGACTTTTGAACGTTGTTTCTTAACTTAACTTTTCCTCGGGGAAGGTCAGCATTCGGTAAAAATGAGCTTATGAAATATTTCAAATTCATGTCAAGTTTTTTATCATGTGGCAAGTAGCCGTGTAATAAGCGGGATCATGTACAAGCAGCCGGCTTTTATCGCCAAATAAGCCCCTTCAGTGTGCTACAAGACCTGTTCACACTGTCGGGACTTATTTCTGCGATAACAACCGGCTGCCTGTACATTATCCCTTGTCCAAATTTACATCTACCCAAAAACGTGGCGATTAACAGGCTTAATCGACTGGATTTGGTCAGATTTACACAGAAAACAGAAAGTGCTGTTTGTGTTCCTGCCAGTGCATGTTAGACTAGGTTACACAACTATTGTATGTTGCTTCAGAAAAGCCAAAAGTGGAAGAACAAAATATTTTTTTTAAAGCAGATTTTCTCTGTATGAGTTTACATGCAGAAATAATAGATTCACACAAACAAACAGCTACAATCTTGTTCAGCCGCATTGCTGTGAATGCTGTAATATTTTGGTGGCGTGCTAAAAAATACTTGGCTATTTCTTCATTCTGAATGAAGGAGGGGGTGCATGTGTGTGTTTGCACTCTATGTACTGTACACTGGCTCTGCTCGGAGATACGTGCCAGCCTACCAGTTCTGGAACCATGACGAAAGCACTGGACAGGCCACATCCCCCATCTGCCTCCCTTTTCTGCCCTGAGTCAGTGCCAAGCAGTTAAAACCTGTTGACTGAATAGCTGGACCTCCCTGCATAGCATACATCAGTGACCACTCGAGAACTGCCACAGAGATTGCCACCTTAATGCCTGGATACATTCAAGCATGCCATCGGCGTCAACTAATGACAAACATCTCCACCCGACTCCACCCTGACTTTCACACTCACTGTCTTATAGTCTCTCTGCATGAAACCAGAAAATAATTTTGAGACTAATTGACTTGGGTTGTTGTTCTTAAAGTTATGTTTGCATAATATAAAGACAAATTCTGAGTCGGGAATAACCAGCCCATGGCATTCAAGTGTGTAATGGTTTCTGGAACATCTCTGGCTACCAGGCAGCCATGTACAGTGGGCCTTTCTGAAGAAAAATAAACTGCCTCAACATTCCCAAACTGTTAAGAATGAGCGGAAACATTCAGCACCCATACTTAAACTTTCCATTACAATGGACTGTGGTTTTCTGTTAACACTTAAAGAGGGTGGGTTGGTAGCAAACATATAATTTGTAGATCTCCCTCAGGGTCCAGATCTCCTATCTGACCCAGGGTTTCAGGGCGGGACAGACCTCCATTGTTACGGGAATGTTTAGAGTAATTTACTGCGCAAAATTGTGCGTAAAGAAGACCTGAGAATCATGACAGTCTATTCTGTACTATTCGGTCAACTTTGACACTCTATCACGCCAGTCTTGGTCTTTATTGTAATTTTAGAAATAAAGAACTAGGAACTTGTTATAATTGTGATAGAACCATGTGGTGATAGTGATAGGAACACTATTTTTATGCATGGTATGAGATAACCGACAGTGAAATATTCAGCAGGTCTCTCTGCTGAAAGCATCCAGAGAGTGTGACAGAAAGACAATTGAGATATGTCTATTACATTATCAGCCCATTGCATTGTTTAGCACACAGTGTCTAATGAAGTCTTGTGATAAAATGTGAAATTGATGTTAAAATACTTTCTCATGTCCCCATAAGCAGAGCGTACTACATAGAACTACTACACGCAAGCTGATTCCACTGTAAATACACAGAGGATGACCTTGCCAGATCTCTAACTCTACATCATTTTTGGGTTTTTATTCTATTGAAACATAACTGGACCTGTGTGGTGGTCTTGTGTGTCACACACACATCTAAAAGTCTCTGTGTAGTATAATGCACAAGAAAACCGAGCAGACATGAAGTAAACGAGTTATGAGAAAGAAGGCTTAAAAGCTTCTGTGAATCACACAGATTTGTTTGGGGCTGTCACGTGGCACATCAACCATGGGAAATTTGCAAACGCATTCCGGCTTTTTTGCATCACACCTTAAAAGGAAAGGTTGATGTAAAGTGAGGATCAGTAAACCAATGCTAGCTCATTAGGTTAACAAGCTTTTCTGTTTTAGCATGCTGGACACGATCATAGTACTTAAAGGGGTCATATGACACGGCTAAAACGAATATTATCGTTTGTTTTAGATGTAATACAATGTGTACACACGATTTAAGGTTTAAAAACGCTGTATTTTCCACATAACGTGCATGTTTGCCCCGCCTCTCTGAAACGTGCTGATTTTTACCAAGCTCATCGCTCTGAAAAGCGAGGTGGGCTTGATTGGCCAATTCACCAGTGTGTAGTGATTGGTCGAATACTGCAACCGTTTGACGGAAATGTAACGCCTCTTACCATATTCGGAACATCAGGTTCCAAAGCAAACATACTGACTAAAATGTCATCGGTACTTCCTTATATCAATTCGAGCCAGAATCTGATCTGGAAAATGAAAATGATCCAGCCGATACATCAACTTTGCAAGTGCGACTCGAGCAGGATGTAAAGGATTGGGAAGGTTTTATTAAAATCCTGTGTTAAATAGTTTAAAACTATAGCTAACTGTTTTTCCTTTTATATATCCTATTTATATCCTTGCACATTCAGATTGTACTTTTCTGGAACAGTGTTGTAAATAAAATGTAACCATTCGTTTTTAGTCTTCGTCTCATCTTTTGGCAAGGCAAACAAAGAGTCTTTCTTTCGCACCGAAAAACAGCGTCTCCACGACATGGCTGCGGCGGTGACGATGCAATAAGATTTACAAGTACGCCCACTTTACCTGCGTTTAGATTTGGGGGGTCTTAGTCAAATCATGTTACGAAGTGACGTACATTCGCCGGGGTGTGGTTACACGCGGCGTTTCAGGCAGGTCTGGGTGAGCATTTGCTTTTAGATAGAATGCGTCTTTTGTTCCGACACTTTAATTTTTTCAATTTTACGTGTCTAATACATGCATGGGTAACTTATAACACACCAAAGACACAAAAAAAACACGTATTCGCGCCATATGACCCCTCTAAATATATTCACAGTGAAACCTACATGAGGATGTGCCACATTATAAGTGTTTATAGAAGATTAAATAAGGACATTGGGTCTCGTAGCACATAGGGGAAGTCCAGACAGCCCAAAGTCAAACTCAGGGCTAGAGCTAAACATAGGAAACTGACACAATGCCCAGGAATGAACATGATGCCTCATAGCAGACAGTGAGTCAGTCTGTGAAGTAGGGTGGTGCCTCCATCCCAAAATGGAAAAACTGTCACTTCTAAGATGAACAAATCAGTCCAAAATGAAATTAATTTCCAATGCTTTAATATAATTTGCTGATAATAAATTATGTATTTAATCTTAAACAGCTATATTTTTTTTATTTGGAAACAAGCCTGTCCCATAACACGTTCATTTTTTCGCACAATAGACTAAACACTGAAGGGTAAGGGTAAAGACACGTCTTCTATTTCTCACAAATGTCTGTCTGCCCAACCTATTTTTTGGAAATATTTCTAAGCAGTTTGAAAGCTGGGAAAAAAACTACTACTGTGTGAATTCCCAGGGAGGATTTGTTTTGCTCGATGCCTATCAAACTGTCAAAATAAATCTGAGCAATCTGCACATTTCCCAGTCTCACAAAGTTTTGGAAGGCATGGGCAGCAAAGTTGTGTTGCTTTGGTTTCCAAACACCAAAATTTCCATAAGCTGGGAACAAATCCAGTCCTCAACAAGGGTACCCCTATGAGACTGTTCCCATGATATATCCTGGCTTTCTGGCACAGGGCGAATGATTCATGTTTCCTTTCCAAATATGGTCTGAGCTTTCACTGAGATCAGACATCCCCATGGGTATAGGGGACATGGCTGGACAAATCTTTTCCTATCAAAGATAGGGATGCTCTGTATAGTGCACCAACCACCTCATTTGCACAAAGCAATGTTTTTGTCATCTGACACTACAAACAATGCAGGGCTGTTTTTTTACCATTTACAAGCAGAGTTGTACAAATAAGAACAAGCAAACCAGCTTAACGTGAATGATGTGGAGATAAGAACAAATCCCTCACATTGTCCCCTTGCTGTAAAGATTCACTATTATTATAGGCTTGTGAAATATTACCAAGACTGTATTAAAAATGTTATTTTATATTGATCGGGATATAAAACGATTCATGTAAGGATATTTCTCACAGAGATATACTGGCTCAGAGCTGGCCAGGGAACTTATTTCTCAAGAGTATGACACCTATCATCTCTGCTGAGGCGTCTATTACTACATTAGCAATTGTCCTTTGTACTAAGGCATGGGATGCTTAAGGGTGCATTATACTGCTGTAATGGTTTGGTGGACAGCCTTAACTCATAAGATCGTTATGTCACATCTGTGTCACGTTTCGTGCCATTCACAAAGTTATAATACAGTACAGAAAAATACTTTATGCCAAGTACGTTTTCCTGTTTTAACAAAGCACACACAGCCTCAAGTGTACAAGCAAAAGGGAAAGCAAGCTTCACTTACCAGGTATGCGCCCACTGTGCCCTGTGCCAACATCAGAGCGCATTCCGCTACTAAGAATATCTTAATATTTGAAAAGCATGACGTCTTCTTCTTCATGTCATCCCGCTGAGGGTCTTCAGAGTTCGTCGGTTTCTTTACATGCATCCTGAGCAAGCAAGTGCGCTCGAAGCCGTCTAGAAATGCAACGATAAACTATTGAAAACGGAAAGTAAATGCATCCACCAAACGACCACGTGAAACCCCGGGCGCAGTGCTTCTAAATCAAGCCTGTCTTCATGAATCCGTAAAACTGCGACTGTTTACAGTCAGACTGTGCGCCGTGTGACAGGTTGGAGACTTTTCATTGAAACTCCGCCGATGAAAGAGGACGAACTTAACTCTCCTCCGATGCTTCCTGTCGCAAAAACGCCGGTTTGTGGTCCAATCCACATGTTTTACTTTCGAGAGTGTCAGAGCAGATGCCGTGTTGTGTTCGCTTCAGTACTTCTCTAGTCCGCCGGCTTGATTCTCCGCCTCGGTTGTTACTATTTTCATGTGTGTTTCTACCGACTACCGGTTGTCTTGCACACTAACGACACACGCCTCTGTGGGGGCGCTGTTTAGCACTCATCACATGCTAGATACTTAAAGGAATAGTTCACCCCAAAATGAAAACACCCCAGATTCATTTGTTGTTATCAGATAACACAAAATGTTCATTTATATCAAAATGCGTGTATATTACAATTACTATTTCATACTCAAAATTATCAAACATCTCTGGTTAATGTTTTCTAAACAATAGGTTTGTGTGAGAGAACAAATATGGTGGCATGTCAATAACGTCCAATTGGTTTTCTTGTGTCTCCTGTCGAAATACCCTATATTGCAACAAGTCACTATTAACACTGTCGTCAGGAAGACGCTTTGTCAAAGATCAACTTTTTAGTATATTCACAGCATAAAATAATTCTCAACAAAGTCTGTGTGACGTGAGATTGACTGAAAGCATTACATCTACATTTATGCATTAGGCAGACGCTTTTATCCAAAGCGACTTACATTGCTTTATCCTATACATTTTACATAGGTATTTGCAATCCCCTGGGATCGATCCCACAACCTTGCGTTGTTAGCGCAATGCTCTTACCACTAAGCCACAGGAAAGCTAACTAAAGGAACAGTTCACCCCAAAATTAAAATTCTCTCTTCGTTTATTCACCCTCGGATTGTTTCATATTTGGAAGAGTGTCAGTTACCAAACAGGTTTTATCCCCAATGTACTGCAATAGTAGGGAAAATAAATACTATGGGAGTCAACGGGGGGTGGTATCTGTTTGGTTACTGACAGTCTTCCAAATAACTTCCTTTGTGTTTAGCAGAACAAAGAAATTTAAACAGGTTTGGGATGAGTAGCTTAATTATGACAGAATTTTCAGTTTTGGGTGAACTGTAGTGGGACATTTTATGTGAAATATTACAACCGTTGACTTAGCCTCGAAACACAGCAATATACGTCTAGGATTGCGTGAAGGTAAGTAAATGTATTTGTAATAGGATTTTTTCATGACCACTCATAAACCTAAAAGCAGAAGCCCTATATTGCATTGTTAATGTTGAAAAATGTTCATGGTTTTTATGTACAACACATTCTTCATGGGTGTAAGTGCTTTGTGCAATGGAATCATGGTGATCTCATGCCATTGTGTGAGCAAATATTTATAAAGGAATATTATCAGACAGGATTTGCATAAAATGAAGCATAACGCGTATTATTCTATTTAATTCTAGAATAACATTACCTGTACAGTGTCTTTCAAACTGTATGTGTTGAGAATTATTGGCAAGTGTGTGTGAGCATCTAACATTTACCAAATTTAATCGAGTTTAAATGTGCAACGGTGCCAGTCACCAAATGATGTCAGGCGTCTCATCTCCAAGTCATAAAATGGTGTAAGCTGCACATTTCTGAGTTTTGTATTATATCGTTAATATACTGCAAGTTGTTACTCTTATTTGTCTCTTTGCGATCCATCTGGTGATGACTGGCTCTATGACTTTGAACAGCTGAAATCAGATCACAGTACAAATACACTGTTGTGAGTTTTGAGAAAGAAGAGTGTGAAATTGTGGGCCGACTCATGCTACTTTAGGTGCGGGGATGGGCCTTCCTCTTCTCATGGCAGAGACTGGTGCTTGTCCTCCCACAAAGCTGCACAGCATTCTGATGACACAGGTCTGTGTTTGGTTACCATGGCAAAAATATTACAGCAGCTGTTAACCAAAAAGTTTTCTTTACTTAAGTTGAATATTTAACTTGCAGGGGTGTGTTGTTGTTAAGGTAACAGTTGGTATGTTTTTGTGCTTTTGATAAAATATATTTTTATCTTGCAAATATGTGGTAGTCATTTAACAGTAATACAAGTTGAAAGTTAATACTTGTTAAGCTGTGGCTTTCAGAATGTTTGTGTGTATTTAAAATATTTTCACAAATGTTAAAAAGGTCACTTGTAAGACACTGTCTGTAAAGAGTAACCTATTTTACAGTAAGCGTGTTGTTATGCAGCATATTGTTTTTTCAGCATGAGTAGAGTGTAGGTGTGCTTAAATAAAGGTAAATACTGTCCATACAGTTTGAGTATTCCTGTCAATCTATAGTAAAGGTGAAGTGTCTCTTTTTATTTTTAAACATTTGGACTTAAAAAGATCAGCAAAATGGATCATACATAATGGATAAAAAACAGAAACAATTGATGAGAAAATAAGTGTAAGCGTAAATAATAAAACATGTAAATAGTTTGTCCATTTTATTTCAAATATGTTGCATTATGAGAAAAACAATGTGGTCAGAGCCACCCAGATGGTAAAATCCATAGGAGAGATCAATGCAGTTCATCCACGTTTGTGATTACATCCAAGGTCTTAAACGCTATTTGATTCTTATGGATCCAGAGGTATTTTTCCCATCAGGGCAATATTTCAGCACGATTGTGAATGTACTGTAGCTATAGCAGTGAAACCCAAATCTTATGATGTAACCTAAACACAAAAGATTCAGTTCTCGCTGAGCAAATGATGCCTTCAGCAAATCATATGAACACCTGAGCTCTTTCAATCTAATATCCAATTATGATGGGATCAGGTTAAAGCATAATACCTACAGTAGTTAAAAACATGTGTGCTTATATAGGGATTCTGATGTTAGGCTACGTCTCAGAAATGTGCTACTTTTAATCTCTGTTCTCTATTTTAATGTATTTTAAATGTGATCTAAACATCCAGCATTTCCCTAAATATCTAATGTATGAAAACAAACTCACCATGCACTTGTTTTATGCATGTGACTTTGGTGCATCACTGGATATGTAAATCACATTGAATCGCTGTTTCAAACAGAGACATGACATGTTCGCATCCATTAGCAGATGCAAAACATGCATTAAAGCATCTTGCTGGGGAGACGATATAAGCAACCCCTCTGACAATGTTCCATATGGCTCATGCATTTTTCATGTGGGCTCAAGAAACATGTGACAAAAGGTTGAAATACAGCTTTAATTCTTGTTGGGCATGGGTTCTCTATTTATTTTGTTTTCAAGGTTGTGCATCATATATTGTAATACAGACACAGACTATATGCTAACGGACGTATAGACTGATGGACTGTATTAAAACAAAGCAGTTTGTTTTTTCTTGGAAGTGGTAAGTTATCATGATTGTGGATGGTGTGTTTTACGTGCATCAGCACACTGAGAATTATGCTGACACACCTTGCCGCGATAAGACTAAAATGCTACTTTTTTCTAAACACACAGAAACAAGGGTGAACATCAGACAAGATGATGGCCAACACATTTACTGTTTACACTACAGGCTAGATAACATGCCGTCATTACATAATTTAACAACAACTTGCCTTGTTTTAGTATCATAAGAATGCAGCTCTTCACAGCTAAGGGACACCAGTGCGGTGTCCAACCCAAAGCACATCTTAGGAATTAGATTCCGCAAAACGTTCAGTTCTACATTGAAAGCCTTGTTTCAAAACAAAGGCATTTTTATGCAAAAACTGTTGGAACAAGAGTTGCTTGGATTAGTTTATCAAATCATGAGCACCAAGTGAGCACCAAGAGCACAAAACAGCAGGAGCACACACTCCCTGCTCGCCTGAAATTATTTCCACTCCTCATTCCTTGGAAACTCCCTTTAGTTAAACAAAACGGATCACATTCTTATCATGCTTCTGTAGTTCCTGATTTACAAACCGGTGAGTTTACAGTAATTTAGTGATATAGTACAGTATTTTTGCCATAGATTATCAATAAAAATAATTCCATCATGGTCATATAAAGTAAAAACTTCTGTTTCAAATTTACATTTACATTTAGGCCCGGTTTCACAGACACGGCTTAGCTTAAGCAAGGACTATCCCTTAGTTGAATTAAAGCGGCCCCACCACGCATGGTTTCTGCCAATCTTATATTAATCTTGAGTATCTATAGAGTAGTTTTGCATACTTCGTATCTTCGAAGAGTACTTAGTTTGATCACATTTATAAACATTTACATTTTACATTTATGCATTTGGCAGACGCTTTTATCCAAAGCTACTTACATTGCATTATCCTATACATTTATACTTAGGTTTGTGCAATCCCCTGTGATCGAGCCCGAGATAGACAAAGCTTTACAATTGTTTCCGAAAACATACGGCGCATGCGGGGGGAAGGGGAGGCTGAACCAAAGCAAGTGCGCACCCATTGTCAACAAAACACAGACATCAGTTTCACTCACCGCATGCGGTTCATGTCCGGCAACTTTTAGCGCTGGGACGGCTCCATATATCAGTTCCAAACGATCGCCAAATCCAGCGTTATGTCCACAGTTTATATAACATTCATCACCCAAATCTAGTGAACAAACAAACACCTGAACTTCGCGAACGTATGCTCTCTCTCTCTCTCTCCTGCTTACAAGTGAAAGTGACGTCTGCGCATGCTCCTTTTCCTGCTTTTCCGGGAGAACTGTCCAATAAGGGACTAAGAAAAAAATGAAACAGTTTTATATGTTCGAAAAAAACTTTTCGAAACCTGTACGATCGCTGGGGGAGTGTATCGATCACAGAAATACTACGTAATACGCCCAACTCGTTTTTTGGCAAGTTGACCATGTTAAGCATGAGAAGACAACATGTTTAACATTGTGAAAAAGTCAGAATGCATGAAACACCATTGCAGGGCCGCTTTAAGATAGTTATGTTGCTTTTATAAAAATGCCTTAGAAGAATACATCACTGGTGTGCATCTCAAGACAAAACAATGGCACTGATATATTTTAAGATATTCCTGGGCAAGTTATATTCAGTTAAGACATGTCACACATTCATTTTAGTCTGGAACTATTTAAGCCTTGTCTGTGAAAGCGGGCCTTAGTCATTTAGCAGACGCTTTTATCCAAAGCGACATACAGAGTTCTACACATTCTACACAACTAGCAATACAATTATGGAGTGCAACAACTGTTTATGTTTAAGTGTCAGATGCTGTTCTCTAAATGTGTTAGTGTATATCCAGGCAGCATCATTGACAGCACACATTATGGGAGAAGCAGCCAGCAGGACTCCATGCACAATGAAGGCTTCCTCATTACACTAATGTGCTTCATAGTGCACAAAGCAGCATGATATTATGACAACACCAGTGGCCTTATATATTACTAGTAAGCACAAATGAAACACAGGCTCCCACAGCTAAAATCAATTTACTTTTAATTAAATAGTCTGTCTTTTGTCTCATAATAAACTGTGGTCACGTTTTTAAATAGATGTGGTGATCTGTTTGTGTGCATGGCATTACATACTATCCTCCCAGTTGTTACTGCTAAAGTTGCTGCTAAAGTATTTTGGGGACAATTGTTATTCTTATGACTATTTAAAAAGTACACAAAAAGCCATGACCTGTCATATTAATCTTAATATTATCTTTCCATAGATAATGCACATGCTTGCAGAGACAGACAGACTGAGTGAGAGAGACAGAGAGAGCTTTTACGAGAGGCATTGGCCTAGATTTTTCTAGCCTTTCTTCCACGCTTGCTTGAAGCCATCAGTAAGGTTGCGAGAAAATCTGACTTCATTCACAACATAATTACTTACACCTGGAGACATATGTGTGTGATACGTGTGTGATCTCTCTAGACGCCAGCATTTATGACGCTGCAGGCTCCTGCCAGTTACTGCAAGAATATCTTATTGTACCTCTATTGCATTGACACAAGTGCATATTTACTGCAATATACATTTTTGATTGAAATGCAGTTACATTTTATCAGGTGTGCTGTGCCTATACATAAAGTACATGCATGTTGGACCAACAAAACTGCACCGAATGTCTTACAAAGAGTATGTGGTTGGTTGCTGGGAAACCTTACAGTAAATTGACTGCAAGAATAATATCAGTACACTCTAAAAATGCTTTAAAAGTTAATTTCTTCACATTGTATAACATAAAAAATATTTATTGATAAAGGTTCATGATGAGAACAAAAAAATGTCCTATTACTTTCAGTTACTTTTAAAGTCCTATTTACTTCAATATAAAAAACCTCACATGTGAATTTAAAATGCAAAAACATTTGCCTCGAACAAAACTTTCTCTGGAGAAGGTTTGTCGTGTAAGTTACCTTGACAACAAATGCAGCTAAAAGCTATTCACCTTCTTAAGCACATAAAAACCAGTGAGGCCTAAGGTGTCTGATGCAATGAAACCAACACCGGCACAATTGCACAATTGCACATACACACACACACACACACACACACACACACACGCACACACAATACTAACTACTATTCAGATACACCAAGTACAAACATATCAAATGCAATGTACAAAAAGCAGATCTGGTTTAAAGCCGCATGGTCCAACCCTTTATTTTCAAACAGCCATGTTAATACTTCTGCCAAAGCAACAGCTCTCTTGAGAAACACAGATTATAATGATACCACACCGGCATTTAAAGGCTTAGCAGATGTTGACTGAGAAAATGTCAGGAGACGTTCTTTTTCAGTTTTGCCGTATAGAGTGCCGGTATCTGTTCTGTTCAAATCTCCCACCACACACACGGAGACCTCGACCATTTATTTTCCCCTCGGTATCAATAGAGGAGCCAGCGTGCACTTTGAAAGGTCCAGTGTAAGAAATGTAGCGGCATCTAGCAACCAACGGTTCATTCCATTGCTCCCCTCCCTTCAAAGCACTACGGTGGCTGACACAGCACCAAGATGTCGTCATGTTTTCTTTAATTTCTTTCTGAAGAGCAGTTTGTCCATTTAGGGCTATACTGTAGAAACAACATGGTGAATTCCGTGCAAAGGTATCCGTGGTGTAGATAGAAATAGCTCATTCTAAGGTAATAAAAACATATATACACTTCTGAAGAGATAGTCATGTATATAATTGCATTTCTGTAAATAGATTCTCCCAAAAATGTCCCACTCTTTTAAACATTTCTCGAGGTAATGCAATAAAAGCTTTCCAAAAAAGCGTTGTGATACTCTGCTCTGGGTCAGTTAAACCAGGGGTTATGCTGTCTCATGCTCTATAGGGGAGAGAATGACATATCCATTCGCATCCCACAATGCAGTGTTCAGACAGCGTGGATGCGGAACTGTAGGTGTTACGTATGTTTGTTAAACTGGAACAAACTGCTTTCTAACTACTTTCCAGGAACCACCCATCATGAATAACAACTTACTGCCTCTGAACCTGATCTGAACCTTTAGTTCTAAGAACAACAAAGGTGCAAGCAAGCAAAACATGCAATGGGATAATCTTCATCTACCGATTCCCTTAAAAAGACAGCAAAGTTAAGCAAAACTAAAATAAAGCCGGGTTGTGAAGAGGTGGCGAGGAATCTTCTACAGGTGCATTTGTACTCCACAAGACAGGCTGGACAAGTTAAGCCAGTGTGTGGGCAACAATGAAGCCATTTAGGCAAACATGCTTGTGAATTTACCATCTAGTCATCCATCCTTCTTCTGACTAAAATATTTGCTTGAACAGAAACTTCTCTCACAGATTTAGCCATTTTTTGAGTGGACATTATTCACAAAGTTCTAGATATCATCACCTTTTCAGTATTTGTTTAATATTTCGCTAATCTGATGTAAAGTTTTAGTAATAAATAGGAGCTAGTACTCTTACCATTTACCATGTGTAAAGTGATAGTTTACCCAAATATGAAAATTGTGTCATCATTTACTCACCCTCTTGTTATTCGGAACATAAATCTTTCTTCTGCAGAACACAAAATATATTTAAATACGTAATATATAAATATTTAAGAACGTTGGTAACTGAACAACAGCTGTACCTATTTACTTATTGGTTTTGTGTCCATACAGAGGTTAATGGGTAAGGTATGTGTACCCAATCCAAAACAGGACTGTAATTTACCAATAAATACTCCATTTATAAATATTGTTCTCAAAATTACTGCTTTTCAACTTCAGAGGTCGATTTATTTCTACCTCCCACTCTTGCTTTACAGTTCAAACTGTCTTTTCTAATCCCCATCTCCTATCATATTGCTCTTGGTGATTAAAAGCTCTCAGTAATGAAACTTCAGTTAGATCAAAAGCTGGTGGCAAAAGACTAAAGTCGTGCTGCATTGGCACTTCTCTAATAACATTGCCATAATGTGAGTCTTGGATCAACTCCCAGTTTTAAATTTCAGTGGGTAAATAATCCTTTTAATTAAAACTTTCTCTAAAAGCTGGCAGTTACAGAGAAACAGACATATTGTCTAATATCTCGGCATACACTGAAGTCTTGAAATGATTAAGTATGGAACAATGGGAGTAAAAGAAAACCTTCCTCCATCTATTTTTACCTGTAATTATATGATGATAGTAGAACAGTACAACAGTGTGAGCAAAAATCTTTCATGTGTTTATTGTGCATGTATTAGGGCTGCAGATTCAATGTAAATTATACTATCACCCAAAAAGGCCCATCGCTAGTTTGAGGCCAAATCTCAATTTCTTATCTCAAGTAATTTATGTATTATATTCTTTGTATTCTAATATTATGCATTTTTTACAATTACTTTGGTAACACGGCCGAATGGTTGAGCTTGCTTGGTTTTTGGTAATAGATAAAAAACGTAGTATTAAAATAGTTTTACAGCTTAGATCAATTTTATTGACAAACTAATAATCATAACTTCCCTTTAAGAGCTCACAGAATGTGTTCTCTGTGCTGATGTAAAATTGTGAGTTCTCTGCTAGCAGATGCAGGATAAACAACATTTTTAGCAATTCAGTGTCTCGGTCTGGAAAACCCCACAGATTTTGTGAGAGTAGAAAAGCCGCTGACTGTGCTTTCACAGGCCTGCCACTGCCGGCAGTTTAGAGAGAGGCTGGCATGCCACCTCTCTATTCTTTACTGAGCCTATTAGAAGTATGTGGACGAATGAGAATGTGTGCAATATAAAGGTCCGTCATAATGTACTGATGTCATGACAGAAACTTCCTAAAGAAAGTTTATTGCTCAGAGGTTGCTCTTTCATAGCTCAGGAGATCTGATATTTCTCAGTTGTATTTCAATAAAACACGTCTCAAATTGCTTAGGAGAAATACTGTAAAGAAACAAATTGGGCAATTGTTAGCTTAAACTATACATTAAGAGTTTGAAGCTGTAAAATGAATTTAGAACGTAGCTGCATGTAAAATAATGTGGATTGGGATAAATTTGTTGAAATATTCAGTAATATTGACGTTTGATTACAGACTTGGCCAACCTAAGCTCATGTCGTCTGAAAATCTATAGACACATTTGTGAGGTTTCTGTGTCTTTTTCTCTGAAAAAAATCAATGACACTTGAGCAGTTCACATTTCCTCTCCTTTTAGTTTAGCTAGTAGAAAGATATAAAATACTCTCAAGACATATTGTCAGTGATGGGTTATATATCCCACATCTCTCATAGAGTATCTGTGAACCTTAAAGTGATAGTTCACCCCAAAAATGAAAATCCATAAAACTCATAATTTACTCAACTTCTTGTCATTTCAAACCTTTATGACTTTCTTTCTCGCGCAGAACACAAGATATCTTGATGAAAGTTGGTAACCGAACTGCTCTGGCCCCCATTCACTTCTACTGTATTGACACAAAACCAGTGCAAGTGAATTGGGAGCAGTTACCAACATTCTTCAAAATATCTTCTTTTGTGTTCTGCGGAAGAAAGAAAGTCATACAGGTTTGTGATAAGAAGAGAGCGAGTAAATGATGACAGAATTTTCATTTTTGGGTGAACTATCACTCTAAGAATCTATATATCTTGGCTTGGAAGCCATCTGATAAATGTTTAGCCACTGTGTTTCACTGAATTGTTTCATTTGAGCAGTAACTTTAATGTTTATTATTGTACTTAGAGTTGCTTACAGTAATATTTTGTAAACTAAAACAGACTGAATATTTTGAATTTTTTCATTTATATAATTGCATTCTGCACACAGTGAAAGCACGTACACCCATCCTACACACATCCTGTACAACTCTAAAGAAGGAAAGGTTCCTTGATTTCATTTGTCTTTAAAACAATGCAAGCCATGCATGTACTTGCCCTCTTGTCATGGCAACCGCCTCGGCTCTCATTCAACAAGTGACATTCTAGAGATATTTATAATGTTAAATCACTCTCTCTGCAGATACAGTCAGGGACAATGAAATTCAAATTAGGGTGAATGTGTCCTCTGAGAGGAATACTGAAAATTCAAAGGCATAAGCCACTGCTCCACTTTGCACAGTAATGAATGATACTGGTGTGCTATAAAATGTATGACTGCATTCATGACAGCTGGGAAGGCATTAAGATAAAAAACCTAAATAAACAGTACAACAGTCTAGCCAATTCCTGTTTCCATTCGAGCATCCCTTCTCGTGTATTAGAACCATAGGTAACACTTGGAGTCTTCACTATTTCCAGGGTTTACCAACCCGAGATGAGTATAGTGTGCGGTTACGCTCTGATTTGAGCTGTTGTCTGATTTCCATACTTCTATCAGTGAATCAAGTGTAACAAATGACACAAACACGGCATGCAAATAAACAATGCCATTAGCGAATGCAATTTTCACCTTCTTACTCAGTCGAATGCCTCTTTCACTGTATTAAACACTGTGAAATAATGAAAGAAATCACAGTGTTAATATGAATCGATCATGCTTGTTCAGTATATACAGTAGAGTACATGAGTAAGTATAAACAGAGAGGTGTGAAGACTTTTATAGTAGTTTTAGTGAGCGTTAAGGGACCATTTTAAAGCCGTTACCATATTTATGTGATAAATTATTCATTTGTTGCCTTTTCCCTGAAGCATACATGCTTGTTAGTTCAAATGGAACTAACATTTAAAAGCGTGGCATAATAGTTGCAGGCAGTCGTAGATTCAGCACGCTACAGTGGAAAGTCTCTCAACAGCTATTTAGTTTTTCCTAGACTTCAAACAGAAAATAATGGTGGTTGGGAAAGCCAGTGGAACACTATTGGGCCTTAACTTCCGATGACATGACCACGTAGTTGAGTTGTAAAATGTTGCTGCTATTTGGCAACAAGAGGCAGGTCTGAAAACTTGTCTTTTTTTCTTCTCTTGTTTATAGTTCTTCAAATATCAAAGACTTGCTGGATTGCTTTTATATTACCTGTCGTGCTCTTAAAAATATGTGTATCAAATTATAAATGTATTTTTTGTAACGAAAAGAATAATCACTGTACATTTGCCATTGCTGTGCTTGAGATGGTTTTTGCAGTGTATTATGGGAATTGAGTGCCATTTTAGTGCACTCTAAGTAAAATGAGCCACTACAAGGCAACAATCACCCGAAAAGCTCTCATAGGAATCGGTGGACTCATTTATGAACACAATTGTAAGGAAACGGTAATGGAAATTAAGATAAATGTGCTACTTACAACTGTCTTTCTGTATGAAGACGTTACGGCACATTGAGAAATGCAGGGAGCAGACATTTAGCAAACTAGTTTCCACCCCCTTCCCACCAAAATACATCTAGTGCCACTATAACCAGCTGTCTGTGAAAAGATTGGGCGGAGTGATCTTGCCTCCTTGTTGCGCAGCTTGTGGCTCTAGCAAAGCAGCTCAAGCATTTCCTTTCCTGAGGGGGATATGAAAACGCAATGGTCTCATCTTTTCCTTTCTGAACGTTCCTCCACAGATGCCTAATGAACCAATAAGCACCATCAGCTGTGCTTCAAAAGGACAGAGCTTCCCATTAGCTCACATACTGTGGGGTCAGGCAGAGATTGGTTGTTGACTAAAGGCTGATAGGTTTATCAGTCATACAGTTCTTGGCCTATTCTGTGTTATTTTTCGAAAAGGTAAAAATATGTTTTGTGTAATTCCCTTACATGTTAAACTGCTTTTATATGTTCTAGCTATTTGGAGATTAAAGCAGTTTGTGCAGTATGTTGATTCCACTGAAAATAGTAAATATGGCAATTTAGGTTTATGAAAGAAAGTGGCCAACTTGACAGATCCTCCTTGGTCTGCAAGTGGCAAATCTTATGCAATTGTCAAGAAAGTTGCAGCTGAAGTCAAAAACACCTGCTGCTTTGTTTTCGTATCCAGCAATATTGGCCCAACAATATTTTTAAAAAATATTCAAATGTTTCATTATTCAAATGTTTTGGTTTAAAGGTCCAATGTGTGATTATTTGGGAGGATCTAGGACAGGAATGCAATATAATATACATAACTGTGTCTTCTGAGGTGTATAAAGACCTTATAATAATGAAGCGTTGTGTTTTTATTATCTTAGAATGAGTTATTTCTATCTACATACACCGGGGGTCCCTTTGCATGGATTTCGCCATGTTTATTAATAACGGACAAACTGCTCTACAGAACGCGTTTTGTAAATACGTAATAAGGCAAAGAAGTGTAATGTTACCTTACATTTTGTCTATTTCAAGTGCAGTGTTTTATAAATGGGTTTTATTTCTGTACAAATGTTGATGCTTTTCAGTAATATCAAGTCTCAAGAATATTTTTAAAATGGACTGGTTCTAAAAGGTTATAACCCATCACAGAATTTGCACATGCCAAGACAGATACATCCATGAAGACCACGAACTACCTGTAAAAAAGATACAAGATGGGAAGATAAAGGTTTTAATGACCTGTGCTCTTTTTTCCATTCCATTTTCTACCGCTTGTCCGAACTACCTCGGGTCACGGGGAGCCTGCGCCTATCTCAGGAGTCATCGGGCATCAAGGCACCTGTGCTCTTAAAGTGATAAAAAGTTCATAAAACATGACACATTTCTTTACAGATTTTGCCATGACAAAATGGCATTAAAATCTGTCACTCACGATTAAAGGTGGACAGCTGACTGTATGACTCCTTCAGACAATCTATCCAGTTGAATAATTCAAGTGTCAAAAAAGGTCTATGAATATGCAAGAAGTCAAAGTGTCTTAGTCTAAACTGTTCCATGTGACTCCTCTGGGAGTCAACAGCATCTGGGCTGTTGAGACGGCTACACTCATCATACTGCAACGAAGTCTTCTTCATCAGCATGAGGGTAATTACTTCTATGAAATGAAATGAAACAAAATGACATTAGATGGTAATGGGATGACTGTGCGTGCGTGCGTGTCACATAATAGATGTATTGACAAAAAATGTAGGAAGCAGAATAGTTCTTGAATTATTTGTGTGTTGATCTGATTTGTCAAAATTACTCAGAAATCAAATCAAAATGTTTATGAAATAAATAAAGAGGCTATAAGTCACTCTGTGAAATTGCAAATCCTCCATATATTTTAGAAAGACCTTCTACCAGAACTGTTAAATCCCAGGCCTCTACTCACCCAGTACAGCATACCCATGAATCAAGAGAGAGTGAAATTATCAGACATCGAGGGGGGTTTAGCTTAGTCCAAGAGGATATTTGCATAAGCACCCGCATGGGCTCAGCTGCATTGCGTGAACTGGCTTTGCATGACAAAATGGTCGAGTGAAAGTTTAGGAGTTTTAAATTTGTAACTAGATATCCAAGTTCATGCAAAATCCAACTGCAAATCATTAGTCTGGTGTCTGTCAGAATTATAGGGCGCAGTACTTGCTCCTTTAATTAACATTTTTTGACATCCCATGCCCTCAAACCACCAATGCAATTACATGAAAGATAAAATAGACCAAAACTGGCCTACACTGTGGGCTAAAGCCCTCTAACATCTTCGGATTCTTTAAGAATTCAGACATCATAAGTAAACTTAGCCCACCAATTTTCAGATCTTTAACTCATTCAGAGCTAAAGACACTACAATTAGGGACCAACTATCTCACAGCTTTAGATTACTTCATGGGACAATTTAAAAGTACTGCATATTCTAGAATTAGAAGATTGTGTGTATGTTCCCAATGTGGAAATGAATGGCACCAGACAAAGAATAATTTAACAATTTGTTAAAGGGGTCATGGAGCTAATACGTGTTTTTCTGTGTCTTTGGTGTGTTATAAGTTGCCCATGTATGTATTAGACATTTTTTACTTCTGTATTAGATTAGAAGTAAAATTGCACAAATGCAGATGCATTCTATCTAAAAGCGAATGCTCACCCAGACCTGCCTGAAACGCCTTGTGTAACCACACCCCCACAAATCTACATCAGTTCGTGGTATGATTTGACAAAGACCGCCCAGATGCGCAAGTAAGGTGGACGTAGCTGTCAGAACAATTGCTTTTGAACCTGATGTTTTAAATATGGCAAGAGTCATCAAATTTTCATCACACGCTTGCAGCATTCGACCAATCACTACACACTGGTTAACTGGCCAATCATAGCACACCTCGCTTTTCAGAGCGATGAGCTTTGTAAAAAATCTTCACGTTTCAGAGAGGCGGGGCAAAGAGGAGATACAAACTAGAGGCTGACATTTTTCCCGTGGGTCACGGGAATCCCGCGGGATGGAAACACAATCATACATATTAGTCATGTGACTGGGAGGGGACAAGAAAAAATGTCAGCGGGAGTGGGCGGGACCCAGAAACGTAACAACATGATACCCAACGCGCTTCATTTTAACCCTTTCTGCTCCGCGAGTGCTTCTTCTCCCACCAAAGTCGCGTCGCATAAAGACCTGCTGACACCAAGAGCAGGTAAATAACGTTAAAAAAACACAACATGGAGTGGGAGGGAATGGAAGTCATTTTCCGGGATTGGGACGGGATTTCCCCCAGTTTTTTTGTGGGAGTGGGACGGGAGAGTTTGTTTGTTTATTATTTTCTTTATATACTTCTTTTATCTTATTTTACATTTTATTGTCTGTAGCGCTTTGGGTGTTAGAAAAGCGCATTACAAATACAATGTATTATTATTATTATTATGCACGGTATGTGGAAAATACATTGTTTTTTAACCTTAAATCGTGTATACACATTGCATTAAATCTAAAACAAATGATAATATTCGGTTTAGCCGTGTCATATGACCCCTTTAACATTGTTTGTAAACAGGTGTGGAGGCAAAGGGTCTTTCTGTGAGTTTGCATGGATTTAAATATGGGGACCAATTTCAAATAGCTGTAAAATAACATAAAAGTTTATTTTATTAAGTTTATTAAAGAATAAAATCTCCCCTGAAGGATAGAAGATGTATCCAACACACCCCTTCAATATTTCACACATACTGTATGTGCAACAATTAGAATAAATATTATCTCAGTTCAAAAATGTACGAACTGGACTTTGGGTTTGTACAACATATCTACATTTCATTTTGGTATATATGTTAAATGTTTTCCTGAGAGAAATTGTGATGACCTCACATGCACATAAACCGTGCAGCAGACCTGAACTGAACACCACATTTTACAATCCGTCAAGCATGTAATGAGCCATACGTCTCATGTATAATGTGTTCATTTGGCCTATTTCTTGTCATTGATTTGACTTTGACATCTTCCCTACATTTTCAATAGATGGTTAAAAATGGAAACAATCAACAATTCAGGTGAAACTGTGGGTCATTAATATTCATTGCAATGCATTGACTACAAAACGCCACTATTCAAAAGAGATGTTTTCATTCTGTTTAGCACTTTACACCTGTTACATTTCATTTCATCATGACACTGCATGAAAGAGTGACCTAGAATTAGTTTGACGCAGTTTACTATACAGTGGAAATACAACAACCAAATAGTGCACCTGGCTTATATGGAAATAAATCTGTGGGTTTGGTAAAGAGCTTTGACGAAGTCCATAAGGCTTGGTAGGGAGATGTTTCTCTGTTATAATGCTTTGGCCTTTAAGATACTTCTTCTTACTTAATGCTTCTAGGGATCTAAAGAATGTTTTCTCCCTTATATCTGAGATAATTATGCTCATATACGATAATTTATCTTGCTAAATAATCACAATCATTTAAGTTTAAATATACACAACAAAAGTAACAACATAAACTATTTAAATTCAGTAAATCTGAATCTACTTTCTTCTACTGTATATAATATGTGTTTATAATTTCATTCCATTTGTTAGCATTAATCACTCATTAATAAAATCCAGGTTTACTAGTTTTTAAAACCCTGAAACACATGGTATAATATGACCTTTTTTAAATAAGCTATTTTCATTAGACAGACTAGATTGCAAGCTTGACCTTTTCAGCCAGACCTATACCACGCACTGCTGAGTGAGCCGTAGTGCAACATTTTTTGTGATTGCATTTTTGTTGAGATGAAATATATAGCATCTGAATAAAGTTCAATACCTTATGAATCCTACCAGGGAAACTGGTTCACTTAATTAAAGCTTCCTCAACAAAAAGAACCAGATTGGTGTTGACCATCAGAATTTAAGAGACACTTTTTAAAGCAGCACTATTCAAAGTAGAATTACTGCTTGGTATGGGAGCAGCAGCCCCCAGGACCCTAAAGCGTTTAACTGGGGGAATAGTGCCCAGAGTCCAGGACAACTAAAATATCTTTGAGGATCCCAGACACCCAAATCAATAGCTTTCCATTGCTGCATTCCAAAAATGCAAGTACAGCCTTCTTCGGGCCAGTACATAAATTGTACGTTGGAGCTTTTTTCCCTCAGGCCACCCTCATCTTTAAAAAGGTTAAAAAAATGCTGTTAATTCCACATACCGTGCATGTTTGTATCTCCTCTTTGACACACTGAAACACACTTTTTTTTAAACAAATTTTTAACAAAGCTCATCGCTCTGAAAAGCAAGGTGTGCTATGATTGGCCAGTTATATTTTAAGCGTGTGAAATGTAATGCCTCTTACCATATTTGGAACATCAGGTTCCAAAACAATTGTACTGACAGGTATACGCCCTCCTTACTTGCGTATACATTAGGGCGATCTTAGTAGGGCCGTCTTAGTCAAATCATACCACGAACTGACGTAGATCTGTGGGGGTGTGGTTACACGAGGCGTTTCAGGCAGGTCTGGGTGAGCATTCGCTTTTAGATAGAATGCATCTTTTGTTCCGACACTTTAATTTTAGCAATTTTACGTGTCTAATGAATGCATGAGCAACTTATAACACACCAAAGACACAGAAAAACACGTGTTTGCGCCATATGACCCCTTTAATAAGGACACTGCCACAGACCTGAACACTAACATTACATAATTTTGCATAGTGTACATATGGCTATTATTCATTTAACAAAACTATAATAATAAAGAACAAATTGCACTTGTACTACAAACAAAGGAAATTGTGTATTTTATTTGAGATGTTATAATTTATTTGGCATTCTGTATTATTATATATATGTTAATATAGGGGAATGTATTGTCCTATGAAATTACGTATGTTGGGATAAACAAGCAAACAAAACATACAACTGATAGCCTTTAACACTACAATCAAGATTATTTTTATGTGAGGAAGTATTTTCAACAAGACTGTTTTATTTTATGCATATAAAACGCTTAGTGTGATTACAGTGAATCCTAGTGGACAGATATGTAAACTACATCTTTTTTTACATGGGCGTCTGTTAAAGTTGACCAAAAGTTGTTTGCACTGTTGACAGACAGTTGGTTGATTTAGTTATCATTTAAATGATATGTATTATTAAATATAATATTAAATATGATAATATTGTTAAAACATTGTTAAAAAGATCTATAGGATTTTTTTACGAAATACAGCACATGGCACTGCAGGCGGATTATTGCTGAATCGTTCACAATAGAGAGAATGGTCGTTCCAAGCATCACTGACCTAATAGCACCACCTTGTGGCGTTAGATTGCATAATTGCTTGACGATGCACGTAAACACTACTAATAAAGGATTTCACAGTCAAATAAATGAGATAAACAATCGAATAAATTCAACTTTTACTATCCACATCTTTTAAGCGTGCAATCATATCTAAAAACTTTAAATGATCAGGTTTATGAACTGCACATGACTCAACTTCGACCAAACTGACGCGTAAACTCGGCGTCACGGGAGCGCCTAAGCCCCGCCTCCTCTGCTCCTCTTTGTATAAAGTTCTCAGGACAAGCGCTACATCAGTCGCAACCGCAGCATCCTCAGTAAAGACATGACTGGATTGTACGCTCAGAGGATGGATGCAGCAAACATCGTGGTACTTGGCACAGATAATGTTGGAAAATCTGGTACGTTTATTCTTTTAGAGGAAACAACTAATGCATCTTTAAAAAGTTTTTTTTCAAACTTTTTACATCTGTACTATGAAAGAGCTGCCAGGCAAATCTCACCCCATTTTTATTTTGCAGCACTTATTGTACGATTCTTGACTCGAAGATTCATCGGGGAATATGGAGATATCGGTATGTTGGTCCTTTGTTTACAGTAATTTATTGGTTTTCTGTACCATTTTCTTTTCCAAATATGTTTGAACTATTTTTGTTTTCTTGTACAGAGTCTCTTTACAGTCACACTGTTGTTGTAGATGGACGAGAGCAAACTCTGAATATATGGGACGCACCATATTCTCAGGTAATTTAGAATATTTTGTATTTTAATTTAAAACGTTGTTTCTGAACTGCTTCTTATGCTTGTACATGCACCCCCATAAAATAGAAGTATTAAGGATAAGTTTATTTTTACAGGACTTGTCACCTGAATCCTTCATGTGTGAGAAAAGAGTCCAGTGGGCAGATGGCTTTGTGCTGGTCTACAGCATCTGTGACCGAGCCAGTTTCAACACCGTCACTAGACTCATTCAAACCATTAAAACCAGTAAGGACTATCTTGGCTTTGAGAAGATACCCATAGTTATTGTGGGAAACAAGAGGGACCTGCATCATCGCCGTACGGTCCTTAGCGAAGAGGGCAGGCTGCTCGCTCTCTCCTCAGACTGTCAGTTCTATGAGGTTTCGGCCGCTGAGAATTACCACAGCGTCCTCATGGTTTTCCACGGCCTGGTGGATCGTATCAGGGAGTCAAGAACGTCTGTGAAAAAGTTAGCAGGCATCAAGGGCATTGTGAAGAGTATGTCTGCTGTGTTCGCCCGAAGGCGAACAGACTCGCTCTGAGGCTAACAGGAGATCTGGAGATAAAGCTTTCAGGGTCTGATATGACCTGTTTTAGATGCCAGAGAGGGACTGACGGGTTGTCTTTATCCCATGAAGCTTGCACGACAGTCCGGGATATCTCATGTGGCTTCAGCTGGGCCTTACGAGTGGTCAACTACCAGAAGAATGCTGTTTAGAGAGCTTAGAAGACCTAGTGTGTCTTCTAAAGTGACGGCTTTTATTGAGAACATGAAGAAATCAGACAGTTTAAAAAAAGGCTTAAGATGCCAAACCAGCAGAGCCTGTCAATCAAAAGTGGAGTAAATATAGCATTGTACTGGGACATTTATGTGATTTAACTCCTTTGCTTACTTTAGGCAGGAAAGACTGCAATGCTTCTGCAAATAAACTTTAGTGGTGTTGGCAAAAGCTGGTAAACACAGCGGTGCAATTTTTTTGTGAGTCAATGCTATTTGCTGTCATGTTGCGGTCAAAAAATGTAAGCAAAAGCAAAACATTTATAATTTATTGCTACATTTATCAACTACAGCATGTTTGCCACATTAGAGGTATCATCGTCCAGCTGTCAACAGTTCAAGGTCATGTTGCAGTCATGTTGATGTGTTATGGTCCTACTTGAACTTTGTTTTGCACAACATCACTGTAATTGATACATAATATCCACATGTATTGATTTCTTGACCAAACAAAGGATATTTCTTCCTGATGTGCTATGAAGCCAATAAACCCAATGAAGAGTTCCCATGAATCCCACTGTCCAGTACATTAAAATCACTAAATGAATATCCTGTATTTGTTACAGTGAATAAATGGAATACTTAGTTACAACCAAAATGAGTAGCCAAAGTATTATAACTTGAGGCATAAATAAAACTTGAGGCTTAAATAAAACTTTTGCAGTGAATGGTGTGAGGCTGTCAAGTTATTATTCTGTATATCATCGCTGTCCTTCCGAAAACTCGAATATCCAAATTCGCTGTACTTTTTAAATGATTAAACACTGTGTTGTCAAAGTTAACAAGCACGTTTAAATACTTTCCATGGTTAAATATTTGCAAAACCCAGTGACAAACATAAAGGGTGACTAATAATGATTCATGACAAAAAAAAAAAATCACAAAATATAGAGATTTTCAGAAGGACAGCACACAGTAAAACTTTGCTGTAGTTTTCCAGCAGGTTTGCCAGTAACTTACTGTAGATTTAATTACTACCTAATATTTTCAATTTCAATACTACCTAATTCAGTTAGTTAAACTTTATTTAAATCAAAACTATAACACTGTGACTTTTGAGATTCAAAATGAGCAAGAAGAGACTGGTCTCATGGCATAAACTGCAAAAAATGATATCCTTCCTAAGCAATTTTGTTTAGTTTTCTAGTAAAAATATGATACACTTACATAACAAGAAAAGTAAAGAGATCAAGTCTTGTTTTATGAAGAAAATATAAGATCTAGGTAAGTTGTTTAGAGTAATGTTTAAGTAATGTTTAAAACTAAATTGTAAATTAAATATACAGTAAGTTACTGGCAAACATGCTGCAAAACTACAGCAAAGTTTTACAGTGCAGTGATACGTAACATATTGGTATAGATACAACATTTAACGTACAAGTATCATTAATACAATTTTATTAAGATTTCTGGGTGTGCATCGGATGGACACTTCTCTATCCCATGATGCAACGGGAGCTGAGCAGCAGTCAAATATTTCAAAATGTAATCAAATGAAAATAGTGAAAAAATTCAAAGCGGGTGTCCATTTTTTAAAAGTTTGTACAGATTAATACATTTCTCGTGAATAAATTATGTTTGTACCGACGCCTAGGTGCAGGTTGATATTAATACGTCACAAAATATATTACTCCCAAACATATAGAACATACTATTTTAATGGTCGATCGGTACTTCATTTAAATCAGTACGTACTGTCATAATATGCGATTTCGGCTAAATAACGAAAACTTTTTGATTAAAATGTGCTCCTCTGACTGTCTGGGTATGGTTTGCCAATTTTCACTCTGCGGTGTGGGCCATTGAGGGCATCTGAGCATGAACCGCTTGAACCTTTCTAGAGGGTCAGTGGTTGGGAATGTCCTTATTGCTCCCTCCAAGAACCACTTCCTATTGCATCGGAATCTGTTTCATGGCCTTCTCTTTCAGCAGACGGGTCTCCTCTGATATCTCCTTGTGCCCTCAATGACCGCTCTTCAGAGTTGTCACAGGTACTATGCGTGGGATCTGCTCCACTAGACCGCGGTTCCAAGAAGACGTCCAGACATTCTTCTGCTCCGTCTTTCTCATCTCTCTCAAGCGACTGAGAACCTCCTTTCAGGTTAGATCGGCTGTAAAGCAGAAGAAAACAAAGCCATACTTTAGTTCTCCATTTGAAGGCTCTCAAACGCATTCTTTTTAATGTGCAGCTCGCAAACTTTATTTTTCTGCATTCACAAGAATTTTATAAAGACTTGCTTTATATTCTTTTTCTGGGGAACATTTACTTTGGTAGGCCTAAATCCAGCCATTAATATTCCACTCAGATAGTGCTGACCTGTCTTTTCACTTCTGTTCCAAACACCATTTTATGCCTAGAACATCACAAACCTGTTATTTAAGGAATAATGAGCCTCTCTGTGTCCCTCAAAATTTTGTCATAACATCCCTCTGGACCTCTCCGCATGTGTGCAGATGGATAGCTGCTAGAGGGCAGAGTTACTCTGGTGCCAGACCCGTTGGAGTCTCCCCCTTTTGTCTAGATATTTTATGGGATCCCAAACAGTCCCGGGCCAGGGGTTAATAAGGGAGGGATGGGTCTGTCTGTGGCCAATTACAGCTTTTTGTCACATTCCCTGACCTCTATTACCTTCCAGGTCTAAGTGACGGAGGTGTACGCTGTGCAGTAAAGACTTAAGAACTATCAAATGAAGACCTTGCACCTGATTTTGAAGAGATATTGGGGTGTTATTAGTACAGAAATAGTATGGCAAAATTAAGCACCCTCAACTAGTAAGAATGTGAAGAAACGTGTGGCCTCAGCTCTTCACTGTAAAAGGTCTTCCTCTCCAGATTTTCCACTCGGTTAAACTCTTGGAACACGCACACACAAGCAGCATGTCTCTCCCTTCACTTCCAGATAAGCTCATGACTGAAAAGAAAATAACCTTCAGTGCAAATCAACCCAGATATTCACAGAATGATAAGATTATCTGTAAAACGCAACTCGGTTTCACAGTCTAACCAATTGTGACAACAACACTATTGTATGTGCACGAACACTGCATATGTTTAAAAAACGCTATTGTTTTGTGTTTAGAAACATTATTAATTTGCAAGTGTTCAAATGAATTGTGTGACTTTTATGTGTTTCCTACATTTCTGAATAAAAATTCGGACGTCAGTGTTCCAGCTGGTTTCTTGGTATTGTGATGCAACTGTCAACACCTCTGTTTCCAGTCGAGTGCATACTGTATGAGATGTCTGTGCTAACAGTCTATGAGTAATTACAACATCAGACCATGTTTTCCAGAAGAAACCAGTGGGGTTTTCCAACAGTTGGGCATCTTCCAGCGACACTTGCCTGCTGTTTTTCAAGGAATTCCAGATCAATATGGTAAGAAGAAAAATGGAGGACTCTGTATGAATAATTCCTATCGGATCTCATCTGAAATACTCATAATATAGTTAATCAAGAGCATGAAACAAAAACATTTATTACATCTAGATGACTGCCAGGTCAAAAAATCCACTACACCTGGGAACAGATATTCAGAACGTCATGAGAAACTCAACTCCATTCAATTGTGATTGAGCTCAGATGATCAAATATTCAATAATTCTATACTCTCATTCTGGTTTGGGCTTAACATCTTAGGGTCCTACCTAGGCAGGATCGTATTGACTTTCCGTTTTCTATTTCTGACCAACCTTAAAGCAACTATGAAAAACGATAATTTGCCTCCTTTAACAAAACATTCTATGTTCAAGTAACTTTTTACAGTTCATAAAATATTACAGTCCATTTTCTTGTAAATATTGTTGAGGGTATACTATTAATCTCATGTTGATTTGCAGCAAAGACTATGTCAAACTGTGCAGGAGGTCTGGAATGTGTAAACTGTAAAAGATGTGTAAATTGACCTTCATGCTTATTCCAGACATACTGAATACTAAAAGAATTGTATCCCCGATATCCCTGTACTTTTCCAAAGATCTCAAGCTGAGCCTGAAAATACCTCTTACAGATTAGACTCCTTTCTGAATTTACTCATAGCTTAGTCCTGTACATTTTATTCATTTAACCACATTTTCGTTAATAAAATCTATTGCAATAAAATCTCTTTGTTTATACTTTGGTAAATGCAATCTCATAGTTAGTACAATAGTGACCAAATTGATATCCAACTTATTTATTAAACATATAATTAAACATGCATTAAAATAGCTGCATTAGTCTGTTGCTTAGTTGTGCTTGGAAATTCTTTGAAAATAATTAAAGGAGGCGTGGCAACAAAATAACCCCAAGAGAATGTAAGGTTTATGGTATGTTTTACTATGTATTTTTTTAGAGAAGAGTTTTTTAATTTTCACAAATATTTGTTTGAGAGGAACAACCCTGACACCTGTTTGCCACAAAAATGGTCAGATCTATAATGGAGACAAACTCCGCCTCCATCTGTCTGTGATTAAATCCTCATGTGGGTATCTCATGTCTGCACACGTGCTTGAGTGCCCCAGCTTCTTAAAGTGAAACGTTACCTGCTAGACTTGGAAAGAAAGAAATATCTCAGCAAAAATGAAAATTCTGTCATCGTTTATTCACCCTCTTGTCATTTCAAACCTGAATAACTTTCTTTCTTCTGCAGAACACAAAAGAAGATATTATATAGAAAGTTAGAAAGCGAACAGCACCAGCACATTCACTTCTATTGCATGGACACCAAATTAATGCAAGTGAATATCTTCAAACACCTTCTTTTGTGGTTTGCGGAAGAAAGAAAGTCATTCAGGATTGAATTGATATGAGGGTGGGTAAATTATGACAGATTTTCATATAGGATTAGACCACCAAAAAGGTACATTCTCGTCAGGATTTACTCTCGTTTATTTTGCTTCGAAACCCATGAAACAAGCAGAAAACGTATGTTGATGCTGCCCCTTTTCTACTTTTTAAAAGTAAATGAAGACTGAAGCCCTCATTTTTAAATGCTATGTTTTATTGAGGACAGAAAGGCATCGTTGTCTGGAACATACCGTATGAGATTAAGCAAATAACGCTAAAATGTCATTTCTGGGTGTACTATCCCTATAAGAAAGCATTTCATGGGCAGTACTGCTGGTGCTGTGACAGGTGGTTGAGGTGTCTGTTGTGTGAAGTAAGGTAATGAGGCCTTTTACAGGGCAGAGTGGGGTTAGATCACTATTGCTTAGCAACACTACAAAGGGAGACGGTCACAGACTGACGGCTCCTGCTCTCCATCACTATACTTCACACCACATCAGCCAACTGTAGGTGTCAAATCAGATTAAGGTTAACAAGTGAAAGTTATCTGATGGGCACATTTTTCTGTTATTGCATTATATTCCTGTACTGAATGACGACAAAAATGCTAAAAATAGTACCAAGGACCACAGAAATAATGTTACGTTTATAATACTTTATAAGGCTCACACATTAATCGGCAACATTATAGCAACATTTTCCCTTAAATTCTGGAACCAACATTGAAATAAACTTTAATGAAGGACACAAATAAAACAAAATCTATTCCATTTTAATAAATAAATCAAATTTATATGACGCCAAAGATATTATGAAACCCATAGGCATTGGCCTAATCACGTCAACAATTTTTATAGCTTTTAACGGAAAGTCCTTCCTAAATTGCTGGCAGCATACTGACTGAAAAATATTGTAGGAATTTCACGCTTCCATGAAAGAAAACCAAAATGGTTTTTGGACGCAAACTGATATTCACATCAAGTGTTTTAGTGAGAGAGAGTGTAATTTTTGAGACAACACAGGAAGTGCTCTAGACTCAAATGACATGAAACTTTGTCAGAGTAATAACCTCAGCCTGTGGAAACAGGCTTTTTTTTGTTGCAAAGAACCCAAGGTGCATTTGAGGTGCAAAAAGGAATATTCCCCCAAAACACATCATAAAAGAAAGACATTTATGCATTTGTGCAATGTGTTAATCTAAACCATATGTTCTCCTCCCTTCTTTGCAAAAACATATACATAATCAAGATTAGAGTTTTCTATACTGAAGTGATATGGTGACCTTTTAGGGTACATTGTGAGAAAAGGTCTCTATTTACTACTTTAATTCAATCCAGACAGACCCTCTGAAGCAAACATTCAATTTGTATTATGAAGAGCAGTGTGCATCACAGCAGTAATGGATGCTCAGGCTTGTGTGTGTTTGTTTGTGTGTGTGTGTACGCGAGTAAATGCGTTTGCAAGGGAGTCTATCCCAACGTGATGAGTCCAGGTGATTTGGATTCCAGATGCTTCAAAGCACGTGAGAGGCACAATTAAATCAGCCACAAGGATGACTGATTCACTCCCTAGGTTGCCGAGTGTCTTCTTCCTGGCAGTAACAAAGGACATCAGAATAATACTGACTCCATCTTTAGCCAGAACCTTCTTTACATTAGCCACCACAGACTGCTGCCCTAGTGACCAGCTTCTGGACCACATTACTCTGTGAAAGAAAACATCAAATGGGGATGAGGCATTACGAGGCCAAGGAATTCATGGGAAAGTGAAACTACTTTTTTTTGCAAAGCTGCTTATATGAAGATCCATTAACTACACAATGGAAGTTCTTTCAACAGTTGTGAAACAGCACCTGTCCCATAAAGATTTGGAGACTGTAATCCACGCCTTCATAACATCGTGCTTGGACTACTACAACTTACTTTATAGTGGCTTGCCTAAAAAAAAAACATATCTCCCGTCTGTAAATTGTTCAAAATGCTGCAGCGAGGCTTCTCACTGATACAAAAATGAGGGGTCATATCACTCTAATTTTAGCGTCCTTACATTGGCTCCCAGTACAGTTCAGGATCGATTTTAAAATTGCTGTTCTTGTATACAAGGCTTTGTCAGGCAAGGCACCAAAATATATCTTTGATCTTCTGATTCCCTACTCTCCTCAAAGGGCTCTCAGATCTGGTTGTCAGTCTCTTTTAACCATCCCTCGTTGTCGCTGCAAAACAAAAGGTGAGCCTTCTCTGCTACAGATCTTAGGCTCTGGAATAGCCTGCCTAACAATGTGAGGCTAGCCCCTTCACTGGCAAGTTTTAAATCTGCTCTTAAATTGTATTTCTTTTCTTTATCGTTTGATTAAGATCTGATGTAAGATATGCTGTAAGCTTTGTTTTAAATGTACAGCACTTTGGCGCAACTCTGTTGCTTTTAAATGTGCTATAGAAATAATAGTGACTTGACAATATTAAATATGCTACAACATGCCAGAGACATGCACAATGTATGTCAATTAACTGCCCATTACTCTCCTCCCAACCTCGTGCCAAGGCTGTTACTGTAATGACAAGTGTTGTGTTATGTAATACAAGTTAAAATCTCATTTTGCCGATCATTACAAATCAAGGTCCAGTGGCAATAAATGTGCGACGAATGCTAGGAATTTCTAAAAACATACTTAAAAACTCACTACTGAGTTAAAGGAACAGTTCTGTAATAATTTACTCACCATCGAGTTGTTCCAAATCTGTATAAGTTTCTTTGTTCTGATGAACACAGAGAAAGATATTTGGAAGAATGTCTGTAACCAAACCCTTTTTTGGCAACCATTGACTACCATAGTAGGACATTTCTTTGTTCTGTTGAACACAAAAGTAGATATTTTGAAGAATGTAGGAAAGCAACAGTTCTACAGATTACCATTGTAATTGTTCCGATCAATACGGTTCAATATAGGTATGCAAATACATGTGAATCAATATATTGTATAGCTTGCCAGGGGTCTCACTCCAGGCAAGTGTGACCAGTCCGTGACCTTGACTTGTAGCGTGTTGAAGCTGTACTGCTGTCCTCTCACAGGCCTGTCTGTAGATGGTGGCAGCCAGCGCTCCCAACCTGCCGAGGCTGGGCTTTAAGCCAGAGCTTCCAGAATCAGACTTCTGCTCTTCCCACCTTCCTCTGCAAAAAAAGATCACTTACGTGGGGACAAGGGAGTGGAAGGGAGTCATTTCAATGCTCTCTCAGAGAAGTCCAGGCACACTTATCTTCATTTCAGTTCCCACCTTCTGTGATGATGGATGAACACGAAAGGGTCACAGAGTGGTTAAAAATAATTTTTGCAGCAGAATGTAAAAGAAAAAGAATTGGATAGGGGGAACAGCTATTGACAATAAAATGATAAAAATGCATTAAAGAAACAGTTAATCCAAAATGTAAGTTCTTTTAGAATTCACTGCCTGTATAGACTACGCAAATGATGCCCAAACATTGACTCCAAATGGCACTGGTTTTTGGAGGTTTTTAGACCAAAAACCAAATATCATTGATGTCCAACCTGCCACCTCATGTCTGATACCACCATATATGATTCGTGAGATTTTGTAACTTGACAGACCTAGATCCTTTCTACTTACAGTACATCGCCAGATACATATTTATGATATAATGAAATATACATCTTTGAGTAAACTATTCAAAAGGTCAAAAGGAGACATTTCACCGGCACAGCACCACTTCCTCTTTCCACCCAAAATACCCCTAATGCAATAAAAACACACAAGGACCACAAAGCTCAGGGCTAAAGAAGCATTTAGGTCTTCAGTTCAATATCCAACATTTAATGCAATCCAATTCAATTTACAAAGCCAAACAAAACACACGCTAAATAGATTCTCTCTGCTGAACGTACCATTAAACATGACATTAGAAAGACACAAGCATGAAAAAAAATTCTAACTGTATTAGGAAAGAAATAACCAGGAACGTGCTGCATCCTGAAGGCCACGTGAGGGAAGAATTACTGCTTTCGACACACTTTACACTCCTGGAATAAAACAAAGCATGAAAGTTGTACACAGAAAGGTTTAGAAAAGCTCTGAGAGCCTATGAATTGTTTCTGTATCATCCCTACTGAGCAATTAAGGTGTAAAAGTCACATATGTCAATGATAAAGTCACTCCACACCTCAACATTTAAAACGTAGATCCATACTATAAATGTCCAATAAAGTATTTGTGACTCTGTGTGTGAAAACCAGCCTAAAGTCTCATAATCTAATAATGAGATAATAAACATCAAAGTTTGATTTCAATTAATAATTTCACTATTATTTCAATCTTTGAAAATATTGACTCAATATTAAAGATATCAAGTTTATATTTTAACAGACTGCACTTAACATTATGTAGGATGCTTTTGTGTAGAAAACAGTGAATCACAAAAAATGACTTTAGCTTGGTTTTTACAGGTAGGGTCATCATTTTGTTAACCTGTCAATGTGCTGAAAATGCCTGTCTGCCACCCACCAGAACTCAACAGTGCCTCCTAAATCTGTGGCCAAACAGGAAATGCAACAAAACAACTGACATCCATAATCAATCAACCAACAAATTATTAATGCAGAATGTTCCTTTAGAAACAAGCCTAAATTCTTCCCATTTTTAAGACATGATTTAATTTGCAATGGAAACCATAAACGTTCTTGTAGTCTCAAAGTGTACCCAAACTGAAATATTAAAATAAGCAAACAGAAAGCAGGAACATACTGTTCTTCCAGGTCATGACCAACACTTATTTTATTCATGGTTATGAGATATTGTCTACACATTCATAAACATCCACGAACTTTAAAACTATTTAAAATTACAAAACTGTTGACAGAAAAGTATAATTGAATATACATTAGAGCAGTGGTTCCCAAACTGGGGGCGGGACCCCTGGAGAGGGCGAGAGGTCTTTACAAAGGGTTGAAGTCTTATTAATTAACTGGCAGCTGAAATTTTTCGCTCTTCTTTAGCATTTGTCGGATCGGTGACTTAAAGTGACCAGTTGCTTTTCAGTTAGATGTCACACAAGTTTCAGTCTGTCAAAAAAGTATAAATGTAAAAATAGTATGCAACCATTTCAAACTGTGAACGTATGACATTAGTTTAACAATGAATATACAGTGACATCTAGTGTCCAGCTTTAAAAACACACGTGCATTTTGCTGTATCAATAGTATCCAACAATAAGTAATATCATTAATATTTAAAGGTTTAAATACTATAGTTTATATTAGCGTTTTTTGTGCAGCTATATTTATGAATGTATCTAAACTTCTTGTAGGCTGATCCAAATAAAACATTTCTCATCAGCTACTCCCTCCCTTGTTTACCCAAATGCATTTGATTTTGTCTTGAAAATTGGCAAAATTTTAATTTAGTGTGTGTGTGTACTATGCCTTTATGTTAACTTCTTGCATCTTATCTTGATGGTTTTCACCACCTCTACTGGTGGACAGTGCAATGCAGGTATCTTCCATGAGAGTCCTACAACATTGATTTGACTGCTACAACTAATACAGTTTTTATACAAATTATTGAGTGTATTATTGTTGTACATTTTAACAATCTCTCCAGCAGGCATCATGTGCAACATTTAAATACGTACAGTATTAAAACATTCAAGACATCCATCTAGACACAGATATTTTTATAATGCATATGCAATTTCCAAATGTTTTTTCTTTAAATCACAACATATTTTCTTTGCAATGTTTCTCTAGCTAATCTAAAGCCACATGTTAGATCTACATATGTTTCAAGGTGACCTCAATTAAGTAAACTTGAGTGCTATTTCATAAAATTCAAAATGGAAAAAAATATTATTACATAATCTAGAATATGCACCTTGCCATATAAACAAAATACCTGGCTAATTACAAAAGATGAATCTACACTGGCAAGTTGAATCGTTTTTAACACTACATATCTCAGAAGATAAGCCTTTTGCAATCCTCACGTAAGCACTTGCAATATTAGTTATTCATCTAATCTCAAAGACTGTGTACATTTTGTAATGTCTGACTTTTACTCAACTTTCATTTATCAACTTTGTAATTGCGTTTTAAATATATTTAGACAAGGACTCAATGCTATTAAAGCGAACTGACATCTAAGATTTACCATTGACCTGAAAGCACAGCATCCCACTGTCAAAATTAATTCTTGAATCATGCTGTATTTAGACAGAATTGAATTTTCCTCTGGAACATCAGTACCAACATCTGACGACCAAAAACAGCTCAGAACAGTACCAGATTGCATCACCGAGGGGTCTCACTTAAAAAGGGCATTTGATTGCCGAAATTATGCACTACAAAAATGAGACTACACTCTAAAAGTGGGAACTATTTCTATCTGATCTAATAAAGTATTCAGGTTGATTTACTGTATTTAGTAACTTCTGTATTTTTTCAGCGTACTCAAAAACAGCTTTTCACTTCATTCCAATAATAAGTAAAACATTGAACGAAATTTCTAAACAAAATTAGATCTTTTTGTATGAAATGGATAATTAAGGATTAGTCTCATGTTGGGGCTCCAGCACATGATGAGCAGGATGCAAGCTCCATACAGCCCAGCTGCCAGCTCATACCCTTCTCACAGCCCACATTGTCACGAACTGCACAGAGACAAGGCAGGAGAACCCAATTGCAGGCAGGCACGGTGGTGAAGGGGTAAACAGGTATTTATTTATACAAGACAAAGAACACTATAAAATGACAAAACAAAACCCACAATGGGGAAAACAAGACCGGATAAATAATAATATATAACAAGGACACTAACTGACTAGACTACGAAAATAAACACTAGTACAAACACAGAACTGACTCACTAACACGGGGGTAACAGGAACTTGGAGGACACGGCAAGGTACAAGAAGCAGGATACAATGACTTTCACAATGGCATGCACGTAAAGACAATGACCGACCCAAGACAATGAAACATGAGGACTATTTAAGGGAAGCAAACACAGGATAACTAAATAGGGACCAGGTGACACAGATCAAACACTAAGGGAAGCTAATTAACACAAACTAGGAAACAGGAGGGTAGGAACGATGACGCAGACTAGGGAAACAAAGGATCCTGTATGATTCCACCTCTAGACCAAGAAATACCTGACAAGGAGAGGTGGAACCATGACACACATACATAGATTATAATGGGGTGAGACTGTTTCAAACTGAGATATGTCTTCTCAGTGGGTTCCAAAGCAGCACGATAGCCGAAGATTCAGAATTCGAAGAAATACATTCTGCAAGACAGGGTTTTGTTGTTGTTTTTACTGTAGCCTATTCATGGCATGACATCATGATATATTGGGCAGAGAACCTTTACAACAAAGTAGCCTAAATAATCATATAATCAACTTCATATCAATACTTTGATATGAACTACATCCACTGGCAATATTGTCAGATATGATATTGTTCCCTACATTAGATCTTATAGACTTAGTACGTGTGAAGTCTGACTATTTTGTTTCCTATTACCAATAGATCAATAGATAGCACTTTAATTTATCGATCCGGTGTAACAAAACATATTTCATGTAAACAACACCAAAATTGTTCAATTTCTTTCCACACGCTGCTTTATGAGTTGGGACTGTGGTGTGTTAACATATACAGTATGACCACTAGATAACAGTGTTTCACTAACACATTTTCTTTCACTAAACAGTAGATTTCAACGCTAGATGGCAGCATTTGGTAGCAAATTCTTTCACCAGACAGAAATGCTTCTTTGGGAGTTAAAGGGATAGTTCAGCAACAAATTAAAATTCTGTGGTCATTTAATCACCCTTTTGTCATTTAAAACCTGTATGACGTTCTTTTTTCCGCAGAACACAAAAGAAGATATTTTGAAGAATGTTGTTAACTGGCCCCCATTCACTTGCATTGGTTTTGTGTCTATACAATAGAAGTAAATGCTGTTCGGTTACCAACTTTCTTCAAAATATCTTCTTTTCTGATCTGCGGAAGAAAGAAAGTCATACAGGTTTGAAATGACAAGAGGGTGAGTAAATGATGACTTTTTGGGTGAACTATCACTTTAAATTGACTGTACTAACATGCGTTATATTCTATGGTCTCCATAGACCCACTTATTTAAGTAAGTGAATCTTAACATTAATTTTCTAATTCTGATGCAAGAGTGTTCAAGTTATAGATCACAATGACAAACACTATTGGAAGCACAATTCAATTTGAATTCATTCTTGCAAAGCATTTCCACAATTGTGAGTAAATATATGTTTGAGCGGTACTGAATATTAGTGTTAACTGTCTCATGACCAGGCAGAGGATAAGGAGGTTTGGAGATATAATGGTTGAGCGAACTTAAAACATAAAGCCCCTAAATGTAGATTCATTTAGTAATTATCGATACATTTTTTGGGGGCTATACAGATGTGTAAGCCTATATAAGGAAAATGTCTAACAATATCAATCGCAATCACAAACAGACCTTTAGGGGTTTTACCAGTTGAGTCAGTTTTGAGAATGAGTGTAATGAATTTATGTCTATTCTGCCCGAAATGGCGATGGAGGCAGACAGGTGTGAAAAGACAAAAAGTTGACATTCACCAACATGTCAGCCAAATAAATATAATTTACATTTCACTGACACATAGTAACAAAGGTGAACAGGACTGCTGAAGCTAATAATACACTGCATGTGTGTCTCTCAATAATGTGGATCCAGCTGTTCATGTAGCACCTGAAATGTGATTGCATTCCCAAGGAAGGAGAGCTGATTGCGAGAATACCAAAAACTGTCTTTTGCCAACAAAGACAGAAATTGAAAACTGCACAGAGACAGCACCTGTGGTGGTAAACCAGAGAGCAGCACATCTGAAATGTGCTGGCTGGATTCAGAGTATTTTAATCATATTTATTTAAAATACATGCGCTATTTAATTACTTTTGAGTAGATGTAAGTAGTTTTTATTTTTTACTGCATAAAAAAAAAATTAAAGATGACATTTGTTCAGTATTTGTATACCAAAAACTTTGATGTTATATGCGGTTGTTTGTTCTCAGTCCTTTCGATAAAAGTTAAAAATATCTTGAAAAACGTTGCAGACCATATTTTAAAGTTTCAGATAATTTCATCCATTCTTTGGTACAAACTTAATTTAAAGACCTCCCATCAAGAACATGTCAACATTTTATTTCAAGAAGTTTAGTTACAGCACTCCCCAACGTTCTCACAGTGTATGCATTTTCAAATGAAAAATGACTTGTATTTTAATCAAATACATTTCTCCCATGAGTATTTTGTATTTTATATAGAAGTATTTATAATTTGGAACTTAATATTTTTTATGTCTTTTTTTCACATCTCTGGGTGGATTACCAGAAAAAGTCAGTGTTATCTCTCAACAAATGTACATACTTCAGTATACAGGACTTATACATGCTCGGGTTATTTTGTGTACGAGGACTAATTTGGTTACAGATGTGTTTTGTTACAGTCTAACATGATTTTGCACATTATCATCACCAAAATATATTATTTTTACTAAAAATTATTTCTTTGCAGGAAAATTCAGTAAATAATATGACAGGTAACTTTAGTGTAAAAATAAACATTGTGTCTCAAATTTCTAATGACATATTCTGTCCTTTGTTAATGAGTAGGCTTCCCCTTAAAAAAAGAACGTTGAAAATAAGCGACATTAAATGACGAAAGCAATTAATTGAAAACCTGATTTAGGAAAATGCACATTCCGTACCCAAAATGTTCCCCTTCACACGCTTGTGTACACAGACTTTTCTGTCATTAAATCACTCCTAAAAGCTTCTCATTATGAACTATTATTTAACACTATCTCAAGCAGAAATCTCTACTCTAGTGATCTAAGTGGTGTTGAGTGCCACATCCATTAGTCTAAATGTGCCCAACTCTATTTAGCGCTTCCAATAAAGTCATTCAATGCTATTTATGTTTTTTCAACCTGTGTCTGAAACATGTAGGTGTCTAATATATTTAAAAACAAATTGAAACCCTAATTAACATAGCTTTTCTAATGAAAATAGATATGGTCTGTATTTCGCAACAAGATTATCGATTTTAATAGATGTATAGTATACAGGGATAGGCTCCAGCCTCCTGTGACCCTGCAAAGCAACAGTGGGTTGAGAGAATGACTGGATTGATTTTATTCATGTATTGTTGTAATTTTGAATAGAAGAATGTTTCTATTAATGTGAATAATGTTTCTTTTAGTAGATTTCACACAGTTAGTAGATTGCCTGTCAATGCAATTTGCAACTCTATGGACATTGTGAATATATTGGAATTTACAGCAGCAATGAAAACAGATAATTTGATGATAATACGCCGCAAGCGTACTTCTATTAATAGACCAGAACTGTGTTCTTTCATTGAATAATAATGAAGATAATACAGTGGTGTCCCCTTGAAGCAAATTCACCTCGCCGTCTGTCTCCCACAGTCATAGAGAGATAATGTAGCTCACAAAAACTTCTCTAAACCCTCTTCTGAAGCTCCTGTGGAGTGAACACAGCAAGAGCTAAGAGGTGCCAACTTATTGCTAAGTCAAATTGAAATGTATCTGCTGCCACTGGAGAAAAGTCTGGTGGTCAAATTGCCAGTAAAACTTTGTATGTGTCAGCTGTAGGTCAGTCAATGTCAAATCACTACATGTACATATGACACAGAAACCCATCTGGAATACTTCAATACATCGCATGACCTTTTTTGTCACCACTCGAGGATTGCAGACCACACTTGTCATGCTGTAATATGGGATAATATCTGCCCTCACCATGCAGCCATAACTAAGGGGCACTGATGGCGCCTGCCCACAAATGATATTCCTTCCATCATTTTTGTCCCTCCTCAATCCAAGAAGAAATGTTCTCCTAGGTGATGGAGGGTTTGTGATCAGCTCTTATCAGAAGAGTTCCTAAGGCATGCAGACAGAGCGTATCAATGTGTCTGTCATTCTGGCCAAAACATCCCCGGTGTTTGAGCAGGAAACGAATTAGTTGATAAGGAAGAAAACATTTGGCCAAATCCAGCATGACTGACAAGACAGAACATAAGCCTTCAGCATTTTCCATTATATATATATATATATATATATATATGTAAGTGTATACATTCACACACACGTAGTGCGTTTAATATTTTTATTGAAAAAGTGGTAAATAGTGGATTTTTCTATTAAGTATATACTCATTGCACATATTCATCCATCTTCACCCTCAAAATTAAATTACTACGAGGTTATTTGATTCATGTGGAAGATTTAGAATTGGTGATGCATAATTTATAGTATGCACAGTATGTTGCTGTTTTCAAATGCAAAACCAACATTGTTATGTAAAGTTCTATAACAGTTTGTTTACTTGTCATTATTCTGCTTAATTAACGTGCAACGACTTCCACCCACAGCTTGCATGCAAGTCATCCACTCACATTGTGCCTGAAAATAACTAGTTAGATAAAAATGACAAATGGCATTTCCACCAGATTCATTTTGATGCGGAAGTCCAACAGTAAATCTAAATACTTAATTTATAATTCTAATTTTACAGTGGCCATCAGTCCATTTTTTCCTACAGTAGGTATCATAAAAAAACAAAAGGTGATGGAACAAAGGGTTGGACAAATATTCCCTTGTGCATTGACTGTAGCTCTATGTAATTGGTCTCAGCATTTGGCACATTGGTACCACGGTTATGCACCATGTTCTCTGGTTGAACTTTTATCCCAACAAAAATAATCAGTTATTATGTAATAGTCATATTTCATATTCATTCATGTCTTGAGAAAGGTTTACAAAAATAATAGTGCACGGAAAAGTGCAGCTTTTAAAGCTGATAATTGCTCTTGAGAATGGTACTTGAACTACAACGATTCAGCAATTTCATTCAGATTGCTGCTGAAAATGAGAGGAGGGCTTTTGTTACCACTTTAGCTCTACAAATTACCCATCACAAGCCTTGACTGACGGCTTGTGTATGATGTCATAATTATTCCCTTGAATTTACCAAAAATAGGATCGATGTCAAGAGAAGAAAAGATGACCTCTGCAAAACTGCATGATTTAATAACATATGCCTGATCTCACAACATTTGTAACATGCTTTTTTAATACTGTTCTATGTTTTGATATTATCATTCAATTTGATATGCAACAATTGATAACATTCTTTTATAACGATGTGCAGTTCACCTCAAGAATACTGAAATAAATACTGAGCATTCAACATTGTTAAAGCTGTTTTACAAGTAATCCAGCAGTGGCAAATGTAACTCCCACCCTTAAACCACCTTTTTCCCTTTAAGTGACGTCAATAAAGGGAGTTAATGGGGTTATTAAGGATAAATCATAAATAGAAAGGGGGAAGAATGTGTACTTAGAGATGCTCCATAGAGAAAAAAAAGAATATACTGTGAGAGAGAGAGAGAGAGAGAGAGAGAGAGAGAGAGAAATAGCGGGAGACTGAGCAAGGTATGATGATGGAAATTACAGATGCATGAAAAGAAGTTGTTGTATTTCCTGGTAATGTCCTACAATAAAAACCCATTTTCCCAGAGATTACAAACCTCGTGCAAGGGTCTACAGTCAGTTTCCATTCTATAATATCTCCTTTCCATGTGATTTCATGAAAAACCTCATGTTTATTTTGTAGACATTGCTACTATACCTTCCTTTAAAAGTTATACAATGCAATAAAAAGGCAGCTAGATGCTTTAGGTCATTTGTTTAATGTAAAATACAGAAGATAATGCCCTTGCTCCTTCTCCTGCTCTGCTTGCTGCCGCGTGCTTTTCTGGAAGAATTGTCCAATAAGGGACTAAGAAAAATTGTTACGTAACAGTTTTATATGTTCGAAAAAAACTTTCTGAAACCTGTACGATCGCTGGGGGAGTGTATCGAGAACAGAAATACTACGTAATACGCCCAACTCGTTTTTTGACAAGTTGACCATGTTAAGCATGAGAAGACAACATGTTTAACATTGTGAAGAAGTCAGAATGCATGAAACACCGATGCAGGGCCGCTTTAATAAATAAAACGTATTTGTATAATCTCTTTCACGTTCATTTTAACACACTTTATAGTTCACAGGGACATCAAAAGCACAAATCCCTGTAATAAATGTCACAAGCAGCTGTTTGGTCATTGTTTATCAGTAAGGAATATTTAGTTTCTTTGCCCTTAAATCATAAGCACTTTATACGAGGGCTGTCCGTCACTTCTGTGCAAGACTTTAAGTGCATCTAAACGAAGAGAAACTGTATTGTGTTGCTCCAGCGTAAACTGCATTTCTAACAAAGAACTGCACATATGCCGATGTCATAGCGTACAGCAGTAAATACATACACCTTACTCTCTTCTTCTGAAGTTCAATCCGCACTGCGAGGCCGTGGATTGAAGAGCGCGATATGACTGCCGCTGTTGTCATGTGTAGTGAGCGTAGCGGGAGAGAGACCCCAGCAAAGGGGTCTCAATGGTCAGGCCTCGGGGGCCCCTCAAAAGCTGGGCCCCAGGCAATTGCCTGCCTTGTCTGCCCCATTCCTACGCCTCTGTTTGCAGCTGTGATTTTAGGGTTTGGGGTGAGGTAAGGTGTTGGCTAGCCACCTCCTAAAAAATGTACGACTTCTTTTGATATCAGATTATAAATCTATAATTGTACATACACACATGGTCTGTGTATTAAAAGTCGTGCTGAGTGACACGAAAAAGGGGGAAATTCATGTCCATGAACACGAATCCATAGATTTCAAATTTCGTGCCCATGCCACAAACTGCCTCGAGACATGGTTGGCTCAATTGACATGTATTATTATCTCACAGTGTTTGCACTTTATTTCTGTCCTGAAACAAGCAAGACCAGCAAAACAGGCGTGATGCAGTCCGAGCCTCTAAATTTAAACATCAATGCAATCTCCTGATAGATGTTGTTACTGAATGCTACTTCCTGCTGGCAAGCTTGTCATGCGTTAGGTGTAAACAATTCTTTTGTTTTATTTAAATCTTTAAATAACTTAATTGTCTACCAGCTAAAAACAACCATACAAGCCTGTGAAAATGGATAAGAGATCAAGCTATAATGTATACAAGAGCAGAGCAAATATGATTAATAGGTGATGACATCCAAATCAAACAGTTTAACCATCTATAAATATTCAGCCATTGTTTACTCACTCTTGTGCCAAAACTGTATATATTTTTGTGTAGCTGAACACAAAGTAAAGCAATAAGCCATAAACATGGTTTTAAAATGGGAAAGCAAAAACGTTATTATGAACAAACCCAAAGAAGAGTGCCTAAACATCCGTAGGCAAAAAAATCACATATTCATTATATCGGCAAGCCAGCAGTGGTTACAAGTGGTCTAAAAATGAACATAAACTCATATCTAATCTTAACAATTTACTTGGTAAAAGAACTATAACGTCATCTAATTAACATTTTTATTGAAAGCAGTTTTCTGTCTTCAACAGCATCACATTAAACCACAAAACCTATTAAAATTGCAGATAATGATGTGTTTCATTTTATTGCAATTGGTATAAAACATCTGACAAAAGCAACCATGGAAGCATGATCATCGATCCAACAAATGCTGAAACAGCCTTGTGACATCCTTGATGTAGAATCAGAGCCAGAGGCATCTTGGCAAAAATACAGATCTCTTGATGACACATCCCTGACTTCAACATCCTTAATATAAATAAATAATTTCACGATTTCATTGGAAATTACTTTACGATGGTTCAAGGACTAAATCATTTAGTTACAAAATGCCCACATGCCCCATTTGACTTCTTTATTTTGTATGTTTTTATAAATATTTAAATAATACAATGTTAACAAACACTTCTCATCTCACCCAGTCGATGTCTGGTCTCTTAAATGAACGGACTCTAAAAGTATACTCAACGCGAGTCCGAACCTGCAGTTTTACGAGCGATTGCCAAGTTGTCACGTCTGCCACGCACCCCAAGTGTTCTCGTCACTCCACGGCTCTACCCGGATGCTCTGCCCATCATCCACGATCTCCTGCCATAGACAGACATTCATAGTAACAGTTTCATACCATTCATATACTATTAATCAACCATTCTCTTCTTAATATTCAATTGATTAATCTCTGCTGACAAGTCTGCCTCCATTGCAGTATGCAACATGCACTTTTTACAATCCAGTAACCAATGGGCAAATCCAGATCTACATTTATTTCTTTAATAAGGCGCCTCACTCGGAAATTCGGCATATGGAGACACAACTTTTTTTCATCAATCTAAAAACACTTGAAATACTTGAATTAATTATTTGGTTTAGATACATAATACTATTAAAAGCCATAATTATTTACTGTGTGAGAAATTGTTCTCTGTTTACTGTCAAGACATGTACATTTAATAAATGCAGTCACCAGACTGGCACTGGCAAATACAGAAGAGCTCAAAGAATATCAATGGCATTCCCCCTTCAACCGGCACATTTTTCAAATGTATGACCTGCTAGACCTGAAACGGTCTATAGAAGTGCTGTTTTTGTGAAGTGACTAGGGGCAGTTGAGGTCACACAGGCTGAGTGAGCAGAGCCCGCTGTTAAAGTCTAAAAACATCATCACTTCAGCTCCTCTGGACATCTAACCTGAAGCACTTATGGGCCTGGAACTATTCATTGGGAGCACTGGAAAATAGCATTCAATAACAAAGGAAAATCACAATGTGTATTGCCACGCAGGGAAAGATTTTGTCCCGAGCCCGGTGATTGCAGTGACTTGATGCTATGCATAGGCTGCAAATCTCACTGATCTGTAGGGCAAGATGTTTGATAGAGGAAGAATAATGTTCTGGGACTTTGGGTTTCAATAGTTGAGTCCCTTAGTTCAACTGAAATGCTATCTTATCACTACACTGCCCCAGGAGAAGGCTTTTTCTTGTTTTAACATGACAATGCCTTAATGCTCAAATTGCTTTCGAGATGGGTGAGGAAGAACTTCACACGCCTGCACGGAACCCAATTAAAACGAGTTGGAATGCAGACGGGGAGCTTGTCTTAGTCAAATGATCTCATATTTACCACCATTATAACATTATAAACAAGTGATTCCTCTTGCTGCTGTTTTACATGTTTTTATACCTTTTCAACACAAATGTTAAAAAAACTGTCTAGCAAGGATTGTATGTCTAAGATGTTGACAAACCTAAAGCTGCAGAATAATGCAGTCTTTCGCATGACAGAAAACCCTCTGGAGATGTTACTTCACACATTTATTTTGGTTTCATGCCTTGCTTAATAACCACTGCCTAGTAAACACTATCCTGGGATATATGTCACTGTTTCTAAGAGATGTTAGACAACAAAATGCTGCACTAAAGTACAGCAAATATGTCACTCACAGTTCATTTTGCTATTGATTGTGTTGATAATGTTGCTTGTTAGAGAAGGTAACACCACATTTATGTTTGATCTTCCTACAGATTGCTTTCTTTCCTGCTTGTTAGCCCAGGGAGCAGAGCACTTGAGGAGTTCAAAAGGCCACATTGTTTTTAACCCCTCTGACACACAAGCATGTTTCCTAAAAGGTGTGTTTATACAGGTGAGGTGCATCGAATAGGCAACTATTCTCTTCGAGAAATCTACTACACTGCTGGACTTAAGACACGTGCAGTGGAACTCCCCCGTGTTCGAGCAAACTTCCCCTGGGCATTCAGGCAGCGAGCCAGAGAGCATCTAAAAGAGCTAATTGGGCATGTCCGCAGCTGTGTTCTTGGGCTTGATAGACTCATCCCGACCCTGACGGAGGTGTTACGGTGACGGTGATTTGGGGGTTCCAATGGATCACGCTCCGTCAGCTTCGTGGATGATTCTGGTTCTTGGGGTCGGAGCGTGGTGTAAAGTGCATGCGGCGCATTCCTGTCTGACGGGCTCAGGAGCTGTTACTTCCCTGGACGGTGGGGCGGCTAAGGGATATGTCAACGTCCCCCAGGTGGTACAGGTGCGGTGCACCGCAGACATCTGCCACTTGGAGGGGACGACCAAGGCTCCCTTCCAAGGCTTGTAAGCTCTCTTCGACACTCGTGTCGAAAGCTTACAGTGCTGCGGGTCAGGCTGCTTCCGCCCTCCACGCTTTGGCGGTCCTTCAGGTTTTTCAGGCCAAGGCTTTGAAAGACTTGGATGATGGGAAGATTGAGCCCGCTCGCATGCGAGCTGCGCACTGCCACTGACCTTGCGCCGCGAGCGACGAAGGCCACGGCGATTGCCCTGGGTCGGACGATGTCCACGTTAGTGGTCCAGGAAAGACATTTGTGATAGTCGTGCTTCAGCACTTAGACTGTCTGGGCCCTCGTGTCAGCCGGGAACCGAGCAGGCTTTCCCCAGCGCAGAGCGTTTCATATCTCGGTATGGAACTTGACTATGTCCCTCTGGCAGCGCGTCTCACCAACGAGTGCGCACAGTCGGTACTGGGCTGTCTGAAACTTTCAGACAGACACCAGCGGTCCACCTGAACCTTTTTCAGAGACTCCTCGGGCATATGGCGTCCTGGGCAGGGATATCCCGCTCGGGTTGATGCACATGCGACCGCATCAGCACAGGGCTTCAGAGTCGCGTACCTTGGAGGGTGAACCTGTTTGCCTCCCGGACTCCACCCATTGTCGTTTTGGTACTCACTGTACGAGGGTTCCCTCGTCACGGATACCTTAGCCTACAGCTGGCTGCGGCACAAGCAAAAGTACGCCTTCCTCCCAGTGAGTTCAAATACTTGATTCAGCCTTTCTCTACAAGATAAGGGGCATCAAACATGACTGGACCTGCTCCACCACTGCTTCGACTCTGGATCACTTGAGCTGCTTAAAAATGTGTCATATGGATGTGCAGGAATGCTACACAGCCCTGTGCCACAGATGCAACAGATCTGACCATTGCATTGTGCCAAATATTTCAACCCACATGACTTCTGTCCACCTCCTTCCTGCCAAACATCCAACAAGATATTTGGGTCATTGGACATCATATATATACAGTATTACAAAATCCTTGCTGTTCATTCATGAAAAGATATGTAAATGTAAAAAACATCAGATAGATTCCCACTTTTTATTTATAGTACCAGTTTTCATAACACGAGGTATTATGAACTTCAAATCTTCCCAAATGAAATTTAACAATATGTATATAAACATGTATAAATAAATACTATGTGTAAAACAACAAATTGTGTCTCAAAGCAATGATTGCAGTTTTACCGAAATTTATAGAAAAAGTTGCTTATGTTGCTTGACCTACATTTTAAAAGAACAACAATTGTTTGGGCATGTATTGGGTAGGATGAACAACTACAACTACTACTCTATATTCACTGTAAAAAATACTACTTCAAATTGTTCTCCCAACAAAGGTATTAAAGTAAATTAATTCGACTGTACTTAGATATCTAAGTGAGTGTCCAAAGCCCGTCACGAAGTTTGACCAACTTGCCAAACTGTGTAATCTCAAAAAACAATTCTAGTTCCCAGCATGCATTGCAGAAATTTCAATTTGCTGGTTAAAATGATTGCTATTTTAGTGTTTGCTGGCTATATTTTTTGTTTTTGATGTCCATGTAAGTTACCTTTTGTATTTAGAGTTCCTTTTTTAACTATATGATGTTTAATGATGTTTGATTATTGATACCATGATTGAGGCTCATGTGCTCATTGTTGAGGTCTGAAGTAAATGTAGCAGGGAATCCACTCTTAAGAAAGTTTAAAACACAATCAGCCTTATCAGTTACCTAAGTAGAGTGTGTATATAACAACAGAACAATTATATATTAATGTTATATGAAACATAATCTTTTGAGTTGGGTCAATTAGCCATAGTTGAGTAAGCTCAGAAATGTAATTGTTGCATATTTATTGTAAATTGGTTCAACTATTTTTTTTCAATTGAAAGTCATGTGACATTACTCAGTTAATTGTGTTAGGTGAAATACTTGGTCAAAAGTTGAGTAAACTCAAAAAAGCTGTGCAGCGCGTTGCCTTGAAATTTTAAGTTAAGTCATTTTTTACAGTGTTCAATACACTGTATTTATTGAACTAGTAATCTGATCTACGATCTGCTTACAGGGTTTGATAAAGTATATAATTTAAGCTATATATGGTATAAGAAAGATGCAACCTCAATATTTTATATTGTTGTAAAAATAAAAAGATTTACTGTAACATGACCATTGCCTTTTTATTCTATCCCATAGTTTAAAGAAATGAATGATTGAGTTTTTCCTTTGAACATGAAAAATTAATTGGCTTATCTCTTGAGGCAATAACCTGCTGTACCCCATAGAAATGTGAAGAAAAGTTATATTAATTTCAATTCATGTTCCATGTTATTGCTTCAAGGGTAAGTTACTTTTATAGGATCTCTAAAATTAACTATCACTGACCTCTGTGAATCAGGGCGAGCTAAACCTTACAGAAAATGTTAATGAGAGAACAAAGTGTACAATAGTTCTAATTTACAAACTTTCTTCAGGTTTCTTCTCAATATGAAATTCCACCAGAAGATAGAAGTTTTAAAACCTGTCACTCAAATTCCCAGCTGCTTGCAATTGCTATAAGCAAGTTTCCTGTGGGGATATTGGCTACCTGTGCCGAAGGTTTAATAAGTTCTGCACTTCTTCCTGGTGACAGGATGTCTATACCCGAGTCTATTTGGGGAGGGCTGTTTGTTTATATATGCTGATGGGACTGGAGGGCTGCGTTTGTTACAGTGCTGATGTTCCAGACAGCTTGGTTCCCTGTAGCTGTAAAATGGGTTCAACTTGGGCTGAAGCTCTGATGTGTCACCTTCTGATGCTGAATTGATCCTGACTTCTTCTAAGGCACTCTCTCCCGATGCGAGGTTTGGGTGTGTAAGATAGACCTTGAGGTCACTATGGAATTCCCGTGCAGCGTCAATGTTGACACCTCTTTGATACAAAGCCCAGCTAAATTAAGTTACTGTTATGGTAGCGCTTTGGAGATATATTTTAATCGGTAAAATGTGCTGTGCTCATTGCATAATCAAAGGTGGTTATTATTCCGGGTGAAAATGTGAGAGACCTTTCTGGTGCTTTATCACAATGCAATTACAAGTAGCCTATATATATTATAATTGAATGAATTATGGGTTTAATGATTAATTAATGGACTATAATCCTCACAAATAGAAGTAAATAAGGTCACAGAAATCAAAATAAAATAAAATAATAAAGTAATTGATCCTATTATGATCAAACTTTTTGGTACAAGTAAGCCTATAAAATGCCAAATAATACGATAAAAAACTAAAGTACAAATAGCCTGCCTTGTCGGCAGAGACTATTTGCACTATAGTTCCGCTATAGAAAGCATGGATTCAGACGGTATCCCTTTCTGTTGTTCACAAAAAGATAAATGTTTGGATCTTCAGCTGAACCTGCAGCAAAGAGTCGTTCCCTTGGAAGTTGCAGAATTTTGGATGTGCATCTGTTGTGGGGTAAAGTCTGTAGCTTAGCACCGGAGCCCGGGGTTCTAATCCAACCCTCGATGAAAACTCTCTTTTTCTGTTACATTACAGATCATAAAGCCATTTGTTTTCAATAAAATTGATGTAAGATTTAAAATTAATTTTTATTCATAAAGTTTAGGGTTAGGTTAGGGGTAGGTGAAGGGCTTTAATATCTCAATAAGTTGCCATCATTTAAATAACTTTTATAAATATAATGATTTGTTATTATTGGTTTAATGCACAAAAATATTGAGGAGCAAAAAGTAATACTATAAGTTATATTATAATAAGTAATAAAGTACTAAGATCTAACTACTATTTCTACTTAATCCAACAGCTACAGTATATTTGGTTAGTCTAAATAGCATTGCTATAATGCTGCTTTTTTTCACTTGTAAACAGAACCTATTGCTTTTTAAACTTATATAGTGTATGTCGGTATTTTCAATTTGCAAATAGCCGCTGCCTAAATATATTTCATTATACTGAGTGTATATACTGGATATTTCGAGACAGGCCTACTATATAATATAAACCACAAATCATGCAAATTCAATGCAATGGCAACAAGTAGCCTATGGTAACACACACATGTACACAGAAGAGAAATAGTCAAACGCTAGTCCTTCTGATTTCAAATGGGAAAACCCAACAAAGATCACACCACCAGAACTGACCGACGTGATAATAGCCTAAGTTCAGAGTGTCACGCGCTGCGTGAGCGCGCCTGTGTTGTCAGGTGACGTGCGAGGGAATGAAAGAGGTGGAAAGTCCGTCGCTCGCAGCAGCAGACGCGCGCAGATCTTCATTCTTCAACTGAAATGTGGATGCTGTCGAGGACATACAGATACCGTTAACTTACTTCTCTCCGTTTTTTCTTTTTTTAACATTTTTTCTCTGAACTGGGAAAGTAGACTACACTATTCCGTTTTGCTCTTTGGTGTTTTTGAGTGAAAATACTGAATAACTCGCAGTTTTCTCCGTGATTTCTCATCACTGTCACCTTGCGAACAGGTGTCTTTCTGGATGACAAACTACAATTGTGTTTGAAGACTTTGAGAAGAGCCGCATGAACGATCGGACAACGGGTGGTGTTAACTAAACAAGGTTTTTCTATTCATAGTCGTTGATATTTTAATTATAATACTTACTTCAAGGTAGTTTAATTTTTTAAGCTAACAATGTGATCTCTCTTGAATAAAGATATCAGGTAAATCGGATTATATATATGTTTAAAATTAAGAAATTATACAGAGCGTTAATAAACACATCGTTTTGACTTTTAATATAAAAAAATTAAAATTGTTGTCATGCAAAGACTTCGTGATCAGTTTTAAGTCTGTATTGTATGGTAAGACCCTTTTTTCCTATAAATGTCCACCATTAAATTAAAAGGGGCTTTCCAAGTATCGTCCACGTCACCTTTTATAAATCATCCTAAATCACCCATGAAGCGGGAGTTCAGCGAATGAGGCAAACAAGCTATCAGTGATGAATGACAGCTCTCAGACATCTAAAATCATGTTTCCCCAAGTGACTGCGGATGCTCTGAACGGCAGCTGCGACTACTTGCCCGCTTGCAACAATGGAACAGGTGAAGCGGCGTTGCAGCTGCCCACCTTCTCCGTGGCCGCAAAAGTGAGGGTTATAATCACCTTTACACTTTGCGCCATATCTGCAGTGTGCAACCTCGCCGTGCTGTGGGCAGCCAGCACCAACAACAAGCGCAGATCCCACGTACGAATCTTAATTATGAACCTCACAGTGGCCGACCTTCTGGTGACTTTTATAGTGATGCCCGTGGATGCTGCTTGGAACATTACGGTCCAGTGGCTGGCTGGAGACCTGGCTTGCAGATTATTAATGTTCCTGAAGCTCGTGGCAATGTACTCATGTGCGTTTGTGACTGTTGTCATAAGCCTGGACAGACAATCAGCCATTCTCAACCCTCTGGCCATCAATAAGGCTAAGAAGAAGAATAACATCATGCTGAGCGTGGCCTGGGTGATGAGTGTGGTCCTCTCTGTCCCCCAGGTGAGCAGCAGCTTGACTGATTTTTTGTGTTTTTCTTTGTGTGTTTCTCCCTGTATGGCATTAGTCGTATTCACAGACACCAAATAGTCTGGAGTAATGCCTGAATCATATAGAGAGATCAAAATGAAAAAAACTGAAGGTTTATATTTCTTGCATAATCTTATTTTAAACCACACATATTCTATCACTCAAAATGGAAAACGAAAACATTTTTCTTAATTTACCTGAAGCCTGATGTACCATTAAATACAGCATATGCCATTGTGATTGCGTTCTGTGATTTAAACAAAATCATCATCATTTTCAAGCAAATTATTCATAGACTGTCGGAAGAATGAATACAGGTGAAACAATATAACAATTTATTTTTTCCTCTGATGGGTGAAGTGTGATACAATTCAAAGGCAAACTTTTCAGTATGTTTTGAATTTGGAGGCTTTGCAATGAAATGTAGGGGAAAAAAGGAATATATCATTACAAAAGTAAAAAAAATCACTTGAAATTTCAATATACATAATTTGCAAAGTAGCACATCAAATTAGCTGTAAAGTAAAAATGTGATTTTGTTGAAGTCTTATACACCACACACAGCATATGACAATGTTTCAAATCAATAGCTAATTTTGTATCCGCTCGAGTCCTGCTGCAAAATTAGAACAGAAGTAAAGTGTTGTCAAATTCATGGATGTAAGATTATTAGTTTGGTATGACAGCCCACCCACTCATCAGCCCTTTTATTTAACCTCACATTAAACATAATGAATAAAGCATGATGGGCCACATTACTCAACATTACCAACACTAAAAACATTTTAGTGACAATCACAGTTTTAGCAATTCATGTGTTTTTACATTCGACATTAGTTTTCTCAAATGAGTTTATACATGACCTTCAGATGAAAATACCAAAGAAAACAATCTGACGCTTCACAGCCTTCAATATCAGTAGCTGAGGCGATGAAGATTAAAACTGTAGACTGTTCTGTAGACTAATGTGTCTGAAAAATAGAATTACTAGACTCACTGTTATGAGGTGATGGGGTGTGCACATCTCAGTCTGAGGTGAGCTGAGGTAATAAATGCCAAGAGTTCTTTACTGTTCCTCCTAATATTCAAATGATGAAGTAGAGCATTTCAAATTAGTGCACTTCCACATTTGCAGACGGCTGATGAATCTATGTACAAATGTACAGGTCAGGCATCATAATTCTTAATGAAATATGCTCCAAATCACTGATTCTAGGAGTAGAAGCTCTATCCATGAACATTTGGCTGAAGGGATATATGTCACATCTAATTTGCACAGTTGACACAGTATTCACTTTATTAGCTGGCTCTAGGCATGAATAATATCTAGCATTTAACAGTCAGGTCGTCATTTATTCACTCTCATGTCATTACTGTATATGACTCTTTCCTCTGTATAACACGAAAGAAGATATCTTGAGAAATGTGGTTTTGTGTCATACAGTGGAAATCAATGAGGGCCAATGTTGTTACCAACGTTCTTCAAAATATTTTTTTTATAAGTTTTGAAATGATAATTAAATGGTGTTTCATAGATGAAAAAACATGTGCCTGCTCACCTGCTGAATTCCCCGACAGATGTTCCTGTTTCACAACGTGACCATCACAGTGCCTGCCAACTTCACTCAGTGCACCACCCGCGGGAGTTTCCTCAAGCACTGGCAGGAGACCCTCTACAACATGTTTACCTTTACTTGCCTTTTCCTGATACCGCTGGCCATCATGATCTTCTGCTACACAAGGATCTTGGTGGAGATCTCTAGAAGAATGACCAAAGGAAACAGTAGGCACAGTTACTTCTTACAAAATCAACTTGTGTTCATATCTGTAATGCAAGCGTCTAAATAATATTTACCTTTGCAGTATCTTCAAAGGAAGTCCATTTAAGGCGTTCCAACAGCAACATCCCAAAGGCACGAATGAGGACTTTGAAGATGAGCATAGTCATTGTAACATCCTTCATTGTTTGTTGGACCCCCTACTATCTGCTGGGCCTTTGGTACTGGTTTCTTCCTGATGATTTGGAGGAGACCGTTTCTCACTCGCTGACTCACATGCTGTTCATTTTCGGTCTTTTTAACGCCATTCTGGATCCTATCACTTACGGCCTGTTTACCATCCATTTCCGCAAAGGGCTGAAATGCTACTGTCGTAACGTGGCCGTGCTCACCGGGTCGGAGAATAACTCCATCGTGACCGGCTCATTAAAGTGCTCCCCATCCCCATTTCGTATGAAAAAAGTTACGCAGACAACTGACCCGGAGGAGAATTTGGTAGGTGGAGGAGACAAGAAGCCACCAGATGGTAAACTGAAGGAATAGTGGCAACTTAACCATCTCATCCCTGAATGTGAGGTTTGATCACTGAGATATTGATATGACAAGGCAGGTCTTGTTCTGGCTGTCTGGGTGCTCACAAGAATAATGAGCCAACGACTCGTACATCAGCAACTGCCTGTTCTTCTCAACAACATGTGACAGATTGAAATTAAACCTATCCGAGTGCATCACATCTCTTTGTTCATTACCTGATGAGCTGACTAAATGACTTCCAGCTACATTTAATCCCTATCAACTTTCATGATCATCAATATGATTCAGGTGATTAATTATTTGCGCTGTACTAAATATTCCAATCACATTTTATTTTTTCATGCAGATTAATCAGGCTGTCTCTATTAGTTGCTTTTGTTGCAAATGTCATTCACATCAAGGTGTTTTTATCTAATACAAATCCAAGTAGCTCAGCTTCTCCAACCTGCTTCTACAACGGGCATAGCTCTTGTATTGATTGTCTGTAAGGAAATGAGTCGTATCCACAAACAAGACGGGTGGATTTAGCTTTTGAGATATTACAAATGCAAATGAAATAAAGTACCTATTAGATGATCCTCAGGTGTTATTTGAAAACATTCAGTCGCATCGTAGCAGACATCCTCATCCAGCCTCTTAAGATCGCTTTGTTTGATGTGCAGAGTTTTTATTTGATGCTGAAATACTAACCAGCCACAAGAGATCTTGCAACTGTTATTTTCGGGGTCAATGTGTGCTCTGATGTCCTTGTAATTCCCATTTAGACTTATCAGCGTGGAGCACTATTTAGTTTAGCTGTATAAAATATACTTCATCGATGCAAAAGCGAATTTTGAATATGTGTTATATACATCCTTTTTCTCAGGGACGGTGCTTCTTTTGTCACAGGGTATTGAAGTCCAACTGGAGACTGAAAACTGTAAAGCTTCCTTTTGATTTCAGTGGCAGATAATGTTGTCGTGTCTTGACGTGAAGTTAGCTGTGTTCTTGAAAGTGCTCATCATTATTGTATATGTGAAAGGATATTTGTGAGAGAGACATCTAGTTGTGTTTTTTAGGGTGTACTTAAGCCTTAATGACCCAGATTTTCATCCTTCGTGAATGTGACAGCTCTGCAGCAAAATCTACTGAGGATGAAAACGCAAAGGGGAGTGTGTCATTCTGTCGATCTGTCAGGCATAGTGAAGAATCGTGTATGTATATACATCCATCCATTGCATACATGGTGATTGCTAAGTAAAGTGTGCAATTTCCTTTTTTGAGATCGACTCTGCACAAATGGAACATCGCATTTGGGCAGAAACTCTCGGTGTTTATATTGGGCAAAATATTTAGATAATAATTGTACCCATAATATATGTTAAAAAGATTAATGGATTAAATACACAATTGCATCATTCTGTAAAATGTATATGTATTATATAACTTATGTGAAATATAGTTATTAAAGGTTCAAATTAAATTTATTTAAATGCATGAAACCGACAATGAGATTATGTGAAAAAAATAAGATGCTCTGTTCTCTTGTTCTGCATGACTTTTGGTGATATTTTAATAACTGTTATTTATGTACATCTGTTTTGGTAATGTATTTCAGTAATAAAAACTTTCATTTTTAAGTCGTATTCAGTTAGAAGTTTTTATCATGACTAAAAACAAACAATTGGAAATGTACAACCTATCCGCAGCACTTCAGATGACATTCTCTTTCACCTTCAGCCATGAACTCTGACAATTGTTTTAGCCACCAATCTAATAAAAGATGGACAGTACTTTTCCCCAAGTTTCAGAGTCTCTAAGAAATGAGTCCACTATGACATGCTTTCAGAACTGTCTATACAATCACAATACGTGTTAACGTAATTATAAACCTGTTTCAAGTCTTTTATAGTTTTATATCAAAACACAAGAGAAAAGTCCATCCAGCTGTGATGTAGATAAATTGTGCTCTATAATTGTCACTGAGGTTCTTCACATCATCAGATACAGATACAGCACTTGTCAGAGAGCTAAATCGCTTCTATCATCTGATGACATGGCTGTCACAAGATCTTTGTTTGACATTGCCTGAAATCATATTAACCTGTCAGGTTCCATGAATCAAATATTCATACAGTATTCATGCAGTTTAATATCTTACAGTATATCAGAAAAGTGGTACAAAAGCTGTCAAATTTAGGTACAGATCAACACAATCTTACAGAAGCAATTGAATTCCATGTAAGCGGACCCAAGGTGTACTATGTAGACATAAATAGCTCATTCTAAGGTAATAAAAACATAACGCTTCATTATGTAAGAACTTTATACACCTCTGAAGACATAGAAATGTATATTATATTGCATTTCTGTCAATAGATCCTCCAAAAAATTACACATTGGACCTTTAAACAGCACATGTTTTAGTAAACCCATATTGCTAGTTTGTATGGAGGAAATTTTGTTTTTAATACATTCTTTCTAGCATTCACAATTCATATTATGTACTGTAAGGAAAATAATCCACATTTATACAAACCACACTGAAACTACACAAGCGGTATCAAAAGGCAGAAACATGGTGAGATTTTTGCACAGGCATTATGCATCTGAAAACTGTTACATGCACACCTTCATCGTCTCCGCTGTGTGGACATGCACATAACACGCCTCTGGAGAAGGACCACTTATGCTGCATTCGGTACTGTACATTGAGTCACTAACATGCTAAACTTTGACTGTCTAACTAATCACATACACGGATGGTTAAAATAGAAGTAGAACTGCAACCTACGCCTCATCAAAGACCTATACGGCAGCATCTCATACTTGCCCTTCAGGTGTCTCAGTCTGAACAAAGAAACGTCACCTTCAGCTCAGGCTTGTTAAGACAGAACTCCTCATTATCCCGGGCAGTCTGTTAGTCGACCACAGCATAACTGTACAGCTGGACTTAACAAAGCTAATACGTAAGTTCAGATAGAAACCTAAAATGGTGTATGTCAGCTAACCTCACTTTCCACAGCTCAATGACCACCTGGTCATACTTTTTCTCTTATTTTCTAGAAAATCTGATACATGCTCTCGCCTCAGTCGCTACTGAAACCATTTCAATGCTCTGATGCTCAGAATATTAAAAGTCACACATTTTCACATCAACAATATGTTAATAGTTAATCTGTGTATGTATGTTTTTCTTTAAACATGTCAGCATTTAAAAGTGGGATCTGTCATTTATCGTAACATTTTTACAGAAGATTCCTGTAATTAACCTGCATGTGTGTCATGCTTGCTTGCTAGCCAAGCATTAAAAACACTGCAGGATTGAAAGATGCTTTGTGTTGTACAGAGCGTTATATAGTACAAAACAGATTTGAAGTGAACTGATTTTCTCTTTCAATAAAACGGTGCAAACCAAATATAGCAAAATGTTAAAGTGGCAGTACTGGGCAAAATATCACTTCAGATAATCTCACCACCTCATATACATTTTCAAGGTCAATTAAAAAAAGGACACACATTTAAGGACACACGATTTTCTAAAAACAGACCTTGGAGGGGTCTCAAGTGCAAGATATTTACGACTTCAATCCCTGGATGATGATTGTTGCTAAACTGCATGGCTTATTCTTAACTTGAAGTTTCAAGGAAGACAGTTGTCATGGCTCTTCGTCGTGTTAGGCTCATAACCCAAGGAAAACACGATTGCCTGTGAACCTTTGGAAGACGAAGATTAGTTTTGGAAGTTTGTCCTTTGATGCGATGAGACAAAACTGGAGCTATTTGGGCGCATAGTTGTTGCTTTTCAAAGGTGAGGCCTTCAACCATAAAAACACAGTTTTCGCAGTTAAAAATGGTGGTAGGAGCATAATGCTGCTTCAGGCACAGGGAACCTTGTTTGGGTGCATGGGGTCATGAGGAAAGAAGATTATATTTTGTTAAAGCATAATGTGAAGAAATCTGCTGCCTATAGTTTTAGGTTTCTGTCATTTACACTAAATAAAGGTGTTTGATGCCATAGCAAATACCTTTTTTGTCTATATGGTTCCAAAAAAAACTTTTAACATCCAAGAGCCTTTCTGTTCCACAAAAGGTTCTTTGTGGAGATAAACGGGCTCTTAAGATTAAAAAAGGTAAGAAAGGGATGGTTCTTTAAATAACCTTTAACTGAATGGTTCTTTGTGGAACCAGAAATGGTTCTTTGTGGAACCAGAAATGGTTCTTTGTGGAACCAGAAATGGTTCTTCTATGGCATCACTGTGAAGAACCTTTTAAGCACCTTTATTTTTAAGAGTGTATTATTGACACCAATTAAAAATCCAAAATGTTTTGAAGGACACCAAAATCAAGTCCTGGAGTGAACCCCAGAATTTAATCCCACTGGGAATTTGCCCTGGAGGAATAGGTTAAGATCTTTCAAAAGACATGACATACAGGAGCTAATCAGGAATTGCTAGGAATTGTTTTGAAACAAAAGTTGTATTTAACTATGAACTATACAGTAATAATATTGTCCGTATAACTTTTGTTGTTGATTCTAACAGTAATAGTAACGCAGTTCAATACTTTAATCCAACTTTTGACTGGTGATTTCCTTGGAAAAGCTAACACGGCTAACATGCGGCGCAATGCAATGCGACACGACAAAAGACAATAAAACCCATTAGAACCCATTAAAAAGTTACATATTGTCCACACTGGATACGGCGCAACGTGATACGACAAACCCATTAAGAACAAGGTGCTTGTCATTTCCACCCGTTTGTGTCCGGTGTAGACATGGTGTAAAACTGAAAAAGGTTTTTTTAAGGGGGGCTAAGCCTAGGCACACCTGTACAGTGCATGTTTTAATGACCACTTTATGAACTTTATCATCATTTTTTATTCCCCTGTAGTCAATCATTTATCTCTTACACACATCTGGTCATCAAAATGACAGTCAGTAGCACATAGATCTTTTAGCTATAAACGGTTTGTGTATCGTCCCCACTTTTCTAGTCTTTTCTAGTCTAGTCACAAAATGACTGCACATTGTACATGATAGACAATCGACTGGCTTCATAAGCCAAGATGAGGAGTATAGGTGAACACCTGGTGCAGACACAACAATATCATACTAAAGGCTGTAAAAATACAGATCCCATTGTGGATTTCAGAAGAGACCCCTGACATACGTCCCTCTTGAGATCAATAGATTGATTGTCACAACTATGACTGTAAGTCCTTCATTTACTGGGGAACCGTAATTTACCAGAATGTGAACTCTATAAGAAAGGTTCAACATAAGATGTGGTTGCTGCGACCTCTTGAAAAAATTCAATCTGCTGTAGGATTTGCTGGCTTAGAGTGGCTCATCCAATCAAAGAAGAGATGTTTTTCCGTGGATTTCTTGTCATCTAAAATGGGCGATCCTCAAAATCCGGTCAGGAAATCAAACTTTGCTTTCAAGGGCACAAATCTGGACAAATTCAATACAAAAACAATACTGTAAAAATGTTTTATTGTTTAAGCAGTTCTCTTCCCTGTTTGCCATTCTTTTGTTGCTTATATATGTTACTGTATATGTTCATTGTTACCTGACATTGCTTAATAAACAACACTGAGATGAATGGCAAAAAAAAAGAAGAAGAAGAAAGTATATCCAAGCCCTTCCATTAACATTTTTATTCATTTTATCTACCTTATGTCCACCAAGGTGGCACATTTATCCTGGCTATCACTTTTCTCATCACCTTGGGCTTAAGGGATAAGAAGGTCAACCAATACTGTAGTGTTGTTGCAAGGGCACTTGTATGAAAAAGACGACTCCAGAGGGAAATATTCAATACTGCAAGCCAAAAATGACTCAACAAACAAAACTATCAACGTGATAAAAAGCTACATTAAATTAATTGATAAACTCTTCAATTGTAATTTAAATAGTTTTAAGTGACATAGTTTAAAGAGGTGGCATTGTGTTTTTGTGTCTAGGAGAAAAGTCTTTATTTTGTTGCTTGCTGTGCCACCCCTGACCCCTCACTTCTAACATTTAAGAATGGGTCCTGCCATTTTATTCTCTTTACTTCAGAGGGACCCGTCATGACTCCAGCAACCATACAATATTGTGAGGTTGCCATTAATTTTCAATGTCAAAAGCTTCAAATAAGGGACGGCAACACTTCACACAAGTGTGTCACACAAATGATGTAAAATATTACTATTTTTATTTTATATTTAGGCCTTTCATGTATGAATTTTGATAACCTCAGTCAGGATTTTTTTTTAAGGGCCGAATGAGCCTGTTGAATTTAGCAGATTCATTTAGAGCTAATGACTCACTTTGAATGCAACAAAGGCATGAAGAATGAAAGCTCTCTGACACAATTCAAGTCTCTACAAGTATAAGCACAAGCATGCTTTGGAGAACTATTGCAGTTATATGGAAGATATACAATGGCATCTTAGTATCCCAGTCTGAAAATGAAAAAAAATCTATAATTTGATTAAAGAGCAAAACCTAAGAACGTTGACATTTTTCAGAGAGGACATCATACTCCATACTGCTGATGAGCAGACACTTCAGTCTTCGGTTTCAGAGCTTTAATGTTCAGCAGACAATGCTGTAGGCTAGTGTCCAAATGTGCTGTGCATGAGACAAGAGCCGGGTAATGCTCTTTTCTTCAATTGTGAAAGAGGATTAAAGGGGTTGTAAAAATAGCCCTTTTAAAAACTGACGCAAACAGCAACATAACTATTTACACCATGGATGAGGAACTAAAATAGAAAGATGGGAGATGGCGGGTGCAGTTTCAAAATGCAAATGAGACAATATTCTCAGTTGAAGGGGAAATGGATAATGATAAGCCCAATCAATGAAACCTCTGGTCTCTCATTCATCTAATGCTTAGCATGTATGTGCATTTTAAACGTGCAATGTTTGTAGCCAGTTCCACAATTTGTCTTTTCAAAGGTTTTTCAGTGTGAAAAACATTTTGAATGACGATGCATTCTTTGACTTGAAAAACTTTTGTTTAGACTGCTGTTTACTCCAATACAAACATAGAAGGCATTTTTACATATCATACAGTTTGGTGCGCTAAGATGAGAAACCTTTTTCCCAAATTCTTAAGCGGCATCACATTAGCCTCCGAAGTCCACAAAGCAAAAAGTAATGAGACAGTATAACCTACAGTGGATTAACCATGTCGGAGACGTAAAAAAAATATGGATTTTTTAGAGAAAAAGACGCATTCATGTGGATTAAACTTCCCAACAGTATATAAAATAAACCAACCTTGAAAATATACAAAAGCAAATACACAATGTTCTGCAGCATTAAATACATACATAGCCTAGACGGTTTCATCGGACGCACTCACCTGGCCCGGCGTTAACTTCCGGTCTGTGTTTGTTTATCGGTCTAGCTAGCGGCTAATAACTATTTATATTAGTCTGATTTGCACTGAATTTTTTATATAGTTTCTAGGGACACCCCTAAAAAAAAGTTAATGAAAGCATTTTTATTGATCAAAGGGTTCTCAAATAGAGCCTTAACGAAATCAAGGTGAGCACACCAAAGGGTCATGTGGCTGTCTCTTCGCAACACTTTGGTGTATTGACAAGAAACTTGGAATGCATCACCACTGGAACGACTTGTTCTCCTTACACAAGATTTGTGACAGCGCCACCTTTTTGGTCAAAAGTCACAAGCTATTATATTGTGCTCTTTATGCTTTTACATATCTGCTGTGCAGAAACTAATCTTCAGAAATTTCCACATGTATTTCCATTTGTGCCCTTGTAGGGCTTGACCCCGTTATTGCTGCTCGCAGCTATATTTACGGGTCAAGCCACGAAGTGGCGTAGACACCTATTGCTTCCGTAAGTGTTCTTATTATTCTGCTTCTTCTAGCCCATAGAACCATGCATGGAAAAGTTGTTAAATTTGGCACACACATAGCGGACAGTATGAACTGTTACCATGGCAAATATGGAGTCTCTAATCCAAACTCCATAGCGCCACCAACAGTCCAAACTTCCACATAGGTTTTTGCCAATTACTTTTTTTATGCATCTTTGTGTAGTCCTAGTTTCATATAAAAAATACTATTATCATAACTTATTGATTTTCATTATTTAATCCTAAATGTCAGTTTCTCTCACGTACCCCCTGCAGTACCCCAAAGTACCCCTGGTACGCGTCACTTTCTGTCATGAAAATGTTCCCGCCATTTAGATTTTTTTTTAACTACTTTTTCGAACTCCTCCTAGACGGACACTGTAATAATAAAAATGAAATTTTTGATAGGCCAATCCTTACTCGTATTGCGCGTCTACGAATGTGACGTCGAGGACGCCAAAATAGATTTGATGCTGTATCTTCGCCAAACTTTTGTGTATCGACACAAAACTTGTAGATGTCAACGCATTCATGACCTGATGTAACATACACAGTTTCGGCACAGTGCCACCTACTGGTCCAGAGATATAAAAAATGGCTGTTTTTGCTAATAACGTTTGAACACATTCGTGTAAAATCATAAGAGTGGTCTTGTTTGATTCCTTGAGGCATGTCGAGTCGAACCATACCCAATGTTCCTCATTCGTCCATTGTGGGCATCGCCGTTTTCCTGGTATATAGATATATAACTGAATAAAAGCACAAGTGACAAAACAGCTGACTCACAGCAACACCAGAACAAGACATGTGGAGGTGTTTTCCTCTGATGTCAAGCTCCAGCTGTTAAAAAATGACCTTTAAAGACCTTTGTAATCACAAAGAATTTTGAAAATAAACCTGCAACTCTTTATCAGAACTGTCGTTTGGTACATTACCTCACACTCTCATGTCAGAGGTGTAACACTTGTTGTTTGGGTGAAGTACATTTGAGTCTGTGTCCAGTCAAATACTGCATTATATCCTGCAGCTTCTTTGCTAAATCTGCACTGCAGTGCAATGTGACAGGTTCACAAAAATATGTGTAGCACAAACTAACTTAAATATCAGGCCGTCTATCGTAGTGTTGAAGTCCATCTGAAGGATGCTTAATCGCAGTTATAAACAACGGAATATATAAAGTCTTATAACAGGGCTTAAAAATAACAAGTTTAAGAACCATAAATGACATGACTGATTACTTTTTAAATACAAAACTAGAAAATTCTGATGTGAAACACAACAGTTCATTCAGGACTTTAAATCCAATGTTTCTTGCTATGTCTGTGTCTGTCTGTACATTTACAACCAATGTCACAGCTTTTGTGCAAATTGTATGTGTTGTATAGGCTATCTATAAATAGTAAATGTAGAAAAACAGAAAATAATTTTTAAGTGGTCACTTAATTTTTCCCGCGGCTGTGTAGTATGTGTGGTTGATGACTCTTTAATTTCAGTCACAACATCTCTTCACCTCTTACTCATTGTTCTGACCATGTGCTGTACATCATGGGACCTGTTGTCATTATGCCTAAGGCCTTACTCTTCATATCACTGTTGTCTGGATTCTCCAGCTTTTCATTGACAATGATATAACAAGAAAGACAGTTGAATGATTTTCCAACTTTTTGACATTACAAAGCGCACATAAGCACTTTTAACTATTTAAAATACTTTATACGCAATAGCTTAACTCTTAAACCTGTTTGCTAGCTAGTTTGAACATAAAGTTGTGTTTTTCGATATTCGTTCTTTATTTAGTTTTGTTTGTATATGTGTTTTGCGAAAATTATCCTTTTTGTTTCATTCTGTGAACTACTAACAATATTGTTTTTATTTGCATTAATTCGCAGAAAATAAAAACAGGAGAAACTGGTCAAAATAAAAAAAAATATGCTCTGTATTTTTTCAGACCTCAAATACTGCAAAGTAAACAAGTTCATATTCGCTTTTTAAGCAATTCTACAGTAATTTATATGTTTTCAGAAAAAGTAAAAAAGAAAATGTGTGAAAACCTGAATTTGTATCACAGTTCCCATGTGTCTTGTCATACTGTCAGCGTTTCACATTATTGTTGACTTCTTGTCACTCCTGAACTTTGATTTTGTTGAAATTCAACAGACACTGGACTGGAATGGCAACAATACATCTAGAAATGCTGATTAAATGTAAATTTGGATTGGTCTCTTTAAGTTTTTCTTATCATTTTAATTCTTACACTCCTTTGCAAGCAGATATTTCTCATGAGAAGCAAACTTACATCCATATTACATTCCATATTTTGCGCTTATCATGTCTCAGTCTCTGCTTTGCAACTTAAAATGTCATGAAAGCCATTACTGGGTCTGTGTGATTCATATTCATCAACTGCTAACTAAGACAAATTGGTGAGAGAAAAAAAGAAGCAATTAACAGAGATGAAATTAAGACCTTTGGCAAATATATATTAAGCGGCAAAGTGGTCCAACTACATTCCCTGATCTTTGCGTCACTCCTCTGATGTCATGTAGGTCATTGTAAGGGTTTGTAAAGAAAGTGATTTAAATGAGCAATTTCCAATTATATTCATCCAAGGTGACTAAAAGTTCAATAATGACACAGACAGAAAAGATGAGCAATTAAAGCTCTATTTAGGGCCTGTTAGGGCCTGTAATGTTTTTCTACATTTACATTTAGTCATTAGCAGACGCTTTTATCCAAAGCGACTTACAAAGAGTTTAGGAGCAATAAGCTATATGTCATACAGGAGGAATAATGCAATAGATGCCAATACAAAGTTACTGGTTTCAACAAAAGCTAGACCACTACCTGTTGAGAGAAAGAGAGAGGGTTAGTTTTTTTTTTTTCATTTGTTTGTCAAGTATTCACAGAAGAGATGGGTTTTAAGTAGTTTTTTTAATGTTGTGAGAGATGTGGTTGACCGGACAGAGTTAGGAAGAATGATCCACCAGGAAGGAGTTGTGAATGAGAATGAGCGGGAAAGCAATTTACTGCCCTTATGGGAAGAAGGCAATACAAGACGCCGCTGGTTTGCTGAACGCAGGGATCTTGATGGGGTGTAGGAGTGTAGGAGGGTGTGAAAGTATGCCGGTGCAGATCCAGTGATAGTCCTGTAGGCAAGCATTAGTGACTTGAATCTGATACGTGCTTCAACCGGTAGCCAGTGGAGAGAGATGATCACATGAGCCCTTTTTGGGCTGTTGGAAGACGAGGCGTGCTACTGCATTCTGAACCAGCTGGAGCGGTTTGATAGCATTTGCAGGAAGACCAGCAAGGAGAGCATTGCAGTAGTCCAACCTTGAGTCAAAGTCAAAGTCTGCTTTATTGTCAATTCTGCCACATGTACAGTACATACGTATATTTAGAGGATTGAAACTGCGTTACTCTCAGACTCATGGTGCATACAAATAACACTAACATAGTATAAAAATATATGTATAGAAAAATACAGATTAATACAGATTATACATATATGTCAAATACATCTATTACTATATTAAACGACAAGGAATGTTTGCACATTGGCTTGGCCACTTAATTGTGAAATAAAGAGCCAGATATCTACTAAAACCAATATTACTAATGGTTTTGCCAACCTGTCTATGTTTATATTTGTATATTTAATTCTATCTATCCAAGATCTTCACTGCTAACTTAGTCGGCACACTCAGGACAGCGCAAGAAAACCCCTAATCTAATTCAGTGCTTCTACTGTTGTGAAAATCAGCCATATAAGTGTTAAGATTAAGCTCCTGAATAATCAATTTAACCTTGCAGAATACAATTCATATCGACATGAATGATCAAATTGTCAGTATCAAGGCTAGATGTATAGTTATCACTTACAAAAGTCAATTCCCATGCTATTTTCAATCTTCTTTCCATAGCCTGAAGTCATCTAGCAGAAATTAAAGCAAAGCCTTAGGGTTACACTGAAAACATATCATTCGTCTAGGATTGCGAGATTAATTTAACATTCATTTCATTTTTATTAATTTGGTTATATATCATAAAAGTGCTTTCAATAATAAGTAATTCAGTCTATTAGGAAAGTTCACATCTATAGGGATAAATCACGGATTGCAGATGATTCAAGTACGCACTGAAGATTGCAATCAGACATTGGAGAGACCCTTTTAGAGGCCAACATAAATGAAAAGCAATTGCTCACAAGCTGTACACTTACTGTGACCTCTAATTAGTTATTTTTGTTGGCTCAAGGTTCTTTCAGTGGAACCATACATGCTTGTTTAATATCGTGAAGTAATTTCGCTACTACACCCTAATCTGCTCTAGTGTCACAAAAAAATATTTTTTTAGCACTTGTTGACCATATAGTATTTATCATCCAATATATTAAAGAGCACAACCGTGTCAGAAATCATTGGTTTCCTTCATTTTCGGAACAGTTTTTTACATTACTGTAAAAGCTGGTATACTTTTTCAAAATCAAACAAACAAATAGATAAATATGGTAATAACAATAAATAATAAAACTTAATCATTTAATTTAATATACTTCAATGTATTCAATTAAAATAAATGTCTAAACTGAAATAAAACAATTCACTTATTTTGTGAAAAAATAATATAAGTACCCAATAGAAGATTAAACTAAAATAATATGAGAAATGCATATACGCTATATTATAGATTATTACATGTATAAACAGGGACATTCATTATAAGGAATTCATGAGGCATTTTTTGCCCTCACATTTTCAATTCTGTATTTTTGTAAACTTTTGTTAACCCTTGGTTGATTTTTTTCTGACCCTGAAACACCGCTTCACTTCTCATTGCTTTGGCTTTTATTTAATTCAAAACAAGTCATCATTTGGGAGTCCATCCCTGCATAGCAACACAGAAACAAAAGCTAGCAGTTGTGTAAGATCATATATCTATCTGCAGTATGGCAGAAGAAAGACACGTTCAAACAGATGTAAGATCCATACTTGATAAGTTTCTCTTTCAAGTTATTGTTAAAAGTAAACTCTCTGTATGCAGAGCGGAGTGGAATCAATATTCTCTCAGCTGACCTTTTGCCTTCCCATTTCAAACTGACAGTCCGTCAAGTAGAATATTAATTTAAGAGGTATTCTTTCTCTAGCTGTCTTTGCTGTGCATATATTAATTCTGGCAAATACGTGCTTTTTAGTCTTACAAAAGATAGCCTTAGGCAAACATTTTAAGTGTTTTTTTTAATAATTGCAGAGCCATGTCATGACCCATGGGATTTCTACATCTATATGGAGCGATAATGTATTTCTCTTTAAAACCACATTAGCTCTTCTTGGTTCTGTTCTGCTCTGGCCAAACCTTATCAGGTGGACTTGTGTACACATCCACTTCCAATGTATTATGATTTTGCCAAAAAAAAAATATTTTTGTCATCCAGCTGCAGTCTTAAGAAGCTAATTTGTCATAATAATAATTCAATTGCTTTGATGCAATACATTATTCACAGCTCTATCATAAGAAATGCAGCCAATCTATAATCACAACAAATAATAAATCAAATTTCCATTAAAAAATATATTTTTTTAATTAATTACTGTATCTGTCATGACACAGGGACTGAGGCGGTCAGAGCTGGCAAAAAACACGCAACGATTGACACAAGACGAGAGAACAAGAGGGAATAAATAGAGGGGACCTAAACAGCGGGAAATGAATAACAGGTGAATAATAATAAGGAACCAGGGGAGACTACTAATCGGGACAAGCTACAGGAGTGCAGGTGATGGGGTGATGGAAACCCAGTGAGGAATGCCTGACGGGGAGACACGGGAGCGGGGCGAGTGACATAGACACCGAACACGTGGAGAGCTGTCAAAATGGTTCCCCATGAGTTCGACAAAACAAAACAAACACTCACACAAGACACAAAAGCCGCGACAAGACTGAGATTACGGCAGTATCTTAAAATGAACATTTGTTGTAATGATATTTTGATATTATGCTGTTGTAATGATATTATAGAAAGCTACTGTTCCTGCTGTCTGGGATTCCGCTCTGAAAACATCTGTTATGTATCTAATAACAATGGAGAAAGACAATTGAAGTCCTGACAACACTTATTGGCTGATGGCACCGCAAGAACATGTTCACTACCAAGCACAATATTAACAGGATTCTTGCCAAACTCTCCAAATCAAATGCCATAGACTGTAACAATATATACAATATTTGTGATTTATACAGTATGCACAGAATGTTTTTTTCAGAATACACTTTTGAATAGGAAACTGGCTTTTTGCCTGCATGCGTAATGTTGTAATTACTATAATCAACTGCTAAAACTAACTTGTTGAACCCTGCCCCATGCTTCCAATCCCATTTGACTTCGCTCTGATATCAAACACCCACGTTTCACAATTCAACTCACACCTTGTGGAAATATATGACACATTACAAACACAACATGTGTCGTGATGATGCTATGTCCTAAACATGGGATATCATGTTTGAAAGCCTCATAGAGCAGAAAAGAGCGCTATGTTAATTTCAAGAAAACGCAGCACAGCCTACAAAAAAGTTTCCTTTGTAAATGTGCTCATTATATTTGTTTATGTTATGATGCCTTACAAGACCATTAAACAGTTTTAGAATGAAGGGGAATTATGAAAGAGTGTTCTGTTCAATAAAAGGGTCTTAAGATGTGTCTGAGTGATGTTGCTTGATATTTTAAAAGATCATAAAGGTTCAGTCAATATTAATGGGTCTTGAAAGCTGCTTTAGGGTGCATTGATCAGGGGACAGAAAGCACTGGTCAATGACTAAGGCTGGTCAATGACTTCTAAAGATTTCACAATTGCAGCTTAAACGATGACATCAAACATCCGCTCTCTATGTTCTTCCCTTCATGCATAATGATAATACTTTTGAGTAATTATTCAGTCCTTGTGTTAATAGAAGCTCTGAGTTTGCACAGACTATACTACTGCCCTTTCAAAGGTATAATTGCCTCACAATTGTCTCCTGCTGGTGAATCACTGAAATAACCACATTCGCTTAATAGAATGGCTCATTATTCAAGAAGTTAAACTTAAGGACACAGTACAAAAAATGTTAAGAGCATTTTTAAGGACACTGGAGATAAACACATGAAAAAAGTGTCATAAAATGTCATAAAACTGCAAAAAAAATGAATGCGGCCCTGCAATGGTGTTTTATGCATTCTGACTTCTTATGTCTTCTTATGCTTAACATGGTCAACTTGTAAAAAAAAACTGTTGGGTGTGTTAAGTAGTATTTCTGTGCTTTATACACTCCCCCAGCGATCGTACAGGTTTCGGAAAGTTTTTTTTCGAACATATAAAACTGTTTCGTAACAATTTTTCTTAGTCCCTTATTGGACAATTCTCCTGGAAAAGCACGCGGCCGCAAGGAGAGCAGGAGAAGGAGCATGCTCAGACGTCACTTTCACCTGTAAGCAGGAGAGAGAGAGCATACGTTCGCTAAGTTCAGGTGTTTGTTTGTTCACTGCATTTGGGTGATGAATGTTATATAAACTGCGGATATAACGCTGGATTTGGAGATCGTTTGAAACTGATATATGGAGCCGTCCCAGCGCTAAAAGATGCCGGACATGAACCGCATGCGGTGAGTGAAACTGATGTCTGTGTTTTGTTGGCAATGTGCTTTAGTTCAGCCTACCCCTCCCCCCCACACGCCGTATGATTTCGGAAAACAATCGTAAAGCTGTGTCTATCTTTTATAAATGTGATCAAACTAAATACTCTTCGAAGATACGAAGTATGCAATACTACTCTATAGGTACTCAAGATTAATATGAGATTGGCAGAAACCATGTGTGTTAGGGCCGCTTTTAGTGTTTTATGTAGAAATGGTCTTTAGTTATGACATTGGAAGCTGCCTTAAAAGTCCAAACTGAGAAATCAGAGAAAAGTCCCAGAAAGTCCAAAACTCAAAAAGAGATTCAGTAACTGAAAAATGTGTATTACTCAACCTTGAAAATTAAGATTATATTGCACCTCAAAGGAGAGGTAAGCACAATTTTTTTTCCCAACGGCTGACAATAAATGCCAAAAAGAATACTTACCATGCAGTTGACATAAAATAAAAAAAATGGGGGTCAGATGGATTCAAAGTGTCATGTAAACGACAAAATAATAGGGACAGTAGTCATTTTAAACAAGTTACAGCATACAAAACTTAAAACAGCACAAAATTAAACCTTGTAAAACAACTAAATTAATTTGTGGACATGTATTAGTCTGTTTAATTTTTGATCAATGCTACTTGGCTCTTTCAGTTTCATCACATGTTCTGTTTTGTGCCCTCTCATCTGTGTTGAAAAGTGTTCTCTCTGTGAAGAAAAAGTAGTAAAAATAGTTCTAGTAGTAAGGCAACAAAAATGAACTAGTAGATGCCTAATATTTTAGGCATAACTTTGTCTACAGATGCTCCCTCTGTGCTTAAATTAGTTACCATTGAAATACCTGAGGCAACATTTAGATGAAGCTTTAATCTATCGCAGATCAGCATCAGTTCCCTCAAGCAACAACAGATTTGTGGCCTGCTCGAGGGCTTAATGTTTGAGACAACAGGAAAGAGAACTCAGTGACTTTTCAATTAGGAAAAGCTGGAGCTATAGCGGTTACCTTGGGATTAAACGTGCAAGCAGTACAGTTCCCTAACTACTCCGGTCATGTTGCCTTCAGAGTATTTAAAGGCTCTTTTAATAATTAGTGGACTTTAATTTCTTGATTCACAAACATAAATAGTCTCTTTGCTTAAAAGGATATGTAAGTAATAAACTGCTTTCACATGTGAACAGAACACAAACAACTGCGTAGCCAATAAGCCAACGGCTATCTATTCTTACGTTTTACTTATGTATGTTCGTTTTCTTTTGACGCTGTAGGTTGTCATTGTTTCCTGTAAAGCAAAATATCCTTTATCAAAAAATCTTTGTTCAAGTGTTGCTTTGCATGACAATGCTTAATAATCCGGGAAACAACACCATTTTGAGGATAAATGAGTACAAAAACAAATGCAAATGTGTGCATTTAGAAGACAAACAACCCATCTCTGCATTTCAAAGAAAACAATGCGTAATGAATGAATCTTCTGTACCCGCTGCTTTAAATTCTGTGAATAGTTTGTACTAGAACTGATCCTGAAAACTGCAGGACTGTAGTTCCATTCAAATCACCTCAATATCATTTTATCTAATGCAGTCACTTAGAATGTAATACTTCTCTGTTTTTTTAGAACTTTATAACAATTTAGAATGACAAAAGATGTTTCTGTGCTCCACTTGAAATTGATTTTTTTGTTACGTGTTTCCATTGTGTGTGCTTTAAGAGTAACATTAGGAATAACCTTGAAGCGTATCATCCATTTTTGTAAAAGTGGCATGAATATTCAGAACTTGCACATTCAAAATGGCACGTTCTCTGAATGCATTTTCACAAATTTAACATGACCTCTTGTCTAGTGCTGATCTCACAAGTCTGACTGTTGTGCACTGCCCTCAATGCTTATAAGCAAAGGCTCACTAAAAACACTATTTGTAAAGTATACTTTTAATTACAAGGAATACAAATATAGGGGGCACGGTGGCTTAGTGGTTAGCACGTTCGCCTCACACCTCCAGGGTTGGGGGTTCGATTCCCACTTCCGACTTGTGTGTGTGGAGTTTGCATGTTCTCCCCGTGCCTCGGGGGTTTCCTCCGGGTACTCCGGTTTCCTCCCCTGGTCCAAAGACATGCATGGTAGGTTGATTGGCATCTCTGGAAAAATTGTCCGTAGGGTGTGAGTGCGTGAGTGAATGAGTGAGTGTGTGTGCCCTGCGATGGGTTGGCACTCCATCCAGGGTGTATCCTGCCTTGATGCCCGATGACTCCTGAGATAGGCGCAGGCTCCCCGTGACCCGAGGTAGTTCGGACAAGCGGTAGAAAAAAAAAAAAAAATGGAATACAAATATACACTCTCATGGTATGTGTGCTGAAAGTAGACAACATACACTAAACTAAAGATCTGTGACTCTCAACCAAGAATTTATATGTAACTTTATGGGGTGGAAATAAAGACATGACTCTTCTTGGTTGGCTGGTGCAGGTATATAAAAGATTTAAAACAATTTAATCAGATTGACGTCTTGCCTAAGACCATTACAAGACCATTACATACAAAGCTTTATCCTGCTTTTCATTAAACAGTAGGGCTTCAGAATTTTAACAAATCTTTGCATTGAACAACACCAATTTTATGAGATGACCACAAATCAATAACCATGACTTGACTTTGTGGTTGACCACTCAGAATGCAGCAATAAGCTCCAAGAATAGGCCAATAACTGCTAGCTGTCATAACCAGGAGGAAAAAATTCTAACTCAAACAAAAGTTTGTTTGTTTTAAAACACAAGTTGTATTAGTTTATTTGTGGATGCCTCTTCACATTAAAGGGATACTCCACCCAAAAATGAAAAGTTTGTCTTCATTTAATCGCCCTCAAGTTGTTCCAAACCTTTTTAAAATGTTTTGTTCTGATATAGACAAAGAAAGATATTTGGAAAAATGTTAGAAACTGACATTTCTGGGATGTCATTGACAACCATTAAAAGGGTAGTCAAAGGTGCCCCAGAAGTTTTTGCTTTCTTAAATTCTTCAAAATATCAATATTTTGTGTTCAACAGAACAAAACAAATGATATAATAATTGTTCCTACTATTGTTATCAATGACGTCCCTGAAATGTCAGTTGCTAATAATTTACAAGTAAAGGATTATCGAATTGTAATTTTGGGGTGGAGTATCCCTTTAACAGGAAGCAAAAAATACCAGTTATATTTTATGGTGTGAAAATCTCTCTATTAGAAATACATGCATATGCATCCTATTCACTTGTGTTTTAATCTGCTTTCTGTTATTAATATCTGTCATTTTAAACATTGCAATTCTAGTTCACAGTACAACATAAAGTAAGTATACTTGAGTTCTTCTTGTAGAAGGGTGATGCAACTTTGGTTAAACACTAAATCAGCCTGAGAGAGAGAGAGAGAGAGAGAGAGAGAGAGAGAGCGAGCGAGCAAGGAAGGGATGTAACATTTTTGCTATTTTTTTTTAACTATGAATGAATAAGGATGTATGCACATTTAAATGTACATAAAACATGCTGTTTTAACCTTAACTTTTAAACAAAAGCCTATTTAATGTATGACAGATAGTTATGTATCTACATTTAATTCAGTGAAGTTTGACTGGGCGATATACCTATATTGCCTATAATAATAACAATAGAACTTATAGACATTATATTATTTTGATAATAAATCGAATCATCACTCAGTTGTACAACCCCAAGATTAGGTTGATTTGGGTACGAATGTCCTTTTCGCATTCACATTTATTTAATGCAATAAGCAGTCTTTGGCCTATTATCTGGGCATTTACTTTCACAATACATGCAAATGTATTGCTGGTCTTATTTAAATTTACACAGCGCAATAATAGACAATGTTTGCCAAAATTGTGAACTTCTACAGCAGTCCTACAAATTCAACGGCATCCACCTGTAAATAATTTGTTTTCCAAATGAGATATTTCACCTTTACACTCGAGACTTTTACACTCAGCTCAAGAATAAATAGAAATTAACATCATTATCATTGATATGCAGCATAATATGTACACTAAAGTGTTGATTATAATTCCCTTTTTTAGTACACAGATTTCATCAAAGAAATGCCAGCCTCATTTTAAATCAAATACAACATAAGAAATGCATTCAATCATGAAAGCTATTTTGGCTGAGGAAAACCAGCCTAAAGATGATATAGTAAAATTGTTATCTTTTGCTCCATGATATGTTTTTTGTCTCTTTCGTTTGAACACACAGCTTGAATGCATTTCTGTTTGATGCAACTTGTTCAACAGGTTTCTTCAGAGCGCTTTGGCTAACTTCAATATATAAACATGAAAGGCTCTCTTTCTAAATCATATATCTTTTGAGTTTGGAATAATAACCATACATGTGATAATATCAGTATGAGAATCCATGTAACATTAATGCTATTGACATTAATATATTACAACAGTAACAAATTTGCATTTAGCCATTTAAACCTTTCTTGGTTCCTCATGCACCTTTGCATTAAAAAGGAGCTGATATGTGCCTTCCTAAAATAAACTTAGATTACACCAATAATCATGTTACAGCTTTTAAATGTTGCAGATTTTAATCTCAGCGTATCAGGGAGGATGAGCCATGAGTGCCACTGGTTGAGATTGTTCCCATGGCACTGGTGTCTATTTCGATTATCTGTCAGAAACTAACATTTACCTCCAGAAATGTAATTTGCCGTTGTTAACATGTGTAAGAGCCTCAGAGATAAAAATGTGCATCAGCACAATTAGTGGGTTATGCCATAAATGTGGTGTTTTTTTGTTCAAAATTTCAGAAATGGACTAGTTTACACCCTTGCATCATTGTGCTTGATAAGTACAAAAGCACAAACTGGAACTTTTGTTAATGACCAATCCAGACAACGTGTGAATTTTGTAGATGAGAGCAAAGAGCAAAACAAATCTGCCTTTTTTTGTTACCAAGGACCTTTATAAGCAATAACTAATTGTTAAGACTAGGTTTAAAGGTCCAGTGTATGAAATTTAGAATGGCAACCAATGGCTCACTCCACCCCTCCCTTTCAAAGCACTACGTTGGCTGACACAGTGCTAAGATGTTGTCTTGTTTTCGCTTCTTTGCTGAAGGAGATTTTTTGTATTTACGAAACGCACTCTGTAAGGAGTTTGTCCATTTAGGGCTACTGTAGAAACAACATGGTGAATTCCATGCAAGGGGACCCGCTGTGTATGTTGATAGAAATAGCTCATTCTAAAATAATAAAAGCATAATGCTTCATTATGTAAGGCTTTTATACACCTCTGAACACATAGTTGTTTGTCTATAGATCCTCCAAAAAATTACACACAGCACCTTTAAAGCAACATATGACAACACCACGGTTACCATTATGACAGTAATAAGAGGAGGCTCAGTTCAACTGTAATGAATGTACCACAACACAGCTGTCTGAAAAAGCCATCTCTCATAATAAAACCTTGTATGATTGAGCATTCAGGGCCTTACATCACAAGTTGAATTAGCTACGGTCTCCATACTTGCATAATAGAACATGATGTACTGCACCTGACAACCCTATTTGAATATCAGCACAAGTTTCACAAAACCTCTTCAGTTGGCTGAAAAGGAAAGCACAGAAATAATTTACTTTTATTCGCCTCCAGGCATGTTTAAAATAACCCACGTTTTGATCCATCATTCCAATTGCATTGTGATCTCAGTCTTTCTTTTCTTGGAATTCATACTGTATCATATTTACATAGAATAGATATAGAAAATGTATTTTATAGAGATATACTTTTGCATTAACTGTGTACATCTAATATAAGAGCAATGCATGCATGTCTCTGCTAAAGCTTACTTTCATTATGTCTCCAGACTCAAGAGTAAACATCTCGATCCTCATAAACTCACTTGACTTGTGAAGCGATAAACATCTGTGATAGCGTAAGACACATTAACACCCATCGACCATTACAGCATTGCAGTCGGTAAGTCAATAACCAAGAATAAGTGTTATTTTCTACATAAAGCTAAAATTGAACTGTAAAATGTATTGTATATCAATAGAGAACAATTGAAAGCTTCTTCAAAAATACTGTACTCTTAAATAAACAATCTGTTTTATCTCTTTATCTTACCCTGCTGTCTGAGTTTAGTTATTTTAATATACACCCTTCATTCTCAGCAATAACGTGCATGTATCTGTTGCCAAATCATACCATTATTTCTTTCGAAACCATTTTAAAATGATCATAATAAATACAATTGAAACATTTCTTAACATTTTAAATAAGAATATAATTACTTTTAGCTCAACTTAGAGCATGGCGCTAGAAAGGTAAGGTCGTAGGTTTTCTCATACTGATAAAAATGTACAGCACTTTGGATAAAAGCATTTGTTAATCGCATAAATAGTAAAGTGAAAGCATGTATATTTTGCCACTCTTAAACTCAAATACATTTTTTTATTCTGAAGCCTTGAGGGGGATGCATTTATGTTTGCTATGTGTTTGGCTGGTGAGTGTGAAAAGATTTTTGTCAGGTTGATGTTAAGACTGACATTAGACTGACCCGCACTGGTCAATTTATGCTGAATTGGACTGCTCACTACCTCATCCAGCATTGGTCTGCCCCTCTTCAACTACCTCTTCTGACAGGTTAAACAAAGCCTGCTCTCTTTGTCACTTTAAACAGACTAATAAGCTCTTTGCACTACCTTACATCTGCACTGTTGTATTTTTCACTGGTTTGCACTCTATCTGCCATTACATATATATAATAATCTGTATTTTTTTATATATATATAGTTTTTATTCTGTGTAGTGTTATGTGTATGCACCATGAGTCTGAGAGTAATGCAATTTCAATCCTCTATATCAGTGGTTCTCAAATGGGTACTGCAGGCGTACTGCAGGGGGGTGCGTGAGAGAAACTGACATTTAGGATTAAATAATGAAAATCAATAAATTATGATAATAGTATTTTTATATGAAATTAGGACTACGCAAAGATGCATAAAAAAAATTAATTAATACATTTAGATATAATAACTGTTTGACTCTCATTTCACTGAACTTTAAGGTACAATTTGTTGTCTGGTCAAGGGGTACTTGGCTTGAAAAAATCGTAAAAAGGGGTACTTAAGCCAAAAAAGTTTGAGAAACACTGCTCTATATGTATGTACTGTATTTGTGGCAGAATTGACAATAAAGCAGACTTTTTATTCCAGACTGCCCCCTGCAGGTGTGTTTTCAACAAAGCTTTCGGACTTTCACACAACGAATACTCTTTTATTTCTGTTTCTATAAAAACCACGTGACTCTTTTAGAATCTCGGTGATAATAAAGCAAATCTATTTCAAAAAGTGTCTAGAGTGTAATTTCAAACCATTTTTAAACTTAATCTGATCATTTTACGCATTTCACAAAAACAAATGGTTGCTCTAATAAAAAAAAAATAAAGATTAGGTTTAAATAGTCTCTTTCATACATGAAAATTATTGAAGATGCAGATGTACACGTAAGAGAAAGATCAACTTGAAAGGAATGACCAAAATTAAGGAAATATATAATTATTTATTTCTTTAAATACCTCTTTATGAGTTTTATCTAAAGAACTATGAAATAACTTTTATAGCAAACAGACAGACGAAAATAAATGTTATTGAACCGCCTGATCTAAGCACAGATAATTGTCTGAACACAATACTCTTAAACTCAAACGATCACTGCATTGCTAACTTCCCTTGAGCATTTACAAATGACTGTAAAGCTGAATACTGAACCAAAATAAAATACCTGCACTTAATACCTTTTACACGTTGTAGCACAGACTTAGTAACTCACAAATCTTAACAAACATGTTGTAAAACAAATGGACTGCATATTATGGCTAATTTAGATCTGCCTATGGGAATAAATAAGGGTTAATTCGCCATTAAATGAGAAATAAAACAGTTCACAATATCAATTCTCTCAGCTTCACGTACACAAATTCAACCATAAATCCTATATCTTCAAACAGCAAACAGATACAAAGTCATACGTGAAATAAAAAGTGCACGTGCATCATTGTTTTTTTTGCACGTGCATCATTTATCGTTAACGAAAGACGTGCGGTGACGTAGTTTCCGACTCTTGTGAAAGAGGCCTTTTCATTCATCCTGTGTCTGTCATTGGTCAGTTGAATCAGGAAGTACAGCGTGCCTGTGCGTCAGTAAAAAACATCCGATTTAAAACAAGATAATAGACCTTTTAAAAAGGATTTTAAACAACAACCATAACATTTACATTTATTAGAACATTATTAAACTAAGAGAGAGGGAATAAGCTAACCAGTATAAGTTGCTTTAAAATAGTCAGTCGTAAGTACATTATGCAAATGTCGCAAAGTTTACGTTATCCATTGTTAGTTAATTTTTCCTACTAGTTTATAAAAACTAGATTACTGAAACAATAAATGATTTAACAGCGGGATGTGAAGTTTGTTCTTTGTTTCCGCCGTGTCTTTTGTATGTTGCATACGTGCGTGAACTTTACCCTGTCCGTGTGGATCTGACAGAGCACTTATTCATTACACTAAACCGGATTTTAACTTGTGAATATGCATCAGTTTTAGAGCATTTTACTCCTGAATTATTAACAATAAGCACGTGTTGGGCGGTATTGTTTTGTTAAACTGCTGCTGCCAAAATGGAAACTTTCATCAGCTTTACTAACCAAAGTCAAGGAAGGGATCGCATATTCAGGTAAGTGTGTCTCTTTCAAACAATGTCATCCATTAAAATAACATCGGATTCAACTTATTTCCTTAAAATCTATGTTTTAAATGTTTTTATTTTAGGGCAACCCAGTATGCATGTGCTTTGGCGAAATACCTACTGAGAAATGAAGCGAAAAGAAAGGAGCTAGTGAAAAACCTGCAGTCTCTGGAGTCTAATATGAGCTCTGGTCGAAAACGTACGAATGAACACTCAGACAAAACAAAGCAACGATGTCCCTACTACTGTAACAATAGTTTAACTTAAATATTTGTAGTAAAACTATGGCAATATAATGACAACCCACCCAAAAACATGTTTACCTGTATTATAATCAAAAAATGGTTATGTTTCATAAGGGATACAAAACTTAAATGTTCTTTCCCCCCAAATATATGCCTTTATTCTTGTAAAAAAAACAAGGAATTAATTTTGTTCTTCTCTAGTACTCAGGCTCGGGAACACTGTGAACTCCATCCATGCGGTCAAAAGCACTCTTCATATTTCTGACCCCGTGCTGCGCCTCTGCCTCACTTTGTCTAACCTCAACCGTGCCCTCTACTTCATCTGCGACAACCTGCTTTGGGCCAGAAGTATTGGACTCATACGAGACATCGACAAGGAGCGCTGGAGTCTGAATGCCACTCGCTTCTATTTTCTCTCCTTGATCGTGAATCTTACCAGAGACGTCTATGCCATCACTCAGCTTATGGTGCGGATGTCTCGGGATAGACACTACCAGCACAAAGTCAACCAGCATCTCAACGAAAGCCCAGATGTGGCGTGTGTCATTGTGCCTCAGCTTGATGCTTTCCTCTTTCTGCTGATCGAGAGCCTCAAAAGTCACCCGTCTGTGGCTCTCGATACACTTAAAAACGTTTGCGATCTTTTCATTCCTCTTGACAGGCTTGGTATTTTCCAGACAAATGCGGGGGTGGTCGGTTTCTGTGGTCTTATTTCTTCCGTTTTAGGCATACTGTCAGTTCTGAGGCCCAACCTTAAAATCAAGCCATGATTTAGGGAATTGGTTTTCTAATTTATGATTTAGAGTAACATGACTAACATTCAGCTTTTCAATGAGCAGTGCGATTATGACTACTTTTAACAAACACAGACTGTTGTAAAGGGATCAACTTAGATTTTGCAAAAATTTGATATCAGGATAGTACATGTTTCTTTGAATTCATGGAAGGGATATTTGATATTTTGCAGTGTGCACGTGTATCTGTCATTGAATTTGTATCATACAAGACCAAGAGAAATAATGCACCTGTATTTTGCACATTTTAAATATTTTAATATAGATAATATCACTTCGGTACTTACTGGAATAAGAATAAAATGAAAGATCATGGTAGATTAACATATTTTGCTCTTGTAATGTATTTACTGACATCTTTTCAGGTAACAGGTGTTGCGCTGGGAGCAGATGCTGAACTTTCTTAAACATTTGCTTTACATTTACAGTCCTCTAGGTGTAGAGCCATCTGTGGATTATTCTACCTCAACCTGCTAGATCCCGTATTGTTTACAGAGCTAAATTACAGTATAACAAAGGTCATACGTTTTTTACTTTAGGGTTCAGATTTTGTCATCCAATGATTTTTAACTTTAGTTTCTCATGACAGAAGACTGCTTTCCTTTATAGTTTTGTTTGTCTGCGCAAACTGCTCTAAGCTTAAACTGTGAATTTAAATAAAGCAACCTTTAGGCCCCGTTTAAAATGTTTTTGTGTTTTTTACTATTGTGTATTTTCACTTGTTTATTAATAAAATGTCAGCTATTTTATTCCACATGGGAGCAAAAAGCATACAGTAAGATTTAATGCGTTAGGACACATAACATTGATACAGAATAATTCAACAGCCAGATGCATTTGTAATGTCTATTTTCTTATAATTTTGATAGGATTTAAATTTAAAGCCGAGTTTACTAGATTAATTAAATCATATTCAGTGCTAGAAAAACAAAAGTTGTTTTGTCATTGTTGAATTAAATAAGTTAATGGACGCAACTGCATTAGCTAATACAGCCTTTTTGGTATTAGTCATGTAAAAAGTACTCTTACATCTAATAAATTGGACAGAGGTTGAACATTATAACATCAACGATAAAAAAATGAAATTGCTATTTTTTGTTCCTGCAAACCAAATGAGATGGGTATCACTTTAACCCGTATTATCATAATGGTTACACCGGCTTTATGTAAATTACACTGTAAAACCAGGTACACGATGTGGTTAACACACAAAGCTGAGTAGGAGAAGACAAAAAAAAGGCAGGAGACCTATTCATTGTGTTAAATTAATTCGGTCCAGTTTATTTAAGGCATCTACATCAATACATGAAGTTGCCCCATGAAAGAATGAAACAAACTGTTAACAATATAAAAAGCAATGCTATTTTGGCAAATCTATCAGTTTTCCAGCCAGATTACAAATCAGGGTCAAGGATTAGAGGAACTAACACTGTAGTGACATAAATAACAGATCAGCAGTCTCCACAAGAGAAATGTCAAAGCGCAAAAGTGACAAAAATACTTCCATAATGTACACGAGGCTACGGGCACAGTCAGCCGATGGACAGGAATTACATGGACACGGGGACTTTGGAAAGACTTCGTTTTTAGAAGGTTTGGTGTTTGTGTTGGGTCATCAAAGTTCAACATAAGACCACTGAGATAGTCCATGTATTCAACAAGTACTACATTTAGGGAAATCAGACATACTGTATACGTTCAATCACATGACCTGAACAAATATTAAGGGTTCAAAGAAATCCTGAAGTTGCCTTCAAAGCTTATTAGAACTTTAAGAAATGTAACTAATAGCGCCATGTGAATAAATCAAACATGTAAAATATCCTTCGACAGGTAATGAATATGTTCTTTCATCAATTAATACATTTTTCTAAAAAAAAAAAAACTAAAGGAAAAAATGACAAATAAACTAAATGTGCTTTAAAACATGATTGTTTCTGCTGTTTAGTGTCCGAATAACAACAACAACATTAATAATAATAACAAGAATAAATTATCACCATCATTATTTTTAAGACACGGTGTGCTGTAGTGGTTTGAGCACTGGGCAAAATTATTATGAGAATATGACCACTGTTGTACATTTGTCACAATAGATTAGGTCTTTTTATTTCATTTTGATGGTTCAAGCTCCTTTCATTACACGAGTGGTTTAAGATTTCTAGATTAAATTTGGATTTATACAGCTACACAGAAAAGACGAAGGCTGACAGATTGACTGGTGCTGTTTAGGTTGGACATTTAAACCATCATTCACATGGACGTTCATAAGACAAATTGCACCCTTGCACTCTACAGAGTTTGGTAGGATTATCCCAGAGTCTAGAAAATTCCAGGCTTCCCTTATTCTATCCAGTGATTAAACCCTCTATTATAGAAGTCAAGATCTTACAATTTTACAAATATACATTCAGTACAATATCAAAATAGAAACTGTGCTTTAGCTCTCGCCGACGGACAGCAAAAACACAGTAAAGATAATCATTTCTCAGTGTCCAGGCTTCATGATTGTACCATAAAAGCAGCCCGAAGGTCAGATCTCAGGGCCAAAGTTAGAAGGGACAGTTGGATGGAATGGAAAAATATTTTGGCTTAAGTTGCGTCTCGTTTCTAACCAAACTCCTTTCAATGCAACACTTTTGTACACACACAAAGAAAGAAAACAGAGAGAAGAACTTTAAAGGGCTTAAGTCACTAGTTGAAGGTCTTGGCCTTTGTTAGAAAGTTGGGGCTTGGTTTCTCAATCTCCACACCATCACCCACAGTTTGTGCAGAGTGGAAATGCCTGTTTCATGCTCAAGGTACCACAACCGGTCCTGGTTTGTTTCCACTGAGGAGTCTTTTGGTCTGTGTGACCAGACAGGGCAGGAGGACAGAAGAATGCGTGGTTCTATGAAGGTGCCTGCGTATGGTCATAGTCAAGAATCAGACCTTTGATGTGTGACAGTTTTTGATGGAGATACTCGCAGCGCTTTTTCTCTTCCCGGTAACCTGGGAACTTCTGCAGAGACAAAAAAGTTAACACACGGTTAATTGAAAGAACAAACGCTGCATACTAATTCAATGTTTTTGTTCACTATAGCAGTGAACATACAAAGATTTAAGGGGATAGTACCCCAAAAATATGAAAATCCTGTCATCATTTAATCACAAATGTGTATAAATGTCTTTGTTCTGATGAACACAGAGAAAGATAGTTGGAAGAAAGCTTGTAACCAAACAGTTCTGGGAAACTAATGCCTACAATAGTATAAAGAAACGGTAGTCATTGGTGTACCACACCTGTTTGGTTTCCAACATTTTTCAAAATATCAGTTTTTGTGTTCAACAGAACAAAGAAATGTAAACAGGTTTGTGAGTAAATAATGACAGAATTTTCATTTTTGGGTGAACTTTCCCTTTAAAGTTGGACAACTTCCTCTACAAAGTAACCTAGTTTCAGTAAAACTCTGACATCTGCTGGATGGTAGGATTGCTACAGCTTATCTGTCCAGAAAATCTAAACATGTACATTCGAATAAAGATCTAAAGTAAGGAAGTAAAAGTGATATTTTTACCCATTCCTAGTTTAGACGTCCCTAAATGCTAAATGCACCGATCAATATGATGCACATTTTTTCACACAAAATAACATCAGGGTTTTCTTACCTTCTTATACTTCCTATACTTCTCCATGATTTGCTCTTCCATTACCTAACGTGAACGAAATAAAAAATATTAAACTAGGACACGCGAGAAAAACACAAATCACAGCACAGCATGACGTAATGCGTTACATAACATTTGTTAAGCCATTATCCTGCGAACCACTCACACATTTCCATAAATAAAACAAATCTTAAAACAAATCACTTATGTCACACAAAAAGGTGTATTGTGGCTTTAAACATACCTTATATTCCTGTGTCCCAGGTGAAAGCGTCTTTATCTTAGATCCCAGCTGAACAAACATCTGAGTAACCTTTCCTATGCGCTCATGAAGGTCTATGTACTCGTCATATTCCGCACAGAAATCCTCAGAGTATCTCTGTCGCTGCTCGGAGTCCATAATAGTGTTGTATTTCCTAAAGGAAAAACTTTTAGTCAATTAATGGTGTTAAAAAAAACTGGTCACTTGGTAAAATACCTTAAAAAAACAGTAGATGGCACTAAAGATCACAATAAATGAGCAGTACTGTCATTAGAGTTTAGCATGTTCTGTTCTTGTTGATGTTCTGTGTCATTGCAGTGTTTATATAAAGATGTCAGTGCTATGTGTATGCTTTGTATATTACAGACAATTATTTAATCGTAACCAATTATACATTTTTAACAACATTATGGAATAGGTAAATCACTTAAAAAAAAAAGCCCAGAACATCAAAATAAATAAAATAAAAATATATCTGTTTTGACTCACAATAAATAGTCAGGCAGATCCTCAGGTGAGGCACGGTTGACAGGTGTGTTGGGCCTCTGGTGCTCTACACGTGAACAAACAAGAATGGAAAGGGTTTATTTAATCATGCTATGCAAATGTTTTAAAGAGCCTTGCTGCACAGGTTGATGGAGTCATTTATCAAATTCTGAGATAAGAAATGCAGATTGCAGACGTCAAGATGGAGCGGAGGGTTAAATCGGGCTCCACGCGTCTTCCAGAGGGTCACCCAGCTGTTAGCGAGTTAATCATCCACCATGGCGCTGGGAAGGGCTCAGACAGCCTCACCCGCCTGCGTCTGTTCACTTGCGCACGGCACGGGAACATTTCCTGAATTGCTTGGCGAGCCCTAACCTGTCCTGCCATCATTTCACTTGAAATGAAAGTGTCTCTCAGAAGCCACTTCTGTTTCAGCGAGATGATGACTTTCACAAACACCGTGACGGAGCAGAGACAGGGCGTTTTCTTTCAATTCAAGTACTTTTATGAGTAACACAGAATGTTTTGTTCGTGTAATGATTATTTTTGGGTGACATTACATATAGGCTGTAAAACAACAACCACATAGGCTTTGCCTGGTAAATGCCCTATAGTAACACACGGAGCATAAACATCGATCATGTGCTTTTTAAAGAAACACATTTTGTGAAATAAATACACGATCATTAATGATGATCTAAACCATTACTCACCATTCATATTTTCCTGGTTCTGCTTTAAATCTGGGCTGGTCTCTACCCACTCCGGTTTTAAACGTTCCCTTTCCTTTTCTTTATGCTTCTTGGACTTCTTCTTTTTGTGCTGGCCGTTAGCTAGCTGCTGGTCAGTGCAGATTTCTGATTCAGTTCTGATTTGTGGGCGTTTGGGGCTGGGGGGTGACTGCTGTGCTGATTCCGATCGCTCTTGTTTGGGGACGCTGTTAGACTCGCAGAGTTTATGCCGCTGGTAAAGTGCATTTGGGCTCTGCTGAGCATTATTGGTACCTCTCCCAAACTCGGTTTTGCTTTGCAAACTTGCGTGTCCGTGGGCAGAGGAGCTACGGCCTGTTGAGGTGCTAAGATGTCCATTGGAAGGAGACTGCAAGGGCATGTTGTGGTCTAATATTCGTTGTTTTTTCGGCGTCTGACTTTCAGGATGGTCGGAAGGCACTGGGCGTTTCTGGGAATAAAGAACGAATTTTAGAAACTTTGCAGACGTGGAACAGCACGTGGAACACCTGAACGAGACGAGCGATAGCAGGGACCAGCGGTTTAATAGGCTCCTGCAAACAGCAGCGACTCAAGGGCCTCCAGCATCTCCATAAATAAAAAGCAGACGGCGCCAAACATAATCGTCTCCACAAGGGCGAGAAAAGGAAAGGGAGGATTCCTTTCACTCTCATCTCAGGTAATCAATCAAAAACTCAATGACAAACCTGTTTAAGTGCACACAAGAACCTGGTAGTCTGGGAACTATTGCAGAGATGATAAAGCATGCAAAACAGTGCAGTAAAGCGTTTTGCAACATTAAAGGAACAGTTCATCTAAATAAAAATCTTTTAACGTTTTCTTCTGTGCAATGCAAAGACTTTTTTATGTGATGACATAACAGCATCAGAAAGCTACTTGGGCATTATAATTCATCTAAATTATTTATGCTAGCTTTTTAAAGTATTTTTATCTTCCTAGCTAAAGCTTTAAAAGTGCACCACAACTACCGACACCACCAATGCATACACTTCTGGTTGGCAACTCGCAATTGTTGAGATAAATTAAAGCTGCGTCAAAGATTGTGAGTTAATACTGATCAATGGTTTTGGGTTGTTCCTTACAAAAACTACAAATTTACTTCAGAGACATATGGATAACTTTTATGGTACTATAGAGTAATTCATGACAAAATGCTTATTTTTGAGTGAACGATTCCTTTAACATTAGCCAGACTGGGAAAAAGTCACACTTCTTTTTATAGGTGCGTATTTACCATGGAGAGATTCTTGACAGGGCTGAGCTGGGATGGAGAATCCCCTGAGGTTTTGTGGAATGAATGGTTGGACTGGAAGCTTTTCAACTGGCTGCCGCTGCTGCTTAGAGGCTGGAGTTTTCTGGAATTAGAAAATGAAACCTTGTCAAAATGTCATTCCATTCATACTTGCCATCAGGAAACCTTTACTGTAAAAAAACGATGAACTGTGCCAAGTTGAGATAAAATTTCCAGTTGCAGAAAGCTATAAAAAGCTACGCTTACAGGAAATGAAGGAACTAAACAGGAAGACGTTTAAATCTCAGGATCAAGGGCTTGGATTTGCGCGGCTGTGGGTCGGGCTGTTCCCGAACGCAGTGCGAAAACAACAAAACTCACACCTCCGCTAATACGCAGATTCGGTCGGTCAGAACGCCAGGGCTTGTTAGTCTAGTTTAGCATTTCCGGGCAACTGACGGCATCGGTAGTGAGACTGGCAAAGACCAGCCATGAAAACAATAGTGCCAGCTACATTCTCGCTCTCCTGGAACTTTCCTCTGGCAATCTGCTTCCTCCAGCTCTTTCCTCTCATAGAGCTCCCGTCTCATTACACGAAGAGTGCTTCTCAACCCACTATGCAAAATAAACGACAGAAGCAGCACTGCATTAAAGTTTCAGCAAGTGATCTATGTTGTGCAAGTGGTGTTTTTACATTTTGTGTATTGCAACAGTAACTCGAGCTGTCCCAGTAAACGATTTTAGACTCTTATTGGCAGTAAACGGTAAAATTGAGAGATCGAGGTAGAAGGCAGAATAGACAAGCAGCGTGGCAAACCTCCCAAAAACACAGCTGCCAAACTCATTTTCGGCAGGATATTTGAAGTTTATTCCTCTTTTGTTCCGGGACTGAACGTTGCTCATCTTTCAGTATAATTCCACTCAACACCACAGCATGGTGAAACGCAAGACTTCTTGCTCAGACAGGTCTATTAACCACATTATGTGATGATAAAACTTGCACTTGATATGGCCTCAAAACACATCTCTGAGGCAGAAAGGGAGGGGTCTCAAAGCCTGGATAACAAGACACTGCTAAACAGTCACCAACCCTTGATAGTCAAAGGAAGTTGGGTGATAACACTGTTGTGAAAGCTTAAGAAGTTACTAAACAATGTAAGCCGAGTGAGAAATAAGATGCACGATTATTTTATCCAAAAAACACTTGTATAATCCATATAACTCTTGCATAAAAGTTCATTTAAACACAACAACTTGTCAGCCAACACGCATCAAGTACTTCCTAGTTTCATTAGCAATATCATGCATCAAACTAAAACATCAATAGATAAGTGACATATGAAGAAAGAGCATGCACCTTGCTAACACTCTTTGAATGAGCTGCCGCTCTTCCTCCACATAGCCGGGCCAATCCCTCCGCACATGTCTGTAGAAATCATCCTTCAGAGTAAAGCTGTGATCTTTGGGATTGAGTTTAGCCACCTGAAAGGAAAATGGACAATAGAATTATTTGATTTTTTCCTAATGAGTATCTGGTCACGGTTCACAAATGCACTTAAGAGAAAATACTTCAAGAACGACCCACTGTTCAAAGAGAAGAAATGGAGTCAGCATTTTTTTCAAAGAAATATAGCACTTTTCAATCTTATGAGACAGAAGAACAATGCATGATGGGCCATTCTTAAACACGTCCAGAGGAAAATAATTCAATTCAGGCCTCATCAATCTAAAACAAAGTAGCACAGGCTGTTCTGTAGAGCACTCCTACAAATGGGATAGAAACACCACAACCCTCCCTCAGCCAAAACACGATCCAATCTCCAAATATCATTACGACAGCATGCTAATTGCTACAGATAGTACCGTGATCTCAACTTGTGAATGTGCTGGAACTTTCTATCCTGATACTGGAGATCTAAATTCTGGCAAAGTACAGATCCAACCCTTATAAAACACCAGAAGTGGCTTTTCACAGTCTTGGAGTTTGACTTGAAAGGTTTGGTGTGCGCTTGAAAGCAAACTTCTCAGGAAGGTAGATGTCCAGGAGCAGAAATGAGCTCTACTGCATTAGTTTGAAGAGATGGTGATTGAAGCAGCTGCTTTGGATACAAACTCTCTGAACGACGAAATGAGTGCTGAGCTACGCTGCAAAGTCTGATGATTCTGGCATCAAATTTTGGAGCTGCTACAGGATTCAGTGCTGATCAACTAGTTATGAAAACCTGTTGATTCTAACTGTTTGTTTTTTAAGCTATAACGTGTTTTGGGTGCGAGTATGCTTGTAAGTTACCTCCTCCAGCACAGCGCTCAAGTCGGCCTTGTCCTTGGGACTGGCTTTCTCTCTCTCCAGCCAGAGCAGTAGTTCAGGTTTGCTGTAGGGCTTTAAGGCCAGAATGTGAATAACACGTTCTTTCAAGGGCCTGTGGGCCACCAAGCTAGGGGCACCATTCCTTTTGTTGCTGGGTGAATGTCTGTTGTCAAAGCTTGATTGCAGGCCCTGTTTCTTCTTAATCTTCACACATTTACCTGAGGAAGAATTCAGGAAATATAAAGATTAAAAAATTCAATTTTTGCTTTTCTAAGGCTGTTAGTAACATGACAAAACATGTAAAAAAGATATATATTAAAGCAAAACAATATACAATGTAGTGTAGGACAGTGATATATTGAGTTCTTAAGCATCTTATTGTTATTTTCATTCATGAATGCCCTCCTCTGAAACAATAACAATGTCGTTGAAAAATCATAATAAATACAAATTATTTTATACATGTTGTTTATAATTATTTTCTAAAAAAAAAATAGTTTAGAAAAATATTACATGTTAAGTTCTACATATTTAATAAATATTTAAACATATTTTATTCAAATTAAGAAAATATTTTGATAGATACATTTTATTATATTTTGACATTTGACAATTATAAAAAAAAATCACAGTCCAACTTTTTCCTTTTTGCATTTCCTACTTTTGCCTTAAAGCATTCTCAAGAGTTTCATACAAGCTCACAACCCCGAAAAGCTAAAAGTGACATAAAATGCTAACCGACTGCAAATAGCACAGAACTTCAGGGGCCACTCAAATCCCCAAGCTCACAAAACCAAGTCTCCCCGGGTGAAATCAGACGCACGAATAACGGTAGACGTGGCCGTGACAAACGACAATCGCACATACAGTAGTGTAAACAGCAAACGTTCAACCACTTTAAGAAATATGGCTCCAAGTAAACACCGCTGCCCCGTAACACTCGAATGACCTGATCTCCGGATGTGAACTGTGAGTTTAGCGTGCACCGGCAGGCTGCGGAGTACTAAAGAGAGCTGACGGTAAACGTTGCCCTCTCTTGAGCAAACAGGCAGGCTGCGGAAACTGAAGCAAGTCAAACAGTCTCTTTCCTGCTTTCTTTTTCCCATCAGTGTGCTAATTCACCTGGAGCCAGCAGGACACAGGAGTGCTAATAGATATCAAGCATGTCTAATCTCATTACAACTTTAAGCTGGACTTTAAAGGTTGCAATAGGACAAAGTGAAGCGCAAACGCAAGCTGTCCATACGTCCCCAAGTATGTTACATTGTTTATGCTTGTGTTTAAACTTTGTTATTGACACAAAAATTAGATACACTGTTGTTTTGAGATCTCAAAGAGATTAAATAGGATTCAATGAAACAAAATACTCACTGAACATATGACAAATATGATTACAGAATGAACTGATGTGGATAGTCAGGTAAATGTTCCAACATATAATTAACTATTGACTTCTAAAGCCATTTTGGCAAGTTCCACAAAAATCTCATACAGCAGTTATAATCTGAAGCCAGCTCTTTTAACTATACAATACAATGCCATATCTGCAGAGCTGCAAGAGAACAATGAAGATATTTATGAGGAATGTTTGACTATCACCACCCAACAGGCTTCCAGAACAAAAGAATGAGACAAAAAAAAATAAACAGTATTGTGAACAGAATTCCTCTTGACGCCTTAACACGCTGCGCTTTGCACAATGTGCCGAATTAAACGCTGTCCGCCTGCAGAAGAATTATAATCATTTACCATGTGTTTGGGGGGTACGAACTGTAGTGACGGATGTCAAAAGATTCAAACATGAAAACTATAATCATCTCACCAAATCGAATTCCCAAAATCAGTTGTTTTTATTTGACTATGCCAAGTAAGCGCTTTTTTTAATCATGTCTTCAAACTCAAACACGCCAGCAGGTCTAAGATGACAACCATGACAGTAAATGCCACAGTGTAAAGTGACTGATGTATTCATAAACATACAGCACAGAGACCATATGCGGCCAGTTGTATGTATGAGAACCAACCTCATCAAACTGTGAGTACATGTTTGATGATGTTTGTCCACAAGGCCCATAACAGTGTGCAGGATTAGACTGACCTTAAAATACCCCCTTTCTTTATAATTAAACACTCACTAAAATACCTGCCATACATTTACAAGACTCTGCCAACTGTGAGAGCTATGACAGCAGAGCAGAATTAAGAGCGTCTTAAAGATAAGCCTGCTATTACATAACCACAAAAATACAGCACCCCGACCGCAAGGAGTTTCCCAATTCGACTTCAGCGATGGGAACAAAGTTAGAAATGATATTTTTGTTTAAGTCAAGCAAACATATCTGCCAGCCACAAAATTCTGCAAGGATATGGTTACCCTTCTGTCGCCATGCATATGAAACAGAGAGCTGCATTTAAAACACCGCATTCGTGATGGGATAAAAAGCCAGACATAATACTGTACCCTGTGTCACATATCCGAATGGCAGTATCTGAATTGCACAGCATCAAATCATCCCCCGGCAATATTTTGCCTTCCTGTAATATCCGTCCATAAATTATACCCCTTTAGCAAGCAGTGCTTCAGCAAATGTGTTTACATCACATAACAAATTGAGATACATACTGGCAAAACGGGATATTGCGTGTTAGGCGGGCTGGAAAGAATTGCTGTCCTCAACAAAAGCAATTCAGCTCATTTAATTGCCAGAATCAAACAGATCTCATTTTTAACATCCTGCATTCATTCAACATATCAATAAAGTGCCGTTTTACTCCTGCGCAAATAGGCTACGGCTTTCTTGGACTCAAGAGTACAGAGCGACCCGTGTCCTTCTCTCTACCCATCGCTTTGGGAATGGCAGACCCGGCTTCAGAGAGAAACCCTATGTATAATTCAGTATTTCTGCAGATGAAAACCTAATTGATCCCCAGCCACGGTAATTAAAATCCTGGCCTAAACTTCATCCACGCAGCATGAGACTTGTTAGCGCATACTTCTGGCAGTCTCAATCAGATTAATGGAACATGTCTGTGGCTTCATATCAGCGGCGTCTGCGAGTGGGGGAAGGAAGCCGTTCTCACATGAATTACGCGGACCTGATACACAGACTAACAATACCCTGGTTTGTGAGCACTGTTAAAGGGATACTTCACCCAAAAATGAACATTTTGTCATCATTTACTCACCTTCGAGTTGTTCCAAATCTGTATAAATGTCTTTGTTCTGATGAACACAGAGAAAGATATTTGGAAGAAGGCTTATAACCAAATAGATCTTACCATTGACTCACAGACTAGGAAAAATGTCTTTATCTTTTTTTTTGTTCTGTTGAACACAAATAAAGACATTTTGAAGAATGTAGGACAGCAAACAGTTCTGGGGCACTTTTGACTACCATGATATTCTTTCCTACTATGGTAGTCAATGGGGGGCAACATCTGTCTGGTTACAAGCATTCTTCCAAATATCTTTCTCTGTGTTCATCAGAACAAAGAAATGTATACAGATTTGGAACAACGCGAAGGTTGTCAATGATTAGTACATGATGGCAGAATGTTCATTTTAGGTCAAGTATCCCTTTAACAGGACGAGATACTAGCAGATTATTTTCGTTTGGAGAAGGTACATAGTACTAGGCATAGGAGTGAGCTGGATTCTTACTTGGATGCGTTGAGCCGGGTTTGATCTCAATGGCTGAGCGACTCCAGATGTCCTTTTCCACTTGAGACATGCGCTCGCGGGTCATCTGGTAGGAATCGTCGGTAGCACACACCGTGATTTTGTCCTGAATACTGCCCTGACCTTCCAGATGTTCACTGCCATCTCTGAATATGAGAAGAGAGTAGTCTACTATTAGTAAAGACACAATAACACTTTTACATTTGAGCATTTTGAGCATTAAACTGAGATGGGATCATAACACAGCTCTGTCCTCTCCTGTAAAGACTGACATGTTTAACATCATGCTCCTTGTTGCTCAGCGTCATCTGTGTTACAGCTGGCCTTTTGTCCGTAAAGCAGGCGGAAAGTCAGTGACTAATTTATGACTAATGGCCTTTGCTGGTTTTTGTGGAATTGCTTTGCATCCTCTTTCCCACAAACCTATGCAATGCTATTCTTCTGTAAGACAAGTGGAGTATTGTGGGACTACAAGTGTCCTTTGAGACGGAGGGCGAACAGATCAGTGCTACCCTGATCAAGAGGCTGAAACTTTACAACTACCCCTGACGCCAAATGCTGTCATGGAAATTGAGTTCAAAGGTCAGAGTAAATGTTGATCCAAACAATGTTAAACTTGCACTCTATACTTACAAGAGAAACAACAAACATGCATATGCTTTCAGTACTATTGTTATACTTATGACTGCTTTAAGAAAATCAATCCTTGCATGCATAATTAACTAAACAAACTAAGAATTGACATATAATACATTTAAAGGGATAGTTCACCCAAACATGAAAATTCTGTCATCATTTACTCAACCTCAGCTTGTTCCAGACCTGTCTAAATGTCTTTGTTCTGCTGAACACAAAGGAAGACATTTGGAAGAATAAGCAAAAAGCAAAGAGATCTTATCCTCCATTGACTCCCGTAGTATGTCTTTTCCCTACTATGGCAGTAAATCATGATGATGAGATCTTTTTGGTTACTGTCATTCTTCCAAATATCTTCCTTTGTGTTTAGCAGAACAAAGAAATGTAAGCAGGTTTGGAACAACCTAAGGGTGAGTAAATGATGACAGAATTTTCATTTTTGGGTGAACTATCCCTTTAACTTCAACTCACAGGAGTAAGGTAATTATAAACAATGAAAACTATGAAAAACCTACAAATATTTTAGCATTGTGAAATAATCACGGGAGTATGTAAAAAAAGACAATTAATAGAATACATATATATAAACTATAAATGTAAAATGTTTGCTATATCCAAAAATGTTCTCGTCTTTTATAAATTCAAATTTGCAATACACATTGGAGGATACAGATCAGTGTTATCCTGTCAAACAAGAAGTACGTGATTGACATTAAACAACCAATCCCAAAAAAGGCATGGTGTTGTATAATCTGAAATGAAAACAAAGCCAGTCCTGAAGAAAAATAACAACTATACTTAAAATACTAGTTGTCCACACATAAAAACCAAATTAAAGCTTTGTAATATGAACATTTAAAATGACCCTTACATAAACTAATTGAATACATTAAACCAATCAAAATGTAAAAAAGAACAATAATAAAACAAGTTACACATTCAAATTGAAATATTCCTCTAAAAGTCTAAGGATTGAAGTCATGTGTTTGATCTTACCCAGAGACATACTGGTGAATACAATCAAAGCTGGCCTGAGGTTTGTCTTTACTGTCACTCGACAGGTAGAATGAGAAGACACGAAATGAATCAGGAGAATCCGTAGAGGGAACAGGAATCTTCACATACTGTTAAATGACAAGAAAGACATGTCAGAACTGTCTACATCTTTACATATATTTCTATAAAAATAGATATAGTTTGTTTATGCGTCTCTAGTCTGGTTCCATTAAATGACAAGCCTGCTAGAAATACCCCCGTGTGACAAAGTGCAAGCCAACCGGAGGATTTAAATTACAATCAGCATTTTCATCAGACTGCAACCAGGGAAATAAAAGGGGTTTGAATATGCAGGCTTCTATTTATCAAGGAAGATATCCGTTTTTTATGAGGCAATTCACAAGAAATTCAGAAAAGTCATAAAAACTGAATAAACAGATGCATACACAACTCAGGGGCATATCTCACCAGAACACTGTGTTCTGCTTACATGCAAAATGTTAAGCGGTGTGTCTATGTAAAGCAATTAGATTCCCTGGAAGAAGCACTTGTAGTACCAAAACCTGTTTTGATACAGAATGTTTTGTACATGGTATTGTATTTAAGCTAAACGTGTTTTTGTAAGAACTGTACTTTAGAATGTGCAGTCTTGAAAACAAGCTCAGGGCTAAACAATAATGATGGCCTGGGGATCAGGGCCTGAGGGCCAATGTCCTAGTTTTTCTAATCAATTAAAGGGACAGTTCACCCAAAAATTTAAAATTCTGTCATCATTTACTTACACTCAAATTGTTCCATATCTGTATGAATGTCTTTGTTCTGATGAACAAAGAAATATATTTGGAAGAATGCTTATAACCAAACAGTTCTTGGCCACCACTGACAACCATAGTAGGAAAAATTGCTTCATAAATGTCTTAGTTCTGTTGAACACAAACGAAGATATTTTGAAGAATGTAGCAAAGCAAACAGTTCTGGGGCACTTTTGACTACCATTGTCACTTTTCCTACTATGGTAGTCAATGGTGGCAAAGAACTGTTTGGTTACAAGCATTCTTCCAAATATCTTTCTCTGTGTTCACCAGAACAAAGACATTTATACACATTTGGGAAAACCGATGGTGAGTAAATGATGACAGAATATTTATTTCTGTGTGAACTGTTTCTTTAATGAGACATTTGTTGGTAATTTATTTTTACAACAATGTGCACATTTTTTGCAAACTGATTGAAACCTTTTGTTAAAGAAAGAGTGTACTGTGTTTTGGAACATAAAGTTTGCCATAAAGCGTGTATATGAATTAACGCTCTCAAGGAGTAAAATTACAGCTTTTTTAATATGAATATTAAGTAAGGGATGATCCACGGCTAGCCGTGCATTAAAGGAATATAATGCACGACGTAGAGGCCAAGAACCACCCGACGCAAAGCACAAGTGCATTAAAATCCTTTGATGCACGGCTAGCCGTGGATTATCCCGCTTATCCCATGGTCATTTGCCAAGCTAAAGCTGTTATTGATGTTTACAGAGTCATTTATGATCAGACAGGTGAAAATGACAGTTATCTTTGTCAGTTCATTTCAAATGTTGATCAAACTGACAAGAACTACCTGTGCATGAAACAGTTTTGATGCACACCGTCCAGCCAACCAGAATCTAGTATTCAAACAGGCCCTGGTATAAAATTAAATTACTTTTGCAACTCAAAGACATATTGGTAAGATATAGATTACATCCTCAGGTTGAGAATATCAGCCTACTGCAACCTAATGTGAGCGAGTCATTAATGTGTTCTTGTTTTGTAACATTCATAAACCCTAAGGGGAGGCATGAACCGTCAAGTGAGCCAAAAAAAAGTGAGTGCATGCGAACCCTTTTCTCAGCTTTAATAAGTGTAGCATGCATTTTAAACGGATTCATAGCAGCGCAACTGCCAGTCTGTGTTCTGAGGCAACACGAGGGTCACGACTTAGAAACAGACACAGTTACGTAATGCTCAAAGTTATCTGAGGGCGATCAAAACAAACTGAATCCAGCACCGTCTACTACCCGTTCAAAGTCCTGTGCAAAGGAATCAATAATGTAGCTGGCCAATCATTGTTCTGCATGCACAAAGCCATATACATAATGTGATTTAATACAGTGAGAAAGCACGGTGCAACGTCCTGAACAACAAGTGCAACAAGTGACCTGGCAGCAACGACGTGCATGCGAGTGCCTTCTGTTAACATGCTGTGGCTGATATAAAACATAACTTAAGACTCTATTCAGACTCTTTTTGATATTAAAAGAAAAGCTATGTATTCTTCGGGGGAGGCCTAGAAACCTACTTTCACTAAAGGCAATTCAAAATACAAACTCATTAAGCAACAGGTATTGCAGTGGCTTTAAAAAACGCAATTCCTATCAAACAGCCCCCGGTAGAAAATGATGGATGTTTCAGCTGAAGCAGTGCCCTAGATTTGAGGGAAAATGGCTGAGGGAAATTAATAGTTAAGGTGTACAAAATTTACATACTCTGACAGTATTTTCATTCGGCAGGCCTATTTGAACCAACCGAAAATTTTGTGGCAAACACAATGACTTTTCGACACAAAAAGTAACCCAAGGAACCATTTTAAATGTTCTCAGGTGTGCATGCTCCCATGCTTTCTAAATGAAATGACAAGGAATATCTCAGCAACACCTTTCTTTCCCACAGACAAACAGAGCCACGGGGTGTTTTTTTTATTTGCAAGGTTACGCTGCGTGAGCAAGTTTGGTTAAAGACTGGTTTAAAGAATGCATATATGTCCCAAGGCATTAAAGCAAAATTGCAGCACAAACTTTGTCCACAGAGAACAAACAAATTCCCACTCCTAAACATTGCTAAATAAGCCATTCTGGAGACAAACAAAATGTTTCCCTGTCATATGATGTTGTTATGTTCACAACTGCAAAAATATTCCAACTTCATTTTTAGAAACATGCTAGACTCGTTTCAGCCACGTTTAATGAAGCACATAAAATACTCTAGCGAGCAATTAAACATCCTACATATCCAAAAACAGCATATACGAGCAACACAGAACACACAGGGCTTTGGCTGTCACAAACGCCGGTCACACAGTACAACCGTAAGCATGCCACATGGAGCCAATAAAAGCACTCTGTTTCACAAACACACATTCAGTCCCACAACCCCCACCGTACGATCCCTGCCCCCATCATTATCTGTTAGTCTGCCGTGCTACAAGACACGCACACGCAAGCAGTCACAACATACTGTTAGACAGTAGCCCGCCGCAGCAATAAACACGAGTAGAGTTGAGGAAACGCTGCTAATGACCCAGTTATGGCCACCCGGGCATCAAAACAAGGCATTGAGAGCGCCATCGGACTAATGTACCCTTTCCTCAATAGGATAACGGCCGAAAACCGGCCAATGCCTAGGAAGCCATCGCCAAAAGTGGTAGCCGTCCTCAACCAAATTACAAGCAACAAGTCATTTGAAGGTGGTCCCAGAAGTAGGTCAGGGCAATGCTGCAACGGAATGAAGAATCATTTGTGTTTCCAACTGATGAACAAAAGCTAGCCGCCCCCGAGGCAACAGCACATCCATGTGGATTTACAGTCTTTACCCCCTTCAACCCCTCTAAAGTCCTCTTTTCCCAAAGCATCACAGCAACATCCCCCATGCGCTCCCCCCTTCCCCTACACGTGGTACATTCAGTTGTCGACCCCTGGCCCAACCACCATGCACACTTCATATTCTGATTCTAATCAATGACATACAGGTCACTTCATTCTGGGGGTTGCCCCTCTTTCTGCATTCCCAGTTTCCGTCTCGGTCTTCGTAAGCATATGTCATTTACCCCCTTGGTTCCCAGCATCTCCAGGGAGAATGCGGTTTTTCATGGATGCAGGATCACACTAGGGCACTTAGATCTTAAGGGTAAGATAGATTTAAGGGCCATTAAACAAGGGCTCCTCATTGGCCAGACCAAGGCGAAAAAGGCTTTCCACACGCTGTGGGAAACTCCGTAGTCTGAGTTTATATCCCATGTCATTTGAACTAAACTCCTTTTCAATGATTCAAAAGTGCAATTGCCGGTCAAAGAATGTGGATGAATACCAGAGTCTTACACAGAAAATGAGGAGAGATTATGATCTATTTTTAAAAGTTGACTTAAAACGCCTTTTCACTACTTCTTATGTTTATTCTTTCACCGAGAGCCAACGCCCAAAGCTCGGCAGGTGAGATTGTATCAGCTTTGAGATTGGTACGTAAGGCAGTTCATCGAGGAAGGCTCAAATGCAGATTTCTTGAAGGGTACTAACACACAATCCCTCTCACTGAGTGCGTTTAGGATCATTTTGCTGAAATGTCTGATACCATTTTTCATAAAATTTGAAACTAACTAAAACCACAGAGATGCAAATAAAGACCTGGCAACATTAGAAACAAAATGTTTTGTTCATAATATTACAGAGAAATTCACCCAAAAATAAAAATCTGGTTTTCAATTATTCACACATTTGATTATGATTTTTTCTCAGTGGAACGCAAGAGAAGATATTTTGAGAAATGTCTTCGTGCTTCTGTGTCCATACGATGAAAGTCAGTGGGGGTCAATGTTGTTTGGTTACCAACGTCTTTCAAAATATCTTCTTTTGTGTTGTGCAGAATAACTGAAGTCATACAGGTTTGAATGACAAGAGGGTGAAAGCGGCGAATGTTTTGTGCAACTTATTCTTTCTATCCAGTAAATAAATTCTAAAGTGGATCTACGAATGGCACAATGTAAAGGCCTTCACATACAGCACTAGACCACTTTCTTTCAACAAACACAAAGGTGGGATTCACCTCTTCCCTTTGACAAGCATCAGCTTGACAATTCTCACCATGTTGACAGACTCCCAGCCACAAGGGAGCAAAATACAAAGAAACCGTCTTCAACTGTGGCCCATTCTATGCCACATCTGCCGCTCTGTGCCATGTGTGTTTAGAGATGTCAAATACTTTCAGTCTGTTGTAAGGTGTGAACTGGGCTGGAACAGAAAACGTAGTGGGGGCCATGACCATTACTGATGAGACAAAGGCAGTTCTCTGTAGCAACCCTTAAAAAAACAACTCTGCCTGTTTCTGAGAGCATTAAAAGCTCAAGTTTTTTATGAGGTGCTGCAATGTACTGCAGCCCTACTTTAAAGAACCCAAAACAGAGTTTATGATTTTTAACGTTTCTGTTGTGGTTCTATGAGGAGCACATCTGTTTGGAAAGCTGGTGTGTTGATTCAGGTGTGGAGTTTTTTCCTTTCTCGAGTTGCGTCGGCTCAGTGTAAAAGAAGAGACGGAACATCTTGTCCTAACACTTGGCATTGTTATTTCTAGCAAGGGCACTGGAGCCGGCACACGCCTAGTAAACAATTACGGTTGCCAGCTGACTTACTGTTTAACTCATTATCTCTATGCGTAAAACATTATAGATTAAACTTTAATTAAAATAAAGTTGAAAATACACCTGAACCGTCTCGCAATAAGCATCTTCTGCTTTGAACGTGACCACCGGTTCTCTAGTCTACACTGTGGTGCAGGAGTGTTTTCTAATATAAAGTTAATGTATATACAGAATACCGTATAAGTATAATAACACATATATTATATATAATTTAAAATACTAAATTATATACTTGGTATACTATAAATCATTTTAAACATGTAGATCACACTACAGATCAAATGCAGCTATAGATCCAGTGCTGCTATAGTTTATAGTGTAATAATATATACTTATATAATTTAGTGTACTTAAGAGTATTTTAATGTGTAGAGTAATAATAACAGTATACTAAATTATAGACTTGGTATAATATAGCTCATTTTATACATATAGATCATACTATAGATCAAGTGCAGCTATAGTTGTAGTTTTTCAACATTACACAAACGTTTGAACAAAACACAACTAACCAAACATTTGTTCTGAACATTCACAAATGTATATGTGAAATTAAAAAACTGAAACAGAAATACTCCTGGAACAGTGTTGTTTACTGGTAAATGCTTACTTTTCTGGAGTCTAATAATAAATGCAACATCGATTTAAAAAACAGCATTAACCAATTATGAGGGTGGGAGGTAATTAACATCCTTCCATACATCCACATGCCTCCACACCTATACATCCTCATAAGGCCCAAGTCAACTACAGTCAGTCCTTATCGCCATCATCGCTATTGTTCTCTACGCGCCGTGTGCTCGTCTGAGACTCCTGGGAGTCGCTTGTCTTTTGTTCCCGCCGCATGCGATGGCTCAGAGTTAGACCTGCGTTATTCATAAGCAGCAGGAACGTGTGGCCTGTTGGAGGGGGTGAGGTTGGGGCAGCCATGCCCAGGACCAACAAACGGCACTACATGACCCCCTGATCTAAAACGGACAGAGTCACTAGCACAAAAAACAAGGGGGATAGAAGAGGAATCGAGAGGAAGAGAGAGTGAGAGATGGGGGAGGAGAAAGAGTACATAAGCAGAAGCTTGGGATTACAGAGCTCTTACTGCTGAAGTCTAATGGTAATCCAGTCTGTAAGGGGCAAAATGGAAGAACTGTTGGAACTGTGAACTATAAGATGATAGCTAATGTCCCTTTTAGGGCATGTTAAAGTACAGACTGCAAGACAAGTTTTCTGTGGTGTCGGTGCAGATTTTACGGACCTAATCTAAGGACAGATGTGCCAATTACATTATTGAAGTGCTAGTGCACCTAAAGATATCAATTCTGTCATCACTCCCCTGTCATCAAAACCGGTATATGACTCTTTCTTCTGTGGAACACAAAATAAGATATTTTGAGATATGTCTCCGTAGATTTGTGTCCAAACAATGGAAGTCAATGGGGGTCAATGTTGTTTGGTAACCAAACAATAAGAAAAAAGGTCATACAGGTTTGGAATGACATAAGTGTGAGTATTTGTGGGTGAACTATCCCTTAAATTCTCAGACAGTACTTTGGATAAGGAAAAAATATATACACATATGAAAATGGCTAGAAAATAAGAATGACAACACTCTCTAGCATTTACTTTTGCTAATGCTCATTGTTAATCTCATTGATAATCTCTTACTTGTCGGGACAGTATGCACTAATTGTCATAGATTTCACATCAGTGCCATAGTCACAGCATGTCTCACAATACAAGAACGTCACCTGCTTCGGCCGGGCAAACAACTATGACAAACTAGTCTCTGACGTAAAACATTACAGGTTCATCTCTGAATCCAATCACACGTGACTGAAGTGATGATAGTGCTAACAAGTATCACTGGAACAGAAGAGGTGGTACTGCAATTACTAGTGCAAACAGACCACAAAAATTTAAGGGATACTTCATGTCTGGGTGAAGTAAATTCTGTCATCATTTACTCACCTTCGAGTTGTTCCAAATCTGTATAAATGTATAAATGTTGATGAACACAGAGAAAGATATTTGGAAGAATGCTTATAACCAGATAGATTTTGTTCCAAATCTGTATACATTTCTTTGTTCTGATGAACACAGGTTCAGATATTTTTGCATTGAAAAATGCATTGACTACCATAGTAGGAAACAAGTCAAAAGTGCCCCACAACTGTTTGCTGTCCAAAAATACTTCAAAATGTCTTTTGTGTTAAACAGAACAAAAAACAATTATGTATCTACTTTGGGAGTCAATGGGGGGCAAGATCTGTTTGGTTACAAGCATTCTTCCAAATATCTTTCTCTGTGTTCATCAGAACAAAGAAATGTATACAGGTTTGGAACAACGCGAAGGTGAGTAAATGATGACAGAATTTTTGGGTTAAGTACCCCTTTAAAGCTGATACCTAATGGAAATTCCTGGCATATTCATTAAAACTCTCGAGCACACTAGTCACCGCATAATAAACAAATGTGCCATGAGTCACGTATCGTGAAGACAGCGCATGAGCTCGCCTCCGTCTCTCGCATTAAATCATTCCGAGGCTGCGTCGTGGCAACGGGTTGAAGTCCGTTACATTTAAATGGGGAGAAATCAGAGGGGGGTGTTTGTCTGTTGATGCATGGGGGGTTGGTTTTAGGTTTGTGGGGTAGGGGGAGTTGGCGATGATGAGCCGTGGAGCTGAAGGAGAGGTGGAGTGGGGTGGAGGGGGTTGTGGTGGCTGCTTCATCCCCTAAGGAAATGCATCAGATGCCAAGCAAAATCTGTCTCTCTCTCTCTCTTCTCTCTACCACCTGAGGGCTAATCTGTCAAACTCAGTAAGCGCTGGGCGACCTGACTCCATAACCATCCTTGTCTGTGTGTGTGTGTAATGGGGGAGGAGAGCACCCCGCATGCTTCTTTCATATGCAGCCCATTCAGAGAGCAACCAGGAGCCATCCTCCACTCGCCGCCTATCAGTTACTATAGTGACGAGTCTGAGCAAATTAAGTAGAGGCATGGAGGTCTATGGAGGCGTCCATATCCGCGCCGGCCTGCACAGTTACAATAGCGGAACCATTATCTTCATTTTGATTGGTTAACGCTGCATATTTTGAAAATGTGTACGCAACGCCGATTTTAACAGGCTCGGGCCAATCTTGTGGCTCAGCATGTGTCATGTTTTTTAACATACTCGGGCAAAACATACTGAAAACCAGATAAACTTCAAAAAGGAATTAGCAATTATAGTTTAAGCCCACACCACAATCGCTTGATCCACATGTTCACATGTGCTGAACATACAGCATCTTATTTCTAAGCTTAAGTAGTCAAGTTATTTTTCCAGCATTACCACACAGGATAAAAAGGTGACGAATCTCTTCAAAGCGGGGTTTGTTTGCAAGACGATTGCTCATTTCCCGAGCAGCCGCACTTGTAGACTGCCGGATGGTCATGACAGACAAACTACAGGAACAAAAACAAACCTGAAAGAGGTTTCCGTTTCTAAATGCCACACGACGGCTAGACGTGGACGTGAATGCTCTTCAAATAAGATTTAAACAACCCACGTGACGAAAAACTGCTATAAACTGTTAAGAGAAATGCATCCTGCTGAGCCGAGCCAATGCACCCCGCTGCAGGCGCACAATCAATGGATCTACTCATGTGACTGCCAGATTTCATCCATGTCAATGGCAATGGCATGCAAAGCTTTAACTAAACAGAAAATAAACTCAAACGAGCCAATGCCAGGACAGAAGAGAATCAAATAATGAGAGTGCTTTGGGTTCAAAGAATGACGCTGGAGAGCTGTGGCCAGTTAAGGTGCAATATACACACAGTCAGGGCTCTTTCTGAAGTCGGTCCAGGCTTGTCAGAGCTGCTAGCGTGCCTGAAGTGTCTGATCTTTCCTTACAGTTCTTGGCTCAGCTTTGCTCCATTTAACAGCTGTGAGATTTACAGCATAACAGTTTGGAGATGTAAACAAATGCACCAGATTTATTTTCATACGAGGATGCTTTTGAGAGCAAAAATGTCTCAGTTTTAGGATCTTGGTATGCACGAAAATAAACATTTAGGTTTGGGATTACTACTAAGATTTGGCTAATGGTGGGCGAAATGACTAAACTTAGTAACCATAAATATTTATTCTGTGACAGAAGCATCAAGACCTATTGTGGTTTTCTTGTGTTTTACACAGTGTTGCAGTGATTATTATAAATGATTTATCTGTGCACACCATTTTTTTTCTTCCATTTGCACTTGTAATCTTTAATCAAAAACACTAAGCTCCCTTTCCCCTCTAAACAACAACTCTTCACCACATGACGTAAGCAACAAAAAAAGGGCCAGGCAAGTTGGTAACCGAACAATGCCGGCACCCATTCACTTCTATTGTATGGACACAAAACCAAAGCAAGTGACATTCCTCAAAACATCTTATGTTGTGTTCTGCGGAAAGAATAAAAGTCATACAGGTTTAGAATGACATGAGGGTGAGTAAACAATAACAACATTATCATTTCTGGGTAAACTATTCCTTTAAAATCCAAAAAAAACTAGCTATCCTGTGTAAACGCATGGTTGCAAATTTTCCACTGAGGTAAAGGAAACGCAAAAGTCTCCACAGATGTGCTCTTTTTGTATAAGCTTTGATTTAAATCCCTCTTGTCAATTACATTACCATGGCATGGGTCAGACTATTGTTATGATAATTCAAAATGGCTCTGATAATTCGTTCAAGAACCTGGCTAATATCACACTATTATTTAAAAAAAAAAACACACACACTGACTAAAAATTTACTCAAGGCTCAATGACTTTGTCCTGGGAAGACAAACACGTGTCTACACCGGACACGACAGGCGTCGCATCCAGTGTGGACAAACTTAAAAATTACTACGGGTTCTAATGCGTTTCTAATGTCTTTTGTTGTGTCCCGTCGCGCCGGTCGCATCCTGTGTAGACACGGTGTAAGCAGCGAATAGCTCTGCCAGTCAAAACACTGGGCTCCAGACAAGACGGACACTCGGGGCCCCGTGTGCACGTCGCCGAGCACATCACATCTGGATGAAAGAAGCGGCGTGTGCCCCTTCTCTCACACGTGGAAATGCCCCCCCACACACAGCCTTTGCTGCCAGGGACTCTCTGCGCTCATTCCTCTTATTGTCATTCTAATTAGCTTTCAAGAGGGAAAAAAGGCCAGGCGCACACTCACGGGCACTGGATCAGACAAGTGGAGTAGCACACGTCTATTCCCGCGGTAACGAACTGACTCCAACATACATTTATACTAATGTACACTTTGAAACACACCGCCACATACACACAATCGACGCAGATGCAAGAACTGATGAATCCCAACGAGAGATGATCACAATGATGACAGGGGGACAAACGGATGGGGGATGCTCACAAACACACATCATGAGAGCATCTAACAAGAGGAATGCTTTACACCCCACCTCCCAGTGCATGCTAATGCCACAGAACACACACAGGAATCCTTCAAGGAAAAATTCACATTGGACCTTCTGCTCAGTGCTCAGCATCATATACAGGTGTAAGCTGTGTACCAGTCAAAGTCATGACACTTCATTTGGAATGAGGTCTAAAATGTTATAGTTATCGAAATGTAATATGTTTAATTTCATTGAAAAAAAAAATTATAATATAACATACATCATTTTAATACAATCCTTCTCTTATGATGACAGGCTTATAAATTCCAAATTAAAGTTTTTTTATTATTTATTATCTATTATTTTTAGTGGGGCAAAGTTACAAAGAAAGTCTACTGTTTGCAACATTTCTTGATCACTGATAGACAACTTACTGGATAACTTTGTCTAGCAAAATTTCTATTACCAAAAAAGCTGCATTATGTGAAATCCCAGTCTTTGTGATTGACTATTCCCAGCGAGACCATCAAAGATGTTCAGATTCCACAAATCCTCAAGGGGTGAAGCTCACTGGCTGCAATATGAAAGGAATTTTACCGACACTAAACATCTTACGCTATTTCTCGGTAGTTGCATCATGTCGTTCCACAGCTGGAGACAATGGAGCTAATTAAAGCCCCCCATCTGTACAAACCCGATGATGGGTTGTTTTACGTCTAAATTATTTCTTAAGTGGCTTTTATCAAAGAATTTTCAAGGTAGTGGAAAATGCTAGCTGACAATTCTCAGCAGTGCGTTTCCTGACTTTTCTAGTTTACCCCACAGAGGTCTGGAGATCAGCCAGGACCATGTTTATGGGAATTCCCTGGTATGGGGGAGCCCTCCTGCAGGTGGAGGAAAATTACCTGACTGAGCTTTGCCAGAAATGGAAATGTCTCTCTCATCTCTTGTGCACGAGTGGTGCTGCTGTTTAAAGATCTCTGTCCTCGTAAGACCAAGATAGTCCAGACTGAAGTAAAAGTATCCTGAGGTTACAGCTAATAGAATGACTGATCTGAACATGGTTTCAGTGGTGTGGACTTAACATCACTCCCTACCCCCAGCAATAATAGCTTAATTTGTCACCCCGACACACATACAAACACACACACTGGCGCGCACACACACACACGGCTCAAATAGCTCATTAATGCCCAGCGGCTTATTATCTGGGGAGGGGAAGGAACACTCAAATTCAGTGCAGCCAATTTGAATATGTAATGGGTTAAAGATATAATCACTAAATCTAATTTGACGATTAGAACGTATTTCAGTTTTACTCACTTGACACAGCCGCACTTTTTCAGATTCAAAACGGAAGGAGCCTTCATTACTTTAGATATTGCTCGACTACATGCGAAAGTATTTTGCATATTATAATTGTGGAATTAGTGGGGGTCGAGCCATGCCGTCTTTAAGAGACACGGCGGCCGCGGTTATCCCCCTCCTTGTCGCAGGTCTTTCATGTCTGCGCTGAGACAACAGGCATGGAGACGCAAGAGGCTCCCTTGGGTTTACCGTCACCCCCACCTCCTCCCAGAGCTCACGACAATTCTTTCCCAGTCACCAGTGTGACCCAGTAACCTGGCAGGCAGCTCGGGGGTGCTGAGCAGCTTTTCCAGGGCTTCCGACCGCAGGTTAGTCACACAGTCCTGCATTTGTGTACAGAGGCCTGTCGCCTTCCCTCTAGCCCTCCTGCTTTTGGATCGGCTGGGTTTGTTTTAGGTGGGCCCGACTGTGTGTTTAACATACGTGAGGCACGCAGGCAGTAATGGGGAGGTGCTATCGCTGAATGTGCTAATCCGGTTAGACACAGGCATCTTTCTTTACAGCCATTTCACTGGAATGCCCCCCCACCAAAAATGCTGTGTACAGTGTGACCGCGCACCACACTGCCAATTTCACAAGTCGTACATAACAATATTCTTGTCATGTGTCTGCAAAACCGATGGCTTTACGGAGCCCACAAATATTACGAAACCCATTAGTTGCATGCGAATGATGACACTTTCCTAATTCATAGCAGCGACACACATAATTGAGCTTACAAACGTGCATCCAGCTATGATTATATAAATGTTCCCAATCTTGTTAAGCGGCGGACCCTAAGGGTGGCATCGCGATGGCTCCTCTCTGGTTTGGAAGCTCATGAAATATTGAGAGTACGCAAGCAGCTGAGAGGTGCCACGAGTTTTTGCAGCACGACTCAACAATCGGGTCTAATTAAAGCATCCTGTTTTAGGCATCTGGAGGGGTGAGAAAAAACACATTCGTCTTACCCCCTGGTTCCCCTTGAAGCAAATTGCCGGCTGATTTGGTAAAGACCCCTGGGAACAGAAGAAAGAGGTAAAAAGAAGTCGGTTAGCATCCACTATTATGAGATAAAAGATTACATAGCAAAAAAGCAAGTGATCGTGGAAATGCATCCTAGACTGGCACAGGTTCCGAATACATCCAAGGAGGGATGTTTTAACATGGCAATGCAAACCGTGTACGAGTACCTTTATTGTCTTACCACCTTTACATTCGTTGTTTGTCCATGATGCCCGCATTTCCACAAGCTGTGTTTATGTAGTAACTTCACTGAAATTTCATGCCTACCTATTAGCCTCCCTTCACAGTAATTACAGTCTCACATTACTGGTCTGCCCCCATTGACAGAGGCACAGTTCTCTCCTGTATTAATTCATGCAGACTGGGAATGAGGGGGGTTGGTTCTGAGAGAATGAAAGGCTGGCTGTCACTGGCCTCTCGGCAGCGTCATGGTTCTGCTTGTGCAAGCCTAAAGATCAAGGCTGGCCTTTGCTAATCTGCACGGGAATGCATCCGATTAATAAATCTTGACTTGAAAGACCTTACATGAGCCAATCAAATGCTATTGTGTGAGAAGTGTACGAGTATACGGATGTTGAGTGTGTGTACATGTGTAAGAAGTGGGGGGTGGGAGTCGGGACGGGACAAACAACACGGGAAATCACTCAGAAACACTCTTAGCCAACCAAACGTTTAATCCTTTTCTCTCTTTCATTTTCCGTGCCGAGTTCTTGTCATTAGTACCTGACGTTAAGTTACAGAGGCATTATGCCCGTTTTCTAGAGGTGCATTAGATAAAATCAGGTGGGCCTTTTTAAGACATTATCAACCATGTTGTGTTTGCCCAGCATAAAACCAAGTCATTTTATATAACCACCCTACTACACTGTGAGTTTGGCTTATAACAACATTATTCGTCCAATGTCCAGGAAAACTAACAAACCATATATATTACAGAAGACTTTAATATGACTAATATGTCACAAAGGTAAATTGCTGAGACCCAGAAGGAAAACAAAACAACTTCCCCCAGCATAACTCAAGACCATTAAGCAAGGTCGAAAGATAGCTCTTATTATCTTCAAGGTACAGCCGGGGCTTTGGTCAACAACAATGTTTATCTATTGTGGATGTCAAAGGGAGAGGCTGTCGTGTCATTCTGTGCATTCAGCAGGAGCTCAAGTTGTTGTTTTTTTAAATGCAGCTTATTGGTCCTGAGTTTGTTGTCATGTGGTCGGATTAGTAGCTAAACATTATCGAAGCATGCGGCAGCGCTGTGGCTAACATGAACTTTGTTGTGGTGCTTTGTTTTTGTCCTGTTGTACTTAAAGCGTGCAAGCACCACTAACAGGGAGACTGTGAGGCACCTAGTGACCCGACTTGACCAGATCTGAGGTCAACACTGGCAACTTAAATATTGGCACAAAACCGGTAAAAAAAAAACAGCTTTATAAAAAAGATAAGATGAAAGTTGTGTATCGAATGGGTCTTATATCAATGCCACCTCACACAATTTCTTACCAACGCAAACATACAGAAACTACTCAGAGCAACACATTTATTTCTGCTCGAGTTTGGTCTATTTTATTAGGTCACACATGATTGACAACTGAACATTTTTTTTTTGTAAATCTCCTGTTGTAAGCGTGATGAAGCCTTCTCGCGTCCTGATTGGCTCCAACGACATTCTACGCTAGCTGCCTGACCAATGAGAGATGAAATCGGGACGCCATCCAAGCGTTTAAAGGACTAAAAACAATACGGGAAGGCACGCCAACAAAAACACACCTTTGTCGTCCAATGAGCGTCGAGAGGCGCTGGGGCTTGGGTGAAACGTCCAGCTGGCGTGCACTTCAGTTTACCGCTGAAGTATTGATATTACCGGAATCTGTGCAGTCGACCCGACGGTGACAATGAGAAATGTACAGTATTGATCGCTCAGCGGCGGTAATTGGCGAAATGGCGGCTCGCGATGTCTTTACAGTTAAAACGATGTTTTTTTCGTTTAAAATAACATCCTCATTGAAAACGGCTTACTATTGTTTGTAGGCTGAAACGACTGTGGTAGTCGAGCAATCGCTATAGATTACTACAAGCCTATCAATGCAATGAATTGGCAACTTAAATGCATCTAAAGAGATAATAAGGTTAATGCGCGTTAAGTGAGCTTCGCATACCTAAATAGCTTAACAATAACTGTACAGCAATGGAAATGTTACACAATGTAAACATATAATTACGAGGCAAGAAGTTAAGTAATTGATAACGAAATGTGTAAAGAAAAGATATTGAGTATTTGTTAAATGCCACTAACGTTATGCGTTTATATAGTTGATCAGGGGTTGAGCCTTGAGCCCCTCACAGACCATGTAACTACGAAGTAAAATAAACCTTTGCCATCTTAAGTTTAAAATAAAAACAAAACAATTAAATGTTTTACATTACGACACTGTCATGCTATATTTCCATCATCGATTTATCAGAAAGAAGAGTTAACTTATACGTTACGTGGCTAACGCAGAGGATTCAACCGTGAAGTCCGTTTCTAACTGGCTTTAAAAACTACAGCGGATGTTTTATGTAAATCGTATTTGTTTAGTATTTTTTACATTATGTGTGAACTTTAATGCAACTGTAACTATTGAATGAGGCAAATTTCCTCCTGTTACCATCGCTCGGTCCCCCTTTAAACGGCATATGGCACTTAAAGCGACTGACTGTAGCGAAATAAGTCACCACTTTACTAACATTAAACGATGGATTTAACATTATAACGGAAACAACTCTTTTGAAGTTGTGAGAACTTTCTGTCCCATTGAGATCGTTGTAGATCATTGTAACGACATGAACATTGACGGAATTAAATAAAACGCGTTACCTTGAGATTCTGGTAGGATTCTAGCGTCCGGATGGCAGTGTCTGTTAGCTTGACGTGAAAGATGGTTTTGTTGGGAGCGCTTTTATTAATCTTTCCACAGGAGAGTCCATACCGATGCTCCTGTCTTAACGCTGCCATGTCTGGAACTGAGGTGAACTGGCGACATTCTCGTTCAAACGTCACTCGGTGGTGGGCGGAGCTACGAGAAAACGTTTTGCCGACGTCATAGACGCACACATTATACATATAGATTTCAGCATTACATTTCACCTGGGCATTGAAAACAAAATGAAAGATAGAGCTTTGGTGAGTAAAGTCTGCATTTCAGACTGCAACTCAAAATTTTATCATTTTCTGAAAACCAGACGAGCTGTCAGTTTGAGATAAAACAAATAAATATTTACAAATTTGACATGGTGCACAGAAATTTATTAGATGAGCCATTGCAAGTCTTTGGAGATTACATAGTATTAAAGAAATGTGATACAAGCAAAACGATTAGAAAAAGCACAGACTGCATTTTAAACTAGATTATGCATGTGAAAAAGTGATTCGCCATGCAATATTTACCTTTCAAACTTACTGATGAGGTGAAATGGACAGTGATGTAAAAAAATAGAGAATTTAGGTTAATTGGAAAGACATAATCCCCAACAGACAAGGTGCTTGGGCCTTCGGATTAAGACGTTCTCTTATAGTCTCTACATGCCATATGGCTGTCTGAGATACAGGGACATCTGAAGCCAACTGGACAGACAATATATGTTATCGTACCTCAAACTGTAGTTTATAAAACCATGCCACATAGACTCTCCAGTTGCTATAGAATGTGTGTGATCATGTCTTTAATATTAAAAGTAGATGAGTTCAAGAACACAAGCACCATTAGGAAGACAGATCCATTACTGAAGTGTCAGAGTCTTAGGAGGGGATCAATGAAAATAGAGAGTAAAGTACATCACATTCACTTGTGGGAGGATAACGGCTAATGAGGTAAGTCACTTTGAGTCGAAAACTGGTGAAAACATTATAAACACGGGATATTGAATACAATCTTTTAATTTGAAATGTGCATTGATGTACATTACAAATCATATTGTGTCGTCCATAAAGCAGATTTATTCTCTGAAACTCCCTTCAATTCCACCTGCTGTTTTAAAATTGTTTGGGGATTTTACATTTGGCAAGTTGGCAATATTTCGCTGAGAATCGTAGAGACCTGGCACGATTTACGCAGAATATGTGGTTGTCTGCAGTTGAAATATATGAGCTTGCCAAGTGGATACAACTCAGACATTAGTCTTTTTACAAGATTTATTACATCAATAAGCCATTTTAATAAATGTTATTCAAAGTTCTATTGTTTCATTTACTATGTTGTGTGGTAAACCACAGTACCTAGTTACTATTCACATAGTATACAAAGGGATAGTTAACCCAAAAATTAAATTCAGTCATGAATTACTGTTGAACACAAAGAAAGATTTTGGATGAATGTTAGCAACTGAGTTTTCTGGGGCACTATTGACTAACTGAGAAGATATTTTTAATACAAAAGAAGATATTTTGAAGAATTTTGGAAATGAAACAGTTCAGGGGAACGTTTGACTATAACTTTTTGACTTCCCCAATAATCTCATTTGCGTACATTTTTCCAAATATCTTTGTGTTTTACAGAACAAAGACATTTATACAGGTTTGGAACTTGAGGGTTAATGATGTTAATGATGAAAGAATTTTCATTTTTGGGTGGAGTATCACTTTTATGTGTCATCAACATAAGATACAGGTAGAAAAGTTACTTTTCTGCCCCCTCTGTAAATGTTAAATCTTCACCAAATCAAAACGGACAATTCTTATTCTTTTAATGGACTATGCTGTCCTTTAACACCTTCCGTTTCATGTCAGCTTTAACCATGCCATACACATTTACAACAGCCATCCTGATCCTAAAGTCCTGGCAGAACATCTTTAGTATTATAACACTTACAATACTGTATATTTTCTCAGATTAACAAAGATTTTACAACACCTCTAAATAATTATATTATTATATAATTGTATCATATTTGAAATTTTAAAAATACAGGACAAGCAGTATTGCATTGACCACACAACTTGTATTGTTGTCCACCAAAAAAAAATTTTTATGTATCTGTTTATGTTCTCTGGATTTGTTAAGTGAAGCAGAATTAAATAGAAGAATAATCAGAGTTTATGAGCTTGTCTTGTCTTGTAAATGCTCATTGCTCACGGTGAATATGCTCCCAGCTGGCACGTTGCAAACCCTGAAAAACCTGTTGTGTGTGCATGTGTATGTTATCCACAGTCAGTGCCTGTTCTTACAATAAGATTATGGCAAATATTTTTCTTTGTAGGTTTTTTCATTCTCTGAAAAACTTCAGTTTCGTTTGAATATAGTTTTGTCAATATCAATCATAAATGACATATTTTTGTATTTGTCATTCATTATATTATTAGGTTGAACCGGAATAGCCACCAGTCGCTGAAGCCCTCTTATTGGTGGACGTATTCATGGACTCGTGCATTATGGGGCGACGTGATGAAGTCATTAAGAAGCTTACAGACGTAGAGCCAGATTAGATTTTTCTTTTCTAATCCATCAGATTACCACTGCACAACTCCACTGACCAGGAGGGCTTTACATTTCGACACAATTTTTGTGCATTGACCTTTTTTCTTTATATTTGAAAAATCAGGAGTAAAACAACAGGCGTCTAAAAGGACATTTCAATAAGAGCTGCAGGAAATGGACTAGCCACAGATGGTATTTGGGTCATGTGGCAATGCATTTCCATGATAATTCTATTATAGTCTATGGGCGCACTGTGCTTTAGAAAACGCTGTCGCTAATGGATGCAGGTGTTTGCCATCTTGGCTCTTAACCAACACCTACATAATTTTTTTGTGTGCAAGGAAGACGCTCAACAATTTTAGGAAGACATAGATGGTATCCTTAGCACCGTGTGGGGACATGGAACCAGAGGCTGGAGAACCACAGGAGAATGCTTCGGAGACATTTACTGAATCAGTTAGACATACTATTTCAGTCACTGGGGACAAACAGGATCTTAAGAGTGAGGAAACTATTCTTCAACCCTGTCAGGTGCTTCAAGAGCCCATCGTGGAGCTGCAGAGAAGAAATGTCACAGGAGAGGAGGATGAGAAGACAACAATGGAGGCCACAGAGGACAAAGAAGGAAGTGAGAAGAAAGATACAGCAGAGAATAAAGAAGCGGAAGAAATGAGAGAGATGAAGTGTACCGAAAACGAAAGGGATGACCCCAGCAAAAAGGGCGCAGATGAACTCATCATCTCAAATACAAACTTCACAACACCTGAGACCAAAGAATCATACACAGAGAAGAGCCGCAAACTGACAAAGACTCCCAGCTTTGGAAAAACAGTTCGGTTTAAAGAAACTGAGGCAGTGGAAGAAAGGGATGACTCATGGGACAGTCTTTTTCCAGATTATGAAGTGGAAGAGTGGACCACCACCAGCTTTCAGGAGTTGTTTACGGCAGAGGACTGGGTGGACATTACAGGTAAGATGTCTGTGATACCATATATTTGCTTCACTGCTTAAAGACCAGCTTATACCAGCATGAATTATTCGTGTCTAGACTGATGTATGCTGGCTAATGATGTTTCGATGATATTGTTGGTGGACCAGCAGAACCATATTCACCAACAAAAAGGTGGTCACTGGTCAACCAGCATGATCTTTGTGTTCAACTTGGTAAATAAAAGAAGGATAGTCATCCAGGTCTTGTAGACTTCTTACCCTTCCCCCTTTTCTCCACTATCCTGACTGCCCATAGATGACCGTCTGCTGAGAAAGAAGGTGTTAAAAACCAGTCCCGACAATGCCCTGACCCCTGCTTGGGGTCAAGAGGTCACTCTGAAAATGCAGGGCATGCTAGACGATAAGACAGTGGTGGAAAAAGACTGCAAACTGGTCTTCGTTATCGGGGAGGGAGATGTCAACCAGGTGAGACGCACTGACGGGCAGAGGAGGGGCAGACACACACACACTCCGGAACACCTGCCTCCATACTATCTGTCACCTCGCACCTGCTGCCTGCTAAATTTTCCATCGGGATTAAGCTGTGTTTTCACATGTTGAGTACTGTATGTGTTTACTCAAGGCTGGTAAAGTAACCTGCTGAAGTGAGATTAATTTAGTTCTTGACGGAAAGTTTGCAAGGTCGAGCTTGTTTGTAAAGTTGTTATGCAGTCTGTGTTTCTAAATGCAATTAAGCTTTAAGGTTAGGATTTGTTGTCTAGTGAGTGAGTTCTCATGGGCTCAAAATCCATTTTGGTCAAAGTTTTAAGAGAATCTATGATCTGACATAGTTTAAAACATGATTTTTCTGCTCGCTTAGGCTCTGGAGGAGTGTGTCATATCAATGAAGAAGCGGGAGATTGCGTTAATGCTTGCAGATTCACACTACACCTATGGACTTCTAGGAAGGTAAGAAAATGTCTCCAAATAATCACATTTTGGTGACGCCCAACACATACACAGACATTTTGCAAAACCTTTGGGTAAAAGGCAAATGGGTTAGCATTTCAGGAGATTTAGGTGCTTTCACGTTCTGTTATAAGTTAGAAATTCAAGAAGGAAGGGAGGGTGCAGTGCACTGCTGAAACGTCAAGTGGTTTCCATCCGTACGGGGTGGGGGACAAAGTCCTTTTATACCTGTTGCTCTCAGGGCAAACGGCCTGTCCTCAGTAGCTTGCTAAATGAACCATGAACAGGAGCAGATGGCCTCCCCATTGACGACATTCAGGAATGACCAGAAACCCCTCCCCTTCTACCCTCAATTCTTTAACTATAGGTAATAATTTTGTTTAACAGCTCACTTCACTGAATTCATTGAATTTACACTGTGTGGGTGCAGACACGTTCATTCGATTTTTGTGGGGTTGAATTTTAAAGATTAAAGACAGGGTTGTCTGAATCACATTAAGAAAAATGTATGACACAAATGACTGGAAACTGACCTCTTACCAGCAGCATGTGTTGATATAAACAACTTTATTTAAAGGAATAGGTCATTGTGTCATCATTTACTTCGTTTTTTTGTCATTTTAAAACTTTTGATTTCTCCATTGACTTCGATTGTATGGACACAAAACCAATGCGAGTCAATGGGGAACAATTTTTTTTTTAATGTCTTTTGTGTTCTGCAGAAGAAAGAAAGTGGGTGTGTAAATAATGACAGAATTTTCATTCTGATGGTGAACTATTCATTTAATGACTTGATGCCATTATATAATTTCACAAATCAACACAAAATCGGTGAGAACCAGCTGTATGAAAAGCAACCCGTGGGCCTGAAAGGATGTTAGAAAGGCAGTTCTTCCTTAAAATAAAGAAAAGGTAAAAATGTGTGTGTTTGAAAAATTAATAGTTACAAAAATACAAAACAAAATAGATATTACATGATAGAAGTGTAAATAATATATACATAAATAAGGTAAATAAAAGCAATAAGTCTATATATTTACATTTCCGATGCTTATTACTTTACTGTGTGTAAATGGTTTGCATCTACATATGTGTTTAATGCTTTAGAAACGTAAAGCATTTCACTTTACTTGCATTTGTTTACTCAGCATTCACATGTTCGAAAAGCAAATCTGTGCCTCTAGATAAGCAGTGAACTGTGGTCATGTGTTTTTGAGGAGAGGTTCCAAAGTTTGTGACCTCCCATTGAGAGTTCTTTAAATCAATTGCACGACAAACCACGTGCAGTTTCCAGTTGAGCGTGCAATTAGCTCCCATGCAATTCCGTGTCGAAGAGAAATGCAGCTGAAATGACTAACATGACCCATGCTTGTGATTCAAAGAGTATTTTAATGCATGCATTTACTTACAGATCGACTCTTAAGCACCAAGTGATCAGAGATTATTCAAAGGCCCTGAGGGAACACAAGCTGAGATCATGTTGTTCTCAACCCATGATCGTGGTCTGTTTGTATGCTAACTACACAAGCCATGTATGCATGATGCGTGTGCACGTATGACTGTGTAGCTCACAGTGTGTGAGGACTCTGGAGTGATCGTTAGGTTTGTCTTGTAGCGGTGCAGACACAGGGGCTGATGGGAAATGCTCCTGTGTGATTCTCTCTCTTTGGCCCTGTTATGAGTGGCGTCCACTGGGAGCGGGCCGTCGTGAGAGGCAGACAGATCCACATTTAATGGTTGTTTTGATGCTGCTGATTAGAGCTGTGAGCGGCAAACTTAAATTTAGCCCTGGCCCAAAGGTAGACACAGGCTTCTTGCCAGCAGTTAAAAGGGTGACAGCAAAGCCACTGTGACAACATCTCCTCCCATGACACTGAATGGGTGCAACGCACACACACATACAGTATGCGTGCTCTTACTGTACACACACACAATGCTTCCATAAAAAGCATCGACTTTTCTTAGAGGTACTAAAAGCAAGCCAAAATAAAAAAGCCAAAATGAAATATAAATACAGATATGTCCTTCTGGCAAAATCTATAAGATTACAATCATTTTCATATAAGACAAAATAATACATATAATATCTGCCTATGCCGATTCTGAAGATTAAATTAATATTTCTTAACTTTCTGAATGTTATTAATTAATATAATGATGATTGACTGGATATATCGTCCCTGAACATAGGCTGTTTTTAAACCATCAGCAAATAGTGTTAAAAATTGCTTTTATTGACCGATACCGATTATTGGCCGATATATCAGTGCATCTCTATTAAATATTTAAGTTTCTTTATTCTTTTTTTTTTAAAATTTTGCTTAAAAGTTTACATTGGTGCTAGCTATCGACTTCTGTAAAAGTGGTGTGATAGATGTGAACCTACCATATCTCTGTGAGGAAAAACCCACATGTGCAGAATATGCAAGAATTTAAAGAACTTACAGTACCTGAAGAATTTATGTCAAGAACAATACCTCATGACAAAGCAGGGACGCAAGCAATAGAAAACACAACCTAAGAAAAACAAGGTTATGTAAACCTAAAATGTAAACAGGCCAACTTGTAAAAATTAAGTTGGTACTTCTTGTAATATAAACATCTCAAATATGACAGGCATCTTCCAGCCCACACTTAAGTGTATAACCAGAACTAGAACTTTCCAATGAACTGAGCACATAATGCAAATAAATAGTCCCAGTTGAGATTTGTGAGCTAGACATGATTTTACTTTTGACATGTAACGCCTGCATCCAAAAACATCATCCCCAAAACATTTTCCTTATCTGACAGCTGTGATGGCTTGTCAAAGTGACAATATGGCATATGGAGGGGGTAAAAAGAGGAAGAGAGGAAGCTGAGGAAAGAAGAGATGGAGAATGAGAAAGGTGTTAAATGGAGCCAGAGAGAAAATCTCATTTAGTTTCTCTCCAGTGGTTGTGACATGCATTGACTGCGCTCTGTTGGTAGTCTCTTACAGACAGCCCTGTCTCCTCTGAAGGCACTTCACAGCTTCACGTTCGAGCCATCTGCAGACAGACTGATTCAGCAGACTGTGATAAGAGTTGGGGTGTAGGCTGGGTGGCATCTTTCACTCTCTTTGCATATATTGCATGCATCAGAGCAGGTTTATGTGCTGCAAAATCAACCTTGTTACATTCATGTGAAATGTAAAACATGTAAAAAAAATGACTGTTGTGTGATTGGTTTATAGGGTTAATGGGACAGGTCACTCAAAAATGTAATTTCTTCATTTATTCATTCACCATGTCATTCCCAAATCTGTTTGACTTTCTTTCTTCTGCAGAACACAAAAGAAGATATTTTGAAGAACGTTGGTAACCAAACAACATTAGCTTCAATTGAATTGCATTGTATGGACACAAAACCAAACATTTAGCAAAATATCTTCTTTTGTGTTCCACAGAATAAAGATTAATATGCAGGCTCTGAACAACATGAATAAACAATTTTTACTTTTGAGTGAACTATCCCTTTCCATATGAATTTTGTAGGTGATAGGAACTGTCACTGTGATTTCACTAGAAAAACAGGTTGTGATGTCATTATGCAAGATTATATGTTTACCTCTTAAAGCTAAAATTTGGCTTTAAGCGTTTGTCCACCAATTACATTCAGTTCGTTTTGACTCATGCCAAGCAACGCCTGATTTGTGTTTGGCATTTACATAGAATATGGCGTAGCAAATGGTGATACGGAAATCCCAGGCAGCTTTTTAAACTACTCCTAATATAAATGAGTCACTCATTTTGCTGGAAAACACGCACATCACCCACTCACACCTCATCACACAAACACACACTCTTCCGTGCACACTGAAACACGCACACAGATAGACCAACATACCCTCCTTCTCCTCTTTTCTCTCTCTGTTATCTGTATACTTGCCGGAATCCAACACCCCCCGCAGATAAACATGGTGGACGGGAACAAATAATAAATTAGTGCGTGAGCCGAGTATAAAAGTTCTCAAGCGAAACAGAGCCCAGTGTGTGTTATGACAGCAATACGTTGCTTTCTTTACCAGCATGCACCGAGAAGAGCACTGCCTCCCTCCAGGTCTTGCTGGAGCGAACGCTTGACTCAATGAAAGAGAAAAGAGCGTATTTACTCGAACATCGAGACATGTTGTAAAATGTAATGACCAATCCCAGATGGGTTTGGATGAACTGGAGTGGACCAATAACAAGAATATCAATATGCTTTCTTTGGAAAAAGCAACCTGGAGGTTTATTCAGTGCTATGTGAAAAGCAAAACTTAAATCCCCAGTTGACCTCTAACAAGGAGCGATGTTCACTAGTGTGAGCTGCAATAAGCAAAGCAAACATGTTGGCATAGTGGAGAGCTGGGTTAGAACATAAGAAGAATCAAAGGTCACTGAGGTATTATAGACATCATGTCTGTACTATTTCACTTAAGCCCATTTTATTATGGCTTTTTTCTAAAAAAACCTCTAGGTAACCATAGATAAAGCTCAAAATAAATCCTTAGCATATGTCATTGGGTGATAAATTGCATGTCAGCTTAGCATTCAACTCAACTTGAAATCAAAGTTGACCCTGTTTTCTTTTTTAAAGGAAGTTCCTTTTTTAAAGGTCCTATATGTGATTGTTTTGGAGGATCTATTGACAAAACGCAATATAATATACATAACTGTGTCTTCAGAGATGTATAAAGACCTTACATAATCAAGCGTTATGTATTTATTACCTTATAATGAGTTATTTCTATCTACATACACAGCGGGTCCCCTTGCATGGAATTCGCCATGTTGTTTCTACAGTAGCCCTAAACGGACAAACTGCACTACAGAGCGCGTTTCATGAATACGTTAACTGCTTCGGGAAAGAAGCGAAAACGTGACGACTCCTTAGTCCTGTGTTAGCCACCGTAGTGCTTTGAAAGTATGGGTAGAGTGAGCTGCTGCAATTCGCAACCTAACCGCTAGATGTCGCTAAATTTCATGCACTGGACCTTGAAATGCGCCACATTTAAAAAAGTAAAAAAGTTTTTGTGCCACCTTTAGTATAGTGTTACAGTGTGTAAAACTAACAGTGTGCTCATCCTTTGAGACAACATTTGTTTTGTGCAAATATCACTCTGTCCACGTGAGCTATTGTTGGCTAAAAGCCTAAATCTCTTTACGTTCACATTACAGAACTAAAATGGGTTGCCAACGGGTTTCAGGTTGACTTTAAAGTGCAGCTTGTTGAAATACTGTTCCACAACTGAACTGTTTAATTGTACCATCAGCGTATTTTTTATTGTAAGAGGTTTACTTCTATGCTTTCTGTGATATGATCTGTTCTAGTTGACTTTGATCTGAACAAACCTGATGGATAATGATGAACTCACAGTATTTGTATTGATCTTGACGTTTAGCATCTGCTAACTTGTTCGATTTGCTGAGCTCATATGAACACAATATATAATATCATCATTCATAGTGCAGTTTACATTTGCATTTATTCATTAAGCTGACACTTTTATCAAAGTGACGTACAAATGATAGAGAATTTAATATTTTATCAATGAGCAAACAATACTGTAAGTAAGCAATATAATCAATATAGAAGATTGTTTTTTTAATTATATAATTTATTATTTTTATGTTATTAATATAAAGAAACACTGTGATTTAAGCCAAACCCTTTCATTTCTAGAGACTGTTGAGAAAGAAACATCCAGAGAGATGGAAACAGATTGTGCCTTCAAGCGAACATGGTGCAAGTGTAGGTGTGTAAAACCATGAGATGTATCTTCACTCATCTGAATGTCAAATTGAGTGATGAGGATTTCACGAGTATACGCGTCATTGATAAAATCTCCAGGCTGCGCTGACATATGACACATTCTCACACACATGCGCTCAATCACACGTGCTGCCAAGTGATGAGTCTGTTCACAGCATGGCTTTCAACTCAACACACACACAGTTCTGTCTTCTGTTGACTATTTGTGTGCCAAGTTTTGAGAAGGAGCAGAATGAGCAGAGGAAAAATAACTGGCAGTAACCTTCAGTACATCTCACTCCGAGAAAAAAATGACTGCAAATCAACTGGGGTTTGACGGTGAAAGATTGTCAAAAGTATCAAACATCTGGTTTAGTAAAAAAGCAAACCATCCAATGAGATTTGAACACTGGAAATGATCCAATTGCCAAAATGTAACATATGTGAGGTGTTTCACTGCTTGTCTCTTTTCGGGGTGTGAATATGGGATATGGAGAAATGAGAGGAGCTTTTCTAACTGGTCCTGTTGCTCAATAGAGTACCGATGACATGTTTTTGTAGGCCACCCCGGAAGTTAGCGTCACACTCTCGACCGAAAGCCTGCATTTTTCTCATAGACTATTGGAAGATCGCAAAATAAATCTGTGATTAACAAAGGTTTCTGATGTTTATACGTTTTGTCTATCAAGGTAGTCTTGTACACAACATTTGTTACTTTTGAAGCGTTAATACAATCGCCAGAATTACTAACATGAGGCCATAAACCGATTACACTACGGGCGCTCGATATCAACATCACTACCATCAAACTTCAAACTAGAATACCCGTCCACATTTTTAGAGATTTGTGTCCATGTTGCATTATTTGTGAGATTTAAACGCATGATTAGGTTTAATGTCCCCGACAAAGAATGTAGTTGCTTTGAGCAACTTGTTAGCGACCGCCATTTTTAAGACACAATAAGTCTTTAAAAAAAACAAGCGCTTTATAACTGGTGTTTTATAACATAAATAAAATCATGAAAATATTAAGAGGTTTTGTTAAACACAACTTTTTTCAGGCAATTTAACAAAAACCCAATCAAAAAACTTACACTTTGGGGCGATGGAACCAGAAGTGCTAAAATTTTGCAACAACTATTTTTGAATTGGCAAAGAAAATATTATGTCTGTAAAATAAGTAACTCCGTATTAACAATAATACCAGTTTCAGCCATCAAAAGCTCATCTGTCCCAAATAATTGTCTTGATAACAGCCGTCATTATGAAGAACGTTGTCTATGTGAGCTCTCATCTGTTTGCATGAGATGCATGTTTATGAAGAAGTTAATTGGTGAACGGCTTAACATGGGAGTGTTTGACTAATTCATCACTGTACTGTACTGTACTGTATGTGCGTGTTTCAGAGAGCGAATGTGTGTGTGTGACTCACGGTGAGTGACCAATCACTTCTGACGATATATAGTTACACTGTATTGTTACAAGGAGTTCTGGCAGTCAGCTGTTCTGTTAGTTCACACTTTGATATGCAAATATTTGTTTTTTTTAAGCGTGGCCACTTTGCATTGATTAGCTACTTTAGTTCGCAAGCGTTCTATCTGGTCAGGTTTCCCTGCATCCCTGTGACAGAGAACACCCACACACTAAATTGCAGGCAAATATCAGAGGAACTGTTGTCATTCAGTTTTATCTGTACTTTTGGAAACCTGCCCACAGCAGGTTAATGAGAAGTGCTGTGGAATCACGAAAGATTAAGAGATTGTCAAAGGTATAGCTGGAACTTCAGCAGAAAAAGAGTCAGAGCCGCTCCCTGTAGCAGGGTCTAGCTAAACACCCGCATAACCCAAAATTCTGGTATTGATGTCCTTGCACGTTTGAGAACACACCCACACATAGTGCTGTAAGCTTCGTAAAAGTTTTGATGATAATAACCTTCAATATTATTATAATCTTACACTGTATATTAAAGAAACTGTTCAACAAAAAGTCGTTATTTGTTTATTCACATTTCATTCCAAATCCGTATAACGTTCTTTCTGCTGTGAAACACGAAATAAGATTTTGTAGTTCAACAAATATGACAAAAAAAAAACTCCCACTAAAAGTATCTAATAAAACATGTCCCACCCACTGAGTTTTCATTTAATTTCATATTCTGTATGTTTATTTGGACTCCTGGAAAACTTTAACATACTGTACCCGCGTGAATCTGACTGCACGCACACACATAAATGCAGTACAAAGATAATAGCAGATAGAATCTCAGACTAAACAGTGAAGATAAGAGACCTGTTCATGGCTCATCTGTGACACATTGTGTTTTGACAGTAAAAACCTACAGTACGTTTCATAAAGAGGGACTCGGCAATTGGTTGCAGTCTGACAGCAAGTGTTTTCCATAAAATTACTTTTCAACACGTAAGACTAAATGTTTAGTTCAAGCGATCTTGAGCAGTTTTCCTTCTGTTCGAGCGTGCATGTGCACCTGCTAATGTTCCATTTTGCTTCTGTTTACCGCTCATACTTGACTTGTTCCTGGCAACCTGGGCCCCTATCACCCTCATCAACCTGACATTCACCTTAACATGATACAACTTCAACTCCACTTCTATTTGTTTTTTTAATGTTGAATCCTTTTATATTCCATTCCATTCCATTCCATTTTCTACCGCTTGTCCGAACTACCTCGGGTCACGGGGAGCCTGCGCCTATCTCAGGAGTCATCGGGCATCAAGGCAGGATACACCCTGGATGGAGTGCCAACCCATCGCAGTCCTTTTATATTGAATTGTTATTTTCCAAATGAATCAAATCAACTTTTTTCAGCTTTATCAGGACATTAACCCTACGACACCGGTGTAAGACCAACACACCCATTCCATTACCAAAACTGCAATTATTTACATTTGCATTTATGCATTTGGCAGACTGCTTTATCCAAAGCGACTTCCATTGCATTATACTATATGTTTGTTTCTAAGTATGTGCAATCTCTGGGATGGAATCCATGACCTTGGCAGGGCTAGCGCCATGCTCTAACCGCTGAGCCACAGGAGAGCTATTGCATTAGAACTACTGGCATATAAACACAGCAATGTTAAAGGGAGTGACAACAGGAGTTATTATTGTTACATGTGTACACAATAAATGAGTCACCCATGAGTATCATAGTGATAACCATGGTAACATGAATGAGTAATGTATACAATATATTGTAATTTGTATGTATATTTAGGAGCTGCACTGCATATGGCCTTAAAGAACCATTGGCTGAATTATGCCGATCCCTAATCTTTGTCACAGTAATTGCATTTGCATGTATCATTGTGTGATGACAGGAAGGAGGAGACGGACGGCAATAAGGGAAACTGATTCGTAATGGAGCGCCATTGAATGTTTCTTCCATAGCCGTTTGTAAAGTTAATTTAACACGTTGATAAGAGACCTGTTCTAGAGACCAACTTCTTTTTAAGCTATTCATGTGTGAGAAAGGTCAACCACCTCCGTACAGAGGTATAAATAAAATTCATAAAAAGTCTAAACAACGTACCCTTAGTAGTATTTTTTTAATATTCGAGGCAATGTAGGATATATTTCTTAGTCCTGAAACCTAATCAACTGCAAAACTTGACCATTTTATCATTTTTACCATTCACACAACATTTACAGCATTTGGTAGGTTTTTTAATCCAATGTGACTTCAGTGCATTCAGTCTATGCATTTATCAGTATGTGTGTTCCCTGGGATCAAACCCATGACCTTTTGCATTGCGTCACCTAAAAAAAATAAAAAACATAAAAACTGATTGATCTCTTTCAATGACGTCAGATGGTTAATTCCTGCCTAAATGGGTGGTTGGCTTTCAAAATAAACTGCAAAGTGCACCAGACGTCATTTTAATGATTAAATATGTGGATTTGTGAATATCCAGTTGACATAATTTGCATTGGTCAAGCGGATCATGTTATCAGGGCAGGATGGTTTTTGTGAGGTGATATAACTGAGATAGCATCTTCACCATTGCGTGATACACGTCAGAATACGCGTCAGAGCCCCTGACCCCTCACCGCTTCCCAGCCCTGCTCACAAAAGATAAAGATAATGAAACGGCGAGTGAGGACCAGTGAGGCACATGTGTGGCCCTGGAATCAACCGTGCCAAGGCAACAGAGAGAGTCATCTCTCCCCAGCAGGGCTGTGGTCTCTCTCAGGGCTAAATGGGACATCTGAGAGCCAGAATGCACACAGATTACGGGTTAGAGCGCAAGGGCTGGAGTTAATAAATAGCTCTTCTATGCAAATGCACACACACACGTATAAACGCATACATGTGACATTTAACTGGAAAAAAGGATAAACCCAGTTTTTCATAACTAGCGTAAGACTTTATGTATGTTGGACAGTAGCTGCTAGTATCTTCTGACCAGTAGCCTATAGAGTTGGAAATGTTAACATAGCAGCCTTTGATTGCAGATAGGACTGACCCATGAAATAGACAATTACTGAGACCTCTTATATAACCGTTATGCCCTTGAGCAGGTTGCTCTACACAGATTGCCTCTGCAGTTAGTTTACTGCACGATGCTTTAGATAAAAAGGTTTGATATTGTACAGTAAATGGCAAGACAGCTTTGATAGGAAAGCATAGCAAGCCTCCAAATGGTTAAAAACTGATCAAATAAGCAAATTTGTGATTTGCTCGAAGCCATAATGTCATTACAGGGGAACATACAAAGTACTAAGAAGGTTTTAAATTAAGGTTTAATTCAACTTTACTTTATCATATTTTTTATGTTATTTATTGCTTTAAAAGAGAAAATAAAAATAAAAAAATATTTGAAATTAATGTGACTATTACTTATAATATTTATAATAATTGATTTATTATTATACTAATTCAATTATTATTATTTATATTATTTTATGTGACTAATTATTTATTCAAAAGACAATTCAATAGATATTGCGATTATATTCATTTGGACAAAATATTTGTGTAAAGCAAACAGAACTTGATCTCACATGAATTCGTAAGTATTTCATAAAGTGGCTAATCCGAATCCTACAAAACGTATGGTTATTAGAAAAGCAATACTGAAGCCCCTCCCTTCCTCTAAACCTAACGTGAAAGCCAATTGTACGAAACCGTACGAATGTCCAAGTGCCCAAAAATGTGCCTCGTAAAATACTATATAGCTGCGAATTTCTGTGACGTTGTGTTGGAAAATGTAATATTTTGATAGCCCTAAACTGATTATATAATGTATAGAAATGTATAGAAAATGTATAAATAAAACAAAGCATTTTCAGTATAGACAAACTATAAATTTAGTGAAAATATTTCTGTTGTCCAGCTGAAATATTGTTAAGTTATCAATTGGTTATCCAATCAAATGCAACATTTTAACCGTTAGCTTTATTTGTATGCTGCACTAAAAACATGATCCAGTATATTGCATTATCTATGTCAAAAACTGACAGATACATCAAGGACCACCTAGTAAAATAATCCTTCACACAGCATTGTTTTCTTGAGCGGATCCATGCTTTTCTCACGCTTCAAATCAGAAAAAGCTCCTGCAGCAGGAAAGCAAGAGCTGTCCTGTGTTTTCTTAGCTGGTTTCAATACTTTCGAGTGTTTCCGTGCGCAAGCCATGTTTAACTGAAGCGCACCGTCTCAAGGCCACCCAGCTTACTACTTCATGTGCACAATTACACGTGAGTCCAAAACAGATGCAGGAAATATGCCACCTGTTTGACCAGATAATATCAGATACATTGATACACTAACACTCACGCGCACATCTCTGATCTCTGAGAAAACAAAGACGTGACCACATGAGAGCCATTGCTTTCCTGCTCCCTTGCGTAAATGTGACGGCTGGTCTGGTTAGTGCGTCACACGATCGTCTTCCTGGTGGATCGTGTGAAGGTGCTGAACTGAGAACAGAGCCAGTGCGGAATGCATAATGCTGCACGACGTATCCACCTCTTGCACGCTCACATGCACAGACACACCAAAGCAATGAGTCAGACTGAGACGTCAGATCACCGTCACTGGCCCTTAGCATCAGCGTGTCCATCACAAGCTAACCTCTGCTACACACACACACAGAATCAAAATGAGCCCTATACTTAACTCATGCATATTTTTGGTCTTTTTTCTGGTAAATTTCTTTCTATGTTGCTTGCCGAGCATCTAAGTCTTGATAGTTACGTTAGTAACACACACCAGCATCCAAGACATATTCTGGATTTTAAACCTAATACAAACTATCAGTCTCAAAAGCCTCTGGTGAAAGTTGCTCTCCAGAGGCTTTGGCAATAAAAACAAGCTGCCAACTTTGAGTGAGCAGCTGTCAAGTTCAGTCGAATCCTATATATTGGACCCAAGTCCCTGAGCTCTTAAAAGCTGGCCCTGCAGGTCCTGTCTTTCTTAGAGTGATCAGAAAAGGAAGAACACGGAGGGTCAGACTAATAAGACTGCTATAATTAACCTCCCAGAGGTGGAGAGTTCCTCCTGACACATCCCCTTCATTAGCGGCCCACCACAGATCTGGACATGCAGGCAACAGTCAGTTCAGTTCAGGTCACATGGATGAAACGGAGAAGACACTCAACCTCATATAAGGGCTATTTATGAGCTATGCAATGTTTGGGTGAAGGCATTTTACATTTTTAGAATTTGAGTGTGGGTGTCTAATCTGAAGTCTGGAGCTAAAAAGTGAAAAGAAGTTAGAAGTTAAAACGTTGTGTATATTCAGAAATAGGGTTTACAGGATATGCTTTAATATCGTAATTATTTGTCGTAGATAAGATTAAATGAAGAGCAAATGGAAACTTGAGTCAAGATATTTCTCCTGAGAAAAAGATGCAGAAATCTCACAAATATCTCCATTAGTTTCCAAAAACATCTCGACTTTGTCACCAACTGAGCTCAGATTTGCCAAGCCTGCAATCAAAAGTCAATATTATTGAAGATTTCAATATGACCTCAAACATTTATCACGAAATTTACACAAATTCAGATTATTTTACCTAATCTACATTCCAAAAGTATTTGATCAATTGCCTCATTTACTGTCATACATCATGAAACTGAGAACTCATGAGCTATGAAAGAGCAATACACTTTTTAAGGTGACATTTCTGATTATCATTTTTTAGATGTTTATTATTGTTTCTTTATATTTTATAAACTGTGTAGTACCAAGTAAGTGCTTTGTCTGTTTTTAAAAGAAAGCAAATTCATTTTTGATGACAAATCACGATGGCATCTTTCTGTCAGAATATCATACATGATGCATCATTACATGATGCTGGTAAAAGCAAGTTGTGACTGACACTCTTGCACAAATAGAAAAATATCTAAATGTTTGTCCAAAGACATTAAGTGAGAGAAACAGAAAGACACTGTACAAAGACACGTTTGACAGAGGAAGATAGACAGACAGTTTGTAGCGTTAATGTGATGTCTAACCTTGTAAGGAAGAGATGATTCATTTTTTATTTACTGGCATAATGCATCTTTCTCGGTTTTTCTCTTCTTTTTCTATTTGAACATCATTTCACAGAATGTCCCCTTTAAGAATTCAAAAAAGGTTTTTGGAAAGTTGATCAAAACAGGCTTGAGTAAAAGTAGTTTGTTTATATGTATATTAATGAATGTATATAATATTCATATGATGATTAAAATGTACACAGCACATTCATTTTGAAGAAAGAAAGGATCCTTTAAATAACATACAAGACTTACCTTTAGTAAAATTATAAAGATAAAAAGCTGGCTGTGTTTTTACACCACCAGTAAGAAACTAAAAATCCTACTAGATTGAAAACTTTAGTTTGATAGTTCACCCAAAAACGATTCTGTCATCATTTACTCACCCTCTTGTCATTTTCAAACGTGTATGACTTTCCTTCTTCCACAGAACACAAATGAAGATGTTTAGAAGAATGTTGTTATCCGCTTAATGCTTTCACACTTGCATTGGTTTTGTGTCCATACAATAGAAGTGTTCTGTGTCAGAAAGAAAGTCATTGAGGTTTGTAATGACAAGAGAGTAAGTAAATGATGACAGAATTTACATTTTTGGGTGAACTATCCCTTAAATATGCATCTGTCTGTCACCAAGGCATCGTTGTTTCACAGAGGAAGGGATTATGAGTTACATAGAATCTTATTGTGTTTGCACGGTTCTTGAACTTGTTGGATCAACTCCCATATTCACATATGCAAACAGATCCTGCTTTTGTAAAGCTTTATCGTCACAAATGAATGGGGATATAGAGTACAGTAATAACATGTTATCAAATGAGAACATTGCTTTCATAGAGAATTGCAAATGTGTTATTGTCTTTACAGGTAACGTGTATCATTTCTATGCCAAACGCCAGAAGAAGAAAAATTGACCGCTTTCAAATAGTGTTTTACAAACAGTCTGTCAAATACTATGCTATTGGTTGGACAAAAAAAGATAATCCCGCCCCAACCTCACATCATTGGTTGAACCAGTTCCATATGTCAGATAAAGAGCCACAGTTTTTACATGTTAAGAGGAATAAAACTAAAAATGGTTTACTTACAGTATAGCTGTCTCCACGTGTTAAGCTGAGACATTAGGGGAAAAAAAAATTTTAACATAAAAAGACTTATTGTGTGTGATTCTTTGAAGAGATCTCTCGAGATTCTTAAAACATCTCCAAGACTGTTGTCAGCTAGATGTCATAAACGAGAGTCACACATGTTGGAAGTACAACAGTCGAGTTTAACCCAGTCTGGTTTGTTTTTCTTCTGTTGTGGTTGAAACTCCATTTGGTCACATGTCATCATGAAATCTGACAGATGTATATTTAAAGCCTCCATAATACATCTCCATCCCTCATCTATGACTATGATTACTATGTAATCAGTCCTTGAGGAAACCTTTACGACTGGCAGCGCATACACGCGGGCACACAAACACAGCAGCAAAGGCTCATAAAACAGGCGGTGGAGCTGGCGCCGGTGGCCGCAGGGTTGAGATTGGGTTCATTTTAAAGGGCTGAAGAAGACTGCTCCACATTATACGAGCACATCACAAGAGCTCTGCCCGAGGCACTGCGCACTTCGCCGACTTGATCCCTGCTGTTTACACCCTTACTGCTTTTACAGGAACAGGAAATAAAAACAAACAATACCGTAAGCATGTCAAAAACAAATCCCTTTTTGTGGTGTACAGTAAATGACGTTTAAAGGATAGGCTCTGATAAAAGTCTTTGTCTTTTGAAGTAAATATTTAATTGTACTCAAGTGAAAGAGAAAAACACCTGTGGCTGTAAACATCAGCAAATGTTTTTGATGTTGGTCCATCTAAAAGACAATGCTGGGGTAAGCCAGAGCAAGTACTTTAAAATGATTCACAAGTTTATAATTCGAGCTGTCAAGGACGTTTTTATTGGAAGTGTCAGTTTGACAATTTAACTTTAGCCCATGTAAAGATAAGTTTGTAAAGTAAAATTTCACGTTTCAAACCGAGATATATAGAGACAAAAGCTACACATCGCATCTTTAATTTCTTAACTTCTATCTGCCAAACTGTGAGCGGTTGTGACTTGTCTGAGTGACATGCGTTTTACAAAGCTTACATAGAAAACCTTGTGTCTGTACTAGCAAACATATGTTGCACCAGAAAGCTGTTTTATTGCCAGCATGTACATCAATAGGTTATCCCCATGGAAACCACTCAGAGACACTTTTAGGGCATTTACATCATTTATAGACTCGCTTGATAAAACATCCTCTATGACGCCAGAGGGCCGTCTGTTTATTTATTTTTTGTTCTTCCTCCTTCATGCATTAGTTTTTGCTCCACTCATTAAGACTGAGAAGGTGACTGGCTGACAGATGAGCGGCATGAGTCAGCAAGCGCTTGGAGCCTGAACCACCGAACGGAGCGGATCTATCCCAGAGAGACGACAATGAGACATTGATTTTACCCTAAATGAGCGCACAACTATTTTTGGCGGCAATTATACAAAAGTATAGACCGGGAAATGTCATAGTTGTGTTTAATTAATTTTGTGAATGCGTTTGAGCAAGTCAAGTGAACTGAAGCAACTGAACAAAACTGAAGTGTAAATAAATCTGATGCCAGGGTTCACTCTGTGTTAGTGCACAACGGTGTTTTTCATGGGTCTAAGAGATCTAAAAATGAATAACTTTCTTTTGTGACACACAGAATAATCTTTTGAAAAATGTTCACATTGCTCTGTCATTAGATGTTTTGCTATAAATTACTAAAAGAAAGTCAGTCAGAGGAAATCCTTAAAGGGACAGTTCATGCACTCAATGGTACTCAATGGTGGCCAAGAACTATTTGGTTAAAAGCATTCTTCCAAATATCTTTGTGTTCATTAGAATAACGAAATGTAAACACATTTGGAACAACTCGAAGGTGAGTAAATGGAGACAGATGTTTCATTTTTTTGCGTGAACTGTTCTTCATAATCATAAGACATCATTTATTTTTATTTTAAGTGAACAATTCCTTCAAAAGAATGCCTAGTATTTCTAAATATAGATGCATTTTAAAATGCAAAGTGACACAATGTGTCTCGTACGTAGAGACCTGCGTCCTGCCACCTTTAATAGCCCTCCTGATGTTAGCACGCGTCACCTGAAACGCTCATCTGTTCTCCCACACTGCTCTCATCTCTATAGCAACTGCCAAAGCTCTAACCCCTCCTTTGACTAACCATCACAGTGTCTAACCAAAGCTTTCTCTGAAAACTCCACACCATCCACTGAAACCACAATGGCTGTTTTTAAACAGGCTGGCCTACGCTATCCGAAATGAGTAGACAGGAAATGCTTCGACTGGAATCGGAGCAGTCCCGCCGCCTTACTTTAGTCTCGATCTTCCCGATGAGTGTGATATGATGTGGCTCCATTATAACCCGAAACAGTCATTCAAGCATTTGTTAAAGTTCAGAGGTTTTATCTCAAGGGCCGTGTCACAGTGACACATTGTCTAACTGGTTTTGCGAACAGTGGTTGGACAGGACATGCTCAGTACAAAAAGTACAGTCAGTTCTTCTTACAGAGATCTAAATTGTAAAAATAATGCAGACTTTATGTAAATAGGCTTATCAACTTAAAATGCGAATAGTTGACATCAAAGGCTGCCTCTAAACTTTTATTCAACTTTTATTTGTCAGTTACATATCGATGCTGTCCTTCTGATACCTCATATCTCTATCATTTTTTCTTACCATAAATCATTATTATGAGTCACCCTTTATGTTTGTCACTGTTTTGCAAACATCTAAAAAGTATTAAAAAAGTGTTTTTTTCCATTCCCTGAAAAACACAAAATTTGGACAGCCAATGATTCGGAAGAACAGCGACTGTTGATACTTATTCAATATCTCGTCCACTCTGGTAAATTTCATTTCATTGCTGTTTTTTGTATATTCACAACATGGACAAATTTCCTCTACAGCCAATGTCTTCATGTTTATAATTTTGCACATTGTTAGGCCTGTAAGGTGGAATTTAAACGTTTCAATGTTTGATTTAAAAAAAACAATCCTGTATCCTTTAACAAAAAAGATGCAGTGTTTGTACTAGTTATGGTAATTTACCATAATAAATTGCCATCTTTGATGTCTGAAGAAAACTCTTGGTCTCAAAGCAAAACGAGTTAAAAACCATGGGACTGTTAGACTTTAGGGCAAGACTTAAGTTTTATGGGTGAGCTTTGTTGTGAGTTAGGGTGAGGAAAGTTCCAGTTTCTCTTATCATTTATGGTTCGTCTGTGCTCAAATCAGCCCCCGAGGACCAATCAGCCCTGGGGGGTTTACATGGATTCTTTCCAACGCCCTGCCTTCCTGCCACCTAAATTTCTCCAGTTTCAACTCCCTGGGCCTTCATCAAATACTCAAATTTCCAATTAAATGCTACCTGGAAAACAGATATGTGCAATGGATCATGAGAATTATGCAATGTCTGATTTATCATCCGCTGTAAGCTTTTTACAGACTAACTTTGATCTGAGAACACTGAAACACTGGGGCTATGCAGAATCACACTTTTGAAACATTCAGATGTGCTGCAATTGCAGGTGCAAAAGAAGCAGAAGGGCGATTCAAGTTTTCATTGCATTTCATGATCTTTAACCTTTGTGGTCATTTGTGTTTTTTATTGGAATAGTTTTGTTGTTCTCTGTTCTGAAACGGTTATCTTATCTGACCCACATTACATTACAAACGTAAAATGCATTCTTTCTGTATTATTATTAGTGTAACTAAGTAAAGAACAAAAGTTATACATTTTACAACCGTGTTAGCAGTATTCCAAAAGCATTTCTAAGTATACTCATTCTGTGTGTCTAAAAACTTGTCAATGCATGTGATACCCACAGCTTTTTTGAAAGCTGTATATGTCATGAAAGACAGCTCGCAGATGGAATCACCAATCTGCTTTAATCGAAAAATGACTCAAGTCTCCATGAAGCAAATGTATTACCTCTTTCGACCAGCATATCTTGACTCATCGGTCAGGCGGGTGGGCTGTCACCTCATTTAAAGAGCTTCAAGACATTAAACACCAATACTAGGAAACAAATTTGCATTATCACAATACTTTTATTAATCTGGCTGTTGATTCGAGCCCACGATCAAAGTGACATCATCCAGTCCTCCAAACTTTAATGAGGCCAGCGGAAGCCAAGATCCTGCCATGTTACTAAAAGGGATGCTGGGACTACACAATGCAAGCTTATTACTCGCAATATAAAAGGCTTTTTACATCTACGTGTAAAACATGCTTTTAAATGCGTCAGGGGAGCACTTCGGGAAAAGATTGCAGATCTCGATGATGACAAAATACCATAATATAAAAGCATTCTTTGTTAGTTTGTTCTCAGCATAAAAGTGACTAGTATTATTTCTTTAAGTGATATTGAAAGTCCGGAAAGGAATGCGGGTAAAATCTTCTTTTTGTTTAAGCATTTGATCAATAAGTTTTATAGCTGTACATTATGAAAGTTAATACCGTAACTAGGTAAATTTATCAATGTCGCTTTAAGGGAGAACATGACCTGTCACAGACTCACGGACAAGCCCTGTGTTATGTTGTGACAAGTTTGCCAAGTCGCAACACAGAAATACTGTAAATGATCATTATTATAGGAAACTTACAGTATAGGGAAGGAAAAACTATGTATGGGTTTCAAACAGAAGAGTCTATTTAAATAAAATGATGAGGGAGGGTGGAAACAAATTTGAAGAAAAAATATAAAAAATATTTTAATCTTTAATTCGTAATAAAAATTACATTTGTGATAAACTAGTTTTACATATTTATAATTTGTGCTATGATTTTCTGTCTTTGTACAGCAGATTAAATAAGTTTTTGTTTTTCTGTAGTTAAAGGTCATGGTTACAGGCAATATGCATACAATGAACATACACACACATCCACACAAAGGAATGACAACAGTCATTGACAAAGAGAAAAAAATGAATGTCAAATGGCTTCATGTCAGTGTCAAGTTCAGGCTTCTCCATTCATTGCGTAGATGTTTTCTTATATAACAGAGCAGATCGGGGCTAGTTGTTAGTCACAATGTCTCACTAACAGTCCAACGACACAAAAAAAGTTGTCTTTAGAAGGTCAGTATATAATGGTTTAAATAAAAAATCATCTTTTTACATGTTTACTGTTAATTTGTTTTGTGTATCATAAATATTTTACAGTTCGTATTTTGCTAATATAAAAAAGACAGTTTCCATTGTGACAGCTTACCCCGTATGGTGACAGTATGCCCTGCTGCTGTGCCCATTATCTCAAAAGGTCAACTTGTGTTATCTAAATGAGCTTTATCTTTCTTCCAGGGCAATAATGACTGAAATATTCAGTAGCCGATACTTTAAAGGTCCAGTGTATGAAATTTAGCGGCACCCAGTGGTGAGGTTGCGAATTGCAATGGCTCACTCCTCTCTTTCGATGCACTAAGGTGGCTGACACAGAACTAATCTCATTCCAAGGTAATAACAACATAACGCATTATCATGTAATGGGTTTATACGCCTCTAAAGACATAGTTATGTTATTATATTTTATTTCTGTCAATAGATCCTCCAAGAAATTACACACTGGACCTTTAAGATATGCTGCCAAACAAAAAAAGCAGACCTGCCAACCTGTATGCATTTTGCCTTCTACGCAAAATTTACATGAGGTCATTTATTCATCATTAAACGGGTCGGGGTGGATGTGTAAAGTTGAAATATTGAAAATATACAGAAATATTGCTAAATCCTATGAAGTCAACGATCTCGCGGGCTCTTTTCATAACGTGGCCCGTCATCCCACTGGCTGCGCCAGGCTCCATATTCCCTCCGGCTCCACCTTGGTCAGTCGTCGACCATCCGCCGCCTCAAGGCTTTTATCCTCTGGCTACGCCTCGTCTCTCTGCCTCTTCGGCTTTGTCAGGCTCCCATTTCCCTTTAGCTCCAGCATCAACGCTTTCTCCCAGTTTCAACCGATCCCTTTCACCGGATCTTTAATTTCACGGACTACACTCGTTCATACCATAATTGCACCCCCACCTGATCCTCATTCCCCCGGACCCTATTTATAACCTATGCTTTGTTTTGTCTTGTGCATTGTCAGGTCTAGTTGTAAAGTCGTGCTTTATGTTATTGGTAGTTCCCACCCCTGTTATAGTTTACCCATGGATGTTATTTACCTGTGGATGTACCTGTGGATGTGTTACTTACCTGTGGATGTTATTTGTTATTACTCACCTGTGGATGTACCTGTGGATGTTACCTGTTTACACTTGCCTGTGAATTTATACCTGACATTTGTTCTCCTGTGCACCTCCATTCAATCACCAGTTCAGTTTACTCTGTGTGTGGCATCGTCCTTCTGCATGAAAGAGTTACAAGAATATCTCACCACGTGATCGGCGACTATGCCATGTACTGTTGTGCACTGCAGTGTCTTTGTTTGAAGAATGAAGAAATTAAAGACAGAGTTTTTGAGCAGTGTTAACACTAAAAAACTGTCTTAAAGGGATAGTTAACTCCATTTTTTTTATTCTTTCATACTTTACACAACAACCTAATTTTGTTCCAAACCTTTATGAGTTTCTTTATTGTGTGGAACACAAAATAAGTTATTTTGAAAAGTCTTCGTGGCTGGTCCCCACTGGCTTCCGTTGTATTTTTTCCTTCTGAGGGGAAACTTCTGTGTTTCACGTAGAAAGTGTGACGGTTATCCCTGATCTTCTCTATACGCAACGACAGTGAAGAAAAAACGTAGTTTCAAAGAAGCATCAAAGGAACAGGAACAAATATATCTGAATAAAAAAGCACAATATCATAGTGGCTCTGGATAAGCAGAAGCGCTTGATTGTGGTCTCAGTTATTGGTGTTAAACTACTGCAGAAATCGGATATAGTGCATCTCTTTCCCACTCAGTGACCATGCACTCCCTGTGCTATCCTAAAGTGCTCTTCCAGTCTGGTGCCACATTACATAACAATTCTACTTTGACCTCTTGAGAAATAAGGGGACGTGAACACCAGATCTGATTAGTCAGCACATTATCATACTGTATGCACTGCTTCCCTCTGGCTCTGTGTTGTTTACCTTTGACCTAACTGAAAGGTCTATTTACAGTGGTTTATGTCTGTTCTGCATGGTCACACTAGGCTATTCTGTCATGTATTTGAATGTGACCATTGTTTTTTCTGTATTAGCTACTGTACGGACAGAGTCAAAAGGGAAGCTAATCATAGCCTGAAGTGTTGTGTTAAGCCAACAGATCAATTACTCACACACTGTGCCACAGATGAACTTTCTTTTATATTCAGTGGGAAAAAATTATATCAAAGACAAGAGCGTTACTGAAGAATTATCAAGAGTGCCGAATAAAAACAAACCAACCAGAACATCAGCTGGCCAATATATGTTAGTGCATAAGGTTTTGTGTCTTCATAAGATGTATTGTTGTGTTAGATGGCAAACAAAAACACATAAAAAACAACTGAGATTTAATGATCATAAGCATACACGACATGACCAAATGTACATACAAAAACCATATGTGCTGTTTTAACATTTAAAGTGATAGTTCACGAAAAAATGCTAATTCTGTCATAATTGACTCTTGAGAATTTTGTTAACCTGCACCCACTTGCATCTGTGTCTATACAAATGCCTGTGGTGCTGGATTATCAACTTTCTAATTCTATTTATTTTGTGTTCTGCAGAAAAATAGAAAGTCAAACAGGTTTGGAATGCCATGAGGGTAAAGGGAAGATGACCAAATTTTCATTTTGGGTGAACTATCCCTTTAATTGCAAAACCAATGTCATTAATAGGAAGTTTCATAATTTATAAAAGGATAGTTCACCCAAAAATATCCACTCTATATATATATATATATATATATATATATATATATATATATATATAGCCATCATCCACTCTTAAGTCATTCAAAACCTGTATAATTCTTCTGTGGAACACACTAGATGATATCATATTTAAAAAAAAATGTGTCCATACAATGGAAGTCAATGGGGGTCAATGTTGTTCGCCAACGTTCTTCAAAATATCTTCTTTTGTGATCTGCATCAGAAAGAAAGTCATACTGTACATTTTTGTAATGACATGGGGGTGAGTTTTTATTTTTTTGGTGGAGTATTCCTTTAACAGCTTCCACTCCTTTGGAAAGGCTTTCCACTTTATGCGGGACGTGTCAGTTTGCAATCATTTGTCAAGATAAGTTCATAAAGTAACCTGAAATTTCATTTTTTAAACAGAAATGGCAATATAGAGGCAAAAGTATATGGACTTCAGCTTAAAAATGTGCTCTTGTGTTGGTTCCAGGAAACATTCATCCTGATAAAATCTATACGTTAAATGCTTTGTACTGTAAGTCACTTACTTTGCATATGAGCATTGGTCAAATTCCATTAATGCAAATGTAAAACGCTGTTAAACTGCTCTTGCAGCTGACACACTGGATCTCTGAAACATACAAGCACATAACAGTTACATAAGACATCTCACGACAGGGAAAGAGTCTTGTGAACACAGAGGCAACAGGGCTGAGATGTAGCCAACAGAGATGGACAAACTCTGTTAGACGAGTGCATTCATATATTTCTTCATAATGTGTGTTCCCTGGAACTGAACCCAGAACATTGGTATTACAGGAATAGTGACACAGAAATGTGTCAATACACAGTTGAAATATGCATGAGGTGGCGCAGAACAGAGCTATCACTTTACACTCAGCTTCTCACGCCAATGACAATGTAGGTTCAGTAACTGGATCTAATTTCACACCGAGGGGAAGGAAGTGGGCTGATAAAAGTCTTATTGTTCTAATCTGCATGAATATCAAGTCTAAATCATGTATGTGTGAACAGAGTTTTCTACAACACGGAAAAGGTTTGAAGACAGCTGTCGAGGAGCGTTTCAAATATTTACCCAACTTCTTTCCCTCTCTCCTTCTTTCCGACCAAAAAACAATCGAGTGAGTGATTACCTGATTAAATGGACCCTGAACAACATAATGGCACGAATCCAGAGGCGAGCACACATGCACACAGATTGAATGATCCAACACACACACATAGTTCAGTAATAAGGGTGAGATAAGGTTGTGTTGGAAAGGTGGTCTATTCCGTAGACCTCTGGGATTTACTTGTGCAGTATCACTATTCAGCTCCTAAAACATTTCTGTCAGTTCAGTGGTGCATTGTGGGTCATAGAAACAAAAAATAAACTAACAAAGTTATTAAATTCAATGCTCTCTAGTTGCATTTAAGAGATCTTGGATTAGCTCTCCGGCTTTAGCACACCAGCTCACTGATATTAAAACTCCAATTTACTGGAATACGCCGAAGTGTGCTGGGAAAACTCCAGCTGTACAAACAAGTATGTTTGGGCTAAAGAACATCATACTGTGACAATATACCAGGACGTCTGACTCTTTCACATCGGGCTGTTTTACCTCATGAGAACACTCTCAATAAATGTGCCCAGTGCAATCGACTCACTTTCAAGCATTTATTTGTCAGTGTATTGATTTATGTGTGGTCATGTGACTGTGTAGTGACAGTAATAAGGGTAAGATAAGGTTGTGTGGGAAAGGTGGTTCTACTCCGGATTTACCTGTGCAGTATCACTATTCAGCTCCTAAAACATTTCTGTGGGTCCTACTGTTACAAGCTACGGCCCATGGCAGTAACCATGAGATGCTATTGTTTTGCAAGCGGAGAAGAGACGAAATCAATGTGGCTTACATATCAATCATTCCCACATGTGACTGGGAAATTGGTTTTGAAGTGAATATATCCCAAGCTGTTTTGTAAAGGCGGCTTCGGATAATAAATATTGACGGAGGTATTGATTGTCTAAGGAATGATAAGCAGTCAAATGTAAAATAGAGGAATGCTGTTTGTTATGGAGAGAATTAGGGTGGTATTTACCTTTGCTGTTCATTTTATGGCCAATGATGATCTTGGATCAGACAAGTGGCTTTTTAAGTGTTTTAGAAAATTATGTGCATGAGTGACTATGTGTGTGTCATCACAGCTGGGGAAAAGTGAAGTTTTGTGAGTGATGCGGTTTTGAGAGTTTGTACAGTGGTCAAAAAGATCCGAAATCACTCTTAGTCCTCTTTTTTTTATATTTGTCCAATATTAAGCAATCATTTCTACCTGTCCGTATGCCACTGAGAAAGTCCCGTTTGCTCTTCTGACACAAGCCACATCTCACCAGAGCATGTGGTCTTCTTCGAAAGCCATTTCCAGCAAAGAGAGAGCAGCACGCATACCCTCTCCAGAGAGCAGGCAGCCAGTGTTTTAAAACAGCAACACTCAAACAATAACAACCGCAAAACCACAAGCACAAAAATAGCAGAGACTTATTTAAAAAGACTTAAAATAAATGGAGACGAAAAAGAGCTGTGACAAACTGCCAAGATCTCCACAATTGCCCAACACTTACTTAAAACTGCATTACAGGACAAATACAGTCAGAATTCGCAGACGCCGGCAAAGACCATAGTGCAAAAAAGTGTACATGCTAGTGACAGACAGACAGACAGAAATTAATCTGATGCTGCATTGCCGTTTGTGTGTGTGCGTGCGTGCGTGCGTGTACTTATCTATCATTGTGCAGACGAAATGTCCCCATAAGGATATTAAAAGTCGGATCCACCGATATTGTGAGTGATGGATATTGATTATTAAACATACCGAATGATGCTTATTTAGAATGTAAAATGGTTTCTGTGAGGGTTAGGTCTTGGATAGGGCATAAAATATGAAGTTTCTACTGCTCCGGATGTACGTGTGTTCACGACTTGCTGTGCGTGTGTTACTACTCTCTGGATGGGTTAAAAGCAGAGGTCACATTTCGAGTATGGGTCACCATACCTGACAAATAGGTCACTTTCACCTTTCACCTATAATAGTCATTATGTCTATGCAAAGTTCCCACAACGTGTAAACCTGTGTGTGCGTGTGTGTTTTATTGTCAGGGAGCCTGATATACCAGCATGGGCTCCTATCCTGTATCAGTTGCAACTCCTGGACTTCAGAGACAAGCCCGACCCTCTTTCCCTGCCCATCCCTGACCGGATCCGCATTGCCAACCAGAAACGAGAGCGGGGCAACTTCTATTTCCAAAGGGAAGAATACAACATGGCGGCACAGGCTTACTGTATGGCTTTGGATGTACTGATGACACGCACATATGGTAATCATACTCATGTGCACACGCTCACATGCATGATAGGTTTTTCATGGCAGGTTAATGAGGGACAACAAAGGAAAATGTTATAATGTTATCATGTGGATGAATATAAAAGGTCACACATGTACACATATTCATGTATCCAAACGGGGACATATTACATCTAATCTTTTAATTTGATATAAAATGTATAAATACCCACACTACAGTCATTTTAACAGCCTCATCATATCTAATGAAACATTCGATCAATGGTGAAAGAGACAAACTCTGCGACCCTTTATAGACTTCAATTCAACCTGGCTTCTGCCAGCAGCTCGGCTCATCCATTTGATCAGTAATCATGTCATCGGAATGGCCAGTCATGTCTGCGAGCTGTGGCCACCCGGAGTAACGCTCTTTAGAAACCTAAGCTAATCAAAGGAAATAAATCTACATGTTATTTCCACCTCCTTAATCATGTTAATTGCTGGAAAGTCTGGCCCATCTTGAGAGGCACATTTGACAGTAATGAGACAGTAAAGTGCATAGCGCCGGTTTGGATTAGACACCGATAATGACCACATATACAGAAGTGATCTTCACATCGCCACATCTCCACTGACCACTCAAGCGTCACATATTAGACTGTCCTTCACTTTGCTCTGAATGTTTTTCTACATTTAAAAGTCCTATATAAATATTCCATTGGCTGAGAAGTCATGTTCTCAATTCTATTTGGTGTAAGCAGACAGAGTAACGCTCTTTATAGCGTTACGACTTTATATGAGTGTATAATTGACAATGCCCAAGTCACTCTACAGTATATCTAGATGTTCAATGATATAGAATGTTGCGTTGGCAACATTAAACATTCCCTTTTTTGGAGAATAAATGTTAGGGTTCTGTACCAAAACGTAGTGAGTTTATATCAGTGAACAATTAGGAGCGCTCTGCATTAACAGCAACCAAATGGCCAAATCTGCACAGGACACTGTATTCACTATTGACATAATAGTGAGTAATTTCCTTTGGACTACATTATATGATCTATACTTTCTAGTATTACATGCAATACAGGGCATTTATAATGAACATTTCCCTTACCTCGTCCACCATCTTGGGTTTCATCTGGCTACAACCACGTATCTTTAGGAGAGAATATAAACAAAGGCATAGTTCCACCTAAAAGGAAAATTCTGTCATTTATTTACACGCGTGTCATTCCAAACCTATGGAACACAAAATAAGATATTTTGAGAAATGTCTCTGTGGTTTTATGTCCATACAACCAAGTCAATATAGTTGTTTATGTTGTCACTAACAGTAGAAAAAAAATGTTTTTGTTCCGTTGAACACAAAATTAGATATTTTGAAGAATTTAGGAAAGCAAACAGCTCTGGGGCACTTTTGACTACCATTGTTATTTTTCCTACTATGGTAGTCAATGATGTCCAAGAACTGAAAATTGCTAACATTCTTCCAAATATCTTTTGTGATCCACAGAACAAAGAAAAATAAACAGATTTGGAACAACTTGAGGGTGAGTAAATGATAACAGAAGTTAAACTTTTGGGTGAACTGTCCCTTTAAATGCATCTGCTAAAGGTTAATTTTGACCAATTCTGAGAACACTAACATATATGCTTTCAAAAAGACATGGATGAAGCCACAGAACTTGGAGTTCATAGTGTTATGACGTTCTGTCTCCTCTTACAGAGGGTCAAAACTGTGTGGGAGAGGAAGAAGAGGAGGTCAATGACTACCGGGTAAAATGTCTGAATAACTTGGCGGCAGCACAGCTTAAGCTCGGACACTTCGAGGAGGCGCTGCACACCAGTCAAGATGTTCTGTTCCTTGATCCCCACAATGTTAAAGCACTATTCAGGAAAGGGAAGGTAAGAATGATTACTACCCTATTCCACAAGATATGAGTTTTGTGTGCGGCTTATATTTTTGTTTACCTTGATTCATTTATAAACATTAATGCCATGTATAGTTTCCATCAATGTGTTAATTAACAGAGTGGTTTTCTTTATATTGTGTTTAAAAGGTATCAATTGTCAGTTGGAAATGTTAAACCTCTGTGATGATAAAATTGTTTGCAGCTTTTATCAGATAAGGGCGAGTATGAGGAGGCCATGGAGACCCTGAAGAAAGCTTTGAAACTGGAGCCGTCCACTAAGGTGAGAGACGTAACCATATCTCCTGACCTCATCTACAATTAACGTGAACTAGCAACTGAAAATCCCTTCAGCAGCTTTTAACCAGATCAACTTAAGGTCTCATCAATGTGAAAGTACCTGGCTGACGGAACTGGAACCGAGCGACTTATTGTAACTTTCAACAGTGCCATTGTCGAATTCAATGCCAAGTCACTGGGTAGAAATGTTCGTATTAATGCATGAAAAGTGCACGTATTGTAATCTTTATTATGCTATTGATTACGCTTTCAACGTTCATTAGTTCAAGCACTTTCCAAAATGCTTTTAAAAGACTGAATTAGGGTTCAGCTCAGGTTTGTGGATCAATTTAGCCTGCTTTAGCCATTTAAAAACTTTCCATTCAGTAATTCATACCTGTACTTTCGAAAGTCTTCACGAACGTTTGGTTGTAGAGCGACATGCTGTTTAAGTGCTGTGCAAAAGTCAACTGAGGTTTCCCAACAGGTTTGTTCGTGGTTTGTTTACAGCACAATGTTGCACGTCAGAAGTCTGTGCTGAGAAATTCCACCGAAGACACTAATGGACTGTTCCAAGATCAGTTTGGACAGTCAATATGGTTTATTTACAATGCTTGGAAAAGGTCATGAAAACAACATATGTTTCTATTGTTAAAACTGTAGGGAATAAAACAGTTTTGTGCTGTTACAATTGACAAAACCAAACCTGTCCTGTCATGCCTCAGTGAAAAGTCAGTCTGCCAAATCCTCAGAACAGCCAGTAAGATTAGAGCTGTCTGGAGCCACTGCATGGCCACATCTTCCTACAGTAAACCAGCACTGAACTCTATGCACATTGCAACTGTGACAGAGGAGAAGTAATAAACAGAACAATCAGCCTCATTCATAAAAGTGAAGAATATAACCCATTCTGCTTTCAAAGTCTAAATCTGATCTAAGTTTTATTGGAAAGTTGCACAATATGCACCTGCATTTACCTCGCGAAAGCCCGTAAAACATTTAAATGTTTCTTTTTAATGCTTTGATCTGGGCCTTATGAATGATTTTGTGAGTGCCCTCAGCTTTCCTCACACCCTGTTTTGACCCAGAGCACTCATGGTTAAGAGTGAGCCATGTCTAGACAAAACTAAAATATCTGCTGTTGCTATAATGACACCCCCGTCTGGATGGCAGAGCAGACAGAAAACATCCCTTAAGAAAGGACTCGTTGCAAAATTCTTATTAGGATCATAGAGCCAGGAAAGGCAATGTATGGAAACGTGGCATACTGTACTATTATATCAATTGGTGTCTCTTATCATCTAATAGGTTTTAATAGGAATTGGAAGAAGTGTATAAAAGGCTAAGCTGATAAAGCTATGTGGTACACTGTATTCTAAAATACTCTGACCCATCTCAAATGGTTAAATCATCATCAGGTTTTAATGTAAGCCAAGGACACCGTAAACATGTAATAAAGGGACTTCACAAATATGGAACCAGTCAGAACTTCATTACAAATATTATCCATTCTAAATCTAGATAAAGCAATTGCGTAATCTTCAAGGATATAACAATCTTGTGTTTATTTTATAAATAAGTGTTAAAAACAGAATGTGATGTTAAACACCTCACTCCTTTACAAACAATCCTTAGCTCACGCTATTAAAGAATTACTAAAAAAGCTCTTTATAACTTGCAGTTTACATCTACAACAAAGCAGCCATGAACAAACAAGCATGTGTTGCTTTTAGAAACTCGAATGCCAAGAAGTATTGTTTTGTATGCTGTTACCCAATCATGACCTGCCTGAAATGAAGCTTGCAGATAGAGACATGTCACCATCTGCTGGGCATTGCGCACATCTGCTGAACCACATACAGTATACTTCTGACTAAATAATATAGATTTGAAGCATTATATATATATATATATATATATATATATATATATATATACGTATATATATATATACGTATATATACTGTAATACTAATAATTTCATCCTGTCTTTAATAGGCCATCCATGCTGAGCTGTCAAAATTGGTAAAAAGACAGGCAGGAGAAAATGAGGTCCTGAACTGGGAAGCTAAACCAGCTGAACTGCTTGGGGAAAACATAGCCCCCTTTCTGAGACCTCCTCCCAAAAAGAAGCCCACTGTAAGTGACTGGCTACCACCTAGTGAGAAGAGCATAAGTGATGGAAAATTCCTTTCAAAATGTGCCAGTGCTGGATTCCAAGTGCCTTCATCTTTTGATCTTATGTCTCCTACTATTTCAGGGAATTTCTTGGAAGTTTCTGCTTGGTGCTCTGGTGGTGGCCTTGGGCAGTTTAGTCATATCTGTGGTCCTGACCGCACGGAACTAACTCTTTCAACCTACTTGCAAATTAACTACGAGTCTCACAAACAAACATTCCACTGAACTGCAAAGAGATGAAGAAGAAACTCCACGGGACTTTTCAAGGGGCAGCTGCATGAGCTACTGATCTACTGTTGGCAGACAGATGCAAAGAGTTAAAAATGGGCAAAGTTTATTTAAAATGTTAACAATAAAACAAGTATTAATCAAAAAAAAATATTTGGTGTTTTGCTTTTTATAGTGTCACAAAGGCCAGACCAAACCTTTTTGATATCAAGGCAATAACAATAAACAAAAATTGTCCACCACATTTGAAGGCCCCCACTCCCCACAATTTCTACCAATAAAATATTTTAATAAATATTTTTTACTAAACTAAAAAACCTAACAGTAGAAATAATTAGTTTTCTGTTGTTTTAGCTTATTTAAATCTTTGTTTTGTCTTATTTTAAATAACTTGAAGTCATCTTGGCTTGAATGTTGTTGATGTCCCTAGTGGGCCCCAACTGCCTGGTTGAGAAACACTGGCACCGGTAAATGTAATGCCATTATTTAAAATCAGTAAAATGATAAATCACAAAAAAACAATTGCAAAAAATGACATTCATTCAATGTCTTCTAAATAAAAGGAACACTTCTGATTTTATATTTAGTAAAAACAAACAGGGTTTTAGTGGTTGCTTATACATTTACTTTCCCCTTTTCAGCTGTCAGTTTTCATGTTTAATCATTATTTTAAGTTCTCTATTGCTGTTAATCGATAAGGCATCATCACACCCACTGTTTGACCCTTCTGGTGTAAATGATCACACATTTCCCTGCAGTTAAGCAGTTAAGTGTCCAAATACCCCCACTTGCGGTCTTGGCCACTTGAGAGCGCAAGTGTGTCCAACGTCTTAAAAATGTCAAAGGGCAGTGCACACTACGCACACTAAACCCTCACTAGCTTGAATACCACTTCGGAGCGGTATTATGGCTAAGCGTATCCCATCATGCCTCATGTTCTGGATTTGAATCATCCAGAGAGATCTTGCGGAAAGCTTTCCAGTGTATGTTATACTACTACTTTTTAAGGTTATATCTTTATTTAATCTATGTTTGGCTAACATGTGTTTTTCTTTAGTTTTTTGGGGTACAGTTGCTTTGATACAATACAAATAAAGCACTATAAAAATATAATCTGACATGACTTGACTATAATTACATATTACATATAATTTCATAGTAAAACGTAGTGTTACATAATTTTTGGGTGAAAACTCCAGTTATTTTGTAAAACTGCCTTTTATCTCATAATTAGAAACACCACATTTATTAACGTTATATGTTTGCCCTTGCTAAGTGTGTCCCATTGGGTTAGAAATACTACATGCTCACTTGGGATCTTCACGCCCACTAGAACACTTCGGCCAAAAACAGGAAATACGTCATGAAAGTAGTCAAGTGGTCAAGCAAGTGGGGGTATGAGGACGCAGCCAATTACTGCTTCCAAGACAGGGTTCAGTTTCCTGGGCACAGACGATCAAGCTCTCCAACTCCCCCACACTCTGACACTACTGTAAACTGACTTCATCGTGATTCATCTATTCTCAGAATCAGGACCTCTGGTCATTTATTTATTATTGCCTCTGTCCTGTCCAAACCGGCATGATAAATACTGCTCTATCACTAGCATTGTTTCTTAACAGTAGTCAACAAGACAAGTAGCCGTCTTTAAAATAGACTTGAATCAAGCCTTGTTATATAGACATTATCAGTCAAAAGGTCATCTGGTTTCCACTCAGGAAGAGTTTGTGTTTGCAACATAGTCCACGTAAAGTATTTGTATGTCATCGTGTACTCGCGGTAAATTACTTTTCAAAATTCAAAATTTCCTTCGTTTGATGTAATTTACACTGCACAAAACGATGTCACCAGATTATCAAAAAGTGTTACTCTGATCCACAACCACGCTATCCTTTAAATAATTATATTTCAAGCAAACACTAGTAATTCATACTTCAACGGTATTTGTTGTGTCTTGTGAGGCAAACCGGTCGGTATCAAAATACCGCGGGGGATGATCGGTCTGGTCTGCGCAGCATCTTCGGCACCAAATCGGAATCGTTACCCTCGGTAGTACCGAAAGTTCTCGCCATGGATTCTTGGAGGTTGGAGGGGTTAAAAGATAGCGGCCCTTTGGGTGAGATAATCTGAAAGCTGGACAAAACGGATAAAAAATGGCCAGCGAGTGCATATATGAATGCTACATAAATGCAGAATTGTGACGTTTGTCGTTTAGCCGTTGGCAGAAGGCAGCGATTTCAGTCATCAAGATGCTGTGACGTCTGTCAGTACACCGGGTGCCGATCCTCCCATGTCAACTTGCCGATGAAAAGTCACTAAACATCGTAAATTGTGTGTCTTTTAATCTGTGTTTAGCCAATGGGTTGTGGTTAGCGTATTAAAATAAAAATGATTTGCAAATGCATTATTTAATAATAATACATTTTAGAACAGTAACTCGTTTTAATTGTGTGTTTGTCGTTTATTCCTTTAGTTTTCTCTTTTTGAGAAGATCTTCAAAGGTCTTTGTACATAGCCTACAGCCCGAAATTTTCGTATGCGTTTTTTCGTATTTGGCGCTCGTTGTAATGTATGGTGTCTCTGAATTGTTAAAAAAGGCCTCTCAAAATGCTTTCTACGGATGCGATAAACGCAGTAATATCGAACCCAGACCGAATTTTTTATGACGGATGAAAATATCGTAGGCAGTGTGTATATGTGATTGACACACGTGAGGTCGTATTTATTTTTTAACGTGCTTAAATTTCGGGCTCGTGCAATGGGCCTACGCGTCTGATCTGGGCTCAAAATTTTAAGAGACAGTAAACATTAAATTGAAATCGCCATTAAAAATGTTTATGTTATGTAACATTTTATCTTTGCCTTAATTATGTTGTAATTGGAATGGACTACATATAAAAATATTTAATAAGTTAAAAAACATTGTCCCGCACAAACGGATTACCTGTCCCACATTTGGTTTGTTGGGTGGTGATCACCCTAGCCTCACCCTTTCAAGTTCTGGTTGACAGAGAAAGTAATGTAAGTGCACAAGTACAAAAAAAAATCCTATTCGGAAAATTACACTTTCATGTTAATGACTGAGCCCAAGCAATACCTTCATTGTATAGAATATAACTGTTTGGCAGATATCAAGTCCCTTAGTACCCATAACAAAACATTGCATTTCCTTCAAGCAGCAAAATGCCAAGAACCAAAGTGACATGAATAAGGGCAAGAGAAATGATGGTTTATGTGTTGCTGCCAGAAAGCAGAGGTAACAACAAGGTCGAAATCAGTGAACATCACTTTAGGTGGCATGTCAGTTGATTGAATCAGAGCTTTTGAAACACGCTGTATTTTCAAGTGTTTGTAAATGTGTTCTCTTTTTTTCAGAAATGCAGAAATAATGCAACCGAAACAAAAAAGACAACAAGAAATTGGAGTCCATAGCCAAGTAGTTAGAGAACGACATACAAACCCTTTGCACTGAGACAGTCCTCAGTATTCCTTATTACTCTGAACCAAATGCTCTTGTATTTTTATATTCCCTTTCATTTACTTTACTGAATAAAGCGTAAAGTGTAATTATTTTAGTACCCATAAAATGAGGTTCTTATTTTCTAAAGATTTATCTATTAAATACTGGGTATAAAACAATGCATTCGTTGTCACTGCTTTTCCTGCATGGGGCTATACAGTCACTTAAAAATCATTGACATTTGGGCCTATGAAACCTAAAAAGCTCAAGTGTCACAACAAAGCCTAGTTTGCTGAAGGCATAAGAGTTTAGGTTGTTCCATTTTTATCCATCACTTGTTTGCAGACCTCGTAAACTGCGAGAGACTGTATTAAACTGTATTAATGACAAATCATTTGAGCTTATACCAAATCTAAAAACTTTTATTTAATACAATTATGTTACAAACATTTATATGAACATATACTTAACATTAGTCATTCAAATTGCAACAAATACACAAAGTAAACATTTAAATTAACACTGAACCCTGAAGTGAAATTTGATCATTTGTAGGTAAACGTACCGTTATACATTTGATCAGTGAGCTTTAAACACTTTGACAAACTAAACTACAAAACAAAGTGAAGGCATTTTTAAAATTGCTTAAAAGTGACCAGCTCTTTAAAAGGGTTTAATTTGCAAAAATTGTTCAAATGACTTTAAAGGGTAAAATTACCACTACAAACAGTATTAAAAAGGTACCTTTACTAAAGCACTGACTCTAAAATGCCCAGAGATAACAGGTTTACTTGACACAAATTTGTTTTAGAGTAATGACCAGCAAAACTTAAACTCCACAGCAGTTGCTCAGTGTCTTCCTTCGATTGTGAAGAGTCAGCTTAACCTGTGATTCGGACCTCCGTCTCAGCTTTGCGTGTTTCTTTACTTCTCTGTGATAATGATTAACAACTGCTGTAAAACCTTAAATACTTTCTTAAACTATAACAAATCTTTGGGTTTTTAAACAATGTTAAAATGAGGATGCATCTTACCTTGCTAAATGTAAAACTGCCTCTATAACATTTGTTCCCTCTTTGGCACTTGCCTCACAGAACATGGCTTTGTATGTCTACAGCAATAGACAGCATCTATTAGGACTGTCATAATGCTCATTTCAATCATCCCAAAACTGACAAGACTCACCATAGCAAGTTTTTCACCATGAAAAGCAGTCACACAGCTTCCTTCTGGCCTCTCGGCCCTCAAATCCACCTTGTTCCCGATCACACACATGGGGATGTCTTCATCTGTTGACTCCTGCAAGGTGAAACACACTAGATTAATAAATCTCTACAATACTTGTGAATCGCGTGCAACAGAAGCATTTCGTATGTCACTGTACCCGAATCTGTTCCACCCATTCACGGACGTTTAGAAAACTGCTCTCAGACGTGACATCGTACAACAACAGCACTCCATGTGCTTTGCGAAAATATGACCTAGCAATGCTGCGGAATCTGCGTATGAGAACAGATTTATTTGTCATTTTTACAGCAAAAAGATAAGCCAACATGTTTTTTTTTTTAACATTTAACACAATAAAACTGTGCTTACTTTGCAGTACTACATCAGAAATTCATCTGCATCATAAAATAGCCCCATCCTTGTTTAATCAATTTAAACCAACTTTAATGTATTATAAGCTTTAGTGGGCACAACCCTTGTATGTAGCTCTGGGCAATTTCAAATTGCAAAACATGATGATGTCACTAACAAACCTATTTAGAGTCACACCTTTATAATGAATTTCAAACACACTGTTCTTACTTCTTAGGCTGCGTTTACATTTGGCATTAACATGCGACCTGTATCTGGATGTTGTCCACATACACATTGAAAAGACAAGTGTAAACGCGCTTCTGATCCTAATGTTATCCGATCAGCGTGTCCTGATCAAGAGGTAGTCGAGGACGCATTGTGATCGGATCTCAGTGTAATGTAAACGCAATGCAGACAGTTTTAGCGGTACGACTTCACACAAAACCTCGCCCGCTGTCATTATTCTCTCATCTGTCGGAAGCCTGTCAGACTGCGCAGCAGATAACAAATACAGCGGAAAGTTTACTCTTGCTCCCTAACGTCGAGTCGTTCATTTTCCCACGAAATGATCGTGGATACTTTATAACAGTGTATCATTATTTGCAACCAACAAAGGATGCATGTCAAATAACACGCAATGTTTTACTTGACCACTTCAGCTTTATCATCACGTAGGCTATTTGTGACTGCCACGAACGGGTTTTACTCGCTCACACACAGCTCCAGCGGTGTTTTTAAACGCAGCATCATTTGTTTGTTTTCATGTCACAAAAACGAATTGCAACACTATACCAGCTTGTTTCTAACATATATGCGTGTGTGTATGTATGTATGTATGTACTGCATAGCCTACGGCGTAATATACTCTCCGTTTTCCCGCTGTTTCGAGGGCTGCTGCGGTCTCGTCCCGGAAGACAGAAGCGGCCGTCGCGCTGCTTGAGACGGAGCTCTGAATACACCGAAGGCATATATCATTGACACACAGAAACAAGATTGTATAGTGTTGCTGATGGCAGTAAACACGCTATTTAGGCTGCAAACCAAAGAAACGACACACATTCACGATCATACAGTAACTTCGGCCTACTTATGTGATTATGTGTCTGTGACATGAATAACAAATGACGTGTTTAAGCTTTTATATGTGGTATGACTGAAGTGGTAAAAAGCTTGTGTTATTTGAGAAACATCCTCTGCTTATACTTTCACATGCAAGATCATTAATCGTTTTAACCGTGGTTTACACCGCTGCCTCGATTTCAGCATGGCTGCAGCGGATTCTTTCCTGTGTATCTGTAACATGCTCATCCTCACCATTATACGTGTTGTGTGAAATCTCTCCGCACCGGGGCTATTTTTAAATTGCTGGCGTATTAAAATAATGGGCGGGAAACTATAGAGATCCGATCATCCGGATGTGGAAGCCACTTGATGTTGACAAGTGTAAACGCGCTGTGTCCTGATTGTATGAAGATCCCATCTGCTTGTTCGGATCACATGTTAATGCAAAATTTAAACGCACCCTTAGAAATGATGCCCATACCTTTCCTGTCCAGCAGTGTCCCAGATCTGAAGGTTTGTTTTCTCACCATCAACCAACATCTTCTTCATTTGAAAATCAACACCTACCAGAATGGCACCGAAGATAATGTTATGAGTATATTCAATCCTTACGATTTTCATACGTTACAGTAATACTGGACAACGAAAAATTCTAGAGGACGTTTGACTAAAATATGCTTTTGGTATTTTCTTACCAAGAGTAGTCTGTATATCTCCTTTGAATTCATTGAGACTCAGTCGTAGTAAGAAGCTGGATTTTCCTGACCCAGCATCCCCAGCTAACACCAGACGGTACACTGGAGCCAGATCCTCAGTGTCATGAAGCTGGGTTTCAGTTTGCTGAGAACGGAATTGAACAATGAACTGTCATAAGATTAACTGAAATGATTAAAAGCACAGATAGCTACTGTCCTCAGTCAACTATTGCACTGATGGATTATCAAATACAAACATCTATAACCCCATATCAGCACTTAAGGCTATTCATGGCAAATTCAGTTGGTATAGCAACTATTCCATTTAACCAACAAAAACTTAAAGATCATTATACAAAATAACACAGCAATGCTTGTAACAATGTAAAAAATAAAGAGTGAAAAACATCAAATACAAACACACATTATGTGAAAGTTACAAGAATTGTTTACGTACATATTACATTTATAAGATGGCAAGAACTACCTTGACAGGAAAAGCAGACAGTCGTCGCCGAAGCGAAGAGGTTATTGAGCCAACTGTGCTACGAGCTACAGATCCCATACCTTCAGATTTCAGGTCTGAAACCTACAGACACGACATTGTTACTTAACCAAGCTGTAGGTATGCATGCACCATCCAACTTTTGCTTTAGTGATATGTACTGTACTTATGCTGTTAGCCGAACATGCAGGCTTACCTCCAGCTCAGATGATGGAATGTAAGAGTAGCTATGATGTGCCGTCGCTTGGCTGTCGTCACTGTCATAATCGCTGCCTGACATTGGCTCCGTGTCAGTCTGAATGGAAACTCCACTATCCAAATATCTATCAGCCCAATTCTTAACCAGGACCATAGTGTCCTCCTCTGCGAAACTAACAGTGGCATACAGAAATGTCATCAATGAGAAAAACAAGCTTGGGCATAAACAAGATAGCCTCTGATGTTTATTTAGCATTAGTTTCTGTCAAGGTACAACTGCAACAAACGCTGAGTAAACAGAAGAGAATAATCACCTGCCCTGGTTCATTGTGCTCTGTCGAAGCGGCTTCATCTTCCTTGGAGGAACTTCATTTCTAGGTGAGAGCTATAGCAAAATAAACATTTAAATGATAATGGGTTTGTAAATGAATCAATTAGAAAACCTGAAAAACTGGGTGTGTGTATATTGGAAAGGCTAATGGTATGATGTTTATAATACATTATAAATTCAAAAGCTATGAAAGTGTTACCCGTCTTTTTGTAGAGGCGTTATCCTGAGTCAAAGCAGAGCGTAACCCGTCATTGCTGTCGTACAACTTCTTGTTCATTTCCCTGATGTGAAAAGGTTTTTAATTTCAAAAGTGACATGTTTAATACTGAACAGAGCAAAAATTACAAAATGGACAATTAATGAGAAGGACTGAATAAACTTACTGCAGAATTTCGATATGACTTGAGTAAGACTGGTATTCAATCACCATTTTTTTCAGTTCATCACTTTCCCTGTCAGAATAAAAACAACATGATTTGTTTTTTGACATGCATATAAATTTACAAGGTAAGAGAGGTAAAGTCAGTCTGCGTGTCAACACCAACTTTCTCACCTCTCGTATTGAAGTTTTTGCTCAGTGAATGCGTTCTTAAATCTGTCCAACTCCACTTGGAGAACGGAGACGTTCATCTGGGCTTTCATGAGGGAGTTCCTTAATTCTTCATTGTCCTACAAAAGAAAATCCAAGGCAAAAATAACAGAACATTTCATTGTAGTATCGAGGACTCTGGATGCTTTACACAGGAAAGAATCTGTGGGTAATTTAAGAAAACATTTGTGAATGTAAATTTATGAAGAGCGCTGGATATGGTATGGATGGGTTGCGAGAACGAAATTTCAGATTCTTACCTGCATTAAATCTTTAATCTGTGATCTTAATCTGATGCCATCTTCTCTGGGGCTGGTTAATTTCGACTGCTCTTGATATTCCTAATATTAAATGCAATGTGACCAGAGTTACGGTAAAAAACAAATACAGAAGCGGCACACAATGATTTTTGGAATGACAAACCAATCATTCTCCCACCTTTGTGAGACTCTCTATAGCTGCATGCAGGTCAGCCAGCTCATTCTCATGCTTGATTTGGAGTACTGCAACAGACTCGTCACATTTCCTTTGCTCCTGCGTACATGAAACCCAAGTAGAGTCTTTTCCTAAAATGCACTGGCCTAATAAAGAGGCATTTACAAGTGCTCATAGAGACGCCATTGTGCACACCGAGTAAGGCTGGACCTGTCAAAAAAACTGCTCGCAGGACTACAGGAATAGTCTGAACCTCCAATCGAGCTTTTTAAACATGAATAGTATACGGAGTTGTTCCAAATGTGTATACATTTCTTGGTTCCGATGAACACAGAGAAAAATATTTGGAATAATGCTTACAACCAAACAGCTCTCAACACTCATTGACTACCATAGTTGGAAAAAACAATGGTAGTCAAAAGTTCCCCAGAACTGTTTGCTGCCCTACGTTATCATTTTTTTGTTCTGTTGAACACAAAAGACATTTTGAAGAATGTAGTCGATGGGTGTTGAGATCTGTCTGGTTACAAGCATTCTTCCAAATATCTTTCTCTGTGTTCATCAGAACAAAGACATTCATACACATTTGGAACAACTTGAAGGTGAGTAAATGACAACAGAATTTTTGGGTGAAGTATCCCTCTAAAGAGATAATTCATAGGATATCGTAACATAATATAATGCACATTGGTTCCAGTATGATCATTTTTTATAACCGACTCGCTGGCCGCCTCACCTCTTCTCTAACTCTTGTCTCTGTGCGGGCCAGGTGCTGCTGCAGGTCCTCCTCCATCTCTGCAAACTGACTGCTGGTCAGTTCCTCTGTCCTGTATAACAGCCAGTCAAAAAGCACACTTTAATGACCAGAAACTGATTTTACGGTCTTGTTATTTAAAAGCAGTTTAAAATAACCAGTCTAGATATACAGTACACTTTAATGTAGGCACACCCACATCCAGATCTCCAAGAAATGTTGTTCCCTGGAGCTACCTGTAGCAGTGAATTACTCCTTTAAGCTACAGTCTTATCATAACTAGCAAGTTGAGCAAACTTCTGACGAAGGAAAAGAGAAGGCAGGGCTCTTGTGAACATGAGCCACAACTATGTGATGTGAAGCAAACAGCCTCACGCTAAACACACAGTAAAGCCCGGGACTACAGCTCACTGTGAAAACAGAGCGCCCACACCTACTGAACCACTCACCAAGAAATTACGAAGCATAAAATAACATTAAGTTGATTCTGAGAAAAGAGAAGGACTTTATAAAGCTTAGTAACTTGACCCTGATTTTCAACTTCCTCCTTTAAGAATAAAACTGCTTGTTTAAATATTTCAACAAACACTTAGAACCTGAAACCATTAAAAGCTTAAAAACATCATTTTGGTGTTATATTCTATTCGCTTTACAGTGTATTGCAGTAGATACGTTTGTAATGATGTTGTAGATTCATGACACCACCATAAACCACACAATAGAGCAGTTTAAAGTGCATTTTAATAAAAAATCTGAAATTTATAATATTCATGTAGTACTTCAAAGTTATCTACCAAAAAAAAATTCAAAACAATCGGCAACTATAAATCAAAACAAATACATGAATCACACGATGTCTATTCTACTGAACTGTACTACAGTTTCAAAGCTTTATGGTCTTATTTTTACTACATTAAAGGACCAATGTGTGAGATTTAGCGTTGCGAATAGCAATCAACAGCTTACCCCGCCACCCCCCCCTCCCTTTCGAAGCACTACGGTGGCTGACATGGGACCAAGATGTTGTCACGCTTTTGCTTCTTTGCCGAAGGAGAAAACGCATTTACCAAACACCCTCTGTAGAGCAGTTTGTCCATGTAGGGCTACTGTAGAAACAACATGGTGAATTCCACGCAAGGGGACCCGCTGTGTATGTAGATAGAAACATCTCATTCTAAGGTAACAAATACATAACACTTCATTATGTAAGGACTTTATACACCTCTGAAGACGTAGTTATGTATATTATATTGCATTTCTGTCAACAGATCCTCCAAAAATTACACATTAGACCTTTAAAAGGGAAAAGCACCTGCAGGCCTCAGACCTCTGGTGGGACTGTTGTCCACCATCTGTCCAAAGCTTCATTACACATCACACCTTCATTATTGTCCTTCCTAATATCTCCGCTGCGGTGGCAACACCTTGACCACGATATCACTTATCCTATAACAATCTAAGGAGCCAAAGCAGCCGTAGCGACATTTCCCTTCACAGCAGCAACCCAGCTGAATGTTGGAAAGGCCAAAATGTCTCTCACCTTCTGAGACTGGTCTCCAGTTGCTCATTCTCCATTCTGTGCTCTCTGCTTTCGGCCACGAAACTCTTAATGAGATCCTCATACTGCTGCAGCAACCGCTCATCTGATGCGGAGTGGATCTGTTCATACAACTCACTCAATGAGTCCAACTGCCTGCAGTCACAACACAAGGTATTAGGCACAATAAAGTCCACAAACACAACAGGACCAGATCTAACTTTCGTAGCCGAATCCAACAGTCAAGACAGGTGTCAGGAATAATGTAGAGGACACGGAGCAACACAAAAGTAACTATGGAAATTATGCCGTGACTAAAAATAAATCAATGCATCAAAATGGTTACATTTTATTAAAAGAAAATATTATTCTGGTCACTCTTTAAAAATAATTAAAACACAAAAATACGGGTTGTTTCGCAATGAAAGAAACACACAAGTTTGCACTTTGCACAATATTTTTGGTCAACAAAATAATTTAAAACATGCAAGCATAGACCATCAAATATTTTGTAAAAGGACCCTAAACTTTTCAACGGTAGGCTACAGTACATTAGATGTATTACCTACATTAATATCAGTTTGAACAGGTACAGTATATTCTGCCCCAATGATTTTCATACCTTCCCAAATAATAGGCCACATCTCCATCTAACGTGTTTTCAAATTCATCCCAAGCACTTCTTTGACTTTGCAACCCTTTGCCCAACAAAGCCAGATTCAACGCCTCGGATACTTCCTGAAAGCTTGACGAAAAATCGTTAAAATTGATGTATCCGTCTCCATCCAGGTCGAACTTCTTAAACAAAGTCCTTATGTCCTCAGCAGGCACATTAAGCTCAGTGCAAACATTGGTGAAATCCTCGAATTCAATCCTTCCCGACCTGTTCCCATCACACGCCGCAAAAAGCCTCCGCAAGTCAGTTTGGTTCATCGTCTAACTTAACTTCGGGAGGATAAACAAACGGTTCCTCGCACTCGTACCCCCGCTTACACCTGTAAAAACACCGGTAAACCTCACCCAAAAACGTGGAAGTGAGAAAAATACGAAAGTTAAAGAGAAGTTTGTGAGAGGAGTGAAAGCCGAATGTTTGTGATCTAGCAGCACACACATCAGCTACAGGTGCGCTGAAAACTGGATTGAAACTAGAGACAGGTACAGGCGCGAGAGATTGGATGATAGAGCTAATTATCTCACCGCGTAACGAATCCACTATCAAGCTTGTTGTTCATTGGATAGTTTGTGGAGGTGGGCGTGGCTGCAATCTCAGAGCCAGCCCACATTTAGAGTGAGAAGTTGGTAATAGCAAACTTGTATGAATGTGAATAAGCGGTTTATGGCTTTAATTTGGGTTGTCTGTTGTCATCATAGTCGTTTGTTGCGCTCACTTTAAACTTTGCATGTTTTCTACATTGGCAGATGCTTTTATCCCAACAAAATACAGTTTATAAACTACAGGTAGAGATGTTTTGCTTTGTTATTTGTATATATCAGTTCCAATACAATACAATAACAAATTAGAAACCTAAGTGCTAAAAAATACGTTTTTTTTTAATTTTCTAATTTTATATAAATAAATATTTGTTTATTTTTATTTCTGGTTTAAAAAAAATGGTTCAAAACGTTTTGCATTTACGGATGAAACATTTAGGAAGACTAGAGAAGGTTTAATGAAAAATAAATGTAAGAATTGAACATCACATCATAAACGCTGTCCCGCTGACGTACTGCGTTGCACGTCGCAGCCAGGGATAACGTCACATTCTTCATTTCTGTAATGTTACTTTGTCTCCCTTCCAGGTGTGGACTGATCTACTGAAGACCGTTGGCCTGCCTTTGTTCAATAGTTTGATGGTGTCCGCATACAGTCTTTTGACTACACCCATGGTTCAAAACCCCTGACTTATAATTGACCCTTCAGCTGAATTTGGGGTTGCCACAGTTATACATCTGAACTATAAAAAACCATCAACTATTTTTCTGACTTCTCGAGTCATTGTGTAAAGAGTGTACCCCACCTAAATCTAAACGAAACTGATGTGTTTACACGCGAGTGAGTCATAGTTAACTAATCCACGTCAGACACACCCACTCGCATAAAGAAGTGTTCATCGAAAAACCGACAGGAAGCTATTATTGATTTGACCATAACTCAAAATAAAAGATTTACGTTGACATATAGGTTCATAATTGGCAGGTACTGTATTTAACTGGATTGTTGTGTTCAACAGCCTGTGAAATATTGACGTCAATAACCAACTGTTGCCACATGATGGCAGTATTATTAAGGGGCAGTTTCGGTGATTTGATTTGATTCAATAAAGACTTATGAAAGACATCTTCTGGAGAAATCAATTTATGTCTGGACCTCCCAAATTTAGTTTTAGTGACCCCTCATTTTTAAAATGGGACCCCCCAAAAACAAAATTCTGGCTATGCAATTGGGAGAAATATAACAGAACTCCTACAAACCCTCAAACAGACATTAATTTAATACAAACAACGGGATTATATTAAAGTTTGTTTGGTACCGGACCATTACTCAGAGAAGAAGTGAAGTGTGAATGTAAAAAAGCCAAATCATAAATTGGGTTTATTTCTTTTATTTAAAAAATTAAAATTAAAGTGCTTTTATGTACAATATAATAAAAACAACAAAAACAGTAGTGATGTATAATACAAAAAATACATTTAATTAACAACAGTATTTTTTCTTTACATTGGCAGCAAAATGTACAAATACACTTTTACAATAAAGTTTACAAGACATTAACTTACAATAGATTAGAGAGCATCTCGGTGCGCATTTATAAAGAATGTTTTTGAGCGATTAAGAGTATAGAAGACTACACTCCGATGTCTGAGAGAAATATGAGACTATACTGTATAGCTGTCTACACGTGACCAAATCTACCGCTCGGTAGCAGCTGATGTACAGTGAATTTTTCACATTGTCTACTCTGTAAAAACGGCACGCTAGTGATCATAATCAGAGTTACTGAAAAACAAACTTGCTTACAATTAAAATTATTTTTGCATGACAATATTTTGAAAGTGATTTTCAAACAGAGGTCTGGGTACATGTAAATCATATTTATATCATGTTACAAATACATAGTTTTTCTTTTTTGTGCTTTAAACATATGCAGTAAGTGTATGCGTGTGTGATTAATGTATATATTAACGGATCTCTGGAGGTACTGTATAAGCACAGTGGAGACGCACCCTTGCAGTGGACTGCTGCACAGATAACCATTCAATATACAGTGGTTTGCGACTTTACAAGGTACTAGAATAATCTACTGTGTAGTCCACCAGAGCAGACATGCATGTGAGGTTTGCTCTTCATTCACATGTGTTGAAGTCACAAAAAGGCTACAAGAATACATTTGTTTCCACGCAACCTTCGAGTCACAACATCTTGCTTGGAGGCATCCATATAACCAAAGCTGGTGCTTGCTTCAGAATTGGCAAGAGAATACTCGTTCCCAGACACTTTCGTTTAAAAAAAAAATCCACATTCTGCGCAAATGCATTTTGCTTAAAAGCAGCAATATGCTGATAATTGTATCCATTCAAAAGTAGCTTTAAAAGCCTTTCACGGCCTCCCATTACAAATACAATACAATTATACAACTCTCATTGTTCACCAGTAGCTTCCCCAACGTGCAGCTACTTTGTCAGATGATGTGAAAGTAAAACAAATCCTCTTTAGATTCTAAATAAGACACAATGTTTCTATTGAAAGAATCATTTTGGAACACTTTCAATCAATATATTACTACATTCACAACACAAATGTCCCTGTGATCTTTAAAGATCAATGGCAATTAAATCGAATATATATTACACACTAGGGTGGTGCAATATATGATGCTTGTCTTTGGGAATTTTTATAATGAATGATACTGAAATTAAACAAAATCTTTTTCGGTGTTCCGAACTGTACATTTTTACATGGATCCATATGTTGATGCTATGCTATGATATGCTATAATAACATATATTTGTATGTCTTGTTTTGTGGTTTCCATTGCTTTGTAGCAGCCAAGTGTAGCACTGTTTGAATTCAAAATCGAACCACTACTTTCTCCCTTGGCAGATGACTATTTATAATGGACCATTTCACAAAGTCATTGCTCCCACCCAGAAACATCAGTTAGCCTGCCGTTGACTTAAGGTGATGCAGTGAACATGGCACTTTTTCATGGAAAAAATCTGCTGGTCACTTTTCACGTAGCGTAGATCGCATCACATAAATGTGGCATGTGAAGCCTTAACCACGTAACTGTGTGTTTGCATACACTGAGGACATGAACGTTGCCATTCTATCCCCATGCAAATACATCAGTAGAATTTTTAACCTTTGAGTTTACAACACGGCAGTATAAATGTCTTTAATCGGACACAAGTACACTTTTAGGAGAACGTCCCTCGCTCTCGGGCTTTTGAAAGATTGATTTATTTCACGAAAATCTTTTGGCACAATAGATCACCAATTTGGATCAGTAAACAATCTCAACAGACTTTTGGTCATTATCTGTATTATTAACTAAGTCTAAGTTTTCTCTATTAGCAACAGATTTTGTTTGTTGTTTGGTGGGGGAATCGTGATCTCTTTTTTAAAGACACTTTCTTTTAATTTTTAAGTTCGAGTCTTGTATACTCGTAGTGTAGTATTGCTAATGTGTCTTCTTTGGAGACCTCCACATACTGGAACCCTTCCATGGGCTCGTCTCGATTGTACCTCAATCTCGCTTGCATACTTATCGTGTGTATCTCTGAGAAGTTGTGTAGAATACTAAGGACGTGGCATCACTTATTGAACTTGAGCAGCTTTATTTGTTAGCTCTCTACACATGCTTCTCCGTTTAGATTCATTTATGAGATTTGCATAGTATGCCCGCTATGTGCTGAGGTCGTGATGATATACCGCCTGAAAATGTTGCATATATCATCGGGCTTCGTCAAAGCTTTTGATGTACCACTACACCCTATTTTCTGTTTAATCCTCAAATGTAGACTAACCATCTAATGTCAGGCACTAAAATTCTAGTTGACTCCGCTATTGACTAAAGTTTCATCATGTTCTTGGGTTTTATCTGAAAACTAGCTCTGCTAATCGGCAGACGGGGGGATGAGATGGGAGCACGACAGGTCGGCCCTGAGGGCATCGTATTGCTTTCACGAAGATGCCAACGGACTTTTAGGACGGACTGGGCAGGTACGCTTTAGGACCGCACGATCGGCGTCTCACGATGCACATCGTGATTTCAAAGTGTACTAGCTACAATGGCCTTGCGTCCCACTCATCGTGGCTCTCTGAGACCTTCACAGGCAGTGACTGAGAAATGAGAACAGATCACCGAGACATAATTAGAGGACAAAGTGCAAAATAAATCCCAGTGATGGTATGTAATCCCGTCATTTCAGTCTGTCCCTCGCTTGATGCTGTTCAATCACAGGCCACTTTTTTAACAGTCATTCCAACCACGTTTCATCATACTAGACCTAAACGATGGAGTCTTTGATCTCCGAGCCGAGCCGCACCCGAGGCCGCGGGCACGTCGGCGAGATCTCCACGTGGCTCTCTTTTAAGTTCAGCGGTCTATTCTCTGATTCGGAGAAGCTTTTGCTGTTCTCGGGCGATGAGCATTCGTGGGTGGGTGTACTACAGATGTAGTTATCATTGAGGGTCTGGTAGCCCTTGTGGTCAGACACCGAGGGTGGGATATTGTTGCCGTTTAACGGAAGGCTCTCCGTGTGCTTCCCTGGAATCCGCGGCTTCTTCTGCTGCATGTTGGGACACTCGCCTTCCTTAAGCATGGACTTCATTCTGTCACGGTTCCTGTAAGCCACGAACAACGACAGGACCACCAGAGAAAAGACAAGTAAGGCACACACGACGATCAGCTCGTTCCAATAAGTTTTGGTTTTCTGGGGTGACCAAGTTTCTCCGGGCAGGATGATGGCCTCCCCCTGGGGGACTAACTGTGTCCGGGATCGTCCTGTTAGGGTGGTGCTTTCGGGCTCGGCTTTAACGCAGTAATTGGCCAGAAGTTGTCGATAGCCGCCTTCTTCGGACCAACATACATAAACTTCCTCTCTGTCCACCTGGGCGACTACAACTAGTCCACCTTCAGGGCTTGGGTACACGAAGCGCACGGCGGAATGGCTGTACTCCCATAGCCGTTTAGCCAAGTTGGAACGCAGGTTACAGGGCAGAACCTCAAATGTGTTGGGTGGTATCTGAATCTGACGACACGGCTGCAGACCTGTGAGGTATATTGGGTGTTGGTTACGGACACATGTTATATTAAATTAGAAATGTAAATGCATGGCTTTTACTCACGTGGTGGAGCTAGTCTTCCAGAACGAGGGTTAGACATGGCCATTCTGCACATGGAGGTGTTAGCATCATCTACATCTTGTTGCCATTGGCTAGAAAAACAAGAGCAAAGGTATTTTGCATTACCGACTTAGCAACTGACATAAAATTTGATCATTACAATGTCATCTGAATGTCTATGCAATAAAGACCTAGAAAGAAATTTTGTACATTTTATGTTATTTATTAAAGATTTTTCTTTCTTAGTTTTTATATTAACTTTAGTTACATTTTTATCTTATGTTTTTTTATTTATTTGTTAAATTTGTATTGCAATAAAAACTGTTGCTATTTAAAAAAAATATTTTAGTTTTTTTATTCACATTAAAAAAAAATATTATATAACTTATTATCCTGTAATATTTCAAATTGTAGTTTTTCAAATCAAATATCTTATTTCAAGGAACATAAATGTTTAATAGTTTTAGTTGAAATAATCTTTAATAACATTGGTTTGTAGACTGTTTCATCGGACGAGCGAGCGCCTGACTCCCAGTTAACTTCCGGTTTGAGTTTGGCTAATGTCTAATAAAATATTTATATTTATATTTATATTTAATGTAATTTATGTTATGTTAATATCAATTAATATTATTTTTTATTGTATAATAATTTTAATTAATAAACAATTTGTTGAACGGGTCCTTTAGTTTGGTGGCATTTAAAGAAACCACATGGTACATTGACATCTAGCGGTTGAGCTTGATATCCCACTCTAAAATCAAAATATTGGAGAGACAAGTTTGGCCAAGCAACGGTTCTTCTCGGTTTCTTTTGGTTGATATCATAAACAATCTAAAGTAACTCTATAGATTGTGAATGTGTACCATAAGTTAAGTTGGGGTCACAAAAGTGCGCACGCGTAATAAAGTTTGTTTATGTTGTTAAAGATGAAACCGTCTATGGGCGGTTTCATCAGACGCACGTGCCTGGCCTGAAGTTAACTCCCATTCTGTGTTTGTTGATCGGTCTGGCTATCTATATATTATTTATGTATATCTTTTTTATTTATATTAAATTATATTCATATTTTATGGTCTAATAATTGTACTAAATAAACAATTTGTAAAATGTTATAATATATATATTTTTTTAAATAAACAAATGTGACAAAGATACCAGACCTATTCAACAAATTAGGTTTAGCCAAGTAAGCTTCTTCTACTGGTAACCCAAAATAATACTGGCTAGACATAGACTACTTTCAACTGTAAATGTCATTTACTTGTTATTAGAAAAAATCTGCAGGTCCTCTATTCTTTGCGGGTGTGTACCGGAAGTTACGTTTGGGCCACAAAAGCGAGCATGCGCAGTATTGTTTGTTTATGTTGTTCCTTGAAACCGTTTATACTGCTTGTCTATTTGTCTAATGGGTTCTACAGCATGCAGAAACACACTTACCTCTTCGTTGGACCATGTCTGATATTTGAGCACTGCTTTCCTGTCCAGGCACAGTACGGATCTCTAGATATAATACACTCTCCACAGCTTTGGTAGTTGGAGCAATTGGCTAGAGGGATTTCAACTAACCCGGAATAGCTGGAGACAAACAACAGTCCCTGTTGGAAATAAACAAATCACAGGAAATAAGACACCTCTCAGGACTGCTATATGCTATTATACATACATACATTGTAGACAGAAGTAGTTGTAGTTTACATAAACACTAATAGATGATAATTGCACTGACAGAGGCAATAACACATTTTCAAATAGCTCTTATGGTGTTACACTATACATGCAAGCAAAATGTAAGCAGTCGGAGTAATATACATCTATGTATAGACAGAGCAGTCTCCCATCTGCTCACAGTTCCCCGGTGGTTGAAAACAGGGATGCAGTTATATCAGTGAGGATATATGCTATAATGCTTTTCCAGACTTTCTACATCAAAGGCTCCCTTAGCCGGTCATTTCCACAATGCATTCGATTCTCCAGTGGGCAAAACAAGAACACATTAAGGATTTCAAAGCACCTTGTCTTCATGCAGTTCTATGTGTTGAACAGGCTGAGGTTCAGGGAAAATCACCAGCTCCTCAATGATGTGCATCTTGTTCCCAACGTTGATGGCTTTGTGAAGTCTGCCGTCATCTGAAATGTAAAATGAGTGACATGAGATGCTGTAGTCAAGCATGATAGCATGACATCAACGTCTGCAGACTTGTCAAGTGTCTTGCAAGCTATACTATATCTATTTATATTTAATTTATGTTATGTTAATATCAATTCATATTATTTTTTATTGTATAATAATTTTAATAAATAAACAATTTGTTGAACGGCTCCTTTAGTTTGGTGGCATTTAAAGAAACCACATGGTACATTGACATTTAGCGGTTGAGCTTGATATCCCACTCTAAAATCAAAATATTGGAGAGACAAGTTTGGCCAAGTAACGGTTCTTCTCGGTTTCTTTTGGTTGTTATCAGAAACAATCTAAAGTAACTCTATATATTGTGAATGTCAAGTGGAAAGTGGCTTGGTGACGATCAGGATTGTAAAAAGAGAAAAAAGTCCATTCTATAATAAATGGGCTTGCAGATGGGAACAATTTTTTCAAATAGATCAGCAGAACAAGAGCTATTTGGTATTTAGCAGATTTCCTTTAAATGTGTCCCAAATCTGTCCAGGTTTAAATAATGTTTAAGGTGAAGGTGTATCTACACACACTTCCCAATAGGGGGCATTGTGCACCCATATTTTTTGATGAGGCAGTAACGGCACCAATGGCAATCCTAGCTTCCTCTGTGCATAAAAAATAATAAAACATGCAAAATCCTAATCTAAAATATTGAGCAAAACTCCAACTTCAGGTTTAAAAGCATTTGTGGCTCACCTGTGCCAATGAAAAGCACATCATACGTGTTGTGGAGAGCCTGTACTCGGTGCACGGCGAGCTGCGTGTAGCGCACGTTTCGTTTAAGCAGCAGAGGCTGGCTGCGAATCACGCTATCCATGAGGAAATGATCCTTCACGAAGTTCAGCACCTTATCGGGCATGTGCAGGGAGGAGGAGATCCTCTGGGACCGAGCAGCGTTGGTGATGCACTACAGGAAACAGAGAAAAATACAGACACTTTAAAACACACCGCAGAACATCTCTATCCCTCTCTTTCTCCGATCATCAGATGACCATCAGGCCGTGTAACGTAAAGGCAGAAAATGAGAGTAGAAATGTGATATCGGCAGCAGGCTGCCTGTGTTGATGCAACATCCAACGTAAACAAGGGACGTCCAGTTCAGATTGCAAATGTGATTGGATGTACTCGGATGACCTGAACACAAACAAGCTGCGGTCTAGACGCCGTGTGAGAATAAAGTCGGCCTGTTAGGGCTCTTGCAAATTCTCATTACAATTCAAATGATCAGTAATAAGAAAAACATGTTATTTAGCCCCCAGCAAATGTCATTAAGGGCTGTTTACCATATTTATTCAGTCAGTATTATATAATTGGTTAGAGCTATGATGTTAATAATCATTTATGGTAGTGTGGTCTGACTCAATTAAGTGTAATGGAGTCAATGTGTTTTAATAAGGGCTGGTTAGATTGTGAAACGTACCGCCCCGGGTCTCGGTTCCGGCACTGGGTGGTTGTATGTATACCACTGCTGCGTCTCTCGGTTAACCTCACGATACCGGCCGTTAAAAGCCTCTTCGACCTGGTCCATGGTGAACGCACATACAGCCGAGCTGCCCGAAGCTCCTTTGTACCTGCACACAGGACCAAAACGTGTTTACACTTTATTTACAATCTGTTCGCATACGCACAATTACCACAGCACGTAATGACAGCTTACTTATCTCACAAACAGCAGCTCAGAAAATCTGCAAACAAGATGCAGAATCTGGCTTCTTATTAAACCTGAGACATAACAGATGTGTGGGAGAACACAAGAGGGAGGCTATTCTGAGCTTCTGCAGTCTCACCGTCTCTTTCCTGGCCTGTATATTTTCCACTTATTTCATGTTAATGCATTCAATCAATACCCACAAGTCCCACAGTAAGTACAGCAAATGGAACAGCGACAGGCATGTTTCAATAACAGCCCAGGAAAACTGAATGTCCCCTTTTTGAACGGTTTAGGATTACAAGGAACAGAAAACAAACGTTTGTGCTATATCAGAGGTTCTCGACTCTTTCAAAATGGGTCACCGGTCTGTTTGAACGGGAATGCGAATAGCAAAACAAATCCTAAATACGTATAATAAAATCTAACTAATTACAATTGTGCAAAGTTCTTTAAAGCAAATTGAGTATTACAAAACAAAACAAAAAAGGAGAACAAAATGCTTCCTATATCTTTTTGACATCAAAATAACATACAGTAATTTGTTGTCAATGTAAATCTTAGTCTAGAAGCAGAAACTTGTCGGGGTTTGTTCCAAAGTCCCATACTATACCACTGTATTATTATATTATATTATATTATATTATATTATATTGTATTATATTATATTAGTCCCACACTATACCACTGTATGATATTATTTACACTGTATTATATTATTTACATTGTATATACATTGACATCTTTGCTGTCCTTCGGAAACCTCGGATATCCAAATTTACAGTTTTTCAGAAAATGTAAAAAATAATTAAATGATTGAATGGTGTGTTGTGTGATGTGTACTTTATATTGGTTAGATGACGAACATAAGGGGTGACTAATAATAATGATTTATGACAACAACAAAAAAACAGAATCACGGAATATCACGATACAGTACAAGGTTTCAGAAGGACAGTAGCAACATACAAAATATATAGTGATACAGTATAGCAAATGACATTACCATTGGGAGGTGAAGACTCCATAAAACACAGTACTCTTCCAGGACTCTTTACTGGGGGTCAGAACAAACATGTCCTGAATGATGTTGAAGGGAAATCCATCATCAGGCAGTGAACACAAGAGCTGGGCTTTTAGAAATGTTGTCCACTTCTTCTGAAGAACCCTCTCTCCACCTTTATCCCCCTGTGACATATACACAAACATATACAGTATGAGTTTTGTTATGTTCAACTTGTAGAGCACTGCAATATCAACACCAAGGTCATGGGTTCAAATCCTAAGCAACACACATACCTACAAGTGTACGCTGCTTTGGATAAAAGTGTACCAAACTGCATAAATGCAATTAATGTGTTTTCATATGTTTGACCACAAGGGGGAAGTACAAACCTCAAACAACATTCACAAACCGCACTTCGGGCAATACAATAGACAATCACAGATGACTATTATAATGCTTTCAGAGAAATGTAACATATTGCCAAATCAATGGCGTAAATGTTCAACAATCAGATCTTGTGACAGCAGAATGTCAAGTTGGGCAGGCTGCTTCATGTTACCTTACAACTGGTGAAGTAACAGTGTTTATGTAAGATGTAAAACTGGACAGGGCCTCTTGATTCTATCACATGTTGTGCATTAGGACTCAGTATGTTCTTCTGATTGGGGCCCCGGAGCTATAAAGGCTTTAACTCAGATACTTCCATGACTCTTTAAAACAAAACAGACAGGATCATTCAAGGGTCTTAATGTCTATCAGCAGAGAAAACACTGCTAGAATTAACCCATTCGTGGGCTATGCTGCAGATCTGGTTTGCATTTCCACATAATAACATAACATTATGAATAGAAGGAAAATGCAAAAGGGAAAAAAATCTGACGTCATCAGAACAATCTTTTATGCTATATTTTGTGTGTACTTAAGTATGAGATTTGTTTACGTTAATATATTGGTAAGTAATGCTGTTACCTTGTGGTACAAATAACATTTCTTCTCTACTGTATGTAAATGGCATGATATTACACTAGTGAAGCTAGTGATTGTTATCATGAAATTAATAAATATGCGATTAACAACCACAAAACTTTCAGGTTATAGTCACAAATTAAATGTACTGTATAAAAAAGAAAATTATATAACTGTAATTAATTCATTCTTAAAGAGTACATAACATGAGATCATGAAAATTACATTTCATGCAGTGTATATTGTTGCCGTGTTTGAAAGTAAGCGGTCTGCCAAGTTGTAAATCCGAAGGTGAATGAATAACAAAGTTATTGGCTTGGAAAAAAAGGAGTCGACTCTGAGTCACTCAAGGGAGTCGACTCTGAATCACTCAAATGAGTCGTCCTGATGTGATTCGTGAACCACCGCAGATTTACGTCACTACATAGAGTCCCCATCTACGTTTTGCCAGGACTGCCCGCGAAAACTTCTCCCCCAAACACTGTAGCTCGTGAGCCTCATTTACGGTAGACCAATCACAGACTAGACAATCTGACCAATCACATCAGACTAGACAAGCGGAAAGGGGGATTAGATAGATGAATCGCGGAATGAATTATTTGAGAGTCATTTAAGAAGTAAGGTAAGAATAACTGCCTTTTATTACAAAATAATTGTGTTTTTACACCTTCTATGCACATAAACATATTGTTGGACACTCTATAAACCAAAGTAAGACCTTAAAAATCCCAAGTTATGTACTCTTTAAGTAACCTTAAACCATGTACTTCGTACAGTATATACATAATCAGATATTATGTATAATTGATATTGTTTAATTTTAAATAAGACACACTGTTCACTACCCAGTCTATATAGTCCTACAAAACACACGCAACAAGTAGCCTAGTTCATCAAAAGTTAAAAACCAGGAGTCAGAGTGGTCAAATGTAGAGGTCATTTATATTGAGAGAATCGGAAAGAAAAATACTTGGTGGAAAAAAGAGAGAAAATAATCAAGCTTAGAAGACAAAAAACGGAAAGAAAGAAACCGGTACTCCGAGCAGAACCTTCATATTAAACACCTGAACAAACACAAGGGCTGAGACATCAAACTAAAGATGAGAAGAGACAGAGAAACAGAGACATGTGAACTACAAATGCATTGGACTACCAGAATTACGTAAAGGCATGGCTGTTCAGTACAACATATACTGTATGTCACACATGCTACAAAACATCGGTCTGTGCGAAGAATACATTTCCCAGTGTAGCACGCGTGCGATTCAGTTTGGTAAGTGCAGAGACGGAGCTGCGTGTTTGTTTAAGTGCGTTTGTCGTTGTGCTTGTCTGCGTGTGACGTTAGCAATGGCTCACCACTATTTGACTTCATTTTAGTCTATTTTGTGAGTGAAACTTTTTTTCCAACAGCATTAAGTCCATATAACTACTGTAGATGGAAAATGTGCTGTTTACAAATGTCATCTGGCTGCGTGTGTGAGTGAATGAGCTGCACAGTTGAACATACTACACGCGTGACAGTGGACTTGTCTGCAGCTCACTGTATGAGGACATGAACACATGAGCTTCATCTCCAGAGTTTCTCTGAGAGTTTATTTCACAATCACAAGCATTTCACAGTCAAACACCTTCGCGTGGACCCGTCAAAATAAAAGTCCTGTTAACCTGAACACTCAGATGAAAAAAACGTCTGTAGTATACTTTATAGTATTTGCTATAGATAATTGCAGTACCCTTGTAGTAAATTGATAAACTGTTGTAAAACTGTAGTATACTATAGTAAGATTAAAAAATACTATAGTATCTGGGACTTTAATGCAGTTTACTACAATACATACTATAGTATTGTATACTACTGTATTTTTATGTGGACAGATATATAACTTTTGTATAGTACAGAACTTAGAAAAATGATTATGAATTTTGGTAAATTAAAAATCATACGGCTCTAATTTATCCATCTGTATGTAACATTAATTTCATTTGTCAGTTACCTGCCTATTCGTGTGATAAGCTGCACTTTTTTTAAGATGACAATAGACTTTCTATACTTGTGCTACAGCTGTTTGGCCTGTGCTACACAATTTTAAACCTCTGTAGCACCAGTGCTTTGTGCAATAAAAGTTAACGTACAGCCCTGCGTAAAGGCCATATCCCAAAAGCACTGTATTTATTCATTTATTCATCTCGGCAGCTCTCCAAAGAAAATGAGCATTCCTTTAATTATAATATTATTGTAATCCAACACTATAGACAACGCCTTCCGCTAACAGCAGGAAAGCAACAACACATTCCAATAATATCTCTTAAAGGGGAACACCCATACACGATTGAACAGCAGCGCAGAAGAGTTTAAACACACAGCTGAACTTTGAGTTACAATATAACCCAGCCAACCTTAAGACAAATCCACACAACTATATATAAACGTATTCAATTAATACAGATTTATTTTAATGATGTATATATTGAGGTGTTAATGAAAAGCAACAGGTCAACCAAAAAATAAATGAAAACGTCATTATTTTACTCAACCTTATGTGATTTGCAAGCTATGTGACTTTGATCGTGTAGGTACCTGTATGCAGAATGACCAGCTGCTCTTCTCTATATAACCAAATCATGACCATCTAAAAGAAAGCATAATTTCTTCTGTTGTGCTTGAGAACAAGAAGAATGTTATACAATTTTGCAACAACGAGAGTGAGTAAATTATGATTTTAATTTTGGGTGACCTGTCCCTTTAAGAAGTAAGTTGGCACAAACTGTACGCCACAAAAAGGCATCAGCTTCCGCCAATCCAATTAAAGGGATCATTCACCCAAAAATAAAATGCTGTCATCATTTACTCACCCTCTTGTCATTTCAAAGCTGTATGACTTACTTTCTTCCGCAGAACACAAAAATAGATATTTTGAAGAATGTTGTTAACTGGCCCCCATTCACTAGCATTGCGTTGGTGTCCATTCAATAGAAGTGAACGGGGGCCAGTGCTGTTCGGTTACCAACTTTCTTCAAAACATCTCGTTTTGTGTTCTGCGGAAGAAAGAAAGTCAATGTTTGAAATGAAAAGAGGGTGAGTAAATGATGACATCGTTTTCATTTTTTGGGTGAACTATCCAAACGTTTAGATTGAAAATCAAACTATTACCAAAGGATTACAGTAAATTAAGTCTGTAGTACCATAGTAATGCTTCTGATGTATGACGAAACCCAAACACCAGGAACTATTCCAACAAAACAAAGGAAATATTACACATCAATATCCACATTATAGTGATATCGAAGACAATATTTAATCATTTAAAAGAGAGAAGTGAAATCTTTTTATTTCCAAATGTAGAAAGGAAGGCAAACGAATGCTGCAGACGTTGCTTTCTGCTCATGCACCGTTTGCAACAGACATGGTCAATGCTTCAGCGCAGCTGGCTAAGTAGAAACTCTCTTAAGATTCAGATCACTCCTCATGCGCAAACGCTCCGCTGCTTAAACCACTTTTGAAGAGAACAGTGCACGGCAAAGTTTTTTACATTTAAAAAAAGTCAAAGATGTGATCGAAAAGGACTCGTGCACTGGCCCGTGAGCGAAGCTTTGTTCCGTGTCACATCACAGAATGTTCAGCGATTAAGGCCGCTAATGGGCTTTTCAGGAATCATTAAATTTGTTTACTATACGAGAGGAGATAAGGTACCATACCAGGCAAATAGGCTTACAGACATTATCATTGCATTGCCTTCCTTATGGCCGGCTTCCAGCTGAACTTGCAGGAGGAATATGGGACGTTCTAAAAAAGGAACCTGGGATAGTGTTTGAGGTACTGGATACAAATACCGTAAGCAGGCCATCCTCCCCTGGCACGACAACCATTTAACTGTCGAGAGGCATTTCATGTAGTCAGTGCGTAATAATACGGTAAGCGAAAATGTGCCACTTATCTAATTTGACGCCTGGTTTTAAAGGCAGTATGAATGAGCAACATTGTAATCAATGTTTCTTTTCATCCCATCGTTTGAAAACTGTGAGGAATGTGTGTGTTTTGAGTCCGTGTGGTGTGCGTTCAACTCAACTCAACTCGAGATATGAATGCTAATATTTGCAGAGCAGTGATAAGATTTGGATGTGGACCAAGAAAAGGCAGAGCATTCGTTGAGGAATGCGTCTTTGTAACACAAACCTTCTAATCTCCCACCTCTGTTAACAGTGTGACGCATGAAATGATCACACAGCCATGTGAGCACATGTACACATATATTCCTTGTGTCATACACAAACACACTCTTGTGCAATAACGAAAACATGTGTGAACACATTGAAACCTACTGTACTTTCCAATGCAAATGAACTTTTTACAGTACGTAAATGGCAGCTCTGGTTGCCAAAGATATATTAAAAAAATATGTTGACAATTAGATCAACATTGTGCCAAAATTGTAAATAATGTAAACATGCACCCGTGCTGTTTTATTCGCCGATTTAAAGGTCCAGTGTGTGAAATTTAGCAGCATCTAGCGGTGAGGTTACGAATTGCAACCAACCGCTCACTCCTACCCCTCCCTTTCGAAGCCATACGGTGGCTGACACAGGACAAAGATGTCATCATGTTTTCGCTTCTTGGCCGAAGGAGATAACATATTTACGAAACGCGTTTTGTAGAGCAGTTTGTCCGTTAGGGCTACTGTAGAAACAACATGGTGAATTCCATGTAAGCGGACCCGTGGTGTGTGTAGATAGAAATAACTCATTCTAAGGTCATAAAAACATAACTCTTCATTATGCAAGGTCTTTATACACCTTTTATATTGCATTTTTGTCAATAGATCCTCACACACGGCACCTTTAAAGAGATTGTTTAAATTGTATGTGTACATTCAATTTGTGTTTTACTGCTACAGGGGGAATGGCTCTCATCCAATCCCCTTCAACAAGCGGCCCTTACCTTACACACGCGAGCGATGCGTGACACAATGGTGTTGTCAAAGAAATCAAACTCCTTTCCCGCTTCGCTGAAGAAGAAGTAAATCTTATCATCATCGCCCACTGCATTGCCTTCGGGCAAACTCTCCTGAATGAAAGCTGAGCCCACAAAAGCCGGGTCTGAGAGAATAATACAAACAAAATGTCAATCCAAACCTCGGCCCATACGGTTCATGCGCTTGTTTATATGAGTTTATGTGTAATGTGCATCTTATGTCTTTGCAATGCTATAATGCAGACATTGGTATCAGTTTTATAAGACAACTAGTTGAAGTTAATGATACACGATCTTTTGAAACAATACCAAAGTGCTCCGAATTGATTTTGCGTATGTCCTTCATCAGTTTGCTCTGTAGTTAAGTGAGTAGAATGTAAGGGGATACTAAATCGACTTGTTTTGTTTTCTCTCGCCTTGCTTTACATGAAAAATCTTAGTGGAGTCAAATCCATTAAGAGAATGAATTGAAGAATGAAGTGCTCTCGCTGATAACCCGTGCAAAATTTTACCTTGAAGCCAGTTCAGCGAGTTCTCCGTCTTTAGAGCCGTGCCCGGGCCAAGGCTTTTGTAAATGATGGGTTCATTCCCTTGAAAGTTACTGACTGTGCCAGTGTACAGCTCGCCATCTGTAAATCAATCAGCATTTAAGCCAACAAACAAAAACACTGGAAACCAAAAACATACTCCGCTTTTTGTACAGTAGCACGTACCAGCCATGATGGCGGTGGACTTGTATTCAGGGTTAAAAGGACACCGGCTCCGACCATCCTCAGTGACTATCTCGCCGCTTTCACCGCGCACCAGGGAAAAATCAGACGTGTTCTGGACAATAAAAAGAAACAGAGATGATCTTGTGAAGACCGCATGCACCGTCTCATCCACTGCCTTGACTGCTCACCGGCTATGTCGATCTAAACAAGGACTTTATGTGGCGGAATTTCATGTTACGGAGATAACTGAGGGAGGACAGCAAGAACAGGGAAAAACTCAAGGCAAAGGGATGGTGCTGTGGAGTATTGATTGTGTGTTGGCCAAGGACACTGATAGAGGAGGATGTTTGGAGGAAGCGGTGTTGGATGCACTTTGGTTTATTCACAGGCTGACCGTTTATGTCTTTATAGGGGCATAAAGGCACAACGTACATCTGCAAAGCATATCACGAGACATGTTTCTGGATCTCTTGTGTTTTGAGTAGGCAAAGTACATTATCCTGTAATGCTTCTTGGAGAATGATTTCTTCTTTACGTTCGAGGTTTTGGCATCTTCGTACATCTGAACACAATTGTAAAGATTGTTAAAGTGATATTTCAACCAAAAATGAAAATTCTGTCACTTATAAGACTTTCTTTCTTATGCAGAACACAACAGCAGAAGTTTTGAAGTTTGTTGGTAACCAAACAATGGCTTTACCCATTGACTTGCATTGGTTTTGTGTTCCCAACATTCTTCAAACTGTCTTCGTTTGTGTTCTGCGGAAGAAAGTAAGTCATACAGGTTTGAAATGACAAGAATTTTCATTGTTGAGTGAACGATCACTTTAAGATCTTCTCAAACTGTGAATAACGTAACGTCTCCAATTTGCTTTCAACTTCATCTGCTGTCTACGAGAAACAATTGAAGCAATATAATTTGCGGCCTCTCCCGCGGGTTTGCGACACAAGCCCCGATTCACTGTCATGTTTCAATTTTAATGGTCAGTGTTGAAGTGTTGACCCCTCAAGAGCACATACAGTACTGATGCGGCCACAGTCTCCAGAGAGAAAGGCGTCTAAGTAAAGTGCAGGGCAATAATCATTTCTCATCCAAATGGCATTTACCCCTCAGGGAGAGAGAAAGAATGTATTTCACAGAGGAGATTTTGATTGACTGAGAAAATTACATGGATAATTAATTCCTCCCCTGCAGCCTGTTAAATGCACGGAGAGAAGTGGTGAAATAGAGGAAAAAACGAACGGGCGGTACTTACAATGTACGCGCAGATGGGGCTGAAAGCATACGTTCCACACACGTACAGATGAGTGCTGTTCACACGCAGCAAAATCTTGACGTAGTTGAAGCAGTCGGTCTGAATTGAGAGAGGGTGAAGAAAAGGAGTGCATGAGAAATGATAGAATTAAGAAAAAGAAAATTATAAACATGCCAGTGCCAATACAAATGCAAAGGTTAGTTGGCACTACATTGCGTGCACAAGATGGCTTGGCTTGAAAATGAGTTTTCACTTCAATAATCCTGATCTAATTCCTCTGTAATAGTCTGGGAGAGTTTTTTTGGCAGCCGAGTGTCACCGGTCTCAAGAAACAGCAGTAATTTTGGTGTCTTCATAGGGGTCTCAACATCTATCCAAACCTTCCCGGGACAAATCAATCTGCCAGCAAATTAGGCATGCGGATTATTAATCTAATAACAGCCCTCGGTGTCAAGCTTTCAGGGAAATTATAGCGTGGACGTGTCAAAGCGATAATGGCTCTCGCTAACAGAAAGAGTAGCACGGGGCACAATGTCTGGATCACATTTCCTCAAGCACATCTGCATTGCAAATGGTTATTAAGGAGGCTGGAATTCGAACTACAATGGCTCCCAAAAATTAATAAAATTACATTCAGAAGAAAACGAAGTGATATTAAACGTTTAGGTTTTTATGACTCTCATCTGGTCTGATAAACATTTCACTCACCTGTAAGTTTTTGCCTTTGAAATTGCACTGAACTCTTTTTTCCTGCGGCGTGCTCCATGTTAACTGCAAAAGTGAAAATTGTAAGCTTGTGTTACGTAAGGACGGGCAAATGGAGTGTTCTCGGCGGCTCCAGTGCACTTACAGTAACATGATGCATTAACACTCACATATGCATCACTTGAGTACACTGGGTACAGCGAGTCACCTTGGCTATAACCTTCCTGTAATGACTTATGCATTACGGAATATTTGCAGTGAACTGCATTCAAGTGCATTTATGACTTGGAAAGTTAATTTTTACAAAGCATAAAACAGCAGAATATACAGTGTGTGCAAAAGACGGGTAATAGGTGTGTTTCAGTGATGGCTGGATCCAACACTGAATATGCAGAGATAAGAGTGCCGATATATCTGGCTCGTTGTCTGTTAATGGAGGGGGTTTGAGCATGAAAGTTTCTGGATCTAAATATGGAAAGATAATGTTGATGGATCATCTATCATAACGGGTGAGGTGCAGTTGTTTATATACTGCCGGTGTAGTGATTAGGGGGTTATTTGAAACTCATCTTGAGCTCCATTTACTAGTGTTTAAACATTAGTATAGTGGGATCCTAAAGTCTGAGGCCACAGGCATCACCAAAAATAAAAAATAAATGTATAACAGAAGATAAACAAAAAGATGTACACTCTTAAAAATGCTGGGTTATTTCCAACACTGGGTCAAAAAGAGACGAGTCCAACTGTTGGGTTGTAAAATAACTTGCGCTTATTGTTGGGTCAAATATAAACCACAACGTAACTCAACAGCTGGGTTCATCTCTTTTTGGTTTAATGCTGGTGATGTCAAATTCAGAAGAAATATCTTGATTTTCACTATTTCTAAGTATGGATGTAACGATTCGCCATGAGCCGGATGAAAATCGATTATAATGTGACTACTCCAGTCGGTCGAGATGTTAAATGAACCGCGATACATGTTTTGAACAGCAGGGGGCGCTACTGCAAACTTGGTTAATGTAGATATGCTGATATTTCTTTAATAAAAATGAAAAAAAATATATAAGCTGGGAAAAAGCGTAGATAGTCTCATTTTTGTTTATATTAAATATAATTTTGTATTATTTTTTTCATTTAATTTGGAATTTGTTTTTTAAATTGCAATTAAGTTATGTTAGGCACTTGTTCATTTCTCATTTGACTCAACTCAAAAAATATAACAAAACGTATCGTGAGATCAGTATCGCATCGTGAGCTGAGGGAATCGTTACATTCCTATTTCTAAGTCATTAATCAAATACAAATATTTTTGACATTTACCATGTTTCGCTTGAACTTTTGACTCAAATTGCTATTAATAATATAATTTGGGTAATTCGGTGGTCACATTGGATTTTCAGAATGTAAAATTTCTATGCAGAGCCCTGGGTATATTGGCAGCAACCAAAAAAAATGATAAACAACAGTTGGGTTTTATTATTTACACATCATGGATTCCAAAGCAATTGCACTGTTGTTGTTTTTGTTATTTCAAAGCTGTGTTGCACAAAATTCTTATGATGATGCTTATTATTATTATTATAATGAATTCGAAGGACAGAGTTCACTGAACTTGATATTGACCTTCTGGTCTACTGAATTTGCATGCATATGTGACCACAGCATAACACTTGACAATAAGACTGTATACAGTAGGTAAACATTAGTTAATGCACTAGCCAACATGAATTAACATTAAACAATACTTCTACAGCATTTATTATTCTTAGCTCATGTTGATTTCAACGTTTGCGAATATAACGTTGTAACTATTAGCATTAGTTAATGCACTACATTATAAACTGACATTTGGGCAAGTGTTTTGGCATTAACGGACATTAACCAAGATAAATAAATGCTGAAGTCTTATAAAAAAATTCTAAAGCAGAATTGCATAAATTAGAAAGATGCAAATAAACAACAAAGGTCTCTGATATCTAGATCCAACGGAAGCGCGAGGGCTACTCACATTGCGCTGCAGCTGCATTCTGCTGATGTTGGTGATATTGAGCGCGAAGAGAGTCTCTCGAGCGCCAACGTACAGCATGTTATCCTCCTTACTGAGGAGCAGAGAGGTGTAATTGAAGACTCCATCGGGTGAAAATCTCTTGGCCGACCTCTCGTTTGCATCTATGAGCAGATATGGAAATAGGAGAGAGGAAGTGAGGATAACCGAGCCTACTGCAACGATGAAGAATGTACCAAAGTCAGACATGTGACACATACTTTACAGTACCTATATGAGACAACGGTATTACATTGGATGGATTGAGAACTAATAGGTGTCAGGCCTTAGCAAACAGAACCTGTTGCAACCAAAAAGCGCTTAAATCGGTGAAGAATGAGTGTTTGTGTGGTCACATGTAGCTCACAGACAGATGTTCATCTCTTAATCAAAGATACTGCACTGTGTGATTATCATGACAGCTCATGCTGGCTGTTTCTCTGTTTCCATGACTACCGCCAGCCATAAGTAGAAGCATCATTCTGACCAGTAGGGGGCGATGGGATTATCTCCTGTGTGCTTTATTTCCCCAAGGAATAATAAAACATACTTTGCATGGCTTTTTACGGCTTCAGACAAGCAGCTTGAGGATTTGGTGGTGATTTTAAAAATGAAGTCAGCGGTTTTTAGTGTTGAAAGCACTCTTGTCTCTCCATAGGGTGGCAGAATCATATAGTAATCTCATGCCACATTAATTCAACATACCAGCTATTCTAGCCTTTCCACACACGTTGAATCGGTGCTTCGGGCTGTAAATGCAAACTTAGCAACATCATGGGGTGTGACAAAGTGTTCTTCAAGTTTAATATTTAAAGACTGTAAATCACCTTTCAAAAAGATAAAGCAACAACAAATATATACAGCCTGCAAGGCATCCAAATCATGCCATTGATTTACTTTTATAAACGCGACAATTCAATGTGATCCTTCGGGTAGCTCTCATTTAAAGAACATATAATCTTTACTCCGATTATTTTCTCGTGGTTGACTTTGAGATGAGGTAAGACTCTAAAAGGGCCCGTTTCTCTGGAGGGTCTGTTTGCTCACTTCCTGAGCCACCGGGGAGACAATATGATAATAATAGAGCAACCAGGAGGGCTTATTACAACCCAATCCAGTCTGCTGAACCACAGGAGGGGATCAACACGCCACATTAGTGCCAGCCTACCGGGGTCTCTGCCTCCGTGTGTTTCTCAAATTTCCCCTCTCTCTGATTACAGGATGAAACATGGCACCGCTCGACACCGGCACCATTCTTTTCAGCGGGTTTAGGGAGAAATTTAATGGTTATTTAGTGAGACGAGGATAAAGGCCAATACCAAACAGGCTTTGGAGGGCTTTGCACAGATAGAGACTGTTCCCCCCAATTATTCTCCAGGGGGCCGGTGCTGTGACTTTCTCCCTGTGGCTCACACAATGAAGCAAATAATTGTTCCCCATTAGGGAAAAATCACAAGTACAATGTTTTGCGTTTCAAGTGGAAATGTAAATGATCACTGTAGGCTGGGTTTAGTGTCACTATAAACTGACGGCAAATACTAAATATAAAAAATGTGTCAGTACGATACAAAATAGAAGTTTACAGAAGTCTTAAAGCAAGGATGTTGTAGGCGTTCCAGTAAACAAAACATAACGATTTCAAACATGTTTATATAATAGTCCATGCAAACCCAACCTAGCCCCAAATTTCTAAAAGCCCTGGTCATCGATTCTTAAGCTATGCGACTGTACGATTCCCCTTCAAAAGACAATAGAGTCTTTCTATCTGACAGTGATTCTGTGGTATTATTGTTTGAATTGACTGAGGTCAGTTCCCCGAAGGCAATTCCATGACGAAGACAGCTGCCATTCGCTTCCTCAAAACTACACTGATGCATGCTGGGAAAAAGGCTTATCTTTTTCCACTCGTGGGAAAAGAGGGTTAAGAGTGTCAACAAGAGAGGGATGTAGGGGACAAGTATATTGTCTCTGTATTGAAGCGTACAACATATCACTTAGATGCCCTCGTCTTATTCCTTTATCGGATTCCCTTAATCTGTGAAATCTTCTTTAAAAAATTTAATATTAGACAGACCATGTGAGAAATATCAGTTATTTAAGGTGCTGTGTGTAATGTTTTGGAGAATCTACCGGCAGAAATGCAATATAATATACATAACTATGTCTTCAGAGGTATATAAAGACCTTACATAATGAAGTGTTACGTTTTCATTACCTTAAAATGAGTTATTTCTATCTACATACACCAGAGGTCCCCTTGCATGGAAAACACCATGTTGTTTCTACAGTAGCCATAAATTTGTTGCAATTTGCAACCTCACCGCTAGATGCTGCTAAATTTTATACACTGGACCTTTAAATAATAATGAGGCAAAAAAGGGTTGTCCTATTTATTTCCATTTTTTTGGCATGTACAGAATTGTCTCATTTAATGCACAATGATGCCTGTCTATCGCTTTGCATTAGCTCTTGTCCCCTCGTTCCCCCATTCTTCTCTTATAAGACAATAAATCACTTTAGCCCTGTTATATCCTTTGTGTTGTGAGCAATATGAGATTTTTATTGCCATTATGCAATTACATGTCTTTTATTTTGGGAGAAAGCCACTACTAAATGGATTGCCATATCCGTAGCGTTTAGCTCTCTAATCCATTTAGAGCGAAATTAATTATGCCGGCTTTTAGGGAACCCCTTCTATGTTGGGTTTTAGGAGCAGAATTCCCAACGGTTGCTCTAACAGCGCTTGCCAACGTTAATTAGAGACACCGAGCATCGCACCAAAAAGAAAGAGCGTGTGTCGATACCTGGCCATCAGTATGAAAGATCAAAGCTATGTGTTTTGTTAAGACTGTAACAGACGGTTAAGTAGATGCTACATCTGATGAGTGGATTTTTTTCCGGAAAATATGCTTTAAACTGAAATGGCACAATACTCCACGTTCGGATAAAAAACATAGTTTAGTCACATTGTACAGCCGGTAATGTTGCAATAGTGTCACCTGTTGATAGCATTCAAGAACATTTCCGGAAAGCATTTACTAATTTTCAATTACACAAAACAAAGTTGATTTGTATAATACTTAATGACCAAGGCGACCGTGCCACAGAAAACCTTGTACCATTTGTGTTTACATCATCTCTCATCTCCCCAAGTACCAAGCAAACACGTCATGTGGTGAAGAGAAAGAAATGATGTCATCTCCAGGTGTCAAGAGAATGACAAGCCCCCTGTTGCCTTAATGACAAAGTGCTCTCTGCTCGGGCAGCGTTTGATGTTAGGTCTGTCTGTGCAGCAAAAAAAACTCTCTTCTATTATTTTCTTGTAAACAGTGCTTAAGAATAACGATGACGACTTATTCAGGAACACGGAATCGTTCCTTCTAGGAAGCCTATGAGCAAACTATAAATTATGCATCTAGTGCGTTATGGTGATGGCAGAAGAGGACGGTCGTTCATGGGTCAAGGTGAGCAAATCTGCTATAGCAACTAAAGTCATATTCACAATTATTGTCCAGGGAGATTAATACTCTGTGTAATACATTAACATTTAGAAGGTTAAAGAAGTGTAATGGTGCATGTTAAAGAATCTTTCCATATTTACTTTAGACTTCTTTCCCTGGACACGGACAAACAACCCTCTGTCCTTACAGTACATTCAATTGGATAATATTAGACAACAAAACACACAATTCGATATTAAACTACACAAATGATATAGATGTTCTTCTCAATGGTCTCTTACATCCAGAGGAAGCGGTCTGCAAAATGTCCCTGGGAAACTGTAAACTTGTTCTTAGCGTAAAAAAGGAAAAACAACTTTCCCAAGAGGGCTTCGGAGAACTGCACGGTCCCTGCTCACACTGCTCTGTTTTCATTAATGCCTCGCGTTGACGAGAAATGACTGTGGAGGAGAAAGGAATGACGCAAGACTCGGTTTGCACGTCAAAAACGTTCTGTACTCTTTCACCTGCTCGCCGGGGCCGGGTCTCCCCGTTCCAAAGTTAGAAACGCTACATGAAATATTGAAACGGATGATATATTATGAGCAATCTGACGTTACAGGAAAGATGAGGGAGTAGGCAGAAAACATTAAGACATCAAGTAAATGGGGCTTGATCCAATAGGTCATTCGGTAGAGGGGTTCGTGTTTGTTTAGTGAGCTGGCACAGCCTTTTCTTGTTAGCGTGAGAGTTACAGAAGTGGCAGTTTGCAGCAGCACCATGGTGACGGCTGGAATTCTGGGTAGGCCAAACACAAGGCGGACCAGAGACATTATTGTAAGGGAGAAGAGAGACCACTTGTGTGGGAATGAACTGGTGAAATCATAATGCTCAACAGATCTAAGAATGGTGTTAAAAGAGCCCATCATCTTTGTGCTTGAGTTTGTTTATTTAAGTTTGAGCATTTAAAGGTCCAGTGTATGAAATTTAGTGACCAACGGCTCACTCCACCCCTCGCCCTTCAAACCACTACGGTGGCAGACAGAGAACTAAGATGTCGTCACATTTTCAGTTCTTTAACGAAGGAGATAACGTATTTACTAAACGCACTCTTTAAAGCAGTTTGTCTGTTTAGGGCTACTGTAGAAAGAACATGGTGAATTCCATGCATGGGGACCAGAGGTGTAAGTAGATAGAAATAGCTCCTTCCAAGGTAATAAAAACATAACGCTTCACTATATAAGGTCTTTATACACATCTGAACACATAGTTATGCATATTATGTAATCTGTCAATATATCCTCCAAAAAACGACACACAGCACATTTAGCAAAAACTAAGATTCATTTAATGCTGTTGAAGTATTGTTCATTGTTCATGTCAACTGATGCATAACATAATGTTACCAAACAAAACCTTATTGGAAAGTGAAAAAAATATGTATTGATCTTGTCAGATTTTACAGCTTTTACTTTTTAATCACTACTTTGACAAATCTGAACTTGCATGCTCAAACAAAATTGCCCATGAGCATCAAAAGATTGGCACAAATTCTACTGACTTGCCTTCCAGAGTTGTTGGCAGAACCCATGTAAACACAACAAGTTCAGGAAGAGCCAACTTAAAACTAAATGAAAGAGGAAGAATATGCATGATGTTTCGTAGTTAAAATGTCAATCAAAAAAACGTTCCACGAACTTAATGCAACCTGCACGGCAGAAAGGTTCCAAAGAAAGATGCAAGTATGCTTTTCATGTCGAGTGGCAACATTTACTTTTGAAAAGAGGCTAATTAAACTTTCCAATAAAACAAGTTTGGCACTTGCACAAACCTGCACCACACAAACTGACTATCTGTAATAATTATACATAAATCAAGACAGGACGGTCCTGTTTCAGGGTGGCTGTTGAGCTCCATGGTAACATGTGCCAACAAACAAGTAAATACTGTAGATGCAGGATGCAGTTCCAACAATCGAGGAGACATACACACGAACACATGGTGGAGACGGGTGTCGGAGTTTGTATGGGTGTTTTTGCCCAACAGGTCTGACAGGTTTGATTTATCGATGAGCTTTTTCACGATGTGGCTCTAATATACTTGAGCTCTTCCAAGATCAATTCAATCATGAGGGAAACTATTCGGAAGCTCATGACTGTATTCGTGCTGTGACAGCGGTCTGTGATATTCCTTCATGCATTTATCTAGATAGCAAAGGACTGGATTAGAGAATGACTAGTTGGTTCGTTGTCACAATGACTAGTTAGGCTGATTAAGCTTCGGTCGGACTTGTTTTGTGGGTTAAAAACAGCTGGATGGAGCGTGAGGTAAATGCCGTCAGATGCTCAAGAAATTCTTACAAAAGTGGTGGCCTAAAGGAACAGTTCACCCAAAAATGAAAATTCTGTCTTCATTTACTCCCTCAAGTTGTTCCGAATCTGTATACATTTTGGTCCTGATGAAAACTGAGAAAGATATTTAGAAGAATGCCTGGCCATCATTGACAACCCCAGTAGGAAACAATGCTTTATAAATGTCTTTGTTCAGTTGAACACAAAAGAGGATATTTTAAAGAATGTAAAGCAAACAGTTCTGGGGCACTTTTGACTACCATTGTCATTTTTCCTACAGCGGTTGTCAATGGGGTCCAATAACTGTTTGGTTACAAGCATTCTTCCAAATATCTTTCTCTGTGTTCATCGGAACGAAGAAATGTATACAGATTTGGAACAACTCGAGGGTGAGTAAATGATGACATATTTTTGGATGAACTGTCCCTTTAAAGGGGATGATTCTCGAGACGTAACATCTGAATGAGGGCTTTTGAATGCTGTCATTTATAGCGTGCTAAGCGCAATACACTTTCATCACGCAAAACCCTTAACTTAAAGAAAAGAGATAAAGTAGACAGGCACCCTGAGTCCTGACACATTCCTAAACACAAAAGACAACACTTCTAAGTAAACAACATACATTCCTCGAGTTACAATTTTCCAAAGGAGAAGATACATGATGCATGCGGCTGAATGATATGAATCAATCGCTCCCTTTAGGAATGTAGCGTTTTCCACATGCATTACGTTCTGGAAGCCTTCCACAGACATCACCTACCACAGATCTCTGCTGCTGCAGGCCTTGTTGATGTTAAGCATCAAATCCTTTGAGGAATTAACCACAGCCTTGATCACCATACCATGTGCACGCTATATATCACACCGTGTATCACGCAGCATACTTTGCGCGAGCATTTGACAATGCAGCCATTTTAATTTTAGACCGTGCCTATAAATCAAAAACAGTATTAGTGAGGGATGATATACAATATGTGGATGTTTGTAACCTTTATGCAAATGTGAACTACGCAGAGAATCCTCCTGCACTTTCTGTTCCTTCTGTAAAAGCGTTTTCCACCTTTACAAGAGGGGAAACTGGCCGGATAAGCATAGAGCTGTACCGTAAACCGCTTACAGGTGTCGTTTTAAATAGCTTTCTAATGCGCTGCAGCGTAGTGTGTACTATAGAGAGGAACAAAAGAAGAGACGCCGTGCAGATGTAGACTTTCTTTCCACAAGTCCTGATCCTTCCTGATAGGCACATAATGAGAACCAGACCCACACACACAAATCCCCATTCATTATTCATGCAAGATTAACTTCTTTATTAGCATGGAGTTAAGGTGGAAATCAGTAAAGGGAGGAGCAGCCAGGAAAATGTTTGTGCCAGTGGATAGTGGGACAATGCCGACCCCTTTCCTTTAGTGAAATGTGTGCAGTTCTGCAGATCTGAGCCTGTTTACATCACTGGATTTCTTATTCACCAGTGAGTCAGAGTCAGGTGTGATTGACTAACAGATTGGACGCTAGGGGTGCATGATTATTCGTATTTTAATCGTGATAAAGATTACTGCCTCCCATGCTTTATTAAGCATAATGGTCATGATATAAATATGTAAAAAAAAGCACAAAACCTAAAAGGCTCAACAGCGGCAAATTATAATATAATTGGCTATTAGGTGTAATATGCTGAAGAGAAATAAAGTTCCTAAATGACAGAATAATCATGGTTATTGTGATTAAAGTCGTAAATGTGATGATCATTTTACCCATTACTGGACGCACATATTTCACACTAAAAACGTGTCCGGACGGGGATTGTCGTGTCGCGTCGCATCCAGTGTGGACAAAATGTAAAATTATAATAAGTTCTACAGCGTTCCATTGTCTTTTATCGCGGAACGGCGTCGTCCGCGCTCTTGAATAAATCAACGGTTTTGAGCGAATCGTTTGTTGCCACCTACTGGTTTTACATTTAGTTTCACATTTGAAAGTAAGCCTAACATTTGCTACCGTATAGTATCGTAAGATATGTTTCTGGTATTGTGACAACCCTATTTCACACATTTTTTAAATCACATGTACGAAATAAAGATTCCTAATGGCCTCAGATTTACATTTATAATACATTTATGCAATTGGCAGACACTTTTATCCAAAACGACTGTGCATTCAAGTGAATATACATTTTATCAGTGTAAATGCAAATGAATTTACAACTGGACCAGTTGAGCACTGATGTGTCAGTATGTAAAGTCAGAACGAGAAAAGTACAAATAAATAACACTGTGTTGGTGAGAACTTTCCTACACACATACGTAAACACTTATATGCAATTACTTGTGAATGAGACTCCGTGTGAGACGAGCAGTTTCCTGAACTCACTGAATTATTGCTGCAAAGAGCGAACAGTTAATTGGCAGTAATTTACTCAAAGCCAGTTATAGCACAGAAGCCTTTCTCTATTCTAAATATATTTCTATTATACATATAAAAAACACTGAACACTGAAGTGTATAGCACCCATGTTTTTTTACTATACATATTACAAATACCATGTTTTAACTATGGTTATTGCGGTGAGACCATATAAAATTTGTGGTTACCATGGTTTTACTACAAAAAAAAACAAAAAACTATGGTAACAGTAGTTAAACCCGTATTCTCAGACACACCGGAACCCACTCAGACAAAGAGCTCAACTCTTCGTGGTATTACCAAAAAGGACCAGTGACACACACAACTGCATTTTTTCTTACAATAAAGCAAAATCCCAAGGATCATACAAGAACAAATAGCAAAAGACAAAAAGAACAAACACTGTTGATTAGAAAGAACTTAGAAGAGAAAATATTTTTGGGATGTGTAACTGTGAAATGCTTTGTTGGGGTTATACAGGACCCCTTTTTGTATACGTTGACAGGTAAGCGAGACTGCCTTCATGCAGAGGTAGACCCTCAAAAGAGACTGTAGGCATGTTCAGGCGGGTACGATTTAACCCCCATCATTTCCTGAACCAATTGAATATGAGAGGTAAATGTGGAAAAGATTCGCAGGTGGGTGTAAATATGTTGACACAAGTCTTTGTCCACCGTGATAAACTACGGGACAAACCCACAATTACTTGCCTTTTTCCTCCTTCGCTCCGTCTCTGCTGAAGGACTTGCGGACAAAGACGCCATCTCACACATGTATGCATCTCACCACGTGACATTGTGTTTAATAAAAGATCACATTCCTGAAAATTGTACACAAAGAGAGCGTACACGTCGCATGTCACTGCTTGAGCAAAGCCATGTTTTGGTCGCATCACAAAAGACGTATTTGCCCCGGTGATGAAAGCGATGAAGTAACTTAATAGCGTCACAGACAATGTTTACAGACACATTTGCTCCACATCGTGTCTTCAATCAATTCAACCCAACCCAACCTGCATAAACTTGAATGGACCCACCCAAAAGTGTCTGCCATTGATGGGACAGGAAGTGGGCTGTGCGTAACATGACAGATGTTATGTTAGAGATGCAATAAGTGTATTATTATAAGAGAGGAAGTATTACATAGTCGAAGAGGCTACTGAAAAATCCTGAAATAGCTATTTGGTTGCTCTTTGATGACTGACATGATGAGGTATTCGTATGTATTAGCATTCGTATGTATTAGCAAGTAGTTATGTAAACAAAGCAGCAACGGGAAGCAATCAGCTTAGTTTTCTGTTTATCAACACTTCAGCAACTGTTACTGTCCATGGGAGATGACAGGGTCTCCAACAGCCTGTAGCCCCCTCAGAGTTCTTAGCACCCTGACTGTGGAAGGTCGGCTCCACACCGGGCTTATTTATAGTCCCCTACCATCCGCAGGAGCCAGTTCGTTTACACACTTTTCCGTAAACGCATGATCTACACACATGGGTCAACAGAGGAGGAGACAGACGCACGGCTGGCCACCAACCACCAGTTATGTGTTACTCTAACAATGTGAGGAGCAGGACAGCTGATGCTGAGAGAGCGTCTCTCAACTAGTGATGTCATTCTAAATAACTCACTGTGTTGACGTACACGAAAACGGATGATAATGTATTTTTATCATATGATAATGTAAATGATTATGCTTGGGCTGTCAAATCGATTAATCGATTATACAATAAATGTTTGTGTTTATATAATATATGTGTGTGTGTGGTGTGTGTATTTATTTGTATAAGTACACAAAAATACAAGTAGGCCTATATATTTAAGAAATATGCTTAATATCTGTTTTTATTTATACATAAGATATATTTAAATATACATGAATACATATGTATGTAAATATATGTTATTTATACATGTACTGTATGTGTGTGCATTATATACACAACACACCTGTATATAAACACAAACATTTATTTCGGATTTGCGATTAATCGATTTGACAGTACTAGATTTTATTTTTATCACGTTGTAACTCATCAAATGTTACGAAGGTGCTGTTGAACGCATTTTAGTTCAGGGTCTATGCACTTACTGTATGAGAAACTGAGGCGTGGAGTGACGTCATCTTCCGCTGCTTGACCCCATCCAACCAGGAGAAGAATGAGGATGAAGCGGGAGTGGGTGGGGAGAGAGAAACGAGTCATGCTCAGCGCCCACATTTTGTTCCTCAGATCACGGTGTGTTCTCTCTCAGGATCTTCTGGCACTCATGAAGATCTTTTCCTCCCTTGTTTATTTTTCTTTGGCTTCGGCAGGAATCTTGTGCTCCCCTGAAGAGGAGAGGAATGCGTCGATGCGACGACCAGTGATCTTCCCTGAGAGGGCCTCAGAATGGTGGACTTCCAAAAATCGGGTCCTCGAGGACAGTGGAACGGCTCAAGTCAGTCTCCATGTGCTTGTGCAGATGATCACGCAGACCTCTTAGTAATCTGTAATGAGCAAGACACAAAATATGTGCATTAATGTTTTGTGTGAAATAAGATGAGAAAAGTTCATTATTACAACCAAACAGTAACATTCAGTCCCAGTTTCATAAGAGAACCGCTGTATTGGTGACCCGGAACGCACTTTTGCTGAGTAGGTGGTCTTGTGTGTCCACCCCCAGCTGGCGCACACGGGTGTGGTGCGTGGAATTAATTCAGCCCGTGCATATGGAGTTCTTTATTACAAGCATTTATCCGTTTCTAAGTGAAGTAAACATCCCCTTATGTGAAACAAAACCCATACCCAGTCTAGTAAGGTCACATTTGAAAGCACTGGGAGACGTGAGAGTTGAAACAAAGCATTTCCTACCTGTACGATAAACTCTCCGTGTGGGGTAATATCGCCGAAAGTTATCAGTAAAGTTTAAGTGCCAAGAATCCCTGCATGAGCAAAACTATGTAGCCCTAAGGGGCATGCTAACAAAATATTTACTCACTGCTCTCAGCAGGGCCCTACAGTTGTGTTTAATCGTAATGCTAATCATTAAAATCCGTCTCTGTGTGTGTTTATATGGGCTGTAGATATGTGATTAAGTAAATAAAAGTGAATTTCCTGGAAGCACTGATTAAGCTCAGGAGACGATGGAAAAGTGCCTCATTCTCTGCTTAAACGGACCGTTTAGAGAACAGTTGTACCCACTCCTCCATAATCACCTACACCGGCATCAATCATGTGTTACATAAAGCGCTGTTCTGAGAACAGCTTTTCCAGGTAACGTCACACGATGTATAATTTCCGCCCTCCTGCTAAGATGACCTCATTCACTTCCATTTCAATAAGCAACGTAAAGACATATAATACACTGAGTTGGACTGCAAGGCAAATGAAATGGATGGTAAGTAATATGAATAGCACTTGATATGTGATCTACATCTTCGGAACTGAACCCAACGCTGTCATCATACCAATATATCAGTGCAATAACACTTAACTGGTTTCCATTACTCTGGTTGTACAGAGCAGCCTTTGAAAGAACCACAATGCTAATCCAATAGCGCAGAAAATATTTATTATCAATGATAAAAGCAAATACTTAATTTTTTATGAACTGTCACCTTTAAAAAGCTAACAAATGAGGTGTGGTGGGAGAAAAAGAAAACATCAGACATCGGCGTGTAACGTGTTGAAAAAAGCATACATGCCAGGTATGCTAATTTGAACAAATTCATGTAGTTGGGTGTAACCGGCAACTTTGACGTTGCCTACAATCCATTGCTATACGGTTTTATATACACCATATCTGTCTCTATTGATATCTTAGTCTCAACCACATATTGTAGCAGCTAGCCTAAGAACACCAAAAACTACCTAATACAATATACAACACGTGTCAACAAAGTACCATGTGTGTTTTAAAAAAGGCTTTAACCAACCCACTAACTAAGGCAAGAGCAAGTTGCAATAAATAAAACATCATCAAGGAGGAAAGCAAACAGTCTCTGAATAAAGAAGATAGAACAAATTCTAATCCAAAAATATATCCTTAAGTAAATTGTCAATATGGCAATGCAACATATAAATAACAGGTTAAAACAACTAACTAGGCTAACCAAACACCCAAAAACCAATTTATACCATATGTTATTTAATGATCATAATTATGATTGATGAATACTTTAAGTAATGACAGATTTATGTGACACGTAAACTTCACAAAAAAGCTGGCGTGATGCTTAACAACAACACATGGCACATTAAGTATAAAACAAACTATCATTTAGCTGCATTGACCCTAAATTCCTCACACTGAACAAATGGAGTGTTGAAGGACATTCTGTATATAGTCCAAGTCATGATAGTATAATATATCAACAACATCCCATAAACAAACGCAACTATTCTGCATTTTGTACAGTACACGGTTTGTCTGTGCTCTGCTAAATTGACACATTTTCATTCCTGAAATCTCAGCCCAGACAGGAGCTGTGTTTACAAGGTCGAACTCCCCTTGCCACTGACCATATGCTGGGGTTGGAATGTGTCCTGAACTGGTCAAGGCTGTGGGTTCAGCCATATTGGTGTGGGCGGCTCGATTACCAAGCGCCATCAGCTTCCTGGTGTTGGGTGTGCTGGAGTGACATCCCAGCTGACCAATGACAACATGATCCCATTAATTTGAATATGGACAGGTGAGGCACATGCGGAGCTGTGGAAGGACGATGAAGGTCCCTCTGACAACACAGATTTTACACACAAGTTTAATTTCTGTCAACTGTCAAGAAGCAACGAATCAAGCGGATACACGTTTTTGAAGGCATTTACTGTGATTAATGGGCAAAATCCTATTACAATCCCCGGTGAGCCAGGGAGATGTTTAAACATGAACCATTTTGCTACAACCACTGCCCAAAACTGTTTTAACTTGTCTTTATTTTTCTTAAATGCCTTTTCTAATTTGGACTGAATGGGATTATTTGATTTGTAGTTTTTGAGATTTGAAGGATTCTGTACACAAAGACAGAAGAAAACAGATATACAAATGGTAATGATTTAAGATGTTTTGCGATATGAAAACAAACATCATTCACACACATGCAAAAACTGCTGAAGTGTCCAAGCGGACCAGTTTGCTTTGCAGAAAGTAAATGCTTGCTTTGCTGAATTGTAAAGTGACCTGTCAATCCTTACTGTTATCAATTCTCTGTCTATCCCATCAGTTTTGATACAGACACTGCCATCAAATTGACTAAACTCAAAATGTATCATTAAAAAAAAAAAAGGACAACTAAGGGACAAATAATGTTAAACTGCAGACAAAAGTAAATCTCTATTTGGCCAACATCCAATAAAATTTATGTGTAATCTTTGTACACTATACAAAAAAATGTCTGTTTGTGTTTCTCAAGAAATAAACGTTTGTTTACAAAAACAGCAGCCCTGATGATCAGGTTTGTCAAAAGGAATGAGATCTTTTTACAACTAGCTAGACCAGCAAACCAGGCTGGCCAGTCTTAGCAAATCTCTCACTTCCATACATATATCCTTAAGTTTAATGAGACACCGATGGCATGTGGTGTTGTGTGGGTATTGCATCAATGGGCACAGATATGCTCCCCTCAATGCAGTAAAATATTGGAAGTGTTTTGTTTATGACTTTAAGACTCATGACTCAAGGGCACTTTGAAGAATAACCAGCACATGTGTTATAGAACTATGATTCATTATTTTTTAAGTCCTTGTGTTGAAACAGCCCATCGCACACATTTTGCAAACACTGAGATCAGATGATCATGAATCACATTCCCATCAATACCCACACGATGTGACTCAGCACCAGAGGTATTGCGACACCTGGCCGGCACAGGAAGTGATGCTGCATTTGTGTTGTGTCACAGTTAAACATCATTATCTGTTCAAAGATCCTTGGCTGTCTATGCTATACGGAAACAGTGAATCATGAAGTTCAGAATGTAATATCGTGAACTTTTTTTCTGTACTCGTCTCTTTTCTGAACCTCAGACCCATCTTAAAGGAATTAATGGCCCACTCCTCCCGGGATGATCTGACCAGCCCTAATTACATCCATATGCTCCGTCAAAGATCTTTAATAGCCTAATTAAAATCGTATTAAATAGCCAAAGCAAAATGGAAAAATGTCCGTTCTGGTAAAAAACTTTTTTATGAAAAGAGCTTCAACAAATGATCAAGCTAATTTTATAAGAAAGACCTCCGAAATGAAAAGCATCACATTTGAGCTTCATTAAATGGGTGGCCTAACTAGATAAATGTAAAATATGACTGTGAAATGACACAGGAATTTCATTACCGCCATCTCTCTAAACTAAAACGTGTCTAACGGGGACAGAGTCAGATGTGCAAATAATGCGAGCAGATTTTCATTTCGGTCCTCACTTCTGCTTAGAAATTTCCATAACAGATGTGGGGTCTGTGAAACGTGGTACAGCTTGGAAGTGTCTGAGAAAAGACCTGCTAATGCCATCATCTCTTTGTCAGGCAAAACTATATTAAAAGGAAAAGCTCCATGTGGTTTAGGTTTAATTTTCAGTGCATATTCATCCCTCTGGGTAAAGTTACATGACGCCTGATTCCAGATCAGCCTTTGATCAGCCACAGCGTAATCGAATGATCTAAACGTAATTACACTTCCACAACGCTGCAGACGTCACAGTACTGACTCTTCTTCTGATGACCCTAACATTGGTTTCAGTTTTACTTGGAAAGAAACTGAACTAAGCTGTCTTAAGAACATAAATGAAAGTACAGAGGCAGTTCCAGAAATATCAATCCTGGGTATTTATTACAAGGAAATTCAATTCTCAGAAAAGGATATAAAACAGCTCCCAGATGGAGAAGCCAGAATCACAATGAATACAGGTGGAGCTTTGCATGTGTTTAATGTTACAGACTTTCTTCTTTAAGAGTAACATAACATGGATGGTCATAAAGATTCACATTTGATGATGATACTAGTCACTTTATTTGTTCAATTATGAAGTTTGAGGAAGTTGGCAGATTGTCTTTTTATTTTTAAACTTTGTAGAAATGCACTAAATAAAAATACCTCCCTCACTCACAAAATACTAAGCTGATAAAAACTGTGTACTAACACAAAAGGAACTATGAGTATTATGCTAAAAAAGTTTATCAAGCAGTTGAGATGCTTTTTAAACAATATTAAAATAGTAGTTCCCATCTATTCTGTGCTACTATTGGCGTTATTCAGTCAAAGTAATCCCCTTTAAAGAGATTTTTCTTCAATAAATTATCCTTATTAGCCCAATTTATCTCTATGAAAGCAATTTCAGACTTTAAAGCATTCACCTCCAGATCAAGTTATTTAGACACATTTCAGTTTTCTAATACTTTTGACCGATAGTGTATATTAGTCTACTGTTTATCAATATACAAACATTTTTATTATCGTGAGTCAACTTTAAAGTGCATTAAACATACAGTAGATTCCAAACGTTTGGGATCACATATTGACAGGTGACTTGCCAAATAAGCAAATGTGTGACATTAATCATTGACTCAAAGAGTCCATGTTACCATGAGTGCATGAAAAACAGAGACATTCAGATATTCATGTACATTTTTTCAATTGAATTTTTCACTTACATTATGCTTTCGCTTAAGCTGCAAAATAAAAGCATTTGAGTTATCTCACCATTTTAATATACACCGGGGTCCTCTTTTAGACCCCAACGCATATAAAAAATCCTGAAAGGTCCAAAGGGGACGGTTGTTAAAGGGACAGTTATTAGTTGACCATTCTTTGCAAGTACTTCTGTAAGTGGATCTCCCTTAGGGGAAATAACCCTGATGATTTTCTGGAAGTGGTCTTAATTATTAAGGGGCTCTATTTCTCACAGTCCTGTATGAGCAAAGGGAGTATCCGTGCCTCATCTCTTCAGTTTATCTATTCAGAACAGAGTCCTTTGAGGTGTGATGCATACAGCGTCACCTCAAATACAAAAGGTTTTCTTGGAAAGTACTGGGGACATGCTTCAGTCAAGACCTGGGTCACATGTTTCTTTTGATGTCAGAGTAGAGGTAATCTAATCTACTGAAGTACAAAGCCACAGTCTCAATACATACAGTATATGGCCTCCTGTTGGAAAGAAGAACTGAGGATGCGAACGGGTTTCCTTTTCAGTACTCGGGACATTATTCAGGTTCCGATTGAAATCACATTCTGTATGTTTTATGAACAACGACTTTTCATTCTCTCCTGGCACAGCTGGCATGAGTGATACTCTGTAATTACCTCAGTAAATAATGCATGCAGACATTTGCTTTGATATCTACAGCGTGCGGATTTGATTAAATTGTTTTCAACCGTGCAACTGCAACGTGTCTGTACGATGAAATTGTGGAGGACCTCCGTGATGATATCTGCTCAGATGATTGTTTCAATTTTTTAGTTTTCACATCCTCTGAAACGGAACAAATCCTTCCATCTGTTAACCGGACAATTAAAAGTCTGATTCTGATTCTGCCACAAAAGACCTTGCAGATTTTGCCTACACCAGCTGGGGCCTTTCTCTCGTCATGATATTCTAGCATCCTAAACAGTACCTAAGTATCTCCACTGCTTTAAATCACAAAGAACAGCTGTTTCAGAAGTCAAACACCTGTCTTTGCAAAGAATCCCAGCTCCACGCTATACAAACGCAATGCATTTGAACGATTACCCTGTCAGTGGTGTTTTAAAATCATGGCAGAAGAGAAACGCTCGGAGCGCACGTGCCTCGAGGTCCAATAATGATGCTCCATTGAGTTCATTTTCTTTTAGCCCAACATCAACAGAGGCAAAAGTGCACTCAGCTATTACACAGACATTCACTAATGAAGCTCTGACAGTCAGGGCATGAAGCTGTCAGCTAAGGCTATTTGGTATATAACATACAGTACAGATATGACTTGTGGGTTTCATACGATGGCTGTCAGGGGACTGGAGAAAGTTACGGCTTTAAATCGTTCAGGAACCATCATATAATTACATACAAACTAGGCTGGAAGAATGCCAGTGCGCTACAGCCTTACGAGCAGTGTTGGGTGTAACTAGTTACTAAGTAATTAGTTACTGTAATTTAATTACTTTCCCCTTGAAAAAGTAAAGTAAGGGGATTACTCTTATGTTTTCTGTAATTTAATTACAGTTACTTTTGATGTAATTAAACTAAATACTTTGTGTAAAATATGTGTGTGCAATAGTGGAATTGACATCAAAATTCAAAGTCTAACTTGTAACTTGTAAAATGTATAATTCTCACATCTGTCATACGTTGGTCAGTTAATAGAGTACTTTAAGTAGTTTAATATTATTTATTTGAATGAATTAAGTCGTTTCATGTCTATCCTTGAATCACTTAACTAATCAATGTTGATGTAGGATATAGAAAGTAATTAGTAACTAAATACTTTTTGGACAGAGTAATTTGTAAAGTAATCAAATTACACTATTGAATATGTAATTAGTAACTAGTAACTAATTACTTTTTCAGAGTAACTTACCCAACACTGCTTACGAGTGTGCTGATCTCTTATTTATAAACTTTATTTACTGCCCGCTTACTTGTCTGTGTTGAATTTCAAATAAAACTGCTAACTAATAAACGTATTATTAGACGTTTAAAGGTACAGTGTGTCCGTTTTAGGGGATCTATTGACAGAAACGCAATCTAATATACATAACTATGTCTTCAAAGGTGTATAATGACCTTGCATAATGAAGCGTTATGCTTTTATTACCTTAGAATGAGCTATTTATATCTACATACACAGCGGGTCCCCTTCCATGGAGTTTACCATGTTGTTTCTACAGTGGCCCTAAACAGACAAACTGCTCTAAAAGAGCGCGTTTCTTATATACGTTATCTCCTTCGGCAAAGAAGCGAAAAGGTGACGACATCTTGGTGCTTTGTCAGCCACCGTAGTGCTTCGAAAGGGAGGGGTGGGGTGAGCCGTTGGTTGCAATTCCTCTAGGTGCTGCTAAACTTGATACATTGGAACTTCACACCTTTTAATGATCACATTTAAAAGTGAATTGTGTCTAAACAGTATCGCCAAATAGTTTCAAACAAATTTCCTAAACGCTGTCTGCTGTGGTTTTCTAAAATTCTTAGACATAATTGCAGCATTTTTTAACATATAAAATGGAAAAACTCCTAATCAAAAACAGACATTTAGAGTTAAGGGATTTACAGAGATTTCTATTTGGGGCCAGCTGTTTTAAAAGTTAAGCATGGATCCGAGCACGCTGGCGTTTGCGTGACACAGGTGTCGAGAGCTGGAAAAGTAGTCTGCTTTTAAAAGTGGGTCACAGTCTGCTTCAGCACTCTGTTCCTATTCCTAAATGTTTCCAATTGTTCAGTATTATCTCACCATCTCATTTGATGCATTATTCAGAGGTGGTAATATTGACCTGACAGTCTGGGTGCTGATAAGGGCACTACACTGTGCACACTTCTGTGCTACTGTACTTCTGTTTCCTGTTATGCCTGAGCTGTTTGGCAGCACTGTAACAGTTTAATTTTTAGTCAACAAGGAACCTTTTATTCCGTAGCAGCAAAGCCACTGATGTTAACTTTAATGTAAAATTGCCCAGAAATGTTTAAATTGTTCAAAGAAAAATGAGATTTTGCTAATGTGTTTTTTTCTTTTTGACTAATGCCAAACTAAATGAAGTATATAAACTATACTATATAAAGACTGGGTCAGAACTCACTTGCGATTTCATGGATCTCATTACCTCTATTTAAAAGTGCATTGTACTTGAACAGCCAATTTATCTGAAACATCTTTCTTTATGTCACACTGGATTAGAGTAATCGGATCTATATCTACAAAGTCATAAACAAACCATGCGTTTTTGGCCATATGCACACATTGAACAGTGTGTAGAAAATGTCTAGACCCCTGGGCCTTAACATATCTAAGACAGATGTTTAGGGTGCTGTAAGTGTGCTACACTCATCAATCACATCAAAGGGCCAACAACACGGTGCACGGCCCTTCCTTACAGCCATCAATATCTCTCCCATCAGTCAAAGCCCTTTCACAGACAGATAGGTTCCCACCAGTGCCTCCTAAACCCTTCGAACAGATGGACTTCTAAGTTCATAGCCAACATTAAAAACTATTAGCAAATACCGTCACTTATCATTACGCCAGTAATAGCATTACTATTGCATTAGACTTTGGCTAGTACAGCGCACAACACAAAGCTTCATGTGACGCGGCATATACTGTACCATCTAAACCCTTCTGAACAACATCTTGCTAAACCTTTAACAATTATGCTTGCAGATAAAATTATGAAATGGTAATCTGTGATTTCATAGACCAAAAAAATAAAAAGTAAGTCCACAGAGACATTATGCATCCTTTATCCTCTTAAGGTCCATATGAATGCAACAAGTGGATCATTAATATCTTTCACTTAGCAATGCTGAAAACAAGATATCCCTTTGAATAATCGATAAACCATACTGCCCAGAGAGCATGGTATGACTCAATGACATTTACACAATGAAACACAAACAATAATGTACTGTATCCTGAGATGACCTCTCCGGATTTAGAGCTTATGCACAGATGAGCAAAGATCTTTGGAAAAGTTTATTAAAAGATGAAGACCTCAATTTTCTCTTTACTGCATTATTATGAGTATTCTTGCATACACAATCTTTTGTATAGAGAATGATCAGACTACTTCAATCTTGAGTTTGGTGGTATATCATCTCCATTTTCTTATTCTGGTAAATCGGAGTCAATCTGAAAAGCATTTTGTGTCACCTTTTCACATAAGACCAGATAAACCACACTCACACCTTATTACCAGTACAAAATATCTAAAAACCTCTGCAACATGAAATATTAAGCACAGAAAAAAATATATATTCATAGGGAATGTGGCCTATGAATTATTTATATTTTATTATGTTTGCATTGAGCAATTTAGCATTGTACTTGCACAGAACATTTGTTTATCCAAAGCAACTTACAATTTACAACATTATTTGGGCTCCCTGGGGATCAAACTCCCTGACCTTTGTGTTTCTAACAGAATGCTTTACCAACTGAGCTCCAGGAACATACACTATTTTACAAGGTGACTTACAAATTTATTACACAAAATCAAACAATACTCATAAATACAAAACAATTCACATAAAAATGCTTAAGAACTCAGTAAGGTTTACACTTAAAACATAACTCATTATTGGCAATGGGCTAAGAAAAATACACCTTACTGACACAACTGTGCTTTGTTATTTAAATGTATCTTGTTTTAAAAGGGACACTTCACCGATAATGAAAATTCTGTCATAATTTACTCACCTTCGAATTGTTCCAAATCTGTATAAATGTCTTTGTTTTGATAAATATAACACAGAGAAAGATATTTAGAAGAATGCTTATAACTAGACAGATTTTTCCCCTCATTGACTCCTATCGTAGGAAAAAATACTGTGTTCTGTTGAACACAAAACAAGACATTTTGAGGAATGTTGTAAAGCAAACAGTTCTGGGGCACTTTTGACTACCCAATGGGGGGCAAAATCTGTCTGGTTATAAGCATTCTTCCAAATATCTTTCTCTGTGTTCATCAGAACAAAGACATGTATACAGATTTGGAACAACGCGAAGGTGAGTAAATGATGACAGAATTTATAAAGTATAATTTTAAGGATGATTAAATATTTTCATAGAAAAGCAAGACAGTAACTTAAAAAAAATGCTTCAAATGCTTTTTACTATAGGCAAAGAACCAGATGACCAGTAATAACTTTTCTCAGTTTAAAAGCAACCCAAAAGCAAGCATCCATTTGAATGTGTGATGCTGAATCAATCACGTAATCCCTGAATGGATTTGAGTCAGGGAGACTGCGGCAGCCGTGAGCCCTGAAACTGTCTGAAAAGAGCTTTTGTGGCATATCGATGAGATGAAACAAACTCTACGCTTTCATACAGGAAACTACAAATGGCCATCAATTCAATCTTTGAGCATTTTATCTTTTTTTTATATTTATGCATATTTATGCATGATAGTATGCAACTGAATCGGCGTTTTAAGCATCTTGATTTGCAGATGGAGGGAATCTTCTTACGCAGCGCTCGTGGTGTTTAAAAAGAAATCGGAGGGTCATCTGGGGCTGTTGCGCTGGCATAACTAAACCACTCAGCCTACTGCGTGCAAACACTGACTGCTGGGTGATCTCATTGCGGGCGGCTCAATAAAGCGTCGCTCACTCCAGGGCCAAAGAGCGCAATGTCACCCAGGATGTGGCATCTCAATCATGTCTGTGATCCAAACAATCCCTTGCAACCCAGATATTTAGACTAAATTCCACTCCACGCAAGATCGAGTCCTAGACAACGGGCTGTGACCCTGGAGGACGGGCTGAACCATAATTAATAGGGCCAACATGGGTCATGTCAATCAAACTGCAGCACACTAGCAAAATTATTTGCTAATAATTTGTAAAACTGCATTTTTCACTTTATCAAGAAGGTTTTAGAGGTGAGATGCCATATGTTCTGGGCCTATATTGGCTGTTTTTCATCATTATTTTGTCATTCTTTTAAAAAAAGATTTTTGTTTTGTAATACAGACATCAAAATATAATGGTCTATAAGGTCTAATATTTTTTTTGGGTAAACACTAAACAGATACATGTCACAGACGAATGTTATGTATAACCTGAGCTGTTGTGGACAATTCGACTTTCCCTTCATTTGGCACAACCAAGCTCTCCTGGTGTTTATTATGACACTGCAGCTCAAGCTGAGACACGACGAAACAGGTCGATTCAATCCATTTCAAAAACACATTCCAACACACCTCCTCTTTCAAAAGTTGCTTTAAGAAAACTTTTCATTAACCATTTATTTTAGACTAATGGGAGGGTTTCATGTGGAGCATTGTGAGATTCATTTCTAAAGGAGGGGTTCATTTTTAAAAAGGAAGTATTGCAGTACATGGTGTAGTTTCACCTGGAGGTGTAACTCTGTTTGTAATCCTATAGTAACTGCACCACCCAGCTCAGGTTATGCAGGTCAGAGCTGATAGCACAGACGATGAAAACCGAAATTGTGGGTTTCTGGGATATGAATCTGATGTGTCTGTGCCAACTGCCAACTAAACCAGATTCACATGGCTGATCAGTCTTAAGATCCATAGCAGATTGTCTAACACCTTGAATGCAGCCCTGATGCCAGGAACAATAAACACAAACCTCGATGAGTGGGTGATATTGTATAGAAGGCTGGTCAGGGCAGGTACTTATCGCTTATATCTGCAGATTATTCTGACGGAAAACAAATTAAGATCACAATCGTTCTGTTCCTTTGAATATAAAACAAGCAGGAAAAGGCACAACCAATTATTTTCCCTTTCCCCAATTCTGCATCAGAAAGGTTAGGGTTTTGAATTTTGAATATGAATTTTAACACATTTAAGATGTCACAAATATTACATGGTTTGATTTAACCCATAACAGGATAGGGGCTGATGATGCAAAAATAAAATAAATCATGATATAATTAATATACTGTATATAATATAATATATACAATACAACATATACGTTATAATATATGCGATACGATATGGTATGATATTATATTATAATACTTAAAATAGATTTGGGAAAATCCCCATTTAAAAATGTTTTCATAAAAATTAAGATGTAAAGAAAATATATGATACTTGCCATTGTATAGATAAAAACCAACGAAGCCTGTTAATAGGGAAATGAGTGAGAATTCATTTTGAACTGTTCTGAACTCCACTGTTCCTACATGGGTTGAATGATGTTGTAAGTCAACATCTACACCAAGTGCAAGACCCCAGTTCCTATAAACATGCCAACTTTGGTCCACTTTAATAAATAATTTATCGTATAATATCTCAGCTCCCTCACTTTCTCATACCCTTCCATTCTTCCTATACAAACACAAGTAAGGCCTGCTCGGACCGCATTGCACTTCTCACGCAGGAAGCTTTCAGCATGCTGTTGGCATAAGATGTACTGTTCCAGAATGCTTCGCTTCACATCGTACAGTTACACACAAGGGTTTCTGCATAGGTGGATAAAGGTGGACTCTTGTGGCCATCTTGCTCAGAGATGGACCTGTCATGAAGGTTCTAGTGTATACGTTTGCCTACATGAGAGACGGAGCTCTGACGGAGCGTGTGACGGATAGGAATGTTTAATGCGGCGCAGCAGAGCGAGGTGGGCTTAAAAACAGGTGGAAATACAGTGTGATATTCCACAAAGTGGTGGAGGTGCTTTTATCTGAGATCCGGACAGTCCTCATCTCTGTGATGCATACTTGCGATGGCTTTAAACCATCCAATAACTCATAAATAATTCTGTCGGCTCAGATCAGGTATCAGAGCAAAAACAAAAGTAGCGTGGCGTGAAAAGCGTTTAGTTGGAGAGGAGCGGTTGTGTGGTGTGAATCTCCACGCGGTCATGGTGAGGTATGTTTGGGAAGGTCGGAGAAGCCATTAGTGGGGGAGAGGGCACAACCTGGAATGCTTTAAGAAGATATCGGATCACGATGTGCATGTGTGCGTGTCAGAATGTGTGAACGCTCAGCTTGTCTCAAGTCTATCGGCTTGCAAAATTAATTAATGCCATTTTTAAGCACCTGAAATTGCACATGAAAACTGATGCACACGCACACACAATCTGTGTCACATTCTCAGTAGTCTTAAAGTCACGGACACGATTCACCACATGCGGCCCGGCCTGTTTAAAATAGACCTGCATAATACATGTAACACAGAAGTAACAGGTGGGAAACAGAGGAGGTGTCAGTGCAAAAAAACAGACACACTTGCCCCTTACGTGCGCATGAACATTAAAACTGATTCCAGAGGCTTGTTCTGCTTAATGTCTTATACAAGCCCATTTACTTTGCAATCTCTTTCTTGCACTCTCTTGTGGGTCAAAAGTCACTAACGGTCTCAGAAACAAGCATGCAAATACTGAGCTTTGGTCTGTTTCCAACTGCAAAGTCAGTTCCCATATAATGCCCCTGGGAGAAACAGTTTGACTGGGAAAACCGGAGGGGGTCCTCTGACGTCCTTTAAAGCCGCATGTTTAAAGACTTCCCAACAGCGAGTAAAAACACAGTGCCTCGTCCCCCCTAGGCTTTAAGTCATGATAGTTTACGAAACTACATGACCTCTGTCAAAACTTCTGTTCTCACTGTCTGCCTGCATGTATTGCAACAACAGTGTGAGATGGCACCAGTGACGCAGGCTTCATTTAAACATTATGGAGGCGACCCCCTTGTCCATAAGCCCCCCACCCGATCACAAAAGAAACTATGCGCGTGAGTCAGTCACACAAATGACCACAGTCAAACAAATAAAGTGCAGGAATGTTGGTGGCATTACATGGAAATGCTGAATTCTTTAAAACCAGCTCAAGCAGGAAGGAGCACGAGTTGAAATGACATGTAATGGCAAACTCATTATTATGGTTTCATTTAAGTCAGATAAAGAAGAATTTGGTTGTGTTGATAATATGTTAAATGGTAACAGGGCAATTCCATGCAAGTCAAGTTTTTAACTAAGGTTTTTCCCATACTGATAGGTCAGATGTCAATATTTGGTGGTTTAAATACCTGCGTATGTGAAGTCTCTTCTAAAGCTTTTTGTCACATCCATAACGGCCCATATTCCTCATAAATAGGCATATTAAAATTCAAATACAATCACTGTTTTATGTTCTATAAAGAGCCATGCCTTCTCCATTTTTTAGGTATTATTGCTTCTGCTGTGTACATTTTAATTCACAGAAATTATGCATACAAAGTATGTTGTCTCTCAAAAACATGCGTCAATTGTTGCCACATTCGTGACGTGTACATTTTTCTCTTGTTCAAAATATAAAAGTCGTGCATTTTTCTCATGTCTGGAGTTTATTATCAGCGGTTTATTAAAATATAAACTGATGATTCAATACATTTGCAATGAATACATTCTCTGAGAATATATATACAAGTTTTGAATGAAAATGTCACATCCTTAACACTGGAATTGGCCAGCAATATCTAAAAATATAAATAATGATCATTGTAAAAATACAAAGTTGACATACAGTATCACCAAGTGTAAATTATGTGCTATGATAACCATACCCAGTTTACTGTATCAATAGCATACCCACAACTTTATTAATATAAAATGGAAACCATGACTGAAACTGAAACATTAATTCGTAGCCGTTTTTTAGGGAGGAGGTTGTTGGGGAGTGTCAAACACACTAAGGAGTTAAGCAGTTAATGATGTAGTGATTGTGTTTGTTTGCTCTCTTGTCAGCTCATAAGTTTGTCTCGACACTCAAGGAGAAACTAAGACTTGCTCTTGTTTACCTTTCTTGATTCTACTATCAGAAAAGATAACTGACCTAGTTCTGAAATCCAAAATAACGTGCGCACACACACACACACACACACACACACACAGACAGACACAGGTACTGTATACAGTAGCTAGTCAAGCAAGAGAAATCAAAGCGAAAGCTGGGAAAATAGCCCTGGGATCTGATGACTGAGATGAGAAACAGGTGGTGCGTGGAGACCTGAGAAAGGAGAGCTTTGTGCTCTCTAAAGATACTACGAAGAGATACGGTCTGCATCTGCTCCGCTTCTACTATCGGTTTAATATGCAACAGGCTGCTGTTACAAATTCAGCAGAGCCTTTTTATTCTGCCTGCCTTGTTCTTAAAATCTATTCACTTTAACCCCACTTCTGATAACATCAGAGACCTCTCTAACCATTACAGAAAGATACACTTTCAAAAAGCTATTGGATTTTCTTGGCACCATGAGGGAGAACGTAACTTGTCCAAATATCCATCAAATGCATTCCCTGGTCTTGAAACACTCTTGTCTGGTATAGTTCAACAGAAGCAAGGCGGGCAGTGCACTATTGGAATAACAGGCACTGTCTTTAACCAACTAACCAAACACTTTCTGACAGCCCCACACAGGCCGACCATTGTCAAGGCTCCTGTACCCAGAATGCTATTTCCAGCTGCTGTCTTTATGAACCAGACGAAAGAAAAACACAGGGACTACAAGCAGCACAATCAGCCCATTTCATTTGATCCTTTCCACCTTCTCCGTGTGATGTTTTCTATTTTTAAACTTTTCACAAATATCTTTCAACCACCCTTCACTAAGTTTTTATAGAAGCAGGCTCAGCTCCAAAACCTAGTTAGCTGTCCTCTTTCTATATGGGCAGTTGAATTTTAAGGCAGCATCCCGACTGCTATTGAATCTTATGTGAGTGATTTAAAACACTCTGTAAAAACAAACTCTGTGCATATAAAAAGCACACTTCTTGCAAAGCACACAGAAGTTTCTACTTACAATTCCAAGTATTGGGTAAATAAAGAAAATTATTTTTTTCGATTCTCTTAAAATATTTTTCCTCTCAATTTTTACAGACACTTTTCAATACTTAATAATATCTGTAAAATAATAATTTTCCCTCTCAATTTCTTCATGTTTAATGCATATTTTCACTGAGCTCACTGCAATGTACAGCTGCGCAAAGACAATTAAGAGACCATTCCAAATTTTCATTTATAAAACGGTCGGTTCTGGTACTTGATTCTGATTGGCTGAGCCGATGTCTAAGCCGTTATAAAATACCCCGATTTTTAACGGCTGACCACATTACATAGCCTAAATACCATTTTATTTTTATTATAATATACTTTATTTTATGAAACCTTGCTACGCTTATGAAATAACCGTTTAATAAAAGCAATAAGCCCCACGAAGCAGTGGGTTACAGTGCATTTTATAACAGCTATGGGGATTTTAGACCACAACGACCTTAGCTGTTATAAAATGCACTGTAACCCACTGCTTCTGTGGGGCTTATTGCTGTTTATTATGCAGCATTTCTAGATGTATTGTGTCCATTCTGTTGAATTTCAACTTCAAACCTCAGGACTGACCAAAAGTCATCCAACAGCATTGTGAAAAACTGACAGCACGACAATACACATTAAAACTGTGATACAAATCCAGGTTATCACATAAAAAAAGAATTTTTGAACTTTTCCTAAATACACGAAGGCTACACATATTACTGTTGTATTGCTTAAAAGTGAATATGAACTTGATTTCTTTGCACCATTTGAGGTCTGAAAAATAACATATTTTCTGTTATTTGGACCTGTTTCTCCAGTTTTCATTTTTTTTGCAAAAAAACGCCAAATCTAAGATTTATAAATAATAAATCTTTATTTAAAATTTTGGATAAATATTGTTAACAGTTCACAGAATGAAACAAAAATGATAATTTTACCTAAACACATAAATATTGAATTCAGAAAAACTTAAAGTGGTCTTTTTATTTTAGGATTGCCTACTCAGCAAAATCTAAATATTCAATGCTGCTTTTTGGACAATTTTGGATTGAACAGCATGAATTTAGACCGAAGTAATCTTGAAAAGCGATAAAATCAACACATGGAGCACATCTGTGATATCTTACAGATGCTGTCTATATAGGCATCTTACTAACTTTTTTGGAACAGATCCCTAGTCTATACTGCAAATTGTGTATATGTTCAGCTCTTTGAAGAGAACTTAAATCGCTGTCTTTGATACCGTTCCCTTTAATTCCTAAACTGCAGTGGTTATCTCCTACGTGCAGCTGTCCAACACAACACCACCGCTGGCTAAAAAGGAAAAACTCACTGGAAATACACTTGACGTGCAAGTTTATATTCTTTGCACCTGAAAACAGATGTGCTCTACCACAGCCTGCATGTTAATTCAAGAAAAATACTTTTACATATATTACAAATGACCTGATCACAGAAATCCGACCCACACATCCAAATACTCATTGAAGTGGTTTTACATTTAGCTTCTAAGTGATGATACGTTAATAGTCACCGATCTGTAGATGACTAACTAGGCTAGAGGTGTCTGTTTTCTTAATAACATCTGTAGTCTCCGCCTCCAGCATACCCTTGACCCAACACAGATATCTGAAGATGCCAAAACCACACGAGCAAAGACAGCTTAAAGCTTTTAATAAAGACCCTCACACTTCTTGCTTTTCAGATTTTTCCCTTCACGTCCCTGCGTTCCCAAGTTCATGGAAAGTTTCTCTGAAGCGGCTGGCTGTCACAGTCTCCTGGCAGAGACCCCGGCTGGAAAGGGAGAAGCGAGCACGTCTGTGTATGTATCTATGTGTGTGCGAGCGAGTACACTAACTCCAGAGATGAGAAGACAGAGCCTTCTGCTCCAAGTTAAGCTGCCAAAGGGCTCACGCACACCGTCCAACCCAAACTACAACACACCCTGCAGGACTGATCATTTGAAACCGAACCCAAACAAACGCAGGCTCTTAAGACACGCACACACACAGAAGCAGACTGAACTCGCTGTTCTGTGATCCATTACGACCCGTTATCACCTCCCAGATAACGTCTTACAGTGACGGGATTGTCTCGTGTCAAAGCGCAACCTCCCCCTCGAACCCTCCCGACCCAGTGCCACTTATAGAGCCCCTTGCAATAACAAACCCCCATGCGGACACGCCACCCGCCTGCAGCATATAACAGGAGAGTGCGCAATAAAACCCTTTCATTTGCACACTGACCAAACACCCCCGCAGACCCGAATCAATCATTAACAGCAACCAGCAAGAGACGTTTGAAGAAGTGCTGAGTACTTACCCTTTAACAGACACAGATTTCCAACTCGTTCCTCAGAGGGGGGAAATATAGAATTCCTATTGGAAAATCAAGGGAAGACAGAATCCTTAAGGACAGAAGTGGTTTCGGAAACAGTGGACCCGGCCAACTTCAGTTGTTTACGGGTTTTGATATGAGGATCCGTAGTACAGCTCTCATGCTCTGTCTGCTATTCTGACTGAGTGTGTGTATCCACGCTGGAGTAGTAAAGACCGCCTCTGGGTTATTCATAGCCCCGCCCCCTTACGCTCAGAGAGAAAAGGGGCTGAGCGAGAAAGGATGCCCTTTATCAACATCAGAGGCTTAAAAGAAATCACAAGGTTTCTTAAGTCATCCGTAGTTTTACTTTTAGTACATGTGGTCTCCTCAACTTGAAATTGAGGCAATCTTTCTTGGTCTAGAGAATAGGATCTAGCAGAAAATAAAAAGAGATATATAATACGGTCAGGAGAAGGAGGGGTGATGATGTTCAACATTTAAAAGGTTTAAAAGGTGTGGAACTTAAACTGAAAATAAATGCTTATTACATTTTACAACTCTGTATAGGCAGAGGAAGGGACTCGGTCAGGGGTTCTTAGAAGCGAGAACCACATATGTGTGGGGAACAAATGTAAGCAATTAAGCATTTGTGATAATTAAAACAAAATGGTCAACCATTATTCTAAATACAGGGGTATTTGGGGGAGGGATGTGCTTCTTACCAGCACAAGGGAGACCAATTAACATCCATAAAGGATTCTGTGTCATGCCTTGAAAATACGAACTCTAAAGTTTAACAGGCACTGCCAGTACCTTCAATGAATAGTGTTCCTGACAGACTGACAAAAACCTTCTGGCATATTAACGACAATATAAACAAGCAACATATTGCATTATGAAAAACAAAGGGTTATAGTCAGAGCTTTAAAACCTTGAAACCTTGCAAAGCCATTTGAGTCGGCTAAGATTGGATTGACAAATGGAGCTTTCTTTTCTGTTCCCATAAAAACGATTTGCTACTTCCTGTGCAGTGAGTCATCGATAACTTGGTCCGACATTGAGAGAAACTTCACATTTAAATATGCATATCTGTTAAAAAATCCTAATGTTTATGAGTACACTAGTATATATACGGCCTCAAATCGAACACACCTAAAATAAAAGACACTTTAAAAGCCAAAAAGTACACAGAATGTCTCTTGAAAGGGACAATTCACCCCTTCTTTCATCATTTACTCACCTGTCATTCAAACCTGTATGACTTTCTTTCTTCTGCAGAACACGTGAGAAGATATTTCAAAGAAAGTTGGTAACCAAACAACATTGGACCCCGTCGACTTCTATTGTATGGACACAAAACAACTGAAACATTTCTTAAAATCCCCTTTTGTCTTCCACAATCACATATACGTTTTCGACCACATGAGGGTGAACAAATGATGATAGAATTAGATTTTTTATGAATCATCCCTTTAAATGCTTTAAGCAGCTTGGTGCTGGATCAACCGAAAGGCTTCACTGACAAATCGTCTAATTATGGCCTAGTTAACAAGAGAAGAGAACTACTGAGCGGAATAGAAGAACAGTCACAGTTGGGAATCCCTGTGACTAAAATAGTGCTGCTAATAATGTATTGAGGGGAAATGCTAAGCAGGCAGATGGAATGGTAGGTTTGGGGTGTCAGACTTCGGGATGCCATCATTAGGAGACGTGGACAAGCCAAATGAAGAACAAGCGTGTCACGAGAGACGAGGAGCAGAGCCGAGGCACTTATCAGCCTCTTACTTATAGACGCCAGATGCAGACGGGGACCCGCCCCCTTGTCTCTCTCTTTAAGTCTACCTCAGTCTACTATCGTACAGGTCATTTGAAAACAACTAAATGCAGATAGTCACAAGAGTTTGCAATATTGTAGTAGAATCCAATTCAATTCAAAAATTCATGAAAAAGTGAAAGAAAAATGTGGAGAGATGAGAGGGAGAGAGGGAGAGAACTGAGGAGAGATTTAGTTTATGAAGAATATCCACAAATATTAAATTCAGAACTTTTTATCCGTAAACTTTTCCATCATGCCGTTCATTTCTTCTTATACTTTTTCCTTTATCTGCAAACTTATGTAATGTTTTTAGAAGATTGTCATTTGACCCCCGAGAGGGACAGAGTGAGAGAACTGAGGAGAGATTTAGTTTATGAAGAATATCCACAAATATTAAATTCTGAACTTTTTATCCGTAAACTTTTCCATCATGCCGTTCATTTCTTCTTATACTTTTTCCTTTATTTGCAAACTTACGTAATGTTTTTAGAAGATTGTCATTTGACCCCCGAGAGGGACAGAGTGAGAGAACTGAGGAGAGATTTAGTTTATGAAGAATATCCACAAATATTATATTCTGAATTGTTTATCTGTAAACAAAGATTGTCATTTGACCATCCAAGAAACTAAAAAAAACAATTGCATCTACTCTCAGTTGTCATATACTGCAGCATACCGATCAACCAATTTTTTGTCTTTGTCCTCAAATCTCTTGCTTGACTGATGCGGCGTAAAGATTTCACAGACAGTTCTGCCGTGGACCCCCCTCTCTCTCATTTGTCATCTGAAGTTAAACTCCCAGGGTGTACACGGCAAAGAGAAGCAACGGCTCAAATTTTCGCCTGCTAATCTCTCTGCAGGAGGCGCATAATCCCCTAAATTGGAACAGTAGAATTTCTTAGATTATTTAAATCTGACATCCCCATGCATGTCTTGCTGGGCAGGAAGGCATTCGTGTTCATTTTCTCAAAAGTTGAGTGAAAATGACATTATAACTCTTAATTTTTGCAACCAAAAGAGTCCAACGCACACTGACATAACCTGAGCCACATCGACATTCCTATCAGAGACAAAACGTTATTCTGACCCCTATAGGTTACAATGGGTATTACAATCAGTCTGAAATCTAGTCAAAAGAGATCATAAACGTGACTTGTGTTCCAAAGGCTACATCTTTCTCAAGCATGATTTATGCTGAAAACAGCAAGAATGGGCGTGTAGGTTTTGCACTGTAACTACATGAATGCTTGCGAATGCATTTCTCCCTTCTCAGCAAATCTGAATCAACAATTGTGTCTCTATACAGAGAAACTGACGGATCACCGCAGGAGGCTGACAGCAAAGCTCTCGCTGAACAGGATTACGAGAATAAGACACATAAAGACGCATGGCTTATCTTGTTTAAAGCACCTCACTGATTCAGTTTCTAAGATGTGCTGTGTTGACACGTAAAATGAACAGCTTTCGGTTACTACTAATATTCAGCAGGAAAGCAGGCCATGTTGTCAATCTCTGAAAGTGAACATGAGGGAGTTTTAAGGGCTTTAAATTACAGTAAGTGTGCAGTCCAATCAATTTTCATTAGGCGTAATAGAAAGGAGAAGAGTTTTATAGATAAACGATAACTTTACTAACTCAATTTCTGCTAAATATGCAGTACACCAAAGACCAGTCTACAAGTAAACATGGTACACCGCTCCAGTATTGCAACATAAATATTTACTTTCTCTAAACTGTGACAGGCAATATGTTAATTTGGCAAATTTATTCCATAAATAGCGGCATTAATCTGTTTTGCAGCACCTTTGAAGGGGATGTCTCCAGGGGTCCGGATTATATTTCGAGTGGTGAGAGATCAAAAAAAGACTCTCAAATTGACTTTCATCTGGATGACTAACGTCCCACCCTTATATCCGTACAAGCTCTGCCATCGGCCTGTATGAACATCAATTCTCACCAGGAGGCCTTTAACTTCTGCCTGTTATCTACATGTGAACTTTGAGATTAGTAAAAGGTAAAACAAACAGTGCACTAATGGTTTAGTCTGATAAATCAATCTCAGCTAATTATTATTCTATTAAGTGGTTGACATGCTTTAGTGATTTTATCAAATGAATGAGTAATTTAATGCATCTATTAATTCAACATAATTCTATATATAACTAAATGATCATTATTCGTTCACTTACAGTATGATCATAAAGACATCACTAAAGCATAGTTTAAAATGTGTGCTGAACTCATCTGTTCTGAGATGAGAAATTTGGAGGCAGATTTTGCAGGGAAAGAGTTTGACTACTAAGACTCTGGAATAGAGCAGAAACTTCTCCTCAGGTGCCTGTCCATATCAAAGGAGCTTTAACTCGCTTTCATGTGCCTGCCTCTACATTTCCCCCGAGAGCACGTAACAGATCATTCGACAGACCCCCCCCCTCCCCTCCAGCCAGTAAAAATAATTAAACAGAATGGCTCTGTCAGTTGCACGTTTCCCTCTGCATGTCCAACGTGACCGGACTTTCTATATATGTCAGCAAGGTGCCACGATTCAAAGCAAACATACTTTTGAGATATTGAAAAACTAAATTTTTATATCTGGTCATAAAGATTTTCCAACTTGACCCAGCTCTCCCTGCCCGTGTTCTGGTGCCCACCCCAGCAGTGAGGGCACAGGCCGAGGGAATGGGCTTGTCATTCAATCCATTCAGCCAAGTCCAGTCAAACCGAGAGCGAACAGAAGTCTTGTATTTGAGCCAGGCCACAGGGGAGCCTCAAATAAGACACTAATTAACACTGACAAATGCAAATAAAGAGACTTGCTACAGCTTTTCTCTTTGGCTTTGGCGCACTGATTCACGCATGAGGCAAAAGTAGACGGTCCACTACAGCATAATGAGCTTCAATAACCAGGACGTCTCGAAAAAGCGCAGACGGGCATTTTTGTCGTAGCGTTGCTGAGCCTGTAAAAGAGGCATCTGTTATGTTTCAGTAGAGCTGAGAGTAATAAACCTGTGCGAGCAATGAACCACGACTACAATATAAAGAATCTTGAGAAGTCAATAGTAGTTCTTAATGTGGCCCCCGAGGAGACACACACACACTCATGCAATGACAGAGCTGCAGATAAAATAAAGTTAGTGGAGACTTGGGAGTCTTTCCTTTCGTGTTGAGCTGTCATCTAACATAACGTTTTTCATCTACCATTTTTACAATATCCTTAAAAACTTGGACACGTTATAAACAGATGGAGATTATCCTGTGATCAAGCAGTAGGGAGGGTCGATGTCAAGTTTTGGTCTCGTGGCCTGTGACTATTTAATCTGAGAGCTGCAAAATTATTTTTATTCTTACACCGTGTCTACACTGGATGCGACCGTGAGACATGACAAAAGACATTAGAAACGGATTAGAAAACATTAGAAAGGCGCGACAAACCCATTAAGAACAAGCAGGTTGTCATTTGTACTACTTTCATCCTTTTTTGTTCCTTTTTTGAACTTTTTTGGGGTCTTTTCAGAGCTTGACAGTCTATGGTAACTATAGGTATTAACTGTCTATATTAACTATTACTATTAGTCTTCCTTTTGTTCCATTATAAAACTGCACACTGGTTAGGAATGAAATGAGATATCTACAGAACTTTCATTTAAAGGGTAACTCTGTAACACTTTACTTAAGGCATAGGTACAATGTATTATAAAAGTAGTTTTAATGTATTTGCCTTGTAATGCAATTTATAATGCATTGTTATGTCTCATGAATAAATGTATCCACAGTTAATACATTATGGCCCGGTTTTATGGACTATTCACAGGACTATTCCTTAGTTAATTTAGGCTGTTTAAGTCGCTTTTATTAAAATGCCGTAGAAAAAACATTAGTGATGTGCATTTTGAAACAAAACAATGGCACTCACTGACATATTTTGAGATTTGTCAGGGAAAGCTTTTTTCAGTTAAGACAGCTCAAAATCAATTTTAGTCTGGGACTTGTCTGTGAAACCGGGGCTATAACACTTATCAATTCATTGTTACACTTTTAAGCATTTTTTATTTGGTTATAATTATTTAAAACACACATAATGAACCATTATGCAAAATACCCTTTAATAACCCTTTATAATGCATTGTAAATAAAGGGGTGGTTTCCCGGAGAGGTATTAGCTTAAGCCAGGACTAGGCCTTAGATAAATTATGATATTTAGGTAGTTTTTACAAACATACCTTAAAAACAAACATGAATGGTGTGCATCTTAAGACAAAACAATGGCACTGATATATACTGATCAGTTAAGACAGCTCAAACATGTATTAGCCTAAACCCAGTCTGGCAAACTACTCCAAAGGCTTTAAGTAAAGTGTTACCGAAAACTCCCAAGTGACATAGTGTATGCATTTTAGCAACCTTTGTACAATCTCTAAATATCAATACAAAACACAGATTAAAGCAAAAGAGTGCCATACTTACATCTGCTCAACATCCCTAAACAGATGCACAAAAAGATGAGCAATGATCAACGCAATGCTGATGTTTGAGAAAGAGTATGTCTATCTTTAACCTTATGAATATATGAACGATAGTAACAACTCTTTGATTTCTAATAAGACCATAGTATCTACAAATTATCTAAAAAACATGGTTCCTACACTTGAACTACCTTAAAACTGGGAATTGCAACACGACAATGTCACAGGCAGCTTATGATGGTAAAGGAGACTTGCGAGCAGTAGCCTTAGCCAGACACAACAAAACTCCATCAATGGCACCCTGGTCTTGCTCTGTGTTGGGGGACACAGAACCCCACCATAGAGCTTTCAGTGTGAAAAACTTTAGCAGCTTAACAATTCACGTGTTCCAGAGTTACATCAAGCAGATCCTGGCATTTACTTCTTTGCTGAGGAATACTGAGAGATGTTGTCTTAGACTCAAAGTGTCTGTTAAAACCCTTCATGTGCAACATAACAGCTATGTGAAATTTAGATACGTTTCCTCAGGGAAAATGACAATGTGTCGAAAAAGGAGGAAAAGGCTTTTCTTTTTTAATCCTGGCTCACTGTCAGGCAGGGGGGGAAATCAATAAAAGCACTCACTGAGAAAACAGTTTTTTGGGCACGGCATGATACACAGAAGCTAATCATTCAGGGAACATTTGGTCCACAGTCATTTCCCGTCTCGCTTGCTGGATAGAGCGGATGAAGGTCATAATGACAAAACTTAAGCTTCATCTTTATTTAAAAAAGAGAGGTCTCACTTGCTCACATTAGATCAATCTATTGATGGGTGGAACATGTGACTGTGAAGCAACGTTCGCGTATTCCAGCCTCGCAGATAAAGCACGCCGGCTGCAGGAGCCAACCACATCCTGAGTAAACATAACCTTCTCCCCGCTGGGAAATCATAAATTGACCCCCGACAAGCCACATGGTCTCGTTCCACCAGTCACAGCAGGCCATTTTTCACAGGTCTGCAGATTTTACAGATCCTCGTCACAAAAGAAAATCTTTACACTTTGATTCTGACACTGAGACTAGCCTGCTGTTTCTTGCAGGAACCCCTGAGGATATGTAAAACCTGTATACTGGTAATCAGTCTGAAATCTGCAATTTGTCTCACTTAAAAAACAAACTTGAGACTATAAAACGGGATAACAAGCAAAATGCACAAGATTTATAAGCCCACTGTTCAGTAATTACTGAAACTGAAATCAATTATTTATGCAAGTGACATGCATGCTGCTGCTATTCTCCGTCTCTTATTATAACAGGGAAAAATCCTTAGGATAAATTAGTCATGACCTCACATGCACTCGGAGCAATCCAGACATGAAATATAAAAAATTGCAACTGACAAAGTACAGGATTTCACAGCAAGCTACCGCTAAAAAATGTCAAACGTGCATCTTTAAAATGACTAATTGTTTAACGCAGCTGGAGTCTAATAACAGAAATGTACAATCAATGCTTATATTCTGTAGGAATAGGACTACTGGAAAATCAGCGTGAAATCATTAGTTGTGTTTAAGTAGATTCATTACAAGAAAATAACTGCATACCCTGAATCAGGGGCATACCCGGTCCCTTAATGTGAAGCATTGTCCGTGTACACACCCAACCCCTACTCATGCATAAACATGCAGCAAAATTCATCTACAATTATTATACATTCATGCTGTTATTAAAACATACTGCACACACTAAACATAAATGATAAGACATCAGGTCTTTAAAAGAAAAGAAAGAGACACAACCTTCTTGGCTGCACCTGTTCATTTAAACCTACAGAATAAAAAAGACAGTCTCACATTTGAGCCACGATGAAGATGCATTCAAAGTCCTTTTTGAAAAGGCTGCAGTCCAGGTGATCTGCTGACCCAGCTATGAGACAGCACAGGATTCCATCCTCTCCTAACCATGGTCACCAACACCTCACTAGAGGCACCGTGCATGTGTGTGTGTGCGCACGAGTAAGTGAGCGTGCGAGCAGAACTGACAGCGGCAGCCACGGGAAACCAAATTCAATCTATCGCCATGGTACCCGGTACTCTAGTGACAATAGGGATCCAGCAATCAGACCCTCTCATTCAGCTGTGCACTACACCCAAACCTCTGTCCTGCCCGGTTCTCTTGCTCTCCTTAGAATATCTGCAACACATGGCATTTGTCCGGTCTGGAAGAAATTACCTTGGCTGATGGGAGAGACGATCCTTTCCATGCACGGGCGAGTCCCAGCCATCACGGTCAGAAGAGGAACAGTAGCTCTGCAGGGATCCCCAGAGATGCCCAGGGCTGCAGCTAACACAACGCATACGAACGCCAGCCACCGGCAGCAGCAGAGGATGGGAGGGTGAGGGAGAGAGAGGCGGAGAGAGAGGAGAGAGAGAGAAAGGGGGATGAAAAGCAGCAGAGGGGGGCTGCTGATTCTGAGGCAGCCAGGCACATTACATCATTGCTTTCCACTGCTGTGAGGAGGCAGTGTTGGGTAGAGGAGGCGCTCCCCTTCACACCTTCTGTCTGATAACGTAAGTCTGTTAGCACAGACCCTGCAGTGGATAAAACACGCCGAGGGTTATTATGAACGAGATTATCCTCTGTTCAGACTGATTTTACTTTTCGTTCAGACAGATTTGACAAACGTTTTGTTACCGATTAGGGGGAGATTAAGAATCTTTAAAGCATTATGTCTTTTTTATCCAACATAATCCTCATGAACAAGAAATACACTTTACAATAAGGTTGTATTTGTTACCATTACAATATGCATTAGTTAACGTTAACTAACAACGGTCAATGCTTTAGCATTTATTAATCTTACATCCAGTTAATTTCAGCATTTACATATACATTTTAAAATTAAATGTTACAACTGTTAACATAAGTTACTGTACAATGCACTAACATGAATAATTGCATTGACATTAACTAACATTATCAAAGATTAATAGATGCTAAACTATAACGTTCATTGTTAGTACACGTTAGTTAATGCATTTACAAATGTTAACAAATACAACGTTACTGTAATTGTAAAGTGTTATGGAGAAAAATGGGTTGTGTGTATCTTGTTATAACACACGTAACAACGTAACAACAAAGATACTTCAATTACCCATGCTTTGCGAAAACTGAAAACAGTTTACACACGCAATTGATTTACCCGCATTCTTAGCGTTGCATACATTAAAAGACGGACCCAGAATAGAGCCCCACCAAAAATGCCTTTTCAGTCACTGAGCAGTGCCCTAGCAACCACCCATAGCAACTACATAGCAACAGGCTAAAAACCACCCAAAGCATCTTAACAGTAGTTGCTTGCAAGTTGTGAGCAAGCAACATTCTTTTTTTTCTATAGATTTGATCTCTCAATGGAATCAGAAAATGCCAATTTTACAGTCTTTTTGCATTATGAGGCTCCAATGATACAGGGCAGCTCAAGGCCAGTGAGGAGCTGATGTGGGGATAACTTTGGCCACAGTGTTTGGCTGATCCTGAGAGACAGACAGGGTGCCTTCCCAGCACAGCGTCTTTCCGTCCCCACCCACTACCACACCAATCATGCCTGTAAACCAACAGTTTACTGGGACATGAACTCTTTTTCAACTCTTTTACAAAAGGAATCTGTGAGTGAACAGTACAGTTGTGCAATAGACAAGATGGCATTTGTGTAGAGAATTCATGTGCTATTTGCATACAATGGACACACACTAAGCATATGGAAAAAACACAGTAAAGAAGACCAAAAAATAAAGTACAGGTTTGAAAATAAATAATAGCAATAATAATAATTTATAAATCATATTTTACAAGAATACATTTATTATTAAATAAATAGAAAACTGAAAATAAGTAAATAAGTAAATAAGCAAATGAACAACTAAATAAACAAAAGTTTATAATAAAAAATAATATTAATAATGCTGGCTTGACAAATCCCTGCCTAAAAAAGCTTAAAAAGTCTTGACATTTTAAGGAATTTTGGTCTTTGGTAGTTTGAATACTTAAAGATTGATTTTAAGTATGAAGGTAACATAAGCCTTGTATACTTGCATTAATAACATATTAACTGGTTGCTAAGGTGTTGCTAGGCAGGTACTACATAGACAGACATAATAGTACACTTCTACACTAGCAGACAGACATTAACAATCCCTACACCGACTGTATTTGCATCAAATCCTCACATACCAAGAGACGGGGGCTTGGGGAACAGTCTGACATAGCACCTTTTGTCAGGCAGCAAAAAGAAAAATTGGAAAGAAAATACAATTTTCTCTCCCAGGTGGAGGGTCCTGGCTGCGTCTGTCTTTACAGAGCTCACAGCAGACCCCGACTATTACCTGCAGACTGGAGCCGAGTAGGCTACTGACGCTCCGATTTCTCAGAGTCGTCCTTTTAGCCTCCCACTCATCTTAAAACAAAGCTGAACAACCCTAAAGTCAAAGTGATACTTATTTTAAAGACGGCCCGCCAAAATGACCAAGACTGTCTAAGAAACAATAGCCTGTCTTATTATTCCATTATGTTCATCTCTAAACTCCACATAGATCTCCCAGCACGACCGGACCATCTTCCCAATGTTTGGTGTTCCCCTCATTCCGCAATGCTTTGCGGTTAGTGACTCATAATTTTCAGGAAAACACTCATAAAACAAGCTGCTGTCTAAATCTGAGCGACACCACGCAGCCCATAAAGACACAGTCCCTTTTGTTCTGGAGCAGACCGAACCGAGCGATCCTGATTTATTTGCGCTAATGCCACACTTATCAAAAAAGCCATTGATTCATAGCAAGCAAATCTCCCCAACAAATAGAGCAGCCCTGTGTCTGATGAATGGCCTCCGCTGTCTTTACTGGCACTTGATTTCATAGAAACGATTTTTCTCAATAGTGGCAGCTGTTGGCCAATCGATGGAGGGGCTGAAGAAGAAACCGTGGCCTTTTGCTGCGCTGCACTCGACTGGCTAAGCAGCAGATGTTATTGCTCAAACTCGCAGAGATAGAGGACAATATTGACGACGTTTTGTGTCCTTTATGGAATGCGGTATGTTGCGCATTCTTTGTACTGTCCTATCAGTTTACAGGACGCTGGAAAACAAATGCTGTGTCGGTTAGTTTGCTTACAGATCCCTTTGCTGCCTGCCAAATTTACCATGACTTCTGTTCTTTATTTGTTTTAGAGCAATTATTGACACGTTTCTATTTTTGGACCTCTGGGAGTACAAAAGCCAATTATTTGAGAATTGCTTCTTTTTAGTAAATTCCACTTTTATGGATTTGTTTTTGAGGTTATTGCAGACGGGTCGGCCACCACAACACGCTGATGTGCGTTTCACAACCTCAAACCACCACATAAAACATCATTGTTCAATGCACGCCCAAACGGACCAGAAAAATAATGGAACATTGTCTTTTTTATATTGGACTTAATATGTATGATGAGATGACAGCCAAATCAATCTTTTGTGTGTCCTTTCGTGCCTTTGAGAGCCCATGAATGACATTCCCATTGTGCTATGTATCGTAGGTCGACTGGAATGCAGAATACTCTTCTGTTTTGCACCATGTACAGAACGCCTCAGGCAAGATAGATGCTTGTGGAATACAAACAGCATGGCGAAAAAGATGACCTCTAGCTGTGAAGATTTGTCCTGCCTAAAATCTTTGAGATATTACTGTGAAGCAGTGGGCTGAGTGTTTTCATACTGTTTTTAATTCAGCGTTATTACTATTAAATGGTGCTTCATGAAAGTTTGTCAAAAAGCAGTTTTACTAAAAGTCAGGAGTCCACTTTCTGTGACCAAGCCCAAGGTGACCATGGCAAGGAAAGTGGTAAAAATAAAGTTTGGCAAGAACTGAAACACATACATACAGTCCTCCCATATATACCATATTTAGATCAATACAAGACATGAAACTGGAAACCAGACTGACCTGAGACGACTCATGAAAATAAATACACCAGGCACACACTATATATCATCTCAGCTTCTTAATTATGATGGTGCTGACATTAAGGGTAGTGACCGTGAGACAATGTTTGTTATTTATTTTTAATCATGACTGTCTCCCATGGCAAAGAAAAAGCAAACCGCCATTTAAGCTTGGATTCATGAGGGCCTGCTGGCATGCGATCCTAGCCTTTCTAAATAACGCAACCTAAGACCTGTGACTTTTTTCTGTCTTCTGGCAACCATGAAGTGGGATTCTGTGGGCCAAATTTAAATCCGAACCATGCAACGCCTTTCTCTGCTCGAATGAAACGTCACTCAAACTTGAATCTGCGTTAACGATTCCTACACGATATTTAAACAGCTCAAGCGGGCCGTAAATGTTGGTTAATTGTGATGTAATTACAAAAATGCCCTCGCACAAAGCAAGCCCATTGTTTTCAGGCATGAGGTGCTAACGGCTTATATTTAGCAGCGACTGTGTGACTACCCTTCCAAAAGCATTTCATTAATTACACGGTCAAAGGTCAAAGCGTGGCCCCTTTTGTGTCCATTCAACACTGCCAGGACAAATCAGATCGGCTGACAATCTCACTTTGTGTGTGATGCGCTCTTTAATCTCGCAAAGAGGATGTGGGTTAAATTGATAATATCAGATCTTTGCATATTCGTCATGCAGGAATGCCATCCAACCTTGCGTGTGCGGGTTTAGCACTAAGCTTGATTCCAGCACCGATTGACCCGCTTGAAAGGGACCAAAGGTTAAGAGGTCAAAGACGCACTGTTGTCCTGCATGAGGCAAGAATGAGAAAAATGTGCTGTGGACGACCAAACACCCAATAGACGATCTATTAAAAATGTCACAACAACTATGCAAGCTCTCAATTTCGGATTAAGTTTCCTAAAATATTCAGAGGCTTTCCAACACACCATATCAAACAATTTTGATCTGTGACCAAAAATCGAAATACGACATTCTGAACCGGCACCTTTTGTGATACCAAAAGTTCACAATGTATCACTTGAAAGCCTCTGACCATCCCAAATCACCACAAAACAATATCCAGGACCAAACACACCCTTCGGTCAAGAATCTGTTCAACCTCAAAACATCAGCAGTTTGTTTTCTTTGGATTCTTTCAAACCCTGCCTTTTTTACTTTTTTGATGTCTCCCAGCATCATCTTAAGAGCTAAAGTGATTCTAAAATCAGGTATAAAGAAAAAAACAATTAGTCAGATGTTATAATTTACTTAGAAAAAGGAGCATTATAACTGTTTTATTACCAGTCGTGTGCTTACCCCAGAGAGCTGCTGGTGATGCACCACGATGAACCTTAAACAAATAAACAAGAATATCATTCCATTGCAACTATTTACAGGAAGCATGGGAAATACAGCTATAGTTTTTCCTGGCGTGTTATTAAACATCACTTAGTGTATTCAAATGAACAGCTTGGCTTTATAAACACACACACACAATTCACTGCTTCTAAAATATGTCACACAGCTGTTATATAAAAAAATCAAAACAGAATCTTAACTGCATTACTTGTTTATCCAATCAGAGTTAACAACCCTGACCCCAAATGATCTAATGACTTCAACACATCACTGGAATGAAGATAAATGCCTAATGTCTTTTCTCATCCAAACCGCTGAAAGACGGCATTTAAAAGCAATGAGAGAAAGTAATTTATTCTTCATGAAAACTATCCATCACGCTCACAATTTTTAAATCATAAGATAGCTTTAACATACATATCTGAAAGACTAGCTATTCTTTACTCAAAACTATTACATATTAAGCAGTTTTGCCTGTCACAGCAGGTAGCACGATTTCTCAACACTGGGGTTACGTTCCCAGGACCTAAGCCATCACACAGTAGGAATAACCGTTGATCCTAAACTAAATAACCGACTTTATATAAACATAGAGGATCTGCTGTCATCGAGTTATATGCCATACACACTATTATTAGGATAAATTCAAGCTTCGTGACTAGAATGACAGTTTTTGTAATGATTTCTAAAAAGGAAATGGCAAAAGTCCAACTCTGCTTGAAGGTTATGTTGTTAACTCACAAAACACGTCCAGAGCGCTACAGAGAAGCCATATCAGTAAATTGTGGGATTTTCTATTATACAATAAAATGACAGGGCTTGGACCTTAATGATTTAAGAAGTGGATCAAATGGCAAATAATCAAGTTTCACTCTGTACAATGAGATCAATTTGTCTGTGATCGCTGTACCACGAAGAAGGGATGGGCCATCTATGTGTGCACGCCAGTCTTCAGTTACAAAGGCCATCAGATTTTCAACAAACTATATGTAAAAAAGATAACAAAAATTTGGTGAGAATTCTTTCATTCACCCTATGGGAGTGGTTCTGAAACCGGGGGGTCCCAAGATGGATCCTGGGGGAAATTGTTAATTTTAGAAATGTATCATACATTTTAGGCAAACATCGGAAAAATAAGACCACCAACCATATTTAAAATTCTAAGTTTAGGATTATAAATCTTTATTTGGGGGGCTGCAAAGCGATAAACTCTACACAACTTCACTATAAATTTAGCATAACCATATGCAAGTAATCCTAAACCACGCCCTAACCCTATAGTAATTACATGTAGTTCATTATTATTACTCCGTACTTAAATATATAAATACACTGTAACACAAGACACTTAAAATAAAGTGTAACCCAGAATATTTTCATAATATTCATTCCTAGTGTTCATGTGCGTGATTCCTCTGTGCTTTCTAATCCAATTTTTAGAAAAGGATTGTCTTTCTAATAGTTTTTGACAACTCTCCAGATGACGTTATGAATCCAAGATTTCAGCCCCTCTCCTCTGGTAAATTCTGGTATGTCACGCCCACTTTTCTTAGTCCAATCAATTCCCAATGGATAGAATCAGCCTCACCCTATGCGTTTTCTCATTGAATATCCTGTTTCACTTAGAAATGACATCAGACAATGGTCAAATGAGCTTCAAACTGCATTTCATGTTGACTTTAACCTCTTAAGACTTAGTTTAGTGTCGTAAAATATTAATAAAAAAGATTCATCCATGTCAAATCTTATACAAATATGACAGTTGTTGAGTCAGCATACAAACACCATGCACTACATAAAGGAACTCAAAACACACTTCAAGGACAAGATCATCGTAAACTCAGCTAAGCTCTTACTCCGCACTGACATATTTAGTTCCTTGTAAAAGAACGGGGCCCGATATGACAAACTACACTGTACTGTGATCTTCACCTTGAGGAGCACGTTCTTTTGTGTCCTTGAAGCGGGGTTTCCCTTAAATCCTTGGTGTATGGATGATTACACACACCGAGCACTTGAAGGCAGAGGGTGACCACCGATCTCTTATTTCACTCCTACCTGTCCTGCCATCCCCCCATCCCTCGTTCTCTTTCTTTCCATGGTGGTGTACTGTTCCATGTTACCTTGGCAACGCATCGCTTATGTTCTGCTCTCCATTCAGCCAGCATTCTCTTGCCCTAGAGGGCAGATGCACTTTGCTTGTCCTCCTGTCATCCAGACTGAAAAAAAACATATTTGGCTCCGTCAAAGCTCTGTTTCACTTTCACATTCACAACATTTAGAACGACTACAGAAAAGGCAAAAACGACACACATTAAATATCCCAAACAAATCGAATAGATGGTTATAACAACTGCTTCTCTTTTTTCCTAACAGGAATATAATCGTCCCCCTTTATAAACCTCAAATTGCAATGCGAAGACGCCAAAACCCTGCTCTCAGTGGGGGTCGAGGACATTTCTCTAATTGAGGAGCCACGTTACTATGGCAACATATTGAACTGCTGCATAGGGTAATGGAAGAACACCTTACTGCTGCTTGGTTGCACCTAGCCGAAGTGACATCCCACCATGTCTGAACCTCTCTAGTCTAAATCTCAAGTGTACACAGACAGTTATAATCTTCAACACACTTCTGCACCTTTAATCCACGTATTTCAACATTATACAGGAGGAAGTCTGTCAGCAACAATTTGTGTTTTTAGACAGAAGATCGCACGTCCCTGGAAATCTAAGCAACAAGCCCCGGCGTTTCCATAAAACGAGATGAGACTTTGTTTATCTTGTCTCTGGTAAGCGGAGAAGTGTTATTAATTGGAGCGTTGACAGAACAGGTATGCCGGTATGATTAACTAACACAACCGCAGTGTTTATTCTGCGCACACGCCTTGTCTGTCTCACAAAGGTCTCATCTCCAAAGTTTGTATAAAAGGAATCAGTGCAACCTTTAAATATACAGTAAGGAAATATTAACAAAAAATAAATAATTTGGAGCACAATGGGGGTGTCTGTTCCCCAGCTAAAGATCTCCGAGACAAATGCTTTGCTTTTTCCACTGGCCCACTTCAAAGACAGAGACTAATAGTGTTTGTATATGAGGCTGAATACTCCAGAATTCCCCCATAGAGAAGCTGTGATCCATATCATTGCATCCCTTGCCTGAGAGCAGAGGTGGGGGGCAGACACAGAAGCTCCGACATGTAGCTGAATTAACTGAATAAGCCATTTACTCATTCTGCGCTAAACTAACAGGCGGTAACAGTTACAAAAGAACAATTGCCCCGGGAATAACAATGTGCTCACGCGTCTATGTACGCTGTTATTAAAAACATTTATATAACCCCTCCAGGCTAATTACTGCACACGTGCTCACAACAACAGTAAAATGAGCATGATACAGTAATGCAACGCTAAACTAGCACTGAAGTCTAAACAGTCTGGAGATCTGGTGGTGAATCAAAATGCCGATAAATACCCACAGCTGAACCAACAGCAGATTTTCAACCACCTCTTCCCAATTATTCATACACGCTGCAGAGGGGAATCCTCAGCTGTGGGTGTGACTCTTCTTTTTTTTTTAACAGAATAATTCACTTGGTGTTTCACGGCTCCAAGCGCCAGCCGAGGACGAGAGGATGTGTGCATCAGTTTGATGTTCACACTCGCCTGACTCGCTGCTGCACCTTTCACATTTTGTCTATTTTAGTAAACTGTTGAATATTTAGACTATAGCTTTATTAGACAGCTTTGATAGGGTCTAGTGAAGAGAATACCTCAAGACGCAACAGGTGTATAAAAGAAAGAAAATATAGTTATAGCCGCGGACAAAATTAAGTGACCATTTCAAAGACCATTTTAAGTTTTTTGGAAAATGATGTGGAAACAGGTCGAAATAAGAAAAAGGATGCTATGTATTTTTCAGACCTCAAATACGGCAGAAAATAAGTTCATATCCACTTTTAAAGAGTAAATATTTCGTGATTTTTATGGTCCTACTTTGGTTTATGGAGCTTCCAACAACAAGTTTAGACGGTGTAAAAACTTGACTCTTGACTCGTAGCTCGGATCTGATTGGTCAGATGGTCTAGTCTGCTGTGATTGATCTACCGCGTGCAGTGTCGCAAAAAAAAAGTGACACGGAACTGAAATTAGAACGACAGATGACTCGTTCGCGTGATTGAAGGTCTTTGCACATACAGTCTGAAACGTCCGTATTCGTTATTCTTAAAATTCGTAACGCACAATAACCTTGCACAGTGAGTCAGATGCCCATTTATTAATCCGTTGCGGAAAAAAAAAAATCGCAAAATAATACAGCCCGAGTCTGACCCTGCGTTCGCTCTGCTCATTTTATCTCCTGCTTCTCTCCAGTGGTAGTACCTCGCTAGGTAGGATGTCCTCACTCTCTGCCTGCAGTTTCTTGCATACCTGTCAACACTCCCGTTTTTCACACCCACCTGCAGCCATCCATCCGTTTTGTTTTTTCTCCAGTGAAACTCCAGTATTTCAGTTTCTCCCATCAATCAGGAATGAACCGGCGGAACCCTGAAACCCTGCGGGTCTCCCGAATTTAAAATGTTGAGGTATGGCCTTCTTGCGTTTGGCACCGTGGCTAGAAAATCAGAAGGCTTACATACTATCCTGTTATCAAGCTGTTCCGCAATCATCTGCCACACTCTCTTTTTATATTTTTTTATGTCTTTGTTATGCGCACTTTGTTTCTCATACAGTACTTCGTGCTGCGAGCAATCCTGGATTTTGGGTATCGCTTGTACGCTGTCTCTGAATTGTCAAAACGCCTCTCAAAATGCTTGATACGGATGCGAAAAACGCAGAAAATCGATCAGATTTTTTTATAAATTACGAAAATATCGGAGGCAGTGTGTAAATGTGATTGAAATTTTGGCCACAAATTTCGTACTCAATGTACAAAGGCCTCGAGTCGACTCCACACAGCATGAAATGTAATTTTAAGGACATTGTAATAGTTACTCTTTAAGCGATACAGTAATATTTGTACATGTATTTAGAAAAAGTTGAAAGATTATTTGCTGACAGACTGCTGTCAGTCTTTCACATTGCTGTTGGATGACTTTGTCACTCCAGAGGGTCGGTTTTGTTGAAATTTAACAGACACTGGACTGGTATGGCCACAATTATTTGGATTGGTCTCTTAATTATGGATGGATAGATAGCTGATCACATCCTTCCGACTGAGACAACAGGCCAGATGCAGTTATTCATTTAATGGTGTGTCCCGAGAGCGTTCATTAATGTCTGAACAGGATGCGTTTCGATGAGACTTGGCCTGTCCACTATGACTGATTACGTGCGTGTCACAATGACTCATGAAGATTTGTTAAGCATCCCACTTTGAACGAGACCATCTTCATAACATCTTGTCTCTCTATGTCATCCAGCTGTCACGCGTCACAATGTTTACTCACAATATACTTGTCACCCCCAGGTCTGAATGTGGAGGTGTGGGGGCATGCATATGGGCCCACAACACTTCAAGAGAAAGAGCGATGAAACAGGTCACTCGTGCACATTTGAAACTCCCTTAGCATAGCTGCAAAATCGGGTGGATAGAGTGACTTCTGATTCACACAAACATGTATCTCTTGCCGTCTGGGCTAACATCTGACTTTCCCACAAAGGAACACAGCTGTAAGGAGGGTCCATTCTCTCTTAACGTAATGGCTGTCTCTGTTGTAACTGAGGATGTGATATCATTGAAAGCTTATATCATAAACGTCAATAAACAGACGCCACATTTTACTGGCTCATCAATGGCGCCTCCATCTCTAAAAGGTCATCACTCTGGGTTTATGGTTTATGTAATATACCTTGTTCAGTCATTATACAGTATATCAAACAAACAAATAGGTTAGTCTAGTAAAGTGCCAAATGAACTGGCTTAACATTATCGCAGATGTGTATGATATTTCTTCGACACAAGTAAATAATTGTATATCAAAATGCCATCATGTTACCTTTTTAATATAGATGTTAACATGGGAAAGCTCCAAAAAACGTTCTTCCGCAGAAGATATTTTGAAAAATATTAACCGCACAGCGACGGCGCCCATTCACTTGCATTAGTTTTGTGTCCATCCAATAAAAGTGAATGGGTGCCAGTGCTGTTCAGTTACCAACATTCTGCAAAATACATAATTTTTTGTTCTGCGGAAGATTGCACGCAGGTTTGAAATGATAAGAATAAATGATGACAGAATTTTCATTTTGGGGTGAATTATCACATTAATAGATCTTTTCTAACACACTTATGAGACGTGTGTTACGTTGTTTATCAATGGCAACTTACAGATCTGTGCGGTAAGTTCAAATCCTCGGCACATTGATAACGTTCATAAGTTTCGTTTTTTACTTGAATTCTCTATGTCATGTAATTGCCATGTTCTGGTTACAATTAATGCAATGGAAATACATTCATGGCTGCATTTTAAGTCAGTTTGGTCATGTTTAGATAACATTTTGTGAATCTTGACCTTTCAAACACTTCAAAAACACAGATACATCACTGTAATGAGTAATGATTGCTAATGTGGCATCTGTGTTTATACATCTATGGCTTTAATCACTCTTTTAATTAGACATAAAATCAGATTAAAACAGACACCTGCAACAGTTATTTTCTCTATAAGCTTGCATTTATTAACCGGGCATGATTCCTGTGAGAGAGATATTCCAAAGATCTGCAGCTCTTTCTTAGTTGAGAATCGCTTGGCAACCAAGAACTAAAAGCACGCCATTTTGCATTGGCACGAGCACTTGTGCCAGGACCTAATAATACCCTGCTGGAGACTGAACGCAGCAGGCGCGCAAGACATCCCTGCTACTTCCTCTCTCTGAACCTCTAAACTTAGCCCGGTATGAAATGCAAAGAAAATCAGAGTGATGTCTGGCCTGCTCCTCGCCACATCGACCCCTTGTAAGACCAAAGGATTTGGGACAACTGCTCACATTCCAGGATCAGAGTGTGGACAGCATGGCACTGTGACAACGGTTTTAATCCCTCAGCGTATGCTGGTGAGAGTTTACACCACCAGTGCCAGAAAGAAAGGCCAAACCGCACCGGAGCAACGGGGTGACCCTGAAGAACCAGCAAATGCAACATGACCTGATCTTGTAATTGGGCTATTAAACTTTCCAAGCCAAATGTCAAGATTGAGAAGCAAGGAATCTGTATCCAAAACGTTGTTTATGTGATATAAAATACACTAACATGACCTACATTCCAAAGAAAACATCTACAAAAGAGGTTAATCAAGGTCAACAATTTCAAACTAAACGTAGGAAGCTTTGTTCTACTTTTGCTAAAGCTTCAGGTACGTTTTGTAGGCGTCACTTTCATTCAGCTACTTTAATTTAAATGAGTTCCCAGAGGAAATAAGCTTGGCGATTCCCGTCCCTGCAGAGAATAAGATGTCTTTGACTATAATGCCTGATGGGGAAAGAAATAGCAAACCATTTCCTGCTGCATGTGTAATTCAGATCCTCTATAACTTGCCAGTTTGCCCTCATTGTCAACTACTGTATATAAACAGCAATTCCATGGAAATGTCTACTTTAGCACAACAATTTTTCAGGTAAGTGTAACTTTCAGAATTGTCACATGCTCATAAATGGGCACATGAAAATTAAAATGAACTATTTTTATCGCTTCTGGTTGGTGCGTTTTAACCAACAGAAATCCTACAAAGTAACGTATGTCCTTTATAGTTTAATGTTTATTTCCCTTTTTAAAATAGATAACTTGTGAACAGACTGATATTTTTCTGATGTCTGGACTCTATCAACTGGGTATGGAAAAATATTAACAGATGGTTAAACAATTGCTAATAAATACATTCTTTGACCGTTTCAAGTTTTAACTAAAAATGTCAAACCCATACCACTGGAATTGTCCTAAAGTACAATCAACGCTAAATTTCGAACAAAGCACACTTGCAAATTCTTTCAGAGTAAAACTGTACTTTCCATTTAATTGGAAACTCTTGTTTTATACCCAAACAACCTCTTGGGTTCAGACATTTCACCAGTTCATTTGGGTCGATAGCGGTTTCTTATTGTTTTGCAAAACCACTGACACACAATTTGTACACTCTGGCCCGCATCCTTCCTTACGTTTCCCCTTCGGAAAGCACAATTCCATAATAACTCTAATGACCTCTATCTGTGGTTACAAAATACGAAGCCATTGGTTTTGGGACTGTAACAAATCAGTCTGATGAAAAGGCTGGAAGAGGGTTTGTAGGTTAGAAAGAGGAAGACAAAGCTCATTAGAGGAGCCATCTTAAAACAATAAAATTGTTTTGTATAGACAGACCATAGCAGACATTGTTTTAAAGACCCATCCTATGTGAAATGTGATCTACAGAAAAGACACAAAAAACAGCTGAACAGACAAGATCAAGTTAAATAGTACTACAGTCACTTAAATTTTTCCCAAATCTTATTTTGTCTTTTTAAACCTCCTTATATGTCTCTTTTAGAAATATATATTTATAAAATTGTCTTTAAATTGCCCAAGCAAAGCAACATAGATTATACTGTACAGTACATATTTTATATGTGTGTGTATGTCCAGGGAAAAATATACAATCTAAAGACAAAACCAACATTTATAGCCTATCATTTACTATCCCTCAGACAAAACTGCCAAACCACAAAATGTCATTCCAAACAAAACTAACAGAGGTGTGAAGCAACAGCTGCAGAGGCCTGAAGTTCAGGGTGATGGAGATTCACAACTGAGCGTTCAGGTGAGCATCTTGCAGGGTTAAAAGACCCATGTCTGCCAGGTTTCCATTTAAGCCGTGTTTTGTTGTTTACTGCTATCACTCGACAGGGAGATGTCAGAACAGATTTGTTTTCAATGGACAAGACTTAACCTGCTTGGATTAGGGATAAAGTCTTTCACAGGAAGACTTGCACAGTTTATTTAGAAAGGGAAAAAAGGCAAATCCCTTTTTTCTTTGTTTTAAGCAGCGCTCCATCATCTTCACGCCATGCCCACACTGTGGGTCCAGCATTGCTTTTACATGGGATTCACATCCATGCATGGCTGCTTTCAATGAAAAAAAATCGAAATGCCTTTTGTGCTCTAAATCCAGCAGCAAATCGGCTTTACCCTTTCCAGCAATTACTATCGAAAAGAAACAGGTCACCCCCAAAAAAACCCGTCTGTCATTATTTGCACACCTTTATGTGTTTCATACCTGTATGACTTCATTTATCGCAAGTCCACAAAAACGCACAAGCTGCTTATTTTATATAGATCTACCATGAATGGTTTTTGAAAACGTCATAAATTTATAGTCTGTTTTTTACAAAAAGCTTTCTGGATTCAGATGATTTGGAATATAGTTAACTGGTTATATTTACCAGTGGTGCTCAAACTTTTTTGTTGTAAGGCCCCTTTGTGTTTTGTGCTCCCCCCCAAATAAAGACTAATAATCTTAAACTTAGACGTTTAATTCTGCAAAAACACATTCAGTTATACAATGCTGGAACATAAATCATTTGGGTAAGTGGTCTTGTTTTTCTGATGTTTGATTGCATAAAATCTATGATAAATTTCTTCTATATTTCATAAAATGCCACAAAATCTGTCAAAACCCGGATCCATCTTGGGGTCCCCAGTTTGGGAACCACTGATATAAACCATACATTTTTTCTGTTTAGGGTTTGACAGCGCCGGTCTCTATTCACTTGCAATGGTGAAACTGAGCAGTTCAGGTACTCTGCTAATCTCTTTTTGTATTCCTAAAAACAAAAACATACGGCTTTGGAACGTTATGTAGGTGAATAAATGATGGTTCTTTAATCCCTTTTAAACAAACATAAGATATCAACCATCTATAAAACAAATCCTTGTATAAACTGAAATTTTCACTGTTTGATTTGTTTGCTCATCGACTACATGTGCCTTATGATTACACATGCACTAGGGTTGTTATTATTGACAATACTATCGTGTATCGACAATAGTAAGACATCTTGACGATAGCTGATTCCTTAGAGGATAGTTGGTTGTTTGTCAATTAATGTTGCAATTGAATATTACAAATGTGCCTTGCGAATTTCTTCGTGCACGAGATATTGCAATGCATGCGGCTGAGGCTCTTCCTCACGCAAGACAAGAGTTTGTGATGTATGAGTTTTCCGCACGTGAGAGAACTTGTAATGCACACGACTCTGGCTTTTTTTCACGCCAGAGAGAGTTTGTAATGTGCCGGGTCTGATATTTCCATGCATAAGAGAGCTTGTAATGTGCGCGGCTTTTCCTCACACCAGAGAGAGTTTATAATGTGCGGGGTTTGAGTGAGGGAGCTTGTAATGCGTTAAACATTTATTAAACATATATTAAACAATATAATTAAACATTTAGCTACTTACATTTAGATACTTACATGGCTCTTTCGCGGCAGACCTTAACCTTGGCTTCTGTCCATATCCCCCCTTTCTTCATTTATTTGGCCACCTCAATAAGATTGATATTGACGAGCTCATTCAGTGTCCATTTAAAGTAAACTTCATTCCATTTCGACACAGAAAAGTAAACAAAGTAATGCTGTACATTATACAATAATAATAAGAGTGTACATGATTATATGCATTAAAATGATTAAATAGATGACAACTAATTGGCACAATAAAGAACTTTCTACTACCCTTAACCTCACCATGACCTTTATTATGAAACACCTGTTAGCCATTTTCAAATATTTTCCTCATCCAAAATTAATTTCAAAATAAATGCCTGTATGATCTAAAATGTGATGTGAATGTAGTTCGGCAAAAGGTAGATTCGATCTTGCATTCATATGTAGCGTCAGTTGGCTACTATTTGTCACGCGTCTTACTCACTACACCACAGAAACCACTGCTGGGAAAATGGAGTTGTTTTTACACTCTAAATTACAGAGAATTAAGGACACATTTTCCCTTGGGTTTACATGCAAAAGATGCAAAATGTAAACGGCCCCTAAGTGATTCGTACACGGCATGGTTAAAAAACATTCGGGGCTTTACTGAAAACTTTTGGGGCTTCAGCTCCCTTAGCCCACCCCTAGCGCCGCCCCTGCCAACGAGCAGTTTTACATCACACATGTCAGATCCAAATTATATTTGTATTACAAACTGTTTTAGCAGCTGGCAAGGAGTGTGTGTTGTAATGAGACTGGGTGTACAGATGTGCAAAGGTTCCTCATGGGACTATAAAGGAGTTACAGCAGTGGGTGTGTGAAGCTAAAGCTCTTGTTCAACACAAAACAACATTCGAGGAACCAACCGAAAAGTCTCTCCCTGTTCCCCACCCTATCCAAGTCAATGTATGATTCAGAGGCATATGGCAAGCACGTTCAAAAACACATGGTACTCCTTATGTAGGAGTAAAAACAGTGAGCTATTTCATGTCAAGTTCAACATGATCACTGCATTTGTAGGGTGGAGGACTTATGAGGGGTGAAGATAAGGGCAAAATGAAAGACTTTACTACAAATGGAGTTGTGTATATAAATGGGCAGATTCCAGCAATTGCCATGTCCATGTCATCTCTGCAGTTTATGGGGAAAAGAAACAAGAAGAGACCAAATCATCTACAATACTGAACTCAGAACTGTAGACATGATTGTTTCCTAACAAGTTTCTCTTCAACCATTTCAGACTTATAAACTTTCAGAAGTTGTGTCAGGTGTCATGTCTGAGTAATCTTTAGGAGAAAAAAAGAGACCTTCACCATGCTTTGATGACACCACATCAAGCATTGGATCAGGATTTACACTGACATGCCCATACAAAGATTAAGGGTGCCTTGCGGGCCTGGCAGAAACCTTCAGGCATCTAAATATCCGTTGTATGACCTAGGGATGTGCACGGATCTTTGAATATTCGATCCGCAGGAAATATTTGAATATTAAAAATGCTATTTGAATATTCTTATTTTTCATAAGAATAAAAATGCTGTTTTGTCTGTTTCCTTTTCGTATTATTCTATTCCGCGCAGGTTTAAATGCAGTTTTTATGTATTTTTTCAACATTACCAAAACCTATTTACAGGATATAATATTAATGCGTAATATTTAATGATAATAATAAGCTTGATGTGAAATTGTGACTAAACATAACAAAATATGTCATTATTAACGTACTTTTAATAAACAAATATTTGAATATTCGTTTTTTATGAGTGCAAATATTCTTATATGAAATTATTGAAAAATGCCCATCCCTCGTATGACCCCATAGGGATCAAAATTACAACCAAGCTGTCACCCCTACATCTACAAAGTTGTTATTGAACTAAAAGTATTAAGTCTAGGTGATGTTTTCATACCTTACAGCATTTATTCAGACCATGCAACAGGTGTAAAAACAGATATATTTGAAATTGAAAAGCTTTCTTGCCACATTTCACTTACCAGAAAAGGTTTCAGGTCAAACCAGATTACAAAATCAAAGTGCATGAATGACAAGGGCAAACTTGTGACAAAAGCCCACAGACCAAAATGTGTAACCCAATAACCAAGTTCAAGCTCAGATTAGATTTCACGGATCTTTTTTCGCCAAGTTTCATCAAAGAGGTATATGAGGGAAGGTCCTTTCATGATCAAAGACGTTTTCAAGGGAATAACACTTAGACATGAGTAAGTGGGCTAAGGTCAGTATTGAATTACTACTATTGAATGCTTAAATGCTTTGGCGCTAAAATGAATTACCCTCATCTAAACCTAACCTTCACTAACCTTGTATTTTACCACTTTACCTTGTGTTACACCTGCGCTGTGGTATGATACAATAGCATGAATAGTCATAAGGAAATAGTTGAAAAGGAGAATTCCCAAATGTCACCCAAATTACTATTTTAATTAAATTAAACACAAACACTTCTTTTTAACTATTTTTAGTTTTTAGATTTTGATAAAACTATCAGACCGCTAAATTCAAATATGGAGACACCTCGACAACTTTGATTTCCTATTGCGTTTTATGACAAAATATCACTCAACAGCTAGACATGAGAGAAGTATAAGTAAATGAATATTTACAGGCGTATAAAACAATATTTAATTTTTATATTATAAATATACCAGAAAAACAGTACTATACTAAAAATGCCTAGTTTCCTGGTTTAACCCTTAGCTTAAACAGTACTTAAAGTCACCATGACATCAAAATCTAACTTTCTATGGAATATTGCAGTGTTTGTTTATTATAAATGATTATTTGCATTATTGTTTTTATTCATGTGCACTCATTATATTTGATCAAAAACTTAGCCTCTCTGCATGTTCTATGTCTCTTGCCGACTTTAAGAGTGTTAGTTTAGTACATACATGGGTAGTTGACAAATAAATATGTTGAAATTGTTTTATTTATAAAAAATATAAAAAACTATTAAGATAAATCTCTCTTGTGCCCTTTTATATTATAAATGTGAATATGAATAATATTATATAAAATATTATTAATAGTTTGTTTTTGCAATTTTAGCACACACAACAGGACACATGTACGGTTTCTTCTCAACCAATCACATACACACATGCACAGTAAATATGTTTTTATTTTAACCATAAAAGTTAAGCCTAGGGTTAAAGGGGTCATTTGGCGAGAGCACGTATTTTTCTGTGTCTTTGGTGTGTTATAAGTTGCCCATGCATGTATTAGACATGTAAAATTTCAAAAATGAAAGTGTGGGCGAACTTTCTTAAAGCGAATGCTCACCCAGACCTGCCTGAAACGCCTCGTGTAACCACACCCCCACAAATCTACGTTAGTTCGTGGTATGACTTGACTAAGACCGCCCAAATGTAAACCCAAGTAAGATGGGCGTACCTGTCAGTACAATTGCGTTGGAACCTGATGTTCCAAATATGGTAAGAGGCGTCACATTTCCATCACACGCTTGTAGCATTCGACCAATCCCATCGCACTGGTTAACTGGCCAATCATAGCACAACTCGCTTTTCAGAGCGATGAGCTTTGTAAAAAATCTGCGCGTTTCAGAGAGGCGGAGCAAAGAGGAGATAAACATGCACGGTATGTGGTAAATACAGAGTTTTTTAACCTTATATCGTGTATACACATTGCAGTACATCTAAAACAATCGATAATATTCGTTTGAGCCGTGTCATATGACTCCTTTAAATATTGGAATTCTCCCAAAGAAGTCGCACCAGAGTGATGATTTGGTCATGCACTAGAATGACGTTTTCCTATAAGTAAGCACATAAACCCTCCTGTAACCAATGTTTAACTAGATGACCGGCTTCCGCTGGGCAGTCCCCTAGAGTTGCTCTCTGAATTACACTGTGGGTTACTTACAGTCTCCGCATTGCTGAATGAGTTGGAAAAGAAAGGTTTGCTCACCCTCTCCATCTGTGGCAAAACATAAGTGGTGCCCACAACAAAGCAAAGGCCAGTATTAGTGACTGTGCCGGGTCACTTGCAGAGTCATTGGGTCACTTAGCTAATCAAAAGCGGCTTTTCCCCCCCTTGTGCGAGTTAGCCGTGTTAACTAAAATGATGTGATGCAGGAGACAGTGTTTCTTTGTCCTCATGTGTGAACAGAAACAGTGAATCAAAACTCTAGGGCCATACATAGGGCGCTGTTTATGTAAACTCACAAGCTGCAGAAAACCAAAAGACTCAAACAGCCCACGCAAGACTTGAGTGTACAACACTTCTTCTAAAAGCTCCACCCCAGAGAAAACGTTAATAACAAAAAGCATATGAATTCAATCTCAGCAGCGGCTTAGCAAGTTCTCTGGCTCTGACAACATAAGAATGACTCACTGAAAATAACGAGGAATGTTTATGTCGAACAAAAGCCTCATTTAACTCAGTTCTACCAGTTTGTTGTTAGTAATCTATTGCTGTTCTGTCACGCAATCCCCCGAATAAGGAAGGATTAAAGACAGGTCTCTACCTGAGAGCTGGTTTTATCCCTTAAACTTGAGCAATCCTGTCCTCTTACAGGAAGTGTGTGAGCAGTGTTCTTTCCCAAGCACCTGTCCTTCTGCAAAGGATTAGCCATGACCCACTCATGCATTCATTCCAAAAATCCCACCTCCCACCAGTCTAAACAATCTTCTGTTTTCGCAACTGTGTGCCATGTAAGATTTATTCCAGGCTTTCTTTATTTGTCACATGTTTTGAAACTGTTAAGCAAACCTGGTAACCTACAACCTAGTAAATGTATATGATGCTAACCAATAAGCAATATAACACAATTAACCACTAAGTATTAAACTTAGATATTTAACTTAACATTCAAGTCCACTTTTGATGAATGATTTTGCTCAGAGACAGTTCAGTGCACCTGTAAAGGCTCTGTTAAAGCGGCCCTGCAACGGTGTTTCATGCATTCTGACTTCTTCACAATGTTAAACGTGCTGTCGAGAAAAAACTAGTTGGGCGTATTACGTAGTATTTCTGTGCTCGATACACTCCCACAGCAATCGTACAGGTTTCTGAAAGGTATTTTTGAACATTAAAAACTGTTTCGTAACAATTTTTTCTTAGTCCCTTATTGGACAATTCTCCCAGAAAAGCATGCGGCCGCAAGGAGAGCAGGAGAAGGAGCATGCGCAGACGTCACTTTCATTTGTAAGCAGGAGAGAGAGAGAGCAAACGTTCGCGAAGTTCAGGTGTTTGTATGTTCACTACATTTGGGTGATGAATGTTATATAAACTGTGGATATAACGCTGGATTTGGCGATCGTTTGAAACTGATATATGGAGTCGTCCCAGCGCTAAAAGATGCCGGACATGAACCGCATGTGGTGAGTGAAACTGATGTCTGTGTTTTGTTGGCAATGTGCTTTAGTTCAGCCTACCCCTCCCCCCGCACATGGCGCATATTTTCGGAAACAATCGTAAAGCTCTGTCATTCATTTACAAATGTAATCAAACTAAATACTCTTCGAAGATATGAAGTATGCAATACTACTCTAAAGATACTCAAGATCAATATGAGATTGGCAGAAACCCTTTGTGTTAACCCTTTAAAAGTTTACTGAACCATACCATGACACTGATCCCTATAAAGTGGTAAGAAACCTAAAGCCTGCTATTTGAGTTAAGCAATGTTTGATCACAGATTAGAAAGGATCTCTTGCATTTAATCTCAGTTTGCCAGGGCACTCACTCAGCCAAACTGTAAACTACACAAACAAGTGCTGCAAATTTAAGAATATCATTAATAATTTATTTAATACATTAAATGTCCAATCTGTAATTTTTTGGAAGATCTATTTACATAAATGCAATATAATGAACATAACTATGTCTTCAGAGGTGTATAAACTGGACAAATGTGTTTCATAAATAAATTATCTCCTTCAGCAAAGAAGCAAAAACATGACGACATCTTACTCCTGTGTCAGCCTCTGAGTGAGCCATTGGCTGCAATTCGCAACCTCACCACTAGGTGGCACTGACATCTCCTTACTGCTTCTTTAAATATTTTTAAAGCCAGGCTGTTAACTTGTAAAACAACATTAAATATTCTCTGAACAAAACACTCGAGACAGTATCATAGTTTAGCAGAAACTATAAAGTGGAATATATAGGCAAAATGCTGCCAAAAAGGTTGTCTGAATCTGAACATTTGAACATTACAACATTACGTTTCTAGAAACAAGTTCTTCAGGGGTTTTAGAGGGATAGATTACACAAAAATGAAGATTCTGTCATCATTTACTCACCCTCTTGTCATTTCAAACCTGTATTACTTTTTTCTTCCGCTGAACACAAAATACATTTACCCATTCACTTCTATTGTACGGACACAAAACCAATGCAAGTCAATGTGTATTATCTGCCATGGTTTGTTAAATGATGACAGAATTTTCATTTTGGGGGTGAACTATCTCTTTAACATTAGACCTACAAGGACAAATAAACAATGGGTCTTCCTAAATTGCTTTTAAATCTCACAGCTTGGCCGAATCAGAATTTACTGTTGACATTTTATTTTAATACAGTATACCTGAATTTTAGTATTCCTCCAAATTGTTAATACAACACAGATGCACCTTTATAAAAATGCATGAAACAAAACTCTAAAACGAGTCAAGGTGAATATCTAAACCTTCTAAATGACAGCACGCTCAAATCGCTGAGCCGAGAAGCAGGCAGTACTTTCCTCCTACACACTTCACCAACAGACTGCATGAACTGCATTCATCTCCACTTCATGGTGGATCAGCTCCGGGGAGAGTAAAAATAGACACTTGGGAGCTATCGCTTATGCAGGTGGTCAAATCTCCCTGATAGTGTGCATAAACACACATATGTGCAGGGCAGACTTTGAAAGCTTCTCTTCAGCACTTTGCTCGACTCTGCGCTCAGATGGGACGTGACAGCTGGGACACGGTTATTATTTCCCATATTATCCCTGCGGACACATCGCTGAGCAAAGACTTTCACACCTCACGTGAGGCATCCGCAGAACTGATGGAAATGTTGTCACGATGAACTGCAGATCTTAAGCAGCAGCAAGAAATCAATTAGTTAAATCTATTCAGCAAGGTTAAACATATCTTTTTTGATCTGGGAAAGGAGAGACTAGACTTTTAAAAAAACTTTCTATTGAATGCAAGGTTTACTTCACCATTAAGGGGATAGTTCACCCAAAAAATTCATTCTGTCATCATTTACTCACACTCCGACTGTTCCAAACACAAAGGAAGATATTTTGAAGAATGTCAGTTACCAAACAGATCTGATCCCCCATTGACCTCCATAGTATTTATTTTCCCTACTATGGCAGTGGGGATGAGATCTGTTCGGTTACTGACGTTGTTCCAAATTTCTTCCTTTGTTTTCAGCTATACAGGTTTGGGACAATCTAAAGGGTGAGTAGATGACAAAATTTTCATTTTTGTGTGAACTATCCCTTTAAAGTAACTTGTACCTCAGTCTTAAAACAAACAAAACGTATACAGAAATGCACTTAAGATCTACGTCTATGCAGCAAGTGCGTAACTTTCAACACTTGTCTTTGGCCACTGATTCTTTCAATAGATCGCAGCTCTTTAAGATGTACTATGTACAATTGCCAGAACCAAATTACATAATTTTCATAATTTTCCAGAATGTCTACAGTGTTGTTATCCTCAATGGCATTTAATCCATATAATGTTCCATGACTGAGCTTACATCTGTGTCTGTAAAGAGCTTGGAGATCTTGGATGTCTCAGTAGCAAGCAGCCACGCCTGTCATCAAAGCAACAGCTGTCACTGAGCACAACTTACTTCAGACGCAAGAAAGAGCGAAGTCGCATGTCTGTCCTGCTGCCACACACACACGCACACACACACACACACACACACACACAGGACACGCTGTTCCACAAGAACAGCAATGCGCATTCCAGACCCCTGGTGTGAGGCTCTGGTAAGACTTAATTGTGGCGCAGCAGTCCCGTTGCATCACACACCAGACTGACTATATTTCACATTGCATGTCACCAACTGGACTTGAAAGACAAAACAGGCCTGCATATATCACTGCTATAAATAAAGGCACATTTTTCCAACACAGGCGTTTCAGGATTTTTCAGAAGCGAAGTCCTATTAACTGTGTTACAAGTGCTGAGCAAATCGCATCCTCTGGGATATATTTTACCATAAATATGTTGTCCATGTTGTACAATAACATTAACATTACACCTCAGACGAAAGTTTATGACTTTAAAATAAAAAAAGATTCACATTTATAACTTTTATAACGAAACATTTTATTAGTATTGGCAATAGAACCAGCATCCGGACAAGGTAATGTAACATTTTGAATTGATTATTATTTACCTTAACTGATAGTGAAAACCAAAAATGAAAATTCATCATTTACTCACCCTCATGTCATCTCAAACCTGTTTGATTTACTTTCATCTGCAGGACACAAAAGAAAATATCTAAGACTGTTGGTAAGCAAACAATGGCAGTACCCATTCACTTCTGCTGTATCGAGACAAGACCAAAGTCAATAGGTACCGCTGTTGTTCAATTACTAAAATTCCTAAGATATTTTATTTTGTGTTCTGCAGACGAAAGAAATTCATAAAGGTTTGAAATGACAAGAGGGGGAGTGAATGATGACAGTATTTTCACTTTTGGGTGAATTTTAAATGCGTTTTACAGAAGCTATAGCATGACAACATATCCTATGACTATTATTGTTTTAAAGTTTTACATAACTGCACCTTTTGTGAGCTCCACTAATTAACTATGACCCAGAACAAGATGACACCTTGATATGTATTCAAAAAACTGTTTTTTTTAATTGGTGGTATAATAGATGAAGGCCCTTTGAATTTATAATGTGATGAGACCTTCAGGACACAGCCCAGTTTTGTCTCTGCGCCTTTGATCTTTTCTATTTCTAATCCAAAATTATTTTTTGAAAAAATGAACGATTTGCACAACACAAATGTGTAATATGTCAATTAAAATCTAGTTAGCTCAGTGGTCAGAGAGCAGGGGTTGGCAACCTTTGTGACCAAAAGAGCCATTTTGGGGCCTCGCCCACCAACTACAGTTTAATTTGGCTAAAGACCTAAAAGTTTGTTTTAAAGGCGAAAACCGTAACAAGCAGAATTTTTTCTCACCATTCCATTTCTAACACACGCATACAGTGTTCACCGCTGTCTCACATCTGTCAAAGCAGAAATAAAACCGCTGCTCTCTGTATGTTTTTCTGTCCTCTCCGGTCTCGCTCATATCTACATAGCATGCATTTATTTCATCTATTCGGTTACACTTTATTTTACAGTGCCAGTGTTATAGTGTAATTATACATTTAAGTACTGAGTAATACAAATTAACTACATGTTCTTAGGTTAGGGTTAAAGTTTGGTTCAGGGTTAGTTACATGAAATTATGCATAATTTATAGTAAATACCATGTGTACATGTAACATGTGTAACGAGGGCACCGAAAAATCAAATGTGACCAACGCATCTTAATACCAGGCATAAAGATGGCCTTATAAAGACTGGAAGGTGCCGCAGCAGGGGGGCAGAAGAGCCACATGCAGCTCAAGAGCCACGGGTTGGCCGACCCCTGGGTTAGAGCATGGCGCTAGCAATGCGAAGGTCATGGATTCAATCCCAGAGATTGCACATACTCAAGAAAAAAATGTATGGTAAAATGCAATGTAAGTCGCTTTGGATAACAGTGTCTGCCAAATGCATAAATGTGAATGTAATCAGAATATAAACTAAAGTCCAGCTGTATCAGACAAGGAATTTGTTTGATTGGAGAGAAAATGATTGCATCCTTCAAAGAAAACAACCACCTCTTTCTCTCTCTCTCTCTCTCTCATTCACAGGACAGAGTTTGCTATAAGGATCGGCATCGTCATTCTACATGGATCTCACAGCCGACAGGATTTGATAGAGATCCCGGCTGAAACGCGGCGCCATCCTGTCTCTAAAGAAGCCATTTCTCCAAACTCCACTGGTCATTAACAGTCAACAACCACAGATCAGATCTGTAATATATTGAGGCATTCATCTCAAAATGTATACACTTAAAGAATTGCATTTAGCATCACCCCAAAACAGACTCTTGGTTTTATAAAAAATAAAACATCCTCAAGATCAATAATCAATGATAGCCTAAATTCTTTGTATAACTGATATGATGGATTACCGCTTGCTGTGCCGTGCATGTAGATTTTTTCCATTTGGTCAGGTGACTTTAAGAGATGGAATGGCCATTAGATTACCATGGAAACCTCTGCAGGGACTTGATGGGAAACATTTAAATGAATAGTCATCTGTCTCAAGGCTTCGTTTAAGATGGATTTACACTTCATAGAAAATATCCTCATGATTTTTTTTTTATTTAAAGCAAGTAATAGACAAGGAAGACAAATGTGCAATCTTTTTCAAATGTTCTTATAATCTGAATGTTTGTATTTTTTTGTACAGGCTGAATATATCTTATTGCATTCATAAGAATAATAGACTATTCTATTCTGCATATGCCTGTTTTCTAAACCAACAGACCAACAATCTGCTTCGCATTCCATGATTTGGAGTCCTTGTGGTAACTGAGAAACACAGTGTTTGCTGTGCAAAGCTGTTGCATACACACTCAGGTACATGTATAGTGTGACAATTTCACAGTAATGATGAACTTTCAGACAAATATTTGCCCTCTAGTTGACAGGGCTTCATCTAGCCTTTCTCACACATTGTAATCACCTGCTTTATCTGGGCAAACCCAAGCTGCAGCATGCCCCATAAATGTCTTACAACACAATGAGCTAATGCTCAAAATATAAGGGCTCCCAGAAAACACAAGACGAGACTTGTAACTCATAACATCATGCTATTACAGCTTGCCATTTAAAAACACAAGAAAACACGGATAATATCTAGAATTACATTAAGAGAATAGGATTGCACAACATGTCTTTGAGACTCTTTTGATTCAGAAGCAATGTTGAAAGAGTGGTCAATGTTAAACTGTGTACTTGATGTGGAACAGCCGTAACGCTGATTTGAAATCAGTATTAATGCAAATATTTGACTACCGTACATTTTCTGACTAATGCAACAATGATGCACATACAAATACAGTGGCATATTGGAGGGGTTTTCAAACTAGGGTTCCCCCAGAAGCTTGCAAGTGGTCCCCAGAAATTTTCAGGGGAAAAAAGTTAAGCAAAAACTGTAAAAATCTACTCTTCTGTACATTATGTCTTATTTCTAAGTGTTTATCTGCTTTTTTTGCTACATGCATAGTTTCCAGAATTGTTTATATTTGTATCTTTCTAGTGAGTTTTTCCTCCCCCTTTTCCCCCCTGTTCATTTTCTTCACACTCCAAGTAAAAGTGTAAATATTTACTATGTATCTAACAAAGTTTAAATGTTTCCTTACACATAAAAAATTGGATGGCTATGTGTTTTTGAATGGGAGTCCCTCTCAAAAGGGTCCTTGGCATTTTAAATGTTGAAAACCCCTGCCATATTGTGCACTGTCAATACTTCAAGCGCAACTATACGTTGCAATGTTTAAAGAAACCATTACTATGGATCACAAAAACATGCGTTCACTTTAAAACTTGACTACAGTTTTGCAGCCGGTTTGCCAGTAACTTACTATAGATTTAATTTACAATTTCGTTTTAAACATAAACTTACCTATTTCTTATATATTTTTTAATTGTTATGTAAATGTATCATAATTTTAGTAGTTTCAAATATTTCTACTAAAAAACAAGACAAAATCTTTAGGAAGAATGTTTTTTTTTGCAGTGTTGCTGTGCTAATGCCAGTAATAATGAGACCAGTCTCTTCTTGCTAATTTTGAATCTCAAAAGTCAAAGTGTTTTAATTTTGTTTAAAGTAAAGTTTTACTCAAATTGAAAACAGTATTAATAGGAAAGTAATTGAATCTACAGGAAGTTACTGACAAACCTGCTGCAAAACTACAGCAAAGTTTTACAGCGTACATAAAAGACACGAATGCGTTCAAGAATTCAGCATCTAAACACTGAAGGCAGCAATCGAAGCGCTACTTTATTCAGACTAACATGCAGCATTCTTTACAAAATAACACAATCATTGAAAATATCTGGTGTGGTTGTGACGCAAGAAGCCACTCTTTGAGGCTGCAATTAGATATACCAAAGTGTGCGTAGGTCTGCAAAAGAAATGGAGTGGAAAGAAAGAAAGAAAGCGAAAGGCAGATAGCAAGAAAGACAGAATGACCGAGAGGGACAAACAGACAGTGAAACACAGGGCTGTTTTAGTGAAGCAGAGGAAGTAGCCATCTGGGTGTAATGACACGCCTCCAGTCTAACACAGAGGTGCAGGTAGTGCTGCGGCCTCTGAGGCCCCACTGTCTCCAACACTCACTACAAAGACGGTTTTCACCACGCAGGCCGACACACGGGCCAGCTGGCCCACTGCAGACTGACCTTATTACAGAGACAGGACAAGCTCACAGCTGCACGGAAAAGTCAAGAGATGCCAAGATTTAATTGGCCGAGCTTTGATTCACTTGCCAGGACCCCACAATACCAAAGTCTTTTAATGGAACAAAACAGTCACGACGTACTATAGATATTACAGGATAGATGAAACTGTCGACATAATTATGAGCCTTCTTGCCCTAAACAGACTTCGACAGCATTACAGCAATATGGCATTGGAGGATCTTTGGTGATTTGCTGAAAGTTCCCTGAAAGCTACAGCAGCTGCCCGCTGCCTCTATGCCCAGTCACTCACTGGCTAAAACAGGCAAGGTTTTGTGTTTGAAAGTACCTCCAAGGAATGACTTTAGTTTCAAAGTTGAGTTCTAGAGAAAACAAAGCTAACATTTAGTACTTATTTCTCACACAGAACACACAGAATCCTGAAATGTCATAGGCATATCATGTTCGCTGATTCATAATTCAACCAAATGAAGGCGTCTAAGCTGGCAAGATGTTATGCAAACACTTGATTCAGATGTACCTTGCCGCCTTCCTATACCTCCGTATACTGCCTGCGAAGGCTGAATTCTTTTAGCTTTGGGAAACGGTGCATGAATCATCCCTTGAATCCTGATACAGAAGCAGGTGTGAGTCCACACATGTCTAGGCAGGCACTCTGAGGAGATGTGGGGTAGGACAGAACTAAAAGGCTTATACCAGGGGTGTCAAACTCATTTCGCATCGTGGGCCACATACGGCCTAGGGAGATGTCAAGTGGGCCGGACCATTAAAATTATACCATACTCTGCTATAAATAATTAAAATATCATGTCTTTCCTTTGTTTTGGTGTAAAAAAGCACAAGAACATTAGGAAAAGATTGAAATTTAATAAACTATCCTTTTACAAAACATTTCATAAAACATCTCATATTTCCTTAGACAAATGTGAAAAGGCACAAAACTTTAATTGGTACTAAAAAATATAGTAATGCACTTTAAGATTAAATGAGACTTTAAAAAAAAGGAATTTTTAAACCACTTACACAACTTTTATTTTGAAGCTGCTGACTAACATTAAAGTGCACATTTTTTAAATCACCACAGTAAGGATTCATCTTCACAGAGCTGTATTCTTTCAATGCAAACAGTATCTAAGGCAGCATTTTAAAGGTGTTAGTCTAGTCTGGACTTGTATTTGTTCCTGAAACTTGGCATCTTTTGGCCTGTACAAGTGCATCAACACCAGGTGTCATGTCCTGACTAGCTGTCACTTTCAGAATGTCATTTAAGTGCTTGTTTGTGAGCCTTGAACGCATTTTTGTTTTATTGATATTCATCACTGAGAAAATTTGTTCACAAAGGTAAGTTGTCCCAAACATGCACAAAATTTTAGCAGCCAGGGCTGTTAATTTGGGGTACCCTGGTAGTAGATACTGATAAAATTTGTCCAGACCTGGCTTTTACCGCTGCTTCACTGACTTCTCGGCTCTGGATGAAAGTTGACTGCTGTTTCCTCAGACCCGCCAGCAATTCGTTAATCTTATCTCTTCTTAGTTGTCCTTGCAAGCCGTCATATTTTTCGCTGTGATGAGTCTCGTAGTGGCGTCGAATATTATATTCCTTCATTACCGAAACTTGTTGCAAACACACCAAGCACGAAGGTTTTCCGTGCATATCTGTAAATAAATAGGACGTGGTCCATTTTTCTTTGAAAATTCTACACTCCTTATCTACTTTTCTCCGTTTTGATAACGACATTTTGGCTAAAGAGGGTGTAGCGGAGAAATAGAGACCAAGGTATTAACAACGTCGTAACAAGCAGCAGATGACGCATTGATACCGTCTGCTGTTTTAAGTCTGTCTCAGTGATGCGGCTTGTCTTCTACTCTGATGGAAAGAGTGCGCTCCTTAGCGGATAATCAATGAATTGCAGCGAATTAAAAATATTAATTTCATGTCTTTTATGCATTTTTTCCACTTTCAAATTATCCCGCGGGCCTGAACGAACCTCCTGGGGGCCGGTTCCGGCCCGCGGGCCGTATGTTTGACACCCCTGGCTTATACATTGTGAGAGTAACTTTCTGAGTTAACATTTGCCTGAAGCAGAAATGTTTCAAACCATACTGAAGGAGGATTCACTGTTTATATTGACATCTCTTGAATGGGTGCCAGCACCTTCTCAGGATGGCATCCTTGTTTTTGATATATTATGAATCCTCTGTCAGATTAGCACAATATTTGTAACCTTAGGCTATGCTAAGAAACAACCACCGTGATGCTGTAAATCAAGATGAACACTAATGTGCACTGACCTTGCAAAAATCACCCGTTCTCTGAGCCAAAGTGCCTCAAAGATCAATTTCTAATAAGGAACGCATTAAGTTTAGTGCATCTTGCGTTACCATAAAGATTTCATATCACTGCTGTCCTTCTGAAACCTTGTATCTCCATATTTTGTGATATTTATTTCATGTCATTATCATTATTATTAGACACCCCTTATGCTTGTCTGGGTTTTGCAAATATCTAACAAATAAAACATATTAAAAAGTGCTTCTCAACCTTGACGGCACAGTATTTTTTCATGTAAAAAGTACAGTGTTTTTTCGACATCCGAGGTTTTAAAAGGACAGCAATGATATATTACTGCTTATATTTTCTAGATTTACACTAGCAAAAAAGCACTGCCTGCGAACACAAGCATCCCATAACTAATAGCTAACACACTGGAAGCACTGACTTAAAATCTGTTCTTCCTCTTGGCCGGGTTATTCGTGAGTCATTAAAACAATGTCTGTTTTGTTGTCATAAAATTACTCTGGGAATGATTAAAGTTTGACCAAGGAAAAACAACTTTAACCACCGGGGAAATTTCAAAAGACAACCAAATAAAAAACATAGCCTTTTGACTAAAAGAAGATTGGTGCAGCAAGTAAGAGCAAGCTGTAGAAGTTTACCTGACACCACGGGAAACCAGCAGCAGGTTTAGACATCATAAACATCCATTCGATAAAATGTACAATAAATTCAGTAAAAGTTTCAAAAGGTTACATTTTTTTTAATTAGCTACTAAAACATGAAGTTAACAGAAACTAGAAGAACTGCTGCTCAGTTTTAATACCATCATATTCAATTTTACTACTTTATGAATTAAAAATTACAGTTATCTTTTCAGTTTTCTTGAGAGAGGAATTTCCCTGCTTACCTTCATCTCAAAAGACCTTTATACTGATATAAACCTTTTAATAAAAAATAAAATAACCACAAGCCATGTGCCCTTCCCTGGCAGTTACAGTACATTAATACAAAACTAAAGCCAAAAGCCAGAGACTGAGCAAACAATGAGAACAAAATATAAGATCCATACTGAGAAATATGAAGACAGACTTTCAAAAAATCACATATTGTAGTTCGGTTCAATTGGTCCGGACCAAAAAAGATAAAAAAAATTTTTTAGTCCTTGTTCACTTAGTGTTCAGACTGGCATTTTAACAGCGATCGAACCTTAAGTGTAAAGTCGCAACGTGATTGATTGGACAGCTTTTATGATTTATATTTTTAAAACTTACCGGACATCCAAAACAATTCTCTGTGCTTGGTTATACATGCTCAGTGTATGCCTGCGCATATGATGGGTTAGCAAGCCGGTAACTTGGAAGACCTCATAAAGTTTTTAAGCTTCAAAATGGAGCCAGGAATTCCTCTGTTACATGCGCAAGCAAAGGTTTAAGTAACACTGCATTTATATTACTTAATCACTTGATTTTCGGATCATATATTATCATCACATCCTGTTTTTGGTTCAGTTCGATGCCTTTGGTCCGTGTTGTGTCATATTTCAATCGAACCGCGCCAGAGTTCGTTTGAAAGTGGACCGAGTCCCATCTTTTCAGTGGTCCCTGTCCACTTGTTTGGTGGGCACCAGGGTTCGGGTGGCTGCGTTCACACTTGCACAAATAAAACACACTAACAGAGCAATCGCAGCAGTTCGTTTTAATCGAACATGGCATATGTGAACACACCCTAAGGATACATCCTGCAGTAATCTTTCCAGTTTAAACAAAAATGTAACAAATTATTATGTAGGCCACACTCTGAGATTAAAGGGTCATATGGCATGAATACATGTTTTTCTGTGTCTTCGGTGTGATATACGTTGCCCATGCGTGTATAAGACACATAAAATTGCAAAAATGTAAGTGTCGGAAAAAAAGATGCATTCTATCTAAGATGATGTGTGTAACCACACCTCCACAAATCTACATCAGTTCGTGGTATGAAGACCGCTCAAATGTATACGCAAGTAAGTTGGGCGTACCTGTCAGTACAACCTGATGTTCCAAATATGGTAAGAGGCGTTAAATTTCAATCACACGCATTCAGTATTCGACCAATCGCTAAGCACTGGTTAACTGGCCAATCATAAAACCTTAAATCGTGTATACACATTGCATTTGGCATATTGCACACTGCTCCAGGTTTACGTGTGTTCACTACTCTCTGGATGGGTTAAACGCAGAGGTCACATCCGGATATGGGTCATCATTTCTGACAAATCGGTCACTTTCATTTCACTTCACTTCATTTCATCTAAAACAAACGAGAATTGTCGTTATAGCCCTGTCATATGACCCCTTTAAACTTTGTGAAGTAATGCGCCTCCCCATTTAAAGTTTCAGTTCAATTCAGGCAGCTCAAAAAAGGGTGCAAACTCAAGAAATTGAAGTTTGCACAAAGTACAGTTAGACAGGGCTTGGAATCTGCATGAACTGCCTTATGGGTAGAAATGCTGGCTGAAACACTCAGAAAACAAAGCTTGGCAGAGTTTTGTTGAACACAAGTACAGAAGCCTCTCTTGTTCGTACAGGTTTCTGAAACCCTCTATAAAGTCATCTGAAAAATGTTTTCTGTTTGTTCCATTGGATAATTTAATACATATATGCTTTGACATGTAAATAAAGCCTTATTTAAGTTAAAGTTTGGGGAATGACAAAGGAAATAAACTTTTATGAATAAACAAATCTAAGACAGGAAGAATTATTTATGACATGTTTTTAACTGCACAATATGTTTGGACAAAACAAAACAACGGATTAAAAACATATTTATATTGCTGGTTTAATTATGCAACCTCAGAATATTAGATACCACAATCAAAAAAAAACACTCAATTGCAACACGCACATCTGGACAGCTCATGACGTTCATTTCCATCTGGAAGCCCTTTTATTTCCTCTCTCATATGCAAGACATCCGTCCACAGCCCTAACTCTCTCCATCAGGACCTCTGTGCGTACCCTATTTGTGTGTTCAATAGGGAGCGGCTGTGTTACACAAGCAGCATGAGTGTAGAATTCCACGAATTCCTACTGGAGGAATAACGTTATGGTCCCGAAACAGGGAGTGAGTTACAGCAAATGATGACGGAACAAACTCCTCACATGCGAGCAGCTGATCCATCTGCAGTGCTGGACAAGTACATTATCCATCTCCAAACCTTCAAGCAGTCCTTTCCTTCAGGAAGACAGTATCAGGGATCTGGACTCTCTCAATGCGCTCATGGGAAACACCGGATAGGAAATGATCTGCCATTACGCGACAAAAAGCATTGGGCTACAACTAGTTTAAATGTCTTTTCAGAACGTCTCTGGAGACTTTACCTCAACAGCATCCTGAAAGTGACAAAATGACAACATGTTTCTGGTTATCTGAAACAGACAAACATGAATGAACGGAAGACTTTACGACAGGGAGCTCGAAGGTTTGCGGTACGGTTCTCGCGCCATCTAGTGGCACAAGAGAAAATCGTCGTGTGGAAAGACGATGTGAGCGCACACATGGCGCACGTGGACATGGCCATTCTTACAGGTTTTGCCATTTCAGTAAAACAAATGATATGATGTGCTGAGAATGATGTGCTTGCAACTTTGCGGCAACGATATAAAGAGAACCTGGGATATCTTGACTTGTCTGCACACGGCACAAACTTGAACCGCATTAAACTCTTTGAAGTAAACTGATTACGTTACTCAAATTATTGCGTGACAGCCACATTGGTACAAACAAAGTGACGCCTCGAAAATATTAAACCGCACGTTTTGCAAACCCTTGCTGTTTGAATAAAGCCGTTCTGGACAACCTGTCTGCTTTGTCGCACAATGCAAGGGAAACATTGGGATCAAACTGGGGTTTAGTAACTTACGGAGATTGACTCGGCGTTTTCCACCGTGTATCGCCATCTTTTATTGCTATATACTGTTGTCACTATGGTGGTCTCAGGTGCCGTGTATCGCCTGTTAGTCACGCGCGTGTTTAAATGGTGCCATCTTGTGTTTACAGCGGTCATTGCAGCCCTAAAGTTACTAAAGGGTAACCACTAGTCCACTAAAGTTACTAAAGGGTAACCACTAGTCCACTAAAGTCACTAAAGGAAATTGTAGCCAAATCAGAACTGTCTGGTGAAACCGTTTTGCATTAAAGGGACCTTTTAATTACTAATGGAGTGTTAACAATTAGGTTATTTTATGCAATAAAACTAATTTGTCCTGCAGTAGCTTCTCTGTCCTGTGGAGGGCAGTGGTGGCCAAACAAGACACCAAAACTCACCAATGAACATTAACCTGGCGTCACGTTCACGTCGTTCATCACAATTTGAATTTCGGCACACACATTTACTCAACGCCAGTTTACTTCCGTTAACATTCGTACATGTGTGAGTGTAATAGGTGTTAAGTATGTGAAAGCAGCTAGGTGAGTCTGTCTGTGGCCAAGCACTGGATAGGATCGATTTCAATTGTCTCAAGTCAAAAAGGTAAACAAGCAACAACGTTTTAACATACTACAGACCTGTGTTGCGCACATGTTACATATGAATTCACTGTTAAATGAACGTGATGTCTGTGTGCATTGTGTTTGCACACACAGTTAGGATTTGGCGTCTTCAGTAGATTCATGAGTATAACGGGAGGGCCTTGTGCGCGTGTATAATCGTCTACGTCACAAAGTTGCGACCGTTGCTCTGCGTTTGTTGTTGAGTTTTAAATGGGTTGCCAAGGCGTTACTATGGGTTTGTTGAGGTTCTGAGTTGTTGTTAGGTCATTGCCAGGGGTTGTGGCGCTAACTAAACATGTGTCTTTGTATTGTTCATAGATCGCTTGGGTGCTTCTTTTAATGCAAAAACATTGTTTTGTTTGAATAGTATTTCTAAAAAAGAAGATTATAACAATCGGAGCCATTCCTCACATCATCTGTGCTCGGGCCGTAATTAACAACATCCCTATAACTCAAAGAAATGTAGAATCTTATAGATAAACTATTCATTGCAAGTTAATGTGCCTTAACCCGATATTTTTTTGACAGAAAAAAGACACTGAAATCATTTTGTTTAGTGAAGTTGTTTTAATAAATGGAAAAAAGATACATTTGTAGTTTCAACATTAATTGTTCTTCAGACATTCCTTTTTAAAAGAAATTAAGTGACAGATTTTTAAAAATGACCCACATTTAGTTTTTGATGACTGAAATAGTGTCCATTTTAACAGTTTTTAATGAAGCCACGTTTAGATCCTCATTTCTCTACTAAAGATTATAGGGCTTTAAAAATGTAGATTCCAAAGACAAGTTGGTCAATTACAAGAATATAAAAGGACATTAAGGTATCTCTAACAGTTCTGGAGTAACAGGCATGCACATTTTGTAAAAAGAACACAAAAAGTGCCCTTTATTTTTGAGCTTACACCATTGTCATAAAATGCAAATGCATCAAGGATTGCTCAAATTAACAGATTTATGAATATATATATATATATACCGATCCATACTTTTATTTAAAAATAAAATTATGATGCTGCTGTATTTCTTATCTTATTTTTACACCCTCTAATATGGCTCCAAATTTCAGTTGAAAATTGACATTTTTACCAATTCATTGATTACTTAATAACTATTCATCGGTGGCATTTCATAATTTTTTAACATCACTCCTGATGTTGGTCTTGCTTCTGTAAAAAAATGAAATAAATTAGAGCCGGGGAAATTTGGTTGATTTGACACGGAATGACTCAAAAGTCTTGTAGTGTATTCCAGCCTTAAGGGATGAAATTACAGATTTTAAGAAACAATAATTGCAGACAAAATAGAGATCAATTTTTGTTTAGATTTTTGTAGACTACATATTGTGTGTGTAATGCAGTTGGCAACATCTTTATGAGCAAAAAGAAAATATTGTTGAGCCTCAAGCTATTCTACAGAACTGAACTTTTTTATGTTGGCCTATCGTATTGTTGTTTATCGTATTCATCATTTTATTTTTGACCACATAAGATTAACTGTGCTCTCCTGTACTTGTTCTAAACAGGTCGTGCTTATGCTTGCTGCCTCATTCCTCTACCCTAATAATAAATCTATTATTATCGGTTATTGCGTGCCGTATAGCCAAAGAAGGTAATGTTTTTCCAATTACAGATTGCATCTTCGATATACTCTATCACATTGTTCATCGTGACATCATGTCTGCCAGATGGAAAGGAATCATATGGTTGACTTCACTAAGTTGTATTAGCTAATGTTGTCAGAATGGGGCAAACATGTCACCTTACCACACAAGGGCTTTAAGCGTGATAAATGTCCATTGATATACGGTATGGGGTTTGTATTTCTCGTGTCTCAAAGGTAGCAGTAGCTACTAGCTCACTTAAATGAATGCATTTTTACAGTGAGAATGGATTCGCTTGTTATTTTACAAAGTTTAAACCGATTTTGTGCTAAATGTAGTTGACGATCACTCAGAGGTAAGTGGCTAACCTTCCCGATGTAGCAAATGATTCACTCACTATGATTTTGAATGAATTAGACTTGAAGGCTTTATGCACTTAAGGGCATGAAGTTTTAATTTTGTTGTTAAAATTAGAACCCTCCTCCTTGCTACTTACCACACATTTATCTGTCAGGAGCATGATAAAATCTTGTGACAAGCTCTGTAGTTAAGATGGACTTTACATCCCAGTGCATTTAAACCAGACAAATAGGTTCATTTCTACCCTCATCGGTATGTAGGCTGGTAAAGATTTTCTTGTGCTTTTCATTTTATGCCATTAAATGTATCTTTTCAAAAAGGCGATTATCTCTCTCTCTCTCTCTCTTTGCGGTAGCCTTTGCTCTGCTTCTCTTTCTGTATCTCCCCCTCCCTCTTGCTGTCTCTCTTTCTTTCTTTCTCTCTGGCTGCTTTTCATTCCTGTTTCTCTTTTCATTGTTTTTTTCTCTCGCTTTTCTTCGGCTCTTTGGGGCCTTTATTTCTTCTCTTCCTCTATTCAGGTTTTCTTTATTCTCCTTTCTGAATAGTTGTGGTACTTAAAGGGAAAGGGGAAAGGGAAGGAGCTGGAGAGGGAGGATAGTTTCAGTCAGATCTGAAGCACAACACTTCCTCCTACTGCAGTCAGACTCAACCAAACTGTGCCGGGGACTTTTTGCAAGGTGGGTTTTGTGCATCGACCTAAAGCGAAAGGTTTAGTTCTAATGAAAATGCATATAAATATGTTTAATTAATCCTTTATAAAGTACAACATTAACGTATCTTGCTGGTTCTCTTTGTTGTCGGTTTGTATGTACTTCTGCAGTGGTTTGTGAGGACTGATTTCTCCTCATAGAAGCTGCTTAAGTCTTAAAGGGACATCTTCACTACATTGAGCTGGCACGGCACAGGATGTCCCACCATATTGCAAATTTCTACTCCAAACCCTATGTTATGTCATATGTACTGCTTTAGTCGTACCCATAAGGCTAAAGTACTTCTTGAGCCCAGTAGTGAACAAGAAGAAACTAATCATATAGAATTCCTTAAATAGTTATAGGAATAATTCACCCAAAATGTAACTTCTGTCATCATTTACTCCCTCTCAGATTGTTCCAAACCTGAATAAATGTCTTTGAAAAATATTTGGAACAATATTAGTAGCCAAACAGATCTGATCCCCCATTTACTGCCATAGTAGTGAAAATAAATACTGGGAGTCAATGGGGGATGAGATCTGTTTGGTTACTGACATTCTTCCAAATATCTAAATCAAATCAAATCAAATCACTTGCTCACCACAGCACAAGTGCTTTGGTGAGTGAAATTCTTATGAGCGTGCTCCAGACAGTGCAGAAAATTTTACATATGGACAGTATATTTACAGTGTACAGAAGACAATGTGCAAAAAACACATACATATACATATACTCAGTACACATAGTGTACTATAAAGACATACTCAGATGTCAACGACACATTATACACCGTATGGGCACATCCACATTATATATAGTATCTATGCAGTATCTATTATATACAGTATCTAAAGTGCAGTGCATGGCATGTTGTGTGAGTGGGAGTGTGATGTAGGTGAGTTATTTGTGACTGTTCATTAGCCTGATAGCCTGAGGGAAAAAGCTGTCCCTCAGTCGGCTAGTGCGGGATCGGATGCTGGATCTTTCTTCGTGTTTAGCAGAACAAAGATATTCATACAGGTTTGGAACAATCTGAGGGTGAGTAAATATTTTTGTTTTTGTCGTTTATGTTTTAAACAAATATAGAGCTGCCTTAAGTATAACAGATCCCACTTGTATCACATAGACAAATTAACCATGATGGTGTTACTTTAATCTAGTTAATTAGCTTTAGCAAACGCTGGTTCACATCAAGAATGAAAACTATAGACCACTTCAGATGACGTCAACAATGCTGGTTCAAAGCTGCTCCAGAAAAATTGAAGTCAATTTTTTCAATTTCCTGAAAAACAGCGAATTTGGACATACAAGGTTTAGAAGGACAGCAACGATATTTATGATTTAATATGTATGTAAGATTGAAAAATAAAAATGAAACCGTAAGTGCCTCTGGACCAGTCAGTGTTTACATTTTGTGAAGTGGTCTATAAAAGCAATAAGCCTCAAGAAGCAGTGGGTTACAGGGGCATTGTTAGGCATGATGCGAAGTGGATTTAAATGTATTTTGATCTTTGGTATGCATGGCCTTAACAGGTGAATTTAAATAGTTTAAATCATCCTGTCAAACTGATATTTTTCACTCAATTCTTTTCATGCCCGAGCTTCCTCAAATGTTCGTAGAGCAGAGGAACAGCCCAGAGATGAGCATTCAATGTAAGAACTGACCACTCTCTATCTAGCACACATGTAAATGAGAGCTTGTGTCAGAAATGCGAGATCGAGCGAAAGGATAATGATTAAAAATGCAGAATTGATAGGGCAACAGATGAAACTTTTCTCTCTCCGTAAGTAAGAAACGGAAAAAAAACAGCATGATGGAATGGCAGGCTTGAAGGGGAGAGAAAGGTGAAAGACAGATGAAAGTGAAAAGAGATAAAAGCCCGAGTGAGGAGGGTGTTGGATAAAGCAGGAGGAAGGGAGGTAGAGATGAAAGCAAAATGAGAAAGATAAGAACAGAGTGAGAGAGACAGAGAAGGCAAACGGAGGGAGAGATAGATAGTGTACAGCGCAGAGAGAGGGGTAACCATGGAAACAAGAAGAAGGTACAAAAGAAGAGAGAGACAAAGGGGTTTTGATTTAAAAGAGAATGAAACTTGGGAGAAAGAAAAAGTAATTCAGGTTGAAATTTGTTACCGTGAGGTGAAAGAAATACAAAAGAGCAAGAGCGGGAAGGGCAGACGCTTCTTCCAGACTGTTTATGAGACTATAAGACTTATGCCTATGGTCAGGCATAAGGCCTCTTCATTTATTTGTGTATGACCACACTCCCAGAGTTATATTATGGACGGGTGTACAGAACGGCATCTTTGTTGTGTTCTCGAAACTGAATGTAATACTAGCTACGCACCAATGACAGTAAAGCCGGGAACGCTCGCACAGTAAGGCGACCAGACTCGTGCCACGAGTCCATTTAACAGCTATTAGCAGGATTATGAGATGAAACGGCACGAGGAGGCAGGAGGCAACTGTTCTCTTGAAGGCAACCACGGGAGTCAGCTGAGGCTTTGACCTCCCAACCTCAGACTGCAGTCAGCGAGAGGAGTGGCCCTCCTGAATGCTTAGGCCACACCGGCTGCGTTACCCGACACAATGAACTTGTGCCTTCACAACTGAGTTTGCAGGGTGTGGACTTCTGCCTCATTCAAATGCATACAATAATGCCTCCTATTTACATTCATATTTGTCTATCTTCTTGGAGCTGGAGCCAGACGTTGGGTTTTTTATTCTGTGTTTTTTTAGTCTCTTGCGTGTCTCTCTTTCTTTCTGTGTCTCTCCCTTCCCCCTTCTGTTTTTCTGTCCTGTCTTTATCTCGCTGTCTCTCACCCTTTTTCCCTCTTTCTTTCTCTTGCTCAACCACCCACCCTCCCCCGTTTCTCTCTCGATCTCTCTCTTTCTCCTTCTCTCGCTCTTCTTCTTGCTGGCTCTGTCATCTGCTCAACCTCCCCCCTCTCTCATGCACTCTCCTTTTTCTCTTCTCTCTTTTTCTTGCTCTCTGTCTATCTCTCTCTTCCTTTTATATCCTCATGCTCAATGCACTTCTCCTTCCTCAACTGTCTTTTTTCTTTTCTCATTCTTTTAGCTCTGGGTTCGCTCGGCATAACCATTTCTTGCACCAAATTCTCTATCCTACATTTGATCTATAATAGTGTCCTAAATAAGAGGAGTGCAATTTTCTCTAGGATTCAGAGAGCCCACATCTTCTACGCTTGAGTGTGTGTGTGTGTGAGAGATCAAGTTTGATATTTTCCCCAATGAAAACCCACACACATTAAAATCAACAGTGTAGAAGTTGTTTTTCAGTCTTGTAAAAGTCCCTTAAATTCTGAGATGAGATTAAGACGTCCAGGACAGAATTGACACCGTGTATTTGGAACTTGAATAAACCCTCTCCCTTTGTCCTCGCAATAGATTCACACAAGTGGACAAATGATTTAGAAGTTAATTTAGAACGGAACTAACCGCTGGCAGTAATGTCAGCGTTAAGGTCAAAGGTTATGTCCATCGAGTCTTAGTGGTTAATAAGTGGCAGTGATGGTGTGTGTGTGTTCAGGAAGGGAGGGGGGCTGGGATCGAGCCATTCAGGCTTCAGCGCTTCACAAGAGCAACGCTAATGGCTCCCAATCTCATAGCAGCACCTTTGGAGGCTCAATGACAGCAACATAGACATGAGCTGACTGTCTTTGAGTTCATGCATGTAGCTTTTGAAAAGATGATTTATTGTGTAGACATGTTTAGATTAACCTGGTGCATAGTAGCTATCAATATTGCATTCACCTCTTGTGTTTTTTAAATGTTTGTGTATGTTTGCAACAAGTTGTTGGAGAACATTTAGGTTAAATGCATGGTTGCAATTAGGTGCGTTTTGTTATTTGAAGCAGTTTGTTTAGTTTTGTTCAGCAAGTGAATGTTTTGCATTGTGTTGTACTATAGTGCATTGTAAGCAAACACAGAAGTTGAGTTTTATGTAACAAATGCGGTCAAACGCAGTGAAACAAATAGTGAAGCATTCGAGCGCAAGGATGAAACAAAATATCATTACAGCACATTTGGAACGCCACTTGTCCAATTAGATTAGGGGATCCATGTGACAAAGTGCACTATAATACACTTACATGGTCTTAAAGGAATAGTTTGCATTCAAAACAAAAAAAAATCTGCCATTTAATCACCCTGTTGTCATTTCAAACCCTTATGACATTCTGTCTTCTGCAGAACACAAAAGAAGATATATTTTGAAGAATGTTGGTAACAGAAGACCATTGACTCGCATTGGTTTTGTGTCCATACAGCAAAAGTCAATGTGGACCGAAGTTGTGTTTTGCAGAAGAAAGAAAGCCACACGGGTTTAAAATGACAACAGGGGGTGAGTAAATGATGACATAATTTTTATTTTGACTATTCCTTTAAAGTGCTCCATTTTCAGAGTATGTAATAAATAGAAAATTCGTTTTAAGTACTTAAGATAGTCGTAAGAAAATGTAGGTGTACTCAACTGTTGTGTTTTTAAACACCATTAATAGAAGTACAGAAAAAACACAATTTGAAGTATATTAAGTACAATATTAATGTCTGAAAATAGAGCACTTTAAGTAAATTGTAGTTTATGTGCACTTTTTATTCCTGGTTCAATCAGAATGTACAGTAAGTTCTATTTATTTATGATTATATTATTGCACCAGGACCTGGAAAAAAAGTTACTTATAAAAATTGTTTTCTGTATGCAAAGCATGTTTATAAAAAAAATTGTGTATGCAAAGTGTGTTGGCAAAGGTCAAAGGTTGAAATCATAAAAACCGTGCCCTTCAAAAATGTATTGTATCAACGAATCTGATGTGAGCGAACACAAACATGCAATGTGGTTCACAAGCGGGGGAAAGATTAGCTTGTTTTCCGATTGGTTGCAAAATAGCAGATCAATCCCTGAAATCATTGATTTCTTAAGAAACCCCTTTTATCTGTAGCATTTTAAACCACCTTTGGGCTGAGAGATGTCTGGACTACATCTTTCTTTTAGTTGAGAAAAAGTGTTTGTGTTACATCCCTTTGTCCATCTGTCGTCACCATGAAGTGAGGCGGTGTCATATACTGGTGAAGGGTTTTAAATTTCCACACAAATCACCTGCAATGGGCTGGAGAATGTTCGCACAGGTCATATACTAACACTGAAGGGTGTTCAATTCTCCACAGAAGTGAGAACAACCATGTGCATGTTCTCTACTAACCCTACAGGTTAAAGCCCACTTCCTTTTGTATCATATACATACTGCCATAAAATCCCACACAGACGGATGCCTTTCATTCACGTTCTCCTATTCCTTCTGTTTCGGTGCAATACACAAACTGTAAGTGTCATATCCACTCGGGTAAGACACCTGATGTTTGCACACACATACACAAGAAGAATGCAGCTGAGAGCGAGTACCTGTCTGTTAAACCCTGTAGATGGATTCTCAAACCACACACAACTCTCCATTCACGCCCACATCTCCACAACCTGTAGAGAGACAAATGAGCACACGGACGCAATAGCAGAAGGTAAAAAACTAGCAGCCGTTCATAATTCATGTATTCTTCCCTTTGTGTGTGTATGTTAGGGCTGGTTTGCACAAGTCTGATACTTCTTGGCGAAATGGGGAGAGGACAGGTTTTCCAGCCATTTCTTATAAAACAAAAAAGAAACATGGGCCTGGATGAGTATTCCAGCCAGTGTATTCTTTCTCTCTTCAAACTTTTGTTCTCTCTCTCTCTCTCTCTCTCTCTCTTTATTTTCCCCACAGGCGGACAGCTCTGTGTGTTGTTTTATGTACACGTCCCCGGTCGTTTCTTTTTCCATGTGGATTCTTTGTCTTTTCTGCGTCTTATCTCTTTGTTTCTTCCCATGCTCTTTTTCTGCTCTCTCTCTCTCTTAACTTCCTGCTATCTCTCTCTCGCTCTCTCTCACTCACACCCTCTCTCAATCTCTCTTTATCTCTGTCTGTCTCCCTTTGCTGCCTATCTCTCTCTCCCTCTCTCTCTCTCTCTCTCTCTCTCTCTCTCTCTCTCTCTCTCTCTCTCTCTCTCTTTCTCTCCCTCCCTTCCTCTCACAATCGCACACACACACGTTTCTCTCAGACTCTGACACACACATATACACTCTCTTTCCTCTCTTCCTCATTCTCTCTCTCTCTCACACGCACACACTCTCTGCCCTCTCCTACAATGCTTGATTTTCTCTCTCTCTTTCATGGATTGCCCTTTCCTGCTCAGTGATGAAAAATGTCCTCCAGTCTTCTTACACGCTGATGGTATACAGCACAGTCCTTCACTCAAGGTGTGTTCCTTTCTGTGATAGAGGGTCTTTTTGTGGGACGGCCAGTATACATCCCACTGTTAATAAGCTCACAGGAAGTGCCAGACTAATCCAAAACCTTTTCCATAATTAGGATAGAGCAGAACACCTCAGCACACACCCAGCAACCCGGCGGGCAGGTAGCCTATCACGGCGCCTCCTGACGGAGGCTCGGAGGAAAACTGGAACTTTAATAGTTAATATCCTTTTTCTCTCTCTCGCGCTTTCTCTCTCTTTGCCTGTACACCCCACTCCAGCACTCCCCCTCTTTTTCTCTTGCTGATGGACTCTTCTTTTTTATTTTCACACCACACCATCCCCCTTTTTTCTGTTTCTATCTCTCTCCTGCTCAAACTCTCTCTCTTTCACTGCATTCCCGTCTTTCTATCTTTCGTTCACTCCCCCACCCCCTCGCGAGCGCTCCCTCCCTATTCTATCTTTCATTCTTTCTGTCTCTTTTTCTTTGACCTCATCTTTTCTTATGCACTCTCCCTCCCCCAGTTTCTCTTCCTCCTTTTTGCTGCATTCTCTTCTTCTCTTGCCCTCCCCCACCTTTTTCTCTTCTCTCTTTTCTCTCTCTCTTTCTGTTTCTCTCCTGTTCCCCCCTCCTCCTTCTCTATACCTCTCTGTCTCACTCCCCCCTCCCTCTTCCTCTTATTCTCTCTCTCCCCCTGTGTGTCTGTCTCACTCCCTCCCTTTTTCTCTTTCCAAACTGCTTTTCTTTCTTTGTCAGTCATTTTTGTGTGTGTGTGTGTGTGTGCCTCTCAGACGCTGTACAGCGTCTTGCTGCTTAATTATTTCAGACACACAAATAAACAGACTTGTGGAACTCCTCGGCATTCTGGGAACATTTCGGCGTATCTCACTCACTCAATGTCTGTCTGACAACGACAGACACACCTCCACGGCCACTCAGTGTGCCGGTGATTAGAGATTACTGTGTGTGCGCGTCTGGCAACATTTGTGTAGAGCGCACCTTTGAAAGGAAGTGAGCATTGTATGTGTGGGCTTTTGTTACACGCGCTTCATAGAGAAATATGTTTGTTGAAGGGTCACGCCGTATGGAGTGTGTGCGTGAGAACGAAAGATGAAACACACGTTTGTGTGTGTGTTTGCGAGAGCGAAAGAGAAAGAAAGAGAGATGGGGGAGTGTGAGGAAGGGAGGGGAGAGACACAGAAAGAAAGAAAAAGAAAGAGAATGGAAGAAATAGGTTTGTGTGTGTGTGTGTATGTATGTATGTATGTGTGTGTGTGAGAGGCAGGCACAGTCAGTTCTGATAACAGCAACAGTAGGAGGAGGATGAGCTTGGCTCCGCCCCCTCTCCCTCGCTCACTTATAAATAGGAGCTGGTGGTTTTTGCTCCTCTTACTTCTCTTGAAGGATGAGATCCCTGAAACATCTGAAACATCACACCAGGAGTAATGTGGTGAGTGATCGACCCAAACATGCACGTCGGCCAAACCGAGTCACATGTTGTTTGTTAATTGTTGTTATGAAGTTTGTGACTTCACCTGTGTTCACCGAATATGGGAAATTAACTTTTTTCTCACACGGAGTACCACAAAACTGCAATTTAACTGTACGCTCACTTTCTTTTTTTATTGTTTAGACTGTTAAATTATTTTTTTCTACCAATGCATTCTGTTTCTCTTGTTATCTACTCTTCTCTCTCTCACACACACACACACACACACACACACACAAGTTCATTCTAGGCTAATCTTTCCACTATCGGTTTGTTTTTAAATCTATTTTTACATTCACTACAGCCCTCCTCACAGAGCCATGGCTGCTATCCTGCCTGACTGGCTTTTTCATTTGTCTTTCTGTCTTTCATTTCATCTGCCTCTCCTTTTTTATACACTCTTTCCTATTCTCTCCCTCTCTTTGTCTCTGTTTTTCATTTCTCTCCCTCCCTTTCCTCTATCTCTCTCTTTTTTCAACCCGTCTCTTTTTCTGTCTTAGTTTCAGTCTCTCACTCCCCACAGCCCCTCCTCTTCATTTCTCTGTTGTACTCTCTCTCTCTTTTACTCTCTGTTTTTCTCTGTCTCTCATCCCCCGCTCCCCTTCCTCTTCTTTTCCCTCACTCTTTCTCTTTATCTCTCTTTATCTTTCTTTCCTCACTCCCCTCCCTTACTAACTCACCCAGTCTCTTTCCCATCCACTTCCCCTCCCTCCCTCCCTCCCTTTCCTCTCTTCCTTTCTTCAATAACCCTCGCTCTTTCTCTCTCCCGCACTCTCGCTCTCTCTTTCACTCTTTTTCTGTCGGTTTCTCTCTGACTGCTTTAAAAGCAGTAATTATAAATGACATGGTTATCAGGGCATCCAGGTTTCCCTTCTCATTTCTCTCTCTCTCTCTCTCTCTCTCTCTCTCTCTCTCCCACCACTCTCTGCTTGTCTGTCTCTCATCCTCTGTTGTACAACTGTCAGTCTCCATGACTCTCTCACCCGCCTTCTCCCTCCATTTGCATTTGTTTTTATTTCTGCTGAAATCTGTATCCGTATTCTTTTTTTGCGCATATTAAGGTACCAGCTTGTTAGAGGCGATAATGTGTGTTAACAACTTCCTGAACACACGTTGCTCTGCTAGAGTTTGAATACGGCAATTACTTGAAGGCTACGGCAGTTGTCTCTCCCTGTTGATTAAAATACAGGTGAACTGGTGAGGTGAGGTAAGGTGTCCTGAGCCAAGTTCAACCTTAGTCTAAATGTTAGTAATATGATCACAAGCCATAAAGGAAGAGACAAACGCATCACTTCTCTGGGGTGGTCAGTTAGATTTAGTCAATCCCTGAAGTCTGCAAATAGACTGGGCACACTTTCACTGCTCACTTAGATCTAGTAGTACTGAAACTTCACTGGCTTGTTTCACAGTGAGCGGTGGAAGCTAGAGCTCGTGACCTTGCAGGAAATGCTGTGGATAGTCCACGGATGTAGACTTCCCGCTCGGATCCAGACGCTCTTTGTGCGTTGCGTTTTTAGAGACTGAAGGAAGGAAGCATGGTGCTCGCAAAGATCTGTCCTATCTCCTCTATCTAATGCGTTCTCAAGACAAGGCGTTGTCTGAGTCATCTTTCTTCACAACTAGAAGCTATTATGATTTTTTTTATATTAGGATGTTCACAATGTAAAGGGAATAAAATGTCTGTGGATTTGGTCTGGCAAATGAAAGGGTTTGAAGATAAATAAAATCCTTGTATTATTTACTCACCCTTGTGTCATTCCAAACATGTATGACTTTCTTTCTTCTGCAGGACACAAAAGAAGATATTTTCAAGAACGTTTGTAACCAAACAACATTGGACCTCATTGACTTCCATTGAATTGACACAAAATCACTTTTCTGAAAATATCTTCTTTTGTATTTCATAAAGTTGTATACAGTTAAACAACATGAGGGTGAATAGATGTAGTGACACTGTTGCCATGACAGCCCTAGCCAGACTTTGTTGCTATGACTGTATTGTACTGAGTGAAGACTTGCTCTTCACCGATTCAGGTTTCATAAAGTATTACTCTGACCTGTCGTTCTCTCTGTTCACAGGAGGAGCAGGAGGTACCTCTTGTCAGCTGCTATTCTAAAGTAATGGAGCATGGAGTGGATGCCGGCACTCAGACCGACCCTGTTGTGGTCCTGTCTTTGGCCCAGGCCGCCGTGCTAGGCCTCATATCTCAGAATGGAATTTTCGGAGCCACCATCGCCCCAAAAGGCTTCTGCAAGGGGATGGCGCGTGACGTTCCGGCCCCCCCTGCGGAAGCTATGGAGTACGAATATGCAGATCAGCTGATCGGAGCCAACGGAGACTATCTATCCGAGCCTCATAGGAGGCCGGAAGGACTTCACGGGGCAGAGCGTAGGCGCCCTGGTCCCCGAGGGAGGACCAAGAGGCCCTTTAGTGAGGGAGAGCCAGAGGAAAAGTGCCTGGACACACCGAATCCCGTGAAAGGAGAGAGAACTGAGTTTTCAAGTCCCTGTTATCTCTCAAATCCACAACAAACAGACAGCGAGCCAGAGGTATTGGATCTAACGCCCAACAGAGTGCCAGTGAAAGAGGAGAACTGTACCAAAGGCTACCCTGAATCCTCAAGAGAACCAAGCGACCAACAGGTTGATGCCAGTTCGGAACCTAACGCTAAGCCAAGCACTGCCGGGCCTGCAAAGGCATTGCCAGTGACTTCTGAGGAGGAACGAGGAAAGGAGGAACGCGAGGAGGAGGATGTGGAGGAGAGAGCGCTGAATCTGAAAACCACGGAAGAAGATGTGACGCCGGTGATGAGGCGCTACTATGAGTCCAGCGTGATCGGTTACGAAACTGCTGAGATGAGCATGCCAGGAGACTATGAGGAGGGGGGGCAGTCCATGGTTTGGACAGACAGTGAGAACTCTGTCGGTCGACGGATGCAAATTGATCGGCTGGACATCAACGTGCAGATTGACGAGTCGTACTGCGTGGATGTAGGAGAAGGACTGAAGCGGTGGAAGTGCCGCATGTGCGAGAAATCCTACACCTCGAAATACAATCTGGTCACGCACATCCTCGGCCACAACGGCATCAAGCCCCACGAGTGTGTGCACTGTGGAAAGCTCTTCAAGCAGCCCAGCCACTTGCAGACGCACCTGCTGACGCACCAGGGTACACGGCCACACAAGTGCACCGTCTGCAAAAAGGCCTTCACCCAGACTAGCCATCTCAAACGCCACATGTTGCAGCACAGCGACATCAAGCCCTACAGCTGCCGCTTCTGCGGCCGGGGCTTCGCATATCCAAGCGAACTGCGCACCCACGAGACCAAGCATGAGAGCGGTCACTGTCACGTTTGCACGCAGTGCGGAATGGAGTTCCCCACCCAAGCCCATCTCAAGCGGCACCAGGTCAGCCACCAAGGCCCGACCACCTTCCAATGCAGCGAATGCCACAAGTCCTTCGCCTACCGGAGCCAGCTTCAGAACCACCTGATGAAGCACCAGAACGTGAGGCCCTTCGTTTGCTCCGAGTGCGGCATGGAGTTCGTCCAGATCCACCACCTGAAGCAACACATGCTTACACACAAGGTACTGACACAGCAGGCCGTCGAACACAAGGTTCGTAGTCATTGCAGCCATCGTGTTCTAGATGACAGTGACATACAAACCAAATTCAGACTTGAGTCCACCCACTCTTTTTCATTTTGAAGTGTTTCCATGGAGTGTTTAAAAATAGTGCTGTCTATGAAAATGTAAATCAAATTAATGGTATATATAAATGAGGCACAACTGTGCATGCGAAGGAGTGTAGTGTTCAAAAGTGATGTCTGGAAGGCATATACGATATTTGCTTTTAATGTCCCCTCAGGTTAGATTAAACCATCAAAATATGAGGTGTGTGGTACAAAATGGACAAAATACAACAATTTTAGGGTATTTATCGGTCAAAATTATTTGTAGTTAATATTTATTTATCCTGTCTTGATATTTTTACTTGCAGTAGAATGACTACAAAATTTTAAGTAAATCTAAGTAACGCAAATATATCTATTAGAATTCACCAAAAAATAAGGGTATTATTTGTTAATTAAATTATTTTTATTAAATAAACTAAAATAATAAATGTACATTTAAGAAATGATCTATTGGATTTTAATCTATTTTTATGTCCCTTATTTAAAAAAGATTATTTTAAAGATTTTATTCAGTTAATATAGCTTTTTATGTTTGTGATATTTGTTGAGCCACTGGATACTTTTTTGTGTCGTCTTTATAAACTTTAAGCATGTGTCGTGTAATTTTTTTGGGCCGAGCCACCTTAAATTATTCCCAAAGATGAGGTCAGTTTATACCCCAAACACACCAATGCAACATGCAAACAAGTTTGAATGCTCTTAATCTTTTTAATAAAACATTTAAATAATGTGCAAATTGTGTAAAGTGTCCAGAAGTTGGACATCACTCTTGGCCACTATAGTCGATCAATTTTAAAGAGAAAATGAAGAGTTCAAAGATATTACCTTATTATTTTAGATGTAAGCCGTGAATAAAAAACATTTTTATTGCCATATCAAGTATACTCACAAAAATGTGTCACGGTTTGTTAAAAAAAATGATACTCGATTGCACTAAATCAATGCATTCAATTCACAGCCCTAGTAAGATCTGCATTATCTGTGTATAATAATTTATCTTCAGTTCAAGTTAATATTGAATATGTGTCTCAGGTATTGCCATAGCAAGTTTTAGTGTAAACAGAGCTGTCTCTGTAAGCCCCAGCCATCCAATCCGCCTCCTAACCTGCCACTGACCCGCCCACCTCTCCGTCTCTCCCGCTTGCAGAGAGTACTTCTGTTTCTGTGTGCTTTGTGCAGCGATGTGTGTCTTACGAGCGAATACTTCCTCCTTTCATTTCTGACTCTCCATGACTGTCTGATTCATTTCACCACGACTGCAGTGTCTGTAAACAGAATGTGTCACGGGTCAGCGGGGTATAAACAAAAAATACACTGTAAGTTAGTAATTTCTCTAGCTTCAGTGTTAACAATCATCTACTTTTCATTCATGTATTTATTAAAATACAATGAGTTTCATTCTTGAATTAAAACACATGGGTTATTTAAAAAAACAGGTGCCGTTTGTGTCCAAATTCAACAGGTTTGCCGGAATCAACAGCAAAAGGCACCTGTTGTGTAGGATGACCCAGTAGATGATTCTTGTAACTTAAACTAGAGAAGATAACTCATTTTGAAATGTATTTTAGGACAGCATTAAACTCTGAATACACTAAAGATGTTCATAAAATGGTCAGATTGTTCATGCAAAAGAATGTTTTGTCTTCGTGGAGCGTCAGAGCTCTCGTTGCAGCATATATGCATGTCTATTCACCCTGCAGCATTGCGACACCAACATCGAATAAGTGCATGTGTGGATTTCTTGCTCCGTATTATGAATTCTAGAGAGCAAGCAAGACAGGCACCCTACTGATGCATTCAGCTGCGCTTATGACAACTAACCACTTTTTCTCATTCAGTTGATGCCAGTGATAAATCATTTCCCTCCCGCTCACAGAAAAAGAGCACAAAAGTCTGCCGCTAATTACAAAAGTTATTTTCTGCCATTTTCATATCTGATAGCCAAAATGGATTCGTCTTTAAATATATTGCCATTGTCCTTCTCTCTCTCAGGGTATGAAAGAATACAAATGTGAAGTGTGCTCACGAGAATTCACTCTCTCAGCCAACCTGAAGCGCCACATGCTGATCCACACCAGCGTGCGGCCCTTCCAGTGCCACGTCTGCTTCAAGACCTTCGTCCAAAAACAGACGCTTAAAACGCACATGATCGTCCATCTGCCCGTGAAACCGTTTAAGTGCAAGGTGGGTGAGCGTACTTATTTTAGTAGAATTCTTCCATAACAAGGTGGACTTTAAAATGAGTTTGCATTAAGTACAGGTGTTTAATAGTTCCCGAAACTGTTGCGTAGGTGTGCGGCAAGTCCTTCAACAGAATGTACAACCTGCTGGGTCACATGCACCTTCACGCCGGCAGCAAACCCTTCAAGTGTCCTTACTGCACCAGCAAGTTCAATCTGAAGGGCAACCTCAGCCGACACATGAAGGTGAAACATGGAATCCTGGACACCTCCTCGGAAGGACAAGGTGATACGCCACTTACTCTCGACTCAATGTCATATGAAATTCGTTTTTATCCTGTTGAAAATTAACCATGTAGCCTAGAGGCAGGGTGCAAAAGTAACATTTTTGCCATACATGCTAACTGTAGTTCCTGAAACCATGAGATTATTTGGCTGTTTTTCTTTGCATATTTATTTTTGACAAGTGACAAGCGAGTCTCCGTCTGTCAGTGAAACTGCACCTGGCACAGTGGGAAGACACATCATGATTTTTTTTTCTTGTGGTTTTATTTTGGTGGTTTAGTAACAGGGACACATATGTGTCACCACATGGAGTTATGGAGAAAAATCTAATTGTCATCCTTAACATACAGTATGGTTCAGTTTTAGGGTCAGAAAAATTGACCTTGTGCATTTATTCTACTAGATATAACTTTATTGTATAGTAATGTTAGCAGAAATGTGATCAGTAGTTCACAGAATTACGAAAAATGCCAATTTTACCTAAACACTATAAATGGTAAGAAAAACTGAAAATAACTTTGGAGTGGTATCTTAATTTCTTCCAGGGATGTTTAAAGAATATACAAATTTACTTATTGAGAGCTTTTGCCAGTCACATACAAGCTATTAGGAATGTTTCATTGAGACCAAACCTGAGATGTGTTTACCATTGTAGGAAAAAAGCCTTTCTGTTGAACACAAAAGAAGATATTTTGAAGAATGTAGGAAAGCAAACAGTTCTGGGGCACTTTTGACTACCAGTGTGTTTTTTTTCTACTATTGTAGTCAATGGTGCCCAAGAACTGTTTGGTTACAAGCATTCTTCCAAATATCTCTCTCTGTGTTCATCAGAACAAAGAAATTCACACAGATTTGGAACAACTTGAGGTTGAGTAAATGATGACCGAATTTTTCTTTTCGGGTGAACTATACCTTTAACATGTAGTGAATACAATCGAAAGACAATGAACATTCTCTGAGATTATTCTGTGTTGGGCAGGTGGACTCATGTTTGTGCATCTCCATTTTCTTCCTCAGACATTCTTCCTGATGCAGCGGGTCATGAAGATTATGAAGCGGAGAGCTTCGATTACAGCGAGAGGGAAAATCTAGCCAGCAACAATAGCACAACGACGCAAGACTTGGCGAAACTCGCCAAAATGAGTTACTATAACTACACCAAGGTTGCTGCTCGCTACAATACGGCTTAAGTGGCTGACTGAGACGCTAAAACGTGATTAAAATAACAGAAAACACCGATAGTCATTTCTGTAGTATCTTTGGCTTTGACATGAGCCAATGAGAGGAAATAGCCATCCCGAAGTTGTTTTGCACCGGAAGCCATTTTGGCTCTGTGAAACGAGTGATGGAAGGGAAGCTTCATTTTAACAAGTGTAATGTGACATTAGGGTCATGGAGAATAGAGGACTGTGCATAGGTACTGTTCATTTTGAATGTTCTTTTACTCCTGTCACAGAGTGCAGAAGGATATAGTTTCTGAGTTGGATTCAGTGGTAACAGTATGTATAGGCATGAGGCGGCACTTAATCCATACAGACAATCCTCTGCTCTTAACTTGTCAACTGTCCTTGTGGAGACATGAAGATGATGTGACTTGCTATTTTAGAACATTGATGTTGCTGGTGGTTTTATTGTCCAGCGAGTTAGAAACCACTGTATAGGGTTTAACCAAAGCTGACTAAGTGCGAATAGCTCTCATTATACTTTAACTTCCCCAACATTTTGTTAACACACTGTGACTTTTTGTTAAGATTTCTCTTTTGCAGTTTGTGATTTGCGATGTTTGTTGCTTGTAGCTCACAGTGGGATGTTTCAGTGCCTGGGGATTTTGCGTTAATGGTGGGACAGTGTTTGACCTTCTGAACATTTGAGTTTTTCTGTAATTATTGCAAAGAGTATTTATTGATCAATGTTATTTCTTGGCATTCTCATGTGTAAATACATTGATATTAAGACCCAATGTTCCAGATGGGCAGATTTTGTTTCAACATACAAATGTTGTTGTCGTTTGAATTTGGGCATATTGCATTATTTTCCAAAGTGCATAGTTTGCTCAGTCTTTTTTTTTTTTGACGAATGTATTAATGCAAAAATAGATTTCTCCCTTTAAAAATGTTTATATTTTAGAGCCATGCACCAGCCAACAAACATTTCTGAAATTCAGTTATTTATATATCGCTTTAGCGCTCAACCCATTCTTTATGGCTCACAACCATGTTCGTTTATACCACTAGCTAACTGTGGGTTAAATCCATTTTTAATTCACAATGTGGAGACCTTCTCGCATCAGTTTTTTGGTGCAACATTCATTTAATTCTTAAATACCCCCCAAAAGAAACGTCTTTCCCAAAGTCACCAATACAGACTGAAGAGGATGCACAAAATGACACCGAACAAAAATATGAACTGCCCCTATGTGTGCAAGAGAGCATCTCATCCATCATTCCTGCACACAGCTCAGAAGTGATGAACGACACTCTGCCGACATGTGACAGGGCTCGAGACCCAGCGGAGAATGATTGGGGAAATTCACCATGTATTCTCCATTTCTCTCTCTGCTTAGCTTCACACTGACAGTACCATCTAGACAACTCAAAAATGTTAATATGTAACATGAAAGATTTGGTTTTGCCATTTTAAAGCTAGATCGGAATTTTAGTTTTGTATAAGCTTTCAATTCTTTTGTTGCAATGCACACAGATGTGAATATGATGCTGATAAATGTGTGTTGAATGTTGTGCTATGGACATTATTATAAATTAATACATCTATTTACCTTTAAATCTTGGCATGTTATTTCATTGCTAAACAGCACAAGGACAGGTATTCGGGTGACAAGAGAGATTTATTCGAGGATTTCTCAAATGGCCCTTGAATGTTCTTTGCTTCCTGTGGTATTATACAGTATCTGACATACAGTACTTCATCTTACAAAAATAGAACCCTGAAGGTTTCGGGAGAGATGGAGGACCCCATCAGCAGGATTAACTAACAGTACAGCTATGAACATCACTACATTTTTACAACTCCTCCCTTCAAACATTACGTTTGTACTTATGACCTTTAAGTTAAAAATGAGGTACAAAAAGACAGACACTCCTGGTGGCATCCAGGTCTGTTGTCCTTCATTTGCCCAGAGCTTTATCCAGATTGGTTTTAATGGCATCCAGGAAGTCTGTGGTGTTGACGTAATGCTCGTTCAGCTTGCAGCTGTGGACACGGTGAGACAAACAGAAAAGTCCATGTCAGCAGTTTTATCTTTATAGCTACTCCCTTAATGGAAGTCAAAGACATTACACTTAGTTCATTGTATTAGTTATGTGTTCTAAATAAATAGCAGTCTTACTTGGCGAGACCGTGAATGCAGCCGGCGAGATCCTTGGTCATCACCCCACTCTCCACAGTCTCCACACACACCCGTTCTAGAATCTGAGAGAACCTGCAGAGCAACGGTATAATCATTAACAGCCATACCTTCTTTTAACCATTACTAGCATGACAGGAATGTTGCTTCGTTCTAGAAAAAAAATCTCTTGTATGCATTCAACTGTAGTACAGATAGCAGATTAGACACAATGGCTCTAGCTTACTTAATCAGATCTGGATTTCCATCGAGTTTGCCACGGTGCTCCAGACCCCTGGTCCATGCGAAGACGCTGGCAATGGGGTTAGTGCTAGTTGGCCTTCCCTGTTCAGTAAACAAGAAATAACCATTAAAAAAGAGTTGTCATTATTTGTCTCACCACAAGATGGCAGACAGTGTCTTAAAACCCAACTAACCAAACACCGAAACATACACACCTTCTGGTGCTCGCGGTAATGCCGAGTCACTGTGCCGTGAGCTGCCTCAGCTTCAATGGTCTTTCCATCAGGACACACCAGCACTGATGTCATCAGCCCCAGAGAACCGAAACCTAAACACAACATTCACCATCCTTTAATCAAATACATACCATCAACGATATCCTCCTATCCAAAAAGCCTCCTACTGCAATTGTGTTGACAATAAAAGAACACACTACATGAAGAGACAGCTCTGTTCTCCCTTGTTGTAAGGGAGTAAACCACACTTCTGGGAATCAATTATATCCATAAACAGTGTACAATAAACTATATTGTTACAAGAATTGTTTTGGACACGTGGTGTCTAGTATGATAAACATTTTTTAGAAATTAGAATAAAAATGTACCCTGAGCGATGATGTCAGACTGCACATCTCCATCGTAGTTCTTGCAGGCCCAGACAAAGGCACCCGATGACTTCAGTACCTGAGCTACCATGTCGTCGATAAGCCTGTGCTCATACCAAATCTTTATCTTGTCAAACTCTGGCTTGTAGTTCCTGCCCACAAAAAACAAAGCAACAGTTCAGTGTTTAATGTTGAAATTTCTCTGAAAAATATGGAATATTTTAAAGCAAAACCAATATTATCTCTTTAAGAATGCGTGCCAAAGACATTGATATTCTAACACTTCTCACTTCTCAAAGATATCCTGGAAAATATCCTTGAATCGGCCATCATAAGCTTTCAGGATGGTGTTCTTGGTGCTCAAGTAGAGAGGCCATTTCTTCTGGATGGCGTACTGGAAGCAGCTGTGAGCAAAGCCGGTGATGGACTGTTGGACAAAGACAGACGGACGAACTGTCACATAAGCAAGAAAAAAATAGATGTTCCATTTTCACAATGAGGAATTCAGGTGCGATTCAAAAACTGGCTGTGTAGTTCCAAAAGGTGACCAAAAATCACTCACTTCAAATGTGAAGTGGAAATGGTGTAAAAACTGAATTTCAGCACCATCAATAGGCAGCCTAAAATGAACAGACACTTCATTCAGTCAATCTCTTTTGAGGAGGAACAAATAGCCCACTACCAGCATCACCTCCTAGAGGCAGACACCCTCTCTGTTTGTCCTAAATACAGTGCAAAAAATTATGAGTGCAAACACCACAGTTCACTGCAGATGGACTAGCGGAGGAAGGTCATTTAATAATTCTTACTTGAGGTGAATTCAACTAATATGATTTTTAGGTTGAAGGGCTTAATTATACAAACTCAGAATACATAAGACATTCTAAAAATGTCTCTAATTTACAGTGATATTTTTACACCTTGAAGATGGATCACAAGAGAATAATCTCATTAATAGAAAGATCCATTATCTTTTTCCAAATCTAACATCTTTTTGCCTCATTTTCAAAGTTGAGTTCATTTTCAGATTGGGTTTATAATAAATATAAATATGTCCATTTTATCAATTTTTAGTATGCTGAAATTCAAAAGGTACATAAGTCTCTTGACCATGACTTTTCAGGGATCACTTTGACATTGCGTTCACAAAAACTTATTTCTAGCTAATAAGCTGGCATTTTTAAGACCTATTTTCAAATTCCTTAACATTTTTTTGTCACCCAGAGACTGTTTAAGTGCAAAAATGTAATAGATGGATTGCTGACCTCATCCGTGTTGTACATGCCCATTCCACAGCCGCCAGCAGGGAAATCAAAACACTCCCACTCCTTGTTTTTGCTTCCATCGGCTGGAGCGAAGATGAGCTTGAATTTGCCCGGTTGGTCCACAACAAAGTCTGTTGCTTTGTACTGAAAAATGAAGGAACTGTGATCAGCATAAATGTGAAAAATAAACTATTCAAAAGCCATCTGTGAGATCAAAGAAGCGCAGACCTGGTCACCGTGGGCGTGTCTGCCGATGGTGATGGGCTGTGTCCAGCCAGGAACAAGTCTGGGAATGTTCTTGCATATGATTGGCTCACGGAAGACAGTGCCGCCCAGGATGTTCCTGATTGTGCCGTTGGGACTCTTCCACATTTTCTTCAGGTTGAATTCTGTGGATTGCAAATGTTTATGACACATTTTTTTAAGTTTTTCTTAAAAAAAGAACCTGTGTTTCAAAGAATCTAAATAAACACTTCAAATGTGACACAAAATTGTGGAAAATCTATGAAAACCTAAACATTCCTTGTTTGTTGACAAGGAAACTACAAATTCAGTTAACCTGCCAAGCTGTCAGTTATCAGCCCATGACGTTAATCCACATTTACTAATTTTAGCACAATTCAGCATAAATTAACCAAAACGCTCAATGAACTATATCTTGCATTTCAAAACAAGTGTTTCTATAAGTGCCATACCTTCGACCCTAGCTTCGTCGGGTGTGATGGTGGCGCATTTCACAGCAACGTGGTATTTCTGGGTGGCTAAAGCAGAGTCAATTGTGATTTGGTCATCCGTCTGGTCACGGTAAGGAAGACCCAGGTCATAGTACTTCAGTTCTACATCCACATTGGACAGAATGAGCTGAGAAGAAGAGTTTTGAGTTGAAGACGGAAAGCATAAAAGTAAAAAATACTGATGCATGATAAGAATCTAAACTTACTGAACTGCATACATACTTCGGACTGCTCTCATCTTTAGATATTGTTAACAGGATAGCTGATATTTATACATAATTTGATCTTTAATTGAACCAGTAATACTGTTATTATTATAAGGGGATTATGGCGGTTATAAATAATGAGCCTATTCTGATTCTCCAGAGAACAGGCAGAACAATTTCAGCTTGGGAAACGTCATCACAACCATCTGTCGTCTCTCAGGGGGTGCAGAGAGCCAGTCAGTGAGCATGACCTGAGCCCCGCCCCTGCATGATGAGATCGTAATCTCCCTGTGGTTGCGTGTAAAAACTGCAAGCTTATCTGTCTGTCTGTCTCATTCACAGAAGATCTGCATAACCTGCCAATCTCTCCTCCTCTAGTTAATTCTCCCAAGAGATCCAGTCGCATTTTCTCTTTCAGTCTCTTCTTTTGTCTCTCTTGTCTCTAACCCAGTTTTCATTCTGTCTGCGCCTGTCTAGATTTCCTCCTCTTTTCCGTTTATGTCTTGGTAAGTGTGTGTCACAGATTTAATAATAGACCACTAGACATCATATCTGTGTTTAAGCACCTTTTCTTTAATGAACTCCCAGATGATCCTGGTCATCTCATCTCCGTCCATCTCCACCACCGGCTGTGCCACCTTGATGCGCTTATCGGCATCTGTCAATTAAAACAGGAAAACGATTTGTGCTTTTACTGCATTAAGACGAATCATTTCACAACCGTTGTTGTGCATCCAGGTTTGGACCTGAAGAAGACATTGATTCCTTGGATATAATTCAAGCCACTCGTGTGACACACACAGATATTATTTCCTTTACCAGGTAGTAGTTGATAAAGGCATAACCAAAAAACAGACAGCAGCTTTCCAAACAAGGACCAGTTAAATATCCAGCTTTTTCGGACTTTGCCATTTCTGACAGGTATCACTGACAAGTCTGGTGCCAACAAAACATTTCACAGACCTAAAATCTACCTTGAATCTCTGATTCACCTTTCGCCTGCAACTAGAGCAACCAGCACATGATCCTCTCATTTTCTCAACGGGGACAAAATACAGGAAGGAGGGGGAGCAATGGAGGAGAATCAAGTGACTTTCTGTTCCACTTGCCAAGTTCCTACTCTTGCTAGAGAACCGCTCCATCTACAGAGTCAGTAAGCTAGAAAGACTACAGCGATAAACAATAAAATACTTCATGTAAGGCAACACATCGTCAATAAAGCTTCATGGGTAATACAATGACAGCATTCAACAGCCTTAAAACTGTCGATTGTACTTTTAATGTTTTTCCTCATCCAAAGTCCATGACAGATCTATAAACCTCAAGTTCATAAGATGTGAATATTTGAATAACTCCGCAGTATGGCACACAGTCAACCTATCTAAGGCGTTTGTAATACAACATATACAAGGTGAGATGCCACACAGACAAATGCAGAATAGTCAATAGCCATTCTGTAACATTAAAGACATCACCTGTCAAAATATATCAACTTTCACTTGAGATACTGTAAAGTAAGCTAACACAGCTGTGTCAACCAAGCTGCATTATGGGTACGGGCTTTCGTACAAAACCAAGCAGGGATCGTGATGAGAAATTACATAAACATAAGGATTCCTGGGGAAAAGAATCCATAAGCGCTGTGGACGGCAGACTAAAGGGGGAGGGTGGTAGTGTTTGGCGAGGATTATATAAGCATGCTTCAATGCCCTGTTTCTAACAACAGTGACGTCTAAGCAGCCATCAGCAAAGGAAATGAATCGTTCAATGAAGGACACATTTACGCTGACATGAGCTACCATGCTATGCGAGACGTGAAATGACAAAACTAAATGAAAATTTGAAGAAAACACTACATAAACAAGGTATTGGCATGATCTAGTACAGGTCTGATAACCTTCAAAAAAATAAGTTTACTGTTGTATTCCACATTGCTTTAAGAAATGTCATACTTGATGGCAACTGCATCCAATCTGAATCACTGAATCATATGCTGCTTTCCCTAAACGCAATGAAACGACTAAACTTAAAATATTGCTCGACCTCAGTGGAACTTTGTGATACTAATGTTTGTCATTATTGCTGACTTTGTATTGATTGTCAAAATGTAACTGAATAAAAAAAGATAGATACGGTCACCACAAACTATAATGGAAAAGTACAGAGTATTAGTTCAGATTCACATAAGGGGGAGTATTTTCATTTCTGGTGGTGAACTATTCCATTAAACCTTACGACGGCAAAGGTAAAGGCCAAGTAACCCCACGTGTACAGAGCATGAGGTCAGCATATCAAATAACAAGCATTCATATTTATCTGGCCCTCTGATTTGACCCCGTCAAGGACATTAGCAAACAGAGGTGTCCACTTGTGCTCTGTACTTGAAGGTCAGAAGTTATGAGAAATAAGATTAGCAAACCTTTAAAGTCCCAGTGAAATAAAAAATTATAATTCCCATTTTTTCATGAAATATGTGGGTCATATTAAAAATTTGTGTGCCCTAAAAGTCTTTAGTTTCAATCTGAAAATGCACTTCCTTGTAATCTTAAATGTATGTTAGAGGGCTTGGGCGGAGCATCCGTTAACTCCTCCCCTTCAACTGTCAGTCTGCTGCCAGTTCCGTTTCAAAAGGCAACGGCTGTTTTTATACATCCAGTCAAATCGCAGAGAAGACGAAAGCCACGCCCACTATTCTTCTCATTAGAAATTCCATTTCACTCGGATATGCGTCAAAATACAGAAGTAAAAATGATCGCAACTTCCCGTTCTCGGGGTATTTATGTTAATATACATTATTAACATAATAATATACATTATATGTTACAAAACTTCTCTCTCTATTGACAACCTACACAAACATTTGAAGGGCGACCCATTAAGTTTCCTGAATTACACTTCACAACTTCTTGCTGCACCACGGAAATACCAAAAATAAACTAGAAGCTCACGACCAGCTGGGTTTTTACAACAGTGGTTCATGCTTCTTCAAACAGGGAAGAATAACTTTCGTATCAACTAAATTAAACTACAGAATGAAAAGTTTTACAATACAGGTTCAGCTAAGAGAGCTGTGAGCTTCTTGCCAAGCAGGCCTATATGGCTCTCATCCCAACTCGTAAAACTTCTCTCTTGACAAAATTAAATCAAACCTTGTGACTTAAATGACAGGTGAAGTATGCAGGCTTGCCTTTCTACCCGACCTTGTCAATAAAGGTGAAATTTAATCTAAAGAAATACACATGGTTCAAGCTTGAGTTTGAACTATACTACATAACTGTTCTGAGCTAATGTGACGCACTTTATCCTAAGAAACTCGGTTTACAAATTCTATATGTGGCACGCCAAAGGTGATAAAAAGGTTACTGATATTCTATCACGACTTCGTCAGTCCGTGATTTTCAAGTACTGGTGCTTATAAGGATCAACCACTTTGGTGTTAAGGTGACCTGGAGGACACATAGGGGCCTTTGTTGTAAGCCAAGTAAACCACTTCCATTTAAACAGGCCTCCATGACAACCGATTACCTAACAGCAGAGGACAACCAGTGACAACCTAACAGGCCCCGACACCAATTCCTTCACAGCTTCTGTGGGTGAAAAGATTTGCCCTTCAACTGCCCCGTGTACGGTTATAAACTTAGTCTGAAAAAACATGGTTTATGAGCTAGCAATTCTACTTTAGCTTCTGATTTCAAAACAAAATGTAAACGAACATCTTTATGTCTTCCAGGTAAAAAATGAGATATGGTTATATCTATGGTAACATGCGCGTGACAGTCATTTCCCTTAGTTATGTATCGCACTAGTGGGATAACGTTAGTGCTTCCTGACCAGGCCGGCTGACCTTGAAATTATTTTACGACGCGCAAAATCTAAATACATTAAACCACATGAACGCACAAGATAACAGTTTACTCGGGCGATCTAGAAATCCCGTTAGGTTACGTCTTTGCGTAAAAAACGCACGTGTTTAAATCGCAAAAGGTTGCACAATCTGGAGTATCAGTGCGCCTCATCGTCCATTTGTGCCATACACACGCTAAAAATACCCACAATCCTTTTTCTTACAACTTTTACAAAATTCACAACCAAGCAACGACGTAATTATGGCCGCATTTGCATTTTAAATTGGTGTACGCAATGGACTACACGACTAATTTATTGTGTACTGTCTGTCCTTTTAAACAGAACTGCAGAACAAAGAAGCGCGAGCACGCATCTCATCCGCCGCGGACGCGCAATTCCCGCTTCACGCACAACGTCATCAAGAAAATAACGTCCCGTTTCACAACAAGCAGCCTAAGCGTCACGAGAAAACAGAACCGCCGAACACCGAAACAAGACCCGGTTCATTCAAAAGGCACGACAGACCGCAACCGGCGTCTTCCAGGGCAAATCTGAGGTGTGTGGCAAGAGATAAAGACATCCTCTCAGCTAAGTATTAGGCTGCAGTACAGCACCGGTTGACAAGGCTTAATTGACAAGGCTATTTAAAAAATGGATGTGCAAAACTCACAGTTCCTCTGTTGCAAACTCTGGCAAGAAGCTGGAGCAAGAACGGCGGGGGTTTTGGATAGAGTGGCGGCGGACCTAGTGAGAGAGCTCAGCACTTTCAAGTAACCTGCCATGTTTTTAGCCGAAGACACTACCTAGCTGCTACCCGACTTCACTTTGTCCGACCGAAGGAAGGATCGAATGAATCGGAGAGTACAGCAATAAGCTCCACACTTCTCCTCCTCGGTGCAGACGTCACAGTTAAGCTGGGGGCGGAGGTAACTCGGCGAGTTTGTTCAATCAAACACGAGTGCGGAATACAGCGGTGTTTCATCGCTGACTTTTGATAACAGACAGTTTGCACGTTCGCTTTCGGTTAACCCTTCACGTGACTGTCTGTAGTATTTTCGATAGTTCCATGTACAGTTATCTAACTTAAATATACCGTTCCTGTGTTTTAAAATATGTTCAGTAAAAGTAAACTGTGTGTACAAATTGGTGATGTGTGTCGTGTCTCTGTCGGAGGGCAAGCAAATAACCTCTTCACATTCCGTTGCTCGGTTGCTGAGCAGTCCCGCTAATTTTAGCGTGGCGGGTGACCGTATTTGGCGAAAGAACGGGAGGAGCGCAGCATACTGAACATGCGCAGTTTAGAGCTGGTGCGGGTCACTTGAAGGTGCCAAAAGGGTGAAGTGCCAGTGCCATTAAAGGTTGAGGGAAAAGTCATGTAATACACAGTGGTGGACGAAGTACACAACTTCCCTACTTAAGTGAAAGTACAGATACTACTGGTCAAATATTACTCCACTACAAGTAAAAGTTGTAAAGTCAGATTCTTACTTAAGTAAAAGTACAGAAGTACGTGCTTTTAAAAGTACTCAAGTATTAAAAGTAAATTTCCTTTATGTCAGTCGTGCATTGTTTTATTGTCCCATATCTTATGCCTCTGAAGCAACCTACTGAATACACTGAGTAGCTCACAGTATCAGTTGTATTAAAGGAGTAGTTCACTCCAAAATTTGCCCCCATTGACTTTCCATAGTAATTTTTATTCCTACTATGGAAAGTCAATGGGGGCAAATTTTGCAGTGAGGAACTCCTTTAAGAGCTTTATATGTTAAGCACATATATCTTTAGTTTATACATAATCCTGTATACCAATGTAGCCTAATTATCCTCATTAGCCCCCTAGGCCTATATGTATTTATGAGCAGTGTTTTTTTTATTTTTTATATTCCCTTTACCAGTTTTAGCAATAATTTACCAGTAAGTAGTAAGGTTCTCGTAAATAGTAAAGTGTAGAAGCCATGTGTTTGCTGGATTTATTACCATAATTTAACTACAAACATAAACTACAGCTAGTATAATGAAACTATGGTATTTTTAGTTGCTGTGGTTTTACTAAATTATTAATTAGAGTATGTTTCCTATATATAGAAAATGTAAAATTTGTGTATACTGTGGTTTAACTGCAAATAACATCCCTGCTGAGAATTGTTTTATTAAATTCCTCTTTGTAGTGTGTTTTGTTCCAATAGGATTTGTCATCCCACCAATAGAATCCATCACATGCAAGTAGACAACAAGTATCCATACTACAATTTGATGTTGTATTTTGGGCAGGGTTCTATTGTTTATATTTTAACAGGAATACATCAACTATAGTTACTTCAGTAAAAACATCATTCATTTTCCAAATCGCTTTAAATGATATAGCAGTAGACCAGGAGTTAACGCGCACGCGTAGCTCAAGGTGTGTGTGATGCTTATTTACCGTTTAGCCGTTATGCCGATCATTTTCATGACAATGTTTCTACGATATTTGACTGATTGTAACCCACGGATGATTACACCACACTTTAACATGTGCCGGTTTCCTCTTTAATTGTTCTATTTGCCTTTTTAGAGCGCTATCAATGGTGTAGCAGCTCCTACGTTTACATTAGTTTAGTGGGGAAGATCCCAGAGTTGCCAGATTTGCGTAAAACAATCTGCCAAATGGCCATTCAAAGCTTGAAGTTACAGTACAAGTACTCAGAAAAAATTATACTCAAGTAAAGTACAGATACTCAAAAAGTGTACTTAAGTACAGTACTCAAGTAAATTTACTTCGTTACTGTCCACCACTGGTAATACAGTCCACTTGGCTTGTACCCATCAAAAACGATCTTGGCGTATATAATAGTGATGTTGATGTTGACAAACACCGATCCATATTTCTTGGGTACTATGTTCTGTCTCACAGATCACAGCGTAACGTTGTAGGCAATTGAAATGATACACGAAATCAAATAATTATAATAGTACAATAACATCAATTAAATTATGTAAATATGTCAACATAAAAACCAAACAATGACAATATTAAAAAAAGGTCAACATTTACATTTACATTTATTTGTAACCTAAGACTACAGATTCCAGTTTTAGCTTCCTTTTCACTATGTTGTTGTCATTTAAGTCAAAGCTATGTCCGTGTGAAATGCAGCATGTAAACATTTCTACACTGGCATGTCAATATGACCTCTGCTATCAGTTAGAAGTCTGAAATGTGTGTAATTCAGAGCAAACTGTTTGCTCTGCAGTGTTGGTCTGCTTGCTGTTGTCACTCTGTATATGTCAAAGCCAAAAAATGTCCAACAATTTGCCCAACTTATAACATTTACCACTATTTACAAACTGCCTACAGCTATGACATGATTGTTTGTACCGTTGAGAACATTGGTCATGTGCGTACAATGACAACAGTTTGAATAGCAACAACAATAATTGTATTTTGTGTATTGATCATAAATGGCTGTCTTAACTCAAAAATAAGTTTAAATAATGTCCTTATTTTATATTCACTTCACATCATCGTTGCCATAAAATGTAGATATAATTTTGTGATAACGTTTAAAATTGTTCCCCTTGTTTAATTTCCCTGGCTTAATAAACAGCACTAAATGTTTGATGTGATCTGTGCCTACAGTTTATTTCAAAATAACAATTTAATAATACTAATTATGTTTAAAAGATTGCATGTCCACCTGGTGGAGATAAAGACTATGTTAGTGCAGTGGTATTGCACATTGCACATTGCACTGATTGAAGTTTTAGGTGATTAAATCAAAAGTGACACTGTCCTTATGAAACTTATGACATGACTTATGTCAATGTCGTGTCCCATTAAGATCATAATACATTTATTGTACATTTTGAACATGTTATGTATCCACTCATTTAAAGACTGGATGTTCTTCACCATCAGTGAATATTAACGTGTCCACCAGGGGTCAGCAACAAATCATTAAACTCTTATTTTCTAAAGGAGATCAAAATAATTTCCTGAATATTGAGCTGTCCTCAATATTTGTAACATGAAAAGAAACGACAGCACACAGTGGTATTCTTTACTTCAATTTAAGTTATAGATTGTGCTACTAAATGTCTATACTTTTAAGCATTGCTGACTCTACAATTGATTAATGAAGGAATGTTTATTTGTAACAGCTACCAGAAGACAATTGATTAAATCATAGCTTTTTAAACTGTTAAGATATATAAATAGTCAAAGTCCTGCTTTAAAAGATAACCATAATGCAGATGCTATTAAAAAAAAAAAATCGAACTATTCAGGTAAATAGACAAATCCCATGGTTTTCGTTGTAGACAGAAATCTCATTGAAATGTTCCCAGCACTTTATTAAATCCATTAAAATAATAATTTATTAACTTTAATTAATTAAGTTTATTTTTAGTTTAACTGATTCAACTGCTTCACAATAATGTTTCATATACATATATAAAGTGATAAGAAAAAAATTTTTTTTTTGTTATTTTCAATACTTTTTTAAAAATCAACTTTTAGGCACTAGCATTACTTTTAATAGTTTTAATCTTGAAATCGTTGAGTTACACATGGACCAATACTTCAAGCCCAAGCAACCACTTTGTAAGTGGATTCTCTGTAATCTGTTTATGTTATACATTGCTACAGGAGAGTTTTGTGTTGTTACTCTCTTGAAATGTGTAATTAATGGCTTTCCTGTGGCTCAGTGGTTAAGTGCATGGCGTTAGCAACCCAATGTCATGGGTTTGATCCCAGGGTATTGCACATTCTTAGAAACAAATGTATAGTATGCAATGTAAGTCGCTTTGGATAAAAGTGTCTGCCAAATGTGTAAAATGTAAATGTAATTGAGCATATACAGAGATATTTCTACTGCTTTTATGGCTGCACATATCCACGGTTCATGTAGGGCGGGAGAAGGCTAAGGGACCTGGATGCTGCATTGAACCCGATGCAGAAAAGTGTGAATATGTGTATCATGCATCTTATACTGTAGGTAGGAGGGGGCCTGTTCAGTCATTATTAACTAAGTATTTAATTATTAGTTCATTAAAAACAATAGAATGATTGTACATATTGTTACAGACATTTATTCAAAATATACAAGATACTACATACAAAAATACTATGCATCAAACAATGTAAACATGAGCACAACCTAGTATGTCTCACAGTTTTGATACAAGACAGTTGTAATAAAATCTCTTTGTTTGAATTGGGGTTTGTGTGCGCGCATGTGTCCGTGTGTCTTTTACCACTCATACATGAATAACAATGCCCGCAATTATAAATTATGAATTTTAAATATAATTTTATGACACATTTTATGTGTGTTGTATAATCACAGACCAAAAGCCTAAATCCATCTGCTGATTGCTTTTGTTTAATGTCTTAATCCAGGGGAAATAAGTGAGGAGTTAGCCAGCTAACTCTTGTACTACACAACATTTATTATTTGACAGCCTTATTTAGTCAAGTGACTATTAGAATATAGCAGCAATGAATCTGAAGCACTTTGCATTTGCACACAAAATAACATGGGCACATTTGTTCTACCACATAACATTGGCTGACAAAGGGATAAACCTATGTTCACTTTATTCTGTACAATAATCATTGGTTTTTCACAAGGCATTTTCCGCTACAGACTTAACTTTGTGTTTTTTCTTTACATTTTCATCAAGTTAAACATTCTACCAAGTAATTTTTGTTGATTGTTGTCTTCATCCCATAACTGTGTGATTTATTACCTGCGGCAAAGTGGCTCTAATATTGTGATTTAAACAGTGCTCAGTAGTATTTCATAACATGTAATTTGTGATGCAGAACACCCTTTACTCTCCTGCAAAGGCACTATACACTAATTAGCTACAAACATTCAATCTCCTGAACTCATCATGGAAGGAACTGAGAATTTAAATCTCTGTAGACAGCCAACCTAGCAAGGTTAACTAAGGGCTCTATGAGTATGAATCATCTTTGCATTAAAGAGTAAGTCATAATTATATTAGCAATGTTGCCTGTGTTATTGCAACCAACAGAGGATGTAATCAATTACAATATAGACAGATTTTCCTATCATTAGCTCACAGATGGTCAGTATTTCTCACAAAATCTAGACCAGATACAATGCATGTATGATACATCTGCACACAGTCATTATTAACATTAACATTTAAAAGCTAACATTGTATGTGTAAAATGATCAGAGAACGTTATAACCTGATATTTCTCTTGTATCTCCTTTTGCCTGTAGTTCTCAACTGGTTTGGTTTCTTGCAGGACTTCCAGCTTTTTTAATCAGGAGCCGGTGGAATTCTCTCTTTTAATGGATATGATCTGCTGACCTCTCTGCACTATTTTGACAGTCTGGTTTTACATTCACTCTCCTGTCTGCCTTAATGAATCTCTGTTTTTATTTGCAGCAGAAGGGCTGGACGTAGTGGAGCTGTCAAATGCAATCTTCATACGCCAGACAAGTAGAATGCTCTCTCACCTACTCTTTGAGATTACTCACTGTGTTGCGGAAAGGAAATTGGCACACTCTTTTGTTGTGTTTTTGTGACTGTGTTGTACATCACATTTCTGGCAATATATATATATATATTTTTTTTTATATATTTTTTTTATTTCTATGGGCGGTAGGAGGTTACAGTCAAAGCTTGCTCTACAACGGTACGTGATATATTAGATCTATACTAATCTTTAACAGCTAGGTTGCATCCTGAAATATCTTCATCTGTACAACACAATAAGCTATTTATGCATCTGTGACTTTTTTAAACTCTTAGGCATTAGATTAATTTTTAATTTTAGATTTTTCCCAAACTAGCATATTGAATGATAAAATATCCCTTTGCCCTAAATGGCTACATTCGGCGCTAACTACCTTTAAATACTATTACAGGTACCTGCTTTCACCTGTCTAAGCAATCAACGTAGTCTAAAAACGCAGACTCCTTTCATTTTGATATATCTTCAAGTTGCTACATCTACATAGATTGAGTCTCACGACTGGTTGTTGAGCTCTTCAAAATTTGAAAGCTGCTTCATCTGTTCCACTTGCATAGAGTGCCTTCTAACAAGCTTTTTCTTCGTCCTGAGGTTGCCTCTCTTTGGTGAGTTTGGTGCTACTGGAGCTATTGATCTAATTCCTGCCGCAAGTGGGGATGAGGGCTTGCTGCTGGCTCCTATATCAGGAATAGGCGGGTTAGGGTTGACATTCAATGGGGGCAGGTGACCCGGACGCGTATGGGATATGTAGTCCAGCAAGAGCGTTCCAGAGCCACGCCGCTCCAACAGACCAGGTGCTCGGCATCTGGCTGTGCTAGGGGAGGAGGTACTGGGATTGCTGTCTAACGACTCTCGTGAGCCTGTAAGCATTGCAAGAGGGGATGTATTGAGCTTTCTTCTCTCCATGGGTGCCTTGGGAGAGTCTAGCAAGCTGGAATCTGAGTACAGCTGGGAGTCCGAGTCATAGTGCTCATTCCCCAGTCTTCTCCGGTACACTGTATCTCTGAGGCTAGCTGGCCCAAAGTTTCCTCCAGAGCCGTCCTGCTCTGTGGGGACGGTGCTACGTCGTGTCAGAGGCTGGTGCTGTGATAGAGATCTGTCATATGAAACTTTGGATGGTGTTGGATGCGACGAAGTTGGGGAGATTTTTGTCGCCTGATCTCCCACCATTGGAAAAAGAATATCTTTTCCATCAACGCTGTTATGCCGAGACAAAGTGCCTCTTTTGGACAGGCTCAGCCCGTTGACACCCGCAACAACATTTTCATCAGAGTTTGCTCTTTTGCTCTCTTCATTGGCTGCTGCTAGGACAGAGGGGGCGATCAGACCCCAGGGCTCTGACTGTAAACGTTTCAGCTGGGGTAGACGAGCCCTTTTGGGGTTCACTGGCTTCTTACTAGGAGAGGTAAGTCCGTTGGCGAGTTTTGCAGCTGTGTTTGAGGTTGACTTAAACTTGGTTTGAAAATTGAATACGGTGTCTTTCTCTTCCTCTTTGCTCGGAGATGGTGATGCATGCAGATCTATATCTGAAGGTGAGGCACACGGTGCAGGAGAGTTTCTGTCATCCAGCTCAGGCGAGGGAGGAACATTCAGGTACTGCTTGGTAGTTTTGGTTCCAGATGGGGATTTGTCAGTAGTGATGATAATCACCTCCTTGCCTTTAGCTTTGCAGGCATCCAGGAGAACTTTAAGGGTTTCTTTATCGTCTGCATTGACAGCGTAGACTAGAGCAGAAGATCCGTGACGATCATCCAGGCTTGGATCGGCCCCATTGGACAGCAGGAGGGACACCACCTCATGTCCCGCCCTCTGGCTGCATGCATGCATGAGGGCCGTCCTTCCAGCCTTGTCTTGAATGTTAGGGTCAGCTTTGTTGTCCAGTAGATACTTGACCAACTTCGCCTTGTTGACACTTTGCTGGTCAGAGTGTTTGGACATGCATGCCACCATGAGTGGTGTCTCTCCTCGGTCATTGCTCTCATTGATGTAAGCTCCTCCCTCTAGCAGAAGCCTTGTAAGGCGCAAACGTCGAAGCCACACCGCCTTCAGAAGAGAGTTCCCATCAGTTCTTAGCTCCAGCACATCAGCCATCACCTAGACTGGACCCAAATCAGCCTCAGTCCTGCAAGGCAATAACATACTCCTGCTACAGTAATCGTGCATACTACAGGGACATTTCTATTTGAGTTTATAAAGAATACAGTTTGAACAAAAGTATTGTAGAAAAGGAAAGGTGCTATTGACGTTTTAAAGCCTTGCTCATGATATAGCCAGCCTGTCATTTTGAAGAGCCACTAGGTGGCAGCCTGAAAGAGTAATAAGACGAGACGCCGAACTGACAGGTGGATCAGGTGCGAATGGAAGTTTTCATTTAAGATTAGCGCAGTTCGGTTCGATTGAAGATTGTAATGTTGAAGGGTGTTTGTGTAGCTCGTGCCCAGTGTAATGTTATTATGGAATTAAATGTCGAGATGGTTATTGATGGCGAATGTCCTCGAGGAAATGAGCGTTTCATCTGCATTTTATTCAATGTGAGAAGCGTTTTCCTTCCAACCGCGTTACTCGATACACTGTATTAATAGAGCGATGTATTTTTGTGTTTCAATAGTTGCTTTGGTATACATTTGTCCCCCTTCGTTTTTGTGTTTGTTCCATTTTCGATAATCACAATATGTTCAGAACAGTTTCCCTAATAGGCTAACTTTTAAAATGTTTAGACCTATTTTAAACAAATAATAGTGGTGTTATGGCTTTAATGTGATACGAATGAAATAATCTGACAAGAATGAACTGGTTCAGTAATACCTTTTGTATAAGTGTTTCTCAAATCCGATGCGCGTTATATAGACTGCGTTTTGCGTTTGTGAAATTGCACTGTCCATGGTCCTGAGACCATGTGAAAAAGGTCTCCGCTAAAAATCCGTGATGTGCGCTTTTAAAGGACAAACATGCTCTTCCTAGCCGAGGATGTTGCCATGAAAGTTATAATTTCTCATCAGACGCATCGACTTTTATAAAGCATCTTAGTTGTCCTTATGTAGCTGTATTTTCTTTTTTCTCAAAAGTAAATGTGTAGCCTACATGTGCATTGGGTCGCGAGTTGACAAAACATTTCGTTGCAAATGTTAATAGGCTATAATAAGTAGCAAAGATTACTACACGACGAATAGGCTACATCAACATTTAACAAATATCTCAATTGTTTACAGCCAAATGTCTTTCTCAAGTCATTAAATATCTAAATGTGTTGAGTTCAGAAATGTTCTTACCTGGTTGACGCACAGGTTTATCATTGTAGAATAAGTCCACGGTAATGGTCTCCAATATTCTTTATAAGCTGTTACGAGCCATGGTTTTTCAGCACAGGTTGTGTGGTTATTTAGTTCAGACCCATCAGAACTGCCCTATTTTAGCCTCTCTTCTATATCACTTAAGCACAGCGACGCTCCAGCTCCACTGCTTTTGTTACTGAAACGCAAGAGACCAGTCCGATCGCTATTCCTATTTGCGCACCGAAGAATCACTCTAAGACGTTGAGGGTTATAAATAACTTCCCCTTTTTCACTTCGTGAATGAAACGTGAATATGACTGACGTCAGGATGAACACAAATAAATCTGGTCTGGTGTGAACCTGTCATATGTTGTCATGATAAGCACAAACAAACAAATTTGTCAGGTTTCTTACATCTAGATTAATCCAACTGGTTAGACAGGAAGGTGCATACTGAGTTAGAAGATAATGTTAAATGTAAACAATTAAAGGGTATTGTAATTGGATTTAAAATATAAATCAGTATACAACGTTTTGTATTGTCATCTCAATAAAAAGGAAATTACATATTTCCAAACAGTTACACATTTATCGGTAAGAAATGATTGTTGTAGAGGATTGTTTTATACATATTACCATACAATATATATATGTATATATAATATAAACTAATCTAAGATTTAATTTAAGCCATAAAACAGATTGAAATAGTCTTTTTTGAGCTGCTATCTTCTAAATCTTGTGCTTTGTGTGTGAATATTATCACTCTTTCTGTCTGTTCCTCCGTCTGTCTGTCTGTATAGACAATGACAGCATTGCACTGTTTAAATTGCAATTAAACATCCACAACTTGTTCCAGCCATTTCAGCCATATATATATATAGCATAATCTATTTTTAGGTTGCTATGAGACAGCACAGAATCATATTCTCACTGAGACCAATAGAAGTTGAGGTGCCGGTGGCAACATGAACCCACAATATAAAGAAATAAAATATTTATACACATAGAAAACTCCTAGTAATCATTTAATGCTAAATTGTCCTTATGATAAAGTCATAAAAATGGAAGGCTTTAATCTTGGAATTGACTTTAACTCTTCTTTCCTCATGTTTTTAATATCAAACAAGGCCCTTGGCTATTTACGTTTTGATAAACAGCTCACATGAACCCTATATTCCACCGGAGCAAACAATGGTTCATGAATGACCTTTCCCAAACACTGTCCCGACATTTACCTCCTGTTGATGGCACTTCTGATCACTTAGGAGAATATTATTATTTACCCAACCATCATGTTTGAGAGATAGATATGAAACTGCAGAGCCATGTTTGTGTGCATTCTGGTGGCTAATGCTGTCATTTGGAACCTCTCCAGCCATACAGACTTATCATGCCTTACTTATCTTGATAGAAGTTTCCATAGTGAGGAAAGGTGGAGCGTTTTGTATCTGGATCACTTTTTTATCTGAGTTTTTCTAAACAACGGACAGGAAAAACTGAAAAATATGTGTATTTCATATAGTGCAGCTCTCATGCAATGAGTGTTGTTAAGCAACCGAACTAAGGGTGGGTGGTGGTGTGGAAGAAAAGTGCAACAGAATGCCCACTGTTGTTCTGTTGCTCTTTCAATCTGTATCAAACATGCTTTCAGTGCAATGCAATGGCAGTCTATTGACATGACATTGTCTTTAACAAGTAATCATGGTCACGACAACAAAAAAGGCATTTTTTAAATCAGGGGATGTGTGGAGGGATGTAATTTGCATTAAGGGATATCATGCTGTGATTTGATATTTTTATTCAAGCATATATAGTGGGTTAGTTTGGCAGTCACAGTGCTTTCGAGGCATAGCTTCCTCAGGCATGCGCTCAATGATTTGAGAGCACAAAAGGTTCCCGAGCTCTCTTGATTAGACACATTCATTAACATGGGAACCACAGGGACGTCAGCACTCTTCCTCCGATTTATCCAGTGCGGTGTCGTAGATTTAAAATAAATAATGAAAGCGCCCGAGATTCAGCACTCTCACCCCTGGGAGCTGTTTCCATTTTCAGAAATCTTACATTGCACCTGATGCGCTGCCTCTGTCTAAATATAACCTCTCTTTCTCGCTCGCTCTCTCTCTCTCTCTCTTTCCAACTCTCTCACTTTCTCTCATTCGTACTTTACCATGGTGTGATTTTGCTTCTCAGGGAAAAAGCTTTGCAGTTTCTAAATATGGATTTGTCCCAGAAAACTTTTAGTTTGATTTAAGCCCTCAAAGTATATAACAATGTTTTTTTTAAAGATTGTTTAATGTATTTTGTATGTATTTAAGGTGTTAAAGGTCTAGTGTATGAAGTTATCTAGCAGTGAGGTTGCGAATTGCAACCAACGGCTTACTCCACCCCTCCTTTTAAAAGCACTACGGTGCCTGACACAGAACTAAGATATCGTCACGTCTTCACTTCTTTGCCGAAGGAGATAACGTATTTACAAAACGTGCTCTGTAGAGCAGTTTGTCAATTTAGGGCTACTGTAGAAACAACATTGTGAATTCCATGTAAGGGGACCTGCGGTGTATGTAGATAGAAATAGCTCGTTCTAACATTATGTTAGATCTTCATACACCTTTGAAGACAGTATGTATATCATATTGAATTACTGTCAATAGATCCTCCAAAAAGTATATTTGGACCTTTAAGCCATATATCAACATTTATTTACTCTCATGTCATTCAAAACCTGTAGGAGGAAATATTTTGGCAATACATACAATGCCGACGTGTGGTTTGCTTACCAATATTCTTTAAAATATCTTCTTTTGTGTCCTGCAGAAGAAAGAAAGTCATACAGGTTCAGAATGACACAATTTATGTTGTCCTTATGTTGTTCCAATTGCTTTCATTGTTTACCTCATTTGTAAGTCGCTTTGGATAAAAGCGTCTGCTAAATGACTTAATGTAAATGTGCCCACTGCTTATCTGATAATCTATTCATGTTGTTGGGTTTTACTCCAAATATTTGTTATTAACTTCAGGTACCTGCCAATCTATGTAGATATCAGTTTTATTTTTGCGCTTCTCTGATTCTTCAGCCCCAACAAGTCTTTCCATCACCATTTAAATGTTTTGTCACTGAAAGTAATTAATCATTCCTAGATTCTGGTTCAAGCTGGAGTGTCTGCTCACTGGATGACCTTTCTGAGACTAAGCCCAATTAAAGCATGCCAATTTTCAGGTCCTTGCTGCATTCACATATTCCTCAGTGGCACAAATCGTAGCGATTTAGAAAACAAATCACACCCCAAAATATAGCCAGCCTGAATTCCTGTGTGGAGCCTAGAACAAAAATGAAAGAGACAAACATTGATTGGTGACCACTCGATGGCAGAGAGGAGCGGAGAAAACGCACGTCTAGTGGCTAAAATAGATCTTGTGATTCTAAAGCATGCAGCAACTTAGCCATTTGATAGTTTATTGTAATGCTTTAGAAATACACTAAAGATTTATTCCCAATTGTACACCGTGTTCTTAAGACTTCAGTAATTTACTGTGACTGGAAACAATTACAGTATGATGTTTGAATTAGTTTGTAATGTATACAATTGTTACTGTATGAAGATGAGATGCGACACGAGCCACGAACAGCATATTTCCAAAGAATTAATTAACAAACAAACAGATTTCGGAATAATGAAGTGATCTTGTTTTTTGATTCTTTTCCAGACTGCAAAAACTGTTTTTCCGGTAGTGTAAGTAGCAGATGTTGGCCTATTCTGTTGCATTTGATTTCACCACAGTAATGGGAACAATAGCAATGGGTGGAACATGATCAAAGGGAGCCACAGATATAATTATGGAAATCAAAGATCATTTTTGTCTCCAGTGGCAACATGTAATCCTAGCGTGAATAGAGAAAAAAGACAAATATCACACAGATTAAATAAGGTATTCGGTGATACATTATCCTGAGAGTGTTTGATCTGTGAATCAGCCACAATGTATTCATTTTACAGTCTCTATGCGTGTGTGATACTTTGCACAACCAAAAATATTATTTAACAGTTTTGGTAAAAGTGTGTTTGCTTTGCATCATATTTACATTAAGGTACAAAATGTTCATTTAATAATGAATGAAAATTAGATTCTAAATCTATGGTGTCCTGTGCTTTGCTTATTGCAACGAGATAGCAGTTTTAAGAGCTGAATTATTTTTGATACACAGCACATAGAACTCGTTATGCATTTGTGAATAATACAAGATGAATTTAAACTCCTGTGGTCCATATCTTTAGCACAGACTGCATCCTGGGCAAGTGAATGATGTGAATATGTTCTATCACACAATTGAATCATCTTTACCCCATCTCATTGTGACTAATTCGTCTCCAGACCAAAATAATCAAATAAACATGCTTGCGCTTGAAGCACGTGGTGTGTTTCCTTTTTGCTGTTGTGTAGAATATTGGATGTTGCTTTTGATTGCGTGCTCCTGAGCTTAGCGTCTCTTTAAAAAGCGAGCCTGACATTCTCATGGCATTTGGTGTCTCAACGATTGTATCAGGCGAATGTGTGGGCTGTGACAGCAGTGAACTGGCACAAACCTCACAGCAGCGCTGTGTCGCCTTCTCTTGCCCTTCCCTCGCGTCCCTTCTCCCACATGGAGACCATTCACGGTCGTCATGCTAATGTATCGTTTACTTCCGACATGCATCAAATCTTTTCACATGCCCTTGAAACACAGTACATGCTCCTCAATTTGTTTACTTTGAAAAATGTTCTTTTCTGGAGCTTAATGGTGTTAGATGCACTTAGATGCAGACCACTGGCCAGCGTTGCATGCATTAACAATACCGGAAACAATCTTGCTTGGTGATTATTGTGTGGCAAGCCGTATCCTAGGAGATTTGTGAATATCTAATGAGGAGTTTGCTGCTCATTTTGCAGAGTGGCTGCTTTGATGTCTTTCTGTTGCATTTCCAGATTCACGTCAATTTCGGAACTAATGAAGCTGGACGCCTGAGGGGTGTAGATTATGAGATGTTTCCGACCATTGAAAAACATTGCGCGTGTCTTTTGATTGGAAATGTAAAATGGGGTGATTCAACCACGGGGGAAGGTCTTCTCTCATGTCAGGAAACTACTCAGAAACTATATGTGCTTGTGAACATTTAGTTATTACATTGAACAGTAAAGTATTTGTTCTCTCATTATGAAAGTTCAGACATGAAGAAAAAGTAGTATTTCTTAAAAATGTTTAAAGTAGAGATGCACCCATATTACATTTCTCCACGGACACCGACATCTGCCGATGCTGTTATCGATAGCGATTCTGAAGATTAAATTGGTATTTCTTAACTATCTGAATATAATTAATTTATATGATGACTCCTAATATTCAACATCAAATGGGTGATGTTTCTTAACGTTTTTATATACTTAGTTACTGTCCTTCTGAATCCTTGTATGTCCAAAGTTGCTATTTTTCAGGAAATGGAAAAACACTGTACTTTTTTAAATGATTAAATACTGTGCTGTCAAAATTGAGAAGCACTTTTGAATACTTTTTATAGATATTTGCAGAACCCAGTGACACACAGAGGGTGACTAAAAACAATGATTTATGACAAAATATGGAGATACAACGTTTCAGAAGGACAGCAGCGAAATACAGAACACAAATGATGGCATTTTCCTGTTCTCTTTTGATTGACAGGATATATCAGCAATGAAAAACTTATTTTATTGACCGATACCGATTATTGGTCAATATAGCAGTGGATAAAAACTCACTATCAGTGGCCTGAAACTTTTTATATGAAGTGGATTCAAAAGTACACACTTTAATTCATTAACATTTTAATTACCTTTTCTAACCAGTTTTTATTAACGTTTTCATTGGAAAATTTTGCTCGCTCGATAAATTCATGATGGCTGACTAAATATGAAATACACAAGTACATCTAACTGTAAATACCGTTAGTCACATCTGTCGAAATTCCAAATGTTCACAAACTCATGCTTTTCAAATGATGTCAGACTATATACAGTATGTGGTATCCTTCATTATATCTTTCCCCGCTAAAGGGAAGATGAGGCTGTTTAATCCGCCTGTGCATGTACGTGTGTTGCACATGTGTGTGTGTATGACAGCTTGTTAGAGAGCATCACACTGCCTTTCGTTTGCACCCTTAGCTGTTGCTATGACGTCTTAGATAGTGCAAGTGCTCGCTGACTAAAACACACTTCTGCTGCTGATAAAAGTGGAAAAATGAGGTGAGCTGTGTTGGATTTTTTCTGTTGTTCACGCTTGAAGTTTCGACTGTTAGTCTGTACGCAGCTCTGGTGATGTCAAGGCACATTTGCATCTCCTCTACTGGCTTGGCCCTTGTAAGCTATTAACACGTATAGTAACCATGTTCTTGGAAAGCGAGTATGATCAAGCCACTTTGGAGGTGCACTTTTTGAGATCTTTGTTTAATCTCTCAGGAGCCTCTTTATCTGCTGTTGAATAGAGTCATTGTTATAAAGTACTATCTAAAACATCATACCGCACATTAAGGAGATAAAAGGTGTGTTGTGGATAAAACCATCTGCTGCAGCTGTGTTTGAATAAGTCATCTTTGGAGGGGTGGGTAGATCTGGCAGGTACGGCTTGTTCATGTCAAAGTCTGTAATAAAAATAAAAGTCTGTAATTGTTGCCCTGAGCTGCAAGGTGCTGTGGAGGCCATACAATCAGAGCCATTAGACTGCACCCAAACTCCATAAAGAAGCACCGTCTCCTGGTGCCCACGCTCCTTTTAGACTACGGTTCTTTCTGTGTCAGAAAGGAGCATTTGCGTGGTGTATGTAATGATAAATGCAATATGCTTTAAAAGACGGCATGAAACACTTACAAACAGAGACTGATGCTGGTGCGGATGTTGGTTGTCAAAAGCTTTTTACCTCCTTATAAATGTATCTGTTTGATAAAATCAGACATGTTCACTACCCAGGTATGGTTTCCTCTTTGATAATGCACAAGCTTGGCTGTATTCTCACCTGCCGACATGCCCCGCAGGAACAAGCAGGTCTGCTATTAGAGATAGCAGCATGAGAGCGCTGATAGGGTTTAAAGCAGTCGGCTATGTTCTTGTCCGATTCTCATCCAGTCAGGTCAAATAACTCAACACCATCTTATTTGGCTATTGTTTGGTTTATCTTTCTCATGCAATTGATTGCTGTCTTAATGGAACTTAAATGTTGTTTCATTTTTTATGTCCTTGGTCATTTAACAATGTGATCAAAATGTAATTTTTGTAGATGTGAGTTCATGTGTGTTAGCTTTGAGGCTATCTACAGCCATGGAAAAAATTAAAAGAGCACTCCAGTTTTGCCTTTTATCAGCATTTCTGCATATATTGTGGCAATTCAAGACAATTTCAGCAGAAATAAACCTCACCAAGGCTTACAAAGTCACCCAAAAGCAACGTGAAAGACTGAGAGAATGCAAAGACACCTTTCAAAAACAGGCTTTTTACTTATAGGCTATATTATTTTTAACTGATCCAATAAAATGTAAAACATAAGTATTGGGTTGTTAAAACATGAATATGAACCTGTTCTCTTTGCAGTATTCAAGATCTGCAAACATTTCATCTTTTTTATTGTTTCAATTTAGTCCCGTTTAAATGTTCTGCAAATAAATTAAAATAAAAACAATATTTTTATTTGGAAGAAATTTTGTCACTAGTTCACAGAATAAAGCAAAAATAATACTTTACTTATTTTTGCTATTTTTTCTGTATTTGCAAATTTAGGTACCCGTAGCTATATATGCATATCACAATTTACGGTTGTGATGTAAGCAAAAAGGGAGTGAACCAGATTATATGGTCCACCCAGTTATGGTTTCATAGATTGCATATGACAGATCAGGTCAAAAATATGTATTTATATATATATATACATATTTAAAGTTCTCCAAGGGAGTTGCTAATGTTTGGTTTACACATCCAAAACAGACACATGACAGAGCTGCTGGTCCATTTGAATAGAATCATGTTTCTATTAACATAAAAAAGCAATACTGTTGATGAAAAGATGACAGGATATCCATTAACAGGTCAAACCTGAAATCCTCTTTCTTCTGCTGATAGACAGCAAACTAAAATAAATTGCACAGTGATAACAGAGGCAGCATCAACCTTATTTCACACATTCTGCTTCCAGTGTACCCATAGAAAGAGACATATTGTTAAAAGGAAGAACATGTGTGCATGGACTAAACACCGCTATGGACCACTATGCATACAGCAGTCTCGATATCACAAAAGGATGAGTCATCTGTATTATAATATCCTCAATACAAGCTTGATCCACGCTCAGACACAAACACAACAAACAAGTATAATGACATGCTTTCTTTTATCTGTTTTCTTACGAACTTTGTTTTGATCTTTGTTTCAAGCTACATCATTTAAACATCTTGTCCGAAACGACCATGTTGCGCACATAACCGAACACACACGATGCCAACGCGAACCACAGAAGCGGATGCATAAGAGAAACATATTTAGCTAAAAATGCATCTTTTTTATGCCTGGCACCTGACACAGAACAGTTTTACATTTGCAGCCAATGTGTTCCAGTGTGCGTAGAACAGATGGATGTGGATGTGTTCCAAGAGCGTGATTTCAGTGCTAATAATACAGATGGTACATTGTTAAGCTGAAGGGAGTGTATAAACACATCAGACACAATAAGAAACGAGATGAACGCGGTAATTAGATTTCAAGATTTAGATTCTTACGCACCCTTGAGAACCTACATATGTGGGCCACTAGAGAGGGAGTATGAAAATGGACAGTCATTTCTACTTGGTTTCATTCAAACAGGTTAAATACATGTTTGGGAGGAAGACCTAATTGTTTCAAGTGCATGGTTAATGACTCACACGCGGTGATATGTTGAATGTAAGGACCCTTCTGGAGCTCTGCGGGTTTGTTTGCATTGAGGCGTCTAACAGATGAGAGGGATTTGGATCAAAAGGATAGCTCATTTACCTTTGATAGCTCTGGTGTGCTAATATATGACTTAAAAGCCACTTTCATGCCATAATTTCTATTCATGATAGGCAAAGTCTGATCTTATGTCTAATGTTACAGGTGGTGCTTGTGGCAGGTGCGGTGAAGGAAGAAAGAGAAAGAGTGAAGGAAGAAAGTAAGAAAGAGCGAAAGGTAGGATGCTACCGACAATGGATGTCTATTTCAACCCCTTTTGTCATAAGTGAAGGGTGCTATTTCTCTGGCGTGTCATCAGACTTTCCTTGGAGTTATGCGTCTGTCTCCAAGTCTACCTGAGATTTAATTACATAGAATGACTGCGCCTGACAGCCGGGGATGTCACACTCGCACACGCACGGCAATGACCTCATCAACTACCTCTCAACTCTTAACTAAAGGATGAACTCTATGAATATTAATGCTGGTGAAATTAATTCATGATTATTCTGACACTACACAAAGTGTACCGCCGAACAGGCTGTACGTGGACGTGGTCATCATTTAAATAAAGGTGTCCTTTTAAGTTAATTGCTGGTCATTTTTGCCATCGCAATTATGGTTACGAAATCAAAATGGATGATTTTTTTTCGTCTCTACAATTGTTACAACATTGGTTGAAGGGGAAAAGCCGCACGTGTTTTCCATGCAAGAACTGAACAACAGCTTGTATGCACCGATGCTGTGAAAGTCTGAGGTTTGAAGCCAAATCTGTGATATTCGAGCAAGATCCACATAAAGGAATTGAGGTAAATCCCTTCTGCAAATGCCACATCCTTATGAGGTTGGCCACAAGCATAGGGGAGTTTCACACTCGAGTGAGAGGATTTACCTGTCATAATGACGATTAGTATAGTGGAATATATGAGTAGTGCAGTATGCTGAAGCTAGGAGACCTGGTTTGTACGTACATGGACTCTTTTGGGAAAACCAGGTGAATGCAGGAGGAGGTTGTGGGAGCGTGTTGTGTGTTGCTCTCAATATGGTGATGAGGACATTTCGTTTTGGAAAAACTTCACATTTTAGGAGCAGTTCTATGAAAGCTGCTTTGAGGCAGAGAAAACACAATTCAAACAATTTGTTCAAACGGTAATCGTAATGTGTTTGGAACAGCAATAGCGAACTGTGACGAAACACGGCTGAAGATACTGTTCGTGGTTACATAACATGCTACCTGGAAAACAGTATTCACACAGTTTTTTTACTCTACCTCGTGTCATTATAAACCTGTATTTTTAAAGAAGTGTTACTTGGATCTATTCCACAAACTATGGAATGTTTTATTACTTTTCCGTGTCATTATATAGCAAGAGCTGTCCAAAGCTTCTTTACAAATGTATCTTCTTGTCTTTTACAGAAAGCACAATATTATAAATATGAGGGGAAAAGGGAGTTTCCATTTCGGGTGAGCTATTCCTTTAATGGTTGCATTAAGCTGTGATGAACGGTGTGTGGAAGAACCCAAGTACAAGGCAGTGGAAGGGTAACACATTTGTTTATAATAAAAACAAAAACCCACTATGGGGAACACAATCAATTAAATAGGAATTTAAAACAAAACTTCGAAAATCAAGACAAAGAAAGGCAGGATCATGACATAAGCTACATAAAGCAATTTCTTTCTAGATTAATGGAAATGATCTGGAAAGTAACATTTAGGGTCTGAATAATCATGAATTATTGCATGTCACAACAAGTCAAAATGTAACAGAAGTTTTATCACCCTCAATTATTAAAGCATTTTTAAATGTTTTGTACATAACCTGTCACCAGCAGAGCATCCTGGAAGACATATGATCATTTTTGATCTTGTTTTGTGTCAGTCTATTGCTTACAGTGTTTTCCACCGGTGATGTTGATGCTATTGGTGTACTGTTTCTGTATCTTCACCTTGCTGAAGATCCAGATGGAGAAAGAGTGGCCTAAATAAATAAAGTCTCCATGCTGGGTCCCCAAGTGACTCCTGCTGCTTTTCCTGATGCTGTGGGTTTGGCTGCTTTCTGTAAGCCCCGTTGTCCAAGACAACGAACTGGCCCTTTTATTCAAAAAATAGTGGAAAGGGAACCCATGTTAGAGAAGCACTATGGGTAATTCCTGTTATACAGTTTGATATTTTAACTGTAAATTCAGGCATTGTTTCAGATTATAATTTATATTATAACAGGCAAATAACAGGATGCTTAACATAGAATGTAACAGGATTGAAATAAATACCCTTTCAGTTAGGGATGTTGGCTGTTTGTTTACTGTATTACAGGATGAAGACACTGGAAAATGTGAGAGACATTTTCAACATTTAAAATCTGTTTCCTCGGTTTAATGTTTAATCCAGTCGATTAGGACACATACATACGGTTAAATAGGGACATATACATTCATTGTATAGAATGACTCACCACATATAGGCTAGTTACATGCCACTTTATTAGTATCGATACTTTTAAAATAACAAAATTGAAAGAGACGGCTACAATCAGTAACAGTTTCAAAATACTTTTTATTGTAAATAATGCATCATGTTTGATAATTATATACAGTTGTAACTTGCAAATATTTTCATCTTGTTCTTCTGTCTGTTCGCAAATTGTCGCTAATGTCTCATTTCAGATTCAGATCCTTTCAAATAATAATCTTCATCTAACAATACATTGATTTGATGTCAAGAATCATGAAGGATCATGAGATTGCAAATGAATAATGCAGATACAAAATAAGTGCTCTTTCATCATATCTACCAAATATTAACACTGTGTTCTCAAAAAATTTCATCACTGTAAATAATAATAATAATAATTTAGTAAAGTTATTTTAAAACATTTCATATTATTATTATGTTTGGTGATGTCAATCATGCTTCAAATGATCAACCTCATAAAAAACAAATAATTAGCATAAAATAAATGAGTTGTTGTGCTAAACTGAATGTATGCCCATACACCTGCACGGTTAATAGAGGAGATTTACTATATAATGCGGTGCATTTATTTCGCCCGCCTTGGCATTAGTACTGTCTCCATCAGAACATGGGTGTTAATGAAGAACTTTGGCAAGGTAATTATGCTTTGATTGGCTTAATGTAATAGCTTATGTGTACTGTTTGTTGCTTTTTGTGAAGATAAATTGAGAAGTGGAGATAAAAAATGCTGGTAGAATTCTCTGGCAACCAAAAAACTGAGATCTTGCATAGTTTTGGAATTACAGTAACTTTTCCATAAAGCAAATTATCCATAGATGTGCAAATGCCCTAAGAGACTATGTGAGGTAAAGGAAGACGCCAGTTTATAAATAGTGATGAACACAGAACAAGCCGGCCTGGTTTAACACATCATTGCCATGGTGATAATGACTATATATTCCTTCAATCGGCACTAATAGAGACCCTGTCTTTTTATAAAGCGTCTCAGAAATGCCTGTTTTTGACAGTCAGAGATTAACTAAGATGTGAGATTCAAACAATGCAAAGATTGTCTTCTTTCACCCCAAGACAAAAAAATAATTTCTCTGCTTTAATGGCTTAATGGGTGAAGTATAATTCAGCATATTTCGCTTTTAATCGTCTCTATAGGTGTGCAGAATTAAAGGCCGTCATGCAACAGCTCGTGAACAGACATCTTTTTGCAGTCTATTAGATATGCCAAGTAAAAGAATGTGACGATTGCGGATGACGACCGTTTGATTTACACGGACATCATTTCAGAGCCAGTCTGATAAGACACATCAGATTGCTTTGAGCAGGGAGCGTCTGTTCAATAACGCAACATGAAAGGCTGACAGATAAGCACTACCCAACTATTTACTGCCAGCTAATGTGATTGAACAGGGATGGAGTCGTGGAGAAAACAGCAAGTCTATGCCCTGCTTCAACACCGTGTTTAAGCGGCAGATATAGAGAAGTAATACCTGCAATTCAGTGGTGCTTTTTAATATACGTAGTCAAATGAGCAGCAAACCTCCCACAAACCTGTTGAAAGAACTTTAATTATTGTTCTGACTTTGTGCCCTGTCTAGGCTGTTATAATAGTCTATTCTTTAGATTTTCATGTCTCATTTGATCGCTAGATGACGTGCAGGTAAATGTCACTCAGTTCCTCAATTAACTATGAGTGGATGTCTCGTGAACTACCACAGTTCCACTCGATATTTTAATGCGTCTGGGAGAGCTATTTCATTCCTCTGATGAATTTCAAGCTTAGAATATGAAAGGCAGACTCTCATGCCGAACACGGAGAGGATTTCGTATTATAGAGGTGATGTCGTCTTATGTGGTAACAGAATTTAAATAGTGACTATTTAAAGGTGCTGTGTGTAATATTTTGGAGGATCTATTGACAGAAATTTTAAGCGGTCATATGACATGGCTAAAATGAATATTATGGTTTGTTTTAGATGTAATGCAATGTGCATTCAAGATTTATAGTTAAAAAATGTCCACATGCCATGCATGTTTGTATCTCCTCTTTGCCCCGCCTCTCTGAAATGCGCGGACTTTGAACAAAGCTCAGCGCTCTGAAAAACGAGGTGTGCTATGATTGGCCAGTTAACCAGTGTGTTGTGATTGGTCGAATACGGCAAGCATGTGGCGGAAATGTAACAGCATTTACCATATTTGGAACATCAGGTTCCAAAGCAATTGTACTGACAGGTACACCCACCTCACTTGCGTATACATTTGGGTGTTCTTAGTCATAAAATACCCCGAACTGAGGTAGATTTGTGGGGGTGTGGTTAGCGTCATGTTTTTATTACCTCAGAATAAGCTATTTCTATAAACACCATGGGTCCCATTGGAATTCACCACGTTATTTCTACAGTAGCCCTCAACGGACAAACTGCCCTACAGAGCGCGTCTCTCGCAAATACGTTATCTCCTTCAGCAAAGAAGCAAAATCTTGACAACATATTCTCTGTGAGCCTCCTTAGTGCTTCCAAAGGGAGGGGTGGAGTTAGTTGTTGGTTGCATTTAACAACCTCACCACTATATGCCGCTAAAATATCCACATTGCTCTTTTTTTACTCTTTCTTAATTTATATAATTTATAAAGGTCACTTCTAAAGAACAGTATTTTTTCATTTTAAATATTGTTGTGTAAAATGTATGTTTTTGGTGGGGGGGGGTATACGTACAGTAAATATTTATTATGACCTATGTTATGCATTCTATAAATGATGTGTTGTTAAATGATGTGCTGGGTTAATCTAATTTTCAAACAAGCTTCTATAACACTGCATCCAACCACAGTCTCCTCCGAAAACAGCGTATCTCTCATGTTTGTTTCTTAAATTTTTATGTTTTCCTCTTTTTCTTCATTTAGTCAGTGAGAACACAATGATCCAAGGGAGGTAAATAAGACGCTGTCTCCCTCTGAAACTTCATCTCTATCGTCACTGTTGGACCTTGTTTCTTTGGAAAAATGAGATCCAATCACATCCGTGTTATTTTTGTACTGCCAATTACTTCCCAGCTAATCTCCAGTATTCACTGATATTTTATTCAGTCAATGTCTAATCCACTATTCCTGGTTTTCTAATCAGATCTATTGTCACCCAAACAGCATGCATCCATTCTCCCGGGCAGAACATGCATATCAGTCGTCAGGAAGAAACTTGTGTCACAGATCAAAATCCATTTTTAATTTTTTTTTTCTGCAAAGCCACACGAACAGTGGAAGATGATGTTAACCTGAGCCTCAACACGTCAGCCTCCAGTAGATTATTGACTTTCTGTGAAGCTTTAGTTAGTTTGTGTGATCATCCCTTTTCTGACTTTGTCTCTGATTTGACACGCAACAGAGTTGCATGATCCATATCTCATTCTGTATTCCCATCACACGAATGAATGGACAAACAACACTGAAACCCCTTGAGGTATGACACATGTAAATCCATTCATGATGCATGTCTTGTGTCATTGTGCATGAGAAATACAACTCACGTCATCAAAACTCTGAAACAAGTTAAAAAAAGCTAATTAATTTCACTGCTATTGTGCACATTTGATTAGATAATCGGCTGCATTTGGATGTTTTTGGAGATTTATCACACACTTAAAGTGCTTAAATCTCATATTAATCTTGAGTGTCTATACAGTAGTATTGCATACGTCAAAGTTTGATCAAATTTATAATGAGACATACAGCTGTATGATTATTTCCGGAAAAACACGAGCTGCGGACACATCATCACATTAATCTCTTTGTGTTTTGTACTTTATGCACGTACACGTCGATTGCCAACAAAACACAGACGTTTGACTTACCGCGTGCAGTGCATGTCCGGCATCTGGGACCGTGCCATCTATCGGTTTCAAACGATTTCCAAATCCAACGTTTATATAATATCCATCACTGAAATGCTGTTAAAATACAGACACACCTAAGCTTTACTATCGCAAGAGTAACGAGCTGCAGCGCAGATAATCTTGATGGTAAGAGGGTCTCGCTTGTCGGTTGGCTCGTGGGTGGGCTCTTTCTTTTGCCTTGCCGCACTTTTCCAGGAGAATGGGCAATAAAAGGAATAGGATCCCTGTGACGACACAGGGATCCAGAATCATAAAAAACTTTCCGAAACAAGTTGGAGTTCTGGGGGAGTGTATCAAGTGTCAACAGTGTTGACCATGTTAAGCATGAGAAGCCAGCACGTTTAACAGTGTAAAGAAGTCATGACATAGCATGATACCCGATCTTTAAAGGGATAGTTCACCCAATTCTTTTATCATTTACTTGCCCTCATGTCATTCCAAACCTGTATGACTTGCTTTCTTCTGTAGAACACAAACGAATGATAACCATAATAAGACCATAATTAAAAATTAAGAGACCATTTCAAATGAACATTTAATCAGCATTTCTAGTTGTAGTGTGGCCATTCTAGTCCAGTGTCTATTGAATTTCAACAAAAACAAACCTCAGGAGTGACCTAAAGTCATCCAACAGCAATGTGAAAAACTGACAGAAAGATAAGACACATGAAAACTGTGTTAAAAACAAAGGTTATCACATTAAAAAATAATGTTTAACTTTTCCTAAATTCATGTAGAAATATTACTGTTGAATTGCTTAGAAGTGAATATGAACATGCATATATTTAAGAACACTATAAAATATAAAAATTAATATGCATTAATATATCATTTCAATTATTGGTAAATATAGATAAATACACCTTAATATTAACTAAATATATATGTTTGTTTATGTTTTTGTGTAAATATAAAATATATAATTCAATTCATATTCACAGACATATATTATGTAAACACAAACTTTTATTGTGCATATTATGAGATTTGGGAGAAATTTTGTTAGTAGTTCACAGAATAAAACAAAAAGAATCATTTCACCAAAACACATCCAGTTGATGTCACTAAACAACTGACATTTCCCCATTTTTTATTTTAAACATACAGTACTTCATGCCAGCTTTTGTCACATTTTTAGTTGACTTAAATGTACAAAAAAGTGTGCCCATAGCTGGAAGTTTGTGTAAACTCATATAACTTTGTTTTGATACTCTCATCACATAGAATATTATACACATATTGAAAAACTAATCAAGAGCTATTTGTGATCATCTCCAACAGTTGCAACATTTCTCAACAAAAGCTTTGCTATTGATTTTTTCATGTCTGGGTGCTATAAAATGATGAGCCCTCTCAATACTCATATTGATCTTTGCTTTCTGTTGCCCACTGATCCTGAACAGCGATGAAATGACTCTGACATTCACATGATATGCATTTATCCGCCTCACACCTCGTTTTGCAAGACGGCCGTCAATATTATTAGGTCCATGTTATTTGACGCTTTACTATTTCTTACTACGTTCAGTTTATGTTTATGTATTTCAAACAAAACAATATTACGCATAATTATAAGTGCATAATCATTGAATCTTGTGAATATCTACTCTGCGAAAGGTCAATTGATTGGTGCTTGGGGCTTGTAAAAGGTCAGAAACGGCTGTGTCTTTGTGTCTGCTGCAGAGAGGAAATACTCTTGTGTCTCTCAGTCTGTGGTCCCTCCTGGGGGGTGGGTAATGCTGGTGGAAACCCTGAGCCGCCTCACGCTCCACAGCGTTGCCTTAGTCTTAATAGCCGAGGTTAGGATTTGGGGCGGCCCAATTGATTGAAGATCGAACTGACGCTTGAGCACTTTTCATTCCCAATCAACAATCAACAGTGATGTTTTCATTTTTTGCTTTAAGACACTTCTCATTGGGTCTGGGGCCGTGCAGCCACTCATGCTCTCGGCACCAATCAATCCACTAAACAAGCTAATAACAGTCATTAGTGAAGCTCTGCACTCCCGCTTCTTAACATTCATTGAGCAAATGGGAAGGGGGCAGTGAGAGAAAAAGTGGGCCGTGTCACATCCTGTGCTTCAGATCAACTTCTCCTTCCTCCGTTAGTTGATCTGATTCGGGACAGAAGGATCCACAAAGTCTAGGAAGAGAAATCAGCATGAATTATTAGCACGTGTATGGGTGTCAGGCCGGTTTGAGTCGGTGCGAAAATGTTCTGTGGCATCTCTCACTGCTTATTTATTTTTGGAATTAAATAAAGCTCAATGGGAGCTTGATGTGGTTAACCGGTTTCAACTTCTGTACCTCATCTGTAATGCAGCAGGAAATGCTGTGGAACAGTCCAACATATTAGCGTACTTTATTAAGATTTTAGAAATGTTAGACCTGTTGGCTTTTGAAATTATGATAACACTTTAGTATAGGGACCAATTCTCACTGTTGGTTGCTTATTAGATGCCTAGTTTTAGCATATTGGATGTTTATTAGTACTTATAAAGAACATATTCAACATGACCATATTCTACTTCCCTAATTCTCCCTAATATTTTAAACTATCTTACTAACTATTAATAAGCAACAAATTAGTAGTTTACGGAGACAAAAGTCATAGTTTATGGTTTATTAATACCGAAAATTGGACCAAATTGATTACTTAAAAACTAAAGGAACCTCACAATCTGGTCCCACTTCAGTATAAGGGGCAATTCTCGCTATTAACAAATCATAAACTACGACTTTTCCTCCAAAAAACTCTTAATTTGTTGCTTATTATTAGTTAGAAAGGTAGATGTTATATAGGTATTGGGTATTATTATGGATGTAAAGTATGGTCATGTAGAATATGTGCTTTATAAGTACTAATAAACAGCCAATATGCCAATAATAGGTATACCACTAACAACTAGTTAATTGTGAGAATTGCCTCAAGTGTTACCAAAAATCTTTTGCAGTGTAGTTGTTAAAACTTAAATGACTTCAGTTTATGTTAATTAAAGTAATTTCAGTTTTCCATTGATGTTAATCAAAGAGTCAGAAGATGATAGATTGAGAGGCTCAGTAAATGGGTGACCTTGTTTGACTTATGAGTTCTTCCTTTTATGGTTCCTGAGTTATATGCATATAATATAGAATGAGAGATGACATATTTTCGAATGCAATCCCCGGAAAACAAATGAACATTTTTGCACTTCCAGTTCTATCGCCCCAAAGTCTAAGTTGTTGGATGCTTGGTGGTGGTGACATTGATATTGAGCGACTGTGAGCTAGTGTAGTCTGTTTTTAGCCTCACGTGAGCTTTTTACTTCTGGCGATTGTATTTAAGCTTTTAAAGTAACACATGTTGTGTTCATTTGTGAAGATGATCTTGATAGACATAATGTGTAAACACAGATCGTATTTTTGGCAATCTTCCAAAAGTCTATGGGAAAAATGTATAGACTTTTGGCCGATGGAACCAGTGCGGCACTTACTTCCGGGTTGGCCAAATACGTCATCTCTGAGGTACTCTATGGGGTGTACAGTATATTGTATATTTTGGCTGGAAGAGTGTCTCCCATGTGCATTTATATTTTCTTATGCAGACAGTTTTGTTATTATGTAGATAAATATTATTCTGTTGATGTTGAAGCAGTGATTCTACTGATCTACTCATCGGTATTTACAACAGGAGTTAGGACATCTCATTGGTTTTACTTCATTTGTTGTGTAATTCATAGCTGATTTGCATTAAATACATCACTTTGTATTAGCCATGTGTTTTGAAATGAACAGACACACCTGACACATTCATTCCTCCAAATGACACTCAGCCTTCTTTAATTAATTCATTACACACTCATCTCTGGCAACCCATGTATATAATAACGTTACCCCCCACTCCTTGATGATTTTTTGGAGAGTGTGATTACCATATTCTATATCGCTTTAAGATTTTTTCTTTGCTTTTTGTTGTCATGGTGACAGTCTTCATGCTTGCATCTATAATTAAGACATTGAATTACTGTCCTTATCATACAGCATTAGCCCAATCTCACCACCAGAGGGCACCACTATACTTCTCCAAACCAGAGAGATTACATAAACGAGAAAGTGCATTATTCATCTTTTAATGTAAAGGGTGGAATTGATCATGTAAACGGATCACATAAAAATCACATGGGTTAAAAGGGTATACACATTTGTATGCAATGAAATACTCTCAAAAATGGATGTCCCCTTATGTGGTCTTTATCTCTGTGCCCAAGATTTCGAAATGTTTTATTTGGGTAACAAATTTCCCTGTCATATGATTGCTATCACTTCTCATTGTTAAGGCATACACGCTTGAACAGCATTTGTTTACAAATCTGACAATATGAAGTGAATTATGCCAAACAAATGTAAAATGAGAAAGCCATGAGTAATATTGTTTCTATGGTTACAATGAAAAAAAGGCAAAAAGTTATTTATTGTTCAATAACTTGAGATGTAACTGCAATGTTTGGTATGGCAGACTATACAACAGAAAATTTGAATATGCATTAGTCTAAATAGTGTGTCTAATGTTTATGATAATATATATTTGATGCACTTTTTGCGTTCAACCCAAACATTTAGTCTATTATATGTATCCAACTCACTGTCATGACAAATACATTCACATGCTTTATACAAATCAATTCATACCAACTTGTGAAGCAGTAAGGAATTCTCAAAAGATTGTATTTTAATTGTTAATATAAACAAAGTATTTTGGTGTGATGCCACAAAAAAACTATTTTTTGACCCCTGTAGGCCTCAATATTGAACAGAACACACTGCTGGGTTAAAAATTACCCAGTGCTGGGTTATTTCAACCCAACTGCTGGGTTGTCTCCACTCATGGTAGGGTAAAGGCAACCCAGAAATTGGGTTACAAATAACCCCGCATTTAGTTATTTTGTGTTCTGTACAATATTTACCCACACTGTAAAAAAAATGGGGCATCAGAAAATACCATAAAATAACAGATTTGTTCACATAAAATTAAACGTTTAAAATTAAAATTATTTATTAAGATTTTGATTTTTTGTTGTTGTAATGAAAAGAGAGGGAAACCTCTTAAATTGAGAAATGATACCCTCTTGTGGTACAGATGCAGCTTTAAAAACGGAAAGAAAGAAAGAAAAAAAGATAGAAAGAAAGAAAGAAAGAAAGAAAGCTCAAACTCATCAGTAAGGAAGCTGTTAAAACAATAAAAATAAAAATACTTTCTATTCCATTCTATTCTATTCTATTAAGACTTTGTAGAGGAGCATATGAACAATATGTTGTGACAAACTGATGTAAAATCTTTTCACATTATCACTGCGAATGTGATACTGAAATAACATTCACTAAATTACCAATTATCACAGAAACATGTAATCAAATCTGAGAGAACAACAGGTAAGTAACACCATCACCACCATAACATGTTGTAACTGTATCACACAGTTAAATCTATAACACACAAACAAATGATTTATTGACAAGTTTATTTAGAAGCATTATTTATGGTTGAATTCTCACGTACAATAAGGAAAAAACTAAACCAATACTGTTCAAAGAAAAATTGTATACATCGCCCAAGGCTGCAACAGATCCCAAACCTGATATTCCGGCTACTGTGTTTCTGCCATTATACATGTACATGTTACTACACCTTCAGGAAACTTCACCCAATAGCTTTTACTCTGTACGCTGTTTTGACATCTCAAATCCATTTGCTTCCATATTTCTCCTGGATCTCAAGTTTATCTCATAATGAGAATAAATATCACCTTCAGCATACTTCCATTGCCTAACACAAGAAAACTCTACAGACATCCAAAGCTTTTTGTTATGTACATTTCGTCTGCCTACTGACATATACTGTACAGTACACAACTGAATGAACGGTCACAGGAGACATTGACATCAGAATAATGCAGTGGTGTGTAAAGACAGTGGATTTGACTGAGATTCAGCTGTCCCAATGGACAGGAAGAGAGCATCGGCCACATGCCCTTATCAGTTCTCCGTCCAACGGATAGCAAATGAATAGCTGGGCTGAAAAAGTGATAAGGAAATGTAGTCGACCAAAATCTAAGCTTTTGTTATACACTTACATCTCACCCATTGCCATCCATTACAGGAAAGGGTCCCATCGATGTCATTCCTTGGATAACTGTCCAACCAGTAGAATGCCATAAAAAATGCAACCAACTTGTCCTGCCATTCTCATAACGCTCTTTAAAAACAAAATACATATTTTTTCCCATGACATATTTCTTTAAACCGTGAAAAATGTTCACAGAGAATTTACTGAGCAGCTGCTTAGACACTCCTCATTGATGAGTTTTATCTCACCTTAGCCCGACCCTACCACACCTTTTCTTAACTCCTATTGGCCAACCGTTGAGATTTGGAATTCAGTCACTCCTCGGGTCAGCCAATAGGGTAAGAGAGGTGTGCTCGGTCATCCAGGATGGGAAAAAAAGGCTATTCACACAGGTGTGGTTAACCTGTACATTCCAGCACATTCACACCTGTCAGCTTAAACTTGATCTCCAATGCCCTGCAGAGACAGAGCCCGTCTAACAGAAAGAACACAATGATTCACACCACTTTCACCTCTCTAATTATTTTCTACTCTCATATAATCTAAAGAGCTCTTTTTAAAATGTTTGTTTACTTATGCTTTATCTTAAGAGAACAAAGAGACTTGAGTTTGGGAGTCAATATTTAAATCAAATTTAATGTGGTCTTAGATTGTCTTTGTCTCATGGTGTAGTAGGGCACAATATCCACATCTCTACACACACTGAAAACCTACTCTGTTGAGAAAACCCGTTCGCACAGTTTAGTTTAACAAATTCTTCCCAAACTTGTATGCTTAAATTATTTATTTTTATTGAATTTTAGTCACAAAAATGGTCTCAAAGGAAACAAAAAGAACAACAACATCAAAAAAAAATACATAAATAAATATTTTAAAAAGTAAGTTATTTAAGTTAATGCTCATGTACAGGTAGAATTAATGCACATGTACATGTACATTTGTAAAAAAAAGAAAGTATTACAGTATTATAACATAAAGTATTAAAATAATTTGTGATCGACTTGATTCTCCACATGAAAATGCATTTGTGTTGAACAGGGTTGACAAAACACTGTAACATGGACTATTTTTTACTGTAAAACAACATCAGTAATACTAGAATATATTTTTATTTACAGCTATTTAAATGCCCCATCATTCTTATTCTTTGACCAAAAAAATATTATTTAGGGGCAGGGGTTTATGGGTATTTCTCATTGCATTTTGAACTGATCATTTTAAGTTTGTGGCTTTTTTTATTTTTATGTATGGACTTTGTAGATAGAGGTACAAACAATAAGGCTTACAGTGTACGATTGCAATAACTTTGAACAGTAAATAACAGATAGTTAAACAATTATACAAAAAAATAGCAGCATTAAATTAAGTGCCATAACCACCATATACCCCCAAAATATTTAGATTTTTATGTATCAATAATCATTTTTTTACGGCAGATTCAAATTTGAACTCTATACACTTTGGTTACCCCTTGTTCTAAAATATTATAAAACTGTCAACCTTTCTCTAAAACCATAATTCTGACCCAACCTATATTTATTTATAGGTTATATAATAACCTATATTATTTTATTATTTTATAAAGTGTGTTTAGCAGGGATGTTGGCGTCACATATATTTCAGAGAATTTCAAAATGAGCAGAAATATAACAAACACTGCGTGAGCAGCTCTGTGTGACATTTCTGCACGGTCTACCCTCAGGATTCTGATCCACAGTGACGCCTCGGCATAGTAAAGTCAGTAGGACGGGGGAGGTTATCCCCTGCCTCTGTCTTTATGTGCATTCCACACCCTGTTTATCTTAGTCCAGTCCCTCTCATCCGGGTGTGAAAGAAAACACGGGCGGCGCACTCTTTCTTCGGCACACCAGCTGCCAGTGGCGCTCACACGGATGAGGGGAGATCTGCAAAAGCATTTCCACTGCATTGCGGCGCTCTCTCCTGGGATTAGCTGGGCTCTGCATTCCCAATGTCATAACGTTCCAGTCTTCAGTGCACGGAAGGCGGGGGTGGTGGGTGACATAGCAGTGAGATTATTAGGTGTGAGATGTGTGGAGGACTGTCCAATATTATCAGCTGGATCTCTAAAAATTGGCGTTTGTTTTGTTTATTTGTTTTATTCATTTTTTAATTGTTTTTATTCATTAATATCATTTATTATGTATTTTTTTATTCTGTGACCATGGTTGTCTTTCTTTCTAGCTAAATAAATCATGTTTTGTTTATCGATTGATTACCATTTGTACTACGAATCTCATGGTTAACCTGTAAAAAAAATATTTAATGGAATTTTATGGTTTTATTTTACACAATTTTAACATATTTTTAAAATGTGGTGAAATCAGTTTTTACAGAAATAAACTGCAAATTTACAAGTTGGGTGAAGAAAAATATTTTGAGAAAACTTTATTTTACATTTTTTCTGGCGCCCCAGCTGCAGGAATATTAAAATTTTTACAAGATATTTTTACAGTGTTTGTTTACTATAGTGATACAATGGTAACATTTAGTTTAGTATGTTTTTTTTTTGAGAAAAGCCATAACTGAAAATACAAAATATGGTTACTGTTGCAAAACCAAAGTTCATTTTGTAAGTCAACTCTTTGTGATATTCTGATCCATGTGGCTCTGTTATTGAAAGTCTTATCACTTTATCAGACCTCTTCTCAACAATTCAAACCATGTGAGATATTTTATGTATTCATTTAGAACAAAAACAGAACTCCATAAAAACTTTTTTAAATTAGAATTTGTAAAGGTCAATATTTACTGTTTGCTTGTAATATTTAAATTTTGTTTTGTTCAGATGTCAATATGGAGAGGAATACATCACTTTCATTTCATGTTCACATTTTGTAGTTCACATCTGATACTTTTCCTATCTACAGATACGGCACACTTATCTGTACATCATGATCCATGACACACACACACACATCACAATCTCCTGAGAGTCAGCTCTAATTGACAAACAGCTTGGAATAGCCACTAAGGTCTAAGGGCTAATAGTGTCATGATGAGAGATGATTGTACGATGGGTGGAGAGAGATTTACACACTCTATTGTCTTTTTAAGTCAAGAGTTGGTCAATGGAGAGGCGGCTTGATTGGGCCTTTTTACAGATATAGGTAATTCCCTGTAATGATGCCTTTAGGGGCTGCTTGATGGCAGAGGACGTACTCAGATGGCTTTGGGCAGGGCTTATTAAGGCTGCGTTTCCCAATAAAAACTAGAACAGGTTTTGTTTGATTCATTAGATACTAATATATATATATATGTGTGTGTGTGTGTGTGTGAACACAACTTTTTTCTTAAAGGGACAATTTACCCCCCCCAAAAAAGAAATGTGTCATCATTTACTCACTCTCGAGTTTTCCAAATCTAGGAAAAATTACTATATCAAGAGTGCCCCAGAACTGTTTGCTTTCCTACATTCTTCAAACTATCTTCTGTTGTTTTTAACAGAACAAAAGAAATTATATAAAGCAATTTTTCCTACTATGGTAGTCAATGGTGGCCATCATTCAATATTCTTCCAAATATCTTTCTCTGTGTTCATCAGAACAAAGACATGTATACAGATTTGAAACAACTTGATGAAGACGGGATTTTCATTTTTGGGTGAACTTTTTCTTAAATATCTCACCATCAAATGTGTACATGTTAACGTTTTCTATGCGTTTCCACAAACACCAGTTTAGTGGTCAATCTGGTGCTCATTTATAATCACGCTCTACAACACATTTTCCTCTTTCGTAGCACAGCCCGTTCACCAGCAGGGGGCGATACAACCAGATTCTAAAAATAGCCAACAACTTTATTTCTCCAGGGATGCACAGCCTTTTCTAGAATGTCTTCTTCTATTTCTAAACAAAGCGCTCATCTACCCTGCAATAGAAAATGAACATTGTACTGAATATACTTTATACCTCAGCTCTATATTGTGCACAGTTAAAGTGCTGCTTTTAGAGGGACACTTCACCCAAAAATAAAAATTCTGTCATCATTTACTCACCTTCGAGCTGTTCTAAATCTGAATACATGTCTTTGTTCTGATGAACACAGAGAAAGATATTTGGAAGAATGCTTGTAACCAAATAAATCTTGCGCCCCATTGACTGGGGAGAAAAAATTACATAATTGTTTTTTGTTCTGTTTAACACAAAAGAAGACATTTTGAAGAATGTAGGACAGCAAACAGTTCTGGGGCACTTTTGACTACCATTTTTTTTCCTTTTATGGTAGTCAATGGGAGGCAACATCTGTTTGGTTATAAGCATTCTTCCAAATATATTTCTCTGTGTTCATCAGAGCAAAACATTTTATACACAACTCGATGGTGAGTAAATTATGTCAGAATTAATGACACATTCAGTTTCACATGATTCGTTTTTTCTGTTAACGTATGTTTTTTTTTGCCTTACATCAGTCTTGTGCACTAAGAGACACTGTATTTTCAGAAGAGAAAGTCATTCCCGGCTTTATTGAGAGTGGATTTAGAAGTCAGCATTTGGTCGTGACACTGATGCTGTTTCATAACATGCAGCACTGTCTTGATGTGGCTGTTGAGATGTGAAGGATAGACCCCACATATCTATCTTTACTGCCTGAAAGACTTTTTCCCCCAAACCATTTTTGGCTGTACTAAAATTCACTCCGTTGCTATGGACACAGATCATAGTTTTTTTTATCTGTGTCCATGACAACAAACTGGCTATTATGGGAAAGGCCTACAACGTAATTCATTTTAGAAGAGACTGCACGTGCGAATGGAAAACCTGACACATTTAAGCATCAGACTAAGAATTATGTTAAGAGGTCCGTTTCATTTGCGTACAGAGTGCTATATTTGTGCGCTACAACGTTAATTGTGTCTGTTACTATAACAGCAACATTACCCTTATAGCACTCTCTGCTTTACGTCTATTTGACGTCTGCATTTACATCTGCAATACATAGTTTGCTCATCTTTAATACGTCTCGGAGATGTCTGTAATACGTCGGCTGGAGATCTGGAATACATCTGCTGTGTAAAAACATCTGCTAAACATCTTAGAAAGTGCAGGTTTACATCCATTCTAAATCATAAACATCTTACAGACATCTTATAGATGTCTATATGATGTCTGACAGGGGACGTCTCCGAGACACTTTGAAGATGAATAACTATGTATTGCAGATGTTAATGCAGACGTCAAATCAATGTAAGCCAGATGGCTGTATATGGCAGTGTGAATTAAGCAATTTAATGAATGTGCTAAAAGCTAATAAAAGTGTTAAAATGACATAATACTTCACATAATTAAGTATTGTTTATGGTGTGCTCATCATTCTATTAAACAGGAGTGATATGATTTCACAAGCTTTGGTATTGTATATTAACCGTTTAGCTGACTTAGCTGTACTGTTCATCCTGTGTGGATGCGTGTGAGTTACTTTGTTCAAACAGTGTGTTAATAGTGCAGCGGTGCATGCAGAACACTGAACACTGTGCGCTGACACTGATTGTGGTTTGCACGTGGGTGTAAAATAAAGAGGCTGTATACTAATGATGAATGGCATGGAGAGGCTGAATACAGTTGCACCTCAGCTTTTATTCACCATTTGGTGAGAAGCGAAAATTGTGGCGGACCTTAAAGGAATAGTTCAACCCAAAAAATAAAATTCTGTCACCGTTTACTCACACTCAGATTGTTCCAAACCTGTATAGATGTCTTTGTTTTGCTGAACACAAAGGAAGATGCTTGGAAGAATGTCAGTAACCAAACAGATCTCAATGGGGGATGAGATCTGTTTGGTTACTGACATACTGATGACAGAATTTTCGTTTTTGGGTGAAATATCCGACAAAAACATTATGAATATTGTAAAATGATTTAACTTTTGATCTGTTGTGCTTTTAATTCTCAGTCCTCCGAATATTTGGAACATTTTACGAAAAGTGTGTATTAGGTGGTCGTATTTAATTTACAGTATGTGTAAGCATGTTTATTTTTACAAGACATCTGCATTTCTTTTTTTTTGTCAGAGAGCATAACATAACTGCCATTTGAGACAATAGAACACTTTTGCTGTGCATACTGGACATTTGAAACGAAAGTGTGGTTCAAGAAATCAAATTTATTTGCAATTAGTATTAAACAACTGAAACCCAAACAATGCTTCAATAACTTTAGAACATGCAAAGAAGAGGAAGTGAAATTCCTAAAACAAAAATTAAGAATTGGATATATTCAAATTGAAATATGTGAACTGGGCTGCAAGGTGATATCCATTGTGCTACTGACCTCATTGTCAGTATACATTGATACCACATAAAGATAAATAACTGGTGAATTAAGATTTGTTTGAGAGATCAATTAGTAATTAAAATGCAGTCTTTTTAACATCTATGCTACAATCTAAAAGATCCATGAACATGCAGACTTAATATACAGAATGTAACACATTTTTTAAAGTAATCTTGGGAACGCTTTACAATAAGGTTAACAATTAGTCAAAGCATTAACCAACATGAACTAACCATGAGCAATAATTTAATAATAAGCCTTTATTAATTTTAGTTCATGTTCATTTCAGAATGTACAAATAGGCCTACTTAAACATTGTAATTGTTAATATTAGTTTATGCACATTGAACTGACATGAATAATTGTATTGGCATAACATTAACAAGGATTCATACATGCTGAAAAACTATATTGCTCAATGTTAGTAAACGCATTTATTAATGTTAACAAATATAATCTTATTGTAAAGTGTTACTGTAATCTTGTCTTCTGGAACATTAAAATAGTTTTAGTCATTTTGAACACTATTATTACTATTAAAACTATTAACACAATTGCATCCTCAAAACAACTATAGGATTTACCTAGTATTTTGCACACAGTTATTTAAGGTTAATTTGACTAAAAACAAAATTTGTAAAAAACATCACACTGTTTTTTTAAGTAAATTGTACTTATTTTTGTGTCAAGTTTTTGCACACATTTTAAACTTTACTTAAAATAACGAACAAATCCCACAATCTTTAGCCAACATGTCTGCAGTGTTTCTGCCCCCAGATTTATTTTTCCGCCCAGCAGATGGCGCTCTCATGCAGGTGATTGAGCATGCAGTGTGGTCATCAGGCTCATTATCAAAAGGATGATGAGGCTGCACTTCACTTGCAAAGCTGAGTAAGCTGGGGACAAGGAGCAGGTCCAGAGGACAGTGTTCAACTGAAACCTGGCCGTATCCTCCGAGTCAACGTCAGCTTTGCATCATAAAAATCATGAATTTAAGGCAGCAATACAATGCATGAATGCTTCTATTCATGCTTCATGCATAGAAAACACATATAGCATATATCATATTCACTAGCCGAGTTGCATGGTCTCTAGAGAGTGTATTTAACCTCATCATTGCCTCCAGAGCAGACTGTTTTATTCTTGCATCTGAAGGGAGTTTGATTTCTGTTCGGATATTCACATTTGACCACAAGCACAAATCATATATGAGATAAAACTTTCAGAGGAAAGTGATAGTACAGTTGTACATGGATGTGGGCCTTAAGCAACTCGAGCTTTGTCTCTAATAAAGTTCAGGTGTGTGGTGGTCAGACTGAATGTTTTCAGATCAGGTCTGTGGTTGTTGTTGTGGTGCATAAATTGTACATAGCATTTGAATTATTTTAGTATAACGGAAAACTCAAGCATAGTTGTAATGTCTCCCCTGAATTGTATAGTGCCGTGTTTAACATTGAACGCGTTATTTTGCTGTGAGCCTTCAGCATTAGCATTCTATAATGACACAGCAACACTGTGAAGGGAAAGCATCGGATGCCTTGTACGGTAACACTGCAGTAAAAAGGAGAGAAAGGGGGTGTTTAAGATCACCACCTCAAAATCAGCTCTGCACGCTGTAGGCAAGTCTTGTTGCTATGGAGATCGCATCCTACTGCAGGTGTAAGTAACGATAGAGGAAGTCAGCTGTTTTTTCTGCTTCCCTCTCCTTACGCTATGCATCTCTCTCTCTATCTCTGTTTTTAAATCTCCCTTTTTGCTCTCTCGTCCTCTGGTTGTCTTTCTTTCTTAGACTTTAATTCTAGATGTGAAGCTGCATTTCAACCGCAGAGAAGGAGAGAGTCACACACAGTACATCAGACACGCATTCAACCAATCAGATCTCTTAATGATCAAAACATAAATAGTATACTGTAGCATTAACACCTTTACATTTGTGATGCTGTTAGTGAGCTGTGTAACTAGCCATTGTTGTGTTAAATGATTGCAATATGAGCTGTCACGCTGACCAGACAACCTCTGGCTAATGTCTGATTTCTGACGTTAGACACGCTGGGTTGTGCAACAGAATTAGCCCACAGGCAGTGGGTAAAATGCACACAGACCGAGACTGAAATAAATCAGGTCTGGACTGGGAAGCTTTTAACCATCTCATTCAACCTAGATCCAGACCATACAAAAGAATGAAGATTATTGTTGACCTCGTGTCTTTGGCTACATGTTATAATGTTAAATGTTATACATGTTCAAATATATTTATTTGGCTTTCTTGAATTTTGTATGCATGTAGTGAAACATGAAAAGCATGCAACTGTCTTTAACTTTTAGATGAGCCTATAATCCACATGCTTTATGGCATGGTGAAGTATGTTCAATTACTACAGTGAACATGGTGTAATCATGTACTGTATATAGTGTCCAAAGCATTTATATTTCCATTCAGAAAGAAAAACATGACAGTATAATTGTAAGAAAATGAAAATTCATGCTCTTAACCAGCACGCTTTTATTTAGACGGTTTCAAAGCAACAACGTAAGCAAACGATACTGTGCATGCATGTTTTTGTGGCCTAAACTTAACTTCCTGTACACACTTGCAAAGAATAGAGTCCCTGGAACTTAAATTCTAGCCAGTATTATTTTGGGTTACCAGTAGAAGAACTGTTACTTGACTAAACTTAAATATGACAAAGTTACACTACATATTCAACAAATTGTTTATTTAACTAAATGAATACACAATAAAATTCAACAAATTGTTTATTTAATAGGATTACTATAAGATAAATATTAATATAAATGAATATTTATTTAAACCAAATAAAATATAAATAGTTCTATTATTGGCCAGGGCTGGAGTGGGACAAAAAATGGCCAAGAGCAGCCCTCCGTCTGTTCCGCCCGTCCGCAATTGTGTTCCGGCCCGATTGCACTTGTCTTTTCGATTCAGGTCCCCCTCCGTTCATTTGCGTTTCGGTCCATGTTTAGATACGGCCCACTGGGAAAAGTCCCGGAATGCTTGCAGATGGCCAGTCCGCCACTTTTATTAGCCACTCTAGCAGACCGATCAACAAACACAGACTGGAAGTTAACTTTGGGCCAGGCGCGGGCGTCCGATGAAAAGGTCTAGACACACGTCTCCCATTTTGGTTTCATTGAATACTCAAGCTAATTAACGACACAAAACGAAAAGAAACAACAACCTATTACATATTGAATAAAACAGAATCCCTTTCCCCTGCCTCTCCTCTGCAAAACTTGCTCTCCAGCGCTGACTGTCTAATTCTATCAGTTTTGGAGCACGGTGTTGTGCACTGCGGGCAGCCACTGTTCGCCTCTCCTGTGGAGTTGAGCATAACAGAAGCGGACTGAGAGAGGCTTATTAATCCCAGCATTGCACATGCTCTCTTCGGGCCATGGCACAGTGTTGCACAGACATCCAGTCACAAATACATCTCCAAATGTAGATTATCCAAATATATGAAATACACGCTGTGAGGGGACTCGACCTGTACAAAGTCCTGCAACGAAGGCTGGAAGAATCCAGCAGTAACAGGGAGTGACATTTGTGCAGATGCAGTCAGTGTCAGTAAAACAGAGGGATGAAGAGTGTGGGCTTCCACCTGAGATAATATCTGTGTCAATGCGGTCAGTTGCTATGCGTGTCTCTTGCTGGCATGTCTACATATGGGTGAACCTGTGGAAAACGTTAAAGAAAATGGGTGGTTCCTGTTTTGTTTCTCCCTGAAAATGAAGAAAGAAATGGCATTTTGCTTAGAGAAAATTAAGTATGATTTTAGGACCATTGAGATCCTAAAACCTTTTTTTCATGTTATTTATTATTGTGTGAAATTCATTGTCATAATTTATTCCTTACTGTTAAAGGTACAGTTTGTAATAAATTTGCCGTAAAATATCCAAAAACTAAGCCAGTGTTATATATTTTGTTCAGCTGAATACTTACAATATCTAAAATGTTTCCAACTACTTGTAAATCGTGAGAAAATCGCCATTTTAAAGAGTGACACGGGGCTGTGCAGTCACTTGTCAATGGCGTCATATCCATGTTACCCTTTGTTACACCGCCTTTACAATATGGACCAAAACGTGTGAAACTAACGTGTTAACGTGTAGTACATGTCACCGGCCTTCCATATTACAGACGTAGAAACGGCATGACAACAGTGTCGTGGACAAATGCGGAAGTAGTGTCTAGCGTCTAGCAAGCCACTAGAGCAATAACTTATTTATGGACCACAATTATACGCAACATTTCTAAAACTTTATTACTTTACCTCATCCGCTAACATGATTTCTGGTTCCCATCTAATTTATGGCCATCAGCGGTGGAGTTGAAGACAACAGATCCCATCATTCCATGCTCCTTCACAGTGTCATCAAGGGACGCCATTGTTGTTGTTTTGACTGTGCACCCTCTAACGGCGGTTTTTACAAACTGTAGCTTTAAGCACATCATTTTACTAAATTCACAATGAATTGGCATTAGGAAAAAAATCGAAGTAAAATGTTGGGATGCATTATTACCATTAATGACAGTTTAGGGGTACATCATGAGCTTAACTGTCATTCAAATAATCGTAATATACTTTTCATTTATAACATATGTTTTATATATAATTGTAATTGTTTTATTCTATATTATAATATTATTATTTTACTATTTAAGAAATTATATAATATATATATATTTTTTATATTATTTCTTTCTTTCTTTTAGGGTAATATGTACAATACTTTCAAACACACTTTAAGCTCTGGTGTCGTGCTGCAGTGCTGACACAGTACTTCTGATGTGAAATTCATGATGTGGCATTCACAAGCCCAGTACTGACGTACACAACTGCACTGAACAAAAGACCAAGGCACTTCAGTCGGGTAGATAGTGTCCTGTCAACCGTGTTGACAATGAAATGTTGAGATTTTTCATGCATTTGCATATTGATCACAAAGCGTGACCCAGACAACATCTCATTGTTACACCGCTAAAGTGTACTCCTGTAGAAAACCATGTGCGGGTTGAAAGCATCATGCAATACAGCAAGAAGAAAAATCTGTGAAAAATCAACCCCAAAGAGTCATTGTTGACCTAGACGACACTGTTGAGCAGGAATGCGAGTGCTGATTTTATTAGGAGCACTCTTCAATGGTTCCATAATCTGGTCCGAATCAAGCAGGAAGAAAGGATGACGCTGGCTTGAAGTGGGTTTATTACCACTCATCAGTTTCCACAGATAGAGCTGATGCAGGAAGTGATGCAGGAAAGGTCAGCATATGGATCTTGATTTGACCTCTCTAACCTACTTCTGATGGGCAGCATCTGTCATCCTTACATTTAATTTAGCCGAGATAGGGAGGTGCAGAGATATTATAACTACCCGCCTGTCTTTCTCTCGTTCTTAAATGCATTGCTTCATTGTTTGCATGGCACATTTATTGTGTTACAGTTGGTGCATCTTTAACCCCACCCATTGTCACTCAGGCCAAGTGCGCTGTCCGCTTGTTCTGAAGTAGCCGTGTCAGGGATGTAATGTAGAATAGGAGGAATGTGTTTATCAGACGATACTGAAATGTTCTGCCCCTTTTTTGAGATTATGTTGTATATGTGTGTGTGCAAGTTTGTGAACCCACTTTGGAATATTAATAACACTGCTTTGCATGACTCAATAAAATGAAGCTTAACTCCTCATTATCCCCACTGAAATTCAGAGAGGTTGGTTAAGAGTAATTTATTCCCCACCACTAGCAAGATGAACTTGTTGAAAGTCAATTTTGACTACCCACCGAGAAAGAAAAACAGATGTTTTGTGTAAGCTTAGCATATGTGGAATAGAAAGACCTCACCAAAACCCAAAACATGCCATGTTGTCCACGTTCTGCTACGTTTACGGTAGCATGAATTTCATTGTGTTTGTGGTCATGTTCTTTCATCAGAGTGCAATAACTTCACTTAAAAAAATGTTGAGGCAATTTAAAATAATAAGGCAACCTATTACAAGCACAACTTGTAGTTATCTCCATGTAACCAACTCAAAAGATTACCTCAAAATCATAAACTCCTAATTTACATTTTACTTTTTGAGGTGAATTTAAATAGGCCAGATGGATTAAATATGTACATTGCAAAAACTTTGTAAACATTGGGTCAGCCTGTGGATCAAGTTGTCCCCCACTCACATTTAGATATAAAAAGGCCTTCCGCAAACATTTTTTCTCAATGATGTTTTATATTTATTTATACAATTAAGTAAATGTGTCAAAATGAATTGCAAATGCTGTTTCATGCTCTTTTTTGGTAGAACACACATTGATTGAGATATGCTGAACATACAGTGGTGATCTTCCACCTGCGGCATTCTATTGTTTGTCATTTTCCACGAGTCAGCCTCATGCTTCATGATCAAGCTGTTACTGTTTATGTGTTTTTGTTGACTTTAAGCTGAAATATGTGACTCACAAACGTGATCATAAAGTATACCGCTGTTTACAATGTGTTGTGCACTTTATATGGGACCAAAAAACGAATAGAAAATAGGGATGTAACAATATTATCAATTTCATGGTATCGCAATAGCAAAATTGTTTCGATATTATTGTGGTCACATGACTGTCTGAAATGATAGGTCTTCCGGGCCTTTAACATAGAAAATGCCGAACAATATAATAGATATTACCTCTGTCAAGGTCCAGCTGGTGCAGTTTTTTAATTTCACAAAAGGGAGTTTTAATTCATTCGACCTATCTCATACTATACCTCATACCTCAAAGCAACAGTTATGATTAGAGGATAAAGAAAAGAGGACCGGATGTGACTTGGTTCATTTGTACTTCATTGCAAAGTTCAATAATTGTTTCTTAAACACTTATGGCACTATTTTCATCTTCATTTGTCTTTTTAAATATCGCAATAAATATTGTACCGCAGGCATTACAACGAGGTATTATCGTACAGTGAGATTTTGATATTGTTACATCCTTACTACAGTAGATGATCAAGATAAGTACATTTTTCCGTTTTTCGCATGGCAGGCTGGCGATGTATGTCAATTTATCGTTCTTTCACAGAAAAACACAGCTGTAATGAAGAACCATATGCAACAAAACGCATCTAACATTTTGGAAGCTTCACAGTTTTCCAATATAGAAACTGTTGAACCCTTAGGGAGTTTCACCCACCCTTTGAAATTTACCTTGAGGCGTATTTCTTTCGGTTTCCACCATATGTGTTTTGTTCTTTTGCATACAGAATTAGATACTGTATGTGAAAAGGAAACTAAGATAGAGACATCAGGCCCGAGAGTGTCATTCTACAAACACATTCTGCTCTTTTCCCCAGGGCACCATGAATGACTCTGTGACTTTCTAAAGCCTTCTCAGAGACAACCAGGAAAATATCCCGCCAGTATAGCAGTGTAGTTTTGAGCGTTTGACAGCACAGCTTGTTCTTCAATAATTTGGAGGCATCTTGTAGATTTTTACATATACACTGGGGTCCAAAAGTCTATTGACAATTATTGCTCTATTTATTGTGAATTAAACATGGCTATTGACCAATCATTAACAAGGACCAGAACGATTCATTTTATAAAACAAATTATATTATCAACATGACAATTTGAGTGGGAATTCGCATGATTGAAAAATGAACATGAATGTGAGTATTTGGTATGTCAGTGTTTTGATTTAATGACAGCATGCACTCAGCCTGGCATGGGCTCCACACGTTTGTGCAAAACCTGATGATCCATGTTATCTCAGCATGATTTGAACATGTTCCAAAAAGCATCTTGTGTGCTTCAATGGATGCAAAGAAATGTGACCTTTTGTACAAAGAAGTAAACATGGTCAATGTTACAGATTTGCTTACATTTGAATAGTGACTCAAATAATAAATATCCTTAAAAAATGTTACGTAACTTTAGATTGTACTTTAGATTTATTCAACTTGAAGCATGGGAAACAAGACTGAAGACTTCCGATTGGAAGTGAGCATCAATATGCTCTAATCACTGTGAAGGGCATAGATCTAGAAGTGGAAACTCTTGAAAGATAAATTGTGACCTGTAACCCCTATTTGAAACACACTTGGCATGGAAGTTAAGATGCGGCTGTGTGGACTGTGTGGCGTTTAAAACATGGCCATATCACATGGTCATGGTAATAGAACTTGTTTTTCCTGAGGCTAAAGATGAAGAGGGACAGCCACCTCCTCATCCTCTCTTGGCAGATAGAGAGGAGCTCAGTAGCAGCAGAGCGACAGGAAGATGGTCTTGGTTATGTAACTGGAGACCTTGTGTCTGTCCTCTCTGGGTTCACATTTACAGCCCTGACGGAGAGAGCAGAGCTTCAAGACACTGTGTATCTCTTCCTAGGCTCTGCCACTTTGCATTAGTGTTTGATTTCATAGTCACTGATAATTGGCCTAGTTTGTGTTTTTATGTTTGTCCTTTTCTCACTGACATTGGGCTTTATGGCAACAGGGTATAAAGAATAGGGCAACGCTCTGGTCACCGTAAAGCTTTGTAAAGACATACAGCATTCAGCCCAACAATTCTGAAGGGTGCTTATTTATATTTACTGTACAACAAAATTATAAATATAAATGATACATGGAAGCTAAATGATAAATGCATCCAGATGTTTTGCGTTTATAGCTCAAACCAAATGTCACTATAAATACTCTACTGTTCTGTGTTATGCAATGTTATTCCCATCAGACCTAATGACAATCGGTTGTTTTAGTGTTTTTTTATTTTTCAAAGCAAACTGAAAAGCAGGCACAACAATGGCAACATAAAACATGGGTCACCATCTTGATTCTTTTAGGTAATGCAGATTACAAGACTGTGTCCCATGACTTCTTGCATATAAAATGAGACAAGAAATAAAATAAATAATGTTTTTATTGTTTTTATGTGATTGTTTAGCTGGTGCAATGCCTGGTGACCTCATGGTGAACTCTGGTAAACATAGATCAAAACATATGTTATTTATGTATGTATTTATAATAAAATATGAACTATAAAATTAAAATATGAATATAAAAATATAAATTACTGTGTTGCCAAAAATGTATTGCAAACAAAAACATGTTGGTATGGAATATAAACATAAAATGAAAAATATAAACACATCAACCTAGCCCTCCAAAATAGTTGGATCATTGAACTATAACACACAGAGTGAGATTAAAAGTATTACATTGTTTTATTTTTAAACTACATCTGTACAGTCACATTTATATAATACTCACGAAAGATTGTATGTTTTCAGCTGATTCCCAAATAACTCCTTACTGGCTGTTTCCCTCCATTTCCGGCTGGCAAAGACATTCTTGCTTATTCATTTCTTTCAAATAAAGCAATTCAGACAAAATGAGATGTCAGCCAAAGGACATGACAGTCTTTCAAGCAAACATGTTCCCGATTGGATGCTATGCAAGGACTCTGCATTGAAAGCTTCCTACGACATCTGACTTTGTGTAATGCGAATACATCCTCTATAAAATTGACTGAAAGAACAGAGGAAACAAAAAAATATGTGAAATTGAAATTCCAGTGCCAAACATCTAAATGGCCAAATATAAATATTTCTGTAACTTGTTAAATCAAGAATACTGTAGCGTCTTCCATGTGATGCAATTCTCACCTGAACACTGTGAACGCAAATTTACAAAACAATAACAAAATTTTTTTGTTGTTTAGCACAGAAACCTCAGTTTTGATCACATGTTGATCACTTTACATGCAATCCAGTTTAATCAGACACACTCTCACGCATAAAGTTTGCAATTTCATCGTCCTAAAATCAGACAAGCAGGTTTGGTTTAAGCGTTAGAGTCTGTGCTCACGCTTAAAACACACAAGGTTCTTGTTTTCAGCTCTGCACACTGTGGTATGTGTGAAGTTCAATTATAACCACGCTGTCCGCTCTTTCTGTGCTACTCTGCCTAACTGGAGGAAGCACCGGCCAGGTGGCGACCCTGCAGGCAGTACCCAGCACAGAGCACATAGGCCTGGGCCAAGACCATAAGATGGACCAGTGCCATCCTCCACCAACACAACACACTCCCATGATCCAGACGCACTAGGAACAGGGCACGGTCAATGCTCACGACCACCGTCATTTCCACACACGCCTGGACTCTCAGGGTCGTGGCCACAGAGATGCACATTGCACAGCACTTTGCTCCATAATTCATACTAAGTTCCTAAAATAGCGCCTTCCGACAGAACTCGGTGTTCCACAAGCTCCCTGGAATAGAATCGATGTTTGCACTTAGATCCTGAACACAAGGTGAATCAAATGCATCGTACGGAATTGTGCTCGGGCGTTGGTTGAGCAGAAGCCTACGTTTGACCAAGAGCCTTTTGTGGCCAAGAGATCAACACATGTCACTTAAAGTAACTGGTTTAATGTAGTAATTAAAGGGACAGTTCATCCCCCCAAAAACTTTTTTAATCTGTGTAAATCAATCGTTTCAAATCTGTACAAATGTCTTTGTTCTGACAAAGACACAGAAAGATATTTGGCAGAATGGTTGTAACTAAACACTTCTTGGCCACTATTGACTGTTTGCTTTCCTTCATTCTCAAAGAAATGTACAAATAATTTTTTCCCACTATGCACACTCATCTCCAAACATTGCCATTGTTTCGTATTTTTCCACACAGAGGAATTCAATATTTGTTGAGTTAATAACAAGTGGTGTTAACTTTAAAAGGAGAAAGCTTGGTGCAGTGCTCATGTCACAAATTGCAGTCATGTATTGGACTTGACTGCTGCGTCAGTCAATCCGTCCTGGAGAATCTGGTAATGATGTTGACTGTGTGGAGGAAATACAGGGATTACTGCACAGTCCAATGATAACAGGCGTTTAGGGGAGACATCAGGACAGCCTCTCTGGGGTCCCCACAACCCCCCACCCCCTCAAACCCCTTTGACTGGCAGGCCAGCTAATGGGTCCTGACTGAGGAGAATCAGCTTCTGTTAAGTGGAAGCAGCAAGTCCTGCGATAGACCACAAAAAAGATGCCAAGCTGTTTTCAAGCGAGATTCCAAAACAATCTTCTACCAGTACATACCGTGCCTTGCGAAAGTATTCGGCCCCCTTGAACTTTGCGACCTTTTGCCACATTTCAGGCTTCAAACCTAAAGATATGAAACTGTAATTTTTCGTGAAGAATCAACAACAAGTGGGACACAATCATGAAGTGGAACGAAATTTATTGGATATTTCAAACTTTTTTAACAAATAAAAAACTGAAAAATTGGGCGTGCAAAATTATTTAGCCCCTTTACTTTCAGTGCAGCAAACTCTCTCCAGAAGTTCAGTGAGGATCTCTGAATGATCCAATGTTGACCTAAATGACTAATGATGATAAATAGAATCCACCTGTGTAATCAAGTCTCGTATAAATGCACCTGCACTGTGATAGTCTCAGAGGTCCGTTTAAAGCGCAGAGAGCATCATGAAGAACAAGGAACACACCAGGCAGGTCCGAGATACTGTTGTGGAGAAGTTTAAAGCCGGATTTGGATACAAAAAGATTTCCCAAGCTTTAAACATCCCAAGGAGCACTGTGCAAGCAATAATATTGAAATGGAAGGAGTATCAGACCACTGCAAATCTACCAAGACCTGGCCGTCCCTCTAAACTTTCAGCTCATACAAGGAGAAGACTGATCAGAGATGCAGCCAAGAGGCCCATGATCACTCTGGATGAACTGCAGAGATCTACAGCTGAGGTGGGAGACTCTGTCCATAGGACAACAATCAGTCGTATACTGCACAAATCTGGCCTTTATGGAAGAGTGGCAAGAAGAAAGCCATTTCTTAAAGATATCCATAAAAAGTGTCGTTTAAAGTTTGCCACAAGCCACCTGGGAGACACACCAAACATGTGGAAGAAGGTGCTCTGGTCAGATGAAACCAAAATCGAACTTTTTGGCAACAATGCAAAACGTTATGTTCGGCGTAAAAGCAACACAGCTCATCACCCTGAACACACCATCCCCACTGTCAAACATGGTGGTGGCAGCATCATGGTTTGGGCCTGCTTTTCTTCAGCAGGGACAGGGAAGATGGTTAAAATTGATGGGAAGATGGATGGAGCCAAATACAGGACCATTCTGGAAGAAAACCTGATGGAGTCTGCAAAAGACCATGAGACTGGGACGGAGATTTGTCTTCCAACAAGACAATGATCCAAAACATAAAGCAAAATCTACAATGGAATGGTTCACAAATAAACATATCCAGGTGTTAGAATGTCAAAGTCCAGACCTGAATCCAATCGAGAATCTGTGGAAAGAACTGAAAACTGCTGTTCACAAATGCTCTCCAACCAACCTCACTGAGCTCGAGCTGTTTTTCAAGGAGGAATGGGCAAAAATTTCAGTCTCTCGATGTGCAAAACTGATAGAGACTTACCCCAAGCGACTTACAGCTGTAATCGCAGCAAAAGGTGGGGCTACAAAGTATTAACTTAAGGGGGCTGAATAAAGTTTTTTATTTGTTAAAAAAGTTTGAAATATCCAATAAATTTCGTTCCACTTCATGATTGTGTCCCACTTGTTGTTGATTCTTCACAAAAAATTACAGTTTCATATCTTTATGTTTGAAGCCTGAAATGTGGCAAAAGGTCGCAAAGTTCAAGGGGGCAGAATACTTTCGCAAGGCACTGTACATTCAACAGACTAACTTTCTCAATACAATATGTTTTTGTCAAAGAGTGACGTTGAGAAGTTGGTATAGGTTGCTTAAACCATCAGAAATAGAGAAGATATCCTTTCTTTGAAGGAATTTCACATTATTAGTGTGTTCATACGACTTCCTCCTGTCAAGCTATTTTAAGTGATGTGTATATTTCCCTCAGTATTACTTCATCTGTGTCCATGGGATTTTAACTGACTGATGCTGACAGCAAAACCCACACAAGCCATTTTAAAAGCATTAAATGACGGGACGCTATTGAGATTAAAAATCTCCTTTTCAGGTTAAACTTCCAATAACCTGAAAAGCTTCCTCTTTCATTCGAAAAACCCACTCATACTCCAGGTCTGAAGCCGGCTGATGCAACAATGGCAAAATTAACGCCTTTATAAAAATGTGTTGTGTCTGTGAGAGGAGGTAAAGTGTGAGACGATCACTTTGGTCACGGAGCTTTCCTACAGCCTTGTTCCCTGTACCCCTTAGATCCTTAAATACCTGATATCTGATGTCTGCGTAATTATTTTGCCACGTAATGAAATTATCCATATAGATGAGTCATATCACTAATGCTTATCTTTGACAAAACACAGTCATGGTCTTATTTTGCACGCAAGGGCTACTGAAAGGAATTCAAAATGATGGTCTAACTATTCCTCTGTTTTTAATTTTATTCATAGCAAAAAAGGATTTTGATGTATTTTTCACGAATCCCACATATTAGTCTCTATTTATATTTCAATGTCCTGTTGAGTTGTACAGTATTTTAAGCAAATCATCAACATAAGAAGTGTTCGCCACAAAACACATAGAGTTGTTGAGAGCTGATTCACTATTTGTCTGAGTAAATATTTACATCTTGCTACTAAAGCATAAACAAATCAAGTTGTGATTAAATCCCTTCCTCTTACACAAAATGAATTTAAGACAAAATAACAGCCATTCCACAGCAGGATAGCCCTTAACCACACATATTGTAGTTTCATCCTAAAAGACATTTTGTTCGCTAGTAAAAACTGATCAGCAGCTGAGGTACATGTGTGACGTATTTCTAATGGCTTTGTCGGAACAACCCACATTCTTCATCGTCTCTGATAGGTGGAGCCCCTGGCAGCGTCTTCAGTCCCCGTGAGCGTGCACAGGCAGCAGACAATGAGAAACAAGGGAAGGCTTGATAAGAGCAAGGGAGCTGCTTCTAAAAAAGGAAGGAGTAATTAGTAAATGTCGTCTTGGAGGAGCACGGTGAATTAGAGGCCTAGTGGATCATGTAATTAGGGGTAGACCATTCTCCAACAAACAGCACAAATGGTGGAGGGGGCACTATGTCTTCAGCCATGTTTTAAGTAACCATCATTAGGAATCGTTTGATATATTATGGTTTTATGCATTGACCCTTGTAGAAATTGTAGAAACTTAATTTGGGTACAAAAGGGTGATGTGTAAAAAGTAAGGTGATGGTATTGCTGTGATAGTTGAAGGAAGACATATTTTTATAAACTTTGATATCATTTAAATTACCCTAAAGAAATATATTTTTCTATATGAACTGTCAATATGTTAAAGATGCTGTGTGTAATATTAAGCAGGATCTATTGACAGACAGGCAATTGAATATACATAACTATGTCTTCAAGGGTGTACATAATGAAGCATTATGTTTTTATTACCTTAGAATGAGCTATCGTACCTACACTACGAGTCTCCTTGCATGGAATTCGCCATGTTGTTTACACAGTAGTCCTAAATGGACAAACTGCTCTACAGAGAACGTTTCGTAAATACGTGCCAACATCTTTGTTCTGTGTCAGCCACCGTAGTGCTTCTAAGGGGGGATGTAGTGAGCCGTTGGTTGCAATTCGCAACCTTATCACTAGATGCTGCTAAAATCTCCACATTGCTCCTTTGCATTATTTTATATCCTTTTAAATATAAATAAAAAAAATGCATTTGGAAGATTTAATGTACAGTGCAATTTTACAATTAATTTGTTCCCCGGATTAATAATTTTCCAACACTCTCCATTATGTTGCAAGGAATTATTTGTGATTACTCTTGCAATGCGGTTGCAGTTGACACACTTCACATTAACATGAAGCAGAACAGAAAAAAAAAATTGTTTTGCTAGTAAAGTGAGATCTTTGTTACTGATTGAGTTGTTGAGTTGAACCTGAATGTTTTGCTCTTGTAACACTCACACACATAGGATGTCTCATCCATAAGATTTTGGCTGTGGTGTGAACAGAAAAAAATGCAGGACAAACAGATAAGCAAAAGTCACTAGGATACCTAGAGGACTTTTTAGGCCATTTTTCTGTCTGTAAGCAGCGTCGCTGGAGCTCCAGTACAGTTGCTGCAGAAGAATGCTAATTTAGATTACCTAAAACAAATCTGTTGCTTTTAATCCATTCATAAATCTGTGGAAGGAAAAAAAAACATCTTCACGTGTGCATGACTCTTCAATCCACATGCAAATATACAGTACACACACAGATATACACAACATCTTGGACTATGCCCTGGCCGAGCAGATAGTGAAAAGGTTATTTTTCAGTTCTTTTATTGTTTTGTGCGAGCAGGTAAATAAATAACACAAATGTTAATCGAATGACACGTCTTTTTGCGTTCAGATAGCTGTCGCACCAGGCATAGAGGATTTATATGAGCGTAGATCTGAGGGAGAGCAGATAACAACAAGAATAAAGTCATAAATGAATCGGGTCTGTGAAGTAGCCAGCAGACTGACAGCGCCAGATTAAAGCCTTTGCCTTTTAAACAAATTGGGTGCTAAAAGGAGCACGCTGCCATGTTCTGTGCTAGAACGTGTTTTATTGTTCAGCCACATTAGTGCTGAGACAAAGAGTTGCGTCACATGACGCACGTCACATGTCCTGATGAAAGAAGATAATTGGTTCCCCAATTGATTGTGATGAAAACCTTGAGCTGTTTCATTTTATGAGCCGTGATGGGTAGGTGGACGGTGGGAAAGATTGGGACCGGGGTCCATTAGAACATTGTACACACTCCTTTATGGTTTAAGGGAGGAAAGTTTAATTCGATCCATTGTGCATTGACCTTTTTTATACACCACCCATTCCACCCAAAATTCTCAGCGAACAATAGGCAAATGGGAGAAAATGTAACTGAAAATTACTATTAGCAACTTTGTTATTGGTTAAAGCGGCTCTGCAACGGTGTTTCATGCATTCTGAATTCTTTACAATGTTAAACGTGCTGTCTTCTAACGCTTAACATGGTCAACTTGTCAACAAACGAGTTGGGCCGTATTACGTAGTATTTCTGTACTCGATACACTCCCCCAGCGATCATACAGGTTTCGGAAGTTTTTTTTTGAATATATAAAACTATTTCGTAACAATTTTTCTTAGTCCCTTATTGGACAATTCTCCCGGAAAAAGCAAGCAGAGCAGGAGAAGGAGCATGCGCAGACGTCACTTTCATTTCTGTGCATTAGAGAGAGAGAGAGCATACGTTCGTGAAGTTCAGGTGTTTGTTTGTTCACTGCATTTGGTTGATGAATGTTATGTAAACTGTGGACATAACGCTGGATTTGGAGATCGTTTGAAACTGATATTTGGAGCCGTCCCAGCGCTAAAAGATGCCGGACATGAACCGCATGCGGTGAGTGAAACTGGTGTCTGTGTTTTGTTGACAATGGGTGCGCACTTGCTTTGGTTCAGCCTACCCCTCACCCCTGCACGCACCGTATGTTTTCGGAAACAATCGTAAAGCAGTGTCTATCTTTTATAAATGTGTTCAAACTAAATACTCTTCGAAAATATGAAGTATGCAATACTACTCTATAGGTACTCAAGATTAATATGAGATTGGCAGAAACCACGTACAATCCACTTTAAAATGACCCCATTAATGCATCCACCTGACAATCTATATTTATACATTTCTGTAAATCTCTATTTTAACCTTAAAACAACACAAGCAGAGACACCTACACCAGTAGATGGCGACAAATAAATGACTTTTGTATGTTGTGAATAATTGAATCACTCATTCTCCGATTCGTTCAAATAGATTGATTGATTCGTTCATTGATTCCTTCAGGAACGAGCTACGGGTGTATTCACCCACGATGTACAGTTGCGTTTAAGAACTATTTCAGTTGGCAGAGGACATGGCAGCGGGTCAAATGGTGTCTAAAATGAACGTTAATCGATATTTAACTTGTAATATATCAGCTTCACACTCTTAGTCGAGTTTTATCCGAATATCAGTAACGTTACTGCGATTATTTCGGGCATTTGAAGTTTATTTACGGGCAGCATGCGGCCCTAAAGTTACCGCGCACTTGTGATAATGTTTACACTGCGTGCATCTCCCAATATAACACATCATATCAGGTGTCACTAATTTTTAAGCAAGTTATCTAATATCCCATTTTTTAGTGGATTCCTATATGTAGCGTTCAAACATTGTACACTTATCAATGATGTTACCCATTATTCAAAGCGAAGAGGATCTCGTGTTGCTTCGTTGCTCATTGTATGCTGGCCTGCACACGTTACAGGTACCGTCCAATTAATAATCGTTTGGTACTGTTTATGGTCGAATGAGCAATATGCAAATTGCGAAATTAAATGTTCACCCCACAGGAAGAAATGACGCTTTTGTCGTCTTATGTAATGATGTTATCCTGGGTGGCGCATTCATGCTTCATTTTAAAACCCTCGATTTAAACGTAACACGAACATATTCCTTTTGCATAATTTAGTGTTTCATGTTTGTTTTTACCAGGCAATGCACGAAGCATAGAAGTTATAAAACATTTGAAATTAAAGGCACACCAAACCATTTGTTTCCCAGAACAATTTTAACAGTTGTAAGCATGCCTACACATTCTTTCTTCACTTGTTAATATTGCCCAGTGCACACTAGTGAGTGATGCTGATATCAGTCCGTATCTCTCTTACAGATTGCTAGCAAACACATTGTCCACCTTTATTTGAAAGTAATTTATTAAAGTGAGCCTTGAGCCACAGTTTATTTTACTGGCTTCCATTTACATTTTGATTATTTTACCAGAAGTGACAATTTTGTTGTGAACACGAGGGATGGAAGAGTTTATTAATTGTTTTGCAATATTTTTTTAAAGGTTAATTTGGATTTATTTGGTGCTTTATTTGGTTTATTTGGAGCTTTCCTGTATAGCTCAGTGGTAAGAGCATTGCGCTAACAACGAAAGGTTGTGGGTTCGATCCCAGGGGATTGCAAATACCTATGTATAAATGTATAGGATAAAGCAATGTAAGTCGCTTTGGATAAAAGCGTCTGCCAAATGCCTAAATGTAAAAGTAAATGTGCAGTTTCCAGCAACATCCTTTACAAAATAATTACAGCACCAAATAAGGAAAGTCGAGGGAGTCGCAATTCTTCAAGAAACGACTGAGTGGAGGCAGTCAGAACAAGTCCTTGATATTATGGTGAATCACAGACATGGTGTCAACAAACATAGCAGATAAAGAAGAGGAAATGGCAGGAATGTTCAAGGGGCTGGTGTGTCTGAGTACAAGCAGGTTCTGTAGCCAACTTTAAGAATCGTCTGAACACATCTCTTCCGTCAACACCTGACTGATCAGTTCTGACTTCTATCTCTTTTCCACTCTTTCAAAATAAAAACTTAGCTCTGTATACTGTAGGCTATATGCAACCAGTTTTTTATTGCACTTGTGCTTTTTGTTGTCCTTATGTTGTTCCAATTGCTTCCATTGTTTCTATCATCTTATAGTCGCTTTGGATTAAAAGCGTCTGCTAAATGACTAAATGTAAATATAAACAGGCTGGTTAGAACCATGTGAGGTTTTAAGTGAGTGCTGGAACATACGAACATAACCTCGGTGAAAGATTCCTTAGACAAACTGTAGAAGTAGAAAGTATTTATAGTGTTACACGTCTTTGCTCGATAATACAATGTCAATACTTTTTAGTGTGTCAAGGTTCCTTGTACAGAATATCATTAAGTAGGCAGAGAGGCCAAGATGACAAAATGTTTCAGTATTGGACAACTCCAACTCAGATCTGTACATCTGAATGAAGATGTTTCGGAAGGAAGGAACATCTTGGTTTTGGAAGAAACGTAGTTTGTTAAATAGTTGTAAACGAATGGCTTAATTGTAACATTGTCTCAATGGAGAAGAGAATATGTCAGAGAAAAATCTTAAAGAGAAAGGTATACATTCACATAATGATTAAAGAAGGCACCTGAAGCAGATTGAATCTGCTTTTGGAATTCACTGTAAATCCTTTAGAAAACGTGAAGTCCCTCATGATTTGCTACTAATCGACTTTTAATGATCATCCACTTTATTGATTACAGATACAAGGCGTTAAATAATCTGCATCTGCCTACAATAATAGCTCACGAGGTGAGCATAAGCGAGCTTAAATAAGAAAAATAAAGTTTTTTTCCTTGTATGAGGTGACCTGGGTCTATTTAGTATCAGCTGTGCAAGTTTTTTTAGAAGTATGTTTGCGTGTCTCTGTCCGAGGTTCTGAAACGCAGTCGCCTAAAATCGCATCACGTGACGCCACTGCCTCATTCAGCAGTGAGCGCGCGCGCTGGTTTATAGAGAATTTCACGTGAGAACGCGACAAAGCATCACTCTCGCACACCGTAGCCTAATTCTCCCCGCTCATTGCGTCACAGAAGAGGTTACGGGAGGCACTTTTGTACCCTTTACCGACGCTCAAACGCATTCGACAACATTACGATGGTAGACTTTGGCATTCTTCGTTTTTCTCTGCGCTTCTTCCCTACTTCATGCCAAGGCGGTGATTGCAGTGGATGGGCAGAACGTGCCATGCTTCGTTTCTAATCCCGAAAGTGCCCGTCTACTCGGGAATCTCGTGCTAAGAAGATGTAAAGGACCAAAAACAGCATCACCAGCCTTTTCCCTAAAACCAGCATCTTCTTCACAAAAATGCAGAAGGGAATTCGACTCAATGATGGTCATGTCACCTACCTGGGTCTGTTGGCAAAGAAAGATGGTACGAGGCGAGGCTGCTTGAGCAAAAAGAGTTCTGACAACACAAAATGGCACACGAAGTGGTTTGCTCTTTTGCAAAATATGCTTTTTTATTTCGAAAGCGAGTCCAGTTCTCGACCCTCGGGATTATACCTGTTGGAAGGATGTGTGTGTGACAGGTCGCCCTCACCCAAACCTTCACTGTCAGCGAAGGAGTGCTTGGAAAAACAGGTACGAAAAACGGAATGGCAACTTTGTACGTACGTCTGTAACAAGGGCCATTAGAATAGCTTGGTTTGTCGATTTGTTGGGTAAGGCATTAAAAATTGCAATTCTGCTTCCAGCCAGCAGCGAGTGGGGGTTTGTTTTATGCGTAAAGAAATGATGAGCATGCGCTCGAGACAACCAACAATTTTACCAACAGAATCTTATGGCTTTCTCAATTTGGGAGATTTTGTACATTATTTTTATCAAGCGTTAAGCATGTTATTTTTATCGTATCAGATGTGGTTTTGTGGAAATGAGCAGCTTCTGTCGAAGATGGCACTGTTTAAAGCCAGCATATCATGTTTTATAATATGTCTATATTTGTTGATAAATAATATGTTTTTGCTTACATAGGCCTACATTTAATGATTTGAAGTAGCCTATTGTGTTCGTGTTCTTTAACACTAAGCCTTATATTATATTGTGCAGTAAACTTCATTTCAAATAGTAAACGATGTTCAATAGTTTAGCCTCAAGTTCAGTGTCTTTTGTCGCTGTTTTTTTCGTACTGCAGTGAAAAATTGAGTATTTTTCCTCAGAGGTGTGTAAGTTTGAAACGACTGTTCCGCTCTCTTCCACACAAGAGAGAAAATGACGCCGGGGAAAGCGCTTTATAAACCTCGCCATCGCCATCATGCGGAAAACTGGCGTAGAATCGCAGTCTGTTTGACGTATTGATTTAATTCCCGCGCTGATATTAATAGCATCCTACCTTGGCAACTGCGTCTTCACAACGTGTTTAATAACAAATCGTTTCCAAAACTGAACTTCATGTTCAAAGACACTGTTTAGGCGTCTGATAAGCTGTTGTGCAATATTTAATGTGCTTTGTTCAAAGTATTACCGGAGTATTATGCAACAATGACATGAATGTTGCTGAGGGTGTCCAAACCCTTAAAAATAAGTGACTCCTTGAAAGATGTCAATGGCTTCATCTTTTTTTGTTTTCTCTGATCTTTAAAAGTACTTTGTTTTCTTTTAATTTAGACACAGAACAAATAATGAAAAAAACAGTTCAGCCAGAAAAAAAAATCTCATCATTTAGTCACCATCGAGTTGTTCCAAATCTGTATCAATTTCTTTGTTCTGATGTACATGGAGAAAGTTATTTGGAAGAATGCTTGTAACCAAACAGTTCTTGGCCACCACTGACTACCAAAGTAGTAATACAAATTACAATGGTAGTCAAAAGTGCCCCCAGAACTGTTTGCTTTTCTACATTCTTCAAAATATATTCTTTGGTGTTCAACAGAACAAAGACATTTATGAAGCAATTTTTCCTACAGATTTAAAACAACTTGAGGGTGAGTAATTGAAGACAGAGTTTCCTTTTTTGGGTGAACTGTTCCTTTTAAATTATTTCCCTCTCATTAAAAGTATTTTTGTGTCCCTGTTACAGTTCTTATGTATTAAAAGCATATGGTGTAATGATTTATGTAGTTAGCCTAACTTATAAGTAATCCTTTGGTTATTTTTTATCTCATAATTAAAAAAATGTAAAATTGATCAATTATATATGTTCAGTTGAGATGAAGACTTCAATCATACCAGTGACTAAGATGATCATGTGGACATCACATGATGTGGTCTTGTAATGTTAGATGACAGTTCTTACAATTAGTTTATAAGTTACTAACCGTAAACTTATCACCAACAATAATTGTAACATGAACAATTAAAACAAGAAGGATTATCAATGCTTTTACAAGACATACATGCAAACATAACATGTACCAAGCTAACTAAATAATATAACAAACACATATTATATGTAAATAACCCAGAAAAACATTGACGTAAACAAAACAAAAACAGCAGTGAGATGAAGCTGCGGTTGAAAAAAACTGCATGCATTCACACCGACAGGTGTCAGTATACAACACCAAGGGCCGGTTGCATAAATTGCCTAGTCTTAGAAGTTAGTCATCTATTATTTTCTTCAAGACTGGTCATAACTTTAAATCAGTTTTATAAAAAGGTTGATTTGGCTCATTTAAATATGAAAAGTAAGACTGGTTAGTCCTAACTAATTGCTAGTCAGTGAGACTAGTTAAGGGATTTTCAAGGTCCTACTTTCTTTCATGGAGTGTCCAACGACAAGTTTATGTACATATAAGGTGTAAAAACACTATTATTTTGTAATAAAAGGCAGTTATTCTTACCTTACTTCTTGACTGACTCTCAAATGATTTGCTCCGCGATTCATCTGTCTAATCCCCTCCTTTCCGCTAGTCTAGTCTGATGTGATTGGTCAGATGGTCTAGTCTGCTGTGATTGGTCTACCGCGAATGAGGCTCACGAGCTACAGTGTTTGGGGAGAAGTTTTCGCGGGCAGTCTTAGCAAACATAGGCGGGGACTCTATGTAGTGACGTAAATCCGCGGTGGTTGGCGAATCGGACTAGGGACGACTCGTTTGAGTGCTTCAGAGTCAGCTCCCTTTTCTCCAAGCCAATAACTTTGTTATTCATTCACCTTCGGATTTACAACTTGGCAGACCGCTTACTTTCAAACACGGCAACAATATACACTGCATGAAATGTAATTTGCATGATCTCATGTTATAAACTCTTTAAGACAGAGTCCTATCTTAGCTGCTAAATTTATGCAACTAGACCCAAGTCTCAATTAAGCTGCTCAAATGTGAACAAAAACGTACTTTCATCAACCTAAAGCCACAATAGCATCCAACCACTTAATCATTTATGCAGCCATATGGCCAAAAACCAGTTTGACTATTGTGTACCGGCCAATGGTGGATGTTGACATACTGTAGTCAAAGATGTTTTGCCTTTAGGAGAAACTGCAAGGCTGGATCACTTCTCATCTGTGTGTGTAAGGACTTCAATTCAACGTGAGTCAAAGACCTTCCTGTGAACAGCTGTCCCTGGGCTGACAAAGCAGGATGCAGCATGGAGTTTGATGCTGTGCATGTCTGTCATACTCCAGAGAACAGAACACAGATAGAGGCGTGTAATCTCACAATCAGTGGCCTAGTGTTTGGCAGTCTTACAAACATTACATCATGTTCTGTTTTTCTTTCCTTTTTTTTATTGATATTTATCATGCTCTTATTTTCATTACTGGAACATAATCACATTTAGCATAAAGCATCGATTCCACAGCCATGGATCAAAGCATGCTAAATATTTACCCAGATATTGGAAGTACTGTTTGATCCTTCCAAATCATCCTTTTTTCGTCTTCTTCATTTAAATCATCCAACCCTTGTTTAGTAACCAACCAATTGTAACATCTTGTCATTTTAATGAAGTGTCATGTTAAGCATTATACAAGCTTTTATTAGCTTTTCCATGTGTGCCAACTTACAGAAACGGTGCCATTATGTTGTTGAATCTTTAAACCGGGGCAGTCCGTCTAGAGTTTGGCCTCATGCAAGCAGACACAGACGTGTGCATGTGTATATTTGCTGACCAACTTTGACTAGTTTGGTCTGCACAGTGCTTGCAAGACCATTGATGTTGTTGTAATATTTAGAAAAGTTTATCGCTAAGAAATGCTATTCTAATTTAAAATGCACTTTTTTAAAGCTGTAGCTACAGTTCTTCTCTGTACGAAAGATGCTATTCTCTAATCTGAAAAAAAAATCTCTTGCTCAGCAGAACAAAGCTTTTAAAAAACCTGCATATTGACGTATTCATCACAAATTTGCAGTCTATTCAAAGCCACCCCGCTACCTTTTTATTTTCATTGTATTTACCTACCAGTCATCCTGCTCTACCATTCATTTATTGGCCCTCTTTAAAATATATCTGCATTTGAGCTCATGGTTCCTATGGCAACTCCTCTTTGCATGAGAAAAAGAATGGTTGGAAGGGATATTGTGTGTGTAGCGGCAGCATGTATCAGTGCGTTGTGTCTCCTTCATTAATGCTAACGTTGTTTGGGCTAAATTTGTGCTGTTCGGTACCTCTGTGGGGTCAGGGCCCATTTATAGAAAAACACTCATCTCTCTTTTGGGAACAGCTGCATTTTTGCAGCTCAACAGAATGAGGGAGCGGAGACTTATTGATGCTCGCTATTTTGGTCTCCTCACAGAATGCACTTGCATAGGAGCTCGAGACAGACATAATAAACGGTGTCCTTAAAGTGGAGTGGCAAAAATGCCAAAAAGGAAAGAGAATATGCCAGCCTGTACGTTATGGATTTGTAACAGAATGAATATTAGAGAGGTTCCATATCGTGCTGTCTTTCCCAAAACCATCCGTCTCATCACTCGGCTGCTTAAGTTTAAGTGACAGGTGACAGGTTGCTCAAACACAAAAAGTACATAATCTTATCAGTTAGGTGTGTAAATCCTAATAACTCGGCTATAACTTGGAACCTGGATTTGTGTGTCTGTGTATAGCAGAGGGTCTTTCCTGTGCTCATGCAAAATAAATAGAGGGTATGCATTAAAGTCACTCTTCCACGTGAACATGTCGGGACATGCTCCCCTGGGTGGCAAAACACCCAGCGAAATGGCTTAGGAGAATAGGAGAAACAAAAACACGCAATTATTTGCTGAAATGACAAGCAGCTGGACTCAACGGTGATTCTTATGACTTCCCTACGAAAGGAATCAGGTGTTCCTGGACACTGAAATGTTGCACAGAATTGCGTTTCCTGATATTTTAAGCAGTCATTTGCTGAGTGTTTTGCCACCCACATGGGCGCACCCCGGCATGCTCACGTGGTAAAGTGACAACACATCCATACCCTCTACGGTAGAAGAAATAACTTACTTCAACCATCAGGATTAGCTAATATACAGTATGTCCTATAGCTCAACCCAGAGCCATTGAGAGAGAGTTGCGTCAACTCCGTTGACTCAAATGGAAGTTTTTTCACAGCAATGGCGGTTCATGGAACCTCTCAATAGACCCCGGAAGTTACTAGTAATGCATGGAGCTGCAGCAAAACAAAGCGATTGTGACAAACTTTTAACCCATTTAAAGACGTAAGAAATCAAGCATTTTAAGAGAAAACATAACTTCCTGGAACTATCTGAAGGCTCCATGAATCACGTGACACGCGCAAATTTTGAACTTCCGTTGACGCAACTCTCTCTCTCAATGGCTCTGGCTCAACCTAACAGGATGAACATATAAATTACGTTAAATGAGTATCCTGCGTTAAAAATGAATGATGCTGATAAAGTCTTTTTGTAGTGCCGTTAAGATGCCTCAGCGTCCGATGTGCTGCCGAAATGGAGGTTTGTTGGGGATTCAATGGTAAGGCCTGGCTTACTGAAATGATGAGAGAAGGGTAGCACATACTGAGCCGCTAGCGCAAGGAGGAGTTGCTAGGTAACAGGTAGCATACAGTTATGTAATGCGCCATGCTCCCAGTTTGCATGTTTTATGGTATCCCTCATGAGAGATGGTGCTATCTTAGGTGTGGGGAAGTTTCCCTAGTGCTTCCACTATTGTCTCTAAACTCTCGATGGGCTCACTTATCAGTTCTGAAAGATCGCGCAGGATAGTTGGCAGTATTTGGTGAATTTCAATGGGTTACAAAGGGCATTCTGTACACTTTTGAATATGCAAAGGGGTGTTTGTAGTTTATGTGTTTGCGTAAGGTGCTGATCTTTGCACTTTCAGTTTAAATTTGGTTAATTTAAATGCTGAGTCACACTGAAACTGGCAAACCACGATCACTGCACAAAGACAGTTAAAAATAAACAGATCAGCTTGTTGTGAGTTGTTATTTACAATTGTTACATGGCCTTTTGGAATACTCAATTCTGTTTGGCTAAATGTGATATTTCAAGGTCTGTTATTGACTTAACAACTGCTCAATACTAATAAAACAGGGTCATCCGAGACCAGTGCAGTTTAATATCACACATAAATTAAATCAAAATATGCCTAATTAATAACATGTATGAGAATATTTTAAAAAATTATTAAATCACATTACATGTTCGAACTTGGTTTCTTGCCTTATAACCGATAGGAAATGGATTTTCCTCATGGAAGGTCTTCATTTGTTACAAATGAGCTTAATGGCCAATGTTGTTCCAATTTGTCTGCTTATTACAATAGCATTTACAAAATATATAAACAGACAAATCAAATTTGGTCAAAATGATTTTATTATGTGAAAAGGGCCGCATAAACTGTTTGCTACAATGAGCGCGTTTACATGCACAGTTTTACTACGATTATGCTTAATAATCTGATAACAAGTAGGTCATGTAAACGAGTAAAACAGTTTCTGATCATTTTCCCTCTGCAGTTTGAATTACTTAACAGACTATATCGACGGTGACGTTACTTAACGCGAGAAACCCAGCAAGTCTCAAACTTCCACATAAACACGGTTTCATGCTTAGCCGGTATATTACTATACATGTAAACACATGAAAACAGGTTTCTTTTTAAGCAGATTTTTGATAGATGTCCGTTTATTTTGTGCATTTAAACGCACTCATACAATGAATTATTTGAATTGTATTATACTAATATAGACTCCCATATCACTGAATAAATTATATATGTTTTATTTTTTAATTGATTTATATAAAATCTAATACCGTCTTGTAATCATACCATCCAGCACTGTAGCAAAAAACATGATGTTGTATGTTGTAGTTAAGAAGAGTTTCTTTTCTGTATTGCAGTATTATTTCACAGTCAGCTTCAACCACGAGAATCAGAAAGCCCTAGAGGTTCGTACAGAAGACGTTAAGGACTGCGATGAATGGGTGGCAGCAATATCACATGCCAGGTAAGCAAACCAAAGTGCTGTTTCAACATCTGCACCTTTCCAAGTCGGTAAAAGATGGAACAGCAGTGCATGTTTTTTGTCACTGCAGTCTGATTTGCAGTCAGTCTTCATCTGAAACACACTGTGAGTGAGCATTTTAACTGATTACTGAACTGTTTTTAAGAAATGTGCTGTTTTGAGTTGAGTCAGATGAGATCTTGCCAAGAGAATGGTTGTGTTGTCATAACAGCCAAATTCTCTGGTTTAGTGTATAATATACTGCGTACGCAAAGGTTTATTGTGAAGGGGGAAAATGAATACAGAAGGGTATTTTTTTGCCAAGTGGACAGATTCCATGTCTCATTATCTATAATTAGCTTCAAGCTTGTTTAAGCAATCTTGGATGTTGCAGAGGTTCTGCTGGGAGTATTGTTTATTTTTAGAAATGAACTTTGAATTCAAGCTCTCCATTGGGAACTAGCAGACAAAGAATGTTTTTTTTGTGTGTCTTTAATAGCAGATGGCCTCCATGGACATGTGCGGTGCAGAATGCACTGGTTTATGATAGTTAGTATCTTTGTGTATAAAGAAATCATGTATATGACAGATTGTTTTAAAAATTATTATCAGTTACATTTTTTATTTGGTTAAAAATTGCTCATTTTCGCTCAAGCTAAGAAACATTGATCATATACTGTAATTGTTTATGGTTTCTAGTTAACATTATTTTCAGTTCAGTGTTTTTTGTCTTATGTTAGATTTGATCCATGTAATAATGGTTGATTATTTATTTTTATTTTATAGTATTTTTATCTGTTGAATAAAAATGTAAACACAAATGGACATGAGATGAAGACGTAGAGTCCACAACAACGGGAAGTGACGATCGACCTAAAGTGATAGTTCACCCAAAAATGAAAATTCTGTCATCATTTACTTTCTTTCTTCCGCAGAACACAAAAGAAGATATTTTGAAAAATTGTTAACCGGCACCCTTTCACTTGCATTGGTTTTGTGCCGGGTCTGTTTGGTCGCCAACATTTTTCAAAATATCTTCTTTTGTGTTCTGCATATGAAAGAAAGTCATTCAGGTTTAAAATGACAAGAGAGTAAGTAAATGATGACAGAATTTTCAGTTTCGGGTGAACTTCCATATTGTGATAAATATTCTTAAGTGAATTTTTTTGAATACACATAAAGGACATGGCATGGTTTTCCACTGCAAATTGATTGGATCTTTAAAATAAGCGTTTCATTTACGAACAGAACTTGCACCAGACTGACAGTTTGAGGACAGGGTTAATGGATATTCTGGGTTAGGATGTTCCGGAGTGGAACATTTTCAGTTTGGATTAAATACTTTTGGGGATTTACACGGATTAATTTTTCACCTCAAAAGTAATAATATGAGTTAACAAACTAGGAGACATTTTTATTTCATTGGTACAACCTGCACGTCTCGTGTGTTTTTGACTTTATCTTATTAATGCCCCTGTTATTAGAAACATAAGCTTGGGGAATAAATTAACTGTCTCCTTATGAATAGGCTATTTCAACAATGGCTTGGTAACCAACTTGTGTTGACCTATGTTACAGTAGTTTATTTTGTGTCAGTTTAATATAAGATACAGCAAAGTGTTAATCATTTGAAGGTTAATTCGCCTGAAAATAACACTGTGGCTCTGAGGCACTATCAAAACACTGAGCATCCTGGCCAACCAGTGGAGTAAGTATGAGGCATGACCACCTGTTTTTATCACCTGTTTAGAGTATTTTTGCAGTTTGCAGAATTGACACACTTAACCTTAAACTTCAGCTTTTAAATGATGTCAGGTAGTGACAGTGTAATGTAAAACCTGCAAATTCAAATAAAAATGCATTTTAAAATGAAATTGGTTAATTTGATACTAATCGTCATTTATTGTAATTGACTGTAAAAAATACTTGTTGGAAATGGACGACGTACATTAAATGTGAAGACGGGTTGGTCAGGCAAGCATGATTGCATTGCCACTAAAGTGAACAAAAGAAGACCCAATATTTATCCTTTTCCAACAGCTGCTATTTAATAATACACACTCAGAAGAAGCTATTTCATAATCGGAAAGCAAGGACTGATTGTTTTTGAAGAACAAGTGCTTCTCTTGAGATGAGGATGGCTGGTGCTTGCTTCTGGTCTCTCTGTACTGAAAAAATACTATTTTGGCTGTTTATCTGTGGATAGCCCGCAGCAATTCTAAATCTGTGTGCATAAACATGAAGGCGTCTGAATTTGCTTGCCGTTTTAAGATAAGCGCTGTTTCAACAATTCTGTTTAATTGTAGAAATCTAACATTCACAGTTCAGTCCTCTGAAGTGTGTGCTTATAGAGTTAACATGTAATGAACTTTATCCCTGCTGTGTAACATTGTCAGAATGTTTGCAATCATGTTTATGTTATGTCTTTTTGTGCATGTATGGCTTGTTGTGGATGGCTACATGTTTGTTTGTATTAACGTGTGTGTTCTGTACGCAGCTACAGAAACCTGGCTACCGAGCATGAAACGCTCATGCAGAAGTACCTCCATCTACTCCAAATTGTGGAGACCGAGAAAACAGTTGCTAAGCAACTTCGACAACAGATAGAAGATGGAGAGATTGAGATTGAACGTCTGAAATCAGAGGTAAAATTTGTAACTCAAAGTGCTGTAATAGGGATTGTTTATTAGTACACAGCAAAATCGCCAGTGTTAAAACATTTCAAAAATAACTCTCACAGTGTATATATAATCCACATTTAGATTATATATACACTGTGAGTGTTAAGTCAACCTTTTTTAACACTGGCAATTTGGGTATGTAGTAAAAGGCAGCATAACAAATCTGCAAATTCAGCGTATACTTATTGTGTCCTTCTGAGGTGGAGTTGTCTGGGAAACCGGTGATATTACATTATCATTTCTTCTTTCTGAAAAGGAAAATTGGTGCCAGAAGCATTTGGTTTTCAAGAGCTTTCTCCAGACTACTTTACACTTCACTTTGCATCTCAGCTCATAAAAACGGCCCTCCAAGAGAACTGTGATCCCCGATGTATTCTTCATCAGCCAGATCAAATAGTCGTTTTACTTTAAAGTGCAAATGGAGCAAGCCGTATGAAATGATGTGCTGAATATGCATGACCCCAGATGCATTGTGCGTGTCGCATCCTCGGTCCGCAGCAAAATAAACTCTTTCAGCCTGCATCCAATAAATGCAGCACTCACCTTTAGACTACGCTGGCCAGCTCTTACCTCTTTTGTGTCCCAGCCGTTTCCTTTTTAATTCACAGGGCCGCCTAATGATTCGAAAATTTGCGCACGCTAAGCATCAGAAATCACCCGGGTGTCATCTGAGAGATCCGATCGGGCGAGAGATTGCGCCACATGTCTCAGCTGGCACCGATTTGGCCTGACTCAATCACTTTCACAGCATGCTGAGAAGTAAATACGTTTTTTTCCGCAAAGGAAGTGTTGACTTTGCCATTTTTTCGCTGTTTTCTGGCAGATCGCTGCAAGGCTCAAAGACAATGAGAAGATCCAGTCGAATCCCACCACTGCCCCCAGTGATGAAGACTCTGAGATCAAGAAAATCAAGAAAGTAAGGCCTATATTTTGCACCGTATGATGTTTCTGCACTCCGTATAACAAGGCTCATGGCGGCACTGAAGCTGTTTAGTTCATAAATTTACTTGCCCCACCATCTATACTGACCCACCACAGAAATAATACACTTTATTTTATGTTATACCATGGTCTGTTTGAATACTCTGTTCTGATTGGCTGGAAGGCATGCATTAAAACCGTGTAATGCACAGGTAGTTCCAGTCAGTTTGATCAAAGTTTGAAATTAACTGTCGAAAATAACTGTAATTTTCACCTGTCTGATCAAAATTTGCTCTATAAACATCAATAACCGCTTTAACTTGGCAAATGACCATGGTATAATCTGGATAATCCACGGCTAGCCTTCCATTAATGGATTTTAATGCACCACATTTCACGTGGTGTGGTTCTTGGCCTCCACGTCGTGCATTAAAATAATAATGCACAGCTAGCCGTGGTTTTTCCCTTACTTATTTTATGTATTTTTATAAAGTCTTATATGTTGTTTTTCAGTTGCAGTAATAGCTACTTGATAAATTAAATTCATAAGCCCACTTTAGCATGATGATGTACAGCACAATACAAGACCTCATTCGAACAAAATCATATATTTATTTCCTTATCATTGAGCTTTAAACAGAATTATAATTTTACCATGATATCTTCAAATAGTTACTCATACTGTAGTTTATATCCATTGATTTCTGAGGAATATGAATGTGTGTTCACGTCTCAGGTTCAGAGCTTCCTTAGGGGCTGGATGTGCCGGAGAAAATGGAAGACCATCATTCAGGACTACATCCGTTCTCCACACGCAGAGAGCATGAGGAAGAGGAACCAAGTCGTCTTCAGCATGCTGGAGGCTGAAGCCGAATATGTCCAACAGCTTCATATCCTCGTCAACAACTTCTTGAGACCACTTCGCATGGCTGCCAGTTCCAAGAAACCACCCATAACCCATGATGATGTCAGCAGCATATTCCTGAACAGGTGAGATTCAGTTGAAGTTGCTGGAAATTTCTGTAATGTCTTAATTTTCTTCTAGACCGATAAAATAGAGAGTAGATGGAACATAACACAAATTCAAATGTCAATATTGTATTAAGTGAAGCATTTCTCGTTAAATGTTTTCATGACATGGAAAGATATGAACTCCAAATTAATTTTATATATCTGCATACATCCTCTGTGTTAATAATTTTCCCATTTGTGTCCCAAGTTGTAAGTTTGAATAAAAGGTTCTGGTAAATACGTTGATGTAAATGAAATATATATATATACAGATTGCCGTAACAAACACGATTGGAATGCTTACATTGTTGTTGTTGACTTTTTCTGCAGTGAAACCATAATGTTTCTACATCAGATATTCTACCAAGGGTTGAAAGCTCGAATAGCAAGCTGGCCAACATTAGTTTTGGGTGAGTGCACTGCCAGAGCACTTGGCAACCAACAGTAGAGAACATTCTCTAGGCTCCTCTAATTTCAAGATAGCTTTTCAGAAAGTGTCGCAGATCTTTCATCTATGTTGCATTGACTTTGATGTCCTTCTTGACCTTCAGCTGACCTCTTTGACATCCTGCTACCCATGCTGAACATCTACCAGGAGTTTGTGCGTAATCACCAGTACAGTCTGCAGATCTTGGCCCACTGCAAGCAGAACCGCGACTTCGACAAGCTGCTGAAACAGTACGAAGCCAAACCTGACTGTGAGGAACGCACCCTGGAGACCTTCCTCACCTACCCTATGTTCCAGGTGATCTTTCACCAATGCTCTTTTGCTTTCTAACGTGTGCTATGTTGCTGTGGAATCGCAAGATCCCATGTTGTATAAAACGGCATACTGTAGGACGTTATCAAAATGTTTTGTTTCGATTGGTTGGCTGTAGGCTCTACAGCTCTGGTAATAAATCTGGAGTGTTGGTGCTGGCCTGTGAGAATACAGCGCTTTAGGATTTCCGTGCGTGCACATGACTAAGTGTGGCTATGAGTGTGTTTTACAGCAGAATGCAAAAAATTGGAAAAGTACCCTCCTGTCTGACATTATGACTCTGTGTGTCTCTTGTCTGGCAGATTCCTCGCTACATACTGACCCTCCACGAGCTGTTAGCACATACACCACACGAGCATGTGGAGAGAAACAGCTTGGATTACGCCAAGTCAAAACTGGAAGAGCTTTCTAGGTACATCAAAATCCCTCACCCATCCATCCCATAATGATAAGACATAAAGACTGGGTCATGAAAACAGTTGAACTTGTTACAAGCTGTTTTTTGTTTTAGTAACTTTAGTGGCTCTGAATTTGCTTGTAAAGCAAAGGTTCACCTGCTTTATTATTAATAGAAGTATTATAGAATCAATAATTAGAATGATTAATTAAATCATTGTTGAAATTACAAACAGGTGAATAAATAATATGTAATGAACTTTCATTTTTGTTGAAATATTACTTTTATAATATGGATCAAATATGGACAACACAGAAACATCTGTATTTGTCAAAAAAAACAAAAAAGGCCAAGTTTTACGAGTTTTATCAAAATGCCGTACCTCCACAGAATCATGCACGATGAGGTGAGCGAGACGGAGAACATCCGAAAAAACCTCGCCATCGAGCGCATGATTGTAGAGGGCTGTGAGATTCTCCTAGACACCAGCCAGACCTTTGTCAGACAAGGTAAACCCCCACACCCACCCAAAACACAACGCACATTCTCCTAAACACTCTGAAAGGGACCACAGATCCCTGATAAGAAAGAGGTTGGATTCTCCTCTGTTCTTTTCTGCAAACTGTCACTCTTGTCACCTTTTATTGTCAAACCCCCTGCTCCCCTTCCCTCTCCGAGGCTTTTCTCGGCTGCCCTGTTTTCCCACAAAGCAGAGCGTTGACTCAAAGGATTGGGCGTCCTAATCCTGCTAGTCTCTGAAGGGCACTGTTTTTTTAAAAAGAACAGGCCAACTCTTTCATTTCCAAGTCATTCAACCTGGAGTTGAGCCCTAGATAGGAAATGTCACGGATGCACCCTGGGATACGAAAACGACATAGGAACATACTGTACATGAATCTAAAACTTAGCAGTACATGTAGATCTAACGCATCCTGATTCTCTCTGTTGTGCATGTTTGTCAGGATCTTTGATTCAGGTGCCCATGAGTGAGAAGGGTAAGATCACACGTGGTCGGCTGGGCTCTTTGTCTCTGAAGAAGGAGGGTGAAAGGCAGTGTTTCCTGTTCTCCAAACATCTGATCATCTGCACTAGAGGGTCTGGGGGAAAACTACACCTTACTAAGGTGAAGCTTTATTTACTAACCACTTTTTATTCTGTTGTAGCAGCTGGGCAATTGCAGTGTTATGGATGTGACATGTTGAGTCAAAACTTGAAATATTAATTCTCATAGAATGTATTTATTAAGTATACAAAATCATCAGTTAATTTTTAAGTAAACCCCTGATGATTCCAGAAGGAAATATATCAGGAAATATATTAGTCTATACACAAGAAATCTATTTTATGTATGTGCTGGGGATGTGACAAAAAGGACGTATGTTTTTGAGAGATAGCATATCTTGTAGGACTACTTTGAATTAAAATGCACAAACCAGAAGCAATTATACCCAACAAATGGAGAAGGGATGGGTCTTTATTTTATGAGGAATATGAATTGTTATGGATGTGACAATTCACTTACTATGCTTAAAACTATGCTTAAAGAAAAAAGCTTTAAAACCGTTAAGAATAGACTTCACGCGAGGAGTTAAATCACAGAATATTGACATCTAAGCTATCAGGAGAAAACCTTTGATGACATAGAATTGCCCAGTTTTGTTTAGTCAAAATGTAGTTTATACTGCGATAGATATATTGTTTTGCTTTTAGCCCGTCAGTCCAAAACAAACCGTTGCAATTACTGTTAATATTTTTTTTACACAGCTATAGTATTAAAAATGTAGAAAGTGTACTGTCACAACCTAAATAAAATGACTTTGACTCCACATAGCTATTTAAAACACACTTGAAGTGTACCTTCAAATCGTTAGAAAACAAAAAGCTCTCAAAACTGCAAATTGAACGAATATGGAAATAAGACTGTTATTTACTTCTACAATGACAATATGTTAAACGGACGAAATGTTGCGTTGCGCTCGCGGCGAAGGAAACGGCGATTACCACCCTCGGCCGACTGTAATTTTGCCACGTTCAATAAGCCAGTATTGCTCGTGGTCTTTGGGGAAATTCTTAAAGGATATCCACACAGTAATCACTGTTTTAGTACAGCTGCTATTGATTATCTGATAGTGTCTGATTCTCCGAGCGTGTCTCATTGTTGCCTGTTTCAACATGGCAGAACGGTGTGATGTCACTCATCGATTGCACACTGATAGAGGAGCCTGAGGGTACCGACGATGAGTGTACGTACCAGAACACTTCTTCATCTTAAACATTACTTGCTGTATCTCTATTGGAATCTTATCCAGCGGCTTGCTTTGAATGCAACAGGTTCTCGCTCCTAAGACGTCAGATGCCCTGTCTACTCTGTAGATGAGGCGGGCGTCAAAATATCTGACGTCTCGGTAATGAGAACGCGTTGTCACAGTGCTTACCTTGAAAAGATTTCAACACAAATCTCATCACACAAGACCTACACCTGAGGATCTCATGTTGTCCTTTTCTCCACAGCCAAGTCAGACAAGAGCGGCCAGGACATGGAGCACCTGGATTTTAAGATTGTGGTGGAGCCCAAAGACAACCAGTCCTTCACATTCATCCTGGTGGCCTCCTCACGGCAAGAGAAGTCAGCATGGACCAGTGACATCAGCCAGGCATGTCTACTCGCATCAGATAGCACGGAATGATCCGCAGGGCTTCAGGGCATGACCTTTGCCTTTTATTCACTTCTTGTGGTTCTCATACTCTCTCTCTTTCTCTCTCTTTACAACAGTGCATAGATAATATTCGTTGTAATGGACTGATGATGAACGCCTTTGAGGAGAATTCTAAAGTCACTGTGCCCCAGATGATCAAGTAAGCCCTCCATCCCACACTATCCTGCTGTGAAGACCAGCATTGACCAACATGTCGAATATTATCTGCACAACTACTAATGTGTTGTATTTTATCACAATAATGATTATAAAACTATAAAGCCTTGCTTTGGAGATTTGCGATTCACGTCTGTCTCATGTTTAGGTCCGATGCTAGTCTGTACTGTGACGATGTGGACATCCGCTTCAGTAAGATGATGAACTCGTGCAAGGTGTTGCAGATCCGCTACGCCAGCGTGGAGCGTCTGCTGGAGAGGTTGACCGACCTGCGTTTCCTCTCCATCGACTTTCTCAACACCTTTCTGCACTCCTACCGAGTCTTTACAAGCGCGGACGTCGTCCTTGACAAACTCATCACCATTTACAAGAAGCCCATCAGTGCAATACCAGCCAGGTAAGCCACATACAAAGTTACCGTGCCAAATGTAGCAACTGATCGTCTCGCCTTACCCACACATGCAAACAGCTGGCGGCTCTCATGTGCACAACAGTGCATAGCAAGAGCTTTTGTTTCCAGCTCAGTTCGGGGGCTAGAATACTGATGGTGTTAGGTGTAGCTAGGGAATGCTTCTTGATCTGTACTCACGGACGCTTTGTGTCTAACCTTTAGGCTAAAAACTCTCCTCAGTTGCTGCTCCTTCTTTAGCAGGCACATGATTATTTGCGAACTCTGTGGGGTGTGCTTGTAAATATAGTTGTCCCGCTTAGAGCCATTTTGTTCAATTTATGTTGCATAGCTGCTTTTTCGAAACATAAAATGTTTAGAAGATAACCACATTTTTGCGTTTACTGATTTGGAGCATTTAGATTGCAACAATAATGCCAGTTTCACTTAAATCCTTTTCTCCACATTTTGGTGCTTTGCTTGAACCATGTCTATATGTTTAAAGGGACAGTTCACTCAAAAATGAAAATGAATTTACTCACCCTCGAGTTTATCCAAATCTGAAATGTTCTGATGAACACAGAGAAAGATATTTGGAAGAATGCCTGTAACCAATCAGTTCTTGGCCACCATTGACTCTCATAGTCGAAAAATCTACAATGGTGGTCAAAAGTGCCCCAGAACTGTTTGCTTTCCTACATTCTTAAAATATCTTCTCTTGTGTTCAATAGAACGAAGTAATTTATCAAAGCAATTTTTCCTACTAGTCAATGGTGGCCAAGAACTGTTTGGTTACAAGCATTCTTCCAAATATCTTTCTCTGTGTTCATCAGAACAAATAAATTGATACAGATTTGGAACAGCTTGAGGGTGAATTGTTGGGTATACCGTTCCTTAAAATACGCATTATTGGCTTATATATAGAAAATATCTAGACTATTTCACTGTTGGACGACTAAAGTCAACGTTTGTGATCCATCTCTAATTCTTCTCAGCTTACTGTGTTATCGAGATTATTGGATAGATTTGTACAGTATGTTGACATACATATACAAATCCACATGCCGCATGATGTTTGCAGGTCAGCCGAGCTTTGGTTTGCTTAGTATAGTATGTGTTCATGTGAAAGACAGAAAATGATGTGGTAAGACAGAAGAGAGGTCACACTAGCCTTTGTCACCCTATAGAAAGAACGAGTGGATGTCTGTGTGTGTAAAGAATGAAAGGAAAGAAAATAGAGAGCGAGATGGAGAGAAAGCCAAAGGGGTAGAGAGCGAGACGCGGCGGAGTTACTAAAGGCTTGCGAGAGGTCAAGCTAATGTGTGCTGCCCTGGTGTATGTACTGTATATGTGTGTGTGTGTTCTGCTGGAAACAGCAGTAATTGGGCTCTGCTTCCTCGCCCGTGTTCCTGCCTGACTGAAGCGTCTCAGCGGGGCTCTGTCGCCATCACCTTAGCAACCGGCCACTCTGCTGCAGGACCCCACCCTCCACCCGTGCCGCATCTGCTAGATGAAATATTTAGTGTGCACGTTTTGCAGCTCGATCTCGCTCTTTCTGCTCTGTTATTTTTGTCTTGCTCCATCTTTCTCCTTTCCCCTCCCCGCTCTCACTCCTCCTGTTGGCTCTGGAGACGGAGATCCAGGCATGTTCAGTAAGAGCCGGGGACCTCCCACACACCCACAGCCTGTAGCACCCTCTCTCCCCTGGGCAGACCGTACGGCTGTGATGCCTCCCCAGACCTCCCCCGCTCAGCTGCCCTGCCTCAGCTTCAACGGTCACCCAGACTGTCATAAGAGGGGCTATTTCTGTGCAGGCATGACGTGCTGGGGGTGGCTGGATGTGTGGGAAAAGCTTCTCTGCAACGCTCTTATGGAGAGATGTGAAGAGTAGGCTGTTTGTGCTCCGCGGAGACAATTTTCTCTGTCAGTACATAAAGCAATTAGAAACTAAATCATAAGCTGCGTTGAGAGGCTCGATACGGAACTCGAGAGGTTAATGCGTAAATTTTCTGTTGGGTGGTGAAGAGGAGACGACCGATTTGTTAATTACTAATTACGTTGTTCCACCTTACAGGTATTTATTGAGTTATCCCTCAATTTGCCAACGGTACAAATATCCCGCCATTCAGTTAAAAGAGCCAATCGTCTTTTTGCTTACTGTTGAATGCACATGTATACTGTATGCATTCTCTATAACACCACTGTTTTATTTCTCATTTAAAGGTGCTGTGTGTAAAAAAAAATGTTTAGTGAGCCGTGGAGTGAGCCGTTGGTTGCAATTCGCAACCCCACCACTAGATGCCGTTAAATTTCATACACTAGACCTTTAAATGCATAGGCAACGCAATGTTTTTATCATTTACTCACCCTAATGTCTTTCCAAAACGTAGGTCCCTGGAGCTGTTTTTCGCCAGCAGTCAGAACAACAAGCTTCTATACGGAGAGCCTCCGAAGTCTCCTCGTGCGAGCCGCAAGTTTTCCTCCCCGCCTCCATTGGCCATCACAAAGACATCGTCCCCCAACCGGCGGCGGAAACTCTCCCTCAACATTCCCATCATCACTGGAGGAAAAGCTTTGGATTTGGCCGCCCTCAGCTGTTCCTCCAATGGCTATGCAAGCATGTACTCCTCCGTGTCACCTTTCAGTAAGACCACACTGGATATCAACAAGCTCTACGTGTCCAGTCCAATCTCCAGCAAGATTCCAGATGAAGGCGAGAGCAAGACGGACAAAACCGATGAGCCTTCGCTGTGCAAACAGGGTGAGATCTGCCACTCCTAAATACTTTAAGATGTTCAATGTGTGTGTGTTGTTGGCTACATACCAAATAAAAAAGGTTAAGGATATTAAAACGTGATTTCATTATTTTCTTTAGTTTTTGCTCTGAAAGAAACCATTACAGTATTAAAACATTAGGACCTAACACTTATTACTTCAAACGCTGTATAAGTGCAGCGTTTAGCCAATCAGAATACAGTCTTCCAAAGAGCGTTGTTTTACTAACCCTCACACAGGAACTTATTCACTGTCCGTTTTTCTGTTCATGACTTTTCTAGATATTTCGGTGAGAGAGCAAAGTGATAATGACCAGATCCAGAGCGACGAGGCCGAGGCTGAAGTGTCACCCACCAAGTCGCCCACGACTCCCAAAAATGTAAAATGCAAAAACTCCTCAGGTAAAAGACACCGTGTCCTAGACTTCCCTTCTGTGTTGTTATCGCTCAGTGACATGAAAACCAGAGCACCTGCATATCATGCTGACAAGCCACCTGCACCCTTCATACCAGCCAAATGTTGCATTTTTCAATGGCTCAAAATGGCTGTTTCGAGAAAATAAGTGCTTTATGAGATGGCTCAGTAATATATAATTTTTGTATTTTTGTAAGATTTAAGTTTCTTGATTTAGTTGTATGCAACATCAAGGCCCCTCGTAGGGTTTTCCGTTTATTTCAAGCTGCAGTTGACACATCTTCTGTTTTTGTTTGTGTGCATGTCTTTCGTGCTTTAAAGTACACGCTGTATCTGTGAAGGTCTGAAGTCATTCTAAGGACGGCGATGGAACCCTCGCAAGACACGATTCGTGCAAAATCTCATTAATTCTGTGGGTTTTCAAAAAAAAAGCTCAGGGAAACGCCAAAGGAGGCGTGAGTAGGTGTTTTGAAAACTTGTGCCATAGCAACCATTAGCATGTATTCTCTCTGCCACCCCGTTTACTGGGTTTGTTCGAGTGCAGTCGATGCACTGCAACAATGCTGTCTGGTTTCTTTTGAAACCGAATTAAATGAGGGTCAAAGGTCAACGATGACCCCACTGTTTCAAAGGTTTTTGAGGCGGTGTTTTGTCTGGCACAGCTGTAAAATAAGGCATGATTTCATTTATCTTTGGGTATTCTTAAATACATATACTGTTTGAACCCATCTTGAACAAACAAAAAGATTTCCTCAACATGCTGCTTTGTTTTTCTCAAAGAGTGTTTTTGAGCCATACATCCTAGGGAAATGATGAGCTATTTTTAGTCTGTACCATTTTGAGAATCAGAGCCCTGCCGCCTATTGTCTTGATAAAAATGCAGTCAGTCATTTTATGTTTCATACTGCCACCTGCTGGATGCTTTAATGCACTTCCTAAAAAACATCCTAATTCCGACAAAAAAAGGTTTTGTCACGATTACGCAATAAGCAGGTATATACAAAGTGGTTAACAGTATTGAAAATGTGTCTTGCTCTCATTGGTCAAAGCAGATCTGGCTGGATGTCGGGTGCTATTTGTGACATTTTCATCTGTCACCATTGGAGGCTTATCCATTGTAGAGATAATGTCACTGCCTCCATTATTTCTGCATGAGTCCATTTTGTTATTATTATTTACACCTGCTAGAGTCTTAAAGGGGAATTGTGTTAGAAACAGTCTGTTCACATTTGTGTTATCTTTGTGTCTGTCTCTTTCTTAGTTTTTGGCCAGTGGCAGACTATATACTTCATCTGTCTGACAAGATTTAATTATAGTGCTTGCAAGACAGCTCTGTTGATATTCCTCAGACATTGCGGTTGTGTTTTTATAAACCCCAGTTTTAGTACCTTCTGTATTTAATTCAACCTAAAAAGCTCAATGCACACAATACTATTTTTGGTAACACTTCAGTATAGGGGGCAATTCTCCCCATAAACTAGTTGTTATTAGCATGCATATTATTGGCATATTGGCTGTTTATTAGTACTTATAAAGCACATATTCTGCATGACCATACTCTACATCCATAATCCTACCCAATACCTAAACCTAATAACTACTTTATTAACTATTAATAAGCAACAAATTAAGAGTTAAATGGGGGAAAAGTGATAGTTAATGGTTTGTTAATAGCGAGAATTGCCCCTTATACTGAAGTGTGACCCAATATTTAGCTTTTTGCTTATTTTTTAATCCATAAAATGTATAAGATTTTAATAGAAAATTGTCCATTGATTTACAGTACATTTGGAAAATGTTCAGTATAAAAAAGGTAACCTACTGTGATGACATCATCAGATATCCGCAAACTACATTGGGATTTGGCCATCTTTCTAACATCTGTTTGAATATTGTTCATTCTTTCTTGTGTTTATTTAACTAGCCACTGGTACGCTGCTTATCACTTGTAAAAATATGACATATGTTTGTTTGAGTCTTTAGAATTGCCTGTACTAATTCACATGTCCTTTGAAATCAAACCAAAAGTATCTAATCCTGCATTCAACCTAATCCAGTGAATGATATTGTGTTCTGTCACTCTGTGCAGAATTCTCTCTGTTCTCTTACAATAATGGCATGGTGATGTCGTCCTGCCGGGAGTTGGATAACAACCGTAGCGCCTTGTCTGCTGCTTCTGCCTTTGCCATAGCCACTGCTGGTGCCAACGAGGGCACGCCAACCAAGGAGAAGTACCGCCGCATGTCCCTGGCAAGCACAGGTACCGTAGGAATCTGCAATCTGTTTGAGACTCTCATAGGCTGTGGGTATTTGTTGCCTGGCAGAAAAGGAATTAACATGAATTTTGATTGGCTTTAGGGTTCCCCACAGATCAGAGGAACGGAGATAAGGAGTTTGTGATTCGTCGAGCAGCAACTAACCGAGTTCTCAACGTCCTCCGACACTGGGTGTCCAAACACTCGCAGGTACGTGTCTTGGCACATAGCTGTATTTGAAAACAGTTATAGTAACATAACAAGTAAAGACTGAATGTTCATCTGTCTCGGTTATGTGTCATAATGAGTCCAAATAAAATGTGTTAATAGATGAACACAATATAAGGATATGGGATACTTTATCTACCTGCCTTGCATAAGCGTTTAAATACATGTGTATTATGTTTGCATATGTGTAGGACTTTGAAACCAACACTGAGCTAAAAATGAAGGTGATAAGTTTCCTTGAGGAGGTGATGCATGACCCTGAACTACTGACCCAGGAGAGGAAAGCTGCAGCCAACATCATAAGGTACAGTAGGGGGAGTGTGCCTACACCCTCATCACCCCAATACTGGAGTCTGTTCCATCCCTATAGCTCAAACAAAAATACAAGCGATGCAATTATCTCTCCAGTCCAGCCCTCTCTCATGAATTGCGTATAAATAACACGCGCTGTGCAATATTGTGTAATACGTACGCCAAAGTTTGATTTTGCGTGCATAATATACGCCTATTTTTGCGTGCATATGATAAGCCAATTTAGCGTGTGTGCATATTAAACAGCATTTTGTCTCATTAACCTGTCCCCTAACAGTATTATTTTAATTATTTCAGTGTTTCCTCTTCATGTACGTATCAAAATGGCTGCTCTCCATCCAGGTGCACGCAAACATTGGCGTATCATATGCACGCAAAATCGAACTTTGGCGTACGTATTACACGATAATGCAACAGCCTGTTATTCATACGCAATGGATGAGACCGGGTTGTCCAGCCATGTGTTAGGATCATCAGATACAGTTTTACATATATAGACGGTTTCAAAGCAACAACATTAACAAATGTTACTGCGCAAAGTCCGCATGCACACTTTTGTGGCCTAAATTTAACTTTTGGTACACATCAACAAAGATTGAGTCCCTGGATTATCTCTGAAAACAAGCAAAATAAATAAGTAAATTACTTTAGCTAGCAACTAGCAAGTTAAAGGTACATCTAGTATTATTTTGGGTTACCAGTACAAGAACCATTACTTGGCTAAACTTACACCACCCATTCAACAAATTGTTAATTTAATAAAATAATTACACAATAAAATTCAACAAATTGTTTATTTAATGCAGTTCTGTCATGACAACTCTCAGAGGATTAATTTGGTAGTGTACATGACAAATAAATGTATTTGTTCTTGGGGAAATAGATCTGCTACGGTGCTGCAGCGGAGCAGGTACGGAGACTTGCTACTGCCAGTATATCCACAAAATGCTGCTGCTGCACATATAACCTATATGAATAAACCACTATCAAAGCAGGAGACACACAATGAACAATGCGAGCCAAAAATCAGAAACGCCCTCCAACAAATCTGTCGCCAAAACATATGTACTGCTGCTGCCCCAAAGGGTTATGTGAAAAGCATGTATTACTATCAATGTATGCTTGGGCTACCATGCCGGCCGGCTTAACGCTAATGACATATGGGCTATGTGTGCCTCGGCTACCACGCCAACCGGCTTAACACTAGTGGCCTATGACTATGTGTGCCTTGGCTACTGCACCGGTCCGGTTTAACGCTAGTGCCTTATGACTATGGGAACCTTGGCTACCAGCCAACTGGCTTAACACTGATGCCTATGACTATGTGAGCCTTGGCTATCATTCCGACCGGCTTAATTCCAATAGACCTGCACTAAGTGCAATGTTAAAAAACAATGATACGTTGCAGTCCAAAAGATGAGACCCCGGCATCAACCCAAGCAAATTATCATGATTTGAAGTCATAAGATATATGTCATTGATACTTATTGTCGAGCCATTAAAAATCTATGATGCACATGCTTCTGCAGTTGCACACACTCACCACATCTGACAATAAAAACATATTAAACAAAAAAATACATTTAGTTACAGGAAGGCATGGAACTCATTATACAGAGCATAGACAAGCGTGCAGACATGAGCATTCATCAAATTGTCTTCCTGTGCAACACTTAAATCAGTCCGTGTGGACAAAAATACAAAAGGCAGAGAAAGTTTATTCATTTAGCCGGTTCTCACATCAGTTACTCTACAACATACAGTCTAACCTTAGTGACTTAATTGTAAACTAATTTGACTTTTTTGAACACTAAATCTCTTTGTAAATAAACCTATTATTCTAGATGAGAATAATAGTAGTACAGTCATTTGCCGTGTTTGGAAAGCTGAATTTCGTTATCATCAATGCTTTGACAGTCATTTACCATTTCTGTGTTTGTGGCCTCTTTAAAAATGACACAGAACAGAATGAAACTATTATAATTTCAAATGAGGTGGATGTGTTAACTGTGTTAAATAAATGTGATGGCTATGAATTCCATGAATTTAATATGAACCATAAATGACTGGTAAACATTTGTAGATTTCTGAAGCTGTTCAAACATTAGAAAGTCAATGATTATGTCAATTTCCATATCACTTTAGCCAAGTTTAAACAACAGAAAGTGTATAGCCTACAGGCCATTATCTGACGTGTATATTGTCAAGCTTTACTGTTAATGGAAACGTGTGCAGTTTCGTTTCAATAAACAAAGCATTTCAAAAACAATATAGAAATACATATACTGAAATCGAATAACTAAATGAACTAAATAGAAAACAAAATGCATTAATAAACCCTGATAGCCTACTGGTTCGTTTTCCTCTTCATTCTGCTTACAACTGATAAATATAATTTGATAGACCTACGCTTTCCAAAGTTTGCTTGATTTTTTTACTGGTGATGGTAGAAACAATACGAGGAATAAATAATTTATTATTAAACTTGAAATGAGTCACATTACTGCAAACACGCAGCAGGTGTACGCGCGGTCTCTAGCTCGCTCTCTCACTCACACACAGAGAACGTAGCAGTGGCTCAAGCTTCCGAGTCCATTTGCTATAACGGACGCTTGAAATGAGATGCGCAAGAAAGTAGTCCTACCATCAACAGCATTTTAAAGACGATAACATCACAAACGTTGAAATTAAACATTTGAACAATGTCCTGTGGTGTGATAACAGTGGTATAAGCGGAATAATTGACTCCGGTCCATTCAATTATTCGAAAGTTAATGCACACCGAGGTGTAACGGCCACTTACGTCAATTATTATTAATATATGTTCTACAATCGCACTGTAGGTATGGATACCTGCGAATAGCAACTAAGATTACATGGGCATGTGGTCTGTGTTCATTGTTCTGGTTTGGTTGTTTTTTGTGACAGAACTCTGACGCAGGAGGATCCTGGTGATAATCAGATCAGTCTGGAGGAAGTGCTGCAGATGGTTAGTGGAATGATCATCTTCATCATTTTAACAAACTGCTGAAAGTTGTGAAACATCTCATGTACTGTTTTTCAGGTGGAAGGAGGAAAGCCTGAACCTTTCGAGAATCATTCGGCCCTGGAAATTGCAGAGCAGCTCACCCTGTTGGACCATCTTGTTTTCAAAGTCATACCATATGAGTGAGCCTTGTCATATTTTACTTTTTGAAAAGATATTCTTTCAGATTTTATTGTATGAACATGCAAGTACCCACGGGCTGATCAAACTCAAACACGGTGTTCCTAACAAATCATGTTTTCATCAAAACAGGGAGTTCTTTGGTCAAGGATGGATGAAGAACGACAAGAATGAGAAGACTCCTTACATCATGAAAATTACAAAACACTTCAATGATGTACGTTTTCCTGTAAACCCTTTCGTTTAAGTTGAAATCATCATGCTGTTTTCAATACCGATGCATTACAGTAGTGATGTATTGATAACATTACATGCATAAAAGATAAAAAAAACACATGTGTCTTTTACAGATTAGTAACCTGATCGCCACAGAGATCCTGCGCAGTGATGATGTGATTATACGGGTGGCAATAATAGAGAAGTGGGTGGCTGTGGCTGACATCTGCCGCTGTCTCCATAACTACAATGCCGTGCTTGAAATCACATCGTCCCTCAATCGCAGCTCCGTTTTCCGGCTGAAGAAGACCTGGCTCAAAGTTTCCAAACAGGTGGGAAAAGTGAACTTTTTATTAAATTATCATCAAAAAAGGAATTAAGTCGGCGCCAACAGCCATGTGTGGTTAGTGTGCCGACAAATAGTGCCAATGCACTTGCGGCCCGAGCCGAGTTCGATTCCCGTCTCAAGCGTCCTTTGCCGTTCCCACTCCCCTGTCTCTATCCAATGCTTTCCTGTCTGTTCTCCACTGGAATCAATATGGCACCCTAACTGGTGTGACGTGACATGACTTTGCAGCAAGCTCTCTGTATTACCTCACTGAAGATGAAAATGCCACATAATGCCACGCTCTTACAGCCAATCCTGTAGCACATCATGGCTATTAACACCTGACACCTTATGCCATTTTTTCTAGTTAGGCCACAGTTTCATTCAACAAAGATATTTGTTTATTTCACTTTCATTTTTAGACCAAAACTGTCATTGACAAACTTCAGAAGTTGGTCTCATCCGAAGGAAGGTTTAAGAACCTCAGAGAGGCCTTGAAAAAGTAAGTCTACGTGTATTGACGTACACTGTTTCCATCAACTTATCATTGAGAACTGAAAGCTGTAATAAATCAATGCATTTAAGCATATTCTCAAAATAGATTATGATTGTTTGGCCAAATCTGCCGGCTAATATGTTTTCCTGGTTGTTTGTGTAGTTGTGACCCTCCCTGCGTGCCATATTTGGGAATGTACCTTACTGACTTGGCCTTTATTGAAGAGGGGACCCCCAACTACACAGAAGATAACCTGGTCAATTTTTCCAAGATGAGAATGGTAAGTGTTCCCATTTATGTCTCTTTTATGTACAGTAAATGGTGGAGAGCCACGCGGGTAATTTTTCATCATTTTTTCCTTATTTTTATAGATCTCCCATATCATCAGAGAAATCAGACAATTTCAGCAAACAGCATACAAGATTGATTACCAGCCAAAGGTATTGAACTGTTGTTGGTTTGTGCTGTTTTCATTTTTCACATCCGGCCGATATGTCAATCTGTGACATTCAGATCCTTTATTGTCCCAACATCTTTTTGTCATGTGAATTTGAAGGATAGACATCTTCAAACATAAAAGTTCAGAACGTAAAAGTTAAGCAGCAATAGATGAAACATGCCTTGTTTGCATACATAGGCTACTATGAATATACAGTAAATAAACTTCTCTAACCTTCAGTTACATAAAAATATAATTTCACAGAATATGAAAGTGATGCAGTGTCTTTGTGTGTTCAGGCAGCGACGTATTTACTGGACAGAAGCTCAGTGATGGATGAAGAAGGCCTGTATGAAGCCTCGCTCCGAATCGAGCCTAAAGTGCCCAACTGAAAGAAATGCTCTGCCTGAGGTCTACACACTGTACAGACGCCACGCTCTCTACACATCCATGTGTTACCTTCCCTATTACATCATTATTACTCCTGAAATAATGTGTTTCCTTGTTTTTAGTCATTGCATAATTGTTTCAGATCTTTCACTGTTGCTTTCAAACCTTCGTTATCATGTTTTTTCTCATTGCAACAATTCTCTTAGTCGTCGCAGTTAGGAAGAGTTATGTTCATAACAGGATCTAATCAGACAGCTGTTTTTATTTTAGTCGGTCTTTGTAATCGTTTCCTGCGGTAACCATTTTCAGGTTTATCCATATCACCTCCTTTATGAAATATTAAAAGCCGGCAGGAGCATTTTGAAATTTTAATAGATGCATGTAACTAATTTACAGTATATGCATACCATGTAGCAGTGTGGAAAGCAGATATATTACCGTATACAATCAAGCGTATAGAAACACTTATACTGTTATAATATTATATTTCAAGGCACATGTCAGTGTACTTAGCCAAACCAACTCCAGTATCTTTACAGTATATCCATTCGTTGTGATAAGGACCATCTATCACCTACTTTCACACGGGTGGGATGGACATAACTAGATTGCCATGATATTTTTTAGACGTTTGGGCATGACTTGAAGCAGACAGTGTAACTTGTCACATTGAAAACACACGGTGTCCCCCTACTGGCCAATAAGGATTTTGACGCATTCTTGTATGTGGAATTCGTCATCCTCTGTTACTGGTGGTAACATTGTAATTTTAGTTGCAGAAATCTGTGACATTATCTTATTTTTACAATACATGATTCACTCAGCCCTAAATTAGTGGAAGGATTGTCCAAAAGAAGCTGATCTGCATTAAATACAGTTATATTTTTTTAAACTAGTCGTGATTATTTACCCAAGTAATGTTTCTGTTGCTTAAGGCCTCATTTCTTAGGGTAAAAAGTGTATTCTGGATTTATCACCCTCCTTCTACACCAGATTATCCAGCTATTGTACATTTACAGACAATCTATGTCCTTCTTGCTGTTCCAGTGATTGTGGAACGTGACTGAATATCACTTTGTAAAATGCATTGTCGTTTAAAAGTATGATCAAAAGTGAATGACCTTCCCGCTTGCAGCATTCAAAAGGGTATTTTTGTAGTCCTAGAATAAAGACGCAGGATTCTGCATCCTTCCCTAAAAAAAAGAAAACAAAAAAATACTAGAACGTAGAAACATTTTTTTGTACAAGCATTGTCAACTCACCACACAGAAAAAGTATTCTGTATATTTTGTACATGCAGCCCTCTGTATTTCTTAACATGTACTAGTTTAAAGCACACCTCTTTAAAGCGTTGTATCCTATGCTTACACACTCAATGCTATATGATTTGTGATTTTGAAACCATGATCTAGAGGTAGAGGACTTTAAAGTGTTTTTGCATATACTGTAATCCTGTCTATAATCATTCTCTTAGCAGGAATATAGTAATGTAGTGCTTATTCTGTGAATATTTGTATGTATTTTTACTATGTACAGTCTGGAAACACACTAAACGCTCACGTGGCAGGCATGCGACACTGTATCAGCCAGAAACTTTAAAAAGGACATAATATATATATATATATATATATATAGATATATACATACTGTATACACATCTATGTGCACATACTCTTATAAATGATATATAAACATAAAAACAAACATTTTGCTGTTAGCAATACCCAGTGGTATGAGAATTATCTTTCAACCCTTAAGTTTCTTTCCACAGCTTGGGAAATATTTCCAGTTTTGTACAAAAAAGAAACCGAAAAGAAAAAGAGAGAAAATTAATTAAATAAACTGTATGTTTCCTGATTACCTCTTGCTAATAAATCTATTCTATCTCAGGGGGATATTGCGTCCCTGTATGTGTTTTTGTCTTTTCACTTATGCATGCATTACTTCGGTCTCTGAAAACCTGGACTTGTGCATCTGTCCTTACAGTAGTTTCATATTGATTAGAAAATATTGTCATTTTAAAAATATGATCTAAAGGTAGAGGCCTTTTTTCATAAAACTGCATTTTCTTAATAATAATCATCCTCTTGGTAGGAATGAAGTAATATGTGCTTATGCTGTGAATATTTGTATCCTGTATACAGTCTGAAAACACTAAAGGCCTATAAGTAAGTAGCATATAGGACACTTACTGTATAAAACATCCTATATATTTAAGGTTCGTGCAGTGCCAGACCACATAGACCTACTTAAATCACACAACACAAATCTTCATAGATCCAAAATTGTGATTCTTTGCATGTACAGTACGAATCATTCTCTTATAAACCACACCGTGTACATTTATAAATAATCATGAATCACATTTATATCTACATAATATACAACATATGAAAGTTAATTTTTAAGCACAGTTACAGACCTCCCGCGTGTAGGCGGAGTGCGAAGTAGAGCTCACATAGAAAGTCACATGATCAGACTCGCGCAAACTAGCTCGCGCTAAAGACCGCAGGAGTGGTGAAGATGAACGGGCTAATTTACCTGGTTGTGTTTGGGGCACTTTATCATGTACACACGGTGCCCTTGCACACCGAGGAAGGTACAGTACGAGTTTAAATAAGCTATTGACTTTGCTTTTCTCAACATAGGTTGCTACGCCTGAATGACTTTCGCTTTTGATCGCAATATGGGTCTTACCTATATGTCAAACTGTTTAAGACCAATCTGACCTTTACTGTGCAAATAGTTCATAACATAAGATATACGAGTACTTTTGTAGGCTATAAATGCGACTGCATTTGTATGATTGCAAACAATATTTGCAAACAATGTCATGAAACTCAAAATAAAAGTGTGTTGTCTGTTACAGATGAGTATAATTTCAAGTCATGGATGTCTAAGGTAAGACCGCTATAGCTTAACACTAACAGCATTACAAAACAGTAGCTCCAAAGTTTAATGTCGCAACCTACGGATCTTTGTTGGACAAAAGGAAGTGAAAGCATTGTGGGGAGGAAAGTCATGATGAATAAAACAGATCTACGTTTCCTTTTGAAATCCACAGCACAATAAACAATATGACACGAGTGAATATTACCAGCGGCTGCAAATATTTCTTGAAAACAAGAAGAGGATTGACCTTCATAATGCTGGAGACCACTCGTTTTCAAGTACATCTCATTTCACTTATAAAAACCAGATTTATTAAAATCATAATGTTTACATAAAATAATTCTACTCTTCATCATACAGTGGGATTAAACCAGTTTTCAGACATGAGTTTTGCTGAATTTAAGAAGCACTTCCTCTTGACAGAGCCTCAGGTATTCTTTTATAAATGTCTCTCCTGCAAAACAGGAAATAACACAACATTCCCTTTATTCATGAACATTGTACAACCTGACAGAACTGCTCAGCCACTAGAGGGAATCACGTGAGCAGTAATGGACCTTACCCAGACATGATTGACTGGAGGACAAAGGGAAACTACGTGACAGATGTGAAGAATCAGGTATCTTCTGTTAATAGTCATCTATTGAGTTTAAAATGCACCTGTTTCCAGAGAAATTTGAATAAAGCACTTGTTTTGTTTCAGGGGCCTTGTGGTAGCTGCTGGACTTTTTCCACTACAGGCTGTCTAGAGTCTGTCACAGCTATTGCCAAAGGGAAACTCCTACAGCTGGTAACTGAACAGTCCTATTGATGTATTGATCATTCACAATGAAAGTTTTCAATAAAAGTTGAATTCTAAGTGATCATTTAAAATCCTACATGAATATAATATAAATACTATAAATATATTTTCGTTCTACAGGCAGAGCAGCAGCTTGTAGATTGTGCTGGTGCTTTCAACAATCACGGTTGCAATGGGTGAGTTTTAGATTATTGGCTTATGTCAGGAGCATGAAATTATATTTTATTGGTATTTAGGAGTAAAGTCTTCACACTGTAAAATACTCTGAACATCATTGACTTGCGTTTTGTAACATGCTTTAGTGGCCTCCCAAGTCAAGCCTTTGAGTACATCATGTACAATAAAGGTCTTATGACAGAAGAAGACTATCCCTACACGGCTAGGGTGATTACTGTTTTACTTTTTCTAAAGTAGTCATTTAAAGTAGCATTGGTTTACAGTTTACCCTTTGGTTGTAGGATGGTCCTTGTAAATTCAAACCACAGCTTGCTGCTGCTTTTGTGAAGGATGTCGTAAACATTACACGGGTAAGTGATTTTTGTCAAATGCATATCAATATATTTACATTTGCGACTTACATTGCACTATACTATAAAATCCCTGAGATCGAACCCATGACCTTGGTGTTGTTAGCACCATGCTCTAACCACTGATCTACAGGAAAGCTGTGTATTATTTGCATTTTGTCACACTAACTGCACATTTATTTTATTATTAAGTATGATGAAGCGGGCATGGTAGATGCTGTGGCCAGGTACAACCCTGTCAGCTTTGCATATGAGGTTTCATCTGATTTCATGCACTACAGAGATGGAATATATACCAGGTTAGACTAAACCATCTTTACTGTGAAAATGCTATATTTAATAGTGAGACTAAACCTTGAATATTGAGCACTACAAAGAGAATGTTTAACCTATACAACATCATATACTGTAAAGAATGTCAATAATTGATGTCAGTGTCAATAGTTTTTTACTAGATTTATTTGCGACACGGTGCAATCATCATTACAAATCCTGTAAAATGACTGTTTTATAGCACTAAGTGTCACAACACAACTGACAAGGTGAACCATGCAGTGCTTGCTGTAGGCTACGCTCAGGAGAATGGAACTCCATACTGGATAGTGAAGAACTCCTGGGGAACTGCCTGGGGAATAAAAGGGTCTGTTTGCGTTTTTCTCCAATACTGTGCTAGAAATTGTGAAATTAACTCATGGAAATTGACCACTTGTGGTCAAATGTGTGATACCTGATTGCGTAGCTTATTCAAATTCATGTAGTTTATTTTAAACAGCATTATGGTTTGTCTTTAGAGGCAGATTCGTTATTTGTTTATGTTTATTTTTATAAATATGTCATTATAATGAATGGTATATTACTTTTGTCCCATACAGTTATTTCTACATTGAGAAGGGAAAGAACATGTGTGGACTTGCTGCTTGCTCATCCTATCCGGTTCCATTGTGAATAACTGAAATATATCACATCAAATCAATTCATGTACAAAAGCCAGCACCTTCATTGATGAAACTCAATAGTCCGCAATAAATCAGCGATATATCTTTGAATTGAGATTATTTTAAAATATTCAATGACTATTAGCCCACTTGATTGTAATCTGAATTTATTCACTTTAAATCTGGGTTTATGTTTTTAATGTGTTTTAATGTTTTGTCAAAAATCACTGACTAATAACACTGACTTGTTATTTTGAAATAAATATTCACTCGGGGAAATAAATTTGTCTCTTGTTTTTATTTTAATTCATATTTGTCCAGATAATGGTGTTTATCTGGTGAACTTAAAAAGTTTTGACAATAAGTCGATTATAGACACCCTGTTAAATGTATTAAAATGTTTATTAAACTCTTTAAATACCTACAGTGAAAGTGTTGTACAGTGTGGTCTAAAAAGGCAAGCCCACCGTGTTCTACTGTATCAGTTGTAAGGTCTGTATATTTGATGTAATTCCACAGCAAACCTGCAGGTGGCGACCTAAATCTACATTTGATGTTTGAGCTACACAGCCTCCACTAGAGAAGCAGTTTTTTATTTAGTTATTTGTTAACTTATTTAATTTTTTGTTATTTAATTTGAACCAGATAAAATGAGTTAGAATAAAATAAAATGTCGCAAAACAAAAATATCTCGATTGAAAGGAACAAGACAAAGGACAACGGAAATGACGTTTTTGGCTGTTCACCAATCGGAACGCAAGCTATGGTTAGGCGGTAAGCGCGAGCTTTCAACAACAACATGCGAACGGTGTGTTGTTATTTCATGTGGTTTCACTGTATCGATAACGTGCGCTTTTTGTTTACGTTGCCGGTAACTGTAAGTTAATTTAGTAACGTTTAGCCTTTTTAAGGGTTTAAGGGTAAAACTGAGCGGTGTGAGTGTTATTTTGTTCTACAACAAAATGGACATCAGATACACGATGCAATGTGCTGTTCATTCTAACGGAATCTGACTCGGTTGACCTGTGAATGTTTGTGTATGGGACTGGTTAAAAGCCGTGGTCATGAATTGTTGAGTTACTATTCATTATTAAAACGCACACAATGCCGAGTCTACCGCAAAATAACCTAAAGGAGCAACTGGAGCGACACAATGCTGCACACAACAAGCTGTCACTGCTCAAGCCGAAGCCCGGGTAAGGACATTCTCACTTTATAACCACGCCCATGCGTCCGACGAGAGTCTAACTTCTCTATCCATGTCTGTTTAGGAGTTTTTGCTTCAAAAAGAAGTCTCCATCGGGAAACACCAAACCGGAGGCTCCCCAGAAGGTAACTGGAGAAAATGTGTTAACAAACAGGAGTGTCAATGTTCCACACAACTTTGAAGTAACAAAAACTCCTGTGACATTTCCGAAGAAGCCCGAGAAAGCTGCACCCAAAGTCAACTTCTTCACAGCTCCCAGCAGACCAAAGACAAGTACTGTGAACCCGCTGGCCAACCCGTTTGCAGTGAGCAAACCCCTTCTTGTCCAGTCTACCATTAAGGCTATTCCTAAATCTGCCATCTTGCCTGTGGATTCCAATAAAGACCAAACTTTGAGTGAACTCAAGAGTGACAGCTTCCTTTCAGATACCATCAATGAATGGGATGACTTGGATGATTTTGAAACCCCGGTTAAGGAAAAAGTTGTGTCGCCTTGTGCATCTACGAAAAAATGGAGTGTGTTGGAACAGAACGCGTCTCCAAATTCCTCTTGTACTAAGAAAGATGGCACTAGTTTAAATGGCAGTTCACTTGCTACAGGAACTACGGCTGCCCCAAAGGACTTCATGTCAGATGCTAATGGAATCGACACAGAAGCTCGTGAGAGAGAACCAGATGATTCGCCCATTAAAAAGACCAGAAAACGTAAGACTACATTCCAGCAAAAGTCAATACTGAGCGACACAGAGGACGAAGAGATTATTGACTGCAACCTACCAGCTAAAAAGGAGGAAGAAGAGGGAAAGTGTGTGACAAGTTAGTATACCTTGTATGCTTTCTCGTTTTATGAATTAGTTCATATTTAAAGTGGCAAAGAAAAGGTTTTAGATAAATACAAATGACCATGTATTTATTTTCTTCGCAACGGTCCCTTTAATAAGTTGTGTTTTGAATAAATAACAGATCAGACAACTGCTGCTGATGAAGGGAAAAGGGCCGATACAAATGACATCATAGACGTTGATGACAGAGAGACAGATTACTTGTATGATAATTGTGAAGAATTTGATGATTTCATCCCACCATCACCTGTTCCTGAGGATACAAGCCCCCCAATTTCAGATAACGAAAAAAGGTAGCACACTTTCAGTGATGAATGATTTTTTACAACATATTTGCTTTTAACTGGTAAAATTAAATGTTTATTTTTGATTGAACATTGATTGATGTTATATTTTATAGTTATATTGTCTTATTGTAGATTATCTGACCCTGTTACCAGTGCTGACAAAAAGGCATCACCTCCCAGATTTGCTTCAAACTTGGCAGGATCCTCAGATGGACTTGCCAAAGAATCTAAAGGTATCATTTGTACCGTGTTTTTGCCGTTTAAAGTTTATAGCATCACTCTTCATTTTGCTTCTAAACCGTTCGGATGATGATGTGCATTTATTTATTTGTGATTTAGGAACGGATGATGCTCTTTTCAGTATTATGGAATCTATTTGTTGTCTAGTGGACACCATTCCAGAACATGAGCTTATTGCTCTGGACTGTGGTTCAGAGTTATTACTTCAGAGAGCCCGCAGGTAAAGCAATAAAAGAGATGAGCAGAGTTATTACTTAGAAGGGTATTAATAATGCCAGGGCGAATATTCCAAAATGCATGTGTGATTTTTTTTATTTACATAATCAGTGTCTAAAGTCATTGCATTTTTGCTGTATACAGTAACCGAGTTAAGCCATGTCTATTCTATTTACCACAGGAAAAGGATTCTTGCTACTGGTGCTTCATCTAAAACATCTCAGTCAGATAGACCAGCAACTCCACATAGTGTACTAAGCAGACAAAGTTTTGGTGTCGCACGCTCTTGTCTGATGTCATCGGTGACACCGGGACAAAGTGCTAAAACAGGCTTTCAGTTTCGTAAGTCCATCGCCTCTGTCGTGTCTCTGGGTAATAAAAGCGAATTTGAAGACTCTGACTGCATCTTTAATGGAGTTGAAACCCCTGGAGGTTCCTGGAATCCCAACAGCTTCTCAAAAACAGAAACTAGTCCGACTTTAAGAAAATTTGATTCAAAGTCAGATAAATGCTACTCAGGTCTGTCATTCAATGAATCAAACAATCAGACTACGGATGCAGAAAATATCGACCTATTCTTTTCTCCTAAAAGACCGGTGGAAGCTAAAACTAACACTACAATAGCTAACGGCACAAATTCTCGAGCAGACACAGAGCCAGAAGATGACTTCCTTATCGATGACTTTGAAATCGATGACTTTGATGAGACTGATATCCCTGATTATTATGAGGAACCTAAAAATGTCCTGACATCAAGAGGGAACTTTAGTGCTATGACACTATCAGTGCGGGAGGGAGTGGCTTCAAAACCCGTGGAGAAAAAGACAGTCATCACACCAACACCACAACCTACCAAACCTAAACAAATTGGTAAGTTTTAGTAATGTCTCTACTTCTTATCCTATAAGGTGGAAGACAGTATTTTCTTAAATGTGTATTTTAAGAAATAGTATTTTGTGTACTAAAGATTTTTGATTTCATGTTCACAACTTTTTGTTTCTGATTCATGTGATATCTTACCTTTTTAATAATGTCGGTAGTAAAGAACTTTCCACATCTTGTTTTACAGAGCCCACATATAGAAATCCAGCTCATGATCGCTTCAGAGGCTTCAGCTTCCCTCATAGCCCAGAGATGATGAAGATCTTCCATAAAAAATTTGGGCTTCATCAGTTCAGATTCAATCAGCTGGAGGCCATTAATGCCGGTCTGTTAGGGGAGGACACGTTTGTACTGATGCCTACAGGTGCGTCATTGACTTTGTTTTCTCCCTGTTGTCTTAAGCACACTTACAGTTTATGCACTGAATATCTTGAGTGTATAAATTATGTTATGTCTAAAATACTCTACAGGTGGCGGTAAAAGTCTCTGCTATCAGCTCCCTGCTTGTTTGTCTGCAGGAGTGACTGTAGTTATATCACCTCTACGGTCACTCATTGTTGACCAGGTCCAAAAACTCACCACACTGGATGTGAGTCCCTCTTTTTCTAGTTTATATATCTCTGCTTTTCATAACATGTGCTTATTGTCCCTTTTTATGTCTCAGATCTGTGCAACCAGTTTATCAGGTGACAAAAGTGATAGTCAGGCTGCAACAATCTATATGCAGCTGTCTAGGAAAGATCCCACCATCAAACTTATTTATGCCACTCCTGAGAAGGTGGGTCCTTAACAGGTTCTTTCTAAGACAGGTTCTTTCTAAGTATGCCAGTATTCTAAGTATATCAGTGTTACATTTTTGTTATTGTCTGTAGGTATCTGCAAGTGGAAGGATGATTAGCGCCCTTCAGAATCTGTATGAAAGAGGTCTGCTGGCTCGCTTTGTCATTGATGAGGCCCATTGTGTCAGTCAGGTAAACTCTACACTGCCTCAAGAGCAGTTTTATATTAGATATTTTATAAGCAGATTTTTTCCTAATTGATGTAAAAATGTAAGAAAAAAACCCATCTGCCTGGTGCCTAATATATCCAATTTGTCAGTTTTTAAAGCATTAGTTTAGTAAGCTCAAAATAATTGCTGTTAAATTAATGATGGCTTGAATAGAAGCACAATTAATTGTCCTTGTCTTTGACAGTGGGGTCATGACTTTAGGCCAGACTACAAGCGCTTACATGAGCTCAGACGGATGTTTCCCAAAGTTCCGATAATGGCTCTAACGGCCACTGCCACTCCTAGAGTCCAGAAGGACATTCTTAACCAGCTAGCAATGACTCGTCCTCAGGTGTAAGTCTTCCTGTCAGGCGATTTCTGATTCATTCATCAATGTCTTTTTTATTTACATTTGATGTGTTCCCATTCATGTTTACACTTTATTTCAAACTTTAATGCTTTTTCAGAAAGTAGGATAGAAATAAGATAACTGTTTTGTAAATTTGGCATTCACACTTACAGCTATAGCTACTTAAATCTAATGTGCATGTGTGTCATATAAAGTTATACATTGCATAATAGATATAAGTACAAAACTGGTCATGTTTCCACAGATTCACCATGAGCTTTAACAGGAACAACCTCAAATACTCTGTTTTGCCAAAAAAGCCCAAGAAGGTTGCTGAGGACTGCATTCAGTGGATCAAGAAATACTATCCACGTGAGTTTTTCCAGATGTGATCAGGACATCAGCAGTGTGCACGTTTTTGGTTCATCGCTATCTATACTCACAGCCTGATGAACTAATAGATGATATTGGCCATGTTTTTGTGTAGGTGACTCGGGAATTGTGTACTGCTTGTCTCGCAATGATTGTGACACTCTGGCGGAGAGTCTACAGAGGGCTGGGATTGCAGCGCTGGCTTATCATGCTGGACTGAGTGACAGCGACAGGGAATATGTACAGAACAAATGGATCAACCAGGATGGCTGTGAGGTTAGGAACTTTATTGTTCAAACCAAAAGAAAAACACAATTTAACCTTGCAAAATGTGTGTCTGAAGTTTTGTATATAATTGTTGTTTACACATATTTTAGTTTTACATTATTTTTTTGTAGAGAAAGAAACAAAAAGTGCATTCTTTTTTCATCCAAATTTGTCATTGGCTATTTAATCTTTGCTCTTGTATTTTAAGGTTATGTGTGCCACCATTGCGTTCGGCATGGGCATCGACAAGCCTGATGTGCGTTTTGTGATTCATGCCAGTCTGCCTAAATCTATGGAGGGTTACTACCAGGAGTCAGGCAGAGCTGGTCGAGATGGAGAAATCTCCCACTGTGTGCTCTTTTACGCTTACAGCGATGTCATCCGCATCAAGAGACTCATTGCTAGTACGTACTCCATCTCTGCCAGCCATGATAAAGACATAAAAATACTGACTTGTAAAATAACAACAATGTTTGAATCAGAATGCTTTATAAAGGCTTTGTGTAGAAATAAGACATTCTTCAGACACTGTTACACAGTCACGTTTATAATCTGCCTATGTAAGTGTGACCGACAACATTTGTAATGTAATTGCAGTGGATAAAGATGGAAACCAGCAATCCAAAGCCACCCACATCAACAACCTGCACAGTATGGTGCATTTCTGTGAGAATGTAGCTGAGTGCAGGAGGATCCAGCTGCTGGCATACTTCGGCGAGCACACGTTTAATACGAGCTTCTGTAAAGAGCACCCGGAGGTCATCTGTGACAATTGTGCCAAACCTAACGTAAGACGGTATCAAATGATTGCATGCTTCATAGTTTTGTAACTAGCATTGGCAGATCCTGCATTGTGTAAGAATGTTCCTAGGATTAGCACACTTTTTGTTGTTCATTAAACTGTAGTATTAAAGCCTTTTCAACCTTGCATTTTGTGCCTTATACCATTTTTATTATATTTCATTGAAGAGTATTTTTTTTCTATACACTAGCATTAATTTTTTTTATTTACTATACAATACCATACTCATATCGATATCAAATACGAATGCATAATTATCCTTATACTCACTTTTTTCAGAAATACAAATCAAGAAATGTCACAGAAGATGTGAAGAAGATTGCGAGGTTTGTGCAGGAGAACTGCGAGAAGGTCGGAAACAGATATGGCAAATCCGCCCAGCAGAACAGACTCACCCTGAACATGCTGGTTGACATATTTCTGGGTAAGAAGCCTAGCAGGACCTCGCTGTCATAAATGATATGAATGTGTGTCACTTCATTCACTGCTTGAGATTTAATGCCTGTCAGGGTGGCTGCTTAAGAGTATCTCTGTGTGGCAGGCTCTAAAACGGCTCGGATCCAGTCTGGAATGTTCGCTATGGGAGCATCGTATTCAAAGCACAATGCTGAGAGGCTTTTTAAGAAACTGGTGTTGGATAGTGTTCTGATGGAAGACTTGTTCATCAATAGGAACGGTCAGGCTGTGGCCTATATATCAGCAGGTCCTAAAACCATGAACGTACTGAGTGGAAACATGCAGGTGAGAAAAATGATTTTCAAAAGATGGTATCCGGCTGGGTCAGATATTTGCCAGGGTTTGACTTAACCGTGCCCCAGATAGGGGGTATAAAAGGATCTTCTTGTTAGGCCTACATATAACAATCTAGTGATTAGAGTTTATGATAAAGGTTTTGATTTTGAACGTTTTTGAACAGGAGCTGGGTGTCATATTTTAGGAAACACTTCGTCATAAAATGTCTGATAGGGCAAATACTGCTTTTTAATATAAATGTTCGTGATATGCGATCATTGACTTTTGAACCTTTCATGTGTTACCGTGGTATTCTATTGAAATATAATCTGCATTAAATGGGTAAGAGTATGAAGTATTGGCCTTTACAGGTTGAATTTATTGAGACTGAGAGTGCATCCAGCATCAGAAAACACAAAGCCTCTGTGATTGAGAGCGTCTCCAAGAGAGAAGAGATGGTGAAGAAGTGTCTGGAGGAACTGAATGATCTGTGCAAGAAACTCGGCAAAGTCTTTGGCATCCATTACTACAACATCTTCTCCACAGCCACACTCAAAAAGATTGCAGGTTGGTAAAGGTTCTGGTAAAAAAATGTGTTGTAGTATCAAATGAATGTTTGATTGCTTAAGAATATTACTTGTCTAAAATCTTGTAAGTTAATGAAATATACAGATTGAATTGGAGATATATGTAATGCATTTTACGTGATGCATGACTGGGAAGAAATGCTGTTTAAGGCATAAGTATTTAAATGCTTTCTTTTTGCATAGCTATGTGTGCTCTGTGTTTAGTGTATTGTGATGTGTTTCTGTGCAGAGACCCTTTCAGCTGATCCAGAGGTTCTACTGCACATTGATGGTGTGACTGAAGATAAGCTGGAGAAATATGGAGCTGAGTTTATTGAACTGCTGCAGAAGTACTCGGAGTGGCAGCTGCCTGGTGAGACTCTTACAAAACACTTTTCATCCATCCTCTTTGTATGGATCAAGTCCTTAAATTGGAGCATAACCTGATGTTCCATTGAATGTTTTTGGACTTGGATCTGTTTGTAACATTAGGCACTGGTACAGAAATGAATAGTAATGAATGTATTCTTAAATGCAAAATCTCAAACAAAAATGAATTTGATAATACAAATGTCTTGAGGTATGTGAAACTTATGAGGTATGTCCCAGTCCCAAAGACAATTTTTATTTGACTGGGTCTACCTACAAACTAAACTTTGGGAAACAGATTATGTATCAGCAATAGCCTTAAAGGAGCGATGAATTAAGACATACATTTAACCCGTGCGGACACCATTAAACACCATACAACTATAGGCTATGCAAACTAAACGCTAAGCCTTGCCATCACATCCGGGAAATAAGTCATTAAATTTTAGTAAAATCACAGGCTTCACTTATCCTGTGCGAATGCGCTACATGAAATACAGATGTGGGGAGGTCATTTATAAATCTCACGAGGTCCCTAGATGATACTAATTCTGTGCAAATAGGGCGAATGTGTAACCCACAACGTTACTTCTCTTACCAAATTCTCTTTTGATGTTTTCGAATGTAAAAACCACACGAACGTCATAAGTAGACCTCATACAACAGTATAAAATAATAAACAAGCCCAATTGATGGCACCTTTAAAATGAATTGAAATGAAGTCCTTGATGTTCTCACACTCCCTACACAGCTGAGGAGCAGTCTGAGAGCTCTGGATGGATCGACACAACACAAGGCCATCAGAATGATGATGAAGATGATGGTGATGACGGCGAGGGTGACAGCACATCATCTTATTTCAGAAAAAGCGCTGGACGAGGACAGAAAAGAAAGCAAGGGTCTTACTCTAGAAAACCCAAAAGGAGGAAATCCACTAACCAGAATTCCTCCTCCAAAGGGTCAGTGTGGTTTTTTTATTGCTGAAACTTGTATTATTTATTATTACTAATCATTTATTATTATTACCATTATTATAAGAGGTGTGCACAGGTCTCCCTTCAAAATGGAGAAACTGTGTTTATTGTATAAGTATATTAAATGCTTTGATACACTTAGGTTTGTTTGTGCTGTGACCAAATGAATCCTGTTTTCTACCCTTGATGTAGCGGATACAGCAATAACTGGTCTTCATCAAGAGGGGGATATAGAGGTGGGAGTCGCAGTGCAGGCAGAGGTTCCAGACCAGCTCCAGCAGCGCAAGCAGGAAAGAGACCCGGCTTCATGGCTTTGCCCTCCCCACAGACTGCTGCTCGCCCATTCCTGAAACCATCATTCTCTCATTTTTAGTAAGCAGAGTATTACCACAAAATGTGTTAAAATACTTTGTAAACATGTACTTCTTGTAAACAAACATTTAAAATACTTTTTTAATGAATACATTTTTTGCTGTTTATATGTGAATTCTTTAGTTTAATTTGACATTTGTACAGAATAAATTTTTTATTTTAAATTTTAATATGTTGTGTGCAAATCAGTACTTTTTTCAAAAAACTACAGTGTAAAGGTTCATCTGTAAGAGGTCAGTATAATATGAAATATGCTTCTAATGAAATGCTGCAGTAAATCAGATGCCCTGCATTTGCCATACTGGATATGAATTTGTAAGTTCAACACTGATCTGAAATGGGGAAGGGGGTGCATTTCTAGAAAAGCATCACTTTTTATCACCCGGAGAGGTATAAACCACAAGATATCTCAACTTCTTTTAAATGTTTATTTCAAGTTTGAATAATTTTCCATGGCACCAGTTACAAGGGACTATCAGTGAAACAATTTATTAAACCACTTTGCATGGAAGGTTTCCTACAGTACAAAGATGATTTTGGAATGAATCTGACTTAACAGGAACTGCATTTGGCACATAAATCACGTATATATTCGACTGTTTATATACTATGGAACTAAACAGCAACCTTCAGTCCCGTACAGAAAAAATGCAGAGTACAGAAAAGAACGCCCACAGACATGCCTATGCATAGACAAATGTGCATGTATATGCATAGCTGTCGAGTGGACTGTAGGTGACACAAGCACAGAACAGAAAATGAAGCGCGTTGCCACACTGTTCAGTATTGACTGTTAGTGCCACAGTGGATCTGAGCGTAAAGGTTTCGATTTGGTTTCACTGAATAATTAGGAAATTTGTATGCAAGCAAAAAATAAGTAATTCATTCCAATGATAAACTGTAAGTCCCTGGGTGTTGAAGATTTATGAGGAAAATATATATCAGTTATTAATCCAGATCTGAAAGGTCAAGCAGCAGCAGTCTATTGTGTCACAAAGAGAACGAGTCAGTCTTGAACATTTTAACCTGTCTGTCATCAGTAAGCATGTATCTTTTATGAACCTGTTGGAGAGCATTGATGTTTACATCAACAGCTGTTAGCCCACACTCATTATTAAACAATAAAAACCATCATCTTGATCTTATCTACATAGTGTTAAGACTACTGTATATCCAATGAAGTTCTTTTATATGCATTTTGTTACTCCTGAATATCTACGTGTCAGTTGATATGTGGCAGGTGTTCAACGGCGCATCAATGCAGTTCCTGTTACGCTTAATAGCTCAGCACTAAAAAAGCATAAGAAATTACAAAGGTTACAGAGACCTTGTAAAATAACCCAACCCATTTAGCTGGCAATTGCCCTTTAAAGGACCAGCGCATTTCTCTCAGTCAAACCATAGCGAATAGTACAAGTAAACTGTCTAGAGACAAGTAGAAAGAAGAAGCTCACAAGGACAGAAGCAGTGACTGCCCTCGATTTACAGCTGAAGGGAGCGTGTGCTTTCAGCTCCTCGCATTCAAGCGCGAGGAGAAGCGGTCAGTTCCAGCACAAGTTTAAACAGGTAAAGCACTGATAACAATGAGTATAAAATGTAGCAAATTTGGAAATAATCATCATATAAAATGAGCTGATCACAATTTTGTAGCTTTACTCGAATGAAATGTATTCATTCCTTGCTCCGTAGAAAACATCAGGTAACTGGACTCGCTTCGCAACAGCACAAAAAACATCCACATGATTCTAGAAATCAACAGGTTATTGCTTGATGAATGGCACTGCCATGCGGGACGGACCACTGAGGCTACATAATGCTGTCAATGGGTAAACTCTCATCAGATATTTATTTTTATAAAACGGCCATTTCATTGCTTCATTGTTAATTATTCATTTAAGTTTGTTTTATTGATTCTATGCATCAATAATACCCATCAACAAGTAGCCATCAGAGCAACATTATCATGTACCGCAAAAACATCTCCATATTCAGGATCTACAAATGATAAATAAACTTGCGTCATCCAGACACTTATAATAATTTGGCACATTAGATGTTAAAAATGCATGCATGGATATTTCTCAAGGTAAGAAACATGCAGAACTCAAATGGCCGTCTATCTTCTCTTGAACTACGCCTGTTTTGTTTAAAGGTTTCTCTCTGCTACAGAGGTTCATGCATCTCATGTTTGTTGTGACTGGTTTTCCCTCAGCTCCAGTAGTCGGTGGAAGACAGCAGTTTTATGAAATTGTTATAAAGGCGCATGACCGACTGCAACCACATTACCTGGTAGATTAATAGTGTTGTATGCAATAAACAAAACGATTTGTGAATCGCACCTCGATCACTGTTGATTGTGGGTTGACACGGTGGTAAACTTTGTAACAAACAACAATATCGTCTTTTCAAAATCTTAACTAGATAAGTGCAGTGTCTCTCTGACTCTGAAACTTAGACTGTGTTTCTTTTTATTATTTTCAGTTAACTTTGTTTTACTCTTCTCCACGTAAACAAATGCATCTATAGCATTTCAGAGGGTCAGATGTAAATCGTATTAGAAGAAAATTAATTCTCTGTTAACCTGACATGCCACTGGAAAACAGCCAAATTTCTCTCTTCAAATAAATAAACACCATAGACTTATTAAGACATGGTGTACAAAAGACTAATTCTGGTCTTTAATACACATTGCCAATAACATTAATTGTAAAAATATGTGTGCACACAAACAGTATTTGTGTTAAATTGTGTATAAAGCAATTAATATTGTTTGTATGCAGGGCCTTTACCAATACACAAAGCACAGGAGCATTTTAGTTAATCTCATTGCTGGTTACGTCGACGTTTGAAATGGGTCGTGGATCTGGATATAAATCTTTCTCGTGTCTCTCTCGACAGAAACGCCATAAACTCTAGATCTCATCTGAAACACAGAGCTAAAAAAGGTATAATTTAATCTTCAATAACAAAATAACATTTCAGTTCTGTTAAAATATACATGGAAAACTGTCGATATATTAGGAAACTAACTACTTTTGTACAAAAAGTACAGCATTGTTATTGTAATTAAGAATAATCATAGCATGATATCCACAGAGTACAAACTTAAGAGCAAGGCTGATATGGAATAAAAAAAATATTTCTTTTATACAATGGGACATCTTTCTGTTTAGAAAGACTCGGGATGACAAGAAATAAAGAAAAACAAATGCACATTCTCAGAAATGAAAAGAAACTGATGCACTTCTTCTTAAACAATATTGCACATCTAGCTAGACTGGAACTATGGGTGCTAGTTGCTTTAAGTCAGCGATAAAAAATACTAGTGGGTCACATGACAAAACACAATTGATACCAATTGTTTTGGATCCGATAGAAAGAACCTTTTAAAATGTTTTCTACTTCACAAATTCCTACCGCCTAAACACAATTATATTCCTATAACATATGACACCCTAAAATCAAGCCACCAAATACAAAAATCAAAGGTAGCCAGTTTTATTATTCAATAACATTGCTTCCAATCTTTCCCCAAGTCTCACTTCGGAAATAACTTGCACATTCTAACATGACATATAACCCTCTGCACATCTGATCATCACTGTTGTAAATTATAGCAGCCTTTTAAAACAAGAGTTACATGACTGATGGATGTGAAGTATGCATAATCTCTCAGAAAAGCTGTGGTTTTCCACATTTCCACTCGTTCCCAACCTGCCACACTTTGCCAACAAGCCTCACTCTACACATTCCAGCAGACTTTAATAATCAACACAAATAAATATAAATGAAGGCAACGTTCTCTTGTTGCAACAAAATATTTCATCCCCATTTAAGGAACCATATAATTCAGTCCGTTCAATTGGATTTCACGTATTTTTCTTTTTTCTCTTTTTTTTGTAAAAATAAAATACCTTAAATGACCTGAAATTCCAAAAGAAAAGAAGAAGAAAAACAATGAAAAAGGTTTTCTGTCTTTGAAAAAAAAAAATGTGAAAAACAAATGGACAAAAAGGAGTAAAAATGCAAAAGGACACTGGGGCAGAATAAACTGAAAGTGGAGGAGAACGGGAGCTGTTGTGGCCTGCTGCTCCACCGCACATCAGCAGACGTATCATGAATAAAGCTGGATTCATGGGACAGGTCGATGCCCTCCATCTCTCTCCGCGTGTTTAGCGTCATCTCGACCCCAACAAGGGAGGCTTTACGAGCGTTAGCCCCTCACTTTCACTTGTTAATGAGCAGCCCGCCCACCCAGCGGAGCTTGCAGGCAAACCACCGTCTGAGGGGACAAAAGTATTCGTAATGGAACTGCTCAAACTCGGGGGTCTGGCGGATATCACGTAAAAATGCAATATCAAGGTCGGACTCTGTGAGGATGATGAGGAGGAGGAGCAAGACAAAGAGGAGTCCAATGGTCACAAGGAGCAGACGGAGTACACTTAAGACAAACTTATTCACCTGTTCCGCCTCGCTCAGCGCGACCTCCCCGCCTGAGGTCTGCGCGGGGCCTGTCGCCCTACTGTCCACGCTGAAATCTGCCACGTCGCCCATGGTGGGCGTTCCCGCCTCCGACTCCTTTTCCTCTTCAATGCTGCAGGGGGCGCCGTTGTTCTGACGCGTGTTGGGCATATCCAGGCTGTGCTCCGCCACCGGTGTGGGCAGCATGCTGTTGGAAGGACTGTAGGTCTCGTCTGAGATGATTGCTGTGCCGTCGCCAGGATCCGCCGCCTGGCTGCGGGAACGCGACATGAAGCAGTCGCTGTGAGACACGGAGCGCACAGGGGTGGAGTGGGCACTGTCCCGCAATGATTCCAAACCTTGAGAGCGGAAAGAAAATATACAATTTGTAAAATAAAATAGAAAGGAAGTAAATAATGAATAACAATGCCAATATCTAGTATTATATAGAAAAGTATTATAGAAGTGTCACACAGGTGACAGACCCAGCCGCCGACCCACACAAACACTGAATCACTGAAGCTCTGATGTCATGGGCTCAGAACACAGATCAACAGTGTGTCAATGTGAAAAGACATTTCCCAGCTTGTTTGCTCTGATAAACACTGTACTTTGTGACAGCAAGCCCCCACATGTCTCTTCAGTAAAGCAATAGAAAGGCAAAGAGCCGACTTGCTGAGGTGTTGAAACAATTAGCATGCAGTAAATTATATGGACTGTAGGCCTGACTGCTGGATATTTATGTGCTGTACATGTGAAGCTGACGTACTGGGTGTTTTATTCCCTTTCATTCCGTGGAAAACTACTATCCTGCACAAAAGAGTAATTCATAAGAAATCTTAAGATATTATTTTTTTTAAAGCGATGTTAAATAACCAAGGAGGAGTTGAAATGAGTTGATTAGTGTTTGATCTTAAGATACTAACTTAAATGGGATCTCAGGTTGAAATAAAACTAGGGCTGTCGAACCGTTTAATCATGATTAATTGATTCTAAAATAATTGTTGTGATTATATAATATATATTTAATATACGGCCATAAATGTTTAAGAAATGTGACACTGGACCACAAAACCAGCAATAAGTAGCACGGGTATATTTGCAGCAATATCCAACAATACATTGTATGGGTCGAAATGCTTAAAATCAGTACGATATTTTGCATATTTTGTGGATGTGGCAAAATTGCGAACAAAATGGCCGGAAACACACCTACAAACTTTGCTCGCTGCTGCCCGCTCTTTGGGAGTTACCCACTCAAGTTTGGTATCCAAGTTAAGCTTAGAATTTCTGCTTTCGGGTTCATCTACTCCCCACAATGTCATTACAGCGGTACGCCAATAAAGAGTGTAACTGTTAAAGGGGTGCTGCAACGATGTGTCATGCTTTCTGACTTCTTCACAATGTTAAACGTGCTGTCTTCTCATGCTTAACATGGTCAACTTGTCAAAAAATGAGTTGGGCGTATTATGTAGTATTTCTGTGCTCGATACACTCCCCCAGCGATCGTACAGGTTTCGGAAAGTTTTTTTCGAACATATAAAACTGTTTTTGGACAATTCTCCCGGAAAAGCACGCGGCCGCAAGGAGAGCAGGAGAAGGAGCATGCGCAGACGTCACTTTAACTTGTAAGCAAGAGAGAGAGAGAGAGCATACTTTCGCGAAGTTCAGGTGTTTGTTTGTTCACTACATTTGGGTGATGAATGTTATATAAACTGTGGATATAACGCTGGATTTGGAGATCGTTTGAAACTGATATATGGAGCCGTCCCAGCGCTAAAGGATGCTGTGTTTCGTTGGCAATGTGCTTTAGTTCAGCCTACCCCTCTCCCCCACACACGCAGTATCATTTCGGAAATAATCCTACAGCTGTATCTATCTTTTATAAATGTGATCAAACTAAATACTCTTCGAAGATACAAAGTATGCAATACTACTCTTTAGGTACTCAAGATTAATATGAGATTGGCAGAAATCGCGTGTGTTAGAGCCGCTTTAAAACAAATATGTTTCTTCTTAGCAACGGCCTACAGCGCCTATGATTAACAACTTCTTTCTCAAAATTTGTATTTTTTCCTCAGATTACAGATTTTCAAATAGTTGTAACTCAAATATTGTCCTTTCCTAACAAACCATACATCAATGGAAAGCTTATTCATTCAGCTTTCAGATAATGTATAAATCTCAAATTTATCAAATGTACCCTTATGGAATGGTGTTGTGGTCCAGGATTACAAATATGTGTAATATATATTTATAGGCCTATTTAGACATTATATACATTATTTTTAATTAAACATTTATATACAGTATATTTATGTCAATATTCATTATACAGTATATACACATGTATGTGTGTGCATTTATATATACAGATATAAATATACACAATGCACACACACACCCACAGTATACAAACAGAAACATTTATTTGGAATCACGACACAAGAGAATTTGAGTTCAGCAGTTACATTAAATTACACATTGACAGGAGGATCCATGTTGTCTTATTTATTTTAAAGCATATTAGCCATGGCCTAAACGTTTTAAGAGGATTGACCACAGTAAGCAGCAACTAAGTAAATGATGCAAGTAAAATCCATAGAGTTCAATTTTTGCACACTCTTTCCTTTAGGATCCCAAAGTCAGCGCGGCAGAGAAACAGATGAGCTTGTGCTGAGCGCTAGATTCTTGAGCGTGTCATTGCAGATATGTTACATCTGTATTTTGAAGTGAAGGGATTAGGATTTCATCTCTTCACTATATGACACCGCTCAACCAAATGTTTTTCATTCACACTTTTAAAGAACTCTTCTGAAGATTAAATACATGAAAGGCCTTCTGCTCAGATTCTGCTCAGAAACGGCTCATTTATCCGTGAATAAAGACCACAGAAATTGAACTTGGATCTTAAGCAAGTGATTGCTGGAAAATGTTTGAAAACCCCTTTGAATCTAGCTGTAATTCTGCATTTATTGTCATTTTATTTAACACATAAAAACTTCACAGTTTAAACTATCGCGTGTCAAAGCTAAGTGTGTTTACCCTTATGTAAACAGTTACTAACAATGGTTGAATCTTAAATTCATTTCTAATCGAATCTTCTAGTTTAATTTCTTAATTACAACTTCCAAAAATGTCCATCAGGAATTTCATAAAGCTGTTGTTTTGTTTACATATGCGTGTTAAATTGTGACCATTTCATTGACATCTGATGGTCTTTCGAGTGAGAATGACTGAAATGTCAGACCTGATGTTAGTATGAACTTCAAACATTACATTACACGCATTTCTGCAACTTCTGCAAAACACAAAAACAGATTTCTGCTTTGCACCCAAAGGTTGTGCTACTTCACAATATCAGTTATTTTTTTAATAGTTCCCACTTTGTTTCTTCCGTATTAAACCACTCTTGTGAACCATAGAGTGATGGACACCCAGATCTTTAAAAATCCTCTTACACAAGTTGCTGGCATCCTCTTACATTTATATTTTAGAAAAGAAAGAAAATCTGTGAGTAATCAAACTTGTGTGCCTCTTGAGTCTTTAATATACAGACAGATCTACAGAGTTCTTAACTTGGAGGTCCATGTTGCAACCGAGACTGTGAATAGTTACACAATTTAGTTCAATTGTATACATGTTTGTAATAGAAGCTAATTGTTTAATGCACAAATAATGTAAATCACTACACTGAGGTAATTCCAATAAATGAATACACAGTCTTTTCTTCAAACAGCTTAAGTATTGACTTTAAGAAAAACCAACCATGACGACCAACCTAGTGATTTCAATATCTTAACTCTCATAACAAACCACGTTCCTGAAACATATTTACAGTAAAACCTAATAAACAAAAAACAACCTAATGAACAAAAGGCAAGCTTTTACTGCCACCGATCTCAGACAAAACACTAGAAATCAATTTCCAAGTCAACCTATTACAAGCCCCCACATAAAAGCTTATGCCAACAAGTAAGACATCATGGTTACTTGAGCTCTATCAAGCACATAGAGTAATACATGCCACCCCTCACACATCAAACACACACATTAGACTTTACCTAAAGGTGTGCTGGCCCTGCCGTACGGTGTCGAGCTCATAGGCAACGGTGATGCCCGCAGCTGATCCTGCGGCCCGGTGAGGGATGGGTAAAGGGGCAGCACTCCAAGGGCCTTACCCAGCATACGAGGCCCCAGACTCAACACCCGAACCTTCACATCCCGATAACAGTGGTTGATCATCCGCAGGTGAACGTTCACCCGCGTGCTGATGCGGATCAGGCACTTCACCATGGTCGTATCCGACAAGCAACTGTCTGGCGTAACTCTTCAAAGAACGTATGAACAATTCCAGTCCCTCTTACCCTGTTTCCACCATGAGCTGCTGGGTAAAGGCTTGGCTGTGCTGGCAAAGGTAACTGAAAGCGCACGGCCGAATAGGAAGCCAAAACAGCGACTAACTCTTCCTCGGCCTGGCTGGCTCGGCCTCGCACCTCCCCCCTCCCTCAACCAGTGACTTAAATGGAGAGGAAGGCCTTGACTATTTTCAGAGTAGGGTATTAATACTCCTTCAAGAAACACAGTCAGCACATGTAGGATAGTTGAGTTAAATGTGGGTGGAGAAGACAGAACTCTTCGTCTGGAGATTATCATGAGTTTACAGTTACAGCGTGACTTACTTTCTTAAAGAGAGAATTCGGAAAATTCGGTTTTGCGTCAAAGTGAACAGAACACAAACCTATTGTATGGCCTCGGAAGACCTGTAGATTTGGCTTTTATGATACTTTTGTGGCCCTTTGGTGTCTTTTTAAAGCTCTAACGTGAGTCTTGTTCATTTTAATCGTATGAAAAACAGCAACCGGTCTTCAGAATTTCTCCCTTTGAGGTTCAATAGATGAAAGAGGATCAACAGAAATTATGTGTTCTGTCTCTTTAACAGTGAGCATCGCTCTGTTACGATGCTAGTTTAACAGCCAAGCTCAGCGGACGAGAAATCAAGTAAAAGAGGCGTGCAGAGGGACACCACGATGGGTGGGCACAGGGTGGCACAGCTGGTGCCAGGGGGCAGTATATAGTACTGACTGTACACAGCTGGCACAGAAATAGAGAGTTATGACTGACAGGGACACCTGCACCCCCATTGCCATAACTGAGGACCTCAAGTTACTGCCTGCGCTTAGGGTGTATGTGTGTGTACAAAACAATGAATACGTCAGCAAAGTTACGGCTTAGAATAGCTTTAAATAACTTGTTTTGAGATGGTTTTATAGTAAACATCGGCCACTTTTATGAGTTTTTATTATAGGTTGGCTCCTTCCCGTAATATTTTGGATGTTATGAGAAAGCGCTAAGGGCTTTGCTTTGACGTTTAAAGTGATTATTATGGTTTTGGAAGTTGCCGTATTTCAGTGGTTTCAGTGTACAGAGCTGAACTCTGGTTGACGGCTTGAACTGGACTCTCACCTTCCATGATGGATATATGCACGGCTCTCCGGCGGGTGCGCGGTACACTGCTCAGCCGCGGCCCGTGAGTGATGGATGGACAGCTTCTGCTGGGCACCAGGCCAGCCCTGTGATCACATACACGTACTGTATTATAACAACACCCTGACTGTTCACGTTACAGTACATCTCATATCTGCAGGCATCAGGTAGACATTCAAAACAAAGACTTAAGACTTTAGGCAATTATACAAGTGTCTACTCATGCCTACCTGTGTATTTCTGGAGGTTCCCTTTTAATTTTTGCACTCTGCTCCATTACCTCTTTGGCAACTCTTCCACTAAAATTAAACAAAAACAAATTGGGGATTTACAATCTACAAAAACAAATAGAAAGCCAGTTCAAAGTTTGCCATAATACCATACGAAAATAAGAAAGTTCATTTTAGTAAGTATACTTGAAGTGGTAGTTCACCCAAAAATAACAATTAAAGTGCATGTTGTTTAAAACCTGTACATGATTATTGTATGAGGAACACAATAGAAGATATTTTGAGAAATGTCTCAGTGGTTTTGTGTCCATACATTATTTATGTTGTTTGTTACCAACATTCTTTCAAATATCTTCTTTTGTGTTCTGCAGAAGACAGACAGTCATACAGGTTTGAAAGCACATGAGAGTGAGTAAATGATGAAGTAAGCACATTCATATTAAAGTACTAGCATTACGCTTGTAGTACTTTTATAAATTTAGTTTATAAAATTGTGTTCATATTTTTGTATCTTTTTAAGTGAACTTAATTCATATTATTTATATGTTATATCTGCATTTTATATTGCTATGTTTCTATTTAGGCATTTACGTACGGATATATTAAGCATTTGTCTAAAAAAGCACACAAAAATAGACTGAAAGTATACTTTCCTATTTTTTAGATTGAAAGAACTAACAGCACAACATTTTTGTAAGGGATAATAATGGCATATGTTTTTTTTTCCTGTGTGGCCAGAAACCCGCTAAAGCCCAGCTTTATTTATCAAAGACAAACATCTAAACAACTCAAGATGTTCTTGTTAAAACCATCTGGCATTTTCGGTGATAAACCGCGGTCCCTGCAACAATGAGTCCATGAAGCTGAAGAATTAGATTAACCTTATTGAGTTCTCTCTCTTAAGTCAATCGCTGTCTCTCGGTCTGTGACTGAATCACTTCCCAGCTAAAGCTCTCCTCCAATGGACTTCGTGGAATCCTGTCTGTCTCACTCGCACCGGAGTGAGCAAATAACTGTTATTCATTTCCTAATTGTGGGTTTAAGTCCTGTGAGCCCACTATAATAATTGATCGTGCTGTTTGTTTAATTGCCCCAATGGCTCCATTCATCTGCTACAATTGCCATTATTAAGTAATGCTTGTGTCTAAAAGGTGGCCTGTCTGCAGCAGATTACGTGCACTGGCTCTGAAGTAGTCCCCTCAATGTGACCGTGAGGAAAGTAGGTTGTTTTTGGGGCAGGGGGTCTGTCCCGCTGTGAGAGGACCCTGAGGCAGTGACGGTCCATCTGCGGTGTACCTGTGCTATGACTGTCTGTCCAAACTTACCTGTAGCGAAAACGACTGCCCTTGAAAAACAGATTGCTGCTGGACACCGTACGGACCTGGCTCGACTTTTCCAACCTAAGCGAAGCAGTAAGGAATAGTAAATTTAGATAATCCACAGAATGTGCACAGCCATACAGCAGACACACAAATGTCCAGAGGTTGTTTGTACAATTTTCGCTTTTAATGCCCACTCAGGTAAGAAAAAAACATGGGTATGGTGTACCGAGTGTCTGGTACAAAATGGGAAAAACACCAAACTTTTAAGGTATTTATTGGACAAAATTATTTGCAACCTACAGCATATCAGGGAATATATTTTTAAATAGAAAAAAAAGCAAAGAAAGCATACAGGAAATAAAGCATACAATGACAAAAATATCAGTTGTTTATATATGTTGATCATCTTGTGCAGTAATATTTTATAGCAATTCTCATGAGCCTTGAGTCATTATTCATTATTCCTAATCCATATGTTAGTGATGAAGGAGTTCACATGACACATCTGCGCTCAAACTTTAAAACTAATAAGGTTCTTTTGTCAATTATGCTGTTGATACTGTATGTTTAAGAGTCTTTGAGCATGACTGTTTTACTCAAACGTGAATAAGTATGTTTCTTTTATTTGCATTCATCAATAGAGTGAGAGAACATAATTTGAGATGAGATACATTTCATTTTTACAGAATTTAATTTACTGTACTACTTTTATTTACTGTATTCACTGCAATGTTATTTTCACATACTGTACACTACCGGTCAAAAAGGTTCTGAACACTTCATCAAAAATTCATCAAAATCATGAAATAAAACAATGGGAAGTATATTGCAACTACATCGTAATTATGTTGCAACTAAAAAAAGATCAAACTTTTATATTCTTGCCTAGAGTGGCAGAAATCTTGTCATTTGCTCAAGCAACTTTTTGAGGTCTCACTTTAAGATGCTTTTTAAACCATATTAAAGGGATGGTCCACCCAAAAATAAAAATTCTGTCAGGATTTGTATACATTTCTTTGTTCTGCTGAACACAAAGAAAGATATTTGGACGAATTTTAGCGAGAGAGAATTCTGGGGCACTATAAAACATATTGCATTTTTTGTTCTATTAAACACACAAAAAACATATTTTAAACAATTTAGGAAAACAAACAGTTACTACCCCAGAAATATCAATTGCTTACATCCTTCTTAATCTCTTTTTTGTGTTCAACAGAACAAAGACATTTATACAGGTTGGGTCAACTTGAGGGTGTGTAATTCTTTTTTGGGGGAACTATCCCTTCAAAGGAGTTTCCATCTATTCTGAGCTCTTATTGGTTGTTCTTTCTAAATGATTCAGTCAATGTCATCCATTTCACAAACATTTGATATTAAATAAAATGTTAGATTTGTATTGAAAAAACATTTATGTTCGCAAAATAACATTTGTGTATGAAACCAATTTCATAAATTTAAGCATACACCTTCAAATCAAACGTGTTTTAAGATAATGAGAAACATTTCACTGAAGTGTTCAAAAACATTTGACCGGTAGTGTAGCTTTGATATACAGTATACAGTGAATGTTGTATTGTATGTCAACATTGTTGCATAAACGTAGTTGTTCATACTGCCTGCCCATATAAGGACATGCAGTAATGCTAAAGTTTTGTTTCTAAAGCTTGTATTCTGTTCGTTTTTGTACCCTCCTCATGTCTAAAACCACAAGCAGACCTCGAGCGTTTTGTCTCAGACGGTCTCTGGGGATCATTTTATTCAGGCTTTTCATCATCAGGTGTGGAATGTCCTTTCCCAAACACAGCCTTTATGTGAAACATAAAACCCACTTTTCAATTATCATCTCCCTTCACCTGCCACAAATTCCACTTTCTGGAGGCCTTTAACTACAGCTCCATATTTCTCTCCCACAGGGAAATGAAATCAGACTCGAAATACAATGTAGAATCAGTCTTAAAGGCGCTGCCAAATCAGTGATTACACCATCCACTTCACATCAATTCAGCTTTCCCACACTGCACAGAGGTTTCCAAAGACGTCACCTCGATCAGCCAAAATCATTCATCACAAAAGACAAAACCTACACTGTCTGTGCAGTGAAGCCTGGCTCTCCTTTCAGAAAGCAGGCCTGCACTGGGCGCCAGGTTTTTTTAAACACCCCATCGAGCGGCCAAGGACGCACCCAATGGGCCGTGACCAAAAACAGACTTTGACATCCCTCTGGAGTATCCAGCCTTACTTATGTCATTGCTCATGCCGTAAAGGTCATCGGTGACGCACGGCTTCTCCATCAGATGACCCTCCGTGAGGTCGAAACAGTATCTAGACCAGCCTTTCTCAAAGTCAGGACTCCGGTCCGGATCCGGCCGGGAGGGAAGTCGATCCGGACCCACGTCCATCCACTTCATATTTCAAGTGCACTCTCATCAGACCTCTGTGGCACACAAACACGCACGCGAACCGGTGTTGCAGTGTTTACAGACTTATTCCGTCACATTTTGGATAAACCTTATCTTTAATTCAGTAGAAGAATGTCGCCGGGTTCGCCCCGCGAGCGTGAGGTTTTGCCTTCTCGACGCAGCTCGTCTTTCTCAGCGTCAACTCTGTGCAGCAACCGGTCCGGCAGAGTTAACAGCACATTCAACTGACTGAACCACAGCAGACTTGTGAATGAATGATAACACTGCTGCTGACTGTCTGGGCATATGAACATGAACCCAGTTCATCTGTAAATATGCACATAGTTTGTTGCACAGACGTTTGTGCTGCATATAGAAAATAATATAATTCACTGCTGTATAACAGTGTACTGCAGTTATAAATCAAGATTTAGCAATTCAGTTGAAGTGACTACAGGTTACATAAAAGTATTTCAGAAACCAAAAATATGTAAATGAGATCTGGTTTTTGGGCATTTAGTTTGATAAAAATGCAGTACTGTGTATGTAACAGTTCAGAGAGTAAACGCTACAGTTGATGCGTCATGGATATGATAATTAGCTTATGTAAAGTTGAATTATTATAAAAAATTACAAGCATGTTTATGAAAACCATTTTTGTAATTAAAAATTATTCCGGACCTTTTGACGTTGATGATCATTAAGATTTGGACCTATGAATGTAAACTTCGAGAACCCCTGATCTAGACCAAGGCCCAGCCCCGGGGCAGTTGCAAATGCACTAGGTGTCTAGACTACATTTGCAAATGTGTCGTGTTATTAGTTACACAGTCTTAAATATCATGCTCTGGGAAAAGGAAGTGGGACAGTGTTAGCCATTTGGAAGAGCCATAAGGGGGACAAATTGTGCAGGTGACCTTTCAGAAGCATCTTAGTTGTCCAAGCAAAAAATATGCTTCTAAAGTCAGGATGTCCTGATGCGAGAAAAGGCCGAGTGTATAAATACTCACTTGTAAAAGGCTTGATTTTCAACGCCGCATTTCCAAAGATGCTTGCAGGCCTCTGGGGTCGGCGCGAAGTATGTCAAAATGATCTTTCTATCCTGTGCATAGAAATTCATAACAGGTGTCATTAAAAGTGCCCATTGCCATTGAAGGGTTTTAAAAGACTTGAAGTTAGATACATTGTGTCACATTGTGGGTCTCTTATATTAAGCTCACCTCTTTCTGATTTGCATATATATGGAATGTCTTGCCCTCAAACTTCAGTTTGGTCACCTCATTCCTGTTCAAGCATTCACATAACAACACAGATTTCTCAAAAACAACCCATTTATCGTATTTTGTCAATTGACAACCCAGCAACTAAAGTTTGGACAGCACAATTGTTCTATATTTTAAGCTGTAAACAGTCCTCGCAGACTTGTTGAGTCCAGATGACTCTAAGCATGCCCTCTGGATGGAGCTGCTGAAGGATAATTGGACACCTGTCTGCTCTAACAGCGGCAGATGGTCAGGCCCTTTTGGCCGGGAACATATAATAGATTATAATAAAACCAGCAGTGACTTGTATACTCGGAGCCGTCTCTAGGCATGGGTGAATCGTTATTTTTAGCTTCCCGACGTATGCTTGCATACATGTCTGTTTACTCGACCCCTAAGACGTCAACAGAAGTTCAGTAGGGGAAAGATGCGTGTACTAGTCACTCACCATTTCAAGAAATGGACTCTCTTGTTTCCCTGAAGCACGACAAAGCCAAAGGGTGTAAAGGCAAGAAAAGCCGGGTTCCCAGACACATCCTGTGAAAAACAATGATGGAGGCACCATGTCATACGATTGTGTATTGATCACAGATGTACAGCTTTAATTTTTTGGTCAGTATTATTTCTATTATTTATATGTTTTAAATTGACAAAGTATTACAGTAATATTTTGTGGGGGCGTGGACAGTTATGAAAAGAGTCATTTGTATGAGAAACTTTGCAGTGTCTATATAGGAGCTGTGAATGGGTTGGATCGAGTCGTCTAACCTTGCATGGATGAGGATCCACACCGTACGTTTCAAGCATTTGAGCTTTCTGCAGGAACTTCAGTTCAGATGTGTCTGGAGTCTGACCTCTGCAAAACAATGATGGAATGATTAGAGATAAAAAAATAACATATCAAGACAGTCAAAAAACAAAGATCTTATCCAATCAATTATTTTTATAAAGGATATTTATTTAAAGTACTTTTTACCTAAACACCCCTAAAAAACGATTAAATAAATGCATTCTTAGTGGTTCTGTACTAAACATGTATCGAGTAAAGTATACAACGTATTAAATAAATAATATGCCCCGAAAATGAATGTGCATGTTAAATGTAATAAAACAGAATTGTTTGGTAGAAATGTATTTTTAACTCTTTACATTTGGATCGCATAGGTTAGCGGTCACTAACAATAAAAAAATAACATGTTTTATTCAATGCTAACCATTCAACATTCAGAACCTTAATGTAACAAGACTGTCTGTATTGTATTTCAAGCAAAAATCAGAGAAGAAAAGCACAGAGAGAAAGTGATGACTCTCAGGTTACGGGATTATTTTACCGGATCATTCTGAAAGATCTAACACGGGAGCCTCTCTCTACATTCCACAGATACTGCACTTTCCATAACAACATGATGGAAATGATCTTGTCGTACAAAGACAAACCACCAGAGGGCGGCAGCTGTCATTCTCTGGTTTTGTTGATTATCAGGGAAGGTCGATCCTGCTGTGATCAAAACTTCTGTACATTTAGATGTGTACATCTAACCATTTATCAGATATTTCACTAACCCATCAATAAGCCGATTGTAAGGGCACTAAGTGGACACGCTCCTGTATGGATGGAGGGCGAAGACCTGGCTCACCGCAGACCTTGTGGCTTTGAGCAATGGGAGCCAAAATTTACCGTAATGACCTCACTAATGACACAAGCTGCATGTGTGCGTGAATGTGAAGGGTGTGTCTGTCTTGTGCAGATAAACAACGTCATGAACAATAAAAGACAATTTTAAAAAAATATTAAAAATAATAGTTAGATACATACAGATTCAATAAGTTAGAACCCCCACATCACACGTCAGCAGTGAACCACAGAAATGTAAAAGGAAAATGAATGAGAGAGAGAGAGAGAGAGAGAGAAGGGAATTCTTAACACTAGAAAGGGGGTCCACATACATTAACTCAGTCTTGTGAATCTCAGCAATTCTTCTTTCCAGCTTCTCTGAGTGCTTTGGGAAGAACTGGAACTTGGAGCTGTAACCTTCCGGGTGCTTTCCTGGGTCATAGTCTCCAATCTCAGCTACGAAGAAGTCACAAAATCAATCGTTCATCATGCAACCGCTAATAGTCTCCAATCACATAAGCACAGCTGACGTAAATATCAATCTTTGAAGGGGTTTTTGGTCATAAGGACATTCTAACATTTGACCTCTATGAACACATAGATCTTTACAGGTAAGACATGAAGTTTGCTGTAAATTTACATTTACGGTAAGTGTGAGTTAAACAAACCAAAGCGTTTTTTGTTTAGTCATTTGCTTCTGTTTTTGCCCTTGCGTGGCACTGTGCACTCGATGGATGGAACAGAGCATCTTTAATTCAACAGCGTCCTCCAAAACATGCCCCTGATCAACCTGTCTTGCCTCCATTTTCACTTCTCGTTTGACTGAACTTCAAACATCTCTGCAACTACTAAATAAAAGCAAACGCCAGAGAAATCCCTGGACGCTGCCTTGTGAGAAACACAATAACTACTCGTGTTTATTCAAGCGAGACAAATGAAAATTTATTTCTGGGTTTTAAGTAATTTGGGACTATTAAAAGAATATGAATGTGTGTCAAATGTCGAGCTTTTAAAAAAAAAGATTTCAAAAGCTTAAAATTGTTTTCAAAAGGTAAAAATGCTTGTATTGTGAATCATAGCAGTAAAAATGTAATATACGAGGAAGCGATACACTGCTTATGCTGGAAGCCATCTCATTGTATTGTATAATGTCACAAAGAAACATTTGTGCTCAAATGAACTTTGATAGAGTTAATGTGAAGATCCATAATCCACCTGGCCTCTCTTCTTACCTTGTAAGATGTGCGCTGCCAACATGGCTGCATCTGAAGTTTTACAGAGGAGACGACCATGGTACAGATCTCTCTTGATCTGCAGGAAGACGAGATACCTGCGACCAGGATATGGGGTGAGAGCATGAAGCGAAACAAAAAAAGAGAGAAAAACTAATTTCTTTCATTATCCTCCACCAAAGAATTAGTTAATAGTGATTCAATATCCCATCCTTTCTGAGTAATACAAATCTGATATTACTGACATATTGACATAATCATGAATGTTTCAATGTGTTTTAAAAGACGAAAGAACTACATCATATGCACTCTCAAATTTTGGTTACTAATAAATCAGTCTGGTCCCTGAGCAACTTGTCACATCTGGTGGTTGGTTCCTCTCACCTTCAGCGCAACAGATGTCTCAGGAGTAAAGAGCGACATGCTTGTCTTTAACTTCTCAAAGTAGGCCAGCCCAGCTAGAGCTAATAGCTTTTCACTTAAGAGGCCATAAGAGCTAAAAACGCAATTATGTTCCATGAATTCTCAGGGTGACAGCACCGAAATGGCAAGTTTTATAGCCACCAGTCAATTTCTGCCCTACATATCGGTTTCTATCTATATCTCTAAACTAACTTGTGTAGAACCACGTTATATGTCAAATAAAATCTGCTTTTGGTGAGGGGCCGACCACAGGAGCTAAACAAACGTTCTGTGAATCGAAAATATATTAATAATACACACATATGTGATGTTAAATAGTTTAGGAAGAAAAATGTCATAATGCTATTAAGAAGAAACATTTTTGGTACGGTCAGTGATTTTAAATTTAAAGTGTGTATAAAGTGTGGGGGACACACATTTTCCCCGTTTCTCATTTGTATTATTTGTATTATAGCTGTGCCCAATTTGTTAGTTCTTCTTAAAAGAATAGTTCCCCTTTTTTTCCTATAACCTTATATATTCTCCTTTCCTCTTCTGCTCTATAATCGTATATATTTTCCTCTCTGCTTCTTCTCACCTCCTCTCCTCATAATGCTTTTTTCTCTCCTCTCACTGTTATTTATTACTTTGTTCCCCGCGAGCGTTTTCATTTCTCAGTACAGTAAACACTCCATTACTACACGTCAATCTATACCTGTAACCTGCACCGTGGCTCTTACATCATGTTCAAACACCACACACACATCGTCATTAAACCGGCTCCTCATCAGGATATCAGAAGCTGACTTTATCAGAAGAGCATTTACCATCTGTTTTCAGATCTGAGTTTCTAGGTGACCCCATTGCGTCACGCATGAGGGGATGAAAGAGGCAGAAAAAGCACTTTATTGCCAGCCAAGAGTTTGCTAGCTAGAGGCTAATCATGTATCATTTAAAAGAATCTGTTAGCAGTCACTGACCATATATCTTCCCGTAACACAGCAGCACAGAGAAAAACATTTTCAGTCTTCCTGCAAGTGAACAGGGGTGAGTGGATGAGGCACTTGCATATACTTAAAGTGTTTTAAGATCATTTCTGTTTTGGTGAGTAATCTCGAGAAGTTACTTAGTAGGACTCGCATGTAAGATCTAAGCGCTGGAAAATCAGACAAACACTACTTTAAGTACTGCATACTTGTGTTAGAGCACTCCGTTTGTTTAATTATGAAGACACAGTCTAGTCAATGTTTTACCGCCTTCGATAACACGCTCTTGTCTCGGTCAGTGCATTCTGAGACTTTACAATAATGATGAACTCTGGTTTATTTATGTCATATCTCGCCAACTGTATGTAAGCAGTGCAAATGCAAGCTCGCCAAATGCAAAGTCGGCTGTTTCTCAAGTGCTGCCTGTTGATACTTTCTTTATAACATTTCAAAAGCAGAGATTTAAGTCAAGTTTCCAATAAAAATGATCTGCTCCATCTAACACTGAAAGACATATTTGAAATAGGCTAACAGAATGAAACACATTTCGCTTAAATTTTTAATGTTTCTTTGTGAAGTTTAACATGCTGAATACGAAAAACACATTTTGTTTTACAATGACGGTACTCAAAGAAAATATATATATATATATTCCATTCCATTCCATTTTCTACCGCTTGTCCGAACTACCTCGGGTCACGGGGAGCCATATATATATATTTTCACACATTTATACATTTCGGTATTATTACTGGTACGCAGAAATGACAAGGTACTGGCATAACACTGAGCTCAAAACAACAGTTTAACACAGCTGTTACTAAAAATGAGTCGTCCAAAACTTCAAGGTGTACATTTGATAGTTTTTGCCATTTATGACTAATACTGTCCTCATGAACCCAGTTCCAAACATAGTTACCCATCATCGCTTCACCCAACATTCCCCGAGCTACAGAAATTTCTAAAAATTCTGACAGCGACAATTGGAAAATAATTATTAAAAAAATTTGAGAATTTGAACAGTTTTTGTTTATTTGTAATATACCAATATATCGTAATTAATGATATAAGCTCAAAATTAGCTTGAGCTAAATATACACTAACTAAAACATGATGCTATGAAAATAAATATTATCACAATAATTAGCAGCACAGAATTGTACAAGAACTATAAAAAAGTCGGGCTAAAGACAAATTTGTAACACTGTGTAATCTTTATGCTTTGTCTTTGTCATACATGGACATTTCAAAGTGACCACACATGTCAAGCCTAACAAAGGGCAAATGGTCATATGTCCCATTCTGACCTTGCCAGTTGCGGTTACTATGATCTGTCATTTGGAAGAGTTCTGTAAAGACGTGTAAAGACGTGTAAATAACGTGTGAAAGACGAGGTATGATTAGACATGGGTTTGGAATGACATGTGGGTGAGGAAATAATGAGAGAATTGACATTTTTATATGAAATGTTTGTCTATACAAGCCAAAAACTCAGCCAGCACTGCTTTATCAAAATGTAACTAAAGTGCTGAATGCAAAATGCAGAATCTCTTCATGGCTCGCATACTGTACCTGGTGATCTCCTCTTTAAGAGCAGCAGGGTCTGGTGGATAAAACTTCACCCGTAGACACAATGTGAATGGAGGTTGTGCTGTGACGAGACAATGAAGAAGTAACATGTCAGATAAACAGTAGCTTGGCTGATTTAATAATGAACAGTCACTGTTTTAGATATACACTACCGTTCAAAAGTCATTCCTTTCAAAAAAGAGTCTAGACTCTAATAAATGTGATCAAAAAAATAATGTGATGATGAGAATTATGTTGTCAAATGTAAAGCTTTGTTATTTTGTAGTGTCTTCTAAGTAGCCTTGAATTTTCAGCATTGGCACAGGTCTCACCCTGAGATGCTTTTTAAACATGGGCTCCTATTGGCTGCCTTCTCCTCACTATTTAGTCCAAATCATCTATTTAAAAAAAAACAATTCTAATAAATGTATTGTTTTCACAATTATATTCTTGTCTACAAAAATATTTTTTAATAATCAGTCAAGTGATCCTAAACTTATGAACGGTAGTTTAGATGTATTCTTCATTTACAGTTCTCATTGATGATGTCTTGAATTGCTTCAATATGGCAACTAGCACACTACAAATAGCATTTGTGTGATACTTACATTTCATCTGCTTCGAAATAGATTTGGTGAACTCCAGCCAGTGCTAAAACAAGAAAGGGGAGAGTTTTATCATCACCCAAGCATGTACATATTGACCAAGCACATGTAGCTATACACACTAATGTATTTTTCATCTAACACATAATTAAAAAGAAGCAGGTGGCCAGTGTGGGTAGATACAGAGACTTCAATATCAGTGTGAGATGGGGGAAGGGTAGATATATTCATCATTTTATCTCTTTTCTCTGGAGCTGAACATTAGCATCTTCAGCACCACAGTGAGATTCTATCGCCGCTATTGTGTGCAGTAACAGATAAGCCAAATCAGCCCAGATAAATCATGTGAAAGAAGTATTCAGGCTTTAGTAACAGAAAGGTGATGTCTAGGAATAGCATCCAACTCTTTAACTGGATTTGGTTTCAGATTGTGTTGAGCTGAAAGCTTTTCGCCAATATTTCTCCATCCTCACTATCGTATTCTGGGGAGTCAGCTAATCTGTGGCATATTTTGCCAACTAAGAATAATCTGAAGGGAATTGTGGGCACTCAGTTGATGCTTGTTTGTCCCAGTGTGTCGTCGACAGCCGACTCGCATCTTTAGATGCCCTCATTATTATTTATGTCATTCAATGCGAGAGGCTCCCAAAGGGGGTCAGTGCAAGACAGACATGACAAAACTCAAGAGAATGTGTGTGTGAAAGTCTCTGTTCTGTCATTTTAGTATTTAACTGGCACAGATCTACAACTCAAGAGAGAAACTGCCTTTTTCGCATTTCTGTACAGAGATACAAAGAAAATATTTGTTTATAACTGCGGTAAACCTTTACAATATAGTAAATGCATTAGCTAACATATACTAACAATGAGCTATATAGTTTTTCAGCATTTATTAATCTTTGTTAATACCTTTATTCATGTTAGTTCATGGTGCATTAACTAATGTTAACGTTTACAACGTTTGATTATAAAAATGTATAAATAAATGCTGAAATTAACATAAACTAAGATGAATAAATAATGTATTGTTCATTGTTAGCTAATGCTAACATGAAAATATTTGTAAACAAATACAAACTTATTGTAAGGTGTTACCATTTTTTTTTAATTGTTTGCTTAAAAATAATAACAATAATTACATGATAAACGTAAAAATAATAAAAACATGTATATTTTGAGTAAGCAATTTATTTAAATAAACACACTGACCTCTTTATTTGGCTACTACATTTTGTAAGCTGCTAGCAAAACACAAGTAACACAACAAGGTATCCCACTGGACAAAATAGGGTACAATTTGTGAATTTGCAATGTTTAACCATACTGATAATTTCCTCATCTTTGATTTTGTCATAGTATAGTGCCGTTGTAACAATTTCCATGGTACTGGCTCCCTGGTTCTCCGAAAATCACAGGCAAGGGCAAACATCTCTGGCCTTACATAATTTACCCATGATTTATGATTTCCAGAGCTGTCTATCCAGAAGGTTTATGCCATCACTCATGGCCTCTGTCTCTCTCTGTGATTACTTAAGAATGACCCCTGCATTCAGTCTGCCCACTGAAAATGTAACACAAATACAACCCACATACAACACATGTGAATTCTGGACTTACTTTGAGAAATGAGAGCCACTTTGAGTATCCTATCAGATGTGAGATCTTTCTCATAAAAAAGGAGATGAATGAATTGGTGCTCTTGATCACCAATGACCTTGGACTGACGTCAGGCTTATGATGGGACACTCACCCGTTGCTTATCTGGATCCACATATCTAATGCCAAAATAGTCCTTCTCCAGCAGGTTAAGATGATGGCAAATGAGATCGAACAAATACTGGCCTTTGGCATCTCTCTAAAAGACAAACAGAAAAATACATAAACAATATAGCAGATTTTTATTTGAGATTCACACAAATCCCAACTATGAAGAGGAACATTAGGCGAATACTTCAATGTGTAAGATCAAGATTCACAGAAGCATCGACTGGAGTATGTACTTTACACGTTAAATGTATTTAACCAACATTTACGGGTTGGGTGTAAGCCGCAGTTACAAGCTCACTAACCCAAACTGTTCCTCTTCAGGTGAATACACTTCTCTGTAATAGGAAAAAATGACTCGGGAGAAGAAATGAGATTCTATAAACCTGCACAAGTCAGTTTTTCTCTCTCAGCCCACCTCTGTTATCACATTCATTTGCATTTATAATTCATTTTCCCTCAAAAGAAAAAACAATATCACCACAATTCTTCTCTCTATCTCTCACTTCAATAAAAAACTGCAGTACTTTACACGTTATATACTAAAGCTCGACTAAACGGACAGTTTTCACCATAAATCAAAGGTGGACTTTTTCTCACATTGTACTGTATCCTTTCCACCAATAAGGGGGCGTATTTCACATCTCAATCATGAAACCATTTTTAAAAGTCTTTTAAATGAGGTCAGACAACCAACACATGCGGCCAAATGAAGCGTTTCAGGCCATTAGATGGAATATAAAAAGGAAGTCATAAAGGTCAAACACGAAATCCAACATCCAGTCCAACCTGCTTTGAAAAACCACATCTGATTCATGAGTATGGTTACAGAGGAGGCGTTTCTGAGATATTAGCCATTTGAACTTTCCAATGCTGTTTCCGTGCGTCAAAGGAAAGCACATAGAGAAAAGCAGAGGAGACTCATGCCGGTTTGTTTGCCCTCAACATTTTTAAGGTTTTAGAAATGGGCAGCAGACACAGGAAGATCATCATTGCCTGAGTGGAGTGACTATATGGCTGTGTGCACGGTCAGAAACTTCAACCCATGCTACTGTCTATCTCTCTCTCACACATACACAGGTATGAAAAACACGAGACTGATACTATATTCTGCACTCACAAAAATAGGAAAAAACATTATTCAAGTTCTCTGCATAACAATTAGGAAATCTTTTAGTTTCCAAACTTTATCCTTCTAATTTGGGTTGTCGAGCAGATGGAGGGCAGTGGACCGTGAGCGCATGCGTTTGGCTGATGCCAAACAGAACATTCTGTGGGCGTTTAGAGTCGGCTGGATTGCTGTATAGTATTAGACGAAGCCTTCACACATGAGAACTGAAATGGGCTGCAAAAGGGGCCGACACGTAAGATATAGCAGGTCGGGTAAATATTTTATTCACAGACTGAGAGAAATTAGTGAATAGATTAGTGTTGGGCGTTGCAATAGATCACAAACAGAACAGAGATCGCCAGCGCTGAACCTTGTCTAGAAACAACATTCCAGACATCGTACATTACAAACGTCCGTACCACATGTCAGCCTATGGTCAGTGCATCTCTGGTACAGGTGCTGCTAGGATGCCTTGAAATGCTCTGGCATTACAATAGCCCTCAGTCAGACACAACACTAGGTGGTCAAGACGTGACAAAAGAGACTGGGGTTGAGATTTGTGGCAAAACGTGGGCCGTAATACTCCCATAGCTCAGGGGGAGTTACATGTCAGAAGTCAGACGAAGGCCCAGGGGATTATGGGTGAGCACTAACCCCTGTCACTTCCAAACATGTTCCAAACTGAAGCTCCGTAATCCATGATGGCAAGCTTGCTTACTGGAGCAAGGATAAAACAGGCAAACGCGCACCACCCTCTTCACTCAAAACCTGTAACACACACACTTGTTTTGAACCGAATGAGCAAAGCAATGCCGACTATGAGTTATAGTCACTTATGATTATGAGATTATTTATGTTCTCACTTTCATTTATAGCACTTCTAGAATAAGGCACCAAAGCCAAATGAAGACGCTTTCAAATAACGCCACTTCCTTTAATATAACAGAGCACATCTTTATACAGAGTGGAGAGAGCGATGCACATCCAGTCATCATTTAACTGAGATCGCTGGACTCATTGTTTACGAGGGTGAACCGCCACTTAACCAGAGATAACAGAGAGGCGAAATAATTTATCTTGGATAATGAGAAAACTGTATTCCACAGTGATATTATGCAGCAAGTATCTGCCTGGCAACAGTTGTTTAATATCTGGATACATTTGAAAGGAATTATAATTGAACTTATAGTTAAAACTGAATTGTATGTTTGTAATGACACAGTTAGTGTGTACAGTAAATCCTTTATAACAGTGAAGATATTCACAGTGAACTTCAGGTTGTCAGAGAAAATCTGTGAAAACAAGCTCAGCAGAAATAGCCCAGTCTAGATCAGCTGGTTTCTCTACACTGAAATCAATAAATGTATACACATTTTATAATAGGTTAAATTTACTGTTATTATATTCACAAGCAATGTTAAATTGTGTGTTGTGTAGTGCTGTGTCTGGTTTATTGTAATGCCAGCGCATTTCAGAGCAACCGAGCAGCACTTGTACTAAACAGAATAGGCTGTATTAGACATATAGATTTGAAAATACATTCTTCTCTCGCTAAATTTCCACCGCAGCAGGGGAAACATATCCTGATGGCTGAGAATGTTGCTGATCCAAGAAATATTTTGCATTTCACTTTCAAATTCTGAATTAAAAAACGTTAGTTTATTCATTAACATTTTGCAAATTTTCATGAGCATAGTTTTATCTTATGTCTATCCAAATCATACAGTTATCTTATGTATTTATTTTGTGTATTTATTTACACTAACATATATGTTCCCAAATCTCAAAAAAGATTTTAAATCTCAAAGCTTCTGCAGAAATACTATTAATAAAAAGTGTTGTATTCAAATGGGGGGGGGGGGGTTGTGCTAAAAGACTGTGTTGCGTGTGTGTAAAAGAGAGAGAGAGATTGAATGTATGCTTGTGTACATGAATTGCTGCTGTAGGAAAAGCTGGTGTGGCTCAAGTCCAGAGTTTTTGTGTTGGGAGCTTCATTAGCAGATTGGCTGTTGGGGAAGTGAATGATGTCATTGTGTAATGTAGCAGACGGAAGTATAATTTCCAGTCTCACAGCCTTTCGCAAAATTATGGAAGATACTAGAAAAATGTATGAATTGAGAGAGAGAGAGAAAGAAAGAAAGAAAGAAAGAAAGAAAGAAAGAAAGAAAGAAAGTGTATCCTCAGGTCACCTAATAAAGGGTGTAGAGCATGAAAAGTCATTATTTGTTGATAAATAGAATGAAGGAGTCAGCACATTTATCAAGCAGTTAACTTTGTCAGTATTGATCTCAAGATCCCGAGGGCACTATCTTAGCGTGCCAAAGGCCAATTCAAGCTAATACAGGTCCAATAATACGGGTCTAAAGCATAGATCTGTAGATAACTGATACTGTAATCATGTAAATACAACAGAATTAGATAACAATAAAAACTAAGTGTCATTTGTGACCCTGGATAACAAAACCTTGTCTTATGGGTCAATTTTTCAAAATTGAGATTTTTACATCATCTACAAGGTGGAAAAATAAGCTTTTCATTGATGGATGGTAAGGATAGGACAATATTTGGCCAAGATACAACTGTTTAAAACTCTGGAAACTGAGGTTGCAAAACCTTCCCAAAAAACGAGAAATCGCCTTTAAAGTTGTCCAAATGAAGTCCTTAGCATGGCTTATTACTCACTTAAAAATAAAGATTTGATATGTTTACGGTAAGAAATGTACAAAATATCTTCTTGGAACATGATCTTTCCTTAATATCTTAATGATTTTTGGCATAAAAGAGAAATGGATCATTTTGTTCCCTACAATGTTTTATAGGCTATTGCCAAAAATATTCCAGAGCTGGTTTTGTGATCCAGCGTCAAATTTATCTTAAATGATGTATAACTTTTAGCTAAAGTAAAAAAACTATGCAAAATGACAGTGTAAGTATTAAATCTTCAAAGCAGTACATTTTTTTAAGAATAAAAATGCCAGACTTTGCATTGTTGTAATGAAGAATGGGCAGGAAGAAGACTGTGACGGGCAGAAAGACCTTATATCAAACCAGAAGGATTTCTCAATCTCACAGTGTAGTATCACATATAGCGCCAGTAACACAAAACTGCAGATCTCTACAGAAACACGAACCACAGTTAGCAATAAGAACAAACTCTCCGGGCTTGATGCTGTTTCTGCAACACCCTAATGGCTTGTGGGGAGGGATGCACCGTCGTCATTAGAGCTGAGAGAAGCACAGGGTGGCTTCTGAGTGGCAAAGCCGCAGCTCCGGTGAGATCTCAAGCTTCTGTTCTACCACACTCTGTTCCTCAAGTGCATTGATTCTGGCAGTGTGATAGACAGTCAGACAGCCATCTGTCTACACCCGAGGGTCCATGCGGCTCTACGCATCACGTTCAGGGATAAATTAGATCAACGGACTCTGCTACTCCACATAAAGTTAGATACATTAGAAATAAACATTAGAATAGCAAGGCAGTCTAAGCTATCACTGCAATGTCCAAGTCACTCATCTCCATTTGTCACTTCTTTATTAAGCTTAAAACACAAAGAACGGAAATCTACTGAATTTTGGGGCAAACAAATGTAACAAACTGCAACAGCTCCCTAAAGCAGAGGAGAATATTCCCACTATGTCATGGTGCGAAAGCAAAATACAGCAGAAGACTAAAAGTATACTTGACTTTCCACGTCCGTGTCCACCTCGCACACAAACGCATCTGCACAGCTTCTTGATCATCCTCAATCGCGGATGAGTGCGGATAGACGAGTTTGACACATGCGCAGTACGTCACCGAGTGGACTTGTCCATTTCCATGTTTCAAGTTGTTGAAATTAGCATTACGTAATATATTTTTAACGAACGAATATGAATGTACAAAGAACAACCACTTCGAACAAGTTATGGTAAGAAATGAATTATTGTTAATCATTTAATATTACGTTGGTATTTTTATACCTAATGTTAGTAGCCTTGTTCAAATTCTGTGGCTCACCAGTTTGGTGATGTGAGCCGAGCATAACACGCGATCCGGGCAGCTTGGCCACCTTGTGTAAACTTAACATATTTAAACTAGCTTGCGAGTCAACAAAGATTTAGGAACAGATACAAAATATTTTTTATATTTTCTATATGTTATAAAATCATTACAGATGAAGTGAAGAAGGTTAAATAAGACGACACAACTCTTAGGTCTTCTGTGGCGGTTACTTAACCCAGTTTTTTATTCTCATGAAAAATAAGAATATTCGAATAGCATTTTAAATTTAAGAATAATTATTGCTGATCGAATGTTCGAATATTCGTGCACATCCCAAGAGGAAAGGAGGGGAGATTACATATACACACAACGACCTGTTATACGTGGCAGACGTGTTTGGTGTTTCTTAATGATGTAATGTCATATTAGATAATAGTGATATTAGAAGGTCACTGTATGATTCGATTGATATATTTACTCTAGGGTTGTCAAACAATAATCGCATCCAGAATAAAAGTTGAGGTTACATAATATATATCTGTGTACTGTGCATATTAATTTTGTATTTACAAACACAAAATCATACAGATACATGTATACATATATTTATAAATTATTTAGTTGTATTTATTTATATTTACTAATAATTTACATTATATATATATAAACGTTTATTAATTTTAAATATTTTATATGCGTTTATAAATACAAAATTAACATGCACAGTGCATAGACATATATTATATAAAAACAAACTTTTATTCTGGATGCGATTAATCAATTCTAAAACAAAGAACATCTCCCAAATCTCTAACGGTATATTTCAAACTTATTAAGAATTAATCAAGACATGTGTTGCAATCTTGTCAGAGAGCAGAGATTTTGTCTTCATCTGAGATAGATTAGAGCAAACAAGTCCAGCGAAATGGCATTCATTTCTATGAAAGCCTGTTTTCCATGACTCTGTAAATCATTTATGGGCAAGATTGTGGATCCTCGAGGCTTCCATTAAAGCTCCGACACGCAGTATGCGACTACTCTTCTTACGCCTGCTTGAACAGAGAGCTGGTCTCAGGGGCCAAATAACTCTCCGCATTTTTATGGCTGAATTCACTAGTGGTAAGTGATCCCCCTACGGCTGGAAACACAATGACAGGGGTACAGTAGAGCAGCACAGTGGTATTTTACACCTCTTCGTGAATCATCACTCTATTGCGTGGGTTGCGTGTGTCAAGTTCTAGGTTGATATTAAAGAGCAGCTTCAACTATACCTTGACCTTGTACCTACCACCACTGCCTGCTAAAACATCACTTTTGATATAAAAACCTCAGATCAGCGTCAAAGACACAGTGTGTTATTTTGCCAATGTGAAAATAGTGTCTTCTATCCCACATTAAAGGGATAGCTCACCCAAAAATCACTCTCATGTCATTCAAAACCAGTATATGACTGTGGAACACAAAATAAGTTATTTTGAGAAATGTCTCTGTGGTTTTGTGTCGATAGAATGGAAGTCAATGGGGGGCAATGTTGTTTGGTTACCAACATTCATCAAAACATCTTTTGTGTAATGCAGAAGATATATAAAATAACATGAGTGAGTGAGTAAAGAACGAGTGAGTAAAAACCCTTATTAAAAACCTTTCCTGTGGGTCTGTGGTTAGAGCTAGCACCAGCAATGCCAAGGTTATGGGTTCAATCCCAGGGGATTGCACATAGTCAGAAACAAATGTATACAATGTAATGTAAGTCGCTTTGGATAAAAGCGTCTTCCAAATGCACTAAAATGTAAAAAATGGAATGTAATTATATGATTTTATGACCAGTAAAGAGTTTGTTGATATGAGCACCACAGATCTGTTTACAAACAGACAAACCTCAAACTTCACTATCGCAAGAGCAACGACGCCATCTTGACGCAGCGCAGATAACCTTGATGGTAAGCAGGTTTTGTTCGTCGGTTGGCTCGTGGGCGGTCTCTATCACCTTCGCCTTGCCGTGCTTTTGGCCAATAAGAGGTGATACAGGGATCCAGATTTAGAAAAAATCTTTCTGAAACAAGTTGGGGAACTGCTGGGGCAGTGTATCAAATACAGAAATAATTGTTTAACAAGTTGACCATGTTAAGCATGAGAAGCCAGCACGTTTAACAGTGTAAAGAAGTCCGAATGCATGACATAGCATGATAGCTCCGCTTTAAGGCCACAAAATAAAAGCCCAAAGCCGTTTCAGCATCAGCAGTCAGTTGGTATAGCCCATGACATCCTTTAAAGTGATAACATACGACAAGTGGAAGTGACACCCAGCATCATCTCTCAGCAAAATGCTGAGGGCAGAAGGCTATTTTTATCGGTTTCCTCCACTGACTTGACTTCTCATTAACATGAGAAAGTGACTTCACACCACACACGGAATTCAGTTCATCCTGTTCACTTGAGAAATCCTGCTTATTAGCAACACAGACTGGCCTTTACTAGACAGTTATGATGACACTTGGCCATTTGTATGTTGACCTCTTGTAGATACCTCACTACCTTTATTGACGGAATGATCCTGAGGTTAAATGCTTGCTCAGGGGCATAATGTCGATGGCTCATGGGTGTAATTGTTAGTTATCAGACTACACTTTTTTGGGCCACTGTGTCATCACCGTGCTAAATGTTCTGCTTTTTATTTAAAGGTATAGATTCAAGATTCAGTTTTTTTGTCACATACACAGTCATACATACAACCCATAGTAATATGCTAGTCTGGTAACCTCTACAGCCTGTGCAACAAAACTTTTTTATATAGACTGTTTCATTGGACGCAAGTGCCTGGCACAAACTTTCGATCTGTGTCAGGTTATAATATAACAATTTATTTTATATTTCATTTACATTAATATTGTTTATAATTATTTTATATTAATTGTATTGAATGACATTAGAACTACTCAACAGTTATTGATTCTTTGCAGAGGTCTACTGGAAGTTAAGTTTAGGCCACATAATGTTTATGTTGTTGCTGCTGTAACCATCTTTAGGTCAAATATAAAATGAAATTAGAGACGGAAGATGTGCACGTTCTGAACAAAATAACAAGTAAAGCTTAGTCTAAAGTCTAGACATAGCTTACAGCTGGATGGCATCTGAACACAGCAGAGCCATGATGTTGAAAATATGGAATTCTGTCATACAAACAAACCAAAATTCCATATCATGGACAGACAAACTGACTTGAATTTTTCGTATTTTCTGCGATATTCATTCACTGCAGAATTTGAAGACCGGCAGAATTGAGTTCCTACTATCAGAAAAAAATGTCATGTACCAAGCTGCCACTGGGCCAGTACCCTTTTCAAAACCTTTGCACCTAAAGAAAGCATACTAGTACCTCAAAGGTCCATATTGGTACCAAATGTATACATACATATCTGTACCTCCACAGTACCGTCCCACAGACACCTTTGGTTTATTTTTTTACCATTTTTTGTGACAGTTTGCAAGAGAATAAATGTAATTTTTTATCACATATAATGGCTATACTGCCAAGCAAACATAAATGATTTCAACAGTGATGCAGAAGGAGCTGGGCCTTATTTCTTCTATATCTATCTGTCTTTTTTCAACCTAATGCATTTGAATTTGAGAAGCTTGTGAAATATTGAAATTCCGAACATCATTGCTGGCTCTGCACGGCATGAACAAGGGTATTAAAATAGCCGTGGCTGCTCAAATGTTCTTAATTATGCAGAAGGAAGAGTGGCTCCCCTGCTCGGGCCACAGCAGGCAACAGAGACTGGTGACATGACTCGCCATCCATCACATACCGACAGACCCCATTATGACTGCCCACGCTTACTGCATTGATCTGACACACACACGCAGACACACACATACACACGAGCGCATGCTAAGAAAACTGAATGAATGAGATGTTTCTTCTTCAGACATAAATAGAAAAACTAGCGATTCAAATGTAACACCAAACAAAATCAAATGTAACACCAAAGACTGAAATACTAATAAAACGGTTTATTTTTCAAAGCTGGTTCTGTATCAAGTCCATCACGCTTGACTGAAGCTATTCATCAAAAACCACAGAGAAGGTGATTGTGTCATCACCTCTCTCCCATGCGCTCAGCCTCAGCTCTATTTCAGACAGGGTTATCACATGTTAACTCTGGATGACAGGGGTAGAGTCGAGGTCTCCTGAGAACACATTCCAAAAGGGACTCAAAGGCATGTCTATCACTATCAGAGAATACTAAACTCTACCTGAGGCTTTTAATCCCTTTACGATTGCCGATCTACATGCAGGCACACAAACAATAATATGCAGCCTTTCTATCTCTGTTTAGTTTTTTCTTTCTCTTCCCCTGTCCATCATGTTCATATATTATCACACATGCGGACAAACAGTACATCAACATCATTGAAACAGCATGAAACAGCAGTGAAGTTTGATCAACGCTGCCAGAGATTTTCTATGACAATGATTCCTACATTACTTTTTATATTTCCAAAATAAAAACTCACGATGTCTCTGTATTACAAAATACGTATATAGCTGACAGAAATTCCCCCTCGATTTTCCCAGACATAAATCTGCTGTCACGCACAACAAAACTGCTGGCATAACATTTACAGTTTATTGAGCTTAAAGGAGTAGTTCACTTCGAAACAAGCCCCCATTGACTTTCCATAGTCATTTTTATGGATAGTCAATGGGGGCTTATTTCGATGTGAACTACTCCTTTAAGGTCATCCAACTATTTGAACGTGGATGTAGATAGGAAGTAGTAGGAAGAAGGTTTGCTTTAGCCTGTTAAGTTTTAAACGCCTTAAAACATATCAAATGCTGACAGTTTTAACTGCAAACCACTATTGCATACTGTTTGTTTAGTTGCTAAATGTGTTTTATATATAATAAGACTTTTTTCTACATACTCTCCCCATACATGTCTGCCTTTGAACGATGTTTATTAGTTATTGTAGTCAAGAAGGTAAATTGTTCAGAAGAAAGGGCATCCAGTAGGCTAAAATAATGAATAATGGTTGCAGATCATAGGGTGCGCCACATCTAGATTCAGCTCTGGTGTGTGGATTACGGTCAAAACAAATGTTTTATAGACATTTTTCTGCGTTTGTACCGGCTATTTATGGCAACCTCTAACTCCACACATTAAGATTGTACCTTTCGTTTCATAATAAATATTAACTAGCCAGTCAAAACAGCACACTCGTCTCACTCGCAATACGACTGCCATTAGCCATGGTGGCACACCGGAAGTCTAAACACAAACAGCTCAAAGATGGCAGCGCCCACATTTACGCCAATAATAAGGTGGATAGCACCTAACTCCTTCCACTCATTTGTGCTAAAGAAATAAATTATACTTCAAGTCATGTAGCTTGTTGTGAAGAGGTTTGCTATACGTTAATGAGACCACTTTTTTTCAAACAATAAATAACTTGAGCCAGTAAGTTACCACCTAGCAACCTCTCAGAATACAACCACCAGTTGCAATGCCCTAGCAACCAACCAGACCACCAGAACAGCGTGGTGGTTAGTTTTACACTGTTCAAGTCTTACATCACTCACATTTTCTTAAGAAAATACAGAAATCTAGTTTTAGAGGTTGCCGTGTTAGCCTGTGGAAATCACAACGCCAACTGAAGCATCAGATTGAATTGACTCCGCCAACTCAATCTCTGCGTGAGCCGGCTCTATTATCTTTTCCTCTTAAGGTTTTTTCTCTCCATAATAAAACGCAATGAAGACTGAATATGTTTAAGCGGAATCTGTGGAAATACAACCTCATTGCTACAATCAAACACTCACAGCAGTAGAAAAGAAAATAACGCTGCCAATGACGTGACCAGTTATTACGAAATAATTCTCAATTAGATCCAGATGAATCCTTCGTTCTTCCCTTTATGCAACAATGACCTTCAACATCTGTGACAATTTGGCTTCGCACCATTAAAGAAAGGCACATCGAGAACCTATTTTCTCTTTGACAGAAAACTCTTCACCGAATCTGAAATCGCTTTCTATTTTTAGGTACGACTGCTCGAGTTTATTGAAAGGGGCTGCCTTTCACCATCTGTTACATTTGCAGCATGTTTTCAGAAGTGCCACCATAATGGTCAGATTTAACAAACTGAGTCAAGAAACCTGGTCAAAGTGACATGAAGAGAAAAGCCAATATAAATGTGAGGATAAATGCAGCATTGTGGCTCTCAGCACACTGATCACGACAAAGGAAAAGCGCAACAGAAAGGGCTTGATGTGAGCATGCACCCTCACCAGTAGGTTATCATGTTATCCGCCGCTATGAGTGGCAATTATGCAAATGTGAGTTGGGATGGAACAAGGACAATTAGGCACAGTGGGTGTCTGTCCATATATTACAAATAAGAGGCCGCAGTCAAGGGGCTAGAGAAGAGGGTCTCGATCCAGCGGGGGGATGCAACTGAAAGATGGGCAAAAACTGGCTTACGCTTTAGATCTAGATACGCCCATGTGATCTGAGCAGACAAGAACTTTGTAATAGGTTAAACTCATTTCAAACAGGCTTGTACACCTCAAACATACATCAAGAACCGTAGTCACCATAATTAGAGTTGCAATGTGTCAATTTTGACAGAAATGCAATATAATATACATAACTATGTCTTTAGAGGTGTATAAAGACCTTATATAGTGAAGAGTTATGTTTTTATGACCTTAGAATGAACTTTATCTATCCACATACACCAAGGGTTCCTTGTATGGAATTCGCCATGTTGTTTCTACAGAAGTCCTAAACTGACAAATTGCTACAGAGCGAATTTCGTGACATCTTGGTCATGTGTCAGCCGTCGTAGTGCTCCGAAAGAAACCTCTAAGTTTACATAAATTAAAACAAGGCTGTGGGGAAAATATATATTCTGTTTAATAATTTGCGTCTAATTTTAACATGTATTGGATTATATTATGTTTTTAATAATCCAAAATTATGGAAATATATATATATTTGTGCAGTCAACAAAAGTAAGCCTCACCTAAAATTACACGCGATCATTTAATGGTTTTCAGTTGCATTAAAATTACACAATAATCACAATTAAGTCGCCAAAACATTTCAGAATCTCAAACAGTATTAACACACTTTACTGCAGTTTATTCTTTTGACATTCATTTGTCAACAAGGACTTACACCAACCATTATTGGAAAGTTACCATTATAAGTAACCATTATTTAATGTATAATATATGAACTTTGAACTCTGGTGTGCGATACCAGTGAGTTGACCAACTTGGCCTGACCTGCACCTGACCTGACGCATTCCTTAAAACCGATCTGTAGTGAAACCGTTCCGTATAAAGAGGCCAATCGGTCCAGTGTCAGAAACAGACGAGTGATCTAACAAAGATTGCTGCTTGCACATGCACATTTTCACACACTAGATGGCCTCCCGTTACACTTCTGAGTTCTGATCGATCCACGTGTTAAACTGACGAGGTGAAACTGATGCCATTACTGTTTATTGCTAAGAGTTTAAGCTCATGAATATGGTAATGCTTGGAGCTTTAATGAAAATAGGCTTTCGGCTTTTCGACTTAATGCGATGGTGCGCAAAACCACCTGCCATATGACATCAGAGTACTGCAAGTGCAATTTAAAAGCAAACAGAGCAGTCGACTCAATAACGCCGTATGACGGGCATGTTTGAGTCAGAGACGGGCAGAAACTGAGAAATAGGCTATATAAAATATTATTTGGTTTTCATGAACCTTCCCTGCTAAGTAGGTGAGTAAACATAGTTTATAAACACAAGTAACCAGTCAAGTTGGCAATTAATTTGACTGCAATAGCCGACTCGGTTGATTTTTATGTCTGATGGGTGTTCATTTCAAACCCTGAATGCAAGATAATAACTCAAATATTTTTTTTAAAGGTTCCGCGTTCCCCCGGTTGAGAAACACTAGCCCACATTTACATGAAACCAAATACCATGTTGACCATGTCTGAGGTCAATAGCAATTAAATCAACTGTGTGGAGTATCCTTCTCATTGAATCAATAAATACGACTGCAAACAACGCTCTTACAGCCATTCTCTGGCGAGAACTGCATATGCTATCCTTCCGAAACCTCTGATGTCCGAAGTTTTTCAGGAAAAAGTACTCCTTTAAATGACTAAAAACTGTGTTGGCAAAGTTGACAAGCACTTTTTAATACTTTTCATTAGTTAAATATTTGCAAAACCCTGTGACATAAAGGGTGACTAATAATAATGATTTACGGCAAAAAAAGTAGGATATGTATAAAGATTACAGTAATCCCCAGGCTGAACAAGAACTAGATAATCTAATGTTACAGTAAACATCAGGTCCTGAGGTTCAGCGAGGACGAGTGTTTTGCTGAATCACCGCCTGAGAGTTTGACAGTGAGCTCGCACTGATGCATCTGCAGCAAGCTGACACCTGGCATTACACATTGTCAATATGCTAATCTTCAGTGTGTCACCATTGTGTACCCTGCGTTCTGCTCTGAGGGCATTTGCTACACTTTTTATCGAAGCAAAAAAAGTAGGCTACTAACAAAGCCACGGCACGGCATGGCTAAGACCCAAACAATTGCGGTGCAGAGTGAGTGAGACAAAGAATAACCACATTCCCCTCAGCTGCCCAAAAGCTTCTCTATGGAAACAGAGGAAAGTCCCCTGTGGGATGACTCATGACACCAAATTCAACAACTGGAATTTTTTACTTTTAACATTTATTTCAAAATATTTTATTTATCAGTAAAAAACATAATCAGGGCGTCTTTTTGGGCAGTGCTACTGGTGCGTCCCGTCCTCTAGGGGGCCTCGTGGCAAGGGGAAATAAAAAATAGATTTTTTTCAGTATCTGCAACACAGTATTAATACACTTTACTGCAGTTGACATTAATTTGTCAACAAGGACTTACACCAATCTTACTGATCAGTTACCGTTATAAGTAGGCCTAACCATTATATAATGTATAATATGGACTTTGAACCCTGGTGTGCGATACACAGAAACGAGTGAGAGTATGCGTGATCTAAAACCGCGCATTTTGATCACTGTATTCAGTTCTCTGGTACAGGACATTTTTACTCACTACCACAAACAGGTATTGTTGTTTGTTATACCTACAACGGCAAATGCTTGCGCATTGATGTTGAACGCACTACTCCTGCGAAAAGAGAACCCATAAGAGGCAAACGCAAGAAAAGCACAAAGCGAACCGCTGACTGCACATTATTTTAAACCGGCCTGTCCTGTAGGGTGGAGTATTGATCCAGGCACGGACTCCGCTCGGCTGATCGAATATGAAGGTATTTTTGGTGCAAAACTACTGAGCACCTGTATTAGAGGTCGGCCACACATGTGAATCAGTACATTTAAAGTCCAAATTTGAAGTTGCAACACAACACAACAGTTACACCTTCTTTAATCCTTCAGTGCAAGTGCACAAATCCAATTCTACAAATCACAAACTGAGACACTCGTGCACACATTCACACACCTGAACCAAAAGACGTGCGTTCACAGACGAGTTTTGCACATCCGCAAACAATATGTGAATTCATGCAATGAGAGTTGAATGCTTGTAAAATATTTTCTCACAAATTAATGGTTTTATTCTTGCACATTGTTCTAGCACAAACACAAGAACATAACTACAACTGGATCTGCTGCTGCGAGTCTCTGACACAAGTTCGCACACACTCTCATTTTGCACCACATATCTGCGTGATATATGGTGCAAAAGTGATTCGTGCATTTGCAGCTGGTTTTGGCACCCGGCAGGTGGCGCCCTAACGCGCAAGTGAAAAACTCCGCGAGAATCATCCTGAGCTGCTTTATTTTTTTTAAATCACCAATCGTAACGGAGTAGGCCTACATTGGTTTAGTTTAAATAAGTATGCTGGTCAGCTACGTTGACAATACCTTAAGAAAATTATAGGCCTACAGTTAAACGAACAAAAAACACGTTTTCTTACAGTTAAGACAACAAAAAATATGATTGCTGTAGTAAAACCAAGGTTACCACAAAATGGTTCAAAAACCATATTTAAACCAATTGCTTCAGTAAAACCATGGTTTTGATACTAGTAATAAAAAACATGGTTTTACTCTTTTACAAGAAAAAAATCGTAAAGAATCAGCGGTTTTGAATTAAGTTGGGCTATAGCAATTCTCCTATAAATTCTTTTTAAAAACCATACCACGTTTGTTTTCGAACTGAAAACCTGAAGATCTGTTCGGTTACTGACATTCTTCCAAATATCTTCCATTGTTTTCAGCAGAACAACATAATTTATACAGGTTTGGAACAATCTTAGGGTGAGTAAATGATGACAGAATTTCCATTTTTAGGTGAACTACCCCTTTAAGATATTCGTTTTGCTACACCTCATATAAACAGAATTAGTAAATGCTAGTGCTAAACGATAATGTGTTTTGTGTGTAAATGTTTCTTTGTTTGTAAATGCTAATGCATTTTTGTTATCTACATAATGTAGATATATGTAGAATTTTGTTATCATTTACTCACCCTCTTGTCATTTCAAACCTTTATCACTTTTTCTTCCGCAGAACACAAAAGAAGATATTTTAAAGAAAGTTGGTAACCGAACCGAACAGCACTGGCACTCTTTCACTTCTATTGTATGGACACAAAACCAATGCAAGTGAATGCATTTTACAAAATATCTTCTGTTGTGTTCTGCGGAAGAAAGAAAGTCATCAGGTTTGAAATGACAAAAGGGTGAGTACATTTATTTTTGGGTAAACAATCCTTTTAAATGCCCATGTAAGTGCTATCTAGCTAAAAACATAAGATGTACAGTTAAAGTCAACACCATAGACATGAAATGCAATTAAACATGACTGCAGTGGCCTCTCTATTACAGTTAATACAAATGAAGAGATGCATTATTATGCAAGTATATCCTCTTAGGACACGACAGAACATTAGAGCAGTGTGCATGAACGCTGACGGAGAAGCACTTTCAATTATTTATAATATTGACGCTTCATTAGCCTTTCTGTGATACCCACACATCTCATTTAACACAATACATTTAGAATAGACTGGCCTTAGGGGAGGGACAATTCCCTCATGCATCACACATTTGACTGGACAACATTTAGAAATGTAGTAACAAAACAATAAATTATAACAATATAAGTACGTTTTAAATAAATGAAGATATAATTAAGTGAATTTTAACTCCCAGAAGTTTAATGATATAACCAGGCAAGTACTTTTTAATAATGGATGGTTCAACAGCTTAATTGAAACCTGATATTATTTAGAACAATATTACACGAAATTGTGGATGAATTACAGTTATCAACAAAGTTCAACCATCTCACACATAAAACTATTCAATTCAAAGCAGCCCACGCACAAGACACACAGCATGTTCTCTGCTGTTCACTTCACTGGGTCTTGACAAGCAGTGAAGACAAGCCTTCAAGGCTTTGAATCAAACTGACTGTCCTCAGCGCTGCAAGCACATAAACGCTGCCTAAAAACAGCTTGCCACACTGTCATTGACTGAATATGACAACTGTAATTAAAAAAAAAAATCAGAGTATAGGAATGTGATCGAAACAAGCCCGGATGTACAATTTATTGATGTGGTTGGTTGACTGAAATAAACTGGAAAGCTCACAATTCTGGTTCGATTCTGTATGCGAGTGCAGACTGCGGCTAGGAGCTGCACCCTGGGAAAGATTTTGTGTTCCCTGGCGGTGGCAGTGCTGTAAAATTTGGCAGCGAATGTGATAAGATTTGTCTGGGTTCTTTTTGCCAGCCGCCTTTACAATGCCAGCTTTAATAATCTATTAACCATTGTCTGCTCCGTCCCACAATGCTTTGCCCAGAGAATGGGAGGGAAGTTATATCGGTGGCGGTGGAATCACAGCTGGAATGTAAGACTCGTGAGTCATTGTGGGAAAAAATGCTACCGTGCGGCATCTACCAACGGCTCACTCCATCCCTCCCTTTCGAAGCACTACGGTGGCTGACACAGGACTAAGATGTCGCCACGTTTTCGCTTCTTTGCCGAAGAAGATAACGTATGTAAGAAATGCGCTCTGTAGAGCAGTTTGTCCGTTTAGGGCTACTGTAGAAACAACATGGCGAATTCCATGATAGGGGACCCGCGGTGTATGTAGATAGAAATAGCTCATTCTAAGGTAATAAAAACATTACGCTTCATTATGAAAGGTCTTTATACACCTCAGAAGACACAGTTATGTATATTATATTGCATTTCTGTCAATAGATCCTCCAAAAAATTACAAACAGCACCTTTAAGCCATTTTTTCCATCTGCCCACTATTTGAAAATAATTTGAAAAATTAGCATTGAAAACAGGTAAATGTGCACATCACATCCCTAAAAGCGTCAAATAATAATTGCCTTAAAATGTCAACATGAAACAATGAACCCTAACTAATTTAACAAAGTTAAACTCTATTCAAATATCCAGACAAACAGATGGGCTGGGATCTGTTTGTACAGTACGACAAAAATCCCTGTCAACTACATACATTTTCACAACCTTACCATGCATAACTTTTCTCCCATAAAATGTACCTTAAGCCACAAAGATTACTGAAATTTAATAAGAGAGAGAGAGAGAGAGAGAGAGAGAGAGAGAGAGAGAGAGAGAGAGAAGTAGCAGCAGTGTGGTCTAGCTACTGCACACTGGATCTTGGATTTCCGCCAAGCTAGAGGCAAGCATGCCATCCGTCGCTGTTTATCCCCTCTGAGGATGAGCGCGGCTCTCGTGTCTAAACTCCTTCAGCACCCAGCTCATCCACCCTGACAGAACGTCCACTCATTAATACGATTTGCCCATTAAATTTAAAGAGGATGTCATAGCAACACCCATTTCATCTTCCTTTCAGTCGCAGGATGAGGAAGAATGAAGAAGAAAGAAGTTATGGTTGTGCCTTTGGTGTATAACGTGTCAGTTTGACGGGGTAATTCAATTCTTAAGGGGCCATAACTGAGGCAGGTAACTGCTATGAAATACATACATTTAAATACTTGTCAACATAGGTACCAATCCCTGATTTATAAAGCTGAAACTAAATTCTTCTATTCCATATAATAGTTCAAAGCAAAATAAAAATTTGATCATCTTTATTCACCCGTGTTGTCTAAAACATGTGCATGACTTTCTCTTCTGTACAACACAAGAGAAGATATTTTGAGAAATGTCTCAGGGGTTTGTCAAATGTCTTCAAATGTCTCAGGGGTTTTGTGTCCATACAATGGAAATCAATGTGGCCCAATGTTCTTCAAAATATCTTCTTTTGTGTTCTGCAAAAGAAAGAAAGTCATACGGGTCTGGAATAACATGAGGCAAAGTACCGTTTGTTTCATAAAAAGCAAACATGTTCACAACCTTCCATATCTTTCAAGATTTTATTATTTTCAATTACCTATCCAGCCCTGAAAATAACATTCTATGACCGTAGCAACACCTCACCGGTCTTCAAATGTGACTGACTATCAGTGTTCTCTGAACATAAAACACTGAGGCTTATTATTGATAATAAATAAAGAAGTCATAATGGATAGAAGGCTGTAATAAGCGAGGAAGAGAAAAGGGAGCACACACAATTTCTATGTGGTTAATCCAGCCAAGCATTTGATTAGTGGGCTGTTTCCACTCCGAGGGGCAGAGAGGCATGTGTGTAAAGGGCATTAAAGCTGCGTCTGTCCACACACAACAAACCGCCTCCCAGTCTAATTAGATGCCGCACACTGAGACAGCTACGGTGCCACGGCAGTTGATAAATAAAAAATACATTAACAGTACAAATTTCAGGTGAATTTAACACTATAAAGCGTGGTCTTACATATATGTTAAGCTGTCTTATTTGACCAGCTTACAAAGTGACAATTATGCTTTCAGGGTTGAACATTTAAAAATGAGGTGCCCTTCGGGTGCCAAATATCTCCCTTGAGAAAAGCTTCAATGATGTGTGTCCCTGCTAAAGAAGGTCATTAAGAATTAATCTTATTTGTCACATACGAAGAGATTAGACTGTGAAAGAAAGGATGTTACTTGGCTTTTATCCTCTCTGCTCCAGTGTCCTCGAAAAGAGTGTCTTCTTGAATGGTAACCACTATGGGACTATGTATAGTCATTAAATCATAAGAGACAGCGTGGCCTGGTGAAAACGCAACACGATTTGTCATCTGCTTCATAACATTAGTCCTCCCCGAATCACCAGTCTGATCAGCTTAACATACAATGTCGGAACTGAAGATATCAGCCTGCTCACAAAAAGTGAGCGCTCACAAAACCTGAGGGAATTAATAATACAACCATTTATCAAAAGAATTTATATCCTGTTATTCTTTGGTGATTTAGGTATCCCTAAAGCTCAAACCTCACCAGTTGTTTATTATCTAACGTAACCTAAATTAACCTATATAATAAGCTAAATTCTCAAGTCTATTATGATTATTTGTCACTCTATGAAATGTGGATTTGGAAAACTCATTAAGTAAAGAGATAGATCTTAGATATAAGTTATTATAAGTTTTCTGAAGCTCAATATCAGCAGAGAATTGGTTATAAAAACGATGTTTAGTGCCAGTAGAAGATTGCCATCTCAAGGGCACTTTTATCGTGTAAATATCTTATACAGTAAGCTGTGAGATAAGTTAAAACCGAAGAGAGAATGGATGACTTGTTCTGTTCTCAATTAAGCCTGAATAAATCACTTTAAAACTTAGCATTCTATTTAACACACATGATAAAACAGCACCTGAAATACTCGATATTTGATATTTTTGTTGTTTGTTATACAGTCCAACTGCAAATAATAATAAAAAAATTATGAAGCAACATTTTGCTCAGAAATCTACATTAAATATACAGTATATCACGGTCTGCATGGGTGCATTTCAAGGGAAACTATGATACTCAGTTCTAAGTGAAATCCAAACTGCTTTTGAATTATCTGTAAAAAAAAAACAGAATCTGAAAATCAGAATCCAGCTGTATTCATACCTTTAATTTAGCGACAGAGTAAAAATTACAGTCACTTTAAAACTACAGTGTAACCATGCCTGCAAATTATATTCAGTCATGTGTGATGGTAAACGTTCTAGACTATCCTCAATCCTGCACACTGTATATCGGATGAGTAGAATTAGATACCGAATACAGTGACTGCATCACCACGATTCTAGTCAGTAAATTTATAAAGCGTGTAAAATATGAAATATGTGTGAAGGTCTCCCTTCACCTCTTGCAACATGAGCCGAGGCTGAGGAGGCCAATCTCTGATGTTCAGACAATGAATATAGCTTATGTAAAGCTTATCTAATCGAAGTCCTGAAGCCGGGTTTAAAAAGTTGATCAGCTAACATAAAACCCATAATGGAGGGTGAAACGTCCGATAAGGATTGTAATAACTGTAGAGTTTCCGCTCTGATCCTGTTGTCCTGCTTTAAGTCATCAGAAAGGCATCAACAGTTTCTAGAGACTGCAGCTTTATTGGCCTGTCTGTAATTCAAAATGATATCTGGTAAAAAAAAACGGATAACTTATTAAACCTCTTAAAATGAGAGCGAAAAGGTCGGTAAAAATAGGTCTGTGTTAAAGCCTTTTTTCTGAAAATGATTCTCCAAGCTTTTTAATTTATTTCTGGAACAATAGTCTCCCCAGAAGTGCGGAGATGATGAATCCAGTTCCCGTGAGGAAGACATTTCCCATCATCGAGGTGGTTTGCTTCTGTGACAAGGGCATAAGCAATGAAAAGCATAATAGGGATGACAACAAATTGTTTGACCTCAAGGTCAGGTTGCCCAAATATTGAAATATTCTGATAGTAGGTAAGTAAAGTTGGTCAATAAAGAGCTTTTCAATGTCACATAGAGGTCCATTAAATGTAATCCTGATGTAAAATAATTTTCTCTTGCACTGTCTGTGTGCAGCGGGTGAAAATGTGTGAGAACTGATGCAAGGGCACAGAGCCGGTGCAGAGAGGACACACCCACTGCTGACTCACGGTGCTCAGCTTGACCTGTAAATATTTTCATGACCCCATCGATCTTTTTCATCCCATTACTCTTAAATCCTTTATCAGGACCATTAAAGCAGCATTCATCAATCTGTTACAAAATCAAATGCATAACACTACCAAAAAAACCATGAAAAAACATTATTATTATTATATAAAATGATAATATAACAACTTTTACAATCCCTGAAACAACTGTTTTAATCTGCTTGGATAGTCAAGGGCTTGTGGGTAGAGTTGTCTGTGCACTAAAACATCACATTATGGAAGAAAAATGCAGAAAACACACTTGCATTTAGTTTATATACTCTACCCTACAGCCAGCTTATGTAATGCATTGATTCACCATTCTGGCTCACTTGAACAACTTTCATCCTTTATTTATAGTGCAAAATATGTGAAACCAGCACTTTCACTCATCCATTTATTCTTAGCCTCCGAAATTGATTTCTTATGGTGCCTCTGATATAACTTTTTTACATATACAACAGATTCTATTACGTTTATATTACTTCTGACTCTCCATAAGGGACACATCTGAAAAATGTTTTACATATTGTTAAAGATTTACAATAACTCCACTAAGTCAAAAACTATAGACATATAAGCGCTCCTTGAGTAGCCTTAAGATCGTAAACTTTAATGGATAGTGTAATAAGATTTAAGATAAATGAGACGTCCTCATGCTATAGATTAGCATTGATTTAAATAAGAGCTCTGTGGATGGAAGCACATTAATGGATGAGTTTTGTTGTCATTGACCGGCTCATATTTGCATGAATGCACTTAATCATTTCCCCACCAGACTATTACCAATCTGACTCAACAGCAAGCACTCAGCCTTGTCTCTTAAACTTAAAAAAGCATTACGGACACATTGTATTATAGTGGAAATGATGGTCAATAAAGTAGTAACCGTAATAGCAGCACTTTTATAGATGACCATACAATTCTAGCCTCAATAGGCCATGACGTCCAGCTAGAAGCCCTACAAACATACATACACACTCCCACACGGCTTAAAACACATCTCCTCAGGAAAACTTCTCATTCCACTATTTACAGCAGTTTTGCAAGAAAGCGAAAAGTACTGCAATATTAGATCATCGAACACTCAGAATATTTGTATTCACATTAAAGTGGTTAGTGAATAAAAGATTGCAGTATATCAGTTTCAAACAACTTTACACTAAACATAAATTATCACAATATTTTCGTATTGTGACCCAGATATTGATATAGTATATAAATAGTTTTGCAGCTCCTTGTTAGTTTCTACCCATAATACAAACACGCATGCAAGCACGAACACACACACACACACACACACACACACACACACACACACACACACACACAGTGTTTAGCTTTCAATACACACACCTGAAGAGGCTCTATGTCCTTGGTGTCTTACAGCATATCTTCACTCCCTGCACTTCAAAAGCCCCATTCAATAAGCTTATTTATCTCTGAACACACCTCAAATAACATAATTAAATCTGAGATTGAGTCACAGCGTGCCATCTTTTCAATCTTCCTCTGAGAAGGAAGGAACAAATATATTGAGTGATGAGTTTTATTTGTGCAGCCGAAGCGACATACAGGTGTGGCAAGAACGCAGAATGTTACGCAATAAACAGACACAAATGTTTTTCTGAAGAGTGACTTGTTCAAGAACAGAATAAACTGAGTTAAAACGATTACGTTTTACTAACAAAGAGAGAAAAAACAACACTTGAAACTGTACCCGTCTGTATTAACACAGCAACTGCGCTAAGGTTTTGTGTTATCTATTGGAATATAAAAAAAAAACGTTGTACTAAGCCATGTCTGCATCCATTTTTAATCCTTCCAGATAACGGAGTTCGCGCCAACTTTGAAATGCCTTGCCAATATTCATTCTTGTTTTCGCACGAGTCCTATCACATCCCCTCTTTCTTTGTAAACTCTCATCAGTTCATACTTTCTTGGTTTCCACAACTGATGAATTCCCAGATGTCAGCGCAGCTTGCCGTTTAAAAGTAAAAGTACTAAACAACGCCATAAATAATAGTAAAATAGTAAAAAGATCCACAAAAAAAAATCTGTGTAAAATGCTACCCGTCACCCGCAGCATCCACACTCTTCGTTCTGTTCACGAATGTGACAAAATGACACATTGACAAGAGACAACAAATAAGGATTTCCTGAGAAACACTACCCGACAAGGAAAATTACAAACCATTATAACAAGCTTTCCGTGGTGAATCCAGCAAGGGTAATGACAGTTTTAAACGCCGTTCTTTCATGTACTTGCTCAATAATTGGTTTTAGTTCATTTTTAATTAAAAAAACGTACCGATTGCCATTTAATATATAAGTGTATTTACAACTATTGTATACACTATATACTTTTGCTAGCAATAAATGGATAGTTCACCCAAAAAAATAAAATTCTGTCATCATTTACTCACCCTCTTGTCGTTTCAAACTTGTATGAAATCTGTACCGAACAACGCCGTTACCTATTGACTTGCATTGGTTTTGTGTCCATACAAATAAAGTGAATGGGTATCGCCATTGTTAGGTTAGCAACATTCTTCAAATATTCAATAATATTGTGTTGAAAGTCATACAGGTTTGAAAAGCTTTCCTGTAGCTCAGTGGTTAGAGCATGGCGCTGGCAACGCCAAGGTCATGGGCACATAGACAGAAATGCATAGTACAATGCAATGTAAGTCGCTTTGGATAAAAGCGTCTGCCAGATGCATAAATTTAAATGTAAATGACAAGAGGGTGAGTAAATGATGACAGAATTTTCATTTTGGATAAACTCTACCTTTAAATATGTTTTGCGCGTGAATGACATTGCATACAGAACATGATGTACTCATGTTGATTTGTATTCACAACTGTTTAATGCTGTGCAACCTGTCCTGATTTTCCTCATAGATTTGTTTATGTAAAAAATCATCTCAGCAAGACTCAAACTCACACGCAACCTCCTGCACATAACCCAGGATATAGTAATCATCTGAGTAAAGCGAATTCGCATCATGGGAGGGGCTTCTGTCAGGCGGCTCCAGTCTCGTATATATATATATATATAGATTTATATATATAGCTCAAATTGAGTAAAGAGCGTTTTTTACAATTTACCAGATTGTCCGACCTCCTCACTCACTGTTTCGAAAAAGGAAGATGTATCGTACAGCTCCAGGTATCCACATACAGCAACGATGATTTTGTCCTCCATTGTTGTTTCGGATTTCTGCCTCCGCTCGCTACGTCATAATCACGTCACTACTATAGCAAGCTCCTGATTGGTTAACGCAGCGCAAATTTTTGCCAAAATTCAGATTTTTCAATTTACGCGCGCCAAACGCCCGAAACGCTCAATTCGCGCAGCGTCATTCGCACGAATCGCGCTGCAGGATGTCCAATCGCGTCTTTGCATTGACTTAACATGTAAATCACTCGCGCCTAACGCTTCATTCGTGTTTGGTGAGAACGCAGCATAAGTCAATGTATCACAATGACATTTTAAATAACCATAACCAACCGAAGTCAATCCCTCAGTTCCACCATGTAGTTTAAAACACAATTATAACTACAACAGAGTCAAACGTCACTCAGGATTCTAACCTCAGGGTATTATTTTGTCATAGATGCCCTTCTAGCAGGATTTTTAAATATTCATAAACATTCAAGTGGATTACGCTATGAATCTGAGTGGATTACCGATAAGATTGGAACATACCAGAACATATTTGAGGCTCACAAATTGTGCACATGGAGCGGTGACTGAATCAGGACACTGGAGTCATGCTGAGGTTGATTGAATGTTGCATGATTGCTGACTCTTGGTAAGTATGACATTGCTCAAGCTACTAAAGTGTTCATACAGATCAAGCACTCAAATGAATAAAAGTTTCCACCAAATGCATACATATAATTAGTGAAAGATGCCTACCTACAGTATGTGGACTACAGCACTAATGGTATAAGCAAGAGGAGATGCACAACTTAGTTTTCTGACATTGCTAATTTGAAATACAATTTAGAAGCAGATTTTTCATGTACACGATTTATTCTAGTCTAGCACAGCACTGGAGAAAAAAATGCTTATGCTTTCAAACAACCCGCATGCACCTTGTCAGAAATCAAAGAGATGGAGTTGACCACTGCAGGATGGATCGGTATAGCGCACCGCTGAGCCGACAGGTCACCTCGCAGAGAATCAGCCAACAGGAACAGATTGCCTGTGTTCAGTGCTTTAAATGAAGAATGAGGGATGAAAAAGTGATGAGCTTGCCTGAGAGAGGTGGGCAGGTTAAGAACAGCCAGGTCAGGGCTGCATGCACCGGTGTTTTGTTTGTATGTGCTGCTATAATGTTCTGGCCGCGCTGCTCAAAAACATATACTGAAACAAACTGAGATACATATATTTTCCTGCAGACATTTTGCCTGCTGTGGTATGTTGCTGCAGTTGGGCTGTGTTGAAAGCCTTGAGTGATACATGTTAGAAGGTAGTTTAGGAGTTATATGCGAGGAATATGAAAAAATTATCGTCACTGTCCTTCTGAAACCTTGGATGTCCAAATTCAGTGTTTATCAGGAAATAGAAAAGGCACAATCATTTTTAAATGACTAAATACTGTGTTGTCAAAGTTAACAAACACTTTTTATTGGTTATATATTATTAAAACCTAGTGACGAATACTGTATACAGGGGTACGAGGTTTCAGAAGGACAGGAGTATTATGTGACCCTCATTACTAGAAGTCTCATAACTAATTATGCGATAACAAGTAGCAAAGTTTCAATCATTTATTTAACTATGATTTAAAAAAATGTATGTGGCCTTACTCAGTCAACATTAAAGATATTATTGTTATATTTTTACAGAATGTTTTTTAAATTGGGATGTAGGATGATTTTATGTGGAAACCAGTAAATCACAAAAAAATTACTTTAGCTGGGTTTTCACAGGCAGGATCACATATTTTAAGAAAAAGTGCTCCTCTGATGGGGTTTACAATTATTTTGCTTTAGTTTTTAATGCATTGGACTTTTATAATACTTTTAATTCTGTAAGCTACATGGGATAAAAATATATGACTACTGATTTGCAATTTGCCTTTTTTTTATTAAATATATTTATATACTGACATGACAGTTTGTCGCTTTTATTTAAGCATTTATAGCTGCCTTTTATATTTAAGAGACACAAAACCCTAATTTATTTATGTAGAGCCAAAGTTTAAAATATAAGCATACCTAAAATGTAACACCAGTCCTTTGCTGCCCTGCAAGCACTTAAAGAAATGTATATCTAGTTTCGATTAATCTCCATACCATTACCATTTAAGGTACCTAATGCAGAATTATAAATGTTCTTTCCACCATCTACATGTAAATTGTACCACTTTAAAGAAACAGAACAATGATTCATTTCCCTACACCCAATCAGATACAACCTTACAATGAAAAGCAATTACTTTCTGGAGAAACATTCTTTCAAAAGCCCTTATCTGCGCACGCCACAGGCCGACTCGGGCTTCTGTGGAGCTGTGAGACAGGGTGCTTGAGACAGGGCGATTTTACCCACTTCCACAATCGGTGCTATTAATAGCCAGGCCTGTGAAAAGTAGAGGGTGAATGATGCCTTTGAGTGCCGTTGAAACAAGAACATTTGAATGGGCTGACAGACACCCTGTAAATCCCTGGACTGTTTTGGAGTCTTTCTCATTCCCGTCACAGTTCCTGCTGCCTGTTACACAAGTTCAGTCCAGTCGGAGCGGCACTGGGAAAAAAAGGGTTGACGCTGAGGTGTAAATGACATCTCTTGCGTCTTTCTGTCATATTTAGGATAGTGTATCTGGATGATATCTGTGTCGAGGTGTGATCATTATAAAATATGGTGTTTGTGTACAGGTGTTTGAACAGATATTTTTCTCTTTATAAAAAAGTCTTCAAAGTGAAGATGCTAAAATATAAGCCGAAATTGTGCCGTTGTGCTTCGGATTTTCAGTGCGGGATCTCTGTTTGAAAACCATATGGTATTGCTAGAAGCATAGAAACTCCACATTTCAGCACTTTTTTGGGGTGAGAGAAAGTATTTTCTTAATTTTCTCTGCTTGGTTGGACAGTAATAAATCAGTAGGGAATGAAGGGAACAGCTGCCGGAATCTAAACAAAAACAACTCTTCCTGTCAGACAGGAACTGATGCTGTGAGGCGTATCCTGAGCATTTCCCTCACTGATTGAAAGACACAGAAATTAAGGGAAAATAAAATGCGGATGAGGTGAGAGACATAAAACTCAAATCAGCATCATAAAATTTGTAATCTTCGTACCTTTTTTCTGTCGCAAGCAGCCTTGCGTGCTGACATGGCCGATGCTATTTTAGCTTTTGCAGAGGCAACACATTTGGACTTATGCAAGCGTTGGGGGGTGGGCTAGTTCAACCTCCCGGGGCTTTGGGACTCTGTCACTATCTCTCAGACCAGCATCGTTCCCTGTGAGGTTTTATCTCGCTCGCATGTCCCCTTTTCATTTCCTTTAGTGTTCCCTAATGTCTTCCTGCAGTCTAGTGTAAGGACATCGTGACACAAGTATAAATGGCAAATGACAGATGACATCGACGTGAGGAGCCAAATCAGGCGGCAAGGCCATTCGACCACCTCAAGGTGACGAGGAGGCAACCGCCCTTGTCCTTTGCACAACCCTTATTCCCTTAGCAGGCATAGCAACAAGAAAAAAATGACAGGCACACCATCCAATGAGAGAGCGGAACTGAAGTCTTTCAGCCAATTAGAGAGACCCCTGCAGATAAACAAGAAAATACTTAAAGCTTGAAAATCTGATTAAATTCATCCAAATGAGCCTCGTGCTTCCATTTAACTTTCCTTTTATAACATGAATTGACAAACATTAGCGCTTGTACCGTAATCTCTGCTCTAGGATGGATTGAGGAGGATCAGGGGTTGTATGAATCTTTTTTGCTAAGGGGTACCACTGAGAATACTGATTATTTCCGTTCTTAAAAGGAGAAACCAAACAATGAAAAACAATGCTATGTCACAGGCAATGATCCGTTGGTGCAATGCATGTTGAAAATGGAGACATTAACAACGCAGCGGAACCAAACATGTCATGGTGTGAAATGAATCCTGGGGAGAGCCACAGGGCACAACACAATCACAAGCACTATTCCAGTCAACATACTAAATGTTCAAACACGATCGTATATAAACACAAAGACTTTGGCAAAGCAGTCAGAAAGAAGGAGGACTTAATACCTGGCCGGTGACAGTGATTAAACATCCGATCACTACAGACCTAACCTTTCAAGTCAAGTCAAGTCAAGTGTGCTTTATTGTCAATTCTTCCACATGTACAGTACATACATACAGAGAATCGAAATTGCGTTACTCTCAGACCCCTGGTGCATACAAATAACATTAAACACTGACAGTAGACGTTGAAATATAGATAAATACGATTTAACCATATGTACATACAAACTATATGGATATACAAATGAGGACATTGTAGAACAATAAAAAAATAAAAATAAAGAGAGATAAAGTGACAATAGGCACATGGCAGATAAAGTGCAAACCAGTTAAATAAAACAATACTGTGCAGATGCGAGTAGTGCAAGAAAAAAAGAACAGTCTTTTATCAGACTGTCAGAAGAGGTAGATTTCAGACAATGCTGGATGAGGTAGAGATTTTTCCACAGGGTACGAGTCAAACTAGGCTAAATGCTTCTGTTTTACACTCGAAATGTCCACCCGGGCACTTTAAACATTACAAGCGAACGGTACCGAAATGGAGTGTAAAGAAAATGAATGGAAAGTCTTGCCGTTTCCATTAAATTACTTCAGAGAAACAAACTCTTTATAATTGTGATGCCATTTCATTTGGCACCGTTACTAGAATGGTAGTATTAAAGCCACACTAACAAAATTGTGGAGAAAGAAAGTGTAAAGACAAAGTGTAAACTTGCGGCCGTAACGACTGAGTGAACTGCTCACAGACCTTATAAGAGAAAGTACATTTTGCTCTTTCAGCATTTCAGCAAAATATCAGGATATATAAGCGTATATATATGTGGCTTATGGCCACTTGGACATCTTAAAGAGCACATATACCTGTTATCTACAGTATAATATCTCCGCTCTGCAGTGAGATATGAGTCATCCAGGCCAGAGAGACGACGAAAGATGTTGAAGAGCCTTTATTCATACAAATGATGTGAGCAAAGAGAGCAAAGCTCAGGGATTCAAGCCGTTGTATAATGAGTTCCTATGGCGTAATTGGTAGAGCATGGTGCTAGCAACACTAAGGTCATGGGTTTGATCCCCAGGGAAGACAGCTGATAAATTGCATACCTTAAATGCACTGCAAGTTCCTTTGGAGAAAAGTTTCTGCCAAATGGACGAAAATGTTAAAAACAATAATAACACAGCTTCTAAATTTGTTTTGTTTCAAAGGCGTTCAGAGTTAAAGGTCTCGTGAAACACCAAACAATTATGCATCGCAAGAAAATAAAACAATTATGTAGCTAGAACAGCTAGGTTAGAGATTAAAAAAGTTGAAATGCTTCTTTTATTTCGTGTGCCTCGGTGGGAGCTGACAAACATCTTGATTATTTGGAGAGTCTGAAAGCTTTGATGTCTTCACACCTGCCCACACCGCATGTTAATCTGACAAATGTCTCTTTAAGAGGCCGTCTTTAAACAAATTCGCAGTTAGTACAGCAGGAACCCAACAAATCTATGAAACATTTAGGCATTTTACAGCGAAAGAGTTTCACGCTTGATGGCAATTTGTGTGTGTGTGTTTGCCCTCAGTGAATAAGGCAGAATCTGATGAATAACTGCCGCAGATGAGCAGAACATCACACTGCATTGGAGCGTCTGTGCAACAGCACGAGGGCTTGAGAGTTTGGGAATGCGTGACACTGCACAGCTGGGCAATGATGACGATGGGATGTGTTGCCATGGAGACTGTGTAGCCCGAATCACAGAAAATCAAGGACAGAAAAGTGTCATCAGATCAGTCTAAAACTATCTCAAGTTGTGTAGTGTGTGCACGGTTCAGTGATGTTGTGAATACACAATGATGCACACATTAGTGAGATACAATTTCTCTAGAAATTGAGTTTATTCACTTTTTTATAGATTTCCTAGTGTAAACGTCAACGATACAGCCCACTTCCCACATAGTATTCCCACTAAACACTGTTAGTCTATGTCATTAAACTATGAAAAAATTAAGAAAAATGCATTAAAATGTATAAAAAATACTTTATCATAATTTATTACATAAAATATATGCTATATATTGATCGTATATATTTATAAATTTATAAATGACATTGTAATATATGTGTATTATATCATTTTAATTAAATAATATAATTGTACAGCCAGATTCTAAACTAAAAAAACAAGTATTTTTTAAGCCTTTAAAATGATTTAATAAAAAACCCTTCCGATTGAAATCAGAATAAATAACACGCAAATTGTTTTAAAAAAACAATGAAGCTCACGAGCGACACGATCCACAAGAAATCTACTGAACTTTCTTAATTTCTTCACTTTACATCACACTTTAACATCCTATATAACAGGGTTTAGTCAGAAATACACAAAAAGAGCAGGGTCAGAGGTGACCAGGCATGGGTCGGTATGAGATTTTGACGGTATGGTAACCTTAAGCCAAACAATCATGGTTTTGCAGTACGACCATTTTAAAAAGCATCCCAAAATATTTGGAACAGTAGTCATGCACAGTATGTCAGGTTAAATCAGTGCTTCTCCAACATTTTGAAAGCATGGCTCCCCTTTCTAGTCTTCTTCTAAATGCATTTCCAGTAATTAAACTTACATGCATTCATCCATACATATATACATAAATAAATTAAATGCAGATGAGAAAACAACTAACTAAGCATAAACAAAATATTGCACAGAATCTGATGGATTCCTGCACAAACAGCTCATACCTTTGGAACGGTATTACAGACACTTTTAGTGGTCTTAAAACCGTAGCTGTCCAAACCGCGGTACCTTGAAACCGGTATTCGGCCCATGCCTAGTGGTGACATTGCCGAATACAGTAAAACTAACATCAACTCTGTTTCATCAGAGACCTAAAATAACAGTCATCCATGTACCAGCTTCACGAATACAAGCGTTTCTGGCAATGCTCACAACAGTCCCCAGCCCAGTATTGTTGTTTAACAAAAGCTCTTCGGCTCACTCGCAGAGGCAGAACAAGCAGAAACACTGATTTGACGCACGTGCACACCTGCAGTGACCTTGCTGAATGAAAGATCTCAACAAAAATTGTTCACTTACAGTAAATTCATTATATTCTTGATCCTTCATTATATTAGTTGAATGATAACTGACCCTGCTGTAACAGTCTAAGGAAAACATCTTCGGTCTAAAAAAAGAAATAACTGAATTCCCAATTATAAAACAATCTGCTCTGAATTGAATTGCTATTGTATTGGTTCTCATTACTGTAATGCATTTTATTATATTTCCTGTTTGGGTTCACCGAGGTGCTATTAACATTAATTGCTTGTTATTTTTTTAGACAGCCTTTTGATTCTATAAATGCTTCTGCTGCACTGTGGCCGGTGTAAATCATTTAGTGTGGAATTTGCATTTCCTGAAGGATATCTCAGTGTTAAAGGTTTAGGTGAAGCTTGGTTCTGCGATTAACAAAAACCTGCATCTAAGCCGTTTTGCTTTATCATTGTGATTTTAAGCATGTGACTTGTTTACTGTCAGCTGCGTAAAAGAACCTGTAAATATTCAATATGCAAATAAAGATAGATGTCTTTGCCGTAGATAACACTTTAAAAACGTTCAATGCAAATCAATAAGAGATTTTCTCCTCTTAAGATTCATGGTGCTGCTAAGAGACCCTCTTAATGGCTAATTTACATCAAAATATAATTGACCGTGTAATAATAAAGTTAATGCTCCATCTAATGCATTGTACCACACACCACTTCCACACCACATTTCTGTTACACATACAGAAAGCATTATTTTGCGGCACTTCTCGATCTCTCTCGCTCTCATTCTGTGATTTCTAGAAAAGGGCATATAACAACAGTGCTCAGCCACAAACAGTTCAGGAAATCACATTACGCCACTTCACCATCACTCAGACTCCAGGTTAACAGACAGGTATCGCTTCTGGGTTGGTTTTAATCGACTTGTGGTACGCTCCATTACGCAATTCAGTGGGCAATTACAGCCTTTGGGGTTATTGCGAAAATAAATCTAGAACACTAATATGTTATCTGTTATGACACATATGATATTGTTTTGACATGCTATTAACACATCTGCTCTTTCAGATTTTCAGACTGGTCCATGCAATGCACATTCAATAGAGTAAGTAAAAAAATAAAAAGGAATAAAAATAAAATAAAAATGTTTTACTGAAAGGCATGGCTTCCATTGCTATCCCCAAGCAATTTCTTATATTCATTTTCTATTATATTCATTTTGTTTCCTCTAGTATTTATCCCTCCAGCCAAGCATAATTATGGCATAATGACAAAATATACCACAGGCAAAGATCACAATTCTCATTGATGTCAAACTCCAATAACAATTCAAGTTTTAAACTATACGTTTTTCATGAGAAAGCAGCCCGGCGCCATAACAATGCATGTTATGATATAATTTATTAATTAGACCTTTTCCACCTTTCAACTAGTTTTACTAAGCTCTGTGATACCAGCACATCCAAATATGAGCAATTACCTCTTTAGGTAAGTCACAACACAAAAAGTTTTTGAGCAAAGTTGAAGAAAACACTGATACTGGCATCTGCATATACATACAGTGTTCTTTCAATGCAAAAAATCTCTCTACTTCATATTTCAAAACACCAGTATTACAAAATACCTTGTGCTGGCCAGCAACTTTTACAAAAGTCCTTATCGAAACTAGTTCATCCATCCCCAAGATGGTTATGACATCATTAAGATGTCATTAAAGTAGTTTTTCTAACTGGCTCCTGGTAAGCTGAAGGTGGAACAGGACATGCTTTATAACCGGTTGACGGTAGTCATGTGGACCGTGCTCAGATCAGTGCACAAACTCCACCGTATGATACACTCATTAATAATGAAGGACATTTAATGCCTGGAGTAACAGAGCACTCTTTGAGTAAATCACCCGGGAACCAGAGAGGAAAGCGGTGGTCAAGGAGAAAAGTGTGGTACAACCGAGCGGAACAGCACAACCTAAAACATTAAGTTATGCATGACGTATATTTCTGAGCAAAGTGCTGTGATATATTGAGAAGCTGATGTACAACGCTGCATATCTGGCAATCTATGGTTTATGCACTGCAATATCTTGAAGTGAAGGTTCACCCAAAAATGAAATTTCTGTTATCATTCACTCACCCGCTTTGCATTTCAATCCTGTATGACTTTCTTTCTTATGCAGAACACAAAAGAAGATATTTTGAAGAAAGATGGTAATCGAACAGGACTGGACATAATTCACTTCTATTGTATGGACACAAAAACAGTGCAAGTCAATGGGGTCCTTTTAAAAACAAAAATATCTTCTTTTGTGTTCTGCGAAAGAAAGAAAGTCATACAGGTTTGAAATGACATAAGGGGAAGTAAATGATGACAGAATTTTTATTTTTGGGTGAACTTACTATCACTTTAAGATATTGAAAAGAAGGGTAAAAAAAATGCTCATCCAATCGAGTGAGTTTAAATCTGTTATGTGACTAATGACAGTCGGTGTTTGGGAAAACTGTCATTTGGCAACTTGGTGCCACTAACGGGAGAGATAATACACATTTAATCTTTAAACCAATATGACATGTCACCCAGTACCTAGTCTCGCGTACTGAAGGTCTGGAACTTATCGCCACTTCTTTGGCCAAGGCCTGCCCCAGAGTCCATATAACTGACAGGTAAAGCAACCAATCACGTTTCGTTTTGTGCCGCGTCATGTTTAAAGGCGTGGAAATCTCCCCGCAGTAACAGACCGGTGTAAATTCACGAACGTGACGAAAGTTAACAGCAACGAAACGATTATAAGGTTATATTGTGAACCTTGCATACTTTTAAGAATTAAGCGTTCAGTCGATCGTGATGAAGTCTTATAGCAACCGTTGTAAACACGACAGCTTACTTCTTAAATCAGACGGCTTCGTGTTGTTTCCAAGTGGACCGATAAAGCACACGACACCCACGTCTCCCAAATCAGATGACTACTTCGAACGAGCTGAAGTGTCTCCAAAAAAATGTGCCTTATGCATCAGACGTTTAGCCAACGGTCCGTGGGTGTCTGAGGCTGAGACTACCCAGGACCTAAATGTGAGAAAAGCACTGAGCTAAAGAGTTAAAACAGCAGAACAAGCAAAAACGGTCCTTGCTAGTATTCCATCAATAAAGCGCGTTAGTGATTCAGTGTCTAAGAGAGAGCCAGGTTACTCTGAGTCATACTTTCACTGCCAATCTCTCTCTCCTTCTCTCTGGTTTTAACTGGATCCCCGCCATATTCTCTTGCGAAATTTGTCAAAAGACAACAGGCAAGCTGCATCTCACCTGTCTGTCGTGCCCTCAGGCATCCAGACCAAATACAGCATCTTAGCCTACAGAAATAGACCAAAAGAGCAGCTGCTCAGAGCGATGTATGGAGGCTGACAGGAGAAACATGACGATCTTATGTGAGAGGTAAAATATTGTGACAAGCGGCAGTTCCACCGTTTTTAGGGTGATTTACTTAAACAATGACTTTAAATGAGCACGTAGTAAGGAATAGTGACGAATACAAACTAGGTCTCAAAATGCTGACGCACATGCATGCTCCACACCTGCATTGTGGGAAATGTATGCAGCAGGCTAAAAATAGACCAGAGGATGTAGGACTGGTATGAGAGCCTGAAATCACATTAACAATAGGTATCGACCCCTGCTGATCTAATGTTATTGAATTTCAATTTAGCACCAACTTGTGGATCATTGTTTAACACTGTTCATGAACGGAAAGGCCTTGTCTGGCATGCAGCTCCACGTGTGAGAAATGCAATGTGCTCAGTATTGGCCGCATCCGCGTTAAATGTGATGGAGGACGGGAGGAAGACTGGTGACTGTTGAAAACTATACTGAGATGTTATTGTCTAAAACCTGCTGATAAAAAATGATGAAATGAAATAACTACAGTCTGGCATTTGTGACTCATGCCTGCCGGACTAAATGAAGCTGAAATCATTTTCTGAATGAATTATTTTGTAGCAGGTGCAGAAACAAGATTGCCACTGCTTTTGACCGCATGACGATTTTATTTTCTGGTTTCTGCCGAGCAAGTATACAATAGCAGGATAAAAGGACCCATTAGCATTCTCGGTTTGATAGCCCGGATGATGCTTAAAAGCCAGTGACTTAAAATCTGCTATTGCTGCTTGATGAACCATGTTTGAGCTAAACATCTGCGCTAAATAAAATGTCATTTGACAAATCATTCTGGACCCGCCGTAAAATCACAGTCTGCTTAGAGAAGAAATATGCCTTTGTAATCATGCGTCAAATGCAAAAGTTTACTTTTACGTTTAGCTTTTTCATATTTGAGAATGAAACGGATAGCCTGAAGCGTTTCTCCTTTTTCGTTGAGGTTGTATGACGTAGTGTCCGGATAATATCACTCACGTCGTTGACCGCAATCCTATGTGTATCTTGAAGCGGCTAAGTAAAAAACGCCATTGTTTCCAATTGACGCTACGTCCGCCGGATGTTACAGAGTTTGCTGATATTTTGACTGACGTACGCCATCGCTCCGTGAGCATGTACCCCATTAAATAACATATTAACATTCAAATCTTTTTTTATAACAATTAAATCAACCGTACCAAAACTTCGGTTTCTTAAGATCAAAACTTGACACCAGTTTTTGAGGTTACTTCAGCTACCTCAAGCGCCTTAGTTAAGCTCCGCCTCAGAGAATCAACAGTCTCCGTCTATTGGTTCTGTTTACTGGAAGGCGGGACTTCCTTCGCTAAAGCGGCCACATGAAGCACTGCATTCCCCCCTTTACTAGAACCATTTTGGTAATTATTTTTGGTAAACTAGTCTTGACAATACCATCATGAGCGGTTTCATCAAAGAAAAAAAATCAAGCATTGGTAAAACATCTACAATAATAATAAAATGCTAGCAATATAAACAAAATCCATTAAAATACACTGACTATTTTCAATGCAAAAGGATGCTTTTTGTAATCAGAATAGTTATGGCATCTTCCAGCCGGAGCTAACCAGCCGAATCCTGAGCCTTTCCGCTTTTTTAACTTCTTATGCCCCAAATAGGTCTAGCTCTTATGAAGCTTGAACAGAAAGCCTGAGGTTGGCCTTCATTCTTTTTTAGCTAAATGAAGGCCAGGAGAACTCAGAGGTCTTGCTGGCTTTGAAAGCACACTTCTATTCTCCCCAGCGGTTCTTTGCTGTAGCCCTGGGGAACATTATTAAGAGTGCCATGCCAGGGCAAGAGCATTACAGCCACTGTTGAAACAATCCCCTGCAGACTGCCATTCTACAGCCATATGGCAGGCAACCTCTGCTTAACACACACACACTGCCAAACAAATGTATTTTGGTTTTCCAGTAAACACATTTTCAACAATGGCACATCTGCTTATATTTCTCTAAATGTTCTTAGATTCTTGCTTAAAACAGTACAGAAATATTTACCAATGGGGAAATAAAATTAAACTGCATTCATATTCTGTGAATATGTGTTAATCACATCTGCTGTTTTAGGGATGCTTAGATATATTTATGGCAATGAAAACAAACATACACTGACGAAGTACATTTTTAGTATTGCAAGCACGATTGCATACAGCTAAATGCACATATATGCAATGCCACGACAGACGTTTGAGTGGATTCATTCACCACGCAGTATCTCAGCAAGCCTGGGAGTCATAAGAGAAATGAAGCATTCTACCTCACTCAACAGGACGCCACTTTAATGAAATTCTGCCGCAGGGTTTAAAGGGGAGTTCTGTGCAAAGATAGGATTATATTTATGGAGATATGCCATACTGTATATTCTAAATATTTCATAATTGCTAATTCTATATGTTTCGACTGTCTGTACTAATATATATTTACTGTAAAGCTGCTTTGCGACAATTCAAAATAGAAATCAAATAGAAATAAAACAGACATGATGACATCACACAATGTGTGTACAGTGTATATACATGCACTGTATGTTTAACAAATCTGCTGTGCTCGAACACAGCCTGTCATTGATCAGTCATCACAGGAGACATAACATCCTATTTCATCAGGTCATCACATTCAAACCAATAAAGGCCACTAAAACAATGACTTTTATATACAGTGAGGTCCAAATACCAAATAGGGAATATTCTTTGTGAAAATGCCGCATTTTTTTCAAATGCAATTCATTTTTCGTTGCAATTATTGCATTACAATTTGAATTAAAATGTGACTTGACTAACAGCATGCAGTCAGTCTGGCATGGACTCACTCTACACATTTGTGCAAAACCTGATGATCCATGTTATCTCAGCATGACTTGAACATGCTCCAGAGATGATCTTGTGTGCTTCAATGAATGCAAGGATATGTGAGCATGACAAATTATTTAACGTCGAGCATGTGTAAATGTCAAAACATTTTCACTTGATTATTTGTTGATTTATTATGTTCCTATTTATGTTTAAATGAAAAACATCACAGATGTTCAATATGGTCTCTGAGTGAATGTATTAAATGCCTTTATGATCATAACAGGATCATTAATTTCCCCTGAAAACAGATGATGACATATACTTTATTAAGGTGCCTGCCCTGCAAAAAAGGCTAAACATGAGAAAAATAATTATGAGCTTATGAATTTTTTATTAAAAAAAGAAATTGTTTTTTGGCTGGAGCCATCACCGTAGACCTCGGACCTCCACATAAGGGACCCATAAACACGTACTGTAACTGTATTACACAATTAATGTTTTCAAACACATCCACTACCATCCTGGCTCTGCTACACAGTTGCGGTATCTGTATTTTATACTTATTATGACTCTACTTTTTCATTCTGCTTAGATTATTTCGAAAAGTTTATTTCACTAAAGCCCTGCTTAGCATGCAAATGTTCTTGCTGTAAATTCATTTGTTTGGGGTCTTTTGTACATGCAGTATCCACTGTGACAGCTTAGTGTGTGTTCTCCAGCACATTATCTCATCATCATTAGGAAAAGCAGTGCAGCGGATGAAATTAACTACGAAAAAATGCAATTAGTGTATTTTGCTTTATTGCGGAAGAAGCTCTTTAATTCTTTCTCTGAGCTGTTCTGCTGTCATGCAGCCCACCGTGCAGCCTGGAAAGAATGTTGTCTTGACGATGTGTCACTATCCAAAAATATGAAAACAGTCTCTGGGAACAATATTTTCATATTAATTTGAACCATGTAAATCATACACGAATATACGATTATTAGAAAAAACTACAATAAAGCCACACCCCTAAACCTGACGCCACTGGGCCAAAAGCAGGTTGTACAAAATAAAAAGAGATGAGACTGTACGAATGAATACGAATTAGTCACCTCGTAAAATATGATATATTACAAGGGGACCATAGTGAGCCCTTTGGGGCTGAGACAAAGTTCACCCCTCACATTTGACCTACGGCTATCACAGTGATGGGTGTGATTTCTTTGCGCTTCAATGTTGGTAATATCATTGAGGTAGTAGAAAAATGTATGCATGATATTAAAACAACCCTTAAAGCACTTTAATATTGCTTTCTCCCACACACAAACACCCACATGTATTCAGCACACACATGCATTTTTCCCCCAAGTCTGTTTCTAGAGACTGAAGAGATAAACACACAACATCTCATTAGTGCTCTTCAAATGTATCAAATAAATAATGAAATACATAATTATGATTACAGATTCCTGAAATTAACTAATCATGAGATTTCTATTTAGATCTATTACTGATGCATGAAAATTGTACATTTACATTGTTTTCAAGATATTCTTTACCATTGCTGTGTCGCTTTGTGACAATAATATAATTCCAATTTGAAAACGTTTTAATACACCAGCAATATTTTCTGGTGATTGTTTAGAATGTGCAGCCCACATAAAGCATACAGTATCATCATGCCCTCCGTCTCCACGGCCTCCTGTCGGCAACACTTATATTCTGACTATCATCATGTACACTTGAGAAACCTTTAGAGCTCGGTCAGTCTTCTCGGCTGATGAAAGATGAAAGTAAGAGAAAAACATCCACTGCTGAGAGAACAAATGTGATACCCTCACTCACACATGAGAAGCCCTCTATACTGCATTTGCAATTACTCTCTCCCTCTCTTACTGTAACTTTCTTACCACGGTGATAAACATCTGTGATGGAAGGACGGCTAGATGAAAACAGCAAAGGAGAAGAAAAAAAAGATTGATATTTTTGAAGTAAAATGCATTTATTGCGCCCGACAGCAGTTTCCTATATAAGTTTCCTCGTGGATGAAATTTAGCCACAGTAATCACAAAGGTTGTGTACATCCGCTGATGCACACTATAAGTGAGAACAAAATGGATTCTGATATTTATGACTGTCTATTCACCTTGATGTCTCAGCATATTTCCCCTCACCTGAAACCCAATATTTCACAAGAGTACAGAACACCCAAGGACACATCCCCTCTACATACAAGTGTCAACAATGATCAAACAAAAGAAAAATCTTTTTCAGAACAAGATGGCAATATAGAGGGAAACAGTCATGCTTCGGAGATATCTGGTAGACCAGTCCATCACACCAGGAGAACAGAGAATTTAACCAGCCCTACACAGCTTTTAGTTTTAATGGGCTTTTCCTCCATACTGCTGAGACACTTCTTTTAAAAAAAGCCTCAGAGTAAAGAGTTAGAAGCAAAGAGAAATTGAACGCTGAGATAAATGAGAGAGCCACTGCAACAGAGAGAAGATCACCGACTGAGTGAGCCCTGCAGAGACAGACACGAACATCTTCTAGAGGAATGGAAGACAGGGAAAGAAAGAGACAGAAACATGGAGGAAATACATGTCTGAGAGAGGGGGAGATGCAATTTTTTCATTTTACAATACAGGTTATATTATCAGAAATACAAATTAAGTTTAAAGCTGCATTGATATTATAAATGTGTAACAAAGTTTTCAGAATTTCATTTCATTTATGCATATCAGTTGGTTCAGCATTATCATAAAATGATGCATTGCATGCGTTAAAGGAGTAGTTCACCTTCAAAATGAAAATTCGGTTATCATTCACACGCCCTCTTGTCATTTCAAACCCGGATGACTTTCTTTCTTCTGAAGAACACAAAAGACGTGATTTGAAAAATGTTGCTAACAGAACAGCACGGCCCCCCATTCGCTTCTATTGTACGAACACAAAACCAATGCAAGTGAATGGGCTGTTAACAACATTCTTCAAAATATCTTCTTTTGTGTTCTTCAGAAGAAAGAAAGTCATCCAGGTTTGAAATGACAAGAATTTTTATTTTGAAGATGAATAACTCAAAGATCCACTAAATTTATGGAAACAAACTGTTAAAAAGAACCGGATGATTAATAATATTCTTATTTCTTAAGACTAGAATAACATCTTGTACTGTATGTTAAAATCTTACGATCAAAATACGTACGCCTCCAAGATAACTCTACATTTTGCATCTACACGTTAACTAACTTTCATCAGAGTAGTTGACCAGATATTGCAAAGTTACTTATAACTTGTAAAATATCTACAGTGGACTATCGGTAAACATTATTTAGTCTTTCCTATAAAGCATCTCAGAGATGAGCCTCTGGCGGTGTGTGTGCTATAGTGCACAGCAGAGCTACTGGAGATAATCATCTACCTTTGTTGATTTGAAAAGATGATTTCTGCTCGCCCTGCTTTTTGAACGCCCAATCAGTAGCAGCTCATTTTACCCCCTACAGCTCGCGTCCACTTTGAAATCCCCCCTCCGGGCTTCAAGCACCTTGTTAAGACGTTTGACGTGGCACTCGAGCTCATGAATATGGCCAACAAGCCGTGTCGAAATGTTTATCTTGCATTTTAATAAAGGCTATTTTCCAATTTCAGTCACAGTTGAAAGACCTGGATAAATGATCTCGGGCAAAAAAAGCTCTCGGTTTTATTCTCCAGTTCCTACTGTACAGTAGGCTATATCATGTCCTCATCTGTCTTCTTTTTTCACTTACCTGTCATCAGTGCCACTAATGCATTTATAAATGCACTTTATGACCTTGAGAAACCAGCCCTGCTAGTAGTAGTCGCAAACGTACGCTGTGTTTTGGATTACGGTCCCTTATCAGCAAGTGCTTCCTAGCTAACCAACTTCATCAGAAAGACAGCATTTTTTGCTGGTTAACAACATGGTTAAACTGGTACACCAGCTAAACTGCCACTAACCAGCATAAACTTGACCGGATCACCATGTAAATCCATCCTGATCAAAGCTGGTCTTTTTAACACTGCATTGTTATAACTACACTCTAAAAATAGCTGGGTTAAAAAATAACCCGACCTTAATATTAGTATACCTATTGTTAATGCACAGCTCAAGAAGTAAAGTATTTATGCTTCATTTCCTTTTATACCTTTTATACATTATACATGTTAACATCCCTTTTAGAATAAACAACGTCTGTTTGTTGATTTAAGAAATCATAAAAAAACTGAATTCTTAAATTAGATTTATATAGATAGAATTAAATCGTCACATTGAATGAAATCAAACTCTATTGAAACATTACCTTTCCCCACTATAATTCCTATTCCCAGAACAATCCACAAGGCACAGTGCAATTTTAATACCAACGGTCATCAATACTCCAGAAGAGCACAAACAGGTTGAAACACAACCTTCCCTGTGGATCTGAGAAATAGAAACAAGTGGCTGCTAAAATACTAAAGCTGACATATTGGTCGAATGTTTTAGCTCTATGTTATAGCACATTGGCTGACGAACCTTCCACGGGTGCGCATTATTTTTCAGTTAAACGCACACCTATGAAGTATTTCCAGATCTTTCGACCGAATTACAGTTCCATATCACTTCGCCAAGTTTACCTGAATATGATTATACTGTAGCTTACTGTCCACCACTGAATACGGATTTAACAACAAACAAATTCCATTGTCTGAGAAGAAATAACGATTAATATTTATGGACACCATGAACATTTCAATAACAATGGCGACAGCGCTGTACAGACTGTTCAGATGAAAAACTAGCATATATCAAAGGTAACGGCAAACTACATGACACAAATTATGTTTTTAAAACACAGTTCAGGAGGAGCATGAGCAGATAACTAACCCGACTGGTTTCTTAAAACCAATCTCACCAATGATACTTTTAGCGCAGGCAAAAAAAACCTACAAATAGACAAGACGCCTTACCCTCATTCTCTCTACATTTTCACAGCATCCCTCCTCCACCCCAACTCCTCACCATCAGCCCGTTTGTACCGCTTCGCGTCGTGGCCGCATTACCACCTCGGGGTGTGCAATATTTTCAAAGAATTCAACGGCCTGTCGTCAATTATTCCTTATTCAACAGCATAATTGTTTTAATAACCCAATAGTTTGAATGAATCTGTCGTTTTTTACATATCACTGTCAGACTGAAACCTCATATCTACAAAACTGCCACAATACAGTAAATGGGAAAAACACTGACAACACAGTGTTTATTTATTGAATAAATAGATGTATGTTTCGTTTAATACTTTTTTTGGTCTAATTTGTAGACCCACAGACAAACATCAAGGTTGAGCTGTAGAAATCATTTATAAAAAATAAAACAAATCATGAAAAATTGAGATGCAATGTTTTAGTCTAACAGCAACAATATTTTACTGTAATATTATATTTGTTTTAAACTTGCACACTGCAGGTTCACATTTTATATGTTTGAGCCCTTTAAATTTCTATGAATTTTGATTGGCTGTCAATCTTTTAGCGTTTATCAGCTGAAAAAATTTGATCTGAAAGTGATCTTAATGATAATCCATTTCTGTATTGTTATAGTTGCAGAATATAGTTACATATTCCCTACACTTTATCTTTATAGTTAATGTCCTTGCTGTAAACGTGCCTTTAAGCTTTAAAGTAAAGTAAAAAATATAACTAAACAACCACCTAGCAACCATCCATTCAAAAATCAAGTATTATAAATCTTATAAATTATAAAGACGTAGCATCTCATAATGTAAAGTATGTAGAGTATATCTTTCCATCATAGTAAGATTATTATTAGCATATGCAGTTTGAGAAAACACAAATTTTTACTAATGATCAAAACAATTGTTTTGTGACAAATCTCGATATAAATATAAATCTGTCCTGCCGCACACTATTTCTTGCTCCTTCTCTCTCTCTGCACTCTGATGTAATCCTACTGTTCAGTCACAACGTGTTCTCTACGCCAGCCAATAGCATCACCCCTGCATTATGACAAGGGTAAACACCAGCCACGCACCAGTGAGGTTGCTCTTTATGAAACATTCAGACCTACCACACATTTTAATCTTTAATACCTTTACCGTAGCAACAGTGTGGAATGATCTGGGAACACACACTGTGACAGCAAAGGCTTCATACACACATCCCCAAACAAACCCACATGTGACACAAACACACACATGTCTGAACATCATGCTGTGTAGGTTTAACTGAGAAACGAATAAAGAATAACCCAGTGCTTTAAACATATACAGTCTGCATTGTCTGGGACAATGACAGCGCAATTCTGTGCCTGGATAGCAGCAACGCATTGTACGTCTGAACAAACCGTCTCTCTCATTAATGTCTCTTAAAGTAAGTTCATCCATTTTTTTTACGTTTTTAAACTTTCTTTAAGTACCTGAGCACCCTTTCCAAGTCATTTTATATTTTTAAAATGTGCAATATTTCACCAAACATTTTAGCCGAACATATGTGGTCACTGTGAGTAAACAACATTTGAGTTTTAACAACATTACGAAGTGTAAATAAAAACTTACACTTTTTGGATTTTATAATTCCTTTTTTGGAATTGACCTAAAACTAGAGGTCTTTAGAGAATATTACAAAATATATCAAAAGTTTGCTGAAATTTGATGTATGCTTTTAAACAATTATCTTGTGATGGCCACAAATGTTAAAGATGGGGTAACATGTTATTTCATGCATTCTGACTGCTTTACACTGTTGAACGTGCTGGCTTCTCATGCTTAACATGGTCAACTTGTTGAAAGTCTGGATCCCTGCAATCGTCGCATATGTGCATAATGTAAACAACACGAAGGGATGATGTATTGTGTGCTCGTGCTGTAGTTCTGTCCTCCCTGCCCAACTCGTCTTTTTCCGGAAATAATCGTACAGCTGTATCTCTGCCTTTGGCTGAAAAATGTTGCCATTAATTACTCACCCAAAAGTAGTTTAACATCTGAAGGGCCTCCATTTTTTCCAAAAACGCAAATTAAGGTAGTTTTGGAAGCTTTCGCGACTCCGGTGGTTCAATATAAATTAATATAATGCGACGAGGATACTTTTTGTGCGCAAACAAACAAAACTGACGACTATATTAAAAAACGTTCTGTTTTGAGTGTTAGTTTCCAACACGCGTTCCCGAGAGCCACACGACAGCGCATCCGGTGTCAGCATCGCTCGACATGTGCGCGTTCTGACGTAGAGCCTGTGTGGTCAGAACGCGCATGCGTCGAGCGATGCTGACATCCGATGCACTGTCATGTGGCTCGTGTGTTTGGTTGCGTTGAAATCTATGGAGGAGAATTTGTGTTCTGGGGAAAAACAGAGGTCCTGGATGTTAAACAACTTGTTTTAGTAATTAATGGCAGCATTTTCATTTTTGGTGGGAGTTCCCCTTTAAGTAATGCAGATTCCCATGAAAAACCTGACACTAAGTTTGCTCTTTGCCAACTATTATTTATGAACAAGTTGCACAGCATTTCAACAGAGATTAGTTTACACTATCACATGACTATAGGGTTAGTCAGAACGCAAACATTGACTGTTCGTGCCGAATAAAGTTTAGATCAAAGCATTAGACTTGCATGCTAAAAGACAGCGACTATATAAAGAGCTCCGGACATGAAATAAGAGTTTACAAAGAAGCTCCAAAAGAAAGACTTTAACCAATACAATTGAAGCGGGCATGGTCTGCTCTCAGGGTTGGCCAATGAAACAAGTCAAGTCTTCTCAAAAGAGAAGAACCAACCAATGAAATCAGCAGCATTAAATTACAGAAATTCCAGCAGCGAGTAACCTAGACACATTCCTTTCACACAGGCACGACATGAAAATAAAGAAATGGCAAAGGACATGAGGAGCATTTTATATGCATCGAATTTCTATAAGTGTTTAAACACAAAACCTCAGAGGGGTTGAACAGAAACATCAGTCGGGAGAAGCAGCCACCGTGGGAAAGTAAGAATGAGGTCAGGTGCTGGTGGGAGAAGGACGATGAGGTCTTTGTACGATGGACTGCCACGTTCATCCACATTATTGGCAGGTTTCCATTACAAGCCTCTGTTGAGAAAGGTCAACGTGAGAACAACAAGATTCCATCTATTTATTTGCAGTGTAAGCTGGACCATTTGTCTATTCTTCCAGTGTGTGCAGGGGGATATTCACACTATTAGCTGACACTTTGGCCCTGTTGGGGAGTCAGCCTAGCAACGGTTAAGAACTTTGATAACGTGTGTATGAGCGCTAAACCTCTTTGCTGTTGAATCAGCTTCCTGCAATGCAATTACTGCTATCTCAACATTCAATACAAGCTTTTCATTCTTGATTTGTTAAAGACATTTTCATAGAATAATATAGTATTTGGTGAAATAAAATGTATTTTGCTTTTCATCATTATATGCATTTTTTTCATTAGTGCGTTACTATGATTGAAGCTGGGTGCTTTAGGATTCACCTTTTTCAGTGAAAATGTATATTAAATATGTTTTAAAAAAAGGATATTGTTTATAAAAAAAATATATTAATTAATTTTGTGCGATAATATGAAGGAAGCTGAATACTCAGGCTTCACCTTTTCCACTTAAGATTTATTTTAAATATGTTTTTAAAAAGTATATTGTTTATGGGAAGATTAATTAAAAACACAAATAAAATAAAAGTGAAAAAAGTACACAACATGTCCAATGATTTGAAAATGTTTCTTAGATCACCTTGTATTATTTAATGGAAGCAATGAGATCTGGTCCTAATGCTACAAAAGTCCTTTTGAATTCGATTTGTAACCCTTAAAATCTCCAAATATTTAGTGGTAAATGTAACCTTTTTATTTATAAAATTCTTATTTCCTTCTTTAAAAAAAAAAAGGTTTTAAGATAGTAAAAGATGTATAGACCTTTTGATCTTCATACTGTACATGCCTATGGGATCCTACAGAAATTTTAATATAGACCTTCTAAGAACTCATAAGACAGCAATAAGTAGCTATTCAAGCTCCACTTTAACCATGACAGCTGTCTGAGGGTTCAGATTGGAGATCTGTAGCTTCTTTCTGCAAGTACCAATATAATCATAAGCAGGCGTCTTTCATATATTCAGCTCAAGATTTCACTGCTGGGACTGATAAGTAAAAAAACTAATGACGAAAAAAGACAAATCCCACTTTTAGCCTAAACCATTCAAAATAAAGCTCCTTAAAGGGCCAGGGATTATTATGAGTGAGATTTCACTACTTAACACCTCTTCAAACTCCCACATGCACGAACACAGTACACACACATGCTAGTCACATCAGGCTCCAATCATTAAACCATCCAGCGCACACTCACACACGCTGCTTTTCAAACCAGCGAGAGATTATAGAGCCATTCATTTCCTTCATCATCCTCTCGTAAGATGATTTCTGATGTGGAGGAGCAGGCCAGAGACGGCAGAAAAAGCAGCAGTAAATCAGGGCCCGAACCTATTTTCGAAACACGATTACAATCATCAGAGGCTTAATGAATGAGAAAGTGAGGCACAAATCACTGATGCGTACGCACTGCGTAAAGCAGAGCCAATTGGTGAGTTTAATACAATTTTGTACCAAAGGTCAACAAAGTATAGATGTCAAAGCACCATGAATAACAGTTTTATTTGAATGTTGCTTTTGGGATCATAGATGGTGCCTTGTTTTTTAACACACCCTGTAAAAAGCTTTCTAATTGTGCTTGAGATCAGCACAAACCCCGTGGGATCGTTCACCTAGAAATAACACACGTTTTGCTGCAAACAGTCGAGAACCAATCCTTTTTCTTGCATGAAATGGCTCTTAAAACATTGTTCTCTCATCACGTTGCATCATGCTTGAGTGCATTTTCAATTAGAGCCAATTAGAGATCTGGGCTATACTAGACAAGAAACCATAAGCACAGATACCGCACGTCCTCACAGGAATATGAAGGCAGAAAGCTTTGTTATCACACTGTAGGCTTAGAGATAACAGATCAGGTCTTGTTATGATTCTGAAACATCTCAAATCCACAAGGGACCAATTCAAGGGCGTTGGTTTGCTTTTACGGTATAATGTTTTGCCTCCATGAAATTGCCTGTTACAGTTGATCAGATGCTCTTGTTTAGATTGAAAGTTTGTTACAGCAATAAGCCATGAGAGGCTCACGCTGTAACTTCCCGGTAACTGTGGTAAAATCAGAGTATAGCATAGAAAAATTGTGGTAAAATTTGTGCAAAATAGCTTTCCTGTAGCTCAGTGGTAACAACGCCAAGGTCGTGGGTTCCATCCCATGGGATTGCACATACTTAGAAACAAAATGTATAGGATAATGCAATGCAAGTCGCTTTGGATAAAAGCATTTGCCAAATGCATTAACGCAAATGTAAAATGCATAGAAGAGAGTTTTTCAAATTGTTGTCTCAGTCCGCTCAGTTACATCTGGTGCACGTAGCGTGTTTGTGGCTAGACGACAATCGCATTTGCGTGACTGTGTGCTAATTTGTGATTCTCCTCTCCTGTTCTCCCCCACACAGACTCACACAAACACGCCGCTCATGATCTCACAGTTAACAGCAGCCTGGCCGCGCTTGCCTGTGCGCTTTTTAACTGTGACCTGGAGATGTGAGATGATTGTAAATTGCCTGCAATCACTGAGAACAACAGCGAGGGATGCAAAAGTGCTGCAGGCTCAGTAAAATTCATACAGCCTCCGCAAGGGCGACTTATGATGAGCGCTCACTATCTTGCAGATACAGTATAGAGATGATGCATAATTCATGGCAGCACAACTTCTAGGAACATACTAGCCCCTGCAAATCTTTCATGTTCATTTTGATTGTTTTATCAAGAAGTCCCATGCTTGGGACGGCCCTGACCACAATAAAAGGAGCATTTCATCCAAAAATAAAAATTCTGTCTTCATTTACTCACCCTCGAGTTGAAAGCAGAGAAAGATATTTGGAAGAATGCTTGTAACCAAATATTTCTTGGCCACCATTGTCTGCCATAGTAGGAAAATTTACTTTATACATTTCTTGGTTCTGTTGAACACAAAAGAAGATATTTTTAAGAATGTATGAAAGCAAACCGTCCTGGGACGCTTTGGACGACCATTGTCATTTTTCCTACTATGGTAGTCAATGGTGGCCAAGAACTGTTTGGTTACAAGCATTCTTTCAAATATCTTTCTCGTTGCTCATCAGAACCAAGACATGTATACAGATGCGGGACAACTCGAGAGTGAGTAAATAATGGCAGAATTTTTCACTTTTGGGTGAACTGTACCTTTAAGAGCGGTTCATTCAACAAGATCTTAAAATATGAATGATAAAAGTATGAGTAATTGTGGAACAGCTAACACAAGGGATTAATGTAATAAAGCTATTGAATGTAAAGCAAGTTTGCAATAATACAAAAAAGGTAAAGCGTAACATAAATAGACCAATTACAAAATGTGCACAGTCAGCGTTGTGCAGCTTCGTTGTGCTACACATACACTTTTTCAACATCTTTGCAGCATCCGTTGAGCAAAGTCCAAAAGATAAATGCGAAATGATTACAATTTCCATTCCATCTATTTCCGACCAAAGAAAATACACAAGCTTCTGCACAATTCCCAACCAGATCCCCACTGGAGAGCTTTAAAGCAAACTATCAGCTTGTGATGAAAGCACTTCCTGTAGGGACTGAATCTCATCATAGTGGGAACAAGATATTTGGGGTAAAGAGGGAGGGAATAAAAGGCAGAATAAAAGGGTGACCTAGTTCCTCCTTTCACCAGCTCCGTCCCCCGCCTAGGTGTCCTGAAACCCAGAGGGCGAGCTGGCAGGCCTGTGACCAGCATAGAGGGATCAACGAAGGGCAGAAAGGACGTCAAACAATAACTGTGTACTCTCAACCTCTCCTGCCCGAGCTGGAGGGCGGGCTGTTCCCTGGCCACATCCTTGCAGCGAGAGAAAGTTAAGCTGGCAGGCTGCTCTGTCACAGCTTCTCCATTACGTCACTGTGCCAAACAACACACGAGCTGCTGCTGCACACGGCACACCTGCTGCTGGCTGCACTGGACCGACTCCAGCTCCATATCAACCCTGCTGCTCACCTCCCTGCCTGAGACTCTCCACAGAATCGCACAGACCGTATACAAGCAAGCACATCTAGATTTATCAGATTTATCTGAAAAACATTATTTGGGGGTTTTAAATATGGCATTTAAGCACAAAAAGAGCTGTAAAGGGATAGTTCTCCTAAAATTGAAAATTCCCTCATCTTTTTTTCACCCTCGTGTCAAATCTGTATGACATTCTCTCTTCCGGACATTGCAAAAGATATTTTGAAGAATGTCGGTAACCAAACAACACTGGCCCCCATTGACTTCCATTGTACGGACACAAAACCACTGAGACATTTCTCAAAATATCTAAATTTTTGTACCACAGAAGAAAAAAATTATACTGGATTGTAAATGGGTGAATAAATGATGACAGCAATCTGTTAAACTGTCAAATAACAAAAGTGAACACTATTAAAATGAGGTATTTTTAACAGCTTAAGGCTTCTATCACACATTAATGCAGAGACCACAAAATAAAACGTACACACAAAACTGCATTTGTTATAATCCAAAATGTTTTGATATGCAGTATTGTATAATGAAGGTATATTAAATTCTTCATATAGGACTCTATACGATATTTCACGGTGGGCAAAATGTCTCGAGGCACAAATAAATATCATACTCGCAAGAAAATAATTACTCAGCATTTTTTGCTCCAGGACTTCCCAACATATTTTCTTAACACACATTTTTCCTTTTTACTAAAAAAGTAACCACTATCCCAACAATCTTTAAATATCAGCAGGTCATAAAAAATAAACATGGGTTTGTCATAAAGGCTGGTTATAGGTTCACACAGGTGGCTCTTGATAAATGTCTTGGGAATTCCTTCTAATCTTTTCTAACACATAATGACTTTCTTGATGTGTTGAAACGGTATGAAAACCCTGAGGGAGTGCGTGTGTCATCCAGGAGCCGACGTCCTCCCAGACTTCTGAAGCCTTAGAAACAGGACGCTGTGAGATTGACTGTAATGGAAAGAGATCTGCGGTCTCCCGTTTCAATTCAAGCTACACATGAAACAACAACAATCCTCCAAGAGAGACAGTTCCAACGAAGAAAAAAATGCAACCTGCACTCAGGTTGCATTTCTCTTATTTTAAAAAAGCATGTTTAGGCCTATATCATATGTTTTTTATTCCTTTTGCTTTGTTCAAAAGCTGTCATGATAAGTAAAGATGGCTTCCTGCCGGTTAACGTGGAACCTTCTTTATCAAGACCACAGTAATGACTGGACAATGAAATAAAATAATGTTTAAGTCATTGATCACTGACAAAAATCCACTATAGTTAAACTTAATAAGAGTGAAAAAATAAGCAAGGTTGAGTTTCACTCACACGGTTCAACGGTGAATAACAGCATTCCTTTAATCTGAAAGATTTCATGCTTTTCTGTACAGCCAGTGATGCTAAAGGCAAACCTCTACGCTACTCCACTAAACTGCTTGATTTACAAGTGCACAAGGGACAGCTTTGGAGAATAAACTGTGCATTATTAATGGATGAGTTACGTTGACATCATGCCAAAATCCATGCAACTTTTCTGGATCTGGAGCTGTTCCAATAATTTCACAATTAACTTGGAAACGGGACGGGTGCTTTGAACAAATTGAGGTTGAAGTCAGGTCCTCTTGCCTTCATTCTGGTTTATGAGAGCTTTGCTGGTGGCTAATGTTTAATGGACAAGCCTGGATTCTGAGCGAGGCTGATGATGTCCAAGTAAAAGTAACAACACATTTTCTTTTACAACCCGATCATATCTGCTTACTTTCACATTGACATTTGTTCATATAGCAGGTGCATTCAACCATCTTTATTCATTTCCTAAACAAGATGTGTGGTGCAGAAAAGATATACTGACAGTCTAAATCACATAGTGTTGAGGATGTTTACTATACATACAACACATCATTTTGCATTTAAATAAGCAGGTCACGCTGCTCACAATAATATTTACATTCCCGTATAGTGGCAGCACTTCTGTGGGATGCTCGAGACACGCAACACATCAACAATAGTCACGAGGACAAAACAAGCCCAATATGTGCCCAAAAATGCTACATACTCTACGCCGCTAGACAAATCACACGACCGTTGCATCACAGAGACGCAGTGATAAAAAGCGGCAGGTTTTCTAATGGGCTGCTTTTGGGGGGATGCTGTGTGCACCTGCTATTAAAGCCCACTGCGCACGCATCCACGAGCCAGCAACAAAAGGTCTGCGGTCGATGCTTTACAGCAGGTGTTGGTGGGGGGACTGACCTGAATGGTGCAGGTATACTCCGTATCATCCAGCAGTCGGACGGTACACAGGTATTCTCTCTCCAGGCTTCTGACGCTGCCACTCATCAGCCGACTCAACATCTTCTCAACGCGCGATCGCCGGTCTGCGTCCGGGACCAGAACAATAAACTCGAGCAATGTCACATTGACCAAACTCTCCGGTCGCCCAAGTGAAACACGTCAAGCGAAGTCGAGATCATCTTTATCCGACGGTCTTGTTGCGGATCGGTGTTTTATTTTGTTATCGCGAACAGGTTCCTTCAGCCCGCATCCACGGTCCGGATTAAGTCGCTGTGGTTACGAGCAGACAGTTGCAGCCCGACTGTTGACCATTCACCGCTTGATATTTGAGCAAGTGGGCGGGCTCAACGTCGCTGATTGACACTCTTTCCAGCCAGTGGGAAAGCTTTCCAAATCAGGACGCGTTCGAAACGAACAATGAAAGATTGGGATGCTGTGGCGAGCCTTTGGGTGTCACTGGCAGTCATTAAGATATTGGACAAAGGATTTTTAGTTGGGGGTTAAAATACAAAGATATACGGGCTTAAGTCGTCTAATGGCTGTAATACACTACAAGACTTTTAAAATCTGAACAGATTTTTTTTTTTTAATAGACATCATACACTTGCAGACTTTTTGAAAGTTTCAGATAGAAACACACTAACTGATCAAATCTGCAGACTGGCACAGACTTTCTACAACAAGTCTAGACTGAAAATCTGGGCAAAAGTCTTGTAGTGTATTTTAGCCTTTAGTTGCATGAAGTTAAAACAGAAAATTATTTAAAATCATAACTGCTAACAACTAGCAAGAATGTTTGCTGTAGTTCAATTGGCCACCGAAAATAAGAAGAAAACACGGCAATAGTATTATAATATTGTTTTTTTATAATTTACTCGTCATTAGTTATAGTTAGTTACAAAACCTGTACGACTTTATTTCAACTACAATACAGAAAACGACTTTCTAAAGATTGTAAGTAACCAAAAAATACTTGCACCTATTGACTTCTCTTGTATGGACACACAACACCACCATGACAATTTTTAAAATATATTTTGTGTATTGTAGTTGAAAGAAAGTCGTTACGGTTTTGAACAACTTGAGGGTGAGTATATCAATTATTTTTCCGAGTGAACTATTCCTTTAACAGTAACAGTATATATATATACAAATACACATACAGGTACATCTCAAAAGATTTGAATATTGTGAAAAAGGTCAATATTTTTTGTCACTCATTTCAGAAAGTGAAACCCATATATTATATGGATTCATTACACATATAGTTAAATATTTCAAGCCTCTTTTTCTTGAAATTTTGATGATTATGGCTTACAGATAATGAAAACCCAAAATTCAGTGTCTCAGAAAATTTGAAGATTACATAAGAACAATAAAAAAAACATGATATTTTAAATAGAAATGTCTGGCTTCTGAAAAGTATGTCGATTCTATGCACTCAGTATTTGGTTGGGCCTCCTTTTGCATGAATTACTGCATCAATGTGGCGTGGCATGTAGGACATCAGCCTGTGGCACTGCTCAGGTGTAATGGAAGCCCAGGTTGCTTTGATAGCGGCCTTCAGGACATCTGGATTGTTGGGTCTGGTGTCTCTCATCTTCCTCTTGACAATACCCCATAGATACTCTATGGGGTTCAGGTCATGCGGGTTTGCTGGCCAATCAAGCACAGTACCACCATGGTCATTGAACCAGCTTTTGGTACTTTGGCAGTGTGGGCAGGGGCCAAGTCCTGCTGGAAAAAGCATGAAGTGCTCTAAAATTTCCTGGTAGATGGCTGCGCTGACTGTGGACTTCAGAAAACACCATTACCAAGTATTGAGTGCAGAGAAATGAACATACTTTTAAGAAGCCTGACATTTCTGTTTAAAATATCCTTTTTTATTGATCTTATGTAATATTCTAATTTTCTGAATAACTGAATTTTCATTATTTGTGAGCCATAACCATCAAATTATGCCTTATTATTAAGGCCTTTGACTGCCAGGGGCCTTAAGCTGAGAGACCTGACATCTGGAAAGACACTATAAACTTAAAACTGATATAGATAGTGAGCACTTAAATATGTGGCAAATAGATAAACATTCAGCTATTAGAAAAGTTGCAACACCCTACTGTGATATTAATACTGCTAATGACCTTTAATTCCAAAATCCCAGAGACAAACTCCAGAAGTAGCACTTTATTGGTTATATGAATGTCACACTTGATTTTCATTTACAATTAATTGGTAGCATAAATATTTATTTTCATGAGAACATCTTCCTTTCAATGCTCTCTCTCTCTCTCTCTCTCTCTCTCTCTCTCTCTCACGCACTCACACACACATATTACAAATGGTATTTAGTAATCAAAAACAAAGGAAAAAATCCTGTTGCATCAAAACATTGTCATACTGTATTGTGTGTTTGTAAAAGTAAGTTACATCACAAAGTGAAGTCACTTTCATCATTCTCCTCTGGTTTATTGCTGCTCATGGAGGTGGGTTTGACTGAGCTCAGTAACTTATTCTCCGCCTTGCGTGTGTAGGGTCGAAGATGATGATGCGACCAGCTGAGGCTAGACGCGTGGCCCACGGTATGGACACAACTTTGTTGTTTCCTGTCCACTAGCCTCAACTGATTAAGCTTGCAGGAGGCAATGAGTGGCCTTCCTATGTCTACCTCTTTCATTTGAGTCAGTTGTTTTTTAGTTTCTGGGTGGCTATACTGCAGTCGCACCTTGATCACCAGTGACCCCTAGGGAATTTCAGAGAAGTTTTTATTTGCATTAATTTTATTACGTCCTTAAATATAATTTCTGACAATCATGCTATGAAACATTATTTTACATCAGTGGTTCTTAACGGGTTTTGCTTCAGCAACTTTTACATCGTGCATCAGGCAGAAACCAGCACTCAATCATTTAATGAAAATTCAATTTGCTATTTTATTAATAGCTTTTATTGGAATGTTTAGTTTCTATCAATGTCTTTAAATGATGAATTTGTTCATGTTTGGATTTGTGCATTAAAACTCCTTTAAAAACTTGTTATCCTAACACGCCTTTGACATCTATAATTCAATGATTTATTTACCTGGAGCCTCTGAAGGCAACATAATCTTAGGGTGCAGTCAGGGGGTTTTCCACTGCACACAAGCAGAGAGTCCATTTCTTCTGATCTGCCACAAGATGAGAAAATGTCCTGCATCTTCTAAAAACAAAGATGTATTGCCACTGATGAGTTCCAGTTTTAATTTTGCATTTCCACCGCTAGAGGTCAGTACATACATAGTTTTCTTTCAGAAATGTTCAATTCTACTTAATGTAAACTAGTAAATGTCACATCTGTAGTACAAATGCAAATACAAAATCTAATTACTTTGATTTAGTTTTAATACATGCTCAAAATATAAAACATTCAACGTAACAACAAGAAACCATGTACTAATATTTTGCTATACATTGAGATTATGTGCTCATGCAAAAACAAATGCTTTTCAATGCATTCATTTTTGCTTGTATCTAGACCCGCCACTGACTTAATATTTCCTTTATATTGCGGTTATTAATTAAGAGTGGCTAATGTATAGGTTAACAAAACACTATAAAATCAACCTTCTTTCCCCTTTGTGTGCGTGTCATCAAGGCAGACTTGAAAAGTCTTGACTTACTGGTTCACTGTCAAGCAGAAGAGTGCATTCCTGTGCAAGGGCGTTTGTGTTTCTCACTGTGCCGAACACAACGAGGACGTTGGAGAACAGAGCAGAGAAACTGAGCTCCACCTGAACAGCACCATCTTGAAAGTTTATAAACTTCCGACCAGGAAGAACTGAGAAAAACATAACCAGACACATAAATATTGGGAATAACACAGCAGTAAAAATAAACAACAGTATACAATATGCGGTTGCGTGCATGAGAAAGATTTTGGGGGCTTGATTGAGATTTTTTCTGCACTGATGTTTAAAAAAAGTTAATAAACTCATTCCGCATATTTTTGCCAGGCATCAATTTATTTACTTGCTCAATTCAACAAAATGGAATAGTCATATTTAAATGACAGATGTGGCAATATTTTGCTGATAAAAGGAAACAGAAAGAGGAAAATGTTACGGTTTAAAGTGAATAAATAGAGTAAGTCAGCTCACTGTTGGTTATTTTCGCCTTTTGGGAAAAGTTTTTCTTTTCTTCTTTTCGTTTGAATACATAAAGTTAATGAAAAATCCTTCAACGCGGCTTTCTCCATGAGTCCTGAATCACAATTTAACCCACATAAGCAACCAAAACGGAAGTCACAAAACGGTGATGGAGCACTTTTGAGTGGAAGCACTGACTTGCTTAAGTGGATTGATCATTTCCTTCTTTTTAAAATCCTTTCCATTGCATCCGGTTAAACATCAGTGCCATTATCGTTTATAACGAATACAGTATGTAAGAGACTGGAACACATCTTGATCTCTTGAAATCAAAGAGTCCAATGTATTATGTAAACATACTCTTAAATGTAAAATGATCAAAACGTTTTCATGTTAAATGTGAATTGGATAGCAAATCCTAACAGAAGTAATTTCAATGGAGATCTTAAAGATAAGTGAAAGGTGCAGTTTAATTATAGGGGTCAGGGAGCAGTTAGTAAATGATTATGAAAACATAACTGTGATGTAAGAAGTGGATTTGAGAGACATGTAAAAGAAAAAATATATTACAGGATACTTTATACTGCACCAAGCCACACATTTTAACAAAGGGAAACAAAATGGCATTTGAAATTGGTTCAAATGTGTTTACCGTTCGCCTGTTTCCAACAAGTATTTCTCCGGCGGAGCTCCATTGTGTGTCCAGAGGTTCGTACGGGATCGGTCAAGGCCCGCGGCTCTGACAGAGTGTGTCTGATTTCTACTACCTGTCTGCCACGAACCAATAGGTCCTTTCCCAGATCTGTAAAAGGCAAGTTTTTAATAAAAACACTGTGGGCACTTCTCTAATTTAAAGTAACCATGTTCTCTGCGTCATGCCATCCATCATTAGTCACTCCACGATGAAAGTGATACATCCAAGAACAACATGTCTCAACAATTTCATCATACAAATGGGAAGTGTTTTGGAAACTTGTGAAAGTTGTAATAATATCAATGAAAAAAAGGCATTTAAAGCTATATGTAAGGTAGGAATAGCTGCACATAATTTTTTTGTTTGGGTAAATTCTGTTAAAAAATGTGTTTTCTAATCTGTTTCTTTAAAACAAGAAAAAGTTTTTTCTTGTTTTAAGTAATTTCTCAAGAAAATCTGTTGCGGAAAAGGCACGTTTGTCTGGATGATGTGGTGCGATCACGCGTCAGCAGCGAGATGTGGTTACAGTGACAGGAAGGAGTGCAAACACAGTAATAATGGCAGTGGGACAGGGTGCAGACTGGCATAAGAGATAGAAGAAGGCGATGGGAAAGTGGGCCAGTCAGCAGCCGTCCCTAGGTCAAATGCTCTCAAATTTCCCCACCTGAGAGCGGCGGACAGAGAATGAGGTCACATGCTTTGGCAGCTACAATATAAAAAGCCAAGTGCTGTTACCAAAGAGACCAATCAAACAACTTAACAAAGCTCTCTGCTGGGAGAAGGGTGGGGATTATCTCAACCATTAAAGCCGAAATCCACATTCACGTCGTGCCATGAAGGGTAGGGATCAAGGAAGGAAGCTAGTCTCTGGCATACAGTAGATGACAGTTGCCCCCCTATCAAGTGCTCCAAATCTAAATCAGCTAATGTTTAAAAGCAATGAAACCTATGACCTTGTTCACTACATCTCACTACATGCTTTAAAGTATGATGTAATGTGCCAGCGTCTTGTTATACGGCATCTTTACAAGGTATTTTTCGAGATTTTGGAAGCATTACCATTAGATAGTAATGTGTAGTAATGTGCACGATAGAAGATTATTATTATTATTTTGAAAAAAGTTGGTAACCGAACACCAGCGGCACTCATTCACTTCTACAGTATGGTCACAAAACAAATGCCAATGGTGCCGTCATTCGGTTGACAATATTCTTTAAAATATCTTCTTTCGTGTTCTGCGGAAGAAAGAAAGTAATGCAGGTCTAAAATGACAAGAGGGTGAGTAAATGATGAGAGAATTTTCATTTTGGGGGGAACTATCGCTTTAAGAACTAAAAGGGATTGTGCCAAAAATGAATTACAAAATTCACCAAAATTCAACAGAAATGACTGGCTTGTGGTCAAAGTTTCCCACCATCCAGATAAAGTACCAAATTTCAGATGAATAAAAGATGTATAAACTTGCGGAAAGATCCATAAAATATCAGTTCTTGCATAACTTAATGAGGCAATAACCAACTCTGACTTCTCCAAAGAGCTTGAATGGCTTGCTAACATGAAATCCTTTATTAAAAAGTATTTATTTTATAAAGAATATTTTTCCAGTGTCTCATAGACCAATATTACAATTTATTAAAGCAGGTTTCCCAGACACATCTTCACATATCCACTGACCCTGAATCCACCCCTGCTAAGACAGTCATAGAAAAGCATCGACTGCAGCACTCACCCTCAGAGACCTGCTCCAAGACATGGGTCACCTTCTGCGGCTCTGAGATATGTTTGTTCAGGTACTTTGTGAAGATTCCTGTGCTCTTGCCACCATCTTGGACCTCAAACGCTTCAGAATCTTCACTCCTGTGAGAAAAGGTCATTTGGGCATTTTGGCATATTTCAACTGGGCTTTGAAAAAAGTGTTACCCAAAAGTGTATACAGTACTACTCACGTAGCGTATCCATACACTGTGTTGCCCAAAGGAGCTAAAGGGCTAATTTCAGAGGGAGGGCCTTTCTGCTTGTACCTGTAAGACACAACATGGATCCGTTTAGTACTCTTTAAAATTATTATAAAATCGTATTTACATTTATGTATTTGGGACTTATAAGTAGCACATATGTTCTACTCTCTTCATGAGTATAATTTGCATGCCTCATTAAAAATTTAACAAATTTACATTTAAAGTATAGTTCACCCAAAAATAAAAATGTTGCCATCATTTATTCACCTTCATGTTAAATAAAACCTGTGTGGAGTAAAAAAGAAGATATTTTGAGAAATGTCTCAGTTGGTCTTGTAAAAGTTAATGGGGGCCAATGTTGTTTGGTTACCAACATTCTTCAAAAAATCTTCTTTTGTGTTCTGCTAAGAAAGATAGGTTCGAAATTTTATGAGGGTGAGTAAATGATAAAATAAATTTAATTTTGGGTTGACCTTTAGCATTTTAATGATTTTCAATCTTCAAAAATCTTTGAACACCTTCAAAAAGGCAAAAATAAAATCCAATATTCTAGTATACTAGCTTCGTCTATCATTATTGAATTAGATCAGACCCACCATTTTCTGCAGGTGTCTAACAGAATGACGTTCAGCTGGGCTTTTCTCTCCTGCATACTGTGCATCACTCTCTGTACACACACACAGTTCTCTGTTCGGTAGGGTCGTGGAGCATCGATAGCCACCAGGTAATTTCTCCCAGAGTGTTCGTAACCATGACCAGCATAGTAAAAAATAGCTGAAAATATAATGAAATATAAGAAAAGGGAAAATGTATTATTTAAAAGTTTATGATAGGAACAACATTTATTTGACTAACCAATAACAAAAAAAATCTTGTTGTTCTTTCTCTCCTTTGCTTGCTGTTTAACGTGTTGACAAAATATGTATATGCTCTCTTACTTGTAAAGTCACTTTGGATAAAGACGTCTGCCACAAGAATAAACGTAGATGTATAAATATCATATTATGAGTGCTGGTTAATATTTAAATACAGGACATAGGTAGTTGTCAAATAAACGTGTGACATAGCAAATGAAGATAAATCTCTTTTGAGACATTTTATATTATTAATATTAATAATATAACAATTCTATTATTAATAGTATGTTTTCCACATATATATACAAGAATACACATACAAGAATATTGCACATAAGTATAAGGAACTACCGGAAATAAATATCAAAGAAAGTGATGTCAATGTAGTGAAGTAAAACTCATATAAACTTAAGTTAATATAAAGGCATTCATCATACATGCATAGCATGTATAGCTGACTAATATAGCTGAACACTTTCATTTTTACACCTTCTACTGTACGAACTGTATGGCCCAATTGAATCATCATGAAGCTGTTTAAATATAAAACGTTACTAGCACGTTTCTGTAGATAAAAATAGCAAAGGAAGCTGCTGCCCACACTTCTCTCTTCAGCCAATCATCACACTACAGCATCTCAATACAATTCTAAAGAAAGTCCTTCGGGTGGAAGCGCTGTGGTTTTTTGACGCATGACATACATTGATACTGTATCACCGGAAAAAGCCTATTCCCCATTCAGACAGCACTTCCTTTGACACGACTCTGAGAATCAAGCCCAGTGATTTAACAACCCTGAAGTCTTCTCAGACACTTCAGTTGTTGACAGTATACAGATCATTTCACGAGCGTACTGTCATTAAGATAAAAACTAAAACCAAGGATCTCACACCTTCCAACAACCTGCAACTTTTGCCTCAAACAGACCTTTCCCTACGTGTCAAACTTACTTCCTCTATTACAAAAAATTGTGTGAGAGCAGAAGCAGTCATGTAAAAACCCACCAAACCACAGCACATGACTCACCGTACACCCCTCGATCCAAGAGCTGCAAGAACTTCTCAATGGCAGCCTGCATTTCTTGAAGGGTGAGATCTAGCAGAGAAACCACTCTGAAGCCTAACTGCTGTAGACCGTTGGCCAGTTCATGGACATCCATAGTAGGTGCCATCAGACCAGGGTGGTGGTTGTAGTTCAGGTTTCCAATCAGTAGGGCGACTTTGTCAGTTGCTAGGTGAAAAAAACATTGATAACAATAGACACAGTGTGAGCACAACTGATATCGTTTTTGAGCTCAGACCTTTCCACGGCTCTTCTATGACATAATACTGTTATTTCAGGTTTTCCATAACACTGTTAAAATGATGCTTTGTTGGCGTCGAATTCAAGAAAATACAGAGGTTATTTTTAGAACCTGATAAGTTAAAAAACAAACAAAAAACCTACCAAACAGTGTGGGCGTTAATAGTTCATCTGGAGATGCTGTGGGGGAAAACACAAAGACTATTTACTGTACGAAAGGTAAACAAACCAAACATAACTAGCTACTGCTTTTGCAATGAAACCCATTGCTGGTGTTTATCCATAATTGAATAGTTTCACAACAGACAAAAAACTATGTCACAAAATAGATATCAAGATTTAAAGGGATGGTTCACCCAAAAATTCTCTTATCATTAATGCGCCCTCAGGCTGTTCCAAACCTGTTTTGCTAAACCCAAAGGAAGATATTTGAAAGAATGTCAGTAACCATACCAGAGGTCGCGTTAACCGAAAATGATTCGTCATTGTGCTGTATTGGCCATTCAGTTGTATACAAGTACAGCGTGATGACGTCAATATACATTTTAATTACCACGTAACACCACCTTGCACCAAAGTGATGGGTATTAATAGATTATGACGGATTATAAAAATGTCTAGCGCAACCTCTGAACCAAACAGATCTCCTTTTCCATAGTAGGGAAAATACATACTAGTCAATGGTGGGTGAGATCTGTTTGGTTACTGACATTCTTCCAAATATCTTCCTTTGGGTTCAGCAGAACAAAGAAGAAATCTATACAGGTTTGGAACAACCTGAGGGTGGGTAAATGATGACAAAATCTTAATGTTTGGGTGAACTATCCCTTTATGTTCCATAATGTGACAAGAACAAAAGGGAAGCTCCCGTTGAAAGGACCGGTTTCAGTTTACTTTAGTTTTGCTTTTCATGTAGCCTGTTTATGCTCAAAATACAATTCAGTTCCTGGTTGTTCTAAACTCGTACAACTTGGGAAAGTACCATGACCTTCAGACTTCGAGTACATTGTATTAACAGAGTATCCATTGCTTTGAACTAAAGATTGAAGTTTGCTTTAACAACATTCTTTATACTACCAAACAACCTGACAGTAATAAAGAGCTATTCCTGGTAAACAAACATAGTAAAAAGCCTGATTTCAATTTCTTACCAACTTCAATTTCAGCTGCTTCACACCATGCTTCCTCTAAAATATTTGACACAGCACAGAGGTATGAACCACAATCGTCTGTGCTGGCATGTTTTATCTAAACAAGGAAATCAGATTCAAAGCATTGCTTTTTAGCCATTACTATTATAACATTACTGTTAGCTAGCATGAAGCCATTGTAATAAATCACAACAGCAAAAACCATGTTATAGACATGGTATTTGTTATTTGTGAATGGCCTCACCTCAAGTATTTCTGATGTCTGTTCATGAAGGGGTTGTCCATTCCTGTACCACTGGTAGGTCGGCCTAGGTTTGCCTAGTGCTGTGCATTCAAGGTTGAAAGCCTCCCCCAGTTTTACTTTCTGACTTATTGGGTGAATAACTATATAGGGATCCCCCCTCCACAGGTGAGAAACACCTAAATAAAAGGGGTCAAAATGGTAAGGTAAACCCCACAAAATACAATAAATAATGATCACATTTGGTCAGACGTTGTAAATTAGGATGAATAATAATAATATGAAAAAATAAAATTCTGTCATCATTTACTCACCCTCTTGCTATTTTAAACCTCTATGACTCACTTTCTTCCGCAGAACACAAAAGAAGATATTTTGAAGAAGGATGGTAACGGAACAGCGCTGGCATCATTCACTGCTCTTGTATGGACACAAAACCAATGCAACTGAATGGGTGCCAGTTAACAACATTCTTCAAAATATCTTCTTCCGTGTTCTGTAGAAGAAAATCATCCAGGTGAGGGCGAGTATGTGATGACAGAATTTGCATTGCATCTGGTAAGGAGCATGAGAGTGTAATATTGTATGACAGAAAAGATAACAAGAAAGTACCTTCTATATCCAGAACTATCACTTTGACCCATTCCGTAATCTGGGATTGATAATACAGGTCGCTTACTCTGCAACAGTAATATCCAGATTTCTGGAGAGTGAGGGTAAGCTCGGGTTCTGTCCCACCTGCCACCTGAAAAGATTAAGCACAAGGTCCTTACAGATAACTCTCTGGTATTTATTCTTCACAAAAATGAGGAAACAAACTGTACACACCTCGTTCTGGTGCTTATCAAACCACTGATACTTCAAAGGACCATTGCCTATGGCTTCAACTCTTAAAGTCACCTTATGGTTTAGTGGTACACACACAGATATCGGCTGCTCCAGAATAATGATTTCTGCCCAAGATAAGTCAAGAAATCACAACATTATATGTACAGAACAGTAGAGATGAGGGCTAGCTGACAAACAAGCCATTGAACATTTTCACAACTGTTATGGCACACGTTGACCTTTTATTAGGGGCAAGTTGTGACATTTAGTATAACACTTTTTAAATAAATACGAAATAATTTATAAATGGTTGTGGTGTTACTGTGTTCTCCTATGGCAAAAATCGATCTCTTATTTTTTACAACCCGAGTAAACATATGAGCCAACTCTAGTCTATCCGATATATTCATTAATTTGTGGAACTAATGTGACTCTGGATTATGCAGTGATAATGTCTAAAATTGGGAAAACAAGACCAAAAAACAGTGTTGTAAGTTAAACATGAGAAAAAAAGAGAACACATACCAGTTCCCATGACTCTTGCCCCTCTTTAGTCTGGATGGACCGAGACAATAGTGTTTCTGTGTTGAGGCAGTCAGTCATTTCACAATCTTAACACCTGTGTTAAAGAAAACAGAACTATGAACTGTGGTCTTAACAACTCAAGTGAAATTCAAAAAGCAAACAATAGAGAAAACTATCTTTCCATTTCTTTCATTAAGCCACACTTCAATCCAATGATGTAAACAGCTAAGAGATTAAAATCTAAAAGATTAATTTTTCAAAAAGAGAGACTATTCTGTAGTTTTCCAACAACATCGTTTGGAAAAGCCTTTCATTAAAGTTGCAAAAGTGTGCAATTGAAAGCTACCGTTTTATTTTCCAATAATTTCCTATTTGCGCACTTCAACACTTCATAATACACCTGGCTTAAAGACACATAAAATGACAAGCCATTATTTATACAAAAATGATCAAGTTTTATTTAGCCTTATTCCAGTCAAGTGAAAAAAGTATAAAGGTTTAATAAAGCGGTGTCAAATTATAACTTTCCATCGCACATGTATCTCTATAATTAAAAAGAGGATGTAACTGTTTGGTTCAAAGCAATAAATAAAAAACATCAAAGCATCAATAATACGTTTTAATGAACTGGTTGTTATTGCCCTCTGAATTTCGTTTTAAGGAAAAGTAATATTTAGACGCAAACTACGCAATAAAATAAAACAGGATCCATCTTGAAACTTTAACCTCAAATAGCCTAACAACCCGACGGCACAAACACGAACCTTCTCGTTTTTCAACAAATCTGGCTTCGGCGAGAGTTTTGCGTCTATCGTTTGCAAAGTATGTAATGTAACGTTAGATGTACCGTTAACACTCACCAGTCCTAGTTATCATGACTGTTGTGTATATCCCAGCTGACTAAAAAACGTGTCACATTCCCTTCTTCCTAAACCTCTCGCCAACACGCACTGAACGTCAGCAGCTGAGCCGTGCAGTCGTGTTGAATGAGTCTGCAGCGATAGAGCGAGTCAAAATGAATGGTTTCCCGTCAGAATGCGGCCCTCCCACTTCCGCTGAGCTCTGTGTATCTGCGCCCTTGCCTGCATTTCTGACGGCGGGCTTGGCAGCAGGTATCGTTCAGGTAGTTATTGTAACAACCGAGAAGTGAAAACGTAGAAGTTGCGAATGTGTTTACTGTGTCTGTAAGTCTTGTTCCTCATACTTTTATGACTCTTGTGCAAGGAAACACATGGCAGCCCACTGGAGGAAGTTTTTGAAGTTTGGCACAGGCACGCGAGGTCTGAACAGGCTCTGTGTCAAATGAGACACTTTCACAGAGGATCTAGCGCCACCAACAGATCTTGAAAGAAATGTTTCTGGTTGAATCCGAAATGGCATACTTCCTTACTATATAGTAGGCCAAAAGCAGTAGGCGAACGAATAGTATGTCCGAGAAATACTCTGCTTGTGGACTATTTCTCGCGAGATTTGGAGGTGCGCATGGTAATGTTGCGTCCGAAAGTGCCTAATTACCTACTATGTATTAGAAGAAAACAGTATTAGAACAGAGTGGTATGTCAGAATCGTCAGTATTCTTAAAGATTAGGCGAGAAATTCGCCGATGGTTTACTGGTTATGCCCAGATTTAGAAGTACTCAGCGGCGGAACTTGAGATGCTCTGTATCCCATGAGCCCACGGGACAGAATACCACGCACAACCGGCAAAACAGTCTCAGCCGACTTTTTTATTGGAAAGCTGATGTGACCTTGCTTTGTTCTTAAATGTATCTTGTTTTATATTCTGCATAGTTTTAATGCATAGATTTTAAATACGAAGCATTAATATTGAGCTTATTTCAGCAGTTTATTTGCGTTAGTGTTTTATATGTAGGCATATATTTGCCCTTTACAATGTTATATATTGCTAAAATGTTTGTTTTTTTAACTCAAAGATATAACAAAATATATGATAATTACTCACAAGATCATTTTAATCAGGTGGTTTTAACGGAAACACTTTGGCGCAATTCAACTTTCTTATCACATTTCATAAACGAATAATAACAAAACACAAAAAAGCCCTAAACCAATTAATTACAAAAATTAAATTACTTATTTATCCAAACGAAAAATCAATAGACGTGTAAATTGAGTGTAGTTTTATCGACACGGAAAGAAAAGAACAGATGAGGAGAAAGTGAAACGAGAGCGTGGTCGGATAACATTTGGATAACGTCCATGTTATAACATACTTAGCACATAAAAACACCTCAGAAGATATTTACTCGGGTTTTTCTTTATACTACAAAATAATGCATATTAGAGCAAACGTATTTACGTGAGAGACATCTATTAATAGGCAGAATACAGACAAAATAATAATTTGCAGCAGTTTATGTTTATGTTATGTATGTTTCGTTAAAATAACATTCCATTGGCATAATCATTCTTCACAATGGGAAGTATGGCTTGGGCCTGCTATTTCCGAAATTCAACTGAGAAAACAAATCGCAAAATCTCAAAGCTGTTGTACTCTTTGTTTACTTTTATCGAAAGCATATAGCCCTACAAGTTAAAAATGAAAATACATGACAAAATAAAGCTCTGAGTGTGCTGTACTCAGTGTTGGGTAAGTTACTCTGAAAAAGTAATTAGTTACTAGTTACTAATTACATATTCAATAGTGTAATTAGATTACTTTACAAATTACTCTGTCCAAAAAGTATTTAGTAACTTATTACTAATTACTTTCTATATCCTACATCAACGTTGATTAGTTAAGTGATTCAAGGATAGACATGAAACGACTTATTTAATTCATTCAAATAAATAATATTAGACTATTTAAAGTACTCTATTAACTGACCAACGTATGACAGATGTGAGAATTATACATTTTACAAGTTAAAAGTTAGACTTTGAATTTTGATGTTAATTCCACTATTGCACACACATATATTACACAAAGTATTTAGTTTAATTACATCAAAAGTAACTGTATTAAAATTACAGAAAACATAAGAGTAATCCCTTACTTTACTTTTTCAAGGGGAAAGTAATTAAATTACAGTAACTAATTACTTAGTAACTAGTTACACCCAACACTGGCTGTACTTGAAGAAAATGTAAAGCTTTGTTTCATGTGTTGTTTACTTGTACCAAACCCATGTTACGTTATTAATGCAACCTGTCTCTCATTTGTTTTTTTAGAAAAATTGCCATTAGAACAAGAGGTATTACATATTCCAGTCATATTAACAATCGCTGCCAGATATAAACAAAAATAGAAAAAAAGAAAGAAATAGAATTACATAAATTTCAATGTTTTCAGAGCATCACATGTTTTCAGTGCTTTTTTGTTTTTAGTTTTTTCCAAGAGATCTACATACAATTTGAGGTCATTAATAAAATGTGAAAAATTCGGTTTACATTGCGCCCACTTTTTCTTATGTATATGGAATTCAACTTAAGTTGTTGCGCTTGTCATTACATCACATGGCAAATCTATGGCCCACACTCCAGCACAGTAGGTGGCGGATATGCACTTCAAACGTAAGTTGCCAGCCACCCGCCATTCAGAAGGAACAGAAGGAGTATTACCTCACATGATCACGTCAATATGGCGTACGACGGCCGACCGCATTACCCATTTAGCCCTCGTTAAGTAGGTACCTTCTCAAATTGAGTACCTACTCATTGAGTACCTACTCATTGAGTACCTACTCATTGAGTACCTACTCATTGAGTACCTACTCATTGAGTACCTACTCATTGAGTACCTACTCATTGAGTATCCCATTTCGCATTCAGCCTCTGCTTTAAGCTTTTGAACCACGTGATGTGGAACATTTTTTACTGATTTGTTTATAGTCCTTTTAACTTATTTATTTTGGCTCACTTTGAAAATCACAGGATTTGTAGATTCATAATTTACCATTTTACGCCGGACATTTTACGCCATTTTTAATGTTGACAAAAGGTTTGGCCCAAAACACCCACATTTTGCCAAACTGTTTGATAAAACGGTAACGTTACTGATCCTTACACCGAGTTATAACCTGACGCACGGTAAAAAAAATAAGCTTTCCATGTTTTATAATCAGAAACGGTAGCGACTTTTCTAGGCGAGGAGGGTAGATTGCAACGTGGTAGCCGATTGCTCCGCCCACAACGAGATCTCATTCAATTAAAGTTCTGCGGGCATGAATAAATCCCCAAACATGGTCTACAAGAAAACTTTTCTCAGATCTGGAAAATAAAATATCATAAAAAACAGCAATGTTCAAACTGTTAACTTTATAAGGTCAAACACGGTGTTCGAACTTGGAATAACATTTTGCTATAGGTCATTCAAAGCTTTCACATACTATATTGTAGTGTTTTGGTTAACTATGACCGAATGTTAAGTTCATTTTCTACACATTTTAATTAATCTGTTGCCTTTTTTCCATATTATTATTATTTTACTTTAAAATCTGTTAAACGATGGAAAATCTATAAACTAGGCTAATATGATTAGAGCTATAGGCTATATAAACAATACGGTTTTATTGTTGTTGTTATTAGTATTTGTGAACATGCTGTAAGATCGGTGCCTTCACATAATGTAATCTGAAACCTTTCATGATTGGAAAATGATGCAATGACACATGACTGTAGGGAAAGATGGGCAGGCTGTTTTGGCCATGTCTGTGGCTCAGGCACCCGTGACAGAGGGGGCCGTCCTAATTGAAAATGGGCCATGCTTGGTTGGAGAACGTCATAAGGGGCAAGTGAATCACCTCACTGCTTTCTTACAACACTGAACTGCATATTGCCGCACAGACCGAGCCATATGTGTATTCACATATCTGTACAGTATGATCGATCAGAGGACATTTTATAAGGCTGACATATAAGGACTTATTAACCTTATGGTCAGTGGTTGGAAGTTTATGTCGTCTTTTTTTATTGGCCAATGCTTTCAAGTGGCTTCAGAGCAATGGCTAGTTTCGGAAAATGTGATGTGCTCTCGCGCCTATTTGTGAGCCTGCTATAAATAGGCCATGCTGGCAACACATGCTCTGCTGTGATTGACAATTCTAGTGCTACTGGGAAAGCAGGCTCCAAACTACAGGCAAAAAGCATATGAATGGTGAGTTTTTTAAGTGTTGTCCTTTAATACAGTTGTGTCGTTCAATCTAATGTTAGACTGAAAATATATTTTGGTTGAAAATCGAATAAAAATAAATGTGTGTGACCCAAGTTAAAGTAAAAAACAGCAGATCCTATTTATAACCTCTCTGTTCAAATGGTCTGCTTGTTGAGACTAGTAGCTCTAAACAGTTCTCTCTAAATTATATTTTAAAATCACAAATCCATATTCATTATATACTGCTTATTATTTCTTTAAGTAGCCTATTTGACATTCTCTTTTTAATTGTTTATTTTTTTTCCGTTTTCAGTAGACAGCTCGGAAGTATCGAAGTGAAACTTTACATGTTGTTTCTAAAAGTTTGCAGACCAGAAGAAATATTGTAACCCCACTTAGAGAAACTGGTGGGTTTTTTGGACTGTTGAAGTTATTTCTTGTGGACAATGACATCCAGGAGGCCCATGACTCGCTCTTACTCAGGAAATGGGAGATCAGGCAGCCAAAATGGGGAGGATGTTTCAGCACCAAGTGGAAGGTCAGAAAGCCGCAACTACCTCTCCAATGTCAGGCCTGAAAACAGGTAAAAAAAAATAATAATTTTTGTTTATTATTTATATTAACATTTGTCATAATAATCATCTATACCTCAAGTTTGGATGTTGCCTTAGATCTAAACCGTCTTTAAATTTAGAGAACTTGATCATTTTGTTTAGAAACTATTTACATTACAGTATTTAACTCATAACTGATATTTGTCAAAAAACATAAAATAATATGTATATAATAATCACATTTGATTGAAAGCGTTATGTAGATTTAATTACAATTTAATGCAAAAACTATTTGTTTCATCCCTCTTTCGCTTACATATTATTGGGTTATGTTTGCACATCATTTTAGGCTGACTTTAATCCGTCCAGTCACATTAAACCCTGAGGGCTCATGTAATGAACGTTTGATTATTTTAATTGTTGTTGAAATACTGTTATGCACAGCAAATACCCCATTGGTCATGTTTTGTTTGTGCAATGACTATCATGCCAAAACAACAAAGACCAAAACATTCTCACCATTGATCACCAACATTTACTAAATGACAGTATTACAAATGCTTTAAAATATTCTTGGCTGTATTTATAACACAGGGTCACAAAGGAAAAGGTTGGTAGTCTAGTCTTCCTTTCTGATGAGTTTCCTTTTGATTTGCATTTTCTAAACTCACAGGTATTCAAACTACAGGCCGTCGAGGTAATAAAAGCTTTCCAAAAGGTCAATCCTAAACTAACTTCACTTCAAATAACAATATATATTCCTTCATTCCTTATTCCTTTTGTTTGTGTCACAATCTTTAGAATGAAACATTATATTCACTTTGGTTGCAGTGTTATAAATCCCACCCCACCCAAATAACCACTGTAAATGTCACATTAAACACTAGAAATGTTGGAAAGCAAACCTTTAAATGTCACCAAGCTGAGAAATAATATCCTTTTAAACCGGTTAAAAAACTTTGCAGCCCTTCCTTCCTGTGACATAAATAGTTTTAACTTTATTAATAGCAAAACTGTTGTGTCTATACATAATCTCTGCTATTGACTGCTTAATCTTTCTTTGTCAATAATAATTAATTGATTTTATGTATATTTTGTGTTAACCATTTTAAATTTAAATCCCCAGGAGTACATTATGTACCGTCATGGCCCACTTGACTGAAGAGACCCAGCCATGTTTTGAAACCACCATAAAATCCAAGGCAGTGTCAGAATCCTGCAATGTCAAATTCAGTTGTGTGGTCACAGGTAGGTTGCGATAAGGTTATTTCACTTATGGTTATGCCTGCCAAGATATACTTATATATAGAATAAATATTTTATTAAATAAATAATCATCTTTTTTTGTTTCTGAACAGTATGCACATCTATTTAATAGCAGATAAAAAGTTGAAGGATGATGTGCATGATGTAGAACTCTAATTGTTAATAAAAGCAGAAGCATAAATCTGTATTTTTAAAGCCATGCACTTTTCTTACAGGTTACCCGGCTCCCGAGCTGACATGGTACAAAGATGACATGGAATTAGATCGATATTGTGGTCTTCCCAAATATGAAATATTTCGCAATGGAAAAAATCACACACTCCACATCTACAAGTATGTTACATTGTCCACCTTCACATTATTAAATAAACCCATTCTGTTTGTTTTGGTTTGAATTATCTGTATTCACTGCAGTGGATATACATCTACATTCCAACCAATGCTTTCATCATTTTGTTAACAGTTTCTCTAATTTGGTCTCATTTGTCAGTTGTACAGAGGAAGATGCAGCCATTTATCAGGCCTCAGCGAGGAACAGCAAAGGCATCGTCTCCTGTTCTGGGGTGCTTGAGGTGGGCACCATGAGCGAGTACATGATCCACCAACGGTTCTTCGCCAAGCTGAAACAAAAAGCTGAGAACAAGCGGCGTGAGCTTGAGGAGAGTCGACATCGGGGTAAGGAGAACATCGAGAAGGAACAGATGAATGTGATCAACCAAGAACGCTTACTAAGGAAACGCCGGTCCCCTGCTGGTAATGAGCCCTTGAGCTCTTCTCCCTCAACCCAAGGAAAAGAGAACGTGACCTCTCAGGGGATCGATACTGATGAGCGACCTTCAGTGACGGACGATAAATCAAATGATATCACAGTACAAGGTTCTGTAGGAACCACTGAGGCTTCAACTGAGAACGGCAATGAGCAGCACAACCATGTCTGCGATATGGCTGAGGTAAAGCGGTCTGCAAAAGAAACGGTAGGGGAAAAGAACATGAGTATTCCCAATGGATTTGACGGAGTCGAGATCCCTCAGAGCATCAGAGAAGATGATGGTTATCAAGGAATGAGTCTTGCAAAATATTTAGCGGATACTATGCAGTCACAAGCTGCTGAGCAACATCAGAGCGCTCCGCAACCACAGGAGATCATGGAGGTGGACGTTAGTGCCGTTCAAGAAAAAGAGAGAGAGAGAGCGTTGGAAAAAGAAAGGGAAAGGTTAAAAGAAGAAGAGAGAGAGAGATTGAGAGAAGACGAGAGAGAACGATTAAGAGAAGTAGAGCGAGAGAAAGGAAGAGAGAGAGTTAGACAAATAGAGCAGGAACAAAAAGCTGCGTCTGTATCCACAGCCAAGGTAGTGTCGCATAAAGAGCCCGAACATCAACACAAGTCAGCTCTAACCTCGGTTTTTCACTCCTTAAAGGACATATTCTTCGGAAAAAGTAAGAAGTCTAATGAGACACCTGAAGCCACAAGTAGGACTAGTGAAGGGAGTGTTGAAAAAGAAATGTATCATGAGATAGCCATGTCTCCCTCACAAACATCTCCACAAGAACCAGAAACTAAACCTTCAGTCCATGTTGTGGGATCTGGGCAGGATTTACCAAAGCTGGTGGAGGAACCATCTCACATTGTGGATTTGGAAGTAAAAACAGAACCTCAACTGCAAACACAAGAGCCATCAACTGTCAAAGAGACCGTAAACACCAATTCAGTTGAACACATTTCTAATGTAAACAAACCCGAGGATGTGTCTCAAAGTCCTGAACGTCATCACGAGAGCGTTAAAGCAACACTTTCTCTGGAGCCGCAGGGGATGGTGAGGACGGCTGAGGAGGAGAACAGTTTAGAGGAGGTGCCACAGATTTCCCATCCGTCATTGTTCAGGGTGAGTTCATAGCACTTGCTTCACAACCTGTCCGTTTTGTCCATCTGTAATGCAGGACTTCCTGCACCATAGTAGCACAGCATGTGGGAGCTATTAATAGAGAGCACATTTGTGACAAGACTTGAGTTTAATGACAGCGGTCCAATGCCAAGATGATGACACAAACTATCCGCAAGAGAACACAGTGGGCAGCTTTGAGATAATGTTGTTTCATCGTTGGCCTGCTGTTGTTTGTATTCAGCAGTTGCGTCATTGTGCTAGACAGATTTTTTTCTCAGTAAAACTGTTACCAAACTGTTTTAAAATATGATGCCTTAGAAACAAATACAGTGGGGTCTAAAATCTGAGTCCACCAGAAATTGGTTCTGTTTGAAATTAGCTTTTAATTTGATACATTCCATTTTTTTAAAGGTTTATTTAATTTCAATTAATTGTATATTTTGTTAGCATAATGTATTTTTTCTATAATTTCTATGATCATCTATGTGTTTTTGTATTGTATAGTAATCTGCTCTTTTAGTCCTTAGAGAAAATGGTTGATTTTGCTGCTACATATGGAATGGTTCTTAGTAACATCCGTTATAGGTTTTTCGTTTAAGTTTTCTGCACTTTTACCATGAAATAGATATCTGAGCTAGCATGGCATGAAAACAAATAAATAAACAATTCCAAAGAGCATTTTGTGTGCTTTAGCACAAGCACACAAACTTGACCTTTTGTACTGTGGTGTTAACTACAGTTGCTAATTCTTATTAAATTAGTGACCTACTGTAGAAATAACGTAGAATCATATATATATATATTTAATTCATATTACATTCTTTCAATGTTAAAAAATACCATCAGGTGACAGATTCTGCACCCTGGTTTTAAACCACACTGTTTGCTTTATCAGCAAAGCACTTTGATGCTCTTCTTCTGCCTTGTCTTTGACTCCTTAGGTGTTTTGAGTAAGGCCTGCTATCTTTGGTAATGGTAATGCTTGGTCAAATTGTCTGGATGAATTTCAGTGCGTCAGCAATGGCCACACTCTTAAAAAAGATGATGAGTTAAATAATAACACAGTTTTTGCGTTATTACATTAAATTTTTTTACTTTTTTTAATGATTATTTTTGATGAGCCTTTTTTGTTGATTTTGTGTTAAAGAAATAAAAAGGTTGAGTTGAGTAGGTAGAATAACATAAATTAGTCCGGCATAGAGGTGTGTTCAGTTAGGAACAGATTGTGTTGTTTATGTGTTGTGTTAAATTTTTAGAGTGCTCAAAAATAGTATGCAGTAGGTTGATTTGGAATATACACTTTTAGAAGAGCATGTTTACTCTTTGGGCTCATTTCAATGCCAATTTCAGTGTCATTTTCATGCCAGTGGTATGTAGTTTTGCTATAAAACTATGAGTCAGTTAGGTTTCCGTAGCTCTTTCCCGGACAAGGCTTGGATTAAGGCAGGCCTTAGTTGTATCAGGAAATTGAAGTAGTTTTTACAAAAATGCCTTACAATAAAACATGGTGTGCATCTCAAGACGAAACAATAGCACTGATGTATTTCAAGAAATGTCAGTGCAAACTGTTTTTAGCTATAACATCCATTTTAAGCCCTGTCTGGAAAACCTCCCTTTAATGTCCACATGAAATAGCATTCACAATCCATTTTACATTTTTAAATGCGAAGCTATACATTAAAGAAAATAAATAGGGTCAGTTTTGTTAGATCGATTATTTTGACTGAGTTGTAAATTGACCTGTGTGTGTTAATGTTCATTCAAGGACACGATGAAGGACAATCTTTGGACACTGAGACAAAACCTCTTTACATTTTCCAGATTCCTTGGTTCCCTGTATCTTAAAATAACTGGTTTCTAATCTGTTCTCAAGGAAGCCATACCATACAAAGAGAGCTCTCTGTCCATTCGATTCCATACACTGGGTTGTTTCAACCCATGGTTGGGTTAAATATGGACAAACCCAACCAGTGGTTTAAATTAACCAAGAAAATGTCCATACTCTATTTGACCCAACCATGATGCATTTTATAGAGTTTAAGATTTATGCCACAGCATATAAATCTTTGTGAGCCTAATGGTTTAGGAATGCCTAAAATAGTATCTAATCTATGCAGTCATTCATTTTGGCTGTAGTTTCATTATTATTCCTAATAAACTCTGTTTCTCATTTACACAACATATTCCGTGAAAGCTCCAGCAGTTAAGGTAACTATAGCAGGCAGTTAAGCTTGCCTCGGTACGAATGTGTACTTGGCGGGGCTTCTATTAGCTCTCACATGGTTTTTGCCATAGCTCAAGATTAGACAGAATTGAGGCTGTCAGAAAGGCATGTGCCGATTGCATCATCCCTTTAAACCTGACACGGCTAAATGCTTTCAATGAATTCCTGGTTTTTGGTAAACAGGCTGAAACTTTGTGACTATGGTAGCAGGCTATTCATTCCCCTGTCATTTATTTACGCGCATTCTCGCACATAATCATGTGATAACCCTGCACCTGGTAAACAACATATCCAGCTGTTTTTTCTGTGTAATGTGGAAGTGCAACCATCCATCATCTCATGGGAAGTTAATGTTAGTTGTTGTGGTATCAGTTAGAGGAACACCCAATTCATCTGAATATCTGAATTTACAGAGGGACTTCTCATTTGTCAATAAATGACAAGACATGTTTTCATGTCACTATTGAAAGTGGAATTTAATTTAGAGCGACCAGATAAATGACCATATTCCGTAAATAATTTTTTGTTTGAGGAAATACAAATATGGTATTATCAATAAAGATGAAAATGTGTGTTTTGGACACATTATTAATGTGGTTTATGGTATCAGCCGTATACAATATATATCACTAGTCATACTGAGGTGTTGTAAAATTCGGACAGGTCATAAATATAATGATGTTTTTCCTCTTCTTTACCACAAGGTCTATGGTTCTATAAGATTGCGTGAAATCTTGATGTTATTTCATGTCAAAACTCATTTTAGACCATTTAAAAATATGCTTTTCCTATTTTACAATTTAAACACCAAAGCAGTACTTTGAAAAAATATGATGGAGCAGGTTGTCTCATGGATCCGCACTTCATATATATTTTATTGTGCCTTATGTTATTTAAGGCCCATGTTCCCATATTTAACACCCAACTGTTTGTGCCTCAAGGCTACAGATGACCACACCAGACCCAGCAGCTATGATGTTCCTGTCTCTTTCAACTTGGATAATCCTCCATGTGAGACTGCAGGGTTGAACTCTACCTATCCTTTGGATGAGGTCATGCGAGGTGCTGAGGAAATGCATATTTTAGGAGAACAGGGGGGCTCAGCTGCCCCCCAGACAGATCTCAACATGGCAGACCTGGAAAGCATGCAGTGTTGTGAGAGCCAGACAGAGTCTCAGCTTTCACAGCTAGCTGACTATATCCCTCTCATAGCGCACATGGAGTCCCAGCCTGTGGAACCGATGGATGAGAGCAAAAAGTGTGATGAGAAAGAGATTCCTCATATGGAGGAAGAATGTGTTGAAGCGAAAGAGGGAGGTTTCCTGAATGAAAAAAATAAAGAGATGGATGGTGCAAAAGAAGGGAAAACTTTAGGTGCTAAAGAAAATGAAGTGAGAAGTTATTTTGTAATAAACAAGTCAGTCCCTAGTGTAGATGTAGTGAGTGGTATACAAAATGCATCATCACCAGCATTAGTTGTGAATCAAAAGGAGATTTCGGTCTCTCATTTGTCTGAGAATGCAATGCAGATTGATTTAAAATCAGATGAAAAATCCATACCAGCACAACAGGCACCAGACGAAAGATCTTCACTAGCACCAAAGGTTTGTTTAATTGACAAAAAAGAAGGTGGAGTTGATTCTGATCCAGTGAATGACCATAAAAAAGAGGTCAACAAAAAGGATCAAAACATGCCAAGTCATGATAGGAGTTCTGTAGAAAACAGACAAGATGGCGTTGAAGACAAGATGGACAAAAGCAGTGAGAAAGCAAGTGAGGAAAAGAGTAATGTTAGCACTGAAGACAAGAGAGACAATTTTAACAAACAAAAGAAGAACGATGTCAAGAGCAATAAAAAGGTCGTTCCTGATTTAGAAACATCCCCCGAGGTAGAGATATCTAAAAATGTAAGACGTGCTGAGGTCATGGACACTCAACCGAGGCCCTACAGAGTAGACAGATCCCCAAAACTTCTTACCAAAGCACAAGCCGAGAGACGTTTGACAGAGAAGGATCAATCAGCAGTCCAACCAATCATAATACTCCCTGATACACGTGAAACCGTCATCAAAAACGTGGCAAAGAAAAGAGCCCCGCCACAAATCCCAGAAATCAAGGTCACACTGCCAGAGAGAGTCAAACGGGAAGAACCCGTCAACATACCCAGAAATGATGTTTTGAAATTGGAGCCTGAGCGAGTTATGCAACCTTTAATAAAGGAGGTTGCACAGGTATTTCGAGAAACGGGAAGACCGTTAGATGAAGCAACAAAAAAGTCTGGTGAATCTTCTCCAAACAGTGCTCGAATTCATCCAGAGCCTTCGAGCGTGAACAGGAACATTCTGTCAGCACCTTCAGGGGAGAGAGCACAGGATGTTAAACAACAAAATCTAGATGCGAAGCCGAGAGGTGGAGAAGCACAAGGAAGTGGGCGGGGCAGAGAAGATGAAAACAATATCCCTACAATTAACATAGCATGTGCTGATGATTATGCAACCACTATTGAACGAGAGCAAACGTACGGCCAGCTTTCACTTCCCGGCATAGTGATCTCGCAAGATATCACTCAACCGCATACGGTACCTCCCATTTCTGTCACAAACGCTAATGCAAGTTCAAAAACAAAAGAAGATTTAGAGATTTTTGTTAAGCCAAAGAGTGGAACCGATCAGGTTGCTTCTTCCGAGAAACCAAAAGAAAACCCTAGGACCCAACTTAGTCCTGATGTGTCTTTGTCTTCATCAACAAAAACCTCTCAAAGTAGTCAAGACTCAGACAAAGTTTCTTCGCCGAAAGACACAAGGGTTGAACCCGAAGCTGACAGGCTTCAAAGAGACAAACCTTCCATAGAAAAACTTAATCTTACAACCCCCGTGGGACCTACTCTACCTCCACTCAGTCCCGCCAGTTTGAGACGCCTCATGGCAAAGAATAACCCCAATTTAGAGAATCAGGGTTCCGCCTCTGCTGCCTCAGTGGATGGAGGTGAGAAGAAAGGGGAGGAGAGTGGGGGAAGCACACCCACATCCACTTTGTCCTGTGAGAGCAGCCCCAAGATGAAGCGACGAGATAGTCTAACGCTGATCCCCTCCGCCACCCCAGAGGAGCTCGCTTCAGGTGCTCGCCGCAAAATCTACCTCGCCAAAACCAAATCTGAGGATGAAGGATCTGACACGCAGGGAAAGAGAGACAGCCCGTATATGTCACCCAGTCAAGCACGAAGGGCGGCTTTTCTTCAACTGCAAAGCGGACAGCAAACGCCACCCGCGGAAAGACGTTCACCGATGGCCAGACGTAAGGCCACGCTGGAGGTGCCAAAACCGAAGGAGGAAAGCATAGAGGTGGCAGAAAGTGCGAAGACAGAGAGCAAACCACCGGAGAAGGAAAAGTTGGACCCTTTTAAAGGTAAGACGTTAAAGTTGTTCTCCTCACCTGCTAATTTATCTTCTTGACGTTGGCACTGCTGTTCTTAAAGCAGATGCACGTGGAAAAAGTAAACACTAGAAAGCATATCTTTACCTCTGTCAAGTTGCCCCTCACCCCCTTTCCATTCAGCTCCTCAGGTTATCCGGAAGATTAGAGGAGAGCCCTTCTCAGATGCCTCGGGCCACTTGAAGCTGTGGTGCCAGTTTTTTAATGTTCTCAGCGACTCCACTATCAAGTGGTACAGAGACGAAGAAGAGATTCTGGAGATGGAACGACGGTAATTTTGACAGCACCCCCTTTGATCCCATCTAAATCTCATGCGCAGTTTCAAACCACAGACAGTAACTCGCTGTAACCCGGCAGAGAAGTTGTATTTTAAAACATTCAATTGCAGTACGCATGAAAAGCTTTTCACTAACTTTAGCTGTCAGCTGCATCATATAGTCTTGTCATTCATGACTCTCATTTGACCATGAACACCACAGCTGTGACGACGGTGTGGGGCTCTAACCAGACAGAGTCTGTTACCCAACACTGCCTGATTTCGCCATCAGGGCATATTAAAATCTAAATTTGTGTCTCACAGTGCTGTATCAGCAAAGGGGTGCTGTACTTGCACGCATACCCCTCAAATGCGTCATCTGTGCTAGGGTCTGTAAAACACTGCCCTCATGTGGCCGTATGTTTGTGTATTTACCTATTTCCCCAGTAGTGTTTTTTTTTTTTTTGGAAAAAGCAATTTTGAGCATTTTCATTAAAGGGATGCACCGATATATACATTTTGGCCGATAACCGATAATTCTTTAACATTGTAAGCCGATAACCGATATATTGGCCGATATTCAGTATCTAAATATAAATATAAAATTCCATAATACTGAAACCAAAGGCAAAAAGTGGACATCTGCTTTTATTTGCTACAAGCTAACCATTAGTTCACTTTTTTCCCCTGAAAATCATATACCAAGTCATTTACACGTGTTAAAGATGCTTTAGCCATCAAACTTTTCTGGTTTCTCTTTTATTTAATAAACAAATTATAGATGTTCTTCCAGAGCAACCCAGAAAAATGTTCATTATAGCCACATGTCTAACAGGTCTCAAGACAGAAAGCATTCAGACAGCAGGCTGATTCAAACAATATACTTTTGTTCCTATAATTTATACATTTATAAATAATGCATCTACTGTACATACTGTACCTTCATCAACAATGTTTTGCTAATAGCAGTAAGTGAATGATCATGACAGACAGACAGTACTGTACTGTATTTTAAATGTTACAATAAGGTTGTATTTGTTAACATAAGTAAATTCATTAACTTAAAGGTCTAGTTAATGTAAGTTAATGTCAATACAAGTGTTTATGTAAGTTCATGGTCCATTAACTAATGTTAACAGTTTCAATGTTTGATTTAATAAATGTATTACTAAACGCTACAACTAACATACTGTAAAACAGATTAATAATTGCTGTAGAAGTATTGTTCATTAGTTAATGCATTACCTAACATGAACTAACAATGTTAACACATACAACCTTAGTGTAAAGTGTTACCAAAACTTATTGCATCCTCATTGGTTCCTTGTCTTCCTCAATGCCTTCTTGAATGCAGGTAGGTTTCTTTAAAAAAGTTTCAACAAAAAACGAAAATTTTGTTTTGACAAAGTTTTTGTCCATATCGGGTTTTGAATAATGATTAAAAGAGACAGAACTTGTGTTTTGGTGTGTGTAAATGCTGTATTCTTTCTGAAGATGCATCACAGTGCCACCCACATGTAACTGTAAAAACTTAGAAAGCTGAAAATCTTGTCAATGGCGTGGAAGTGTTGCATACATGACGGATAATCTAGCCAATGGTACAGAAAGAGTTCAATTAATTTGATAATACCCCTAAAAATAAACACTGTCATGCTGCAGTTTGTTCTGTTAACCTTTGAAGAATCATTTAAGCATCTTTAAGTTTTGTGAATTGTTTCTTTTAAAGATGACTTCTTTTTCAATCCTTAAATTTTTGGGTGAAATTATTCTTTAATAGAAGCTCTTGCCTTATGATTCTAGTTTTTCTTTTTCTCTCTTAGCGCTGGAGATGAAAGTCCATTGGCACTGGCAGTAGTCCAGGCTTCCAGCAGAGACTGTGGAGTGTATGGCTGCTCTATCAAGAATGAATACGGGACTGACATGACTGACTACTTACTCAGTGCAGACAGTAAATCAAAACGAGTCAATTAATAGACAACAACAAAAAAAGTTTGACTAAGTTTTTACTGTGCATTCACTCTGTTTGTTCTCTTTTGGCAGTACTGGCAGAATTTTTCCTAAGGGATGATTTAGAAGGTAGGACTTCTGAAGAAAATGGAGTGTGATTATTGCTATAAATTACAGGTCAAGTGTTGTTTCTCTGCATTGAGTTTTCTGTGGACTATTTGTGTCCTCAGTGGGCGAGGAGATCGAGATGACACCTATGATGTTCACCAAAGGCCTGGCAGACTCGGGTTACTGGGGCGAAAAATTCTTCGGGCGCATCATGACGGAGGAGGTCCAGATTGGAGAGGGCTGTGTTCACAAAACCTGCAGGACAAAGGTCATCTACGGTTTGGATCCTGTCTTTGATTCAGGCAGCACATGCGTCACTAAAGTAAGAAATCCCATCGCATACGGGGGGAAAGAAGAGAGCAACCTGGCTGAGAAAAATCTGGAGATTACCAAACAGGTTAGAGTCTCACTGCATATTGACCGTGAAGACCATACTTAAAGGAATAGTTTACCCCGAACTCCTTTCTGAAGCTTCATCCACTTTTCCTTTTAAAAAGACTAAGGGTGCGCTTACACAAAAACGATGTGAGACGATGTTTTGAAACATTTAGCGTATATAGGATAATATTTTTTAAATGGTCCCAGTTCACACAGATCCAGGAAAATGACTAAAACACTGTATTCTTTGGAAGGCACGTAATACATGCGCATGGCATCACTGTTTTCACAAAACAGTTTTTTGTAGTTTATACAAAGACGATAACAATATAACTTTCAAAAGTTTGCATTTTCAGACTCCCAAAACGCCCTTGTCAAGAAAATGAACAGCTAAGGGCTCTAAACGTTTTCAGTTTTAAAATAATAAGTTGGACTGGATGCATTAACCATAACCACATTTAAGTTTTTGGGTGAACTGTTCCTATATCGTGACCAATGATAAGAGATGACCAATAATAATTTTCTTCTCTTACATCTCAGGAGTGTAAAATTCAGAATACTGTTCGGGAGTACTGCAAAATATTTACGGCGGAGGCCAGAGTGATCGAGAACTTTGGATTCTCATTAGAGTAAGTGATTAAATACAGTATAATTTCTAAATAAAAGTATTGTGTTTATTTCAGCGATGAGTCTCATTATAGGTAAAATACCAGAACCTACTAAGTCTAACTACTATTTTGGCTGTGAATTGCTAAGACAAGTTCCTGGGTAATGACTGTTATTACAAATGCAGTGTCATAATGGCGTGACTAATTTCATTCTTCTGTGCCCACTGAAATAACATAGAGTGATCCCACTTCATCTAATGTATCGGCCCGCCAACACAATCCCATACGCTACAGTGGAGACTGATTTGAAAGGCGTGTATTTGAAATACTGTTTGATGGACAAAACTGGACGATTGATCACTAGAAGCACCTCTGAGGTGGAGCAAAAGTGTTGCTCTTTCCAGCACTGGATCCATCAATGGACCAACGGCAATCTCCTTGTTACACGGCTAGAAGGTAAAACTGTTTTACTTAAGCACCATATATGCACTTAAAATAATGTCCAGCATTTAATTCATAATAATCGTTAATGTATTCCAGGTGTCGATGCAAAGATCACATGTATTGAAATTGCTACCAAGTCTAAAGGGTTGGTATATATGACAATGAGATTCAAATATTATCACTTGTAGTTCCTCTTTTTTTGTAGAGACTTATGTACTGCTATCTATTCTGCAGGTATCAAGGTCTCACGGACAAAGCGTCTCCAAAGATAATGGAGCAGTTCATTACTCAGCATCAGTGTAACTACTACTGTGGTTTACTGAGTCTAAGACCTCTTAAGCCCCTGGACTCTTTACAACAACCCAAAATAAAGACCTCCAGGAGCCCCCTACTGGCACGAAGGGGAACAGTGGGCTCTTCAAGCCCCCAGCTGCAGAAGAAAGGAAATAATAGCCCACAGTCCACCCGAAAAGGAATTTCTAGCCCCAAAGTGACTAAAAAGACAAGTGAATCAGGAGAGAACTCACCCGCTGTCAAACACAAAACTGTGGAGGCCCCAAAACCGGTGAGGATGAGGTAGAGAGAAGGATCAAGACTCATGGGAAAAAATGCAAGCTAGGGCATTTTTTTCTATTTTCCTTACTGTTAATCATTCGTGTGGGCCTATAATATACTATTATCAATAGGTTACGTTGTACAGGACAGCGAGATTTCTTGTGTCAATAGACTGGCATGAGAAGCTATGACCGAGGATTGTTCATAGTCTTTGCACATAGTGTCTAAAATGCACCAGCTGAAGAAAGCAAGAGTAAGAAGGACTATACAGATATACTAAAGAGATGAATGACCAGAGGTGTTTGGCAGTTTTTGATATTACTGTGAATATGTACAACACCATAAATACCTCTTGAGGCCACCATCACTTTAAGAGCTGAATTGAGAATATCCCCATTCAAGACCACTGCTGGGGGAAAAAATATGAAACCCGGACTGTCTGCAAATGGATAAACAATGTTTTCATATAGACTCTGGAACTTTGTTGTGGTTTATTCAATTGTTTCTATGTCAGATTTGTATGACTGAGAAGGATTCGTCAAGGATTCCTCAAACATCTGTGATGTATGTCTCGGCTGTGCTGAAATGCCGCTTTTTTTGGTAGCCGTCACTGATACGCTTTTTTAGTGAATTGCTCTGCGTTTAAGGGTCAGGCTATACATTTGCTGAGTGAGTGTCCATGCTTTACCTTCTCTAACACCACGCTTGGTTGTTCATATTTGGGCAAACTTTGAGCTTTATAATCAAGACAGATTTGTTTTTATCTTAAATGTGAGGGAAGATCGAACTTCATTGTCACAGTAAAGACATGTATACAATTGACATTACAGAGTTCACGTGTCATCAGTGTTTATCGCCCTGCAAATTTACACAAATGGACAAATAATATAAAATATAATTTAAATGTAGACTTTTGTAAACTTTTATTGCTCATGTGTTTACAAAAACCTTCTCATCTTTTGGTTTTGATTAAATGTATTTTAATTAAAAAATGTATCAAAATCAATAAATGGTTTTTGCCTAAACCTTGACCCCATTTCAACATCAGATGAACTTTTTAGTGGTTATTTCCCGTGCTGATTGCAAGATTGAAAAAATATCTATGAATTGTTTTCAGGTGAAGGGTTGCCACAGATATTGATCAATAATCATAAGATAATGGTTCATATTATTATTGGTAATAATAACAGAGGCTGATTATGATTGGAGTGTTTTGGAGAAAGAAAACTTATATTTGAAGTAAATGCATTTTTTGTGTATTTTAGATATATTTATTATTTTACAAAACCAAAAGCCAACACATGTTAATAAGAGTAGTATTAGAACAGTTAACTTATTAACTCATTTTAATTCATTTTCTGTATCGATCCTAAATCGAAAAATTATTGTTTTGCAATTGTGCAACACATTATGAATCAAGTAATTTTACTTAAAATATAGTGCTTTTTATTTCCATTATGTTTCATGAATATAAAATGTAAATAATTTAAAAGACATATAGCTAGAGGTCAGCATTTTGTGATGCTGGCTTTTTATTTGTTTGTTTACATACAGTAAATATTTATTTATTGAGTTAAAATCTTTGATCATGAACTTTATAATAAAATCCTATATCATACATTTTTACAAAAAATTATATGTTTATTAAAAAAATTAGCAATAAAAATAACAGGACAACAAAATGTACATTGTTTTTTTTTACATGTTTTTCCTTTTATACCACATATTACATTAATAAGGTAAATGTAAACAAATCTTAAACAATATATACATGCAATGTCAAATTAAAAACATTAAAATGAGACAATTTAATAAGTTCATTTGTTAGAGAGTTTTTGGGCACTGTTGCACTGATATCTCTAAATTAAACTACATGCACCAGATTCACTGAAGATCCCACAACAGTTTGCAACATAAATTGTTGCATTTTTTATTTCACTCCAAGAATCCCCAAAGGAAAGTGTCCCGTTGTTGTTAATAGTGCTGAAACACAAAGAAGCACAGATTTTTTTATTTTTGCATTTTAAGTGCCAATGGCATTTAAGTCACTACAGTGCAAAAAACGTCTCTGTACGTACCTATCGTAAAGATCATAACAGCAAGTTTCGAGGTCGGGGAAAGTGGAATTAAAGACTGAATTCTGAAACACACTCACACAGTCCAGTGGAGGGACATAAAGTATACCTACAGGTGATAACAAACTAATGTTATTAAACTGTTTCATTCCATACACGTGCATTTAAAACTACCCAAAATAATTTTTTACAAATATACTTGACAATTATACTTCAAAATGTGATTTTTTAAGCGTATTTCTGTCTTTAAATATGTATATGTGGTAACCAGTTAAGCAGAAATATAAAATCAATTAAGCACTTAAATTCAAAAACTCAATGTTGTCTGAATAAAAAATGCTTACCTGCAATACAGGCATTGATCAATGAAACACATGTGCCTGTAAACAAGGCTCTGAGCACTAAGGAAGATATATCAGCTTTCCTTGATGGACAAATAGAAGCTGTGCAATTAAAATGATTTGAAACGTTATCAATAAACAATATGTGATAAAGGTATATTATCAAACAATTTAGATAAGAAGAGATAACTGAGTCATAAGTTATCCATAGTTAGCACTTAAATCTTTAGCATACAAGTGCTTAGAGTAAATTACATCCCTGCTTATAGAGTTTGGATACTCACTCAGGCCTCCAATCACAATGCCAAGAGAACTAAAGTTAGCAAAGCCACACAAGGCATAAGTGCAGATGATTTCTGACCGAATCTGCAAATAGGTTTGGTGACATACAGTAAGCAAGTGTACTAAATAAATAAAAAATGCAAACTTTAGTTTTGCATAATGCACAATAAACAAACTTGAACAATTGTATTAACTAACAATAATGATGCTAACAAATGCTGTAAAAATATGTTTTTCATTGCATCAGGGTAGAGTGTTAATACCAAGAGATTTATAGCATATTTGATAAGACGTAACATAAGTACTTACTGAGATCCAGTTTCTGTCTGGACCACTTTCCAAAATGCCATTCAGTCTGTTGCTTTTAAGCTCGGACAGCTTCTCATAGGCTATAAACTCATTGAGGAAAAGTTTAGTGCCAATAAGTTCAGCCACTATAAACGACTCCTCGTATGGAATCCCCATCATGAAAGCCACAGGCATAAACACGTAAGAGCAGATCATCTGAGGGATCAAATATAGATCTCTTAAAACACTTTTGTTCTTAATATACTGTATAGATTTGTGAGATTTGTGTGATATGTAGGAAAAATGTAGGAACTTATGATATTTAGGCCTACCTCTGATGTGAATGTTGCATAATTGTTTTAGTACACACCTGAAAAGTGACTTCTGGGTATCCAACCATGCCTCCCAACCAGCTCAAAGCAGCGTTGATGAAACCCAAAATGGCGAGAAAAGCGATCAGGTTAGCGGCTATGTTGGCCACAAGCCCTATAGATGCGGAGGCACCACCACTTGCAGCTTCTAATATGTTCTGTTCACCACTGAGCACAAACAAAAGACATTTGATCAGTAACGCAATTAGTATTTAGAAACGAAAATATTCTGTATGTTAAAATTTGAAAGTGCCCCTACCTGTTGTCAACTTTAATCTGATCGGAAGATGTGAACTTGCTCTTCTCAGTTTCAGGGTAAGATAGTTTGGAGATGGATAAAGCACATGGGGCGGCCATCACAGATGCAGAGATCAGAGATGAAGCATCAATCTGTGTACGACAGATTACATGAACATACTAAACACAGACAACACATTAAACTTGATCTTTTATTAACTTTTCTTTGGTATCATTTAAATAGATTTAATTATCCAAGACTTTTACTGATGAAATGAAGCATAAGTTCTTGTACCCCAAATGACATAAATGCACCCATGACACTCCCAGCAATGGTGGCAAACCCTCCAGTCATGACAGCGTGAATCTCAGACTTTGTCATGTCTTTCAAATATGGACGAATAAGTAAGGGTGCCTCTGTCTGGAACATAGCAAAAAACAGGCATATTATATAGAGATGTCTTGCATGTAGTCCTAAAAGGTTCTAAATCACACAGTAGCACAGAGACAGCCCTGTTGAAAGTCTTAAATTATATTTTAATTTTGATTGACTGTGGTATTCATTTTACAAGACCTCAGCTCAGCTTTTGACACTATTGATCACAATGTCCTTATCTCTCGATTAGAAAGGATGATTGGCATCCGGGACAAGGCACTCGAGTGGTTTAAGTCTTTCCTTTTCAACTGAACGTTTTCAGTTAGTTTTGGTCAACAACACTCCAGAAGGGCCCCATTGTCTAGCGGGGTCCCGCAAGGATCCATTCTTGTACCAATTTTATTTTCGTTATACATGTTGCCGCATGGTGTTTCCTTTCACTGACACGCAGATGACACAAAGGTTTATTTACCTTTGAGGAAGCATGATAAGGGTTCTCTTGATTCATTATTTAGGTGTCTACATGAAGTTAAATCTTGGATGTCGCAGAATTATCTGAATCTAAATGACAGCAAAACAGAAGTATTCTGGTTTGGCGCCACTGATACCCAAAGTTCCTTTGACTTGTGTGAACTAATTCCGTTTGGTAAATCAGTGGTGAAGAACCTTGGTGTCAAATTTGATGGCTATCTGAAATTTGACACACAGATCAACTCAATGGTTAAATCCTGCTACTTCCATTTAACATCAATAGCTAAGGTAAAACCGTTCTTGTCACCCAATGACCTTGAAAAGATTATCCATGCTTTTTTTTTGTACGATTAGACTATTGTAACTCTCTGTATACTGCTCAAGCAAAGTCGAGCATTGTTAAGCCGTCTCCAACTTGTTAAAAATGCTGCAGCTAGACTTTTAATTGGTTCCAGAAAAAAGGAGCATATAACACCAATTTTAATGTCACTTCACTGGGTGCCGGTGCAATACAGAATTCATCTGAAATTGTTGAATCTGGTTTTCAAAGCGCTTCAGTCACTTCTACACTTCAGCACAGATCTTCTACATGTACATAAACCTCTTAGATCTCTCAGATCACTCAATCAGATGATCTTGGACATTCCTAGGACTAGATTAAAGTCAAGTGGCGATCGGGCCTTGCAGTTGCAGCCCTTAAGCTTTGGAACAACTTGCCTCTCCATCTCAGGCTTGCCCCATCCTTGGGCTTTTTTAAGAAACACGTGAAACTGCATTTACTGGAAGTGGCGTTTGGGTCTGTAGGCTTTATTCTAGCCGGATGTTTATTTCAATGGTTGTGTGTGAGAATGTGTTGTAAGTTGTTTATATGTATTCTTTATGTCGTTTATATGCATTGTTTTTACTGTAAAGCACATTGGTCAACTTTACGTTGTGTTTAATTCTGCTATATAAATGAATAAAACTAAAACCTTGACAAGTGTTATAGTTCTCAAGGAAACCTATAACAATCAATGTCATGACTCAACGGCTCAATAAAATACAGAAAGGATTGTAATCAGTTGGCTAATAAGAAAATCTTAGCATGTATTTAAAATGTTCATGTAGATAACATATAAAAATGACTGAATATTACCTGACCAACAAATATATTTCCCGCCACACTGAGAGTCTCTGTAGATGAGGTTCTCATTGTGACTTGCATGACCCAGGATATCTTTAAACAGGATGATACATCATTAATATGACATGCTGTGAATATTTCAGAATAAGAATAAGACTCGGCTGAGACACTTTTACCTTCATGATAATCCACTGCATTACCCCCAAGTAGTACAGGACAGACATTACACTGCTGAAGAATATGACTATAGGAAGAACCTGTGAGGAACAAAATAAATAGTAGGAAAGTAAAAATAAAATAATTTCACATTAAGACATTGTCATTACTCACCTGGAAGGCGAATATGTTTTTTGTCAGGTCTCCAAACACAAATGATGAGCCTGCTTCTGTGTAACTCAAAAATGTCTGGAAAACAAAGTTAAAATAAAAGAGAGCATTGGTTATAACATAACCATCATTCTGACTTCATTATAAACATCATAAACTCCCAAAAGTTCAGTTTGCTACTGGTTTATAAAACTTTATAGAAAGACAGAAACCCTGGCTTTTCCTTTCTTTATCAAATAATCATTCATTATTGTTTTGTTTAAATAAGTTACTGCACACTGTGACTTATTAACTTTATTAAAGGTTTAAAGCCATACCTGTAACAGAGAGAAATTAATTGTTTAATAAACAGTGATACCTGAACTTGCTGTCCGAGCCATTCAAAGGCTATTAGACCTGGTTCTGTCCTAATAATAAACAAGCCTATGGCAAACTGTAAACCAAGTCCCCAAAAGACGGTTCTCCATTGGACCTATCACAATTCAACACAAACAACCATTCTGTCAACAGTCACACTTTACAGTCAAATTTTTAAAACGTGCCTTTAGCTTGGGCACTGATTTGCAACTATTTTTTTAAAACTTGGTTTTAAAGGTGCAACCTCAACGCTCCGATAAGGTTTGCAGGAAATCCAAAGTCTAAATTTTTTTTCCAAGATAACAGTGTTCAATAAAGCAATATTTGACGTGAATGTGACCGTGTTTATCACTCACCGCAGTTCTGTGTGCAGAGAACAGAAATAGGACAATAACAAAGAGGCAGACACCTCCAAAAGAGATGAGCTGTTCTGGCCGCTTTCGTGTATCGACCGCCAGCCATGCCACCAGCAGTCCCACCACAACTACTACAAACACCCTACAACATAGATATTTTCTCTTAATTATTTGACATTAGCCACTTCCAAACAATTCTGAAAGGAGTCTTACCATTTTATCCATCTCATGTGGGATTTAAACCATCTTTGAGCAGGTTTAAAGAATTTCCTTATGTGGTCACCCGTATACTTATTCACTAGTTTCAACGCAATGATGAACACCCCCAAACATGTGAGGACAACCAAAGCAATTGCCCTCCGGAAATTCAAATAACAGGCAGCAATGAAGTATGCCAAATAACCTGCAATTACAAACACATAAATGTTGTAATGTTTGTTGTTCATTTGAAAAATTACTGATTTTTTTATTTTATAACAAATATAATAGCAAACTGTGAAGGTAAAACTACATTACCTGCAGCGAGTATTGCCAAAGCAATGTATTTGATTGTTTTGGAATGCGCTTTGCAGAAGGTTTCTGTGGCTGTGATGGGTATGCCAACTTTTCTGTAGTGAACAAGAAAAATATAACTGTAGACTAGCTGTTTTGAGAAATTGTTTGTGAGATTTGATTCTGAGGTTTAATCTGGTTAAGTCCACCATTTTTGGAGCAATTAAAAAGACTCATTATAGTGTATGAAATGTGCATTAAAATCACCCACAATCTGCTATAATCATGTTGTGAATTTTAAGCACTGCTTATTTCTTTACAAATCTTGCTCATGTGAACAGAATGAGGCGGATAGACAAAATTGATCTTAACCTTCATTAATTTCAACTATAATTAGGTCATTTCAAAGTAATGTTGTTGACTACCACCAAATAATGTGACAACGAATCATGAATTACATCTGTTATAACAGTAAAAGATTAGGCTCTCAACCACACCTTAAGCATGATTTGGAATTCTTTTCAGACTCTTTATCACTGTCACTTTGGTCATCTGATAATTGATCCTCCTGAGTACCACAAAATAGCCTATACATTAATAATATGCACAAAAGAATCTTAACAGAAGAAATTCACAGTGCAACCCACTTTAAACCTACCTTAACAAATCCTGGATTGTCTAATCCTCCCTCATTTTCACACGAGACAGTTTTCAACTGTAAATCTCCTTTGTCCGCTGTAAGTAAAGTATCAGTTTAAAGTTTTTCACCAGCTCCAATTCAACTGTTCTATAAAAGTTCTTATCACGTCCCACTTTCATGCAAGCAAAATTGAACCAGTACATAGAAAAACCAACACCTCTCTAATACAATCCAGGCCACCTGTTAAAAAATCACTAAAGAATTAAGAGGTTAACAAAAGGCTTACTCATTGTGATTTCTCTGTCACAACTGCTGGGTCTTGAACCTTGAGCTTGGGATATATAACCAACTCTGGCCAGTTAGAAATCTTATCATTAATTAACCACATACTAAAGTGTTTTAACGCTGATGTCAGTGCTCACTACACATAGTTGTCATGAACAGCATCTTTTTATCATTTATGACAGTCAAGATCCTCCTTATTTCCAAAGGGCCAGAGATAGAAAATGTCAAAAAAAATGCAAAACTATATAAAACAAGAAATGAGACGTGATGCATGGCCTTCCGTTGTAGAGGACAGCTTTCGTGAGAGGCAGAATGGAGAGTGTATTTTAAGAACTGTTAGTACTGCAAAACTTTCCCATCCGGCTCTCACACATTTAGACAGAAGATGTCAGTGTTGCTCTCGTTAAACTCCATTCCCAGAACATGTTATTCTAGCACAAAAAAATGAAATAGGTTATTGGAAAAAGTAGATGAAAACAACAAATCCAACAGAAATTCAGTAAATAGAAAGCTTACAAAATCTAAAACATGGTGCCTTCGTGTCTAAGAACAAGCTTTTTAAATATTACATGTGTTAGGCTATTTAGATTCATTAATATTCTTGCTGGTCTATTGATATTTGTTGGCAATTTCAATTCATACTGAAATTGTTGACAATGTATACTAATATAAACAATATGGTTAATTTGTTTGCATTACTAGCAAAGATAGTAAATATAGTAAATAATATATAGACTAGTAAATATGATAACAATGACGCATTAACAATCACATGATTTCACAGAATGCTAATGATTTACAGAAAAGCAAGTGACAAACGTACAAATAAAATATCAGACATTCAGCGTTTGGAATTAATGACTCTCTCTGTGCATCCTCATAAAATTAAATGATGCTTAATTCCTTTTAGGTAAAACAAGATGACACATTCTGGCATCTTAATAGACCTCAATGTGCATCGCTGCATTTTATAGAAGTTTAGATTTGTACGAAATAGATTAAAAGATACTCATGAAGGCACTTTATGTGCTTTGTTCAAACAAGCGTCATGATTTAGTCTTTCCCGCACATGTTATGTGTCTTTTGCACAAATTAGAGAGATTATTTGAGACCAATTCTTTTTCTCCAGCATTAATAGGTCCTTATATCTAAATGAGGAAGAATGTACCCTTGCCCCTTTATGCTTCATCCAGATTATTTACCATAGTGAGGAAATGTGTTTCAAACCAGCTTGTACGTGTAGGAATGCAAAAAATAATTTCAAGAGGTTTCACATTCCACTATAACACTTGCCACATTTGCCATTTTCTAGTCTACATAAGACACATTCCGTCTTCTTGGAACCCTGAAGCCACGATAACCCAACTAATTCATCCATTTATTGTTATATTTCTTCATAATCCCATTTATGATAACTTTTTGGGAAAACCTTGCATAGTGATAAAAAATAAAAGACAAAACTGATAAATTAATGATATTTAATGATGAAGCTAAAATAATAACACAAACTAAAATTAAACCTCAATATAAATACTGTACATTAGAAACAAAAAGGGATTCAAACGGATTAATTCACTTAGTTGATCGTGGCGTTTCACAGACACGGCTTGTTTTAAACCAGGGCTATGCCTTTATTATATTTATGTTGGTTATAAAAAATGCCTTAGAAGAATACATTACTGATGTGCATCTTGAGACAAAACAATGGCACTAATATATTTTAAGATATTTCTGGGCAAGTTATATTTAGTTAAAACAGGTCATTTGTTCCTTTTAGTCTGGGACTAGCCTTAAGCCTTGTCTGTGAAACCGGGCCTATTTAAGATAAATATGAAATAACATAAGGAGACACCGTGTCCATTTACATTTCATGTATCTGCAGTTTATAAACACAGAGAAGATTATTTGATGCAGAAAATTAGAATAAATGCAGCAGAACAGCTTTGCTTTGCCTTAATTTGGTCTTTTATTTCACATGAATGCAAGAATGCTTAGAGAGTGTGAAGATCACACTGACACTAACAGGGAATACACTATCAGGCAACAACAAAATACAAGTTTAAATGAGCGGCATCATGGGTTACTGGGTGTGCAGGCAGAATAGGGGAATAGGGGTGTGAGGGTGTCAACCTACTTTTTATAAGTGTCAGTAATAAAGAGTAAATAATAATAATTTTATCAATTTTAAAAGAAACTTTTTGGAGGAGCATGTTTATCTAGTCCTTTCAAGTACAGCAACATTGCAGAGTTTTCATTCAATCCTACTTTTACCTGCAGTATTGAATAAGTCAAGTAGTTGATCAGTCTAGTGATTACATCATTAATACACATTTATATATTATCAGCACATGTTAACCCTATCCTACTGTTATCACCTTTAGCTATGTGGTTTCGTAAGAAAGCTATCTGTTTTCTAGGGATACGTTTCCAGTTCCACCCTGTCAAAGTCTGTCTCAGTTTTGCTCTATATCTAATCTAGCAAATCCTTAAGTACATAAAAACCTTACAAATCTCAAAAAATATTCCTTTAGGCCATTAATATGATATGGATGGATCATGAAAAATTCACCCAGTGATATATTTTCAGTGTTTTCCCACCTTTCAATTACAAAATGTAATAATTACAAAATTCCATCAAGATAAAAATAAGGAAAATAATGCCATTGTGGAGAATAATATTGAGTAAAATAATAATGTTCTGCAACACCAGCCAAAATTAAAAGATACAAGACATACAGATCATACATAGGCCTAAATAACTGAGCAATGTATTTTTGTCAGCTATGTTTTTAATCAGGCACAATCATTGTAGCCTACTGTCTGTCTGTTCAGATTTCTCCAGAACAGAAACTTGGATTTTTCCACAGTGCCGCATTTAGTACTCGGCCACCTACTTGATCTATACACCCTTAATTTAAAAGTTTATTTTAATCACTTTTTGTTTGTATTATTCAAAGATGTGTCTGCTAAAATGTGTGGGCATCACGTGCGCGTTTGTGACGCTCCAAACAAACTCGCGATCGCACCTAAACTGTCCAAAAACGCTGTCTAGATAGGCAGCTGGGTAGAATTTGACACAGCCTCCGCCGAGCTTGAGCGGGGTCCTCGTTCACACAGGAAGAGGAGAGCTGTTAGCTAGCATTCGTCGGAAAACTGTAAACAACTCACTTTTATAAACCAAACAAACCAAAAACACTTTCAGCTTGCTTAATCAACCATTTGCATGACGCTTAAAAGTGATTTTAAAAGCGCGTTTGACTGTAGACGTCTGTACTGGTGTATGATAACAGCACGTTACTTACGCAGCTAGTCAAGCCCGCACTCGATAGCTAAAGCTTCTGTCAGTATTCTTTTGCTGCGAGTTCTTCATGAAAATGTAGTTTAGAAAAAATGAAAGAGGACCTAAATGTCTGACCGTGTGTTACGGAGTGTTACAGCATGCATCTGACCGCAAAACAATGTTCTAACGGGTTTGTAAGCTTGTCGAGGGGTTGTGTTCGTAGTTAGCATATAAGCTAAAACGAGCTTTGTGCATCCTCGTACAAAAAGCTTTAACTCTACAAATGCATTTCTTATCTAAGTAATGCATGTAAAATATGCAGATGTTAAATACGATTTAATGTGCAGGATATTAAAATAATCTATGTATGGTTGACAGGCTAGTTAACTAACGTTAGATTGGAAGATAGACTTGACTTGGTGAAGAAAGTCATTTGAAGTTGTGTTAAAAGGAGTATAATAATGGTGAAATGCTTATTGGAAAGGAATTAAAGCTTCCCTAAACATGCCTGCAAGTGTTTGAGTTGGCTGGACTGGTACTATGGAATGTCCTGGAAGTTTACTACAGGTGAAGATGCACAGCAGCAAACATGATGGACCCCTAACACCCAGCAAGTACTGAGATGAATTCACCAGGAATCAAATGGTAATAACAAAAACCTTTATTTAGCATTGTAGGTGTTTCTGCAGCAGGGTATGCTTTCGAATGTGAAATTGGTGGTGGGTCTTTGCAACAGAGTGTTGGTGGCTTTTGGTGTTGTTGGTTTTGTTTATTGTATTTATTATAAATATTTTCCTAAAAGGATACAGTGTATGATTATTGTTGGTTCATGTTAAATCAGACATTTGCTTGTTTGTGGGTAATGACTTAAAACATTCTTACCAGAATTGCATAGGAACAAAGTCACATCATGTCTGTTGTATGTAACTACATATATGTTTATTTGATAATATTTTTTGTTTCAGGTTGTGAAAGTGCTTAATCATGGGTGATATGAAGACCCCTGATTTTGATGATCTCCTGGCAGCCTTTGACATCCCGGATGCGACTAGTCTGGATGCCAAAGAGGCCATACAGGAGAATCATGATGAGGGAGAGGAACACCTGAAGCACTCGGAGATGTGTATCAATGCCACGGCTCTGATCCCTCACCCAGCTTTGACTCCAACAGATGCCCCTGTTGTCAGTGTTATTGTAAAGAACACCAGCCGTCAGGACTCCTATGAACATCTTGTGGAGAAAGAGGGCTCACATTTGGGACACCTATTACAAAATGGATTCAAGATGTCTGCAAGCTCACTGGAGACGCATCATATTGAAACGCATTCCGTTAATTTTCCAAAGCTGGAAACCAGTAATCTCAATGGGGAATGTCCAACACATTCCTTGGAAAAGAATCCTGGACTCTACGAGACGGAGAAAAATCCTATGTCAAGGTCAATTCCTCAGTTTAGCCCTATATCTAGTCCAGAGTCTGAAGACATTCAGAGCAATGGAATTGATGACTGTCCAAAATGTGCAGAGACCTCATACTTCCCATCTGATTCCCTCTTCGCATCTTCAGCTTTTCCTGTCTTAGACAATCATGGAAAATTACAAGCCTGCAATCTGACATACAGGTGCAATGAGAAAAATCCTGGATCTAAAAGTACAGATGATCTCGGATGTGATGACTCATCTTTTAAAGAACATAACTTGGCGTGTTACAATAAAGATTCAGAAAAAGAAAAAGGTTTTGATTCCGTCCCTATGAGAAACAACATTGAAGAGCCTGAAGCAAATGAATATTCAAACATTTTTTCCCCTGGCACATGTGTCAAAACTCAGACCTCCAGGTTTTCTTCGTGTCTCGATGCATTAGCGGCCCTGAATGCTAAAAATCCAGGTGAGCAAGCTAATTCAAGGGACTTTCCAGAAACGCCAAAAGACATGGTGAAAATGAGTCCAAAAATTCCCATATCGCCAAAGAGCCCTAAAAGTCCTCTCAATGTGGTGAAACGTTTCGCCAGACAGCCTGACAGCCCCATGAGCATTTGCAGTGATAGCAGTGGTAAAGCGTCTCCAGCTGTTGCTACAGGCTCGCCTCCAGCCATACCGAGAGTCCGAATAAAGACAATCAAAACCTCATCTGGGGAAATCAAACGGACTGTCACGAGCATATTGCCAGACTCTGAAACTGAAGATCTCCCGTCGCCCTTTGGATCATCTCCATCTCAGTCCTCAATTGAAGATGCCTTCTCCAAAACAATGCATGTGCATCGTTCGAACGATATCATTTCTGAAGACGCTTTTGAGGATGGAAAGCAGGAAGCTTCAAAGACAGCTTCACTAGGGAGCGTAAAATCGGTGAGGAGCGCAAAGAAACCTCGTCTCCAAAATAATGATCATGTCCTAAAGACACCACAAGGGAATAAGCAAAAGAGGTCTCCTCAAACGGGTTCGTCGGCTAGTACAAATTACCTTCCAAAGGCGTTACACTTAGCCAACCTAAATCTAGTCCCACACAGTGTAGCCGCCTCGGTTGCAGCAAGATCTTCCACTAACAGACAGGACAGATCTCACTTATCATCTTCAGTGGTGTGTAGTTCTGTACCCTTAGTGCACCAAGTCAAAAAAGTCTCCCCGAACACACGGGCTGTCACCCCGAATACTGCAGCTGGAACTTTAAACAGACTGTTAAATTACTCGAACCCTGTGCCAACGTATGTTCCCGACCTAAGTCCACCACCAGGAAGCAACATCAAGCTCCCACCACAAGGCTATTGCTGCCTAGAATGCGGAGACGCATTCGGGCTCGAAAAGAGTCTAGCGTACCATTATGGACGAAGGAGCGTGCATATCGAAGTAGCATGTACCCACTGCTCTAAAACCTTGGTGTTTTTTAACAAATGCGCTCTTCTGGCACATGCTCGAGATCACAAGAACAAAGGCATGGTGATGCAGTGCACTCAGTTGTTTATGAAGCCCATTGCTGTCGACCAGATGTTGGCACCCACCAAGACTGTGCAGTCTGTAAATCTGATACCTTGTGAGAACAACACGACAGAGTTATCAAAAATCCAAGCGGTCTTGCCTCTTTATCATGACAGAGTTATCAGGAATGGGTTCAAATGCTCGGATTGCAATAAGCAAATGTCAGACTCCGCAGCACTTGCAGGACACTATCAGAGAATGTCGGTGGAGTCTGAAAGTCTGGTGAGTAAAGTGCTTTGTAGTATTTATCTTCTTATTTGCTCATACGTTCATGTTCTGTGCTTATGTTTTCTTTTCCAATGCAGGTGTGCAAGGTTTGCTCAATGTTGCTACCAAACAAATGCAGCTACAGGGCCCATCAACGCATTCATACTCATAAATCTCCATATTGTTGCCCCGAGTGTGGAGCACTCAGTCGTTCTGCGGACATCCAAAAGCATGTGAAGGAGAACTGTCTCCACTATGCCCGCAAAATCGGTTACTCGTAAGTAACTTGGACTTGGATGCAATAAACAGTAGCTTCAAAACCCACAAATGTCATTGGTGTTGATTTTCACTTACAAAATTTCTTTCAGGTGTGTGCATTGTGAAATGCTTTTCATGTCACTGTCCCTCTTGAAGAGTCACATCGAGGACAAACATTGTGAGGTCTTCTATAAATGCACTAAATGTCCTGTAGCCTTCAAATCTACTGATGGCTGCCTGATGCATGTGAAAACCAAGCATGGTGCCGATGAACCTAGCCATCAGTAAGTGCATTCCTCTTACTTTTAATGCAGGCATTGTAAATGGTTTGGGAGTGATTGCTGGTGTTTTCTGTGCAGGGTGATCTACAAGTGTTCCTGTAAAACCGTCTTTAAGAAAAAACAGTTGTTGTATCAGCATTTCCATCATCGTGTTTGTGTGTTCAAGTGTCCAGAGTGCACTTCGTTTTTCCAAGAGAAACTACTTTTGGTGCAGCATTTCAAGGTTTGGAGCTTCTTTTATTGCTGTTAGTCATTGAAGTGTCTTAACGGTAACATCCAGAGTGATTGGAATCATTGCACATGTCTTTTTGTCACACTTAAATTGAAGTAGTTTTCAGTTGATTACATTATTTGGTCGTTAGGATAGCAAAGCACTGGAGGTTGCAACAGGTTTCTCTGTCAGATTGGCAAGTTATGGTCCTAGGCATCAACATAGCATAGATGTAGGTGGATCCAATGACTGTCTTGTATGCTTGGGCAAGTGTTTTGGGCATTGATAGGGTGTCCGTGCTCTGACAAAAAGAACCGACAAGCGAGTGGCAGTAGTCAAGATGACAGTCTGTTGATCTGTGAGTTGCAAAGGGTGTTAATAACAGGTTGTTGTTCAGTGTTTCACCAAGGTTCTTGGCGAGATGTGGACGAGATGCTTAAAATGATGAAAGTTATCTGATCTATTGAAGTTTTGCCAAAGAGTCTTTTGGCTTGGGTGAACTGCAAGATGATGCCTGGTTATCCAGGCTGAAGTACTCACCAAATATGCAGTGATTTGTGAGGGTACAAGTTGTCAAAGAGTGGAAAGAGAGAATTAGTTTCAGTAAGTGCTGAAAAGTGAAGAGAAGTCTGTCTTTGGCATAGATTAAAGACAAACTAGTCATTCAAGTGTGGGACCTGTATAGTTACCTCAGAGCCCGCCTGTAGTCAACAAGCAAACAAGCCTAGCCTGGTAAGACAATAGACTGATGATAATGACACTTTAAAATTACACAGTTTGCTTTGTGAGTTCACAGTACTCGTAACCTATGAGTAACTCATAACCTATGAAAATCATAGTTGTAATTAATATCATTTTTCAACAACAGAACCAAAAGCACAAGCTACTGCTACAAGGCATGATGTGATCTGAAAATATGATGTAGGTTTTGTTAATTTGCGCATTCAGAATCATCTACATACTGACATAAATTGTCTCTCTGTGTCTACAGAGTGTTCATGTTGGGGTTTTCAGAGGTGAAACAGAAAAATGTCAGACAGAGACATCATCTCTCTTTGAAACAGTGTCTCCACAAAACTTAAATGCAAGAGTAACCAAACCTGCTAGTGATGCCAGCATGAAAGTTCAAGAGAGCCCTTCTGCACGGAAATCAAGCGGCGGACTTAGTATGAAGAACGCTGGGTGGACTTGTGGAGAATGCCTCCTGTGGGTCCCAGACAGAGAGACCTACGTCAGTCATATGAAGAGCAGCCATGGAAGGGTGAGGCTCCATCCTTTCAGTCTAACCTAAGGAAACAAGTGTATTACTTTGAACAGAAGTTATCAAACTTTAAACGGTTTTCAAACCAGGGGGTTTTCTTAGTTACGATAACCATTTATATTGCTCTAGTTTGTTTTGTGGAATCATTCCTAATTAGACATGCATTTGTTTTGCAGTCTCTAAAGAAACATCCATGTCGATTGTGCGTAAGGTCTTTCAACTCAACCTTGAGTCTTAGACGACACATTCGCAGTGACCATGATGGGAAAAAGAAAGTTTACACATGCTGGTAAAGTTACTGCTTCACTACAAATGTGCATATCGTCGCTGTCCTTCCAAAACCTCGGATGTCCAAATTTACTGTTTTTCAGAAAAAGGAAAAACAGAGTACTTTTTAAATGATTAAATACTGTGTTGTCAAGTTGAAAAGCACTTTTTAATACTTTTTATTGGTAAGATATTAGCAAAACCTAGTTACAAACATAAAAATATGGAGTTACGAGGTTTCAGAAGGACAACAATGTTGATTAGGTTTGTTAATAAGGTCGTTTATTACTTGTCAATCCTAAAGGTACTGCACAAATGAGAACGTAACTTTTACTAAACCCTCAATGCTGAAGAATCACATCACCTTGATGCATGGAATCAAGAACCCAGATTTCAGCCAGATGGCAAAGTTGGCATTTCAGGAGGTGGGGAAAACCACAAGTGAGGTAATCATAAAATACTCATTTGGTCTTTTAGACAATTACGCAGTACATTTTAAGACTTCCCTATTTTTAAGGTTGTGTGAAGGAACTGTATTTTTGAATGACTAAACGCAGCTTCTTCTATCTCTTTCAGAGGCCTAAAAGAAGAGCCGAGGAGGCGAATGGGAAGACCGGAGAAAATGGAACGCCATGCGGCTCTCCTGCCAAGCGTCTTAAACCACTTTATCGCTGTGCCAAATGTGGCTTTACCTCTGAAGTCCAAGCCCAGTTTCAGGAGCACATACCTCAACACAGAACCGACAGTGACGCACCCCAGTGTCAGCACTGCGGCCTTTGTTTCACATCTCAGCTAGCACTCAGCAGGCACCTCTTCATTGTGCATAAGGTCAAAGAACCAGACTTTGAAGATGAGACTTCAAATCAAGAAGGGGTTAACTCAACTGACTTGGGACATGAAAGAAAAGCTGTACCTCTTTTGCCAAAAACGACTGGTCTGTCCACAGCTGGAGAGCAGTGTGAACTATACGGTAAGACTGTGGCCCGTGAGTCCATAGACAGTGCTTGTGGCAAAACAAAGACATCAGAAACAAGTGAATTTGCTGAGAAAGAACAGGCCTGAACAATGGAAAGCTGCTAATCAATGTCATTGCAAACAGATTATGGCTAAACATGCCGTCTTACTGAATATGCAGCTAATAAATGTGGTACTTCAAACATGTTGCCTTACAGTAAAATACTATATCTCAAGTCGCTTATATCTCAATGAAATAATGTTTCATAAGACTCAGAATATCTTTGAATTAACTAAAAACTGATGAATTCATGCAATTAATCGTCACTTTTTATTATTGTGTATTACTTTGATCTATGTCTTATGTATGTGGTTAATCATAATTTATTTTCATATAATTTCAAAAGCATCATGTTACAGTGTTTCTCTACAGAACAAATGTATGTCTTTGTTCATGTACTACAACAAATCTACCATGAACTGTTATCTATTTACATATTCTTGCCATGTAATACTTTGGCTGTTTTCAGGGTCACCAAATATGTCAACGGGAAATGCTGATGAGTTTAGTCCATTTGTGGTCAGTCTTTGGTGGTGCTTGTGTTATGCTGGTCTTGAAGGAAGGGCATGTCTGATGATGAATATTGTTAGGTGGTGTGTGTGTGTGTATTGCAAAGCTAGATATCTGTAACAGTATTGCTATGATGGAGATTGCTTTTATTCTAAAAGGTATTCACTTAAACCCAGGTATCTGCACTCAGAGAGTATATATTTTCATATTCATTCCATGTAGATGACTAGTTTCAGTTACATTTATATTCAATGAGCCATTCTTGCAATCAAAATTAGCACTTTTGTAAATGATTATAGGGAGAAAAAATGATATTCATTATTTACATATTCTCACATTAAAGACATAAGAGACTCAAATTTACAGTATGTTATTAGCAGAGGTTTTATGTTTTGGAGGCCTTTAACAATGTAAAATACAAAGATTATTATTTCCGTCACTATTTTGTTCGTATTGTTTCTATTAAATCTTTATGTCCAAGACATTACAATCAGTCTTGAAAGTTATTTTTAATTTAGGGTGAAGACATGAGGCGTTAGGACCAATAACTGCACATTTTACAAATCGCTGGTTGTTTGTAAACCGGAGGTACTTGCGCGCTTCGCAGACCGATCTGCATCTGACATCATACTACCGCGAGAGCGAATCGTGTGTCTTTAGCTCTCGCGGTTCTTCGATACACGCCGTTTGGTCTGCACAGCGCCACATATAATCATTTTTCTCATTTTTTGTAATGGATCCTAGGCGCACCATTTAAAAAACTTAACCAAGTAACCACCTGTGTTTACACAGCTATTTTACCATTATATAGTATATCCTTCTACTATTAGGCCTATTTATATAATTATATAATCTTTCTATTGAAATACTTTATCTATTGACACTCCAACGTTATTTAAAAATTTGATATGATATCAAATTCCTAGTAGATGCAAATTCTTTACAGATTAACAATGCAGTTACACTTGCACTTTTTTTGTACTATTTTCCTACGACTCATTTCGTTTTGTCAAAATGCATTGACAACAGCCAACGCTTATCACATTGTTATCGATCCATAATCTGGTTTTTAATTTTCTTGTTGTGTGCCGGGGCATATATACACTCAATATTTACTAGAATTGTTTTAAAAATACATTTTTCTACCGCAGTTCATTTTCAACCGGAAGTAGCATAAGCGGAAACCAGTTGCCGCGTATCCGCTAACCAGCAGCCGTGGTGGCGGTACATTGCAACTAAATTAATCGGTGTAATTTGTATTATAGACTGTTGTTATATACAGTTTACTTCAGGTACAAGATGTTATCGCTAGATTTCCTCGATGATGTCCGGCGAATGAATAAGCGTCAGGTGCGTATTTATTTATGTAGCTAGCTTAGCACTCGATTTGCATTGCTTTCTGGAACTACACGTCAGCCTGAATGATTGACAGCTGTTTAACGTTCTTACATATTGATCACTGCTATTCAGTGTTGGTTTAACAAGCATAATGTTGTTTGAATCTCTTTACATGGAGTGTAATGTATTTTTGAGTACGTAGAGAAATAAAGCAAACCAGGGAATCGGCTTTTCAAATAGCTGCTATTCTCTTAATGGTTTAATTTAGAGATAACAGTGCATTATACTTAGTTACACTTATATCTACTTCAGCCATTCTTGTTTTTATGATCAGTTTTTACTTTCGTATGTATGATGAAAGTTAATTGATTTTGATAATAGTGCAAACATAACACTAAAGCTTGCTGATGTTGAGTGTGTTATTTTCGTGTTTTCCAGCTTTACTATCAGGTGCTGAATTTTGGAATGATTGTATCTTCAGCCTTGATGATCTGGAAAGGCTTAATGGTTGTAACTGGAAGTGAGAGCCCAATTGTGGTTGTTCTCAGGTAAGGCAGCCAGTACAGTGCCTGCTCTTCACTTTCAAATCAGCATTTTTGATGTTTAAAACCCAGCATGCACCTTTTGGAAAAAAGAAAGTGCATGTTGTTTGGTAGGATTAAAAATATGAAAACCTATAAAAAAATATTTCTGATGTTATATTTTTAGTGGAAGCATGGAACCTGCATTTTTCAGAGGAGACCTTCTCTTCCTCACAAATCGAGTTGAAGATCCAATCAGAGTGGGAGAAATTGTTGTGTTCAGGATTGAGGGAAGAGAAATTCCCATTGTACACAGAGTCCTAAAAATTCATGAGAAGTAAGTATGTGTGTAAGATCACAGGTTCAGTGTACATGAGACATGTTTTTGAAGTACATATTCACCAAGAAGAATTTTAGCAAGGCTTACACATGCGACAGCAGCAAGACAGCTAGTACGAATAGTAATAAGGGCAGTTTTTGGGTGAAAAAATGTGGTGTACTTCGTTCTAGAAAAAAGTCCCTATGATCCCAGTTTAATTCTTGACATGAAAATTTGGGATTGTCAGGGTAGGAGCAGCGTGTACTAAGCTGTATTAGTAAGTCAAGTTGTACTGTGATCTTTACATGATGTCTTTGTTCAGTCTAATAACCTTGATGCCTTTTGATTTCAGAGAAAATGGCGACATCAAGTTCTTGACAAAAGGTGACAATAATGCTGTGGATGATAGAGGCCTTTACAAGCAGGGGCAGCATTGGCTGGAGAAGAAAGATGTAGTGGGCAGAGCAAGAGGGTAAGTTTGAGAAGAGTTTTATCACTTGTCTGTGTCACTTGTCTGTGATTAACCAAATTAGTAAATTTTTCAAACGGTAAGGAAACAGAAATATAGAGCTCTTATAAGAATTTTATTTATAGATTTATGTATTAATAATCGTATCTTTAGGTGTGGTTTCACAAACAAATGTTATATTTTTAAAGATGAAAAAATAGAAGTTTTGTGATTCTGTGTCATGTCATGTGATTTCATGAAATGCGCCCTAACCACTTTCTCTACGGCAGGTTTGTGCCTTACATCGGAATTGTCACAATTTTGATGAATGACTATCCCAAATTTAAGGTATGCCATGCACTGATGTCATTGTAAGTGTTTGTTTAATTGATGAGTGAATCAAAGACTTAAAACTTTTGTTTTTTCTTTCCACGACAGTATGCTGTATTGTGTTTGCTTGGGCTGTTTGTTCTGGTACATAGAGAATGACGACGCTCAAGAGCAATTGTATCAGACAAACCATGGAAAATATCCGTCTGGTGACCAGTTTTTATGGTGTTTTGTGTGTGTTGGAAAATCTTGCACTTGCTTTTTGAGACAAAGGTCAAGTTATATTTTTTCCCGCTTAACAGTGCAAACATGAGGTACACAAAAACTAGGCATTTATATTTGTCAATTTTTCATGTCATATAAATTCAAATTTGTTTGATCTTGTTTTACACACTGATGTTATTGCACCATATGTCGAAAATTGTCTAACTTCTAAACTTTGTCAAAGGTCAAAATTTTGTATGGAATAAAAATGTTGAGCCAAATTTAAAACTATCATTTTGGGTATGGTAAGAAGCCTAAGACTTTTTTTATTTTGGTAATATGCAATAATTCAGCAGATCATTTGTCAATGAACATAAATGTAAGGATAACTATCAATTTAAAAAAAAATCTTATTTACAAGCCATCACTAAATGGACATTTGGGTTTCCAAATACATACTGCTGTTGTTATTATATAGTCAAACTCAATTATGTTGAATTCTAACAATTTACATTTATGCATTTGGCAGATGCTTTTATCCAAAGAGACCTACATTGCATTCTATTATACATTTGTATCCGTGCAATGAATGAATCAAGCATTTATTTAGCCTTTTATTGTGTATTGCTGTACACCCAAAGCGCTTTACAATCATATGAGGGGGGTCTCTCCTCACCCACCACCAGTGTGCAGCATCCAAATGTCAATCCCTGGGATCGAGGAAACCTGTATTTTGATGTTCAAAAGGTGTCTTGCACACAAGTTTGTAATTTACATTTACAGCCAAAAAATGTAAGGAAATTGTTATTTGACAGAAAGGTTTTTCAGGAGAACCAAAAAATGGTTCATTTGTAGGAAAAACTAATGGTCCTGTATGAAACTAATTTGAGGCCAAATTAAACTGTCTCATTCAAAGACCATCACCATCCGTTCGCTGTAGTTATATGCGTTCAATGACCAAAACGATGACCTCAGAGACGTGTGTGCTATCCCACCCCACTTTGAGCGTATAAATACAGACCGACTGCTGTGAAACAGTGAAAGAAGAGCTGTCACAAGCAGCTGAATCTCAACGGAGTCCACTTTAACCTGAACACGAGATGGCGTTTAGAACCGGAGGTGGACCATGCAAATATAGATTATTATTTGCCTTCATAATGCTTTCAGATGTATCCTTAAGTACATCAGTCAGTCTCGATTTAACGGAGTTGCGAAATAAAGTTTCGAAAATTAAAGTCCATCCACGAGGGAATCTCTGGGCTACAGGTATGTACTTCGTTTTGGATAGTATATTGTAAATAAAACGAGTAACCAAATGTATGTTTGGATTGAATACAACTTCAGATACTATATGCGAATATATTGGACTGCAATTGCATTTAACTATTTTTATGTTAATTCATGTTCCAACTAATTTCTGTCTTCTAGGTCATTTTATGGGCAAGAAGAGTATTTCAAACAGCCAGTTACAAGACACTTTATTATCCTCCGAGTCTAAGAGGACTATTGAGCAGCAGTCAGTGAGTTCAGATGGAGAACCAGAGGATTTGAGGGAGCTGATCACACAGGAGGTGCTGAAAGTCGCTCTTCAGGCTAAACTTCAGGATCGAAAAGGGACGCAAGATGCTTACAATCAGGTTGTTACACTTTTTAAAAGTAAATGCACAGTTACTAAAGATTTGTATAGCCTTACCTAAGAGAAAATGTACGTTGTTGTCCATCTCTTATACATTTTTATTCATTCATTTGTTTCAGGATTCGGACTTCCTGATAAAGCTTTTGAAAAACTACACTACAAAGAGGAACCTATAGACTAGCGAACATACATTGTACAAAATCTAATCTGTACAAAGTACGAAAACCTCATTTGATGACATTTAACAAATAACCTGCTATTCTTATTTATGCCTATGTATTTTGTAAATAAATGAATGTGTAAAAATGAAACATATTTTAAGAAAATAAATACGAAACGACTAGTCTCATCATCATCACGTGTATTAATGTCAGCAAAACTCACACTTTTACAGTAATGTTGTACCTGATGCCTTTTTTGCAGCTAAGCATCACAACTAAATTGCCTAAAGCTGCTATATTGAGAGTAGTTTGCCTTCAGGTTTTCACATGTAGAAACTTAAATGTCTTTATAAAAGTATCCTACGTTTGCTTTTTCCAAAACAACAGCTTATGAGTTTCAATACAAGCAGTTTTGACTTAATGTTGGTAACGAATAAGTACCGAATTGCGTAATTTCGGTGTTTTAGAGACTCGATGTTAATATATTACTAAGTAGGCTTGACGAGAAATGACGGAAGTATAAACAAACGAATAAATATATGTTGGCTTCAGATAGATGAATAAACAAATGTTGAAATACAAAACCAGCACAAATAGAAACGTATGTATGAATATAGGCATAGATATAAGCCAATGTAATGATCAGCCAAGAGCGTTGATGATTTCTCACGACCACAATATGTATTATTTCTGTCAGTTGATTTGTTTATTTATCGACACTATTTTCTCGTCTTCCAAACGGGTGTGAAGCGACAGCGGAGGCAGATTTTCTAGAAGAATTGAATATATTCCTATTACCAAAATACCGTTATGGTGTTTTATCGCTCACCTATAGAGGGCAGCAGTGAACTCACCAAACCTGCAAACAACATCAACGCGAAGAAATTCCTCATGCGTCGCTTCAGAACAGCATGAATCTCTTCGAGTCATCCAAAGTTTTGCTGTAAAATGCCTTTAGTTGTGTTGTGTGGATACCCCTGCAGTGGTAAAACCCGGCGGGCTCATGAGCTCAGAGATTATTTGACGCAAAATACAGAAAGAAAGGTTCATGTTGTCGGAGATGAGAATCAGGGAATTGATAAGAACTCTGTATATTCAGGTGAGAATCTTGATGCCAATTGTGTAGATGTTTGGACCACCTGAGAAACACAATACAGCACATATATAATGGAAATCGGGACAATATAGTCTAACAGCACTCCTCATGTGATATTGTATTGAGAGTATTTTGTTGGTTTGTTGATGAGTCCAGACTCACAGAAAGAGAAGGATCTGAGAGGTGCACTGCGAGCTGAAGTTGAGAGGTGAATGTATAATCTGTCTCATACGTCTAACATAAATGGGAATGTTATGTTTAGAAAGATTATTTATGTAAAATGACAGTGGATCACAAATCATAGACATGTTTAAATGGTGTGTGACACCTTTTGATTTGTACGCGATGGATTAAAGTGTAAGTGTTGCACATGAATAATAAAATCACCAGCTCCTCAATAAACAGACAGTGTGTTCAATTTTATCGTAATACATCAATATCAAATACAACTGTAAGGATTATATGCAAATAAACTATAATCAGATTGCAAGTTCTGGTTAAAACGTAAAGATCAACATATCTGTTTTTTTTATTATTACACCCATATTAAATAAAACTCTTATTTAGAAACAATGAGCTGCTTTGAATAGATTTAAATAATTTCTTTATGTACTTCTCTTTTTGTATACAGGAAAGTCAATAAAGATGACATTGTGATTCTTGATTCCTTGAATTACATTAAAGGTAAATTGTTTTTGAATTATTGTCATATGGTCACAGTCCCTCCAAAGCCTCAGATATCCAAGTTCGCTGTTTTTCAGGAAATGGAAAAAACATTATACTTCTTAAATGATTTCATACTGTGTTGTCAAAGTTGATAAGTGCTTTTTTAATACTTTTTATTGGTTGGATATTTGCCCAGAGACAAACATAAAGGGCCACTTATAATAATGATTTATGGCAAAACAAAATACAAATCACGAAATATGGAGAGGACAGCAGCAAAATATGTATTTGATTTTTAAATGCCGCTTCATAACAGAAAATGCACAAATACCTTTAGTGTATTTTTCGTCCAGAAAACATGTGTGGATGAGTTAAACCCATTTCTGTGTTTTCAACATTGCTTGCACCTGCACAGGACAAGTAAAATATCAGATTTTGGTCTGACCAGCTGGTGTTCTATAAGGCACAATTTAAGTCGGAGAAGTATAATTAGTGTAATTAAACTATAATTGTTTTTCATTCCTAGGATACAGATATGAGCTGTTTTGTCTTATCAAACATACACAGACGCCACATTGCTTGGTATGTAATCTCTTCACGCAAACACAGACTTTGTTTACTTAATAGTATGAGGGACCCATAAATCTCCAACTCCTACAGGTGTACTGTTTAACATCAGCTGAGATGAGCTCAGAATGCAATAAATCCAGAGAGGCTGATTCTCAGTACACTCAGGAAATGTGAGTGTTTAACATTTTTCTCAATATTGTCTATTAATATGTTAATAATAATTCACGTATACATTTTTATTATTAAAATAAAGGTTAACTACTGTTTTTAAGTTGGCAATATTAATGACATTCCCCTATTAAAACATGTATGTTTTCATAAGTATTTCTTAATTTTATTTTAACTTAAATATCTTCATTAATTATCATTTCATGTCTTTGAAACAATAGTCTTGATGGGCTTATACTGAGATTTGAAGCCCCTGATTCAAGGAACAGATGGGATAGTCCACTGTTTACTATTCAGAAAGAGGACGCACTTCCATTTGAAGCCATCTGTGATGCGCTTTTCAAAAGAAAAGCACCTCCACCTAATCAGTCCACGCAAAGTGTAAGAACACTACTTATAATGCATAACGCATGAGTATGTAGCTACATTATTTACTTGTGGAGTTTTTTTTTTTTTTTTTTTTTTTTGTGATGCAGCAACCTCTCTCATCCACCAATTTTCTGTACGAGTTGGACAAAGTTACACAAGACATCCTTATGGTACAATTTAAATTTTATGCAAAAACCTTCTTCAGGGGCCAGTTGCATAAACATAGCCGCTAAGATTAACAACTAGTCTCACTAACTAGCAGTTTCCAGATTTCTATTAGACCCTTCTACCTTTTTATGTAACTGACCTAAAGAAGTTATGATCAAGCTTGAAGAAAAAAACGTGACTCCTATTTTGTAAGACTAGTCTTAGCAGTATGAAACCTGCCCCAGGTGTTCTGTTATGAAAATAGAATGTACGCAGATTTTTCAACTCTATCTTTATTGATTTTGCATATTTATTCCTACATAACATAGCAATTGCAACAAATTATTGTAATGAATAGCATTTATCATAATGTGGGTGTGTTTTTTTTATTGTCCTAGGCTCTTCTTGACTCACAGAAGACCAGCATCCCTGGAGATCTTATATCTATTCCTGGAGCTACAGAAAAGATATCCTTTTTTCACACGTTTAGCATTTTTACCCTTATTTGTGCACTGAACTTTTACTTGTTTTCTTCAGTGATTATTTTGCAGAGATTCTTGTGAAGACACGTCATGGGCTTTAACCCACCAACCTTTGATATCTCTTATATATTTTCTAAGCATCCTTCCTTATAGCGAAGCGTTAAAAAACAGCAAGAAAGCCAGAGCAACTCTGCCTCAACTGAAATTTTGTACATTGACGAAAAGTGTATCTGTTTAATGCTAACTGAAGACGGATATGACCTTTGCGCATGCAATGAATACACAAACATCAAAGAATGTCATTTTGTTTTGATGCATTTGCAGTTTAGTAGTTGTCCATAACTGCTTTAGCTTTCAAACAAGGTAAACCGAGGAACTAGTCCAAGCGGCCCTTTGAAATACTACTTTGTGATTCAAAGGCTTTATTACTAGAGGTTAATTTAAACACATGAAATGGCAAATAACTTTGTGTGATTGCAATATTTGAAATTGGTTCCTGCTGATCAAAATGAAACTGGTTGATTGAATGTGGTAATATTATGCAGCTTCCTTTCCTTAACCTTCTAAATACATCAAACTCACAAGAAGTCTTAACATGGTGGAACTGAGAAAACTCAGACGCCAGTTCATCAGTTACACCAAGATGCATCCAACAGAGAACATTGGACAGATTGCCAATATGTTTGTGCAATATCTTAATAGGAGTATGCACTAACTGTCCTCAAATTGTGTTTTTAAATGAGTAGTTAATGGCATATTTATTGTTTTCAAGTTGCGTTTTAACTATGTATTTGTTTTAAGTGCAATAAAATTTGAAATCTTTTCATTAATGAATTTGAGTATTCGTACATTTTTAAAAAAAAATGAGAAAATAACTCAAAATTCAAGAAAAGTTTAAAAGAAAAAATGTGGCCCATTTAGTTGTCAGGTTTATTTTCCCACTTTTAATAAAAAATAGGATTAGGATAGAATTAAACTCACATTACCCATATGAGCATCACAGTACAATGTATAAAGGGCACATGTAAAAAAAAAAAAACATTTGTTAAGCCCCTCCAAAGAGTGTAAAAGGAAAAACTATATTCAGCATTTACAGACCGTACTAAAATCTTTCACGGACAACATCTTTAAAAAGGTGGTTTCGGTCTTAAATTGTGGTTTACCAACTTTAAAACGACTACAAGGTTTGATTAAAGCTGTAAGGTGTACCCACAGATGTTATCTCACTCCGTATGTGTGAAGGCTAATCAAATAAAGCATAAAACCCATTGAGACGCTGACTTTTAGTGTTTTTTCACGCTGGTCTCTTGTTTATGCCTCAGGGAAGATCTCGGAGTGTCTTAATGGCTCTTGCATAAAGTGAGTCATTGCTGTAAATCAGGCCAGCTGTTTATGTGCAGAACTATAATGTGGTAAATATGGAGTAAAAACATTGTGCACTCTGACTTTTCCCTCGAAAACAGCAACACTGCAACAATTACTTAAATATCTTGAAGATTGTCATGCCCATTCCTGCATATACATGTTTCCTATGTGGTTTAATGTGGGAAACACACACCTACATAATCCACTTTTGTCATTCTATAAATATATGATCAAGGTAATAATTGCACATTTAAGATCATAATATTTTGTCATTAAAGGCACATGTTGGCTACAGGATTCTTTCCCATTCATCACTTTTTCAATTTATTTCTATTCAATTATATGAATTTATATTATAGTATAATAGATATTATTATAATATGTATCTTTAAGAATTTGATAGTTCACTTAAAAATAAACAATTCTGCCATCATTTAGCCACCCTATTGTCATCTCAAGCCTTTGATTTTTTTGTCCGCAGAACACTAAAAGAAGATATTTTGAAGAAAGTTGGTAATCAAACAGCACTGTACCCCATTCAATTCGACTTTATGGACACAAAACCAATGCAAGTAAACAGGGTCCAGTTTACAACATCTTTCAAAATATCTTTTGTGTTCTGCGGAAGAATGAAAGACAAAGGTTTTAAATGACAAGAGGGTAAAAAAATGATGACAGATTTTTTCATTTTTAAGTATAACCCTTTAATTAATGGAAAGGGTTGTTATGTGCTGCCACCTTCTGGCAAAAGAGGATTAGCAATTTTGAATTTTAAGTATTTTAATAAGTACTACTTCTGAATGGTTAAGAAGGTGAGTGCCTTCTTATATGCTTTCTTATGTAACAATTAATATCCAATAACATATTGTATTTATGCATAGTAGGTGGGCTATTAAGACTGGAGTTTGGTGTTTGTATGTTGAGCTTAAGTGATCACAAAAAATATATTACAAGATAAAGCTATATTAATTTTGAGCTCACATGTATGCCAAAACTACAACATGGCAATTATAAGCATATTTCTATATTCTTTGATTTTATAATCATTCTCGGTTCGACACATGGTTTAAATCCATATTAAAACCACTTAATAATTGAAATGCATTTTTTTGTTTTGTCGTAACACACAATTGCCATCAGAAGAAAGTCTGTTATACAATTTTATTCACTCAGAACTGATACGTTTGTAGAATGACAGGGAAGATTTGTTTATTTGAAAAGCTGTCTATAGAAAAAACAAAGACAGTCTGATCAACCAAAGTTGAAACAGATGCGGAATGATAATGACAGCCTTCAAAATTCCTGATAAAGAGACATCTAGTCTAAACATTAGAGGTTCTGCACCTGAACTGAACTATTCTTAAGGACAAATAAATGTTTTGACTTTCATCATTTCAACAATCTAAAACACAAGGTGTGACTGTATACATTCATTTGTTCTTTATTAGCCACTATCAAACAAAGGCTCAATTGAAAGGAGCTGTACAAACATTTGTATCAGTATCATATACAGTCTGTAAAATATATTTAATTTTCATTCGAAACTGCAATAGCGAAATCATTGCACAAGAGAATATCTGGCTTTCATAAATCTCTGTGATTTATGACATGATTGAAGAGCTGTTTATGAATCATCATTAGGTTACTTCTCTTGGGTTGTTTTCTTAGATACTGTTTTGCTCATGTTGGAGTATTTGTGCTTGTCATTTCTGTTTAGAAAGAAAGATAACAGCAAAGGTTCATAAGTTCAGAGCAAATCAAATCCCACAACACAATTCCTGACCAGGTAGTGGTTTTCAATCTAGTGGTAGGTCAATTTAGAGCAACAAAAAGTGACAAAATTAAATCTAGGTTTGTCAACACGTGAACAAAATTTTAATGTAGGTTTGCGGACAGATTATATAAATTAACTCTTCTGTAAAACCAGGTGTAATGTTGCAACACTTCAAATAAAATCAAATTAAAGGCGGGGTGTCCGATTTCCCAATTACGCTTGTTTAGATAAAATCGGGCCGAGTACTGAAACAACCTTGTAGCCAATCAGCAGTAAGTGTACAGTGCACAGGACTGACATTAGTCGAGCCGAGGCTGACGAAAGCGAAAGATGGGGGTAGGGGTGTGTCTGTTTTAGTGATTTGAACAGAGAAATCGGACACACTGCCTTTAAGTGAAGAAGTGAGGTGGGTGAACATGAATATACCTGCTCATCTTAACCCTGTTCCTACAGCCCCTTCCACCCTCCCAGTGGCTCGTGTGAGTGTCTCTGGTCATCATACCCCCACAGCTCACACACGGCTTAGCAATACTGTAAGGCTAGAGACAAAACAAACAGTTAAAAGCAGTTAAAAGTTATAAAAAATACTATATATAACCGTATAGAAGCTTAATTGTTCACTTACTGTAGTAAACTGTATGGCATGATTACTGTCCATTTCACAAAAGTAATACATCCTACAGTATTTTTAGCCATGTTTAAAAATATAAGCATGCTGAACTATTAATATTAAATGACATATTAAAAAAAAACATAACCAGAAATGATCTCACGCTGGCCCACACAGGTGCAAGATTCCTCTTTCTTTCAAATAGCTTGAATAGACATGAAACTCACCTAATTTGTTTACAATTCAAATACTGGTTAAATCTGGTTTAAAGGTGTCTGAGGTCTGACAGGGTTCAGACAACTGACCTGTTCTTTGGCACAATAACCGCAGATCATTCTGGTGGCCAACTCCATCAGATGGTCCTGATCCTCATCATGGCACGCATCACATGCGTAAGCCCGACCACAGCAAGGGAACCTGACAAGAGGGATGATCAAACAAAGCCTTTTAATTCAACAAAAATCTATTTAAGCCCCAGATATTTACGGATTGTCTACACTGTAACTTGGAGCAGGAGACTTCGGTTGGTTACCTCAGCCATCTGTGACTTTGCCTGTAGTGTCTGCAGGCACCTTTATCAGGTAGAGGCTTTCCTTGCTGAACCGCAGGGTCTCTATATCGCTGAGGATATTGAGAAGTCGCAGCTGTACATAAAATAATACAAATCTTGTAACCCAGAATGTAAATTCGACAGAAACAACAGCTGAACTGTCAATGGTTATTGTACAGAGACTAAGGTAGAGAGACCTGTTGTTTTTCTGGCCTCTGGCTGAATGAACTGAAACCGCGTAGCCTCAACAAAAATGCTGAGTTTAGTGTGACAATGTTGGCAGTTTTGCTCCATGTTTTGGCCATAGGTCAGATTCTAGAAATACATGAAACCAAAAAGAGAAAGAATATTTTGAGAACAATATCAAGTCGTTTTTTTCTATTAGTTAGTTCAGACCGAAATAAAATGTATGTTATTACTTAATAAACTTTTTGGCATTTTTAACAATTAAGTTGATCAAACTTGAGAAAAGTATACCCACTCTTTTCCTACTATTCCTTTAAAGGTTCAGGGTATGAAATTTAGTGGCATCTTAATTTCAAATGCATGACTTGTGACATGTAGTGTAATTTGATTTCTTTAACAAACAGTTTCCAGACCTGGATCGTGTCCTCCTTGTTGCAGTTTAGGCAGTTGACGCTGAACTCAGACTCCTGCAGTATCAGATCTACAGGCACAGCTGCATTTAAGGTCCAGATAACCCAAAACATCACTGTAGTGGTGCAGAATACTGGACCTAAAAGCAGACCTGATTTCTGCTCCACATTTCTCACACTGAGCTGTACAGGGCAGCCGTCCATTCAGGGTCAGATCAGCGCTCACTTTACACCTACAGAACAAAGAGGGGCACATCAAGTTTGGCCTTGTTTGCACCTAGTATTACCTTCAATCTTGAACATTTATGATTAATCACATGATAAACACATATCAACATGTCTAATGAAATGTATACAAAAATATCACCTTTTATAGAAAGAAAAAACATCAGCTATATTTGGCAGCAGTTGTATGCTACATCGACGCATGAGGACACAAAATCAGAGAACCAATTTGTGATGGAACTCACAAGAGACTCAAATCAGACGCATGTTAATACTTTACGTGTTATATTTACATAACGATAAAGCTTAACCGACTTAACTTGACTGGGTGTAAATGATAGGATCACCCAAGACGGACATTTATAACTGTTTTACTTTGGCTTTTAAAACAGGACTGAAATTCACCGGCTGCATTGCAGAGACACAGAGATCTGTCTGGCCGTCACAGTGGCTGTCTGTTCTCCCAGTCTCAATCCCAGCAGTTTGATCTCAGTTCCTTTCCGTCGCTCTCTTGTTTTAATGTTCTCCACCTGGCGGTTACCTGCCTCCCCGTCACTGCCAAAAGCAGTGTCCTCCTCCTCTTCCTCCTCTACAACAGCTTCTTCATGCTCTTCCTCCTCCTCTTCCGCTGAAGCTGCAGTGAGTGACACTACACGCTCAGGAGCGTCTGTTTTTTTGCCCGTGTTCTTAAAAACAGTGACCTTGAGTTGCTCATAGGGGACAAACTGTATTCCAGACCTCTGCAAGTCAATGTCTTTTTTCAACTGCGAAGAGAGATTTGATATTAGATCTAGTTTTAGATGAAGGTGCTTATAAAGAGACTTAGTCTGACCTGTCTGGCTCCATCGGTGAAGATTTTCTCCATGCTACGGTCCAGCCAGCGCAGGTACGGCCTGAAAAGCATCTCAACCCTCCCCATCAGCTGGTTAGTGGCATGTTTGGCCTTCAGCCATTCTTCTGAGGCCTTCTGCACATGTCTGTGAGCACACAACATACAATATATACGGTTATTCATTTCTGACTATATTCACAAGCAATATTACAATCAAAAGCATAAAACGTTTTTCTGACCTCGCCATGAGTGCTGGTAAGTTCTGGTCCTCTGGAACATCCAGAGTGAACACCTATGTTACATCATCTTTTAGTTAAGAAGACTTAACATTAAGTATTAACATCAATTTGAGTAAAGTTTTAAGCATGCACACCTCTTGAGGGTAATTCTCAGGAAAGCTGACCATGATGTCGACTTCATTTAGGTCAAAAGGCTGCAAAACAACACTCACTATCAGTATATGACAAAAAAAGTAACTATATCCAGCATGCCGGCTGCATGACTTTGCAGTCTGCACAATAAAAGTGCACCCGAAAATAAAATTCTGTCATCGTTATTTCACCCTCATGTCATACAAATCCTGACCTTCTTTCCTCTGGGAAACACAAAAGAGGATATTTTGAGAAATGTTGCAGTGGTTTTGTGTCCATACATTGGAAGTCAATGGGGTCAAGTATTGTTTTTTCAAAATATCTACTTTAGTGTTCTGCAGAAGAAGGAAAGCCATACAGGTTTAGAATGACATGAAGAATTTTCACTTTTCTGTGAACTGTCCCTTATGTCTTACCCATTCAGGATCTGTAGCTTGCACCGTCACTCTGTAGTAAGTAAGCTTGCCATCTTCTCGCTCCTGCACTATAAGTTTGTCTTTTGGGAATCTCTTGATCAGCTGAGCGATCTCTGTGGCTCTCAGCTGTTTGCAGACCTCCTCAGTGAGATTAGCCAGTTTGACCTGGTCATGAGCTGGACGTGCAGCTGGAGCCGAGGGCCTGAAACCCCTCCTCTCTCTCGGTCCATGAGGCTGGTCCTCCACGGGCGGAAGCTGCTGTGGGTGGCGGAAGCGACATCGGTCATCCATAGAACAAAAGCCAGATAGGAAGTAACGGCAGGGCCTTCTAGCCCTTTCTCGTTTCTCGGGAGCCGATTTGTGGCTGGATGGGGCCGGCAGCTTCTCTTTATCTGATTGGGTGCTTTCACTCGATTCCTGCTGTGGATCTGATGGCTGACTATTTGCATTTTCTTCTTCCTCTTTGCGATCCGTCTTTGGATCGACGCTGCTCTCTGCCTGTTTAACACCTCCGGCTACAGCACTCTGATGAAGAAAGCGGCACTTTTTCCCGTAATAGCATCGTCTGCCCTGAGTGTAATAACGGCACAGCGGTTGCGCCTGTCCACCCTTCAGCGGTGTGTTCTTTTTGCTGGTCTCCTCTAGATGGCTCGTGTTGTCTTGTTCGGTTTCCGCTGACAATGATGAAGAGACCGGTTCATCCTCACCAGACGGCTTCATCTCTAATGACTGTGGGGCAACAAAAAAAAAGCAAGATGATGAGTGTTTGACACATGACAAGAGCTGTCACAATATTAGATTTTTTACTACATGATTATCATGCCCAAAAGATAGATAAATACATAATATTGTCAGTCAAATTCATCTTTAATTGTGTTGTGAAGGGAGGCAAACAGAGAGTTTGTAAACATTGTGGCTTTTACATTTAAAGCCTACAGGTGCTAAATTATTTATGATGTCATCATATGTGACATTAACACAATATTGAATATCATTTTATTTTATTTTATTGTTATTGTCAAAAGCCATATATAGTGACCCCCCTACTTTAACTGCAGGTGTAACATGCCGTTTTCAAGGTGTGATGATAAAGCATTTCTGATATTAAAGCTAGTATAGGACATTAAAGCTGTGCCAAAACTACATCTTTTTACATCTTGGCACTGCGATGTATTTTGGGTTTCCAGCTAAGTTAAACAAATTTTAGTCAAACTTGTCAGAGAGCTCGGAGAACCTTAAAGACCACAAACCTCTGCGTTTTAGTTACAGAGACACACATCTAGCTATCTAGAAAATGGACGTTGAATCCATTTGATTGAAAACCATCATTTAACTCGATTCTTTAAATTTCAATGAACGCGCAAAGGGATCAGGAAGTGGCGCATGCTTTAAAACTTGCATTACATTAAACTTACGCATGTAAAATATAATTGTAACTCCTCGGTCAAATGTTTTTGTTGTTCTAATAGATCTCATCGACTAATGATATTAATTATAACACTGGCCAAATTACTTGTGGCAATGACTCTCTTGTAAGGATATAAGTTAGCTTAAATTCGTATGTTCGACACTAACCTGCACCACACCGTTATTTTCTGACTCCATTAAATCGGACACCTGTCAATATAAGCAGCCCGATACGTCAATAGATATTGCTGACTGTCGCTGTGTGTGCAATAGACAGCGTTACTCGTGATGTTAGCATAAACATCTGAAATGTGCTCGACATCATTCAGCGCTGCGCAAACCGATTGGAGGGTATGACATCAAAGTACCGCGAGAGCGATTCAAAAGCAGTGCAGGCGAACAGTTCTCGCGGATTTTGATGTCATATGCCAATCAGTATGCGCATCGCCGAATGAGTTCAAACATCCATATGAGTTTCTTACAAAATGTCGAAAAGCGTTTTTCTTCACTAGGGGGCGCTTGATTGGATCAAAAGACCAAATGGTAACGCTAGTTTTTCGTCATGTTCGTGTAATCTTTTGAGTGAATTGGTACATGGCATACAAAATAACGCTTAATATAGCAAGCTCTTTAAAAATCTTCATGTTGTAATCATTAACACTTGTAATTGGTTCATTCTAAAAGCGTGAAGAAAAGTCACAGGTACCACGTGACAACGCAAGGCTAGTACTCCAAAAGAGTGGTCCGGACAATTTACTTCAGAATAATGACAAAGTGAAACTTGAATTATTAACATGGGATTTTAAATACACATTGATAAGTATAAAATATAAGATCAGTAACGTTATATAAAAAACTAATATAAAGTTCTGTGGTTTGTCGCGGGTGCCCTCTTGTGTTATGGAGTAGAATTACTGCTCGAGCGCTTCACTAAAATAATGTTATCCATAATTTCAGTTTCAACACATCTTTGATGTTTAGTATGTAGAGGAAAGTTTTCTTAGAGAACATTTTCACAGTTTTAAAAACACATGGTTCACAATACTCCTCAAACACTTAAATAATTTACAAAAGGAAGGTATAATATTTCAGTGCAATGTCATAGATATACCCGGCACCTGAGCCTGTGCAACATCAAGGGCAGAGGAACATTAAGAAAGCTACACAGTTCTGATTCTCTGAAGGTTTTATTTGCTATTAAAGTAAAATTGTTGACTAATATATGTTAAAAAATGACTGTGTTTCATGCAGTCTGGGAAAGCTGCCAGCAAAGAGACTCGGTTTTACAGCCAATGTGGGATTACCTGCGGATCAACCACTCCGGCACGCTTCGATCTCCTCTCTTTCCTGTGATTCTAACGGTAGCATCATACTTCGTTCTTTGTCTGCCCTTCCTAGCATGTGACATTATGGGAGAGAAGTGGCCTGCTGTTAACTGGTACAAGATCCAGCCTGGCAAGATGCCCACACCTGCAATGCTTCTACACTGCAGTGGAGTTACCCTGTATAATCATCTACTCCTGGTGTTGCCTGCAGCAGCAGCACAGTGGATATGGAGACCTCCCATTCCTCTGCCTGAACAAGCACCTACATTACTAGAACTCGCAGTTGGGGTGGCTGGGAATCTTCTGCTCTTTGACTTTCAGTACTTCATCTGGCACTTTTTGCATCACAAGATACGCTGGCTGTACGTCACTTTCCATGCCATCCATCACGTTTACTCTGCCCCCTTTTCTCTGGCCACACAGTGTCTCGGAGGATGGGAGCTGGTTACAGTGGGTCTCTGGACCACGCTCAACCCTGTTTTGCTGAGATGTCACCTGCTCACCACTTGGGCGTTCATGGTTGTCCATGTATATGTTTCTGTGGAGGACCACTGTGGATATGACTTCCCCTGGTCTACCTCACGTCTGATTCCGTTTGGTATTTATGGAGGTCCAAGCAAGCACGATGTACACCATCGGAAACCTAATACCAACTTTGCTCCACATTTTAGCCACTGGGATAAACTGTTCGGCACTCATGCTGATTTTAGTTTTGTTAAAACTCATTGATAAACAAGCATTTATGCAACTGTATATTACATTTCTCTGGTTGACTACTTCAAACCTTACCACTCGAGTTCTTATAAACTGTAGGTGGATGTCTGGGAAAGCAATAAATAAATGTATCTGAAAATAAGATGATTCCGGCTCATTTGTGCTTTTGTTAAGACACAAAAGAAAAGAAAATATTCACACCAGAAAAAAACGTGAGAAGAGAAGGAAATGAAACCTCAACACCGTCCTGTGTGTAACTGTAACAGGAAGAGGCTTTGCATTTGTGTGCACTAAAAAAAAGAATGCAAATCATGCCGTGAGTTCGTCATCTAATGTTTTTGGTTGTTTGTCATATTCACATTTTTGCATTTAAACATGTTTTAAACCATTTCACCGTGTTGTTTATTTCATGTTATCGAAAGTATAAATGAATTGAAATCTCCGAACGTGTCTGTTCACTATCGCAGCAATGGGCAGAAACATCGGTGTGTGACGTCAAATTACCGCGAGAGCGACTTGAAAGCGGTTCGCTTAAACTGTCGCTATCGCGGTACTTCCCACTCTGTCTGCGCAGCGCCGCATAAACACGAAAACCCTTTAAATGTTGAGCCGCAGCCAATGAGCGTGAGTCAGCTGACCGCTGTGGTGGCGCTGTTCCTGGATCAGACGCGCAAACACACAGCAGTGGTATGGCAGTCAGTAAACGGACAGCCATTTTATAATCCGCAGCATTTCTGTGCTATTTACAGTTTAAACGCATTTATTCAGTTGTTCAATGATGGGTCAGTGTGGGATCACGTCGTCCAAAACCGTCTTGGTCTTTCTGAACCTGATATTTTGGGTAAGTTGGAGGTGTTTGAGGGAGAAATTTAGGAGTGCGTCAGTGTTGTCATGTGGATGGACACAGTCAGGTGTCGAGCAGCTGCATTATTGCACACAATCCTTTTATATTATTGTGCACTTCTAAAGAACAAAAATGCACGCAAACGTGTTATATTTGACGTGTCTCGTGTTTTTGCGTCGTGGCATTTAAACGTGTGTGCGTAATTGCGTTTGTTTACATTTCATAAGAGTCTAACGTTACACTAAGTAACCAGAGAGGGTATAAAATATTGATGTTTTAATTTATATCGCGCTGCTGTTTGTTAATAGAAATGATATATTTTTTGTCCTGCGGCCGCAGAACAACTGTGGTTATTAGTTTATTACTTGAAATATGTTATATCAAGTTATAGTGAACAATTGCCAGCAAACACAAACCATATTGTGATTTATTTGATCATTTCCTTTGGCGTGACGTTTGACATAAATAGGGAATTTGGGGCACGTTTTTTCATGAAACGATTTAAGATTGAGCTCTGGAATTTCTGGAAACCCTACCCCACCTATCAGCTTGCTTTTCTTGCCCTGGAGCAGTGGATTAATCCCTTTAATCTGGGTCTGGGGGAGTCTCGTGACAGACAGAGATACTATGACACTTCTGTACTATTCTTTATTTAGGGATCAGGCTGCTTGATTCGATCTCCTCTTCATGTCACTGAGGGCTTCACTATATTCACTGGCTCATTCAGGGGGAAACTCATTTCTGATCTGTAAAAACAGAGGAATTATTTGGTTGTTTGTTTTGTTTGTGTGACTGCTGATGTTTATCCAATCACTTATTCTTTTTGTTCACCTTTAGTATTGGTTTTCTTGTCATTCAACACTCCAGTATCTTTGAAAGACTTACAGAATGATTATTGATTATTATTCTTATTTAAGAAGTCAATCGACAACAATGTATGTCTCCCAATATTTCCTGAACTTCTCTTCTTTAATGCTAATGTCCTTGGCTTGCGTTAAATCAATCACGTAACTACATTACTGTAAAATAGTCATGGAAGCTGGTTTGGTGCTAAACAAACAAACAAACAAACAAACTACGTTACTGTTGGATCTATAACTGAATTAGGATCATACATAACATAACAAAATTGAGACAATTTCTCCTAACATGAAATTTCACAGCAAATTTAACATTTGATTCACTGATCCTGTCTTTTTTCTCCCCCTAGGCCGCCGCTGGTATCCTGTGTTATGTAGGAGCCTATGTGTTTATCACATATGATGACTATGACCATTTCTTTGAGGATGTGTACACACTGATTCCAGCCGTTGTCATCATCGCTGTTGGTGCGCTCTTGTTCATTATTGGACTGATCGGATGCTGTGCCACTATTCGAGAGAGCCGCTGTGGTCTGGCTACGGTCAGTGAACCATTCTATGACTCATTCTGCCGTAAACGTGCACTATATCATAGCTTTCGGCTTAACTAAAAGCGTGTCATTGACACGATTTGATCTTGTGCTTCTTGTATTTTTCTCTGTGCAGTTTGTCATCATTCTTATGCTGGTGTTTGTCACTGAAGTGGTTGTGGTGGTGCTTGGCTATATTTACAGAGCGAAGGTGAGTCTTGTGTCTGAAGAACATTCATATTTACTATAAGAGGCGTGCCTGCATTTCTTTTGTTTTATATGAAAGCTGTTCTCACTTTGTATGTGCTTTGGACTGCGTTCAAAGCTTAAACAAGACAATCGGTTTGTAATGTAATACAGGGGTGGTAGGCTGTTTAGGAATATTTGTTTAGCTGTGTTGTCTTTGGAGTACACCATTGCATCTCCTCCCACATATGAAAGGGGATGAGTGATTAACAGTGGATTTCTTTTTAGGTGGAAAATGAGGTCAATCACTCCATCCAGAAAGTGTATAATGAATACAACGGCACCAACACAGACGCCCCAAGCCGTGCCATTGACTATGTGCAGAGACAGGTGAGAACATGACATGAGTTTACTTCAAAATGAAGTTCACCCAAAAATAAAAGAAGATATTTTTAAGAAAGTTGGTCACCGAACAGCAATCGTCCCCCATTCACTTCTATTGTATGGACACAAAACCAATGCAAGTGAATGGGGGCCAGTTAACAACATTCTTCAAAATATCTTCTTTTGTCTTCTTTTCATACAGGTTTGAAATGACAAGAGGCTTAGTAAATGATGACAGATTTTTTGGGGGGTGAACTATCACTTTAAACAATTCCATCTGAATCTGTAAAACAATGTTTTAGAGCAGGTTTTCCGTTCCTGATCCTAGTAAAATGACCATAATGTCCATTTTTCTATGTAAAGCTCCATTGCTGTGGAATCGCCAACTACTCCGACTGGAGGAACACTCCCTGGTTCAAGGAGTCTCGAAATAACAGCGTGCCACAGAGTTGCTGTAAACCCAATGTGAGCAACTGCACCGGCTCCCTCTCCCGCCCTGGAGATCTCTACCCTGAGGTGAGAGACGTGTGTGGGTGTGTAGCAAAGCCTGCATGCACTTAAAAACACATCTGAGTCTAAAATGGTCTCGCGTTGAATTACTTTAGGGTTGCGAAGTACTGGTTGTGAAGAAGCTGAAAGAGATCATGATGTACGTCATCTGGGCCGCTTTGACGTTTGCTGCAATACAGGTATGCTAACCACATTAAATGCTGTATGTATTTAGCTTTAATAGTGGTCAATGTGTGTAAAGGTAAATAAGCAGTCACACTTCAGTGTCAGAGGTTTGAACTAAAGAAAGGGGAGCTGCTGAATCACAGGCTTTGACATTCATACAGCTCCAAATACCCTACGGGGTGTAAAGGCAAATCCAGCACCTGCCTGTAACATCACATGGTGATTGACTCAGCTGTCTGAAAAACAAAGGAAGAAATGGAGCAATTGTGGAAATTGTTCTTGGCAAAAGTCTGTGAATTACGACAGCTGTTCTCTGCAGTCGTTTGGGTGTTTGTTTCCTCAGAATTGTTTATTGATGCACAAAGGCTTTTTCTGTTCTTCGTCTTTAAGGATACATATGTTAAATGAACTAGTAGGAAGCAACTGATCGTTTTTTGAGAATGTGCCTAATACCAGATTTTTTTTTTTTTTTGGTAAATATAAAGCAAAATAAAACAAAAATGTGGTGGTGAACATCAGTCAGTTTTCTTTTGTAGGAAAATTTTATTATAAATTTCATTGTTCTGTTGAACACAAAAGAAGATATTTTGAAGAATGTAGGAAAGCACACAGTTCTGGGGCACTTTTGACAACCATTGTCATTTTTCCGGCTCTGGTAGTCAATGGTGGCCAAGAACTGTTAGAAGCATTCTTCCAAATATCTTTCTTTGTGCTCATCAGAACAAAGGCATTTACACCGTTTCTACACCGGATGCGGGACAAGAGATAACAGAACCCCTTAGAACCCATTATAATTAAAAATGTTGTCCACACCGGACGTGGCGCGATGCGGTGTAGACACGGTGTAATGCAGATTTGGAACAACTCGAGGGTGAGTAAATGATGACAGAATTTTTATTTTGGGATGAACGGCCCCTTTAAATGCTTGAATTAAGTTTTATAAACACACAAATGACATAATGTAAATTATTGTTGGTGGACAGCGATGGCGATTTATTTAGCAGCACGTACACTATCCTCTGTATCATGACTTTTAAACCATATTTTCAACCATCAAGTTTCTGAAACGAGCTATAGAGCTTGCAGTTTTTACTACCATCGATAGCTATAGTTTTAGATGCCGGTGATGTCTTCTTTATTTTGTACTGATGGTGGTACTGTGGTGACATTGTCGTATCATTTATGGACACCGCTCAATAAATGATTAAGGTGTTGTAGTGGAGTTATTGTGCACACGTTAGTTCAGTTGTGCTACAGAAGTGAACTGTAAATGTTTTTTCCTGCAGATGCTGGGCATGTTGTGTGCCTGTGTGGTGCTGTGCCGTAGAAACCGGGACCCAGCCTACGAGCTTCTCATCACTGGAGGGACGTATGCATGAACAAACCATACCAGACAAACTTTTTTTCACGCACATACACACAGACACAGACATGCACGCAAACACACACACACACACACACACACTGGGCTCAGTGTTCTGTCGGTGTGAGGTGGCACACTGGATATGCCCTAATTTATTTCTCTTTCTACACACCTTACACAGGGTTTGCTCTCACAATGCACTGGTGATGGGTGAAGGAACTTGGTTATTTATGTACGTCTCCACAAAACGATTGGGTTTTCATTTAACCTGTTTTTCTCAAAGGCGTTGGACCGAATTGCAAAATGGCGGACAACCGATTGTTTATCCCAATGAGAAGACTTTAACACGTAAATCTCTTTACCTGTTCTCTTGTCTCTGTTATATGGAGTGTTGAGAATGAGCATTACGGCTTGACAGATGCCATTGTCGATATTATGTGGAATGTGTGCTTTCCTCATTTGTTCGTTTGCACTATGTGTATGTTTTAGTTATATAACAAATACAGAGATGAAGAATGGTTGTAATGGGGTAATGATGTTTGAATAGGATCGTGGTACCCATTACCAGTCTGCAGCACAGTGGCAGTTTGAGAGACAGATCTGGATTTACTAAACAAGATTGCTTTGAAATGTGGGTCCAGTGGCACAGCTAAAGTGAACTAGACGTTCACAATATGTTCAAATCGGGGTTCACTCTGGTTTACATTTAAAGTGTAAAGATGCTTTGAGGTATACTCTACATGCACTACCACCATTTACTGACTTTTCTTTATTTCCACCTTTTTCCATTGTTACGTGTGAAGATTACTTTTGTAGTAATATGTAGAATTCAAAGTTAGTTTGTAGTTATGTAGAACGGTCAACCGTGTATGATTTTATGAATGTAAATAGCGGGGGAGGAACAATGATGTAAGCTTGTAATTTCGATCTTAAAATAAATGTTTCATAAATTGACACCTGTTGAATTTTTTCTTTTCACTCATGAATTACATTGGAATGTATGAATTTCAACTGGTACACTCAACTTTGAACTTGCATTTTAAGTTAAAGCTATTTAAGTAATATAACAGCGTGTTGCATTGCTATACGCATAGTCTTTGACTCAGACTTGAGGAATTACATAGTGCACAGGCATTCAGATGGTCATTGATGGTTCAATGAAGCATTGTTTGGGGGGCTTTCTTCGGTCAGACGAGCATAAACTCTTTATAGTGTGGAACAGGGTCAAAGTTCAGACCGTTCCCATGGAGGGGGATGTGTTCCATCTGCTCGCTGTTGCGGTTATGCTAAATAACATACTTTCACTCTTGAGTATCTTTTTAACATTTATGGGATTCGATATCAGGGTATTAAAACTAGTAGGATAAATAACAACGATTTTCTGTTGAAAAGATCTGAATGTTTCACAGGTTTCCTGTTTTTCAATACCTTAATCATTATAACTAACAAGGACCTCATTGATTTGAAACAGGATTTCTGAAACGGCCACGTGAGCCTCTTTAACCAGATACCCGATAAGGAAAAAGCTTGGTGTTGGATTACTGTGTACTGGTTATCATTAAATCTCTAAATGTGCCTTTAAAATATTATATTAGCTCCCATTGATTGTTATTTTCCTGTTTAGCATTGCTCTTCATTGTTCATTATCATTTGTGTTGATCACCATGAAGCAAACAATTGAAGTACTAAGTACATGGTTTCCAAGTTTGTGACCTTAGTGGTGACTACATTCATGGCTTAGCAATTTTGTGCAAAAGCATTCACAAACATGATAGAAACGCTTTCAAAGTTTGCAAACAGTCTTTAACTCCCATCCAGGACAGTGCTGCTTCATCACATTGGAAACTCGAGTCTGGAACAAGGAAGGGGAGTCTGTTAAAACTTTAAGAAGGTTGTGCCTGGTACATTTCAGTAGTTGGGTTCTATGAATACTCTCTGCTAAGTGCTTTTCAATGCTGTTGTGTCTACAGAATGTTAATAGTATACTGACAGCATTCAAACCAATCCAAATAATGTAAGGAATCATAGTCAGTGCATGACATTATGATAAAAGCTCACTTAAAAAAAGAAATATTTTTGCTAACTCTAACATTAGTTGAAGCCCATGTAACTGTTATTCTGTGAATTTGTGACTTTTGTATAATGCTACAATATACTGAATATTGTTACCCTGTCTGTGAATCCAGGCTTAACTCTTAATATCTAGTTATGAGATCAGGAGCATCAAAGTATACATCAAAGTGTTTATTGCTGTGAAACGAATGATTTTATTCACACGTTTTATTATTTTCCACAAATATTCTGAAGATTGGCTTCCTAAACATTAATTTCAATATTAAAGATATCAAGATTATATTTTCTCAGAATGTTCTCATATTATATTACATTATAATGATTTTATGTAAAAACCACTCAATTCAATTTACAGGTGGGTTTTCACAGGGAGGGTCACATTCATTATCATGTCATATTAAATCAATGGCAACATAAAGGGAACAATCATTGCACGGCTTTATAGTGCAAATTATGCCACCGAAATGATAAATGACAAAATGCTGAACTTAGAAATCTATGGATGAAACAAGTGTGAACAAAATGTTATCCTCCTGTTTCATATTACTTCGGTGTCTTTGATTAACTTTCAAAACATACAGTCGTAATTCTGAATTCTGTACAGATGTCTATACAGTATAAACATGCATGCGCAGAATCAGTGTCTTCTCTCTAAACTAAAATCAGGGCAAGTCCGTAGTGCCTAGAGGAAAAGGTGTCATACATTCGCATGGTGTTATTTACAATAAATAATTGTTACAATAAATATAAATCCCTATCAAAATAATAATGATAGCAAAGTATAATGACTAATTAAATGTCACTGTATTACAGCTGATGTAAGATTTCTGTGACCCATATGTGGTACTGCAAAATGCTGATCAGCAAACAGAAATACTCCTAAGCACTCTGTTATTAAAGGGCGTTTGAGGACAGCGACAGACTTTCCAGTGTTCTGTGGACCGCTCCAGCGCTCAGATCTTGGCCAGATAGGAACCTGGCACCAGTCCAGTCTGTCCGTTCCTCTCCACCATCCACCAGCCATCTTCTCCCTGCTCCACCACCAGTACCACTTCCCCCACAGAGATGGAGAACTCATCAGGGCCCTGCGGATACATGGCTTTGTACAGTCAACTAAGTCTTAGAGTTTTAAAAGTGGGCTAAATTTGGTAGGGTACTCTACACAAAGTGAATGTTCATGTTATTAAAGCATTCTTATCTCATCTCCATAAGATTGTCTTACCTGAGCATTGTAGTCATACAGAGCCTGGTATTTTTCACTTTGAGAGGCATTATCGTTTGGAGTTTGTTGTTGAAATCCAGGTATGGAGGCATAAACCCCATCTGCGTTTTCTGGTGCAATTTTTTACAGCATTATTATCTTTAACTTAAAATGTTAAATACTAGTTAATTAATTATAAAGCAAGCTGAAGTGCCATCTGCTGGGAAATACTGTAACATCAACCATCTACCATAAAAACAAGCAATAGCACAAGATATTAAAGGGATAGTTCACCCAAAAATGAAAATTGTGCCATGAGTTACTCTCTCTCTAGTTGTTCCAAACCTGTATACATTTCTTTGTTCTGATGAACACAGAGAAATATATTTGGAAGAATGCTTGGAACCAAACAGTTCTTGGACCCTATTGACTACCACAGTAGGAAAAATGACAATGGTAGTCAAAAGTGTCCTACATTCTTCATAATATCTTATTTTGTGTTCAACCGAAAAAAAATACAAAGCAATTTATCCTACAATGGTAGTCAATGGGGTCCAAGAACTGTTTGGTTACGAGCATTCTTCCAAATATCTTTCTCTCTGTTCATCAGATAAAGACATTTAAACAGATTTGGAACAACTCGAGTAAACCAAGTAAATTATAACATCATTTTCATTTATGGGTGAACTATGCCTTTAAAAATGGAGGATAATGCGATAGAAAATGTGACATGACATTATAATACACACCAGAAGGTGGGGCTGATGACGGAGGGGACTCAAGAGTATTATTCCTCGTACCAATAGCACAATTGCCTTGCAAGAGACTCGAAAACCTTTCAAAGAAAAAAACTTCCATGTAAAATACGAAACATTAACCCTTTCATGCGTGCTCAGGGTTGAAAACACGATTTAGAGTCTTTTTTTACAAGTTTTAAAGACATTAAAGATGTCCACACAGAACAGAAACAGAAACTTTTGAGGATCCATTTGAGTGTGACACACTTGCTAGCAGATAAACCAATGTATTATTTGTATAATAGATTATGAGGTATAGATGAGGTCAATATCTATAAATAGTACTGAGCCTCCTACATTTCTCCATTGTTTACATGTTTTGTCAGCATGGCAAATACACAATATAGTTTAGCATATTACCAGTGGATGAAAACACACCTCTTCATCACACCTCCTCCAAAGCGAGCCATGCCATTGCTGTCTACTGTGGTTTCTTTATCATAGTAGTTCTCAAACACAATGGGTGCTATGGACACATTTGGGACAGAGTTTGACTAAGCAAATGGAACACATCTATTTGCTATGATCATATCATGAGAACAGTGATTAAACTACAAAATGTCACGATGGTGGTTTGTGATAGGCTCTGCTTGAAATACAAAGCATGTGTACCGCAGTATTCTACTGTAAAGATACAGTTTTGACAAATAAAGAGTAACTGAAGTACCTGGAGGAGTGGTGCCCGTGCCTTTCATTTTAATGAAACAGTTGATATCCTCAGTAATGTCGCACACTTCTAGAGTCGACCTTACTTCCTCATAACACTGCAGAAAATGGTTATAATGGACCATGTGTTAAAATGCTTCAAGATTCTTCTTACTGCAACAATTTTATTACAAAATTAATACATTTCATGTTTGGAATTAAAGGTGAGGTTGTGTAAAACCATCTAGTGGTGAGGTTGTGAGTTGAATCTAACGGCTCACTCCCCCTCCATTTCTAAGCACTACGGTGGCTTACACAGATCTAAGATGTCGTCACGGTTACGCTTCTTTGCCAAAGGAGATAACGTATTTACGAAACGCGCTTTGTAGTGCAGTTTGTCCGTTTAGGGCTACTGTAGAAACAACATGGCGACTTCCGTGTAAGGGGACCCGCGGTGTATGTAGATAGAAATAGCACCTTCTAAGGTCATATAAAACATAACGCTTCAGTATGTGAGGTCTTTATACACCTCTGAAGACATAGTTATGAATATTATATTGTATTTCTGTCAAAAGATCCTCAAAATAAAAAAAATACACATTGGACTAAAAAAAACCTGAATATAGCCATGATTAATAATGCTGTAATTCATGGCTTTCTTATGAAAGTATTGTAATAATAAAACACACTAACCTCATCATCTTTTACGCATTGCATGGAGAAGTGGTTACAATGGACCCAAATAGCATTTCTCAAAATGTTTATGCGATCATCTTCCTGCTGCTGGAAGACCTGGTGAAATTCAGGGAACCCCCCCCAAAAAACTTGTCATGATCATATAAAAAATATGGGCCATTTTGCAAGATGTTAACAATGTTGGTCCACCACTTCCTGTTTCAGTAGGCAAATTTTATAACAAAATAACTAACAGAACTCCCTCAAAATGTTAAACAAACATCTTAAAGACTTATATATGTGAAATAATAAAGTACACTTTTTTTTTAATTTAGACATTCTAACAATAAATTTAATAAGCATTTAAATGAGTGAAATTGCGTGTACAGTAAATGTTGGTTTAGCAACACTGTTGTATCCACATTACATGATTAAATATGAACGTTGCTTGGAATGATCATTGGAGATTATGAGTCTACCTGTTCAGTATAAGCCAAAGTGTCTTTTATAGTTTATGTTAGTAGTTGTGGTTTGTGGTGCGTCGTTGGTAAAACAAAAAGTAAAAAAGGGAAGTTGATTTGAATATGAACTCAGCAGAAAGAGCTCGAACAGGAAAACAGATATACAGAGGTGAGCGGTATATTTACCTCACATGTGCATTCATGTGACGTCTCCCATTCCTGACGGATCTTTTCCAACTGCTCAATGTTTAAAATGTACTGTTTCTCTGTGAAGCAGTAACAATAAAAAACATTTGCACTGGAAATGTTTATTGGAAAATAAATTGTGCATTATTTTGGTTCATTTTTTTAGGTATGGACTAATTATACATCTATTGTTGTAGTGACAAAAACAAATATATTGTCTACGTTGCATATGAAAACAAAGTTTCGAAACAAGTTGTGTTCGGCAGTAGTTAGTCTAGTATAAAACTTGGATGAAATATAGGTGACTTGCGAGATTTCTATATGGATCAAATTGCAGGAGCTCATTTACCAGGAGCATCTATAATATTTACAGCGCCATTGGTTCGTGATTTTAAAGAGCAACAGTCTACACATTTATGAAAAGAGTAACTTCTAGTAAAGCAGCCGGAAGATGTTATACTATACTATACTTTATAATGTCATTGTCGCAATTCATTCATTGCAAGTCTACAGTAGCTGATTCGTCAGCGTGTGCTTTTCTCACCTGAATCTGTGGCTGCGTCTCTACACTGTTTTGCTTTGGTTTGTATCTGTGGGCACAGGAGGCAAAAAAATACATAAAACTAATAAAATGCATCAGCAAAAGATATCAGCACTGTTATCAGATTATTGCATAATCACATAATAATCCATATGTACCCTTTCAGATTGTTTGGGGGTTATGGTGGGTGCACTGTTGAGCTTTTCGGCAGTCATTTCAGCTTCATCAGCCTCTCTGCATCTCTGTTCATATGTCCGCTTCGACTGGGAGGAGCAAAGAAGGTAAAAGACATTGTTTTACCTAGACTTTAATATGGTCTGATAATAATAACCCACAAACTACTAGGCGAATAGCAAAATTACATAGATACTATCAATATGTTCCTATTTATATATTAGTAATGGTATGGCTTATTCATGGCTATTTTAATGTAAAGCATTCTCTTATTTAAGACCATTGTTAATGGTAATATTTTATGAGCCATGCCTTCTGAAACTGCTTCTTCATGGTCTCTAGTCACTGTGTTACTGTGAAAGAGGAATGGAAAACTTGCTGCAGATGTCAAATGTTTGTGCAGCTATTACTTCCGGCAGCTCTTGCATCTAAGAGCATATACTATAAAAAATCTAACACCTTAAGACCGAGTTTCATATATGATCATGTGATAACATCAGTTGTGTAGCACTGGAAAATGAACACTAACCGACTTTCTATTTAAGATGCTGAACTCCACAAGTGTGTTAAAAACGTGCATAAAACCGGAAGACTGTCTGCATGTGGTTGCATATCACATCCATTGGCATCACACAGATGATTAAATTGTGTTTGCTTTTGTTTTACTATTTGGTGCTATATAGATATAACATTAGAAATACATCTAACATATGAGATTTCACCTTCCTACACTAAGAAACAGCCAAAATTTGAAAATAAGATTTCATGCAAAAACATATGGTCACCGGTGGATAGAAATGGGGGTAATTTCTCACAGTGCATAAAATGTTTTACACATTGACATCTACCTTGTCATAACACAATGTACACAAATATTACTTTGTTCTTCGTTTTAATCACCAAATAATCATTCACCACAGTCACTAAAACATCCAGCCATTACATCAACATGATTTCTGTTCCTGAACATTACCAAATTGTTAATAAATTGCAGAGGCAGCCTGAACTTCCTGGTACTTTTTAGGTTTTTGTAATGTTTGTGGTCAATTTCCTCTATAACCTCCTCTTTTGTTGAGTCTCCAAAAAACATTGTGTACAGCACAACATGACAACTACAATAAACTGAAATGAAATCTGATCTAACCTATTCTCTCTATAACACAAATTCAATACACACTTCCTTTATTTTGTTCTTCAATATACTTATTTAGAGTACAGTTTACATCAGGGTTTCTGAAGGAACACACACTGAAAAAATAGCTTTGAATAAAGTGCCAAAAGTCTCACGTGAAACAGAGACTTTCTCCATACCTGAGGTTATCTGCCTTTTGAACCAAACCATCAACTCAATCGTTGTTTTAGTCTTTCAGTTATTTAACCAGTGTGAAATCACCACAAGTTCATTGAATATTTCATTTACCCCATTTTTGTTTTAATCTCTTTCACATCTTAAAGAAACAGTTCACCCAAAAATGCAATTCTGTCATCATTTACTCAGCCTCAGGTTGTTCCAAATCTATATAAATTTCTTTGTTCTGTTAAACACAAAAGAAGATATTTGGAAGAATGTAGGACAGAAAACAGTTCTGGGGCACTATTCACTAGGAATGCAACAATAAAGCTCACCCACGGTTCGATACGAACCTCGGATTTCTCACACGGTTTTCGGTTTGTTTCGGGTCTGATGGCTTCGGCACATTAAAGTGTTTGTCATTGTTTTTTGCTTATGTGGCAGGAACAGTAAAAACTTAAGAAGAAGAAAAAAACTATTTAACTGAAATTCATATTATTTTTCTTGACTGATTTTATTATCTTTAAGCAATAAACAACTTGTACAAATTCCTGGTGTATTGAATAAATATAAATATTTACACTGGCAGCTCACAACAGTTTTTGGTTAACTGTTCATCAACATGCCAGTTAAATAAGCTTCTGAAGAGGTTTTGCACATCAGAGTATTTAAAATGGCGTAATACAAATCTTGCGATTGCTGTAATCGAAGTAAACGTGCGCTCAATGGGTAAGGTACGGAAGCCGTAAAGTGCCAAACAAAACAACAAATCGCAAAATCAATAACAAATCTAAAAGCAAAATAAAAATCCTAAATCACAAATCTGAAAAGCAATATCAAATCTAAAAACAAAATAGCAAAACATTAAACAAAACAACAATTCGGGAAACAAAACGACAAGTCAGAAAACAAAACGACAAATCATTCAACCGGAAAAGGTAGGCCTTTTGTCGGAATGGGATAGCTACTGCTGATTGGACGAAACTCCTGTCAATCAAGATATCCAGGGCCAGGCCGCTCAATGTTACTATGAGTTTCGTCCAATCAGCAGTAGCTATCCCATTCCAACAAAAGACCTACCTTTTCCGGTTGAATGATTTGTCGTTTTGTTTTCTGACGTGTTATTTTGTTTCCCGAATTGTTGTTGTGTTTTATGGTTTGCTATTTGCTTTTAGATTTGATATTGCTTTTTCGGATTTGTAATTGTGATTTAGGGTTTTTATTTCTCTTTTAGATTTGTTATTTGTTGTTTTGTTTGGCACTTTACGGCCACCGTACAGGCCAAATATAATATATCAACAAGGTGCGCCGCTGCCGTTGCAATTAATTGGAAGAAATGCAATGTTAAATAGCTGCTTGGAGGCGCTCTTGCTATGACGTAAATAGCTGTCCGAAAGGCCGCAGAGTGGCATGACTGTCTGTCGTTAAATGGACTTTGGCATGATGCTGTAGACGCTCTTTCTGCGTGTGCTGCGAGCAACGCCAACGCGCTGCTTTCGTATGCAGTGTTAAAATACATGCTTGATGTGCCAAATTTGGACATTATCACTTTAGTACAACGCATACCATTAATGCCAGCCTCGCTTCACCACCCGACCACCACTCGCTATAAGATGTCACTCGTGGGGATGGGTTTATCTATTTCAGCATACAGACAAAGACAAACACGGAGAGCCAGTGCACAGTGTTATACGCGCACGGATACATTAAAACGCAAAACCGCAATTGACTTGCACGTATGGAACCGTGGAGGTCGTACCGACTATTATATTGACTATTGTGGCATCCCTACTATTCACTATCATTGTCATTTGTCCTACTACGGTTGTCAATGGGGTCTAAGAACTGTTACAAATATTCGTCCAAATATCTTTCCCTGTGTTCAGCAGAACAAAGACATTTATACAGATTTGGAACCACTTGAGGGTGACTAAATGATGACAGAATTGTTCTTTTTGGGTGAACTGTGTGTGCTGGTTCTCAAAAAGGCTATCTGATGATACCAAGTACAGCTTATCCATCCATCATTGTCTACTTAAGCAAACCACACTGTTGAGTGTGCACGCTTATGTTTGCTTTTTAAAGTGTACTATTAATGTGCCTTATAAATACGGAAATCTTGACAAGAACATGCATTCGTTTTCAGGAAATTGCAAATATTTGAGGAAGAGAAAAATACGAAGTTTAAAAAAGACACGTGTGATTGTGAGAGTGTTCACAAGTGTGTGTGCATAGGAAAGAAATATGCTTCTGCTAGAGAAGAGCTATTTCCTGAGGCTGACGGTTACAACATTCAGAGGAACCTGCCCCCACTGCCCTGAAGGTCTACCCATGTACTGATCATTTAAATCATTCTCATTTCATTCTTCCTCTTCCTTCTATTTTACTTTCATTCTCTATTAGGCAAACACAAGCTACATTCAGCAGTCGATAAAACTTGAGTCACAGTGCAATACTCACATCCATGGTTTTCTTATATAATGACACCTTCATCTTCTGAACTTTTTCCATGACACCCTCAAACTGTAAAGAGATACTTTTTATAATATTATAAAAATGACAATTTCATAGGAAAACATATAATAGATAGCTATAAAAATGGAGGAGCTAAGTGGTGTAAGCATGTCTATTTGTGTCAGCATGTACTGATAAACTCGCATGAAGACTAGCCTAGATTTTGTGCAAAAAGAGTGTTGATATGACAGTCCTGTGTGTTTGTGGGTAACAATATTGACAAACCACTGACAAAGAGATGGCAGATAAAACAACACCTTCTTTCTCTGCTCCTTCTGTCGTTCTCTGAACTGCTCCATACGTTTCGCCTCCTCTCGTAACATTCCAGACAGCTGAATGTGCAAATTCCCAATGTTCTCCATTTCTAGGTTGAGAAAATATGGCATATTCAACAGGTCTTTAAAAACTTTGGATTTTAAAGGGATAGTTCACCCAAAAGATATAAACTCGAACAATTCTGTCATCATTTTTCACCCCCGTGACATTCCAAATCTGCATGACTTCTGTGCAACACAAACGAAGATATTTTCTGAGAAATGTTTCGGTGATTTTGTGTCCATACAATATCAGTCAATGGGGCGCAGTTTTGCTTAGTTACCAGCATTCAAAATATCTTCTATTGTGTCCTACAGTCTTTGGAATGACATGAGTAAAAGGGGAGTAAATAATGAAAGGATTTTCGTGTTTGGGTCAACTGTCCCGAGGAAATCTGGGAATATGTTAGTGGTGTCACTTACGAGTTTTTAGTTGGTCAAATGATGCCTTCAAAGTACTATACAACCATCAAGATAAAAAAAGAATATCAATACATTTCAATTTATGCTTATAAACTCACTTGTATAAAATATTAAAGACTATAGCATAAAAGACACTAAATGAAAAGCCAATAAATAATTGTATTTGGAAATATCTGCTTACCTAATTTCACTTTGGCCTCCTGTCTTGCGTGCAATAGCAATCAGTTCTTTGCCATACCGTTCCTCTGCCATCGCTCTATGAGAAAAAGGAATGTATCATTAAATTACTGGTTTTCTGGACCACATTAGCTTTTACCACCCTTTCGAAAAATTTAACATGGTTTTACTATAGTAAACTGTAGTATTCATGCTGTTTTATTTATTTATTTAGGTAAATTGATTACCATTTTACTACAAAAACATGGATCAACTATGATTGATTTATGGTTACCGTGTTTTTATTTTCGGTAAAACAACGGTTGATTTTTTTCTGCTTTTTAATAGAAAAACCCATTTTTCCATTGTTACCTCATTTTTAAGAGCTCCTCCATATCTTTGCAAGCACGTCGTCCATCATATAGTCTCTGGATAAGATTATCATATCCATTGTTGCTGGTAAAATCTGAGCCCTGAAACCAAGAGGAGTATATAATTTTTTTCTGTGCTAATAAACGTCATTGTTCATTTTACAGAATACACTGCTTCTCTGGCTTTGCAATGTAGAACAAAAATTGCCACTGAAACTCTGGAAATATATTGTGGTTTATTCGTGTTGGGCTTCTTTTTTTAACCCCAGGAAATGAGTATGTAACAAATGTACATTTACATTCAAGCTTCAATCCGAGACCTTGGAAAATTATTTAAAAATCGTTTTAGGGCTGTTAGGACGTTTGGAGTTGATAAAAATGCATCTGGTAGCCGGCCTCTAAAAAAGTTAATTATAAATATAGCTCCCTACTGTATTTGAATATTCACTTTTTCAAGTTTTATCATTTGCATCATAAACAAAAAACATATGTATTGTAAGTCCCTTTGGATAAAAGCATCTGCCAACAGCTTAAAAGTAATCCATTTTAAAAAATAAGTATAGCTAAATAATAAATAGAGGAAGAAGGAAGAAACATAATATTCTTGCTTTGTAGATTGATGCTGTGACAACAGGGCTGAACCGACAGCTGCGTGGGTACACATTCACCCACACAGGAAGCCCATTGATAGTCTCAAAAATATTCTCCATGATATAACATACGGTATATACTATGAATGTATTTCTATACATACACATGTATAATAAACAATATCACAATACTCCAACATTTTTCAGTAATGATCTCAAAAATGGGACATGATAAAAATTACATTTAGTTTTAGAAATCCTTCAATACAGTATAACATTTCTTCATGTTCATATCTTAAAACTAAAGATGTGTTCATTTGAAACCCCTATTGTTAGTACAAATCTAACCTATATACAAAAAGAAAACACACTCATATTACACAAAACACTGTATTATTAATACATTAAATTGCAGTGCACAAAAAATGACAGACATTTCATTAGTGGTCGTTCATAAGTTACAATCGTTCTGCCCTCTAACATATAAGTTGCCCATTGATGCCATATGATGCCTGTTAAAAGTTAAGTTACCAAATAAAACATTTGATGTGTCATTTCATTGTCACGTCCTTAACATCAGGCATGACAGCCCCATGCAACCGAAAAATAATGTGCAATCTAAATTCTCAAAACTCTTCAATCGGTTTACTTACCCAAAATGCATCTTTAAAGAGTAAAGGTGTCATTCTGAATGTTATTCACAACAGTAGATTGGTGACCGGCCCAAAGAAGGAACAACAAAGAAATGTAGATGACAGAAAGTAAGACAATGCCATACGCAAGAAACCAGAAGTTGCACAGGACTGTTGTGGTGCTCAGGTTTGACTCAGATAAGGAAGCTATTATGTCAGTCACCACAGGCAGAACTGCCTCACAGATAATACACACGCATTCGGCAGCCATTTGAATACGAGATACACCCGACAGAGTGGGCTTTCGGAAAATACATTTTGTTTCCAAGCCATTTTAGCAAGCCAGGTATTATACTTTCAAGCAGCCCCAAAACTCAGTTCAGTCTTTATACCTAGTAGTAGGTAGTCAGGTGACAGTTGAATTCAGTCACTGGCGTGGATATTTGTATACTGTTTAACTCTAAGCAAGAACGATGATTAGTAATTATTGAATAGCGACAAGAAAAAGCCGTGTACAAAGCTTATAGTGAAAAGAAAATACAAAGATAAAAAACAGACATTTAGCAAAATGGGTTGTATGATTGGGAATATGTTAGTGAATCACATCATGTATGCAGATGATACTGTTGTGTTCAGTCTCAGTAGTGCAGGTCTTCAGCAGCTCTTGAACATATGTTCTGTTTATGGCTTTGAACGTGATATAATATATAATGCTAACAAGAGTAATATTATGATTTGTAGAACTAAGGAAAAAAGAGTTTAAATTTCCCAGTTCTCACACTGTCTGATAAGAGTATGATGTTGGGTGTGAAAGTAAAATATCTTGGGCATTTTATTTCTGAAGATTTGACAGATGATGATGATATACAGGTACATCTAAAAAAAAAATTGAATATCATGAAAAGAAAGTGAAACCCATATATTATATAGATTCATTACACATATAGTTAAATATTTCAAGGCTTTATTTCTTGAAATGTTGATGATTATGGGTTACAGATAACGAAAACCCAAAATTCAGTGTCTCGGAAAATTTGAATATTACATAAGATCTATAAAGAAAGGATATTTTAAACACAAATGTCTGATTGATGTCTGAAATGATGATCTAATTTTCTGAGACTCTGAATTTTGGGTTTTCATTATCTGTAAGCCATAATCATCAAAATTTCAAGTATTAAAGGCTTGAAATATTATGTGTAATAAATCTATATAATATTCAAATTTTTGGAGATGTACCTGTAGAGAAGCAAGGTCGAATGATGTATATACAGGCTAACATACTTTTACGCAAGTAGGGTTTTTGTTCAGATGAAGTGAAAATAATATTGTTTAAAGCATATTGAACATTATATACGGCTCACTTATGGTCAAAGTATAGTGCCGCAAGCTTGCAAAGGCTCCAAGTAGTCTATAATAATGCAATGAGAATTTTGCTGCGGAGACCTAGGTGACATAGTGCAAGTTAAATATTTGTGGGACTACAAATAAATACTTCTCAGGCTGTTTTAAAAATCTTATGTATAAAATTATCTTTTGGCTTAATGAGTCAAGTAATTGAATTATTGAGGGCCTAACTAACATAAGTTCTACACGGTATCAGTCCAGGGTGTGGAGGCATTGGTATCACTTTATGTAATACATTGGCCCTCATTTCTTATGTGGTTACTGCTGAACACTTTTTTATGTGTTTTATGTCATTTGTTTGTTTGTAATTTTTTTATTGGACTCTGAGTCTGTAATAAAAGTGATGATTATTGACACGGTTACACATTTTCAAATGTACCACCACAAAAAATGTTATCTAATTAAAACTTATGTATAAAAACTCAAGTATTGTTTTGTACATCAATTATTTATTCTTCAAATTTATAAAGCATTACAGTTCATCATGTGGCACATGGAGCTGTCGGCCATAATCTGTGACTTCACTGTGCATGAATGTGTCTTGGTTTTTAAGAATCTCCGTCACTGAGAGCCTCTCATCACCATCTTGGTCCATTTCCTGGATAAGATGAATTGCCTGGATAACATTTAAGAATACAAAGTATTTTATTATATATATATATAATTTAATGGTTTATCAAAGGTTTCTTAAAACAAATAAGCATTGAGAAGCAGCATTTGACTCACCTCTTCTCGTGCAGTACCATAGCTGTTTGGAGCAACCCAGCGAAGCTGTTCATCCCGGTTCAGTTTGCCATCTTTATCCTGGTCGTACAGATCTTTAAAGCGCTCTGTTTCCTCAACCTCCCATTGTGAAGGTTCGTCCTGCTCTTAAACGCACACAGATAAACTTGACACCTTATCTGAATGCAGTACATGGTGTCCTCAACCCTTATTTAAAGCGACTTACAATGCATAACAAGCCAGGTATACATTTTTAGTAGGTGTGTTCCTTGGGATCAAACCTATAAGTACTATGAATCTGTATTTTTTATGAAGTAATATTTTATTTTAAAAAGGAGAAAAGAACTACATGGTCAATTATATATGTGATGACAATATACACAGTCATACCATTTGCTCGGACATCTCCAATGAATTCACTTAAGCTGATAAATCCATCTTTATCCAAGTCATATTCACTAAGCACATCTTCAATAGCAAAATCCTGTGAGGCAAAAGCTATAGTCATGTATGAATTGTCACTGACGATGAGTAACCAATAAATCACATTTATGATTTTTGCTTCATACTTACAGCCATGTGGTCCACCTCAGATGGATGAGTAAATGCTAGAAACTCTGTTAAATTCAAACCACCCGCGCCATCCATATCAGCATAGTCAAAACGTCTTTTTTCCTTTGCACTGAGCTGTGGGTGGACAAAAGAACATTTCCTATGACTCATGACCCGACTTGTCATTCCACAATACAAACCATTAATGAATATTATGCACGTTTGGACAACATACAAATCTGAGGGATTCTTCCTCTTCATCCTCAAGAACAGCATCTTCATCCACATTCACAGTATGACCATGCGTAACTGTGTTGAATTCATCCCAAGACACCAGACCATCGCTGTTGGAGTCAAACTCGGTGAAACGTTCCTCAGCATCATGCAGCGCATAACTTCTGTATACCCTCTGTATCCATAATGTGATTTCCTCTAAAAAATGAATGGAGATGCTTTGTATTTCTAACAAATGCTCACACATTTTTAGCAACTCAGAACTGACCTGGTGAAAGGTAGATATCGGAATCTGTATCAATCTTTTCCACTAACTCCAACAGTATCTTTCGCTGCTCAGCTGGACGGAGTTTCTGTATTTTAAAGTTGTCCTGCAAAACAACAATGGGTTGATGTTAGAAATGGGATCACTTCAAAGATAAATAACTATGATGTAAAATTGTGGCGAAGATACCTCTGAGTCAAGGAAGGCGTTTGCATTGTGCTCATGATTGTGTTTGACTAAATGGTCTTCTTGGATAATTTGGTTTCCAGTAGCTCCTGATGCACAACACACCAGAAGCAATAACACAACAGAGCCTTTCATCGTCGCTGAAAAAATACAAATAAACACAATTCAGGTCCAAAGACAAGACGATCTTTGGTGCCCTCTTGTGAAGGGCTAACGTAACACACCCCATGTAAAGTTATCTTCACAAGAACAAAACATGATAACTCCTTTCGCACACAACAGCCAGAATATTACATGTGTAATCTCCTAATTTCGTAGTCTGTCGTGTATCTCATAGGCTACTGTAGGAGACACATATGACGTTATACTGGAACATATCGCTAACACTGAATACTATATTTTAACGAGAAATGTTCGAGACAAGAGAATTAATGCTGAAGTGTGTACAAACACTTACTTTTAAAAGGCGGATTATTCAAGTTTTCAACTGAGTTTGGTGCCATGGTGTTTTCTTGTGACAGGAATTCATATCTAACGTTACTCTCTTATAACGTTTCATGCGGGGTCAACACTTTACCGCCACCTGCTGGGCTGGAGGAAGGGAAAATTATTTAATAAGCATTCGGAAATTTAAAAAATGATCGAAACGCGCTTAGTATTAATACACTGTGGGAACGATATCATTATTTTGTCATGTGCGAAGCTTGGTTGAAGTACATTAATTAATATGATCTGAGCAGTGCACCACAACCAATATTATCTGGTTGCAATACCGGAGGCTGCACTCTCAGGACCGTACTTCTGGGACCCTAATTGGTTTGTGCAGCGCCACCTACCGAATCGTAGTTGGGAGAGAACCGTAAGACCAAGAACCTTAGTTTTTGAGGACCGAAAAAGTGCAACTAAGACGGTATATCCATTTCTAATTACTTGGTTTTCAAAAGGTTTATTACACCCAAATATTATATTTCATGCAATTAAAACGTATCGCTAAAAGCTGAATGTTGAGTAATTAGTGACTAACTAGCATAATATAATAAGTAAAAAAATTAAATAAACAAGAAATCATGGTAAAGCTTTTACAGTCACTATCAAGTGAGGACACAATGATAACTCTGGGCGCAGATTTAAGATTGTGTTTACTTAAAATCACAACTGAACAGTTGAACAGGGCACACACACAAAAAACAATTTAAATAAATAGTCTTAAATTATGCCAAAGCCTAGTACTTGACCAATTTATTTATTAATCTATTGTCATACTACTGCATGCACTGAGCTGTGTCCTTCTATAGACTACACAGTACATTACAAAATCTAGCACGTGGTATTTTAACAGTCAATAATTATGATGTCAAATGTAACAATCAATATTATAGAAACAGTGTCAAAATGAAGAGACATGCATCGTGGGATTAACAAATGGACTGTGCATTCAAGACTATTTAGCAAGTCAAATCGACTACATTCACTTTCCAATAAAATGTGAAATGTTTTTAATGTTGAACTAATACAAATTTATACAAATATTATTATATTTTTTTGACACATTCTGTCAATGCACTCGCTGCACTCGACACTTCCGTTGTCGCAGGGTCCTAGAAATGCGTCCCCAGAAATGCGGTCTTGAGAGTGCAGCCTCCTATATTGCAGTCAGATACTACTCACCACAGCGGTTGCGAAAACTTAAAAGAGATCGTATATTACCCACAGATGTCGCTGTTTCTCTATTATCGTTGCCGTCTCGTCTTCAGCAGGAACTGACGTTTGTGTCTACGACTACACGAGCAAATTTTCCAGCTGGAGGATAATGTCCAGCGGCGTCAAAGCTCCGAGAGTCTGAAGGTGGGAATCGTAATTTATTCACAAAAACTAAGCGCGCATTAGTTAAGTTCAGCCGTCACCTGTGTGCGCGAGGTCGCCGGAAGTGTTTGTCAGTGTGTTTGTGGTGTTTGTTTATCTTTCGCTTGTGTTTTTACTTTTGCTGGCGCGCCGATGTCCCGGAACATTTGCACAGACATTGCGAAAAGTTTGGAAAACAACTTCCTACGAGAGATTGTTTTGTTAAAGTGTCTTCTAAGCTGTTTTGTACTAAGTGTAAGGAATGTTATGATGTTTATTGCGTTTCTAGCAGATGATTTATATTGTTGACATCGACATTAGTAGCATTGGTGTATTTATTGGCAATCTGGGGGGCTGTTTATTATTATAGTTGCGTGGCTGTGTTTAATCGATTAGATTTAACGTTACTTCTCATACTTTGCATCCCTGATAAGCTATTTAAATGGGTTTCAAACATCGTCTGAACTTTGATTTTGCACTTACGAGTTTTAAGTTAACGGTAGATGGGTTTCTTTTACATGTTGATCTTTTGATGTTCATCTGAAATAGTAAATATGGGTAATGCAGTTGACTTAAAAGGGTTTATATGGTCATGTTTAACTTCAGAAATGCGATGTTATAATCCGCAACATGATGTAGCCATTTCGACTTCTTCCTGTTTGAAATAACACAGAAGTTATGTTTAATAATTGATTATAGTAAATCTCCGTTGTTGTACAGACTGGCGAAGCAGGTTTTGTCGTGGCTTTTGCCAAGCATAACTATATTGGGTTATGAAAGTGTGAGGATTCAGCACATTTTGCCTGTTAAAAGCCAGACTTTAGCTTGAATGCTTTCATGTTATTAAGATATTGTGTAACTGTAGTTTTATGAATGTGAATCATGTGCTTTGGTTATGCTTGGTGGTGTAGTTAAGCATGCAAACCTTTTGCAGTCCTGCAATTTTCTGTCAATGATGTGAACTTGTGTAATGACAGTCACACAAATACGAGAAGTGTATTGTGACCTCTATAATTGATTCCCTCTTTTGTCAACCACTGTGAACTTTCTCACTGACTTGGGAAATATTTGTCTTCCCTTGACATGTTTTGCAAGTTCTTATTGAAGCTTCAGACACCCAGCTTGGTGTTTTTCAGAGTCCTACTCTCCATTCAAAGCACTTCTAGGTTGGTAGACAATGACATCCCTATATACAGCCCAGTAGCCGTAAATACAAGTATCAGGCAGTGAGCACATTTTCAGACAAGAAGCGGCATGACAGGTCTAAACACTTATACTATTTTCCTTAAACCGCACTTGTCACTAAAGGCACCGTTAAACCTTCCATAGCCTTGTGCATGATCTAGTTAGTCATTTATGTATTAAGAATAACATCTGTACTTTGAACAGCAAAACAGGAGCCACATAAAACCGTTTTTCAGTGAAGACCACAACATTTTTTTGCTGACGTCCTTTAAGAAAGTCTTGCTTTAAAAAGCATTGAATTAGGGGGTTTTTGAGTACAGAAATAACTGTTTTGTCATTGTTAAAACAGTGCAGGGAGGCATGCACTCCGAGGGGTGGAAACTGTTCCCACGAGGTTTCAGCTGCAAAGGTTTGGTAAACCAGACAGTGCAGAGAGTAGGCCACCTTGTCTTGGTAAGTTTTCTCTGACTTTATTTAAAGATCACAGTTTCAGCTCTTCTTTTAACTAAGCGGTTATGATCTTAAACAGGGTGTTTTGAACGGGGAAGTTGTATTTGAGAACAGAGTGTGAAATAGGATGTCCACTTAATGCTGGTTTTATGAGAGATTGACTGTGTATAAAAATTACTTATTGTACTTGGTACTTTGGGGATTGGTCTCATTCTTTAGAGTCTTTCAACTTTTGTTAGTGTTGCAAACTGAATATTGAGCTGCATCTCTTTGCACACTTGGATGTGCTTGTATAGCTCAGCTGTTTGTCTTACTGATAAGACATGCTCAGTCTCTTCTGTGAACAATGGTTAGAGGAGATCAGGCTTGCATGTTAAATTCCTCACTATGCACAATGACCTCAGTGGTGTATTGATGGCCAGGCTTGGCGACACTGGGATAAAATGTCTTTGTTAAAGGAAATTTTACTGTGTTACCAACAATCTCAGTTATCTCAGTGTGTAGCATGTTCATGTTGTTCTTTGATTATATGTTATTTTGTCATTTAAAACCTGTATATGACTCTTTCTTTGTGGAACACAATGTCTGTGGTTTTATGTCCATACAACGGAAGTCAATAAGGGTCCATATTGTTTGGTTACCAACATTCTTCAAAATATCTACTTTTGTGTTCTGCAGAAGAAAGAACGTCATACAGGTTTGGAATGACATGAGGGTGAATAAATGATTAAATAATTTTCAGGATTTGCAAAGTTGATTCCGATTGTTAAAGAGGTGTAGATATATCGACTACATCACCACCAGTTGACACAAACCCAACCCAGGCTTATTTTTTCACAAAGTTAGTCTGTTTCTTAAGTTGTGAATACGAAACCAATTCTCTCTGAGTTTGGGCCTCTTTTAGTTGCAAGCTGGCATGTCTCGGCTCTGTAATACTAAGGGAAATGTCTGGTATGTGTTTGTAACCGCCTGCCATTCACCCGTTAAATCTAGAGTTTGACACACCCTCGCTGGCCACTTGGACGAACTCCGCTGTATTTGGTTGTTGATGTTTATGCTTCATTTGTCTTTGCACCTGAAAATGTCTCATAACTATGTATCGGGTCGACATTCTGTCATAATTCTGCACCGTGTGAAGAGTTTGGATATCATCTGAAGGGCTTTTCCATGATACTGTTGTGTTTGATGGCCTTGTGCATTTTTTGGATGGCTCCGTTTGCCTCATATTTGTAATCACTCCATAATGGGCAGGTCGTTTGATTTGGTGAAAATAGCTCACAGCATCTTGCTATATTGAATGACCACTGCTTTAGAAGTAGCACTACCAGTTCGTCATATTTGGCGCAGAACACATAGCACTTTGAAATGACCATATGACATCATCCAGGTTTGATGTCCAAAGTTACTGAACCTGAAATGTAACATTCTCTCAATTTCTTTCCACAGGAACCTCTTGTAAAGTGTCAGTCGGAACCCAGCTGTACCAGTCTCCTCATGTACACAGCAAGGCGAAGTTGACACCATGGCCCACATATCCAGTGGCAATGGCTTTCAGTTGGAGAGGCCGGCCTCTCCGGGGCTGATCCGGCCCAGAGGGATTGTGGGAAAGGAGGAGGCTTTGCGCATGGAGGCCGATGCCTTAGCAAAGCTTCAGCGTGAGAAAAAGCACACACTCCCTGCCTCTGTCCCCAATGCAACAACGCAGACATCCACTAGCCGGCTGGAGAAAGACCTCATTGTCTTCCCTGAATCGGAAACGCTGAAGAAAGAAGAAAAAGACAAGTTTGGAGACATAGATTTTGAGAAGCTGACCAATGAGGAGCTGGAAAAGCTGCTTCTGGATGACTCTTTTGGCACAAACAAAATGATACGACCTTCTTCTCTTCTAGGTTGCAATCTCAGCGCATCGTATCCAGGAGGTCATGTGTTCAACCCTGCTTCGTTCCACTGGACGCCCAACTCTGCTTTACCGACCCTGACACACCAACATACTCCCATCTTCCCCTCCGCTCCCTTCCCGAAGCCTCCGTGCTCCTTCCAGAATGGCTTTAGTCCAGCCATGCCTGCCTTTATGAGTCTGCCTGCCCAACCGACCCGCTTCCTCTCCTTTACACCCATCCAGCCACCTGCTGCTCTGGTCTACTCGCAGCCGGCCGTCACCCCAGAAATGGCCAAGCTGTTCGACAAGATTGCCAGCACTTCGGAATACTTGAAGAACGGCAGGTCCTCCAGCATGGAGGTAGATTCGGACAGTGCCAAGTCCCTGGAGCCTGTGCCCCAGCCCTCGGAAACTCCCGTTATCAGCCAATTTGAGTGGTTGGACTTGGACCCGCTGAGCATGCGCGAGGTGGATGAGGCACCCAATGCATCAGGTGGTCCTTACGTAGAGGAGTCTGGGACTGCGAAGGACCCATGGGATGCTGTTCTTCAAGATGAACCTGAGGGTGTTGATAGTAGCAGTCCTCCAATGGAGGTGAAGTCCACGGTTCATGCATCCTGTCAACCCAGAAGAGCATCAACAGGGGCGGCTATTACAAAAAGCCAGTCCATTCACATGGCTACAACCTCAACATCTCACAGCCCAGGCTTACAGGTAAGAGAGAAACTTCATTATAGATTGTTGTTCTGTGATGGATTTTGAAACTTAATGTGCCTATTAAAAAATATATATATATATAAATGAAATGCTGAATGTCATGCTTTATTATATTTTATTTTAAATGGTGGCCAATTTGCATCTTTACTTTTGCTCTCTTTCTTTTGATTGGAACTCAAGCTCACATGGTGCTTGATCTCTTTCACTTTACCAACATGTTATCTAGACCCCTGCTTTATCTTTGTTCTTTCCTTAGAAACACTGTAGCCGATTGCCAAAATAAAGCATGACTTCCTGAGAGGAGTGTGTGAGACTTTGATTTCTTATGGGGCCGGTGTATAAATGTGTGTGGTATTTCCCAGAAATCCCACTTCCTGTTTCATAATGTTCATTTCTGAGCAGGACAATTGACTGTTGTCACACATTTCCCATGTTTGTGCCCATACAGGGCAAAACCTATTCCTAATGCCCTCTTTAGATTACACAGTTTTTTAGTCTATAAGAATAGATCTAACTGTGTTAGATAACTTGATTTTACTACAAAAGTTTTGTTTTGAACTTGAACAATGTCAATGCTGATTCTAGGTAAGTTTGACTGTTTCAGCGACAACAACATAAACAAACGTTATGTTGCTCAAACTTAACTTCCAGTAGACATCCGCAAAGAATCAATAGCTGTTGAGTAGAATATTAAATGTAACATAATTGATATACAATAAAATATAAATGTAAACTAATATTAATATAAATTAAATTTAAAATTAATTGTAACTGAACACAGACCCGAAGTCAACTTTGGGCCAGGCGCGTGCGTCCCATGAAACCATCAATACCTTTTAGCTTTTTGTGATGTGCATGATGTTATTAAGAAGGCAGAACTTGCGAGTAACTTTCACAAACAAGAGCGTAAACAAACAGTGGCTGCTGAAGCGGTGTGTTTTATGTTGGCTTACGCATCATCAGAATGAATGAATTAATAGTTTAATGCTCCAATTACTCTGTTGCAAAGCCCATCTGCTATCATTCACCAACATTTACTTTTGATCTCTCTGTTGTTGTATTTGTTTGAGGATTCAGGCAAAAGTATTTTGCCATAGCTCCACGAACCTTTCCTTCATCGGACAATTCCATATAGCAGCAAAAATATCATTATTTCTCTTTTGTTTTGGCATGTTTGAAAGCTGTGAAAGCTTTGATAGAACCCGTCGTAAACGATGAGGAAAAAATGAAACATGCTAGTCTTTCTGTCAGGACGTTGTAAAACATCAGTGATTTTACGAGACAAATCTCATGACATTTACGAATCCCTGCGATACACAAATCGTGCCTAAATCAGGTTGACTTTGTGTACTCTGAAGCCGGCATTAAAGTGATAGTTCACCCAACAATTCTGACAATTCACCCAAATTTTAAACAGAAAATTCTGTCATCATTTACTCACCCTGTTGTCATTTCAAACCTGTATGACTTTCTTCAGAAGAGCACAAAAGATATTTTGAAGACATTTAGTAACTGAACAACGTCGGCACCTATTCACTTCCATTGTATGGACACAAAACCAATGCAAGTGTATGGATGCCGGTTAACAACATTCTTCAGAATATCTTCCTTTGTGTTGTGCAGAAGAAAGAAAGTCAATCAGGTTTAAAATCCTAAGAGGGTGAGTAAATGATAGCAGATATTTAATTTTTGGGTGAACTATTACTTTAAGGAATAAAGAATGTTCAGCCTAATGCTCTTTCCCTTTATAGTCTTCCCTTTAAAGTTTTAGTAAAATGAATATCATAATATTTCTGGATCATGTAAATCTGATTCAAGTTGTATTTTATAGTACATGGCTTGTCTTCGCCTGTTTGTGCCATAAAGACTGCTGATCCTATTAGTTGAGACAAGCCCCAGCTAGCTGTTTTTCCCCCATGGGTTCTCGCCTGACATGCCTAGAGGAGGGCAGCGCTGCTCACCGTTGCCATGGCAGCCCTCTTTCAGAGTGTGCGAAAGAGCACGGAAACTAATCTTAGCTTCATCTTCGGTGTACAGTTACTCTGGTTTACCTCAAAGAACATCAGATACTGTTATCACAAGCCCTGGATACTTCAAGCCCTATCAGCACACACAGCGCGAAAGCTCTGTTTGTTGTTGTGTATTAACAGGCTTAGTGCAAGTAGCCATTACTCCAGGCGTAGTGGTTCAAGTTACAACACATCATCAAATATGCTTTCTTTTTGTAATGTTTTGGGTTCAGTGAGTCCTGTTGGATATTTGTATGGCTGTTAATGTCTGTCCCACAGCCCACACAGTAGCTCATGTACTCTTGTGTATGTTTGTAAACTTACTTCAAAACATACCTTGGATGTGAAGTGTTTACTTCGGTTTATTGGTAACAGTTATTTCATGTAACTGTTAATAATTACACCTATTTACTGGCAAGTGCTCTTTTGTCAGCACCGTCCATAATTGTTAAACCTCTGACGGAAGTTCAGTCATATTTATTGAAATGTATAAAGTCAGTGAGAAGTTCCTGTTTATTCAGATCAGCATTCATAATAAAGATAATAGAGAGGAAGTTGCATTCACCATTATTTCTATTGCAGGCTGATGTTATGACAGTGGAATTTTACCTCAGTTCAAGTTCACGCCAAACTTTTTTGTGAGCCAACTTCCGCCATAATCTCATTCCTGAGCGTTTCTTGGCAGTTCCCTCAAACTTTGAACCTGAGGAAAAGGTCTATTTGGACTGGGAGAGTTTGTATATAGGGCAGCCAGAACAGTAAAACTGTAGCTGTATGCAAAAGGGGATGAATAATTTGTGAATGTGTGTCACATGGCATCTCATTTTTCCTTCGGGTTAGGCCTACTGCCTTGGCCTAGTAAACCGATAAAGACACCATCATTTCGTTCAACACTTTCTTTGTTGTTCTTGCAAAGAAATCCACCATCTGGTCCATTTTCCACATTTAGAATGTGTGCAGGACTTTTTTATTTTCAGTTATATATCAAAATGTATGATTTTTTTGGTGCATACTGTTGAAATCAATGAACAGATTCCGTCATCTCACCATCTTGTTTTTTGGTATAAAGATTTTCATTCATTTTGTATGTGTTAGGGGCAGATGGTCTCACTAGAGATCATGCTGAGACAGAATATTACATTGGCACTGACAAATACGCCCCATTCTTACCATGTACTGGAAAATACACTTAAACAAAACAAAAAATCTTTCTGATCTGATTGATTTATTTATTTTTTGTTGTTGTTCTAATTCAATATTGATATGCCTTTTTGTCTCATTTTCTTCTTAGAGGAAGTCTTTTTTACATTCCACACATTCTCTATCTTCTCTGCCTCTTCCGATCAATCAGAAACACACCATCTGGTCTCAGATTAACCGTGAGATGTTGATGTCACCATTTTATCTAACGCTGGCTATTAACAAAACAAAACATTTATCAAATGTTTGGCTGTGTGTTAGGCCACCCTCAGTGAATGCTAAAGTGTATGATAGTAGGTTGAATGTCAGAGAACACTGTGCCTGCTTATCAATGTAACAACAATCTTTTCAACAAAACTTCATGTTTGTCTTTTACAGGGTAATAAGGGAACTGCAAATGTACTCTCAAAATACTCCTTAAAGGGAAAGGAAGCCCAGAACATAGAAGTCATAGCATTCTGTGAAGACATTTTAAAGTGAGTTATGATGACTGTTAAATATAATAAACTTAGCAAAAATGCAATAATATATGATGTGTGATTCAATAGGGGCTAATCTGGATTTGATGGAAAAATTAAAATAAATAAAGAACATTTGGTACAAGCTGCCCAAAATAAAATTACATATGTTTAGAATGCAGGAGATGCATTCTGTTGGTCACCTATATAACAACAAAAGCTAATGCCATCTTTCCCCCTAAAGGCATCTTGTACAGAAAGAAATAAAAATTACTAAACTAACAGTACTGTTTATCCTGTTGACAAAATGTTTACATGCTCTCCTACTTGTAAGTCGCTTTGGAGAAAAGCGTCTGCCAAATGAATAAATATAAGTGTAAAAGGGCCTTAGACACAGCCTTGTGGTACATCATAGTTCACTATGTTAGTTTGAATTTATCACAAATTTTCTTGGTATTGTTTACAGGCTGAAGTCAAAATTCCCTCATGACAACCTCTCTAGCAACCCTGGCTATGTTCTCAGTCCTGTGATCAGTCAGAGAGATGGAGGAGAAGACAATGGAGGCAGTGTGAAGGTGTCCATTGAGATTTCAGATTCTCAACAGCCTGTAACTTTTACTTGCGATGGTGAGTTTCTGACTATCATACAATCTTTTGACAGAGGAGAGAGCTTGGCTTACCTGTGGGAATATTAAAGATTAATTACTCAGAAAATATTGAATACAAATCTTGACATGTTTCTTCCGTAGCTTATTGGATGACATTTTACTTGCCAAATTACTAGTTTGAAGTGAAAATCTGAAATCCAGAGTAATTTTTCATTTAGTGTCCTTGAAGGTCTACTGCGAATCAAGTGTACAAATAAGGAATTCATGACGCAATGCCACAGAGTTTTTTTTGGCGACTGTGATGCATTCTCTCTTTACATAACTGTCATGGTGCGTCTGCTCCACAGATTGATACTCCCATTATAGTTGCTGTGTTTTTCATTTGTCAGCCTAAATGTCACTTGCGTTCTTTCGACTGGGTAACTGTCGGTGGTGATGCATGTTAAAGGTTTTTCCTTGAGTTGTAGTGGCCCTGGCTCAGTTGCCCATGAGGCGGCTGTGTTCTGAGGACAGCAGGGCCTCGTTTTTGTGTGCAGAGACTCTGGCTACCTCATTCTTGGCAGAAAATCAAGACTGGTCTTTTGTGTTAAAGAATTTTTGCTAATCGTTAATGCTGCCTAAGCCTCATAGCTCTTTTTGTCTAGCATACCCTAGGGTCCTGAAGTTGCATCCCAGACAGCCAATATGTTTGAGGAATCTCTTAGTTATAACTGACTAGATGGTTGCGGACTTCTGTGTCACTTCTCCTCAAGTTCACTCAGTTCTTGCTTATTTTTCCTCAGGAACTGGGTCAGCAGTTTCAAAGTAAGGAAGGGGGAAAAGAGGTTGAACTTTATCGCCCATACCTTTATTCAGTATTTCACATGGATTGTCACTTTGAATACAGCTAATGCTGTTCATGCTAGTATATACCAACAGGAGGTTGCTGTGGCTAAAGTGGAGAGAAATGCTTAGCTTGGTAATGTTAGGAATTCCAGACATACTTGAGATGAAAGAGAAAGCAAATGAAGTTGAAGGCGATTAGGGTTTTGAACGTGTGGTTTATGATGGCTTTGCCAGGATAAACTCAGATTAAGTCTCAGTTTTCTCAACCCAAGATCGGACCCTCTCCCTTCTATCTCTACAAAACTGTACAAAAGTGTCTTATTGGTATATATATTATTGTAGCTCTTGCTTCTTTCAAGGAATTTCATATGATGGTAGAGTCTTTACCAAGCACAATAGCTCTCAAGCGTTCATCTTCTCACGTTCAAGCATCATGTGTGTTACCGTAGCATGACAAGAGAGGATGGCAGACACCGATTGAGTTCCCACAGTCATTTATAACCAGTTTCTCATGAACACCAGACCTTTAGACTTGACTAACAGGGCAGACATGAAGAGCCCATTCCTCAGCATCACTGGTTGGCTGAAGAGAGGATCATTCCAAGAATGGGTGTGGGGCCTGTTATTGCTCCAGCACGGGGTGAACATAAGCAATATGGTGTCAGGTTTTATTTTTGCTAAAATCTAGAGATTGGAACATCTAATGCCAAATCCATTTTTGCTCTGTCGTGCCATGGTTTTTCTCCACCTGAATGAGTTGCCCTCAATGTTCATAATTGCTTCCTTTAGAGCACAAAATCGCACACATCTGCACTATTTTGTTAATTGTTGGTCTGTGTAGGCCTACGTGCGCCAGATGTCTTTGGCTTTTGAGTGGCTGTTTATTTGAGCTTCTCACACTAGAAGCTGTCAAAAATGTAAGGCTCCAGCCCTCATGACTATTAGAGTGCTCATTCATTGTGTCTAGTTGTTGAAACACATCTTGTGTGAACGTCTACCAATTTCTCCCAAGCGTTGAGCGATTGGAATTTGCCGCATACAGTAATGACGCAAATTGCCTGTTTTGGTATGTTTGCATATAATCCCTGGAATTTGATTTGTGTGAGGTTTTGATGGTGAAAGAAGTTATAGTAAGTGATGTATTTATTGTTTTTATGGTAAATTATTGCTATACATATACGAGTACATTTCACCATTTTATCAACTTAATGTTTTTCTCTGTCATGATTTTTCCTGCATGTTTTCTTTGTCTTTCTAGTGAGTTCTCCAGTGGATCTGCTCATCATGCAGGCTCTGTGTTGGGTCCACGATGATCTGAATCAGGTGGAAATCAGCAGCTATGTTCTCAAAGTCTGCGGACAGGAAGAGGTTCTACAGAAGTTAGTCCTTTCTCTTTCCGTCTTGCGTTCTGTTGAATTACATAAACAAGTCTTGTATGCTTTTATCGTGTAGACAAAAGTGTTACACTCACATCATTGGAGAAGCAAACACCATTGGTAAGAGAGGGTTTGCTTGCACTAATAAGGAATAGAGGGAATGGGGCAAAAATCCCTTATGTGTTAAAGTATCTAATTTAATTTAATCTAATTGTCTTTAAGTAAATCTGTTTACATGGGGTTTAGAATAACCCGGGGTTAACGATTTCAAGTGTGAAAAGCCCTATAGTTAGCCTGAACACATCTCTTGCATTTATTGTAACGGGATCTCGTATGCTTAAGAAATTTGACTTGAGACTTATTTGATTGTTTTGTGATCTTTGGATACTTTAGAATCCTTATAGATCATATAGATCTTTTATTTTCTCTGCACGTACAAACCAAAAAATATTCGAACACATTCAGTTCATTGATGTAAGTGAGGAAAGCTAAATAAACTGACATATTAAACCCAAAAAATCTTCGTGCAGTGGACTATAACTAAATGGGTTAAGATTTGGGACCAAATTATTTATACACTTTGACCTGACCATGTTTTCCTCATGTGTTTTTCCTTTATTTGCTTATGCGACCTTTTTACACCACGGACTAAACAACATTAAGCATTGCTTGGTAATTGGTTGCCTTAAATTAGTATTATCTAATTGTGTACTTAAATTCGTTTAATGACTCGTTAAGCTCAAAGTGGCATTTTCAACGACGGTATTCCATAGGAAATGAAACCATAATTTTTGCCATTCCTATTCTGACATTCAACAACACAAAAACACGTTTTTGAAGGAATTGTGTGCTCCGTTTCGCTGCTTTGTTTTCACTGTTTTCACTGTTTTTCTGCAACCAGTATGCACTTGCAGCTGGCAGTGACGTAACCGTGACGTCGACTCCAAATTGGTCTATAGCAAATAAAGTATTGTTAAAGGTGTCTGAATAAATTTTGGTTTGACTGTATTGATCTTTCAGTCATATTTTCGTTATGACATTTTGGTGCATTTAGTGTATTGGTTTGAGCTTTGAACCCACTAACTGCGTTAATGGTTTTATTCATTCAGAGTCATTGTTATGTGTCTAAAACATCTTTTATATTACCCCTTAGTAAACACAGTCTAGGAAGCCATGAGTATGTGCAGAACTGCAGAAAGTGGGAGACAGAGATTAAACTACAGCTCCTTTTCCTCAGCACAATGAGGAGAGATTTAGCTCGAACGGTAATAATAAATAAACTTTCATTCATTGCCAGTTACCATTTTATTAATCAGTCAATTCTTTCCTTGAGACTAATAAATATATGTTCAATATATGGAATATATGTTTTCTAACTGTGTGAGTGTGTGTGCTAACAGACAGACGATGATGGCGCCCCTATTCACTTGGAGAAGTTCCTCGGCCTGGTGGAGAGGCCGTTCAAAGAGTCCGTCACGAGGTAGGAATGTGCTCCATCTTATCTTCTGGCCTACTGAAGGCCAGGAAAGCCTCAGGCTTTTGAAGTATCTGATTGTGCTTGTTGATTTTTCTTATTCCTTTAAATGTTTTCGTGTTCTTTAGAGAGGTACTTGCTGAGTACATAGAGGGCTATCATAAGCAAGTCAACATCTGCATTCAGAATGAGGTAGCCTTTACTTTACTGGAATTACTTGAAATTGAAAATAGATAAGGAGCCATTTATCTCCCTCACTTTTCATTTCGCAGAGCACACAGTATAAAACAGTGGACCATGTGGTTCAGTGTGCTAAAAATCTGTGCTGTGCTTTGGATAAAATTGAGACGCCGGCCATCACTGACGCCATCAAGAGGCTCAAACGCTCCGTCAACCTGCCTAGAACACGTTCTCCAGAGGTCAGATGCCATTTTTGGTCACTATATCCTGTTTATTTGGATTTGCACATCTGATCCATAAACACTTTTTTGATTGACAGGCTGGTGCCACAGGCTCTGCTTCTACAGTTTCAGTTAACGGTAAGATCCAACCCGAAACTCAGACTGTTTAACATACCCTTTAGTTCATTTAAACTAGCTGCATGGGTTTTCTCCACCAATGCTGTATTCTGCCTCCTTCGACTCCTCAGGCTTCTCAAGCCCAGTGGAAGAGTGTTTAGCAACGCTCACAGATGCTATACATGACCTCGCCAAGCTCTACCTGTGCTCTTTCTGCCCGACTGCACCCACGTGCTCGATGGAAGAGCGTATGGAGGATGAAAGGGATTGCAAAGAGGCCTCGGGCACCACAGAGCACCTACAGTTCACCCTGTTTGCTGTACATGGCATTCCTGCAGCCTGGATCAGCAGGTGAGGACCGTGTTCCCAAAAGTGCATGTGTTTCTGATGCTTTCGTCTAAACCATTAGAATAATGCAAAATTGATGCTCGTATAAAGTACATTTAGCCTTCCTGTATTGGAATATAGATTCTTCTTATAGTCTAAATAAGCACTGTAATGGCTGTTATGGCACACAGCCAGTGTAAACTGTTCTACCGCTTGCAATCTACTGCCTTCATATTCTTTAACATTCATGTATTTGGCAGAAACTTTAAAGCTGTCTACTGGGAATTCATGATGTACATTTATAGTTTTGTGCATTAGGTACATCCCCTGTGAATCTCTTTGCAAATTCTGTCATAATTTATTCATCCTCATGTCGTTCAAAAGCTCTATTGATTTGAGCACTGACTTGTTGGACACAAAAGAAGATATTTTGAGAAATGTCTTAGTGGTTTGTGCCCATACAATGGGACTCAATGGGGTCGATGTTGTTTGGTTAACAACGTTCTTAAAAATATCTTCTTTTGTGTTCTGTTCTGCTTTGCTGAGGAAAAAAGTCATTTTTGGGTGAGCTGTCCCTCTAAAATGTCCAAGTGTCACGTGAAGTGTACTTTTGGTAAAAATGTGTTTATTTATCATCAAACGTAGGTGAACGCTAGACTGTCGATGCCTGCAGAGGCGGAGCTAATCTCATGTAGCTCTTGCTGATTGGATAACAGTGATCCACCCTTAATGTCTGCCTTTATTTATCATCACTCAACAGCAACACTTATCTGTTATGACTGAAATAGACTTGACTAGTGACTTCCACAGAGAACAGAACAGCAGGATTGTGTTTATAGACAGGACTGGGTCAGGGTTCTGTGACGAATGATTATTTGATCTTTTCAGGGAGAAACTTTGAGTTGTTACTGATGTTTTTTGACGATTTTACTTGAAATACTTCCATAGACCACACCAAAACACATTTTATTGTAATGCCTGCCCTCCATGATCCTAAAAATATTTGTTTTTTGATTGGCTATGCCTTGTTGCAGAAATATGACACATAGGAAATAAATGCATGTACTTTGCTATCATTTGCAATTATGTTGTTTCAATGTGTCCACACAAAGCACGAGTGCATGAGAAAACATGGAGACTTTTTTGCAATAGTACTGTTCACACCATTTTGATGAATTTATCTCTTTGTTAGTCCTTATATGCTGTAGGCAATAAATGAGTGCGAGCCTAACTTGCTTTGGATTTCTTCTTGTACGTGCCATAGTCTAATTTGTCTTTCCTGTTTGCCAGTTTTGAAAAATACTACCTGATGTGTGCCCTGACACACAACAGCAGGAACCTCTTCAAGCCTGTCCAGTCTAAAAAAGAGGGAACATACAAGAGTTTCTTCTACCACATCAAATGGGATGAACTGTAAGTGTCTTTAATAGCACTGGCACCTTCACGTCTGCAATTTATGGAATTACAGGGAAATAAAAGCAGAATCACTGCCAGTTTCTGCTTGTGCTGATAGCTTCCTCTGTCTATGTAGGATCAACTTCCCTATTTCGGTGGCGCTGTTACCACTGGAGGCCATGTTGAGTCTTTCTCTCTTTGGGGTTCTCAATCAGAACGCTAACAACTCACCGGATTCCAACAAGCAACGAAAAGGTCCAGAGCTGTTGGGAAAAGTGTCCATGCCCCTGTTTGATTTCAGGCGGTAAGACAGAAAACGTGCCATTCAAAAATCCATTCCATGTACTTTTCAGGATATATTGTATGTTAGGAAAGTAGATACAAACCCACTGTTTCCAGAGTATTTCCGGTGTGTAGCCCTGTTCACCAGACAACCGAATTGGTTCAAAACGCCTTCATATATCTTCAGATGAACTGCTTGTCACGTGATGCTTGGTTAGGACACTGTAATACAAGTCAAAAACATTTCGTTGAAATTACCGTAATTATGAGACGGCGGCGCAAAGGTTCTGCTCTGAACTGTGCACATCCTCCGTGTAACAGATACATGTGTGCCTTTGTCATTGTTGACAACAAAGCATTTAATAGCTGTGATAATTTACCTTCTTCATTTTGCACAGTTTATAAGAGCATTTTGGGCGTTTTAGATGGTGTTAGGGTTGCGAGAACTTTCTCAAACTTGTATGTTTGACAAAGATTATGAGTTATTCATTTTCTGATATTGTTGTTTAGGTTTCTTTCAAGAGGCACCATGCTGTTGAGCATGTGGACGTCGCCTCAAAACCTTCAGCCAGGAGCTGCAGGCAAGGGGAGGAATCCAACAGAAAGGATCATCTTGCAGGTTCTTCATTTGCTCTTTCTGTTTCTTTCTCTTATTCTCTTAATCCACATTTTTGTAATGTTTTCATGTCCTAAAAACTTGATTGTTTTTATAAAACGTACTTTTACTTGGCAGTCTGCACTACATACAGATGCAAAGTGCATTGCTCTTTACTTAAAGTAAGTATATTTGTATGGCCACCAACAGGTTGACTTTCCCAGTCCAGCCGTGGACGTGCTGTATGTTGGTCCGCAGGAGAAAGGCTGCCCAGACCCTCAATCTCTAGACCCGCTGGATACTGGCGATCGGAGTGAGATAGAGAAGCTATGTGCACGAACATCTGCTTTTGGGTACGTTCACATAAAAAATTGCTCCGATAAAACTAGACATGCTTTTCCTGAAGGAAATACCAGTGCTTGCCAAATAATAGTTTTAATGTTGTAGGTATGTTTTTTGGGTCTGTGTAAATGAATACGACTGAATCGGAGAGATGTAGGTTTTTGATTGAATGTTTGACAGAATGAAAGCAGTGAGAGATGCCAAGAAATAGAACAGAACAGAACAGAAAAGACAGCTTAAAGTAACTTGAAGGGGGGCATATGGCGCAATACGTGTTTTTCTGTGACTTTGGTGTGTTATAAGTTGCCCATGCATGTATTAGACAGGTGAAATTGCAAAAATTGAAGTGGGAACAAAACAAGAATTCTATCTAAAGGCGAATGCTTACCCGACCCTCCATGAAATGCCTCGTGTAACCACACCCCCACAAATCTACGTCAGTTCGTGGTATGATATGACTAAGACCGCCCAAATGTATACGCAAGTAAGGTGGTCTGTCAGTACATTTGCTTTGGAACCTGATGTTCCAAATATGGTAAGAGGTGTTACATTTCCGTCACACGCTTGCAGTATTAAACCAATCATGCTACCAATCATAGCACACCTCGCTTTTCAGAGCAATGAGCTTTGTAAGAAATCTGCGCGTTTTAGAGAGGCGGAGCAAAGAGGAGATACACATGCACGGTGTGTGGAAAATACAGCGTTTTTGAACCTTAAATCGTGTATACACATAACATTACATCTAAAACAAACGATAATATTCGTTTTAGCCGTGTCATATGACCGCTTAATACAATATCCCACAGGCAGTAATGTTGTGATCTGAATCTGTGTATTAGAGAAAAGAACTTCCAACTTCAGTCACGTGTTTGTAAATACAATTGTCAGTGCCAAAAACTGGTTAAAGACACAAAAATACATTCATCCCTATGTGAATTGCTTTTAGAGAAGTGTTTGTAAAGCTAGAAAAAAAACAGTGGCCGTCTCTCAACTCCAAGAACGCAAAGAACAGACTTTTATTCTCGTGGAGACCGGTCTTGCAAGAACGAACTTGGATGGACACAATGCAGTGATTCTGGGACTTCAAGCGGGTTCTGTACGCGCTCAATTCATCCTTGACATCAAGAACACATCTGGGTACTTTCATGTGCTCTAGAGTTTTTAAAACCGGACTAACGGTTATTGATGACGTAAAGCGAGAACACGAGGACACAAGACTGCTGAAGAACGCATATTGAGAAACGGCCAGTGACATGTAGCTTGTAAAGCTAGCAAAAAACTGTGACATTAATTTCAGACTTGAACTGTAAATCTGATTGTGTCTGACTCCGATACAGAACAACTCGCCATTGAATTTCGAGCTGAAATGCAGTTTGCTGCTGTGACTTGCTTAGCTGAAGAGGCATCTCGCAGTGGTCGAACAGACAGCTCAGTCAGCTTTAAGACAGCCAAACAACGCTCAGACTGTGGGCAGATTTCCATACTTTGTGTGTGTGTGTGTGTACGCAAAAGTGTGCCCACCAAGTGCCAACAGCTGCAGCGCTCCCAGCTTGACTCCACATTTGCAGACACATTTAAGAGGTGTGACTTGTTTCCTGTGCCTCTTATCTCTGGATTGAGAATCATTTACTTAATGGTTTGTGGATCATCTGGTTAGAGCGGCTGCAGCATGCTTTTAAGACAACAGAAAGTGCACTGTATACTTTGAAATGACCCAGCATGCTTTTCACCAGGCTGACACGAGCAGACAGGCAGCTGCTGTGGGACCAGAGGTATTACTGCCGGGACTATGAATACAGCCTGCCCAAAATCTTGGCAAGTGCACCCAGGTGGGACTGGGGCAGTATGGGAGAGATCCACTCACTTCTGCACAACTGGCCTCCTCTGTCTCCTGTTTCGGCCCTGGAGCTTCTCGAATCAAAGTATGTACCTCCTCCTGGTCTTATCTTTGTGTGTTTTTTCAATCATATGACCTGTTACACTGATATTGTTATATGACCTTCTACAGTCCTTTTGGCCACTTTATAATCTCACGAGTTTCTTTGTTACAGCATAATTATGGTGTCATTTAAAGAAAAGTACACCCAAAAATGATAGTTTATGTACCGTGTGATATAATTGTTTGTAAACACACATAGCAGTTAGGCAAGATGTTCATCCAAAGGATTGCCAATTTCAGAAGAGCACAATTGAAGTAGATGTCAAGTGTACATACAGTCTTATGGAATATTTTTATGTACGTAATGTCTTGTTAAACTCAGGTTTGCTGACACAGAGGTAAGAAAAGTCGCTGTGAGCTGGATTGAGAGCAGCAGTGATGATGAGTTGGCCGATTATCTGCCTCAGCTGGTGCAGGTATATACACACACACACCTATATACATGTATTGTTTCTTCTATAAACATATTTCCCTTGGCTGTTTTTGTGTCGTTTCACTGATTTTTGTTTCAATAGGCGGTGAAGTTTGAGTGTCACCTCAACAGTGCCTTGGTTATGTTTCTGTTATCACGAGCTCTGGGAAATATCAACATTGCACATTATCTTTACTGGTAAAGTCATTCTTTACATCACTTTATGTCCGTATTTCTGAGGTTCACTTTAAATGTAAGAAGCGTTTAGTCCACCAAAAGCAATTTTTCACATGTTTGAGTCTTGAAAAGCCACAAGATTTGAATTCCTTTTGATATGATCCTTTAAAAATGAACCATTGGTATTCTGAATAAATCATACTATGCCTTGCGACATTGGACTGAGTGAATGTATCTTTTGAGATGTTTTGGTTGTGTTTGGATTTAGGCTGCTGAGGGATGCCGTGCAGGACCCAGCGTTCGGTCAGCGTTACGACCGCATCCTGGGCGCGCTGCTATGTCTCTGTGGCGCTGGATTGAGAGCTGAACTTGAAAAGCAGACCAAGCTTGTGCAGCTTCTGGGTGCCCTGGCTGAAAAAGTGAGACAGGGGAGCAGCTCCGCTCGACAGGTATGTTGTGGCTTCCATAGGAACAATATAATACGAACTCGTATATAGTTTTTATTATGTGTTATGGCGGTGTATGTAGATAGAAATAGCTCCTTCCAATGTAAGGAAATCATAAGGCTTCATTATGTAAGGTCTTTAAACACCCCTTTTGAAAATAGCATTATATATCTCATCTGAAAAGCGGTTTACATGCATGTGTAGATAGGACAAGCCAAATTGAATCAAGTTATCTATGTTCCTGTTTTGGATACAAACTGCAAATAAATGCTACTTTTCGCAATTTGTCATTTGGAGAAGTTTATCTTAACTTTTGATCTTTAAAGGTGGTGCTGCTGGAGGGTTTGGAGAGGGTACAGTCATTCTTTCAGAAGAACAACTGTCGACTTCCTATAAGCCCCAGCCTAGTGGCAAAAGAACTCAATGTAAAGGTGAGTCCCTAAAACCAACATACAGTATTTACTTTACAGTATTAACTTGACTCCTTAGTTCCCCATTGGTTAAGTTCTGCCTCATACACTTGTTTTTATCGTTTTCTCATACGGTACATGAAATGTGTTGCAAATGTTGACTTAGAAATGTACTGTAGCTGTATTTCTCTGCGGATTTAAAGGTCTGAGTGTTAACAAAGCCTGTCAGGTGTCACCTTTGATAAGTAAAATGTTACTTTGCTGTAGCTTTCATTAATAATGAATTACATTGATCTTGTAGAACAATTTTGATGATGCCGAACAGTTCAGCTTCTTATGCGAGCTGTTTTAACAGAGTTCTCTAGAGGCCTCAGACGCCACCCAGCCGAGGAAAATGTCCCTTCAGTTCTCATGTAAACTTTGCCAGATTTGGTTCCATTTTGATGGGAAGCATTCACATGTGATTCACTTCCTTATCGACCGTGCTCACTCCCCCCTTCCTGTTTCAGATGTGGAGATTTGCACAGTCAGCACGACCCAAACAGTGTCTCTCAATCCCAACATCTTTGTCTTCTAGTTGGTTCTGCTCGGTTTCAAAGACCCTCTTTGTTGCCGTGTCGAGGCAGTAAATCTAGCTGATACCCTGAGGCTAAAGTTGTACTTCTGTAATGTGCTGTTGCTTTTGTTTCCCTGCTCTAGGCCTGTTCCTTCTTCAATTCCAACGCTGTTCCTCTGAAGCTCGCACTGGTCAATGCAGACCCGCTGGGAGAAGAGATTAACGTCATGTTTAAGGTGCGAAACCATGTAGAAAACGTTAGAGCTGACAACAGTATTTAGTGAATTGGCACCTTTAGTTTTGTTAATGTTTATTTTTGTAAAATGTCTGGTTGAATCATACTTTTGATATAAAAATTATATAAAAACACAAATTTATCTTCTCATTAGGAGAGGCCTGCACACAAAAATACATTTAAACTTGAACTTGGCCTTTAGTACGCCCTCTGGTGGCCATATCTTATACTTCTTATAAAATCTTTGCAGTCATTTTTAGACTTATCTCAACTCTGTGTTGCTCTTTGCTGTAATATAGGTTGGAGAGGATTTGAGGCAGGACATGCTGGCCCTTCAGATGATCCGGATCATGGATCGGATCTGGCTGCAGGAGGGTTTGGACCTGCGCATCGTGAACTTCAAATGCATCTCAACCGGTATAGATAAAGGTATGTTCTAATGTACTCGTAAACTTTTGTGACCGTTTTAGAAAACAAAGCTAGAAAAAACTCAATAAACATTTGAATTTTGATTTCGAGTCAACATGAGGTCAAAACTTACCCTTAAATTTCACATTTAATATTGTGTTTCACTCAAGAGTATCTCAGATTCTGAAAGTACAATGTCTTAGGAACAGTGCTTTAGTTCGATTTAAAATTATGACTTTTAATTATTTTTATTAAAATGACTAATTTGACATAGTTATGTTAAAAGTATTCATCATAAATTTGCATTTGGTTGCACAGGCATGGTGGAATTAGTGCCGTCTTCAGAAACGCTGAGGAAGATTCAGGTAGAGTACGGAGTGACCGGTTCATTCAAGGACAAACCTCTGGCCGAGTGGCTTCGCAAGTACAACCCTGCTGAGGATGAGTATGAGAAGGTGCTTTTAAAATCTCACACTTACGAACTAAATAATAATCCATGGCATATGGAGTCAGATTTCTAGAACAGCAAGAACCGGGATCTTATTTTTCGTATCCATGTTTTTGTTAGGCCTCTGAGAATTTCATCTACACCTGCGCAGGATGCTGTGTAGCCACCTATATCCTCGGCATCTGTGACCGCCACAACGACAACATCATGTTACGCTCTACAGGTCACATGTTCCACATAGACTTTGGAAAGTTCCTGGGTCATGCACAAATGATCGGGAGTTTTAAAAGGTGAGCTAAGACTCCATTCCCAAATTCCCCCAAAAACATTCTGTATTATTCAAACTGGAATTTTTTCCCTCTGTAGGGACCGTGCACCTTTTGTCTTAACCTCTGACATGGCTTACGTCATCAATGGAGGCGAGAGACCAACGAGTCGCTTCCAACTTTTCGTTGACCTTTGCTCACAAGCCTACAACTTGATACGCAAACACTCCAACCTCTTCCTCAATCTGCTGTCTCTGGTAATGCAGCCATTGTGTTAGCATACAAAGTCTTGCATTGTGAACACCTACAGTACATGTAGGCGGTGTTGTGCGAATGGTTTTGGCACATAATTTTGTGATGAGCCAATTCACTTATGACAGGAAGATGGTCATTGATCTGTATTCGATGATGTGTTTTTCTTCATCCAGGACTTGCTGCGTATTGACTTTATTGACTCACTGTTTCGTAACTGCGTGTTTTACACAGATGACACAGTCAGGTTTACCCGAGTTGACCGGAGTACAAGATCTTAAATATGTTTATGATGCACTTCAACCTCAAACCACAGATGCAGAAGCAACCATTTTCTTCACCAGGTAGATTTTATTCCAGAAATCAGGTACATTTGACTTTTCGCCAGTATGTTTTTTTTTCTTCATATTTTTTACGTATGTTTTCCTAACAGGTTGATTGAATCCAGCCTGGGCAGTGTGGCAACGAAGTTCAATTTCTTTATCCATAATTTGGCCCAGTTGCGTTTCTCTGGTCTTCCTTCCAATGATGAGCCCATCCTGTCCTTCGCACCTCGAACATACACCATAAAGCAGGACGGCCGGATACATGATGCCTCCATATATTCATTTCAAAAGAGATACAACCCTGACAAGCACTATGTAAGATTCTTTCATATAATGTTATAATGGCATGTATAATGTGAATATGCATAACTCCTGTGTGTAATAACGAGAATTCAATTGTCATTTTTTTAACAGACGTATGTAATGCGGCTGCTCAGGGAAGGTCAGAGTGAGCCACAGTTTGTCTTCCGCACATTTGATGAGTTCCAGGAACTGCACAACAAGTTGACCATTCTCTTTCCTCTATGGAAGCTACCAGGGTATATCAGATACTAATGTCAAACTCTTTCTAGTAATGGTTTGTGAAATCTTGTGATGTCTACTCTAGAGATGTACTTCAAAAACTTCTGTTCCTGTTTATAGGTTCCCCAGTAAAATGGTGCTGGGCCGCACACACATTAAGGATGTAGCGTCCAAGAGGAAGGTGGAATTGAGCAGCTATGTGCACAGTTTGATGAGGAGTTCGGCAGAAGTCAGCCAGGTGGGCAGACAGAGAATTGATCACATATATAAACATATGAACTGGCAAATATATACACAGGATATGAATTGGCAATGTTATTTTTTATAAATGATAATAGTGGATGTTGTGTTGATATTTTTCCTTAGTGTGATCTTATCTACACCTTCTTCCACCCTATTGCAAGAGATGACAAGCCAGAGGTGGTTGAAGGGCTCCAAAAAATTCCAGGCATGTCATCAGTTTTAAAACAATCATTCTTATTATTATATGCAATGTTATGGATTCTGCACACAACTCATTAGTAAAACTATTCGACATGAATGCATGGAGATATGGATGGCATATAGTGACCTATAGGTTTCAAAATGAGGATTGGAAAAATATTCCATTATTGGTTTTTAATGAATCTTTGTCCATTTTCCAGAGATGACTCCTATGAGTCCAAGCACCGGCCGGGTGGAGGGTGAGGTGAAGCTGTCAGTGTCCTACAGAAACAGCACACTCTTTATCATGGTCATGCACATTAAAGATCTGGTAAGATGAGAACCATCTTCAAACTGATCCTGGTCTTTTACATTTTGATGAAACACCTCGTTGACTTCTTCTGAATTCACACTTGCCTTTTTAAATCTTAAAACAGATATCAAATGACGGAGCAGATCCAAACCCTTATGTGAAAACATACCTCTTACCAGACCCTCACAAAACCTCCAAACGCAAGACGAAGATTGCGAGGAAGACCAGAAACCCCACGTTTAACGAAATGGTAAGTGTGACTTCTGAAACCCATCCAAACTTCAAAGGTTTGAATAATGAGGGCTTAAACTGTTTACAGAGTGTAAGCAAATTGTTTTGATTTACAAATCACAGGTATCCATATTAGGTCAGAAGATTAAATAAATGAATAATCCTGGCACTTTTATCTTTGCAGCTGGTGTACAGTGGCTACAGTAAGGAAACCTTAAAACAAAGGGAGCTTCAACTGAGCGTGCTCAGTGCCGAGTCTCTGCGAGAGAACTACTTTTTGGGTGGCATCACCCTCAGCATTAAGGACTTTGACCTGAGCAGAGAGACTGTCAAGTGGTACAAGCTCACCTCGGTGCCCTACTTCTAGATCCAACAATCTCTCTCCACCAGTCTTCCACAAAGAGTGATGGACCAGAGCAAGTGCCCTTACAGGACCACTCAGATTCCCCAAGCTCTCCACCCTCTTCTCTCTCTCTCGCTCTCTCTCTCTCTCTCTCTGACACTAATCAAGGTTACTCCTTGTTGAAACAAGCAATCACTGTGTGTGTGAACAGAAAACTACATGTGTGTTTTGTACATTTGGAACATAAGAGGACCAAAATGGCTCACTTATAGAAGAGTTTATATATTATTATATAAATATATATAGAGAGATCCACACCTGTATTTTTAAAACGGCTCATTTTTACACTCTCCTTTTCTACATATGCATTTAGTAAACAGTAGTAGGTTTTGAGTTATCTAAGCACGGCAGATCTCGCTGTGCTTTTATTAACGTGCCAAATGAACCGAATCAACGCGAGACCACACCCCTATAGGGAATATTTACAGGGTGCCTTCAAATGCTGTCCCGTCAGTTCGGCTTTTCTCAATATGTTTGGTGTAAATGACTGAAATCTCTGCTTTGTACAGTAGGGTCAAATGTTCTGTTGAGTGGCGAAATCCCTTTAAGTGACAGCCTCGGCACCAGGGGACTCTGAATTTCACATTTGTATAATGAACCTTGTTGAAAAGGGAATAGCACCTGTGGCTAAATCTACTGGCAGAGCTCAGCTGCATAATAATGGATGAGTTCACCTGGAGGCATTTTTAACATGATGCAAGAATTGTCACCACTCACTTTTATTGACTGTAAAATACATTTGAATTGATATTAACATGGCCAGTTATTTATTATTGGATACCTTTATAACCTTACCGAATCAATGTTTGCTTTAATTCTGTTTCTTTTCTTAAGGCAAATTAAATGCGTTTCAATGTCTCTGGCTAATTTATTCAGATGGACTCAAAACCATTGATGATAAATGATACACATTAACCAGTAGGAGGCTGAAGACACAAATGACAATAATGTCTGTGAATTTAAAATGTGGCTTTATACAGTAAAGGTTTATTTGGTAAAGAAATGCTATTTCTAGTCTAGAGCCTAGTCTCTGGGGAGATATGTATGAGATTCGGTATTGGATTTTACTTGACAGATACATATGTAATCAATATGGACATATTTGTTTCTGTTTACTCAAAGTCATGTGATGTATTTGTTGTAGAAGCCATGCAAGTTTTAAAAGAGTATCAGTAGCATGATGCAAGAAGCTTAGTTTCAGGTGACATGCTGAGGAACATGGAGGAACACAATAAACAATTTGCATGTAATGTGAGGTATCATTTGGAAAAGCATCAGTTCAGAAACACATGCTCGATAATTCACTTATACAAAACAAAGATGCTTAGTTCTACTTTACTTAATAGAGACATTTGAAGCTAAAACACACACAGTGTTTTATTCGGTGTTTGCCAAACTTATCTTCTTTTAAACGAAACGACCTTTTCCTCATTTTGACCCACAGTTCTGTTTTTGAGACATAAAACTGAAAAGATAAACAGAAATGATGCTTCTATTCTACAGTGACGCAGTTACTTTTTTATGTGTTTTTAAAAAGTGTACATTTTTATGGTCACATACACATTAAAGTAAATTGTTAGGTACGAGTTTTTGCACATTATACAGACTAGGAATATAATATCATATAATCACGTAATCATAACTAATGACAACCCAATAAAATACGAATTGTATGTACATAAATAAACATAAGAGTATCTGGCTAATGGTGGATGACACTGCACCACCATGTACAGTCACTAATGACGTGTTCTCTAAGTAAATCTTCAACTTGTAGCTGTCAATAAAAGCATTTTAACTGATGTTGTATAATAAACTTATAAACAATTAAACAATAATACAAGTTAACAAACTACAACTACGAAATGAATCATCAGTCTTTGTTTTTAAAGTAGCGTGATGTACAGATGCAATCCAAACCTGTGCCTTCATCATGACATTTCACATGGGAAAATAGCCATACGTCATCGGCTGGGAGTCTGAGGGGACGGGCTTTCTTTGAGTGACACATGTGTAATCAAATGAAATGTAGCTTCGTTGCAGGGTGTATATGTTTGTTTGTAGTGGAGTGGCTTCATTAGTTTGAGTCGTTTTCGCCGTCGCGCTTTCATTTCAAAGGTGTTCTTTGAACGGGCAATCATGAGGACCTCAACAGCTTTCGCTCGGAGTTAACTTCACATATTTGGGAAGATGTGGCTTCCAAATTTCAAACATCAGCCGATTAACTGCGACAAGGAAAACACACAAAGGGACGAGTATCAGAATACGTGACCGGTTCTTGTGTACTAAGATGGAGAGGAGCGTATGTGAGCGGACCGCGCTGCAGCGGTTCGGGGACAGCGGGATGATGCTGCTGCCCTGGACCAAACACATACTGTGTGTGCTGTGGGAACATCTGCGACTGCTGGTCCAGGTCATCTGCTGTACTTTCATGACAGGTAATTTACAATTTAATTGTTTTTACTTTCCTGCATTGATCGAAGAGTAATATATTTTTATTTGATCTGGTTTAGAAAGATATTTGATGCGTCCTAGTCTTATGTTAATCGATTATTGCAGATATTAACGATTTGTTTTCATCAATTTCTTTCAATTTTATGTGATCTGATTTATAAAGACATTTGTTGCTTATTTTTGAGCAAGTGTTGCAGATATTGGCAGCTCTATTCTTATTTATTTTTTAAATTTATTTATCTTCTTTATGAGGACTTTTTATGTCTGTTTTCACTTTATTATTGAAAGTGTATTTCAGATATTGTATTTTGTCTGCTTTATAAAGATTAATGGATCAGTGTTATTCTATATTTTATTTTAAGTTTATCAATTTAAAATCAATTTAGCAAATAAGGATAAACAGGCAATTTGATAATAAAGAAGCCAGCAATTACAGTTCAATGAATTACCAGAATAATACACAACATAAACAAAGATTAAGTCAAAGAGTTTGAGAGATTGTTTAAATATTAAAAATGTATTACACCAGTATACACCAGTAACATATTTTTATCGTATTGCCAGTTTTCCAGATGTTCAGGTTTGAAGTCCATCTGAGAATTACAGATGAGACAGGTCAACACATTCAGCACATGACCAGTGGGTCTGGAGACCCCTCTGACAACTTCCTGCTCTCTTCCTTGTTTGAAAACAACAAAAACATGGTTGTTGGAGCTTCAAAATTTGCCAGGGACCCCTTTGACGTGAGCTCGCACTCTAGAGCCGTTCTGTCAAGTCTGGTCAACGATGAACCCTTCTGCTCTCTGGTGGACGACTTTGTGTCCCATGCAACAGAGTGTCTCACCGACAGCGAGGATCTGTATATCGGAGATCGTTCCGTATGGAAACACGGATACGACTGGAGTGTACTGGGAGGTTCGGAGAGGAAATGTGGAGAGAGTTCATGTCCCATAAGTTTTACAGCATGCGTGTCAGGATTTTCTTCGAAAGAGATTGGAAAGCACGAAAAGGTCTCTGCGGATCCCAAACGTGTGCTTCATCTGCAGAGGCTGCTCAAGGTCCGGGTCAACCTCAGTCGCTGCCAGGTCAATTCTCAGATAGCGAGTTCAGTTGGGGCAGCACAGACAGCTCCTGTTTAGAGGGAGAAAGAGAAGAAAACGACAAACTCTGGGATCTTCTGACCAGCTCTACGGATCCATATCACCCGCTGCACTTTACTGCATGCGTGTCCAGTGTGGTCACTGAAAAAAGCAAAACAGAAGTGATTCCGAAGCCATCTCAAGTAGTACCTGAAAGTCCTGATCCGTCACAATCCACCGTGTCCACAAGCTCTGATTCTTCTAAACCTGGTTCAGAAGATGAAGAAGAGGCCTTGTGGAGATCCCTTCCCAGAATGATGACCCGTATCATCCGTTGAATTTCAGAGCCGCTTTACAGAGCTCGCCAGCAAGTTCGAAGCACAGTTCTGATTCACCCAGTCAAAAAACACGAAATAAGACTGTCAAATACTTAAAACCCTCAAAGCCGCCTTTACGACCAAGAAAAGTGGCATGCCATTGCTGCCACAAATTGTCTGAGACATCATGTGCGGTGCCATGGAGAAGACATGTTGGTCAGACAGCTGGACAGGGCATTCAGAAGAAAACTACCACTTTGAAAAAGGTAAGAAAGGGCTTTTTATTTCAATTCACAGTATATCCAGCTATATGTTTAGATGCTAATGTTGTCTGTCCACATTTTCCAGGTGAAATTTTCTCCCATTGTGCAAGTTCACAAGATGCAGGCTTGGACCTTTGCTCTTCAGGCATCACGCAAGGGACATTGGGAGGAGTTTGCCCGGGACAGAGACCGCTTCCAAAAGAGAATCAAAGAGACCGAGAAGGCCATTGGCTACTGTTTTAGTATGTCACACAGAGAAAAGCGCTGGGCCTATAAAGACAGTATACAGATCAAGTAACCAGTCCTTGATCTGCACAAAAATCTTCATCCTCCTGATTGTAATCATTGATAAAATAACTTTCAGGACAGCGTTTAGACTGTTATATTGACAGTTTTACCTCATCGCTGTGTTCCAACACATTTTGTTTGACTGCAAACATTTTTACCATGCCTTACAGACTTTACAACGTAACCGATGTGATCACAAATATTTATTTTTATCACAGACTGTGCACATGTTAGAATAGTAAATAAGTCTTGTTGTTTTAACTTCGTTGAAGTTGTGTGAAGTAGAATGCGCAATTCTTTTTAATTATTTATTAAGTTGAAGGAAATGCAAAAGAGCAAGAAAAGAACACGTTACAATGCACTGCAATGTTTACATTTGATAGAAATTTAGTCAATTGATGTTACCCAAAGTAAACATTCTGTCATTATTTACTCACCCGCTTGTCATTTCAAACCTGTAGGACTATCTTCCTTTTGCAGAACACAAAATAAGATATATTGAAGAATGTTGGTAACCGAACAACACTCCACCATTCATGTGCAATGGTTTTGTGTCGGTGCAATAGATGGGTACCGCCATTGTTTGGTTACCAACATTCTTCAAAATATCTTCTTTAGTGTTTTGCAGAAGCAAGAAAGTCATACAGGTTTGAAATGATGAGGGTGAGTGACTTTTCATTTTTGGGTGAACTATCCCCCTCAGAGTCTGTCTCCGAACAGATATTATTAACAGATATTTGCATAATTTGTTTTTACAGATCATTACGTGTGAATACTCTTTAAATTGTCATTTTCCACATGTTGAATTTACAGACTTTCCTTGAACACTGTGTCCTGCCTCTTGTTTTGGTTGTGTCTTCATAATTCATTGTACCTCCGAATCTCATACTCTTGCCTCACATTCAGCACTCCTGTGAGACTTCTATGTGCAGCCCTTGTAAGAGAGGGGTTAAAAACAACGCGTGATGAAACTCTGTCCCTGGAGGAGAAATCAATTAGCATCTCCCCTCGACACATCACCGGCAACACAAACTTGCATGGCGCAAAGACAAGCAATCGTTTACGCAATCTTACACGCTGAACGCATCAACATGTTGTTTATTTAATGATGCTTTGTCCTTTGTGCACCTTCTTCTCTGCTCATAATGAGAGTCGGGATGATGGTGAACATATGCTTGTGAAAGACACTGGGTGGACTATTGTTACAAAAGAAGAGTAACATGAAAACTCAGTGGTCTGTAAAGCTAGGGTCTGAACAGGGTCTGAAAGCAACAGGTTCAAAAGCTGAGGGTGGATGCATCCTATTATTTGCATGTGGCGCTGCTATGGTGTCTTCCTCTCCAAAGGTGCTTTCACCCAGGTGACCCTGGTCTCTAAGCAACAAAGCACAGCACTATTTGGCAACGAGTATTGCATATGATTGCAACAGCGGTTGATGTGTTGTGGGAACAGCCTTTGTTAAGCATCCTGGAGAGTCCAAAGCTTGAGATGGGGGATCTCTGGAGTCACAATTACAATGCACAGACTGCCTGATGCAATAGAGCAGTCAGCAGCCACAGTATCTGAGACAGAAAAGGCAGAACAGGTAGTCAGACACGCCTCACGTTTGAGAGAGAAACAATGCCAGAATCGGTTATAAAATATTTGCTTTGGTTAAGGAAACAAATGCAGAACAGACCCATGTTTATTTCTAAAAGATACACATGCAAATGCAATTTATATTTATGCATTCGGCAGATTTACATTGCATTACAGTTTACATTTTTACATTTGTGTAACATTAAAAAAACTACTTAAAACCTCTCTTCTGTAAATAATTGACAGTCAAATGAAAAAAAAAAAAACACTAACCCTCTCTCTTTCTCTCAACGGGTATTGTTCTGGCTTTCGTGGAAGCTAGTAGCACTTATTGTATTATTGCCCCTGTATGACATATCGCTTTATTGCTCACTGAACTCTCTGTAAGTCGCTTTGGATAAAAGCGTCTGCTAAATGTAAAATGTACAGATTGTCAGAAACGATGTGCAAGATCAGTAGTTACAAATTTGAAATTAAAATGAATTCTGGAGCTTTAAGGATGAGTATTATAAGCATTTTAAGGTGAAATGTCATAATCAAACACTTGTTTTTAATTTTAGTAATGTTTATATTATAAGTATCAGTAGGCTAATATATTAATTAGGGCTGTCAAAAGATTAATCGTGATTAATCGCATCCAGAATAAAAGTTTGTGTTTACATAATATACCTGTGTGCTGTGCATAATAATTTTGTGTTTATTAACATATACATATACTTAAGAAAAAAATTAAAAATGATTAAACATTTATATATAAATTCAATTGTTGGTAAATATAAATAAATACATGTAAATATTTCCTAAATATATATACATGTGTATGTGTTTGTATTTATAAAAACATAATTAATTTGCAAAGTACATAGACATATATTATGTAAACACAAACTTTTATTCTGGATGCGATTAATCGTGATTAATCTTTTGACAAATCCTTAATGTGAGTAATAATTATATAATTTACAACAAAACACATTATTCCTGTCAAACCAGAAGCTCTAGACTTTCTTTTAATGTGGTTGTTTTTGTCCAAATATCAAACTAAACCGTGCACTCATTTAATATCTTGTCTGAAATGGAATTACATGAAAAGAGGACTCGTTTTTCGTTGTTTCGGTTAGTTTACCAATCGGCTAGATTTCTAATTTTTTGTTTACAAATCGTTTTATGGCTGCAATGCTATATATGAACACGAGGGCGGCCCTAAAACACCAAATTTAATCCGTTTTAGGAAGGTGTAAGACACAATAATAAATAGTATACAGACCTGGTGTCAGTTTATTTTCTTAGTTTATTAAAACTATGACATACAAGTTTCATACAGGTTCCTTATATTCAGGGTTTTCCTTAAATGTACTAATAGGCTACACGAGGCCCTTTATTTGAATCATAGTGAAACATTACTGTGTATGGGTTTTTCTGCTATGTACTATCTAAAATAATGACAAATGTAAAATTGCTTTCATTGACCAATTATACTGTTATTGTTTTAAATGATATCAAGTTTGCAACCTGTGTGATTTTTAAAAAGATGTTGCAGATTTTTTTCAAATAATTCTGTAATTCTCAGGGATGCAAACTCATCAGATATTTTATTTATACTGTAGTACATGACATAATCAAATACTTCAACACCATGTAGAGGATTTAAAGCAGATATTTATTGACAGAGATGAATAAACATTATGCTTAAGCTTAGCATTATATTCTTGTTTTACCACATAAGTTTAGCAGGTCAAAAGCTTCTTTAGTCACACTCACAAACATCAGAGTACGTTCATTTGAACGCGCCAAATCGATCGAAAATCACTATGTGTGATATGTGTTAAAATAATATGTGTTTACTCTCACATCTGTAAGGTATGAAGTAAAGAAAGAATATTAATAAACCGTTGGCAAAAATGACCAGATTCATTCATCAAATGACCAGTGTCCAGGTTATCTGAAGACCAGTACACAACGTTCTACGTGGGATTAATTCATGACGTTATTTGAGGACGTGGCTATGACGTTTCTGGAAGCAAAAATGATAAGAAATGGAACGTTGCCAAGACGTCCTCAGAACCTGGTCACGACGTAATGTCACGGTGACCAAATGAAGACGAACTGGCGCCGTCTACAGAACGTACTGTGATAGGGAGGTTTGTATTACTTTTACATACACAATTGGTTGATGTTTTTGTTGTTCTGGGCCTTCCTAATTGTGTAGGCTTAAAAAAACGTGTTTTTTTGTTATTTCTTTGGTTGAGTAATCGACTCGGACGTCTCCTTGTCCTTGACTCTAGGATTTCCATGAATTGTTATCTGAGCAATGAAGGCAATAACACTTAATGTTGTCCACCAGAGGGCGCGAAAGGATAAATCTTTCATTCTACTCTTTCTCTCCGTTTATATAAGTTAAAATGACAAATCAATGCAAAAAATATATATATTTTTAATGTTATGAATAAGCCATATCTGCATATAAGAACCTTTCAAGCTGTAAAACCATTTAAAACTTCCCATTAATGTTTTCGCAAGCATACTTTACATTTAATTGTCTTTTAAGAGATTGTTTATTTTCACTGGTTTATGCGTTCAATGATTGTCCAGTTGCAACTTTCATTTGTTATGAGGTATATAATTTAAGATGTTATTGATAAATCACATTCCGGGGGGCAGATTTACTGCAAAGCTTAGCTTAAACTAAACACACTTACACAAGCCAAGCAAAAGTTCAAGAACATGTATGATGGTATGCTTCAAATGGTTACGCGTTTACAGTATTTGTATAAGCCATCACATTGATTAATGGCTTTAAACAATTATGAGTGCAAACACTTTCCTGTGCTGCTGCGGCAGTAGTCCACTCGTGCAGACTTTTATTTTGCCTGCTGACAGACACAAGATCGTACAGAAGACGTGACCAATCAGAGGAAAGGAGTGTTTAAGCGCCGCCCACGTCATGCGAATAAAATATTGAAATGAACAATTTTACTACTAGTAAGTTATAAGAAAGATTGATATATTTTGCCTCCAAGTCCGCATATTATGCGCCACGTACAACCATGTTTGTGGTGACTAAACATGATTGAAGAAAAAAAAATCGAACCAAGCGATGTGACCTCACACATAAATACAAATCTGACGACACAAATTGGCTAAAGACAAATTTTTATACAAAATATGATGATGATAATAATAGCAATAGCAATATAAACACCAACCGCCATAACAAAAAATACAATAAAATAAAAATAGTAAAAAAGTATGATTACTTATAGTAATAATTATAGTAATAATACTCGTTTTAGATTTGTATGTCATAAATGCATTTATGTCGGCTAAGCTCCACACTATAACGCAAACCATATGATAGAAAGTTATCCCTCCCCTTTAATCGTCGGCCTGGTGCCCGATCGTTGAACGAACGCTACAGAGAGAGGACAGCGAGGAGTGAGCCAGACGCCGGGGCTTTACACGGGAATCATGGCGGCGCCGCTCCAGCGGGACACCTTACCTGAGAGCTGGTCCTACGGGGTGTGCAAAGACGGCAGGGTCTTTTTCATTGAGTGAGACTGCGTGTTTGTTATTGAAATGTTAAGCATGTGTTTCTCTTACCCATTGAGTCTTTCCCAGCCGTTCGCATCGCTAACAGGTGGTTTGTTTTCATGCCAGCGATGACTCGAGCGCCACTACTTGGCTTCATCCCCGAACCGGTGAACCCGTGAATTCTGGACACATGATCCGGTCGGGTAAGTGCATGTGTGCTTTTCTATAGCCGGCATGACTTTCTTTATTAAGTTTTGATAAGCATGTAGAAGAACCGAGCAGTAAAAGTTTTGCACACCTGTCATTTCCCCCTCTGCTAGATCTTCCTAATGGTTGGGAGGAAGGATTTACGAAGGAAGGAGCGAGTTTCTTTATCGAGTAAGTGAGCGTGTTTTATAGCAACTATACCTCTCTAGTGCGTCAGGTGAATTACGGGTCTTATGCACGACATGCTGTTACTAGATCTTAATATGGCTGATCTTAGTCTCACTCCAGCTCAGGAAAGATTTATTCATGTTGACAGTCGTGAAGGCGGAACATCAAGGCTTTTTTATTCCTAACTACACCTGTTGTCTTACAATTGACATATTGTAAAAAGGTATTACAGTGCAAAGTCTAAAGAACAGGTGCACACGTCCATTTGAATTTGATGGCTGTTTAGAGGAATAGCTGAACTCTTAAAATTTCTGTCATTGAAAAGCTGTTTATGACTCGTTCTTCTGTGGAACAGAAAAGAATATATTTCGAGAAATGTCTCAATGGTTTTGTGTCTATACAATGAAAGTCAACGGAGGCTTATTTTGTTTGTTTACCAACGTTCTTCAGAATATCTTCCTTTGTGTTTCGAAGAAGAAAGAATTTAATACAATGCATGGCATTAGGTTGAGTCTTTAAAATAGTATAGTATTCACTTATGTAATATCTTTAAGATTATGTATTGCAACGGCTCCTCAAAGATGTTTGCATTGCTATAGAGCCCTGATACTTTGGGATGGATCCGACTTTGCTAACTGTTTGCATGACTGAACAATGTATAGAGGACTTTAATGATTATATACAGTACCTGCATTCAGAGCTGTGCTGTTGAGCGTGGAAATGAAATGACAGTCTTTTGAGTGTGTGTGGTCAAAGAGCGATAGATAGTCAGATTACACTTTTTGTCTGCATGACTGTAATGTGTATTTGCTGACCAATCCAAAATACATCATATGCTATCACATGGCAGTATGCTTGAGGATCCTCCCTGGGTGGAGCCTGTTTAAATGAAGGTAAATAGGATGTAATAGTGACTTCCTACTGGAACTCACATGACTGTGTTTGGATGGATTGTTTCTTTTTTGTATGTGCTTATACATAGGACTGCAGGCAGCTAACGGAAAATTGAATGAATCTAACTTAAGCGGTTGTATCAAGTGGTTTATGGCAGAAATATTGTGTCCTGAGTTTTTCTAAGAGTAGACAGTATGCTGTTATTGACTCAATAGCTTCTTTATAAAAGTTTCGAGCACTTTAGAGCACAACATGCACTACAGTGGTTTCAAGGATCTCTTCAAGGAAGCATATAGAAAGTATAAAGGCAAGGAAGTTAATTTTGTTTAAGAGAAGTATGCAGCAAAGTCAATGGAAATTCACATAAAAAACGGAAGTTATTTGTTTTGAAGCAATTTGCCGACTCCAGCGACATCGAGTTTAATTTATGTAGTTATTTTCCCAAGGCATATTGATTTGAAAGAGCATTGCAGAAAAAATAATGTGCATTATCTCAAAATGCCATTATTGAGGAGTTCCGTTAAAGCTTTTTTCCATATAAAGAAAACTATCTTCATATATTTGTCTGCTACAAGTGACAAAAACAATGTGGGTGTGTCCAGCAATGCGACAGTTGAGTAAAGCTTAACTTTATGCAAATGAAGGGTGATGGGATGTGGTGGCTACCTGTGAGATTGATCTCAGTGTTGTTAACATGACGTTTTCATGTTTAATTGCAAACACTCTTTCTCCAAATATGGGATTTTTGTAATCCTTGCCATCATTTAAAATACAGTCTCACACAGGAGCTTTCAATGCAATAACGCCTCATGCAAAATAGGATACACGTGTGCACTAGTGGGTTAATGCTTAAATAAACAGTATTTCGTGTTACATTGCACACGGGTTGTGTGTAAGACGTGCTCACTCAGGGGTTCGACATTCCATAGATTTCGCCTGTGTGTTGTGACTAATGATGATCCACCTACTTTCCAATTATTGTACACTACCATCCTATTCCCTGTTCTAGCAAAGGAGGTGGCAAAGAATGTTGACCAGTGATCCTTGGAGAGGGATGTGATTAAGGATCCGCCTCCTCACCAATTAGATTCTAACAGGAGTGTGTGGCCGAGAGATGGGCCGTGAAAATAGAAGAAGGCTGGCAGTGCTTGATGGAGCGCATCTGACGCCTATTCTGCCTTGCCACAAATTCAACATTGTTTTTCTCCCAGGGAGAACCGGTTTTCCAAAGATCCGGTTACAGTGTGATATTGTAAGACTGACACTTAACCCGTGACCACCTGTCTTACTTCATTAGATCTACATCCCCCCATTACGACCCTTCACTCCCTACCTATGCTTGGCAAGATAGTCTATCTAGAATAGCCCTAGAATATCTGTTGATAACAGATTGGTCGATTTTATTCCAATTTCAAACATATGCTCTGTTACTGAATAATGCACAATGTTTGTTTTTGTTTTGAGTTTTACATCAAGATTGCGTGACTGTTGATCTTGCAGTCTGTGTTTATATGTTGCTTCGGTGTATAGCTCAAGGTGTTTTGAAAGAGAATATGGCTTTCAGAAGAACTGTGGCTTTTGCAGTTGTATGCTTAGTTTGTTATTGCCTTTCTGATTCTTGTCTCTCAGAATATTGCATTCTGGGTTAATTGACTCACAAATGAACAGTAACATTGAATTAGATTGTTATATGTTGTTTACTGTAGTGCGTGCCAGTTCTGTTGTGTATTTATTTTCTATCTGTTCAGACTGTGGATGTGGACAGAAACTAGGAAACTGGGAGATTACCAGTATCAGACTAAATATAATAAACCTTTCTTTATTGTAATGGGAATCGTTAGACTTCTTTCTAATGTGATGAAGGAGCTACTGATGATGCTAAAGAGCTTGTATTGTGAGTTCAGTCTTATGTGAGGCTGACTCATATTTTTTATTTACTTTCTATTCCTTACAAGTCATTGTGAAGGACAGGCTTTATTGGGATGTATATGAGTGTTTTTGACGGAACTCTTATGGTTTTATTGAATTCTGGTAACTTAGCAACTAAAAGCTGTCAAATGGTCCGCATCTGGCAGCATCAAAGTGACTATGTTAGCTGAACACAAGTTTGCAAAGCTCATTCTTCTGAATGTGTTTGAAAGTTTAAGATATAAACCTTAAAAAACACTTGTGCAGAGAACATTATTTCAGAGATACAGAAGAAAGCATTTAAAGGAATTAATCTTTTCACAAACGTAAACATTGCATATTATAGATGATGTTTGAGTGGATAACAGTAGCATCAGTGATGTGTGCATGCACCTTCCCTGAGTCTTTGTAAATTTGCTGCTTTTTATATATATAGTATTTTCTTTTTTTGTATTGCATTATAATAAAAAATATTCTTTGGTTCACCCACTTGGTGTCAGGTTATGCTAATCCTTTACAAAAGTTTATCTGCGAGTAATGTCATGTAATGTAAAAAAACAGGCCTACTTTCTTTGTTGATCATTAACTACACAGTTTTTATCTCTTCTTGCAAAATATACTACAAGTGCTAACATCACAGACACCAACTGAAAATAATTGATAAAAATAGTTATATTTCCAATTTGTGTTTTATACTCTCTCTGAATAATATAAAAATATTGCTATAGTTTGAAGCCCCAAAGTTGTTAGAGACCCCCTTATATTCTCCAATTTGCCCTTTTGTAGCAGCTTGGGAACTTGTAAACAAGACTTTGATATAAACCGCAGCAAAACGTATGCATCAGATGATCTGTTAATGGTTCGTTGACTTTTATGAAGATAAAGAGACATAAGACTAGTTATTCTAACAGTCAGCAGGGGAGAAGATAATGACCTTTTTCACATTTACTTGCTCTAAATCTGAGGTATAACTATAAAGTACACTGTATAGTTATCATAAACGTATAATTTTGCATGTTTGTCCAAATTAATTTACAGTATGAGTCTGCATGTGTGAAATTACCACAAAGCTTGGTTTCTAAACTTTCTAAAATTGTTTGTGAGTCTTGGTTGAGGCGTCAATGCAAATGAATGATCAGTTATAAGGAGAGCTCAGAAACTAGCAGCCCAGAGGCCAGCATGAGTGTGCTCAGTGTGCTTCATATTAATGAATCTCTTTATTCTGAAGATAGAAGTGAGCTTCATTCAGCACAATTACATATTAATGTGCCCCGCAGGATGTGAGTTGGAGAAATCTACAAAGCACAATACATTGTTGAATCCCACACCCCACCTTTACTGTTACACTTCTATCAGTAAGGGAGAAGCCATGTTACATAAAGAGTCTTTAATGTTTCTGATGCTTTATCATGCACATGACATCTCAAGGCCTTGCGGACCTGAAACACTTGCTGTTTTATAAGTACATTTTCATAATTCCTGTTTCCCAGCTTGTAAATTATGGGGAAATAATATGGGAATTTTTCTTTATACAGACAAATAGATCTACTTTTCATTCTGATTAAAAACACTATAACAGTATCTTTAATAGAATCATAATGAGGAAGACTAGATTATTATAATATTAAATTTAATTCAAGAAGTCAGAGTATTACATTTGCTTTTTAATGTGGGTGAGTGCTTCAGGGCAATGGAAACACTTGTGAAAATGTAATAATATTACCGCTTTAATAGTCTAATGTGTGAGCAAATGTTTCGATGGGATCTACATTATAATGTTTTGAATGCATTATATATTTTTAAATCAAATAAACTGATCAGCTGATGAATCAATAGTCTTACCTGTAATAAAGGCATATAACTTTTATATCACACCTGCACTAGTATTAAATCTCCCCGGCCTACAGCCAAGATCACATCCATGGTAACTACCAGCAGAAATATTATCATCTGTCTTTCATGCAGATCAAATATATATGCCTAAAATTGTTAGGCATCAGAGCTGTAGACATGTAGACATTGCCCCTGACAACTTAAGTGCAGTGTAATTTTGCTGTAGAATTGTATTGTTACAGTATCTGATTTCAAGATAAGACTACCGCCTCAAATGACCAATCCTTATACATTGTCCTATATGTGATGCTGGTAGAGAGCAGCCAACTTTCATCTATCAGGTGACCTTCAGCAGATTACCAGACTCCCAAACTGCACTGCAGGAAGTCACTTCCAGCTGAGTATCTGTCTTCCTGACCATAGGTGGTGATTTCTGGGTCAAAAGCCTTCACATCCCTAGTCTCTTTTGCTTCCTTTTTGTACATGAGTACATTATGATAGAGAAAAAGAGAAATCAAGACAAAACCACAGAGACATTTCTCAAAATATCATATTTTGCGTTCCTCAGTAGAAAGAAGTCGTATACAGGTTTTAACGGAATAATTGTTGACAGAATTTTGATTTTGAACTAACCCTTTAACAAGACACATAGTATATTGAGCCCAGTATAGATAAAAAATTAGTTAAAGGGACAGTTTACTTATAAATGAAAATTCTCTCATCATTTACTCACCCTCAGGTTGTTCCAAACTTGTATAAATGTTGTTGTCCTGGTGAACACAAAGAAAGATATTTGAAAAAATGTTTGTTGCCACTTACCAAACAGATCTGGGGCAGTAAAGACTTCCATAGTAGGGAAAAAACAACAATGGTAATTAATGGTGCCCCAGAAATGTTAAGTTCTTCAAAATATCTTCTTTTGTGTTCATCAGAACAAGGATTTTAATAGTTTTGGAACAACTTGAGGGTGCGCAGATGATGACAAAATGTTCATATATTTTGGGTGAACCGTCCCTTTAATTCTGTCATCATTTACTCACCTTCGAGTTGTTCCAAATCTGTATACATGTCTTTGTTCTGATTAGATTAGATTAGATTAGATTGTCAGTACAGTGAAATGTAGTTTAGGTCTAACCAGAATGCAATTAGCAAGGATATACAGTGTTAATAAATACAGCTTTACAACTTTACACAACCAGTCGGTATGTACTAGGATATACTGTGAACATTAATGTACAAACAGATAACAATGGTGCAAGTGACTCAAGTTACAGAGATTAGCTATAAAGTTACAGTGCCGCGGTGCAGTACATGAGTTAATGCACCTAGATGCAGTTCAGTTACAGTGCCAATTCACTTTCCAGTGCAGTCAGTTACAATCAGTTAGTTATGCAATAGATGCAGTAATGCAATCAGTGCACCGTTATTGAAGTTACAGTGCAGTGAATTGATGAATGTTTGGATGATATTTGGAATAATGCTTATAACCAAACAGCTCTCAACAACCATTGACTACCATAGTAAGGAAAAAACAATGGTAGTCAAAAGTGCCCCAGAACTGTTTGCTGTCCTACATTCTTCAAACTGTCTTCTTTGTGTTCAACAGAACAAAAAAATGATCAAGTTATTTTTCCTTCTCTGGGAGTCGATGGTGTTGACATCTGTTTGGTTATAAGCATTCTTCCAAATATCTTTCTCTGTGTTCATCAGAACAAAGACATTTATACACATTTGGAGCAACTCAAAGGTGAGTAAATGATGACAGAATTTTCATTCATTTGAGAATTCTCACTTTTAATGTATCTTGTTAGTACAAAAGCTTGAATATGTTTCGCACTCAGAAATTCTGACCTCTCTTTATTGACCGATTGGGCCTGGCTACCACCATATACTGTAAAACCGCATTTCTTCTTACACACCTGAAATGTCTGTACTGCCCAACATCCTCTGCAGTCTCTCTCACAGCATGCATGCATATGGAACACACTGTCATGCCAGTTACTGGTATAACTGTGGGTCCTGCAGGACAGAGAGTGTGGTGGAGGGACAAAGGAGGAATTGAGAGGCAGATGAGGCGGCTAGCTAATGGCATGCTTTGTGACAGCCGGAGGCGTTGGCTCTCTGAACCCCCGGTGCCCTTACAGCAAACATTAGCATTGGCATCTGAGTGCGGCATCAGATCGTGTGTCCTGCCCTGGCAGACTTTAGAAAGACGAAACAGAGAGGAGGTGAGGCAGGCCTGGCAGGGTCTGTAGTACTGCTGAGAGTCTCAGAATGGGAAACTGCTGTGGTTGTGAACGGGACTCGGGTCAGGAAACTGTTCTGGTCAGACAGAAGTTGGCTTGGCCGATGATGGACCGGGCCATCTTTGGGATAGACAGGTACATTTCCGCACCTTTGTTCAGTATAAATAATGCTTTGGTTTGATTGTGTTTCAGTGGTTTTAATTCTGCGGCTTTTGAAAGTTGTATTGACGTATTCGGTCAGCTGAACTGGTTGATTCTGCAGAACTTGTGCATGCTGCCTGTGTTATTATTCTGCCGTTAGGAGGGATATGCTGCATCTTGGCACCCATTCATTATTTAAAGACACAGTGTCTCATTTAGTTCAGTGTGTTTATCTGCTATAATTATAACTCTTCCACACCATATGCATTTGTGTATTAAGAGCAATTCATCATGTCTAGACTCGCTTTGTCTTTTGTTTGTATTTTGTCCGTTTACTCAACACCCTAAAGTGCCTACACAGTTTGTCTGTTGTGTTCTACCATGATTTGGTCAAATGAAATAGGACGTAGTGTTCTCTTTCTAAAGCATCTTGATACTGAAATCCCAATAATGGGGAATAGAAAGCTTGTCTGATCTACCCACATTTAGTTTAAAATGAACCTTTGATGTTTTGTCCTGAACCCATCATCACTTCAAAATGTCACATCTTTTCTTTTAGCTAGGTCAGTGACTCTCTGTTTAAGACGTTAATGGAGGTTAATAGAGTTGAATGAGAGAATGTGATTGACTGACTTAATATTTCTCTAACAGCTTGAAAAGTCTAGACTCTCTATAGCCATCACTTTGAATGCATGCATTGTTCATGGCCATTATGTAAAACTCATTTATACACACACACTGAGAGAATCTTGAATTCTGTGTACGAATGCCCTGTAGAGGAAAGTTTAAAATGAACAAGCTCAGATGGTAAGATAACATTTTCTGTGCACATCGGTGGAGATGAATCACTTTTATGTGCAGTGATTCAATACAAAATCTTGTGTCTTATTTACTAACCACCTGTAATGCAGTTCAACCAGATACTTTGTATGAAAAATTAATTATTTTTATATAGAGAATGCTAAAAGGCTTTTATTATAGATGAATAATATAATGTATAGGCCACTTCGGAAGATGTAAACACTGGTCCAGCCGCACTTCCAGTTTAATTTGTAGTTTAATTTTTTAAAGGTCCAGTGTGTAGTTTTTTTGGATGCATTGACAGAAATGCAAAATAATATACATAACTATATCTTCAAAGGTGTATAAAGACCTTACATAATGAAGCGTTATGTGTTTATTGCCTACATATGTGTTTATATATCTACATAGACTGCGGGTCCCTTTACATGAAATTCACCATGTTGTTTCTACAGTAGCCCTAAACGGACAAACTGCTCTACATTGCGTGTTTCGTAAATACTTCGGCAAAGAAGCGAAAACGTAACGACATCTTAGTTCTGTGCAGCCACCGTAGTGCTTTGAAAGGGAGGGGTAAAGTGATCCATTTGTTGCAATTGGCAACCTCACCACTAGATGTCGCTAAAATACACATTGCTCCTTTAAATCTTGCATATATAAATAACATATATAAGATCATAACTGTGTTTGTGTGGCTTTCTGTCCCAATACAGCAAGTGAAAGCATGTGGTTGCAACGTTTATAGGCCAAATCCTCACACATGAGGGAAGGCGTCCCCCTGACTTTGAGCGTGTGTGCTGCAGATAAGCTGCACACACGTCACTAATCACACACTTCTCTACAGCTGATAACATTGACAGAACATTCAAATTCAAGCACAGCGGCATGTGTGGTTTACTGTACAGTATGTGTGCACTGCTTTAAGGAATACAGTGAGGTGAAGTTAATGAACAGTTGGCGGTTGCAAAAATCTTGTATTCACTGACCATGTCCAATCCTGTTTCTAGGCACTGAGGCTATGAGCCTTTTAAGAAAAAAAACTTTGTGGTTATTGACTGAATTTGTCCTCCTGGGTCTCAGAATGTCATTTAATTTGAATGAACAATGCAGCGTTCCTGGTTGATAACTGGTCATTTTGAATTAGCGCATAAATTGAATAGATGGCTCATTTAGTTTTTTGTAGATTTTGTCCGAAAGAAAAGGAGATCATGGATTCTGTGTTACACAGATGGGGGATTTATTCCTTCAGATCCCATGGCCATTACTCGCGAAACCAAAGACAAAGCAGAAATGAATACTGTTCTTTTAAAGTTTCTTTTGTGCTGACTAAAAACATTTCGGGCATATCTGGGACGGACCATGATACACTTTCTACAGTATTCATCTTCTGTTTTAATCTGCATTGTGAAGGCATGTGGTTTACGTAGCTTTCAAAACATTCACAACATTTCATCCAATCACATTCAACCCCAACGAAGAATGAGATTTTAAAGCCAATTTTCCATATTTTATGTGCAAAATAATAAAAATAGTGTCAATTAAATTGACTTTGACATTTTTTTCAGTATTATAAAGGAAAATTTGAAAATTGTACCTCGAAATCTATCATATAATCTGACATTTTCACAGCAATAAACACATTACCTTTTTTCGTCATTTATGACTTTGATTTTGCAGACAGAGTCAAAAATGTTTGCTTCAAACACTGAACAGATTCAGACGTCTTATCCAGCACCATAGCCAGCCAATTTCCTTTAGGAATGCTGGGATATTTCTGATCTGAGACAAAATGGCACCTGGAACCTTCAATAGTTGATTAAACTGTTAAACCCTCTCTCTCTTTCTCGCTCCTTCCATCTTTCATCATGACACATATTTCCCATCCTGTGCCCGATGTCTCTTCCTGCCCATCCACACTGCACATCCTGTCAGTGAGCAGAGATTTCAAAAAGCAGGTTGAGCCTCTCCACCCCTCCCTTCCTCTCTGTGAGTGTGTGTGCAGCCGTACGTCACAGCAGAGGACTGGTGTGTATGTGCGCAGGCTGGTTACTGTGAGAGCCGGTGGGGAAACCGAAGCCTCGGAGATAGGAGACTTCACACAGATGACCGTAAAAAATCACCATGTTTACGTCTTTCCGGAAACGTCCTGTTGTACCAGTTCTGTGTTTTGATGCCGTGGCGCTCTGAAACCTTCTTCTCTACTGTCTGCTGGGAGATGGATGAGCTTTAGAAAACTGGAACTATTGCATTATTCTCGAACGTGGTTCTTCCTCGCTTTGTTGTCAACACTTTTTTTTACGTCTCTGCTGTTAAAATGAAAGCAGTAGAACAGGACTTTCTGTAAGTGTCAGCCATTTAGCTAGAAGTTTGTCACCTGGAGCTGTTTGGATTGAAGAGGAAGCCATGTGGAGCCAATCTGAGTTCTCCAACCATTACCAATCTCAGCCTGCTCATCCTTTTTACCATGCACCCTACAGGTGGGTGGATCCTTCTCTTTCAATCGATGCTAGAGCACATTGAATGTTTTAAAGATTGCTGGTTAAGAAGATCTGTACTAGAATATCCTACAAATTTCATGTAATATTCAGGCTGTCAAGAGGATGTGTCATGCTGGACATGCTTGCAGATGCTAAAACAGTTTGACTGGGTTATGTTTTATAATACTAGATTAATTTTATACCACGTGCCTCTGTGGCAAGGATTATATTGCGATGAGAGTGAATTAACCGCTGGATGAATGTTGTGACATTAGAGAAGTCCAACAGATCCTGTTAAACTGGCAAGTTGAGTGATTTCTGTGGAACTTGACACCTGTGAAGAAATACTTCACTCATGACTTAACTTTCTGTCACCATTTTGTATAATACTCCACCTTTCAGCATTCCACCATAGTTCAAAGTCCTCTTAACCAGAGGTTTTGTATTCTTTCAATACCAGCAGCAACATTCCTAAACTAGAAGCCAAATACTTGTGCAAGCATGATGACTCTTCTTCAGAACTCATCGTCAGTTCTTGCAAACAGCTCAGGAAGACCGAGGATTGTCTCATATTTACTAATATCTGTAGCACGCTGGCTCAGATTCAGTTATTATGATTGGATGAAAATGCTACTTTTTCTCTCAAGTTTATTTTTGTTTCAAATTCAATGTTCTTTCAGAGACGCATCATGAGTCGCTTTATTGCGATTTTTGTTTTCTGCTCTAATGTGATAATTATACCAAACCCATGATTGTGAGCTGCGCCCTTAATAACATACAGCCGTGGCCTCTACCTGCCTATGTGTTTACCTTTCGCTTTTACTCCTAGAGACATTACTGTAATTACAGTACATTTAGCTGGAGAAAATGACTAACTTTAGTTTTCAGATTTTAAGTCAGCCTCCGGACGCTTGTGCGAACAGGCCCACCTCACAAATGCTGTTTAACCTGCAGATGACAATGAAGCAGAACATCGCTTGCAAACATACTGTACATGCATAAACATACAGTACAGTTAATAATATTTTGCTTAAAATGTTAAAGACGGACTATTTTCAGTATTTAAAGGGGTGATATGACAGGGCTAAAAAGAAGAAATATTATCGTTTGTTTTAGATGTAATGCAATGGGTATACACGATTTAAGGTTCCACATACCGTGCATGTTTGTATCTCCTCTTTGCCCCGCCTCTCTAAAACACGCAGATTTCTTACAAAGCTCATCGCTCTGAAAAGCGAGGTGTGCTATGATTGGCCAGTTAACCAGTGTGTAGTGATTGGTCGAATACTGCAAGCGTGTGACGGAAATGTAACGCCTCTTACCATATTTGGAACATCAGGTTCCAAAGCAATTGTACTGACAGGTACGCCCACCTTACTTGCCTATACATTTTTACGGTCTTAGTCAAATCATACCACGAACTGATGCAGATTTGTGGGGGTGTGGTTACACGAGGCGTTTCAGGCAGGTCTGTGTGAGCATTTGCTTTTAGATAGAATGCATCTTTTGTTCCGACAATTGAATTTTTGCAATTTTACGTGTCTAATACATGCATGAGCAACTTATAACACACCAAAAAACACGTATTTGTGCCATATGACCCCTTCCACATCAGATTATCATAATAGATAAACTGCACAGGCTTTTGAGATTTGCTCTGTTAAATTGCATCTTTTAGACATTTCACACTCACCTGTGCCTCTACTAGGATTAAAAATAAAGTGTAATACTGTATTACATGGCTGTTTCACCTTATGCCATTCAAGTATAATGTCCATTTTGGTTGACTTGCAGATGTTCATCTCCAGGAATGGGAGGTAGACAGTTCGGTCAAACTTAATGCCATTTCGGAAAATCAAATGGTTTAAAGCATAAAGCAGTGTTTAAATCGGTTCCACACGTCTGCACAGTCTGGATATAAGCATCAGCACATACCCTGTGAGTTTGAATGTCCAGTTTGTGAAATGTAGCAGCATCTGTAGCGTTGAGGTTACGAATTGCAACCAACGTCAAAGTCCACCGCTCACCCCTCCCTTTCTAGGCACTACGGTGGCTGACACATGACAAAGATTTCATCACGTTTCCGATTCTTGGCAGAAGGAGATAACATAGTTACGAAAAGCGCTCTGTAAAGTGGTTTATCTGTTTAGGGCTACTGTAGAAACAAAATGCCAAATTCAGTGCAAGGGACCCGCGGTGTATGTAAATAGAAATAGCTCATTCTGAGGTTATAAAAACATAACGCTTCATTATGTAAGGTCTTTATACTTTAGACATAGTTATGTTTATTATATTGCATTTCGGTCAATAGATCCTCCAAAAATATTACACATTGCACCTTTAAGGCTTTATTGTGCACAATTTATGTAGTTGGTGATTAGGCATGTAAAATGAATAATGTAGCCACAGATAAACCCATATTCGGGTAATGTAGGATCTGACCCCTACACTCTAAAATAAATAACTGCTGAAGAACCACTGAAGCACCAAAATATGGTTCTATATAGCACTAAAAGTGGTTCTTGGCTCGAAATCATAGGGGAACCACTTTTAGTGCTATATAGAACCATATTTTGGTGCTTCAGTGGTTCTTCAGCGGTTCTTTGGGATGACTGAGGTGCTAAATAGAAGAACTGCTGAAGATCCACACAGGGGCTTAACAGGTTCTTTATACGGAAACTGTGCTAAATAGCACCTCGGTCACCCCAAAGAACCTCTGAAGAACCTCTGAAGCCCCAAGATATACTAAAAGTGGTTCCCCTATGATTACGAGCAAAGACACACTTTTAGTGCTATATAGCACCATTTTGTTTTAGAGATGTAAGATCCCGATCACCCTTTTCGGGTTTATTGGGTTGTGATAATGTTTCATGTGCATGTACACATGTTTTTGTCTTAGCATCAAGGCTGCCAGGTTTTGTTTACTTAATGGGGCACATTGTTGGCTCTGGGTTACTTTAAGAATACACATGACTAAAAGCAAAACAGCGTGGTTTAACATCCTAATAGTTTTTTATACAAATGAAAAACAAGTAAGTCTGTTTGTGTTCATTTTGCTTTCGCATGAAAGGGGACCTAATGTTTTTAATATTTCTAGCAAAATTGATCTTGACCGTCAGTGATGCCCATGCTCCTTCATTGTATGGCAAATGTAATTTGTTATTGCATTGAATGGATTTACTCACACAGCAGGGGTGGTTGAAGCAGCAGATTGTCTTGACTTAAATCCTGATTCATCTTGCTGTGTGTCTATTGAGAACAAGTCAGGTCTGCCTTCAATCACGTGACATATGCCTTATTAAATAATAATAGGTTTTATATGGAGAAATATGGAGATTTATGATTCTTTATTGCAGCAAAATGGTGTAGTTACATGCTCTACATGTAGGGGCAAGCTGGGCCTACCCAGACAATCTTGATCAATATTATGGTTATTTGTTTCTCATCTCACACGACATACAAGAAGAATGTCTACGAAAATGAGTCGATAATCAATTTTGTACGCTAAATTGCTCTTTGATTTTCATCGAAAGTTGTATCTTCTATATGCAGTGTAATATCATAATTGATTACAAATGCAGATTTTCATAATAAAGCCAGCGGCACTATGACAAACTCACAACGTTTGATTATCCGTTCCATTTACAAAAAGCGAATTTGCACAGGGAGCCCATCTGCTTCTCGTGCCCCGGCACGAACCAATCGCGTTGCAGCACGGGTCCCAGAGGCGCCATGCTGGGAGTTCACTACCCCAAAAGCGGGCTAAAAAAAGTCCCACACTCATCCGAGCTGTATTCTGGCTTGTAATTTATGTACTGACGTGCCTTGGTTTATCCAATGCGGTCAGAAGATTGAGAGGATCAGAGATCAGAGGGATGATCCAGATGTTTGATTTTGTCAAAGCTTCATTCCTGTCTCCCTCTCTCTGATGTGTGGACATCCAGCCAATGAACAGGAGAATTTTGATTTCTCTGAGAGGCCGACACGTATTACTGCAGATTAAACCAAAATGTGGAGCAACTGTTTTGATAGCTGCTTGGGACTGAAGCCCGCAAGGTATGTTTGGTTTGTGAATGTTAAAAAGATCAGAAGATACAGTATCTGTAGTGAACATAGGTACCTTTTGTGTTTATATCTATGCGTTTACGTTCACAACGATATTACTCTATTGGTCTAAATATGTAGATTTTATGTTTTGATTGTAAAACATATTTTCTCAATACATGCTTTTGAATGGCCATCGGTGGCGAAAGTTGGTGTACTAGTTTAATCTTGTCATCACCAGCAGGGGCTGACTGTACCATTCTAACCAGTCAAACCCTGACCCTTGACCCCTGTCATACATCTCATGATCAAAGAGAAGGGTTGCCATAAATGCACCATATTGTCGCTGTCCTTCCGAAACCTTGAATGTCCAAATTCACAGTTTTTCAGGAAATGGAAAAACAATAGTTTTTAAATGATTAAATACTGTGTTGACAATTACTTCTAAATACTTTTTTTTTTGTTAGACATTTACAAACCCAGTGACAAACATTAAGGTTGACTAATAATAATTAGGGCTGTCAAACGATTAATCGCATCAAGAATAAAGGTTTGTGTTTACATAATATATGTGCAATAGGCTTTTTTTTTAAAGCTATACACGTACTTGCATATATTTAAGATTTAAAAATATATAAAATAATAAACATTTATATATAATTATAATGTTTGGTACATATAAATAAACACATCTAAATATTTCCTAAATATATGTGTATGTGATTATAAACACAAAATAAATATGCACAGAACACCGACATATATTATGTAAACACAAACTTTTATTCTGGATGCGATTAATTGCGATTAATAGTTTGACCACCCTAATAATATTGATTCACGCAAAAAAAAATCACAAAATATGGAGAGACAAGGTTTCAGAAGGACAACATCTTTGCATCTATGCATCTTTGTAATTTTGCTCAAAATTTGTATAACTATTAATAATTATGATTATTCTGTCAGTTAGGAACTTTTTTATATTTATTACACTTTACAGCCAATTAATTGATGAGTTGATGGTTTAAAATTCTCTGTAACTCTTGAAGTCTCCGTGACTCTGAAATCAACAGGGTCTGATCTCTAAATAGGCCGTCTGACATTTAAATGTCGCCATTCAGCGAGGGATTCGGGCTGCAGCTTGCTTTTTGCTTGCATGCTCTGACTGTCACTGTGTGTGTACTGCGAGGCGTTTATTAATTCATGCCAGCCCTTTATGGAAGTCTCTCATCGCTGCTGAGGAATGTTTCTCTCTTTAAATTGGAGATTTGTTTTAAGTCTCTCTTAAATTTGTGTAAAGGCGCAGAATCGACGAAAAATAACCATGACCAGTAGCTGTTCAATTCCTGTTTAAATGAATTTGAATGCTGAAGATGGACACTGGTGTGAATTAAGCTACGCAGAATAATGAAATGAGCATCATTTGGCTTTGTAAGATGAGAGAGGTCTTAAAATATCTCTGGTGTGAAGTGTGCGTTTCTGTGTTTGTGTTTATGAAGGCCTTTGTGTGAATCAGTTCCTGGTGGTTCAGGGGCTGATACAATATATTTGTATTTCTGTCTCTTACAAGACCATGGCTAAGACACCTATTTGAATTGCCTTACTACAGATATAATTCCCAAGAGACGATATATACAGACTTTGTTTACTTGTATAGCAAACAAGGGATTCTCACGTTGAAGAGGGCAGAGGATTTACATGAAAACACGAGTGGGAGACGTTGTTGTAATTGTCTTGAATAACTTCAGATGTCACGGTGGGTGGCGGACATTCCAAAGCTTGAATATTTGAGAATAATGTTGCTTTATCTTGTTAAATATTCCATAACCACATGCAAATTCACAACAATGTCTGAAAGGTTACAGCATGCGCTGAATGTTGGTGGAAAATGACTTGAGGCCTCTGAAGGGGAAGCTACATCTTTAGCTGTTCTTTTTTGTGTAGTGTTTGTAACAGGCTTATTGGTACTGTGGCACAGTGATGGTTTCAGAATGTCATTTTATGGTCCTGGTGGGCTAATTACCATGGTTATCAAGATACTAAGAGGGATATTTGACCCAAAAATAAAAATTAATATCATTCACTCACCCTTATGTCATCGCGAATTGTATTACTTTTTTCTGCAGAACACAAAATATATATTTTTTTAAACATTGGTTACCATTCAACATTGGTCCCCATTGAATTCCATTGTATGGACACTAAACCACTGAGACATTCCTCAAAATATCTTTTGTGTCCTACAGAAGAAAAAGCCATGTCATGTTTTGAACCATGTGCGGGTAAATAAATAATGATATAGTTTACTCCAAAAACATTATCCCTGATAAAGAATATAATACTTTAGTTAGTCTGAAGTGGAAATGACACTGATAGATCCTCATAAGTTTCCCATGCGACTCGCTGTACCCGATCCGATTTGTAGGCGGGAACAGAGAAAGTACAGTATTTAGTTTTTCTAAATTCTTAAAAAACGCTCTCATGTCCCTGTGATGTTGGGAAGTCTAACACATTGCAGTTTTTATTGTTTTTAATTAATTTGCTAAAAAAATGCGGTTACCGCTGTTCTTCAAAATATTTTATTTTATGTTATTCAGAAGAAAGAAAGTCATACAGGTTTAAAATAAAGAAAAAAAAATTGGATTAACAATTCCTTGTAAGTATTTGTGAATGTAATGACATGCTTTGATGCATAGAAAAAACAGTCTCTTTTGTGTTATAACACACAACTGTACCTTGCGATCAATGTGAGACAAATATTTGTTAAGTAGAACAGCAGGGATTGTCCTATCATTTTAACCCATGACTTCATTATTTCTCCAACAAATGCAAACAAATGACCTTCATTCTCTAGCCAGAATTTTCATTTTTGGCTAAATGTAGGTGACTTTATGAGTCACCATGCACACACAATGAGCATAGACATTTGAATAAAAATGTTTGGGTTAACGTAATCTGCCCTTTTTCTGCCTGCTTTTTTGTTTGTGTGTGTATGTGTGTGTGTGTGTATGTGTGTGTGTGTGTGTGTTTGCATGAATGTGGTGACTCATACCGTACAAGCAGCCGAATGATTCACAAGGAAACAATAGACATGTATGACAGAACAAATGGTCAGATGGAAGGGCTCAGATCAAAGAGCCACATTACCTGTTTCCTGCTTCTTTACCTCCCCTGCACCATGACAGCAGCACTGATCCATCTCACATCCTTCTCAGTGACAAAATAATATCTCTGCCAACAGAGAGGAAAAGCCACACCGCCGGCCCTCGGGCAACTGGAGACTATTTTAAGCCGAGATCCATGTTTGGCCTCGATGGACCTCCGCCTCTACTTTTCCTTCAGACATTAAGCATGTTTTTTATTCAACTAAACGGCATCAATAGCGCCCTGAGGAATATGAAAAGACTCAGCAGCAGAACTAGATGTGGATGTGGTATGTTTCGCTCTGTTCAAGCCTTCTGGGTTCTTTGTCAGGTTTTAACAAGAGTGTAGTCACAAGTGAATACTGTTTTTCTGAGATATATGCTAATTGGTTTAAAACTCTGTTGCTTGTTTCTGGGCTTCACACATGAAGACCTTTCGTGCTTGTGACAGCTCTGTTTTCTCTGCACCAGTTTGTTTTTTCAGAGTTTTCAATGTCATTTTAAAGATGTCACAGAAATATTTAAGATGGAAAATGGAGATATGTGCCATCATGTAACAATGATGACTAGGATGTGGTATAGCTACTGTAACATAATCCCTGTTTGTTGTTATTAGAAATGTTGGATGTGTTATTTTTAATCAAACATGTTAACAACCAAAGAATGTTAAAATCACAAGAAGCACAATACCACCCAATGTTAGGAATAGGATACAATTAAGTAAGGTTAAACTCTTCCCCTCCGTTGTCGCTTTCAAATCTTATTCATGCAATAGTGAAGCTCAGATATTACGTATTTTTGTATGCAAAGCCCAGAAGCGAGTTAGCATTTTAGCACTTCCGGTTCCATCGGCCCAAAGTCAATATGTTTTTTGAATGGGTTTTTGGATAAATGGTAAAAATAAGGTCTGTGGTTTTATACCGTGTCTACACTGGACACAATGCAGAACTACACAACAAAAGACTATAGAATTAGAAACAATTTTAATTTTACGTTTTGTCCACACTTGGCACGACGCGACACAACAAACCCATTAAGAACAAGCAGGTTGCATCGCATCCGGTGTAGACATGGCGTAAGGCTTTATCGTGTCTTAAAAACGGCGGTTGCTAACAAGTTGCTTTTTAGAGATGTCACAGAAATATTTCCTTAAATAAAATGAAAATATCCTTTGGTGGTTACATTAAACGCATAAAAATCTCACAAATAATGCAACATGGACACAGATCTCTAAAACGATGAATGGGGATTGAGAGATTTTGAGTAATTATGCTTACCAGGGAACAAGTTTCTAATAAAGTTTGAACGAGTTGTTGAGGCTTGGTGGCGGTAACGTTGATATCAAGTGCATGTTGTGAAGTCTGTTTATAGCATTATGCTATCTTTTTACTTCTGGCGATTGTAATAAGGCTTCAAAATAGCAAATATTGTGTTAATCTATAAAGATTATCTTGATAGACAAAACGTCTAAGTATCATAAACCTTTGATAATCACAGAGCTCTTTTTTGCAAACTTCCAAAAGTCTGTGGGAGAAAAATGCATTGAGGGAACCAGCGCGGTGCTAAAATCCGGGTTGGCCTACAAAAATATGTCATCCTTGCTCCAGTCTGTTGAATATGCCCGTATTTAAATTTGACATTACTGTGATCGACCAATAGCCATGATTGCCCCCAAGCAACTGGTGAACAAATGGCAGAATTTGCATTTCTGAGTGCGGCACAATGTGTTTGCTTTAATACTGTTTGCTTTAAAATACTAACAAATTGTTAGAGATGTTTACTTTTGTTTAACAAATACTAAAAATACATTCAAAATGTTTTTATTTGATAACGTTCACTCTGCTAACCAGCAGAACATGTCCGTGCAGTTTGTCCGGTTGGACAGCATTGGTATTTGTTAGTTGTGTTACATGGGTTTTGAATAGCAAGTCAAAGCCGTTCTGTTTACACTCAACCGCTCTTCTGTCACAGTTCACCGTGCCCGTGACCTGTTAGACTTTTTGTTAGAAATTTGATAATGATTAGACTGAGAGACAGAGAAAGGGATATTCCCACACTAGAACATGACAAGGACTTCCTGTGTTGAATCAAATAAATTCTCACCCGTAGTCCACCTCAGCAAATGTAAATTTGCACAGTATTGTGTTAACCTGTGGTCTTGTTGTTTCCTTGCTGGTTTTTGTTGGAAGACACACTCTTGTAGATGTGCCATTGATAGAACCAAGAATACACAGGAGGAAGCTCCTGTATAACAAGCTTTCAGCGGTTTGAGAGTTACAATACAAACACAGTTTATTGTTATATTTATCCCATATCCTGCTCAGTGTCAGTTTTGGAAAAGATTGAACTTTATACCTTTCAAGGCTTAATTTGCTAAGTACAGCAAGAGGTGGTTAATCTCTTTTCCCCAAACGTCCTGATGTGTTTTTTGGCTGATGTTTTGAGGTAATGAATTACAAGTGAATTACTTTTGACATCAGAGATTGAGTTTCGCGTAACAGCAGGACAGAAGTTTAATTGAAGAGACCTTTTGAACCCCATTTCGTCTATTGTTCATTGTCATTGTGCTGGAATCCTCTAGACAAAAATATGTGATCCAAGCAAAGTTACCCAGTCAAAGAAATTCAAAGGCCTGTATACGTTTCGGTTATACAGTTCAGGGCTTAATAATAAGATCTTTTTCTGTGGAGTTAGACATTATCCTATCAGTTTTAAAAAATAAGAAGTAAATATATTTTATTGTATATATCGTTGCTGTCCTTTTAACCTAGGATGTCCAAATTTGCTATTTTTCAGGAAACGGAAAAAGCGCAGTACCTCTTAAACGAGTTGACAAGCACTTTTGAATACTTTTTATTGGTTAGATATTTGGAAAAACCCAGTTACAAACATAAAGGGTGACTAATAATAATTATTTATAGCAAAAAATCACAAAATATGGAGATACAAGGTTTCAGAAGGACAGCAGCGATAAAACCAAATATATATATATATTTACGGAAATAAGACTAGTGCTAATAGAAGAACATAAATGCCTGTATGCAAAAGTCACTCTCGGGCCCCTTTTTAATTTTGTGCTCACCGGTGTCTTGGCTAGCTGTCACAATCGATTTCAGAGTTAAGCAGCACTCAAAGTCTCATACCCCGCTGCCAAAAATCTCCAAGCTGCATGATGGATTACATCAAATTGCCATCTATATTTACCCATCCGTGATCTCATTTTGTGACATGGGCTTGTTGCTGTGCCTAATGTCGAATGACAGACAGACAACAGCCTCTAATTGAGATGCACAGCCTCCTGTCATGTACGATCAGATTGTAGTAATATTCATGAGATGATGGTGCTTGGTCATGAGTTCATCTGATGTCAGGTGTACTAAACGGACAGGCTTTTATCTTGACTTTAAAAAGAGATTAAGAGGAAGAGAGACGAGATGGTCGGCTTGATGGTCGAAGTGTGTTTTCCATGTCATCTCTAGTGTTGGTGTCTGTCTGATAAGCAGCCGATTAGAAGATTGAGATTTGCACAGTATTGTGTTAACAACATGCTTGAAATAACATGCTTGAAATAATGCCAGCTGAGACTTTTTCCATAATGGTCATGCATTCATTGAAGTGGTGTTTATATACAAGGAGCATACACAAAATGAGGCAGAAGGAAATGCTATTTCGGGCACGAGAATTGTTTCGACATATCAACCCTGTGACATTGTAAATAATGCCATCGTTATGCTTTTGCTGCTACTTTGAAATTCAAGAGATTTGGTCAGGACAGCCTGGGCTGGATGCGGGACATTAAACGGGACCTTCAGTTTTGCCTTACAGCATCTCCAGATTTAAAGCAGCTATTTTCAACCCCTGCTTCGCCTTCTCCAGTATAAAGTTAATTTTAGTGATAGCACGACCTGCTCTATGTTGCCTGAATGTGTCTGAGATGGTTGTAGTATTATGATGCTAAATGTGGTTCCCATTTCATTTCACTCTTTTCACTCTGTTGTTAATGCATATGCTGACATTTTCATTACCTCACTGATGATGGATTTAATAAATAATCTGTCGGTGGGTATTTTCTCTGGCGGGTCTTAAACAGCTGGCATGAACAGCTGGCACTGAATGTTTTGTGGATGTGATGTACAGTTTTGACAAACCAACAAGGCACAGATTGCCATCACATTTACTGTACACTTGTGTTCATAGCAGACACTTTCAAAGTGACTTATGCAAAAAAGATGGTTGTTGTTGTTGATGAAATGCACAAATCATGTTACTAGCAAATACTATTAGGAGAGTGAAATAGTTTGTGTGTTTTGTGTGAGAGAGATGGCATTACTCGGCATACTTTAATGCTTTAGCTATTGCAACAGTCATTTAATTTTAGATAAAATTGGGGCCCAGCTACATTTTCATTAGGGTCCACAATCTATTCTCATTACACTGCTGTCCGGACTTGCGGCAACGTTGTCTGCATCTCAGCAATCTATTTCACAGCCTCTTGTGCATAGTGTTATTTTCATTTATTTTTTATTGTTATAAGATCTGATACCTCCCTTGTCAAATTTCACCCACAACTTTTTTTATTAGTATGTATTGGTGGCCATCCACAAACTTTGTTTTGTGTTGTTGTGATAGTCACGTGCCAAAATGAAAAACTGTATTAACTGTAAAACGGGCTCAATGAGAATTCATGTTGTTGTTAACCCCACATTAAAAGGTCAAAATTGTGTTTTTTGAGGGATTTATTGACAGAAATGCAATATAATATACACAACTATGTCTTCAGAGGTGTATAAAGACCTTTCATAATGAAGCGTTATGTTTTTATTGCCTTAGAATGAGTTATTTCTATCTACAAACACCGCGGGTCCCCTTGCATGGAATTCACCATGTTGTTTCTACAGTGGCCCTAAATGGACAAACTGCTCTACAGAGCGTGTTTCGTAAATACTTTATCTCCTTCGGCAAAGAAGTGAAAACGTGACGACATCTTAAGCTGGGTTTATACTTGAGCGTCGTAGCCTCTACACCTTAGCCTATGTGTCGGTTTTCATTTATACTTTTATGTTGTTGTCCGCGTCGAGAGGCACTGACCACTAGGCGTCAGTGTCCATGCGCGTGTTGCTTGTGTAACCAAGACGAGAGCCGAAGAAGAAGCAGCTCGCTTGAGAAGCATTAGCAGTGATAGCAGCAAGTAAACAGTCACTTTTGTATCAAATGTGAGATGTTTAATACAGAAGCACAAATATTTTACTTAGATAATTAATTTGGAAATGCGTTTGAGTAAACAGGACTGTATCGCTAAGTTTTTTGACCTGAGGGAGGGTTTCAAACAGACCAATCCCAGCACTTGCGCATTGAGTTGACGCGTTGTTACATTTTTGCACAGGTGCGCGTCAGGCTACGGGAGTAGGGTACTCGGTAGGCCCGACCCTTGAGTATAAACTGAACTTTAGTCCTGTATCAGCCACTGTAGTGCTTCTAAAGGGAGGGGGAGGAGTGGAGTGAGCCATTGGTTGCAATTCACAACCTCACCTCTAGATGCCACTTCATTTCATACACTGGACCTTTAACAGTTCATTTCGGTGAATGACTTGGGACCTTAACCTTGTAATGCGTGAGTCTTTTCATTTCTATGCTTTGCAAAAGCAGCTGAATTTTTGTATAAATGACAAGCCATTACAACACGGCACAGCATTGACTGAACAGTTCTGCATGTCTGACAGACATTGCCATTGAGCTTTCAGTATGTCAACAGTCCCATTGTATTGTGTTTTTCTAAATGCAGCAGTTCATCTGACAGCTTAAATGGTTTCAAAACATAAAAATAAGACTGTCAAGGTCGGCCTATATCTAGAAGATAGAAAATAGGACGTTATCAAGACAAGATGTCTTTATTCTTCTCTTACAAAAGGAAACCTCTATGAGGCGTGTGCTGTGTGTGTTGTTTTGTCGGTTTGGCTGTTTGATTATTAACACGTGTTGTGGGATGGTCTTTACTTTTTAGGCGGTCCTGAGGGACTCTATAGGGCACTTGTTAGGCAATATTTGTCATGTAGGGGCTCCGACTCATCCCTCCCTCTCTCTCCTTGCCCGGACACTGACACAAGACACCACTACACCACTGGCATCTTACCCTCCCAACCACATCAGACTGACAGACAGACCAGAGTCTGAAAGCACAGGTTCTGTAGGCTTATCCACGAGGGGACCTGCCGCATTTCTACAACACTGTATGGCATGACAAGGACTCGTATTGATTGTAAGTGGACACCGGGTCATGTTCAGCACTGTGAAAATACATTTCATCGGTGTAACGGGTCTCGCTGCTGTTTCTCCTGGTAAACAAGCTGCAATGTTTTCTGAAGGAGAGGTTGTCTGGCTGTTTTGGAGAGTGTGAAGTTCATAGTCTGGCTTTAGTTACATTTTAATTTGGACTGTTATGCGTTTCTGTTTAAGTTTAACAAAGCTTTCATGTGTGGGTAGGTTTACTAGATGATATTGTTCATTCCAATGCAAGAACGACACTACAGAGAGTTGAGGCAGATTTCTGCAGTAAATAAAGACAGAGCTGCTCTGACATGTAAATACTTTTATTTTTTAACTTTCAGAGAGGTCTACATTAATATATTTTGGACTTTATGACCTGGCTAAAGGCCCAGGTGGAATATATGGACTTTGTATTTGCTATGCGATTTTGTGCAGATATCTTCAAGCTTTTGTGGGTGGCATTTATATGGTAACATATGTTAAACAGAGCTGAATATGCAGAGGTTGTGCAATATGGCCAGTTGTACAGAAATGTACAGTTTTATAGCATGTGTGGTGTGATTCATAATTCAACTAGATTTGTTGAATTGGGATGAATCGGTTCCAAAATAACCTAGATGTTTATGTTTATATAATATACTTGTACTGTATGTATGTGCATTTATATAGGCCTATACATATTCATATACATAGCACACACACATATATCAAATATTTACATAAATATAATATATAATAATATAATACATAAATAAATAAATGTATATTTAAATATAATTTATCGTCGCTGTCCTTCTGAAACCTTTGATGTTCAAATTCGCAGTTTTTCAGGAAATGAAAAAAGCACTGTTCTTTTTTTTAACATTTAAAAACAGGTTTGCGAAAGTTGACAAGCACTTTCTAATACTTTATATTGGTTAGATATTTGCAAAATCTAGTGACTAACATAAAGGGTTTCCTGTTGCTCAGTGGTAAGAGCATGACGCTAACAACACCAAGGTCGTGGGTTTGATCCCAGGGGATTGCACATACTTAGAAACAAATATATAGGATAATCCAATGTATGTCGCTTTGGATAAAAGCTTCTGCCAAATGCATATATGTAAATTTAAAGGTTAAATAATAGTAATGATTTAGGACGAAAATTTTAAATCATGAAATATCGAGATACGTAGTTTCAGAAGGACGTTATATTATGTATACATATAAATACATATTATACACATTTCTTAAATGCTGTATATAGATAAATATATACACTGGCAGTCCAAAAAAAAGTCGCACACTAATATTTCGTTGGACTGCCTTTTGCTTTGATTACGGCACGCATTCGCCGTGGCATTGTTTCAATAAGCTTCTGCAATGTCACAACATTTATTCCCATCCAGAGTTGGATACATTTTTCCCCAAGATCTTGAATTGATGATCATTAAGTCGGACCGCTGCGCAAAGTCTTCTCCAGCACATCCCTAAGATTCTCAATGGGGCTAAGGTCTAGACTCTGTGGTGGCCAATGCATGTGTGAAAATGATGTCTAATGCTCCCTGAACCACTCTTTCCCAATTTGATCCCGATGAATCCTGGCATTGTCATCTTGGAATATGTCCTTGCCATCAGGGAAGAAAAAAATCCATTGATGGATTAACCTGATTATTCAGTATATTCGGTAGTCAGCTGACCTCATAGTTTGGGCACATAACGTTGCTGCTGAACCTTGACCTGACCAGCTGCAGAACCCCAGATCATAGCACTGCCCAGGTGGGGACTTTTTTTTGGACGGGCAGTGTATATCTAGATATGAATGCACATGGCAGGCACACACACATTATATGCATAAACGCAAACACATTTCTGGAATCGATTAATTGCGATTAATCTATTTGACAGCCCTAACTTTAACACAACTGTATGTGCTAGTATGTCTTTGTTATGACCCTGATATAGTCTGTCCAGTCTTTTGACAGTCTGTTTAAAAAAAGTTACAATTCTGACAAAATCAATCACCCAGTCATTGTGCAGACTAAGCTGTTATATGATCATTACTTTCATAAGAAAGATTTTTGCTGTTATTTATGACAGTAAAATGGATGCTGACCCTGCGGCAGTGTGTGGGATTTTAACTGATTATCCGGTGATTCATTGTTCTCCATGTAATCAGGGGACTTGCATTAAATGTCAGAAGCTAAAATCTGTATCTCTGCTTGCTGTAAATTTCATCCCTCTCTCAATCTGAGTGATGTGAATGAGAATGACCTTGCCCCAATGAGAGCGCTTGAACAGAAAGCTTTTCTGCTGCTGGTGTTTAAACACAGCATCTTTAAATAGACGTCACCTTTGGCCTTCACACACCGATTGAACAAATGCATGCTTTGAGGGGGTTTATTTTGTTGCTTTAAAACACGTCTTGTGTCTGGCACCATGGTGAAAATTGCTTCACTTTGTAGGCTGTTCGTTTGGCGAATTGGAGCTTTTAAACAATCTTTAACAAACTCCGGACGAACATTCTCGAACAAACAAATGCATTTCTATGTTTAGTTTGCTCTTCCCTTTCACTTCACAGTTCCATGTTGTGACTGGGTTGCTGGAGGATCTAATCAGCAGTGGACTGTTATGGCCACTTCACCTAACTTATAATCACACCGACACTGATTCAGAGAGTCTGGTTGTGGATTGAAAAACATCAAGCGCCCGTGACATTCTGAGAGAAGCAGTGAACACAGTGAAATGTGATTTTAGGCATAAACCTGGTACAAGGTTATTTTTCCCGAAGTGACTGTCTGACTGACGTGATGCAACTAAAAGCGTTTCTGTGCTGATCACATGACGGAGCAGGTGCGGTGATGTAAAGAACAGGGGGGCTTCTGTCAAGGATTCACACCTTGTTTGTGCACAAGGCTTCTTTGCTTACAACAGCCTGTCAACCCTTATTGTCAAGGAAATGTGACTTACAGTCTTGCACTATATCGGAAACAATGTGCTCTGACCTCACCTTTACCTCTCGCTGTGTCAGTGGAGGGATATAAGCATGTTGAGTTCACATGTTTTCACTGTTTACACCAGTGTGTTACTGTCCTTTAAATAATGCCACATGACTTCAAAGTGTTTTGCTCAGAGAGCAGAATGTTTTAATTTAGAGGCTTAAAAGTTGTTTTTTTATCACAGTTGAATGAACAGCTTATTTTTTGGATGTTAGTCAACACACTTACAATTTGAAATTGCAAAGAGAAATTTGCAATTTTGCAAAGAAATGCACATCTTATTTGTCATATGACATCAGATGATTTTTGTTCAGATTTTTTGAGCGGCAGGGATCTCCTGTGGCGCTTGATGCAGAAACTAGTCTGAAACTTTGTGAATAAAAATTGTCATCATTTATTCACCCTCATGTCATTCAAAACGTTTATATGACTCTTTCTTCTGGGGAACACAAAAGAAGATATTTTGAGAAATGTTTTGTGTCCATGTAATGGAAGTCAATGGGGGCCAGTGAGGTTTGGTTATCAACCTTCTTCAAAATATCATCTTATGTGTTCTGCAGAAGAAAGAAAGTCATACAGGTTTGGAATAACATGAGTGTGAGCAAAATGTTTATTTTTGGGTGAACAATCCCTTGACTGTCTCAGCATTGGACCAATGGGTTCCTAGACTCTTGCTTCCATCTTCAAGGTTGAATTATGAGGGTAGTGTTTACCACCACTAAAGTGTACATTGTTGTGTTGTGTTACAGTCATATTTTACTGTGCTTTACACTCTTTTTATGTGTCACTTTTTCTGCTTTAAACATATTCAACCATTTCCTTAAACGTCATTTTGCACAGTTACTTAAAATAGAAACATTGTAAATGTGCTCTGACTCGCTAACATGTTGAACGTTCCCTTGTGAAACCTACTGGATTTAAAGCAAGGGCAAATGTCTGTTTTCATTAACAAACTCATTTGAAATGTCTTTTGAATGCAAACAACCTGGTTGTGTTCAGTGGTTGATTCAGCACATCTAAAATACTGTAGGCCTACAGTCCACTCATGTCTGGAAAATCCAAGGTACTTCATGCACTTGAAGGAACAGTTTACCCCAAAATGAAAATTCGGTCATCATTTACTCACCCTCAAGTTGTTCCAAATGTGTATAAAAATATTTGGAAGAATGCTTGTCATAAACAGTTCTTGGCCACCATTGACTACCATAGCAGGAAAAATTGCTTTATAAATGTCTTTGTTCAATTGAACACAACAGAAATATGTAGAAAAACAATAGTTCTGGAGCACTTTTGACTACCGTTGTCATTTTTCCTGCAATGGAAGTGACGGCATAAGAAGCACACATCATCATATTCACAAAATCAACAATTTCATCATATCATCAAGCAAAATCATCATGCTAATGCTTTGTTTTTGTCTAATCTGCAGCCATAATCAAAGGACGACTACATTCATACATCCAGTAACAGGCCAGATCTCTTCTGAGAACACTGAATTCACCCTTCTGGACCAGTGAGTGGTACTTTCTCGTTTGCTTGTATTAATGTTTGTCTTGTGGGTCATTTCTGGCTCAGTTTTATTTACATCTCAGCATAATATCTCATAAGAACAGAGTTATTCTCTGCACATAGTGTCACTCTCTAAAGATGTCAACAGCCTACACATCTTTGGTTTTTATAACTTTAATAGTAAATTGTTGGTTCGATTCATCTATTCATATAAATTCAAACATTTTATGTTGTATATCTTATTTGCTGTCATCAAATATTTTCCATATTGGCATTGCAGTATACAGTATGTATACCATCGGCTGCCCTGCTCTCTAGATATCACCAGTTAACCAGTTAGCTTTCCTGTAGCTCAGTGGTAAGGGCATTGTGTTAACAACTCAAGGTTGTGGCTTCGATCCCAGGGGATTGCAAATACCTATGTATAAATGTATAGGGTAACGCAATGTAAGTCGCGTCTGCCGAATGCATAAATGTAAATGTAACCACTATGCGATATGCACTTTTTTAGATCTCTGATTTAATGCAGTACAGTAGTTTGAGACTGCTGACATAAACTGATCTATATGTTAGCCAGAGCGGAGCTGGAACGGTCCAGCTGACTTAAGTATCATATGTCTCCACTGGCATTTGTCAGTAGTCTCACTCTTTTAACAGATCCCCTCTAGGTCATGTCAAGTTCTAACTTAAATTACAGCTGTCTGTTTTCTCAAACATGGGAGCAGAACATAGCACATGATTTGTAACACTTTGAAAAAACGTGTCATGCAAGATGAGTACAAGACTCACCAAATGTCGCAGCCACGGGAGGTACACACACCACAACTTAAGTATTTATCATTAATAACAATAGTGTTACACAATACGCCAGCCCCACATTTTTGCTCGATTTGTATGCACCTAAACAGATTTGTTCATGCTGTCCCTCTGACATTAGAACAGCATTTCAGCAGATGCATCAATCTTTGATCCATCTAAATACCGCTCGTATTAACACGTATATCACAAAGCGTGGGTCCCTATTAGTGTCTGTCGGCGAGCGGGAGTCCAGATCCTAATGGATACATCTCATTAACAGCTGTGTGGGTGAATGTGGCTGTATGAGAAACGCTGGTGATGTGTCACTGGCTCTTAATGTATCAGCAGCTCTGGTATCTGCAGGAAAGAGCTAATATGTGCTCTGTAGTCTTTGAATAATGTACAGCAGTGTGGATCTTGTATAATGGGAATGATTACAGCGGGTTCTTTTAGAAATGTCGCTCATCTTTATTCATGTGCAAAGCATTTAGTAGCATTTTTAAATTAGCTAGTTTTTAAAGACTCTATAACGCATACATCTAAAGCACAACAAGTCATCCGGCAGCGTTTGTGATACAGACAGAATCAATACCTCAAACTGTTCGGCTTATTACATTTTTTCGCCAAAAAAGTAGATACAAAGTAGTACAGGCAACATTAAAATACTTGATAAAAGGAACAGTGAATAACAGATTAAGCACCAAAACATTAAAGTAATGTTCAAAGCTGTAAAATGTAAACGTTGCATAACAAGGATAAAACCTATGAAGGGAAAGTTGACATTTTTTTATATCAAGTGTTCATATTTATTTCTAATTGTTTATCTCTTCTGTTTTGCTACATGCATACTTTCCAGAATTGTTTGTATTTGTTTTTTATATTTATCAAAATGTTTGGCCCGAGTCTGACCCGAAGCCCGTCTTTTTTTCGCTCCACCAACACAGCTTATACTGCAGTTACAGTCATTAAAATAGCTCAGATTTTGTAGTAACGGAGAAGTGATTATATTTCATTTTATTTTGTTTATAAAGTTCATTTAGAAAATGTTTGGAGTGTTTTTTGTATGTTAAATGTATTTTTTTTTTAAGTGGTGACATCGACCGCAAGCGGCTTGCAGCCGGCAGTAAGTTTACCACGTTTGATCAATTTAGCCTATATATAATATCACATCAACACTTGACTAGTCTACAATAAAATCCATAGATTTAAAACACACAACAGTAGCCTAAATCACAATGTTAGATTAAAAGTTTATTATCACCATTTAGAAAAAAGGCATTTCTAACAAAAGCAGAGAGCAGGCTGCTCTGCTGCACGAAACGCGCATCATTGCGGAAAAGCAAACGAATAATGAACCAATAAATACAAAATAAATATAATATAAAACCTGAAAAATCACAACTTCACCACAGAACATGGCGTTGGCCTTTTATGTTCTCCATTGCACGTGAAGTGAATGTCGTCTATAGGTTGAACCTCTGTTCGTGCATCACGCCTCGCTGCGTGCATGCGTATAATGCGTTATGGGTGCTGTGATAGGTCATAAAATGTATTTTACGTATAAAACGTATTTTTATAAAACACACCCGAGGCCCTATCCGCGTGTGAGCTGTGACATGAAAATCGGGCTGAAATGCAGGGGTCTACTTGACATTACTTAAAGAAGCAATGTGGAGATTTTAGCGGCATCTAAGGTGAGGTTGCGAATTGCAACTGATGGCTCACTCCACCCTTTCGAAGCACTATGGAGGTGCTGCTGAAGGAGACGTATTTACGAAACGCGCTCTGTAGAGCAGTTTGTCCGTTAAGGGCTCCTGTAGAAACAACATGGTGACTTCCATTCAAGGGGACCCGCGGTGTATGTAGATAGAAATAGATCATTCTAAGGTAATAAAAACATAACATTATGTAAGGTCTTTATACACCTCTGAAGACTTATTTATGTATATTATATTACATTTCTGTCAATAGAGTCACACACTGGACATGACGTTTGTCATGTCTTTTAACACTAGAAAGTGCAAAACTACCCATATGGCATACAGGTGTTATACCTATAGCTAGCTTTGACCATCAGTGTTTTTATACCTCACCTCAAACACTTTGCTAAACTTTAAAAGCAATGCTTTTAGAAACACTGATCTTTGGTGTAAGTGCTGATGTTTTTCCACACCTTCACCAAGAGTTATTGAATGAGAGGTGCAGAAGAGGTTTCAGCGCTCGCTGCCTACAGATTCTTCATGGCTGTAATGATATGCATAGCTTGCTTATACTGTAGCTTGTTCTCCTGAATACCCTGAATTCTTCTCAGTTTCTGTGCTATGTTGGCTTTTTGTACGTCTGACCATCTGTTTCAATAGCTCTAGTGTTGGAGTCTTGCTGTGAGGTTTCCTCTGCTATCTCCCTGCTGAATCTTACATAAGATAAATCTGCTTAAACTTTGAACAATCTTATGTCATAAATGTTTTACGGTAGCAGTTTAGGCTATAGTCATTTTTTATGGTGTGGGTCAGTGGGTCTTTTAAGTCTTAACTGGGTTTAAAAAGCAGGAAAGATGACAACTTTGTTACACCAGAAGAGGAAATGTTGTCTCTCTTTTGTCTCGTTTTCTGATGTACTTCAAAGTATGCAAGGTCACGGTGCAATGACAGCCAACGGTGCATAAGCTAAACCTTGTCGTGTAGGCTGTAGATTGTGATCAGCGATGGTTGCAGTCCTTGAAGACGGTTTCCTCTGTAAGTATGCCAGCAGGAATTCGTGAGATGTTTTATTGGTAGAAGCTGAAGAAATAGTTTGTCTTTTCACATTAAAGGAAATGGAATAAAAAGACCAGAATAACTTCAGTGGGTAAGATAAAGTAAATGGAGAAAATTTTATCGGCTCTGATGATTTTTTAAATGAAGCTCGGAAAGGGAAGTTCAGTGTAGTTTCTCATTAACTGAAGAAGCCAGACTTCTGCCCTAGTTTGCTGGGAATTTATGTTTTTGAGTTTTGACAACTGGGACACACCACTCTCATAGGGAATATTTAATTTATTCAAATATAATATAAAAGCAACGCTAGTTCACTTGAAACAGTTGTAAGCATTGAAGATGGAGCCGGGAGATGGCTTTTATCATTTCAGAATAGTCAAGACCATATGCTTTTACATAGTTGGATGACCACCTAAAGATGCCTGAATAGACCTATTGCATAATATTGAGAATGTGAAAACAGCCCTGGTCAGAATATGAAGTATGCTTTCAGCACATGAGATGACTGCTTGAGGGATTTAATATGATGTATGTGTCAGTAAACACTTGACTGAAAGATTTTTGGTCTAATTATAGGTAATTGTACTTGACACAACACAGTAAAAGCAATTTACTAAAAGCTGTATGAAGTGAGCATTTGAGATTAGAAACAGCTACGTGCATCTCCACTGTGAATAGGCCCTTTTCACATGACATCACGTATCTTCCATTGAAGAAGCGCCTCAGAGAGGAGTTAACCAAGTCCCTTGCACAGCTGCCACAAATATGGCTAGATTATGTACAACATCTTGCAGACAAATGTTCGCTTATGACAAGATCAAAGCTAGATAAAGGATACAAATACTTCGTTGAACAGTACCTGTTTGATTATGAAGGTAAGTGTTTTGTTTTCTTTTTATGTTAGCGAAGGTGCTAGGATAAGTTCTTGAATAAGTGTTCTGTCAGTTTTTCTGTCACTGTTGTTAAATTCTAGCGCGACAGCAAAACAGAAGTTCTTTTTCTTCTTCTTGTTTGTTGCAAGACGGATGTCATGATTAACTGCTTTGCGAGAAGGCTGAAGTTAAGTGACGTCATTGTGAAAAGGGCCTATTAGTGACGGAGCACATGGTGTTTTTACAATGCTAGATCATCTGATGATGGATAATAACATACTGTCTTTACATCAACAATACTATAAAACACACTGCCAACCTCTCAACAGTCATAATTACTATATTAGACAACTTTGTTTAGAAAGTCTAAAAGCTGTTACATTCCACAAATATCATTTTAATTACATTTTGGTCAGAGTACTAAGTTGAAAGAAGACCTAAAAACAAAAAGAAGCTGTCTGTAATGGATGTCACCATGCATAGTTTTCCAGTCAGTTTTCAAATGTCACGATTAAGCCTTTGGCATCATACTCGAGCGTTAGTATAAGTAGACTTGACTTGAAACTTTGAGTAAAAAGCTACTAAGTTAACTGAACTCGTTTTTCTTGAAGTAACAGTATATGGATATTTGTGACTGAACCAAAGAGTTGGTCACTGAAAATGCAAATATGGGTTTTTCCAACGTATTGTCTATGATGGTTATGGCCCAGTTCTTTGGTTACATTCTTGAAATGTTTTGGTCATATGATCATTTAGTTACTGGAAGGTAAAGGGCAGCATCAGGTCCTTTCTCAGGACAGATACTTTGTCAAACAGACATAACCAGGACTTTGTCTTCTCTGTAGGACGGGCAGACACATGGTGAAGCAACCGCAGACGGACGCGCGGCCCTCCAGCACCATCAGTGAGGCCTCCACCGCTGTCACCTCATCCACTGTGGACACCAATTCGGGGTCAAAGGTCAGTAGATATAAAACATTCTGCTGTTGACGAGAGAAATGTAGGAGGTTTTTTATTATAATATGTTTAGCATCTTGTCTTTTTCATTGATCCTTAATTCAGAGCATTATCTTATCTGTATACTTAATGATGTTTGACTTGCAAGATTTTCTTTTGTAGTAATACATATTGAGGTTAGTGGGACATTTTTAGTCAAGCGCTCAAGTAACATCCAAAGCTTTACAGTACTCTAATATCTCACTTATTTTTGATCCGTGCCACACATAGAACAGCAGGTTCATCTGATCTCTGTCACCTGTTCCTCTTCTTCTCCAGAGATCTCACCAGGGCTTGTATTTTTAAGAACAACCACAACCACAACCTCTGATCTAGATCTTATTATGTGTCTTCTTATTTAATAATAATTATGTTAAAGCATGAAATAGCTCCTAGTGTTGTTATATATGACGCACAATCTGTTTCAATTGGATGTTTAATATGTGCAGTCAATATCAGGAGAATAAACAGAGGTTGTATACAGAAGGCGACAGGCGAGTTAGCTTGACAAGACGTTTCTCATGCTTGGTTAACATTTGTTCTGGTAATTAGAGTGTTTATTCTTGTGGGCTGAGGCGTCAATCCCCCTGTGCTGGTGACATAAACAGAGAGTGAGCAGAGCCCAAGAGTGAACAAGAAGGCAGATGAATTGTTTTGTGAGTGATTGGGTGCAGTCAGTGCTGTCTGAGGATGCATTGCTTGGGATGTGATGCACATGAGCTGAATGACAGTTTTTTTATATTTTAAGGAACGGTGTACCCCAAAATGACTTTTCTATATTTTATTATTTACTTATGTTGCATATGCTCTTATTTTTATGGAAGCACTTTTTTCAGCACCAAAACTGATACTTAACATCACATGTATCAGGTAACATAAACTATCAATGAACAATCTTCTACAGCATTTATTCATCTTAGTTCATTTCAGCAATTACTAATTCATTTTTAAAATCAAAAGTTAGAACTGTTAACATTAATTAATGCAACATGAACTAACATTAACAGTTTTGTTAGCAAAACTAACTTTGACAAAGATTAATAAATGTCGAAAAACTATTTACTCATTGTTAATTCATGTTAGCTAATGTATTTAATACTGGTTAGAAATACAATCTTATAATAAGGTGTTACAAAATAACCTAACAGAAAGGATTTGAGCCATTTGAAAATATTTCTGTTGGATTTGGGTATTTTATGTAGGGTTTCAATGACAAGCAGCATGTGCTATATGCCATACAGATATCTGACAATTATTAACATTGATAAGAAAATCTAAACCTTGGCTATACATTTATTTAAAGTCCCGTGAACCGGAAGTTGCGATCGTTTTTACTTCCGTACTTTACTTCCGAGACATTTCCGAGCGTAAAGGATTTCCAAGGAGAAAATTTGTGGGTGTGTCTTGTGTGTGTTTTCACTGCAAATTGATTGGATTGGATTGGATGCATTTTGAAATTAAACTGGCAGCAGACTGATAGTTGAAGGGGAGGAGTTAACATATGCTCCGCCCAAGCCGTCTAATTTACATCATTTGGGCTGGATAGTCAGGGCGGAAGTGGATTTTCAGTTTTTAACTGAAGATTATGAGGGTACATACATTTTAAAAAGAAAATGACCCACATTGATAAGCTATTTACTATAAACGCTGCAATATTTCAGCAAAAAAATAAGAATTGTCATTTTTTTATTTCACTGAGACTTTAATGTATGATGATAGCTTATCTAACAGTATCAGTTATCTAGAGGCCTTGGATATATATATGTATATATATATATACAGTTTATATATATACATACATTATCTCAATAAAAACAGTACTGCCACAATCTTTTTCAAAGCCGCAAGTGCATGGGTGAAAGAAACTTTAAAATTCACAGCTGACAGTAAGCGGTTTGATTGAAGAGTCGCAGAGATAGGCATCAGTAGGAACGCTGCCCATGTCGTCTCCTGCCTGCATTTGGGCTATTCTGGATGAATGAAGGCTTGCAGCTCTTGTCATTGGCAGCCATGGCGTGCGGTGGTGATGTATGAGGAGTATTAACACAGTGGCATGTGTGAATTACGGGCAGCATGAAGGCTTACGCCGCTGTGCCCGGTGAATGCCAGCGGATGGTGTCTCAGATCAGCTGTGCACCTCTGGCAGATGGTGTGAGCTAATGGATGATGAATGAGCTCTCAATTTCTCCTGCTCAATTTCGGCATGCTTGTGTGTGTGTGACAGGGTTCCAGGTCCAGTGGAAAGGTCCATAGCTTTGGCAAACGGGACCATTCCATAAAGAGGAATCCCAGCGTTCCTGTTGTTGTAAGAGGATGGCTCTACAAACAGGTGAGAGAATTAAAACATACAGTAATATGCGGAAACCACTATAAGGCACATATACACAGCGTCTTGCAAACCTGGGTGATGGATTTACACAAAAAAACTTATATAAAATAATATAAGATATATAAGAATATAAGATTGTTCTGGAAGTGAAAACTGGTGCTTCAGGAAGAGGTGCCTGTTTGAAGTACTGTGTTTGACTTCGGCTGTGTGTGTTAAGCCACCAGAGTGTGTGTTGCTTTGTACTTTCAGGACAGCTCCGGGATGCGACTGTGGAAGAGGAAATGGTTCGTTCTGGCAGATTTTTGCCTCTTCTACTACAAAGGTGAGTTTCTGTACTGAACATCAAACAGAATAAAAAAATTACCCAGACTTTTCCTTGTCAACACAGCATAACTCTTGGGTTTACAGTGACAGTGATGTGAAGTGATTAAGCGCATCTAGTGACAGAAGTGATGATAAAAAGATATCGATGAAGATCATGAAATTACAATGAGAGCTGATGCGTTGAATTAACTAAGCAGTGACGCATTACAGCGACTACCATTGGAAGTGCAGAGAGTGCACTTGACTCGCCTGATACAGTTTTGTTAATACAGACGCACGCGCCTGGCCCAATGTTAACTTCCGGTCTGTTGATCAGTCTGGCTACTGGCTAATAATATAATTATTTATATTTTAATTAGATTATATTATTTTCATAATATTTTATTATATTTTATTATAAATATATAATTGTAAAAAATTGTGAACAGGTTGTACTTTGTTGTACTTGCGTTTAGCCAAGTAACGGTTCTTATACTGGTAACCCAAAATAATACTGGCTAGACATACTTTTAAATTGCTAGCTAATGTACGTTGGGGCCACAAAAGCGTGCATGCGCAGTGACGTTGTTTATGTTGTTGCTGTGAAACCGTCTATCGGCGGTGGGTTCACCTCACAATGACACATCTAGGAAGGTCTTAAAGCAGTTAACTCTGGGAAATGAATGTGATGTTTTTGGGTTGCTCTGAATATGCAGCGTTTCTTTGATCACACCCTTCTCTAGGAACCCAGTTGAAATCAACATGCCATCTTGATCCTTGTTTGTGCTAGAATAAAGAAACAGCTTAAAATAAATTATTTATAAAATGAATTAAAAAACATTTACAAATAAAGGCAAACACAAAAATTCCCCTTTTGAAGAAAAATAACACAGCCCTCGACAATGACAGCTCATAGTTTGTATGTTTGTATTTATTGAAAAAAAAAACATATATTTTAATGTAACATTGCTTTAACCCTGAGAAGTTTCATGTTTTATTATCTTTCATGGCTTCATCTTTTTTGCTGTTGCAGACTTTCATTGCAAGCATCAATATTTTTGAATTTCTCTCTCATTTTACCATGTGATGAATACATGAATGTGTTTGGCTTATTCTCCCATGTGGTTATTATGGGATGTAATCTATCCTCATTCTCAGGCCAGTCTGCCTCAGACGCCCCTCCCACCCCTCCGCTCGCTCACATTAAAGAGCGACCGGTCTCGCTCTGGAATCTCTCCTTCAAACGACCTTCAAGTATTTTTAAATCCTAATCCAGCCACCCTTATCACTTATCAACCCACCACACAATCTGCGTTCGAGACACACCCGCACATAAACACTCTCATGTCACACGCCGCAGCGTCCACTGGAAAGAAACGGTCACGGCTAAACTCGAGTGTGTGGATTGTGTGGGTGTTGTAGAGTGATGTGAGAAAGACAGGTCAGACTTTCTTCAGGAAGGAAGAAAGACAATGAGAGAATTGCAAGCCAAACGTTGAAACTAAAGTGAACAACTCAGTGGGGTGTTTTTTTACCTCACAGACAGTCGTGAAGAGTCAGTGTTGGGTAGCATCCCTCTACCCAGTTATACCATCTCTCCTGTGGGAACTGAAGATCACATCAGCCGCAAATATGCCTTTAAGGTAAGACCTCAGTTTGCCACGGTACACTTTTGGAAGAACAATATAAACAGTTACAGACCTCATGTTAATCATGTGATAGTAATGTATCTACATAACTGATTTGAAGAATTTCAGCACACACCTTTACATCAAAAGGTTTTTAAAGATCTTCACAGCAGAATGACAAATCTCCTTGTCAATGTAATCTTCTTTCTTCTCATTGTTATGTGTTAAAGGAATTTTCTGGGCTAAATGCAGGTTAAGCTCTATTGATAGCTTTTCTTTTGTGTGCTGTTGTACACTTGTACACTTGTACTCCAAAGTGCAAAACTGTCAACACCTTTAAACTAATGAGTCAGATTTTTTTGCAGTTAACAGTGTACAGTAGATTGTATCAGTAATGCTTCTAAAAATCAAATGTTGAATATAATCCTGAATATTTCTTTAAAGGACAAATGTCAGGGCAGCTCCCTTTTTAAACTTTTCTTGCAGTTTTTCAATCGGTTTCATATCCTCCTACCTCTTTTCTAATCCGCCGTGTCAATCTTGCTGTTTGTTTTGTTGTTTTTTTTCTTTAACCTTCGTGTAGTGTCTTATTACTTTTAGTCACGCTCAGCAGTTATAAATATTCATGTTTCATTGTCTTGCATGGCTTCAGCTCTGTGTGCTTATGCTGCAGGAAGGCCAGATCCACCATTTAATGAATTTACTAACCAACTATCAGTATTTTCATTTTTTTCATTTTTACTTTAAAGGTCTGATACAGCCGCGGTAAAAATGAAGAGACTGTTCCGTATTCGCATTTAATCGGCATTTCTAGATGTATTGTGGCCATTCCAGCCTAGTGTCTGTTGAATTTCAACAAAATCAAACCTCAGGAGTGACACAAAGTCACGACAAGACACATGAAAAGTGTGATAAAATTAAGGTTATCACGTAATAAAAATATTTTTGAATTTTTCCTAAATACATGTACAAATATTACTGTTGTATTGCTTAAAAGCGAATATCAACTAGTTTTCTTTGCAGTATTTGAGGTCTGAAAAATACAGAGCATCTTTTCAGTTATTTTGGGCTGTTTCTCCAGTTCTCATTTTTTAGAAATAAATGCAAATAGAAACAATAGTTTTATTTGAAATTTGGGAGAAATATTATTAGTAAATTATCATTTTACCTAAACACATATATAAATAGTACATTTTAAAATCCGAAAAACTGTCTCTAAAATGGTCTATTCATTTTTCCGTGGCTGTATATAACTGAAGGAAATTGAAGCGTATCTACTGTGTGTGCGAATGTTTTTATAGCTAAAGACCTAAGCGATAGTTTGTGTGGTTTTAGCCCCCGCAGCTTGTTGTGCGCTTCATCGTTCACCTCATGGAGTTCATGACACACAGTGAGTCTATACAAAGCCTGAGGGCAGCAAAATTACATAAGCAGTCTGTATCTCTCTGCTTTTCTACTTTCTGCCCCTGTTCTCACATTTGAAGAGTGCGGGAGCGGAAGGAGATGATGTTCCAAAAAGATGTTTGAGACTCATTCATGAAATCGCACGACGTGTGAAGTTTTATTTTTTGTTTCGACTTATTCCCTGATAAGACAGGAAGGGCGGAGCTGCAGGTGCTGTTACGGGAAGGGACACAGTATTTGATTGGTCAAAAATCTGGGTAGTGCAAGATGAGTCATCAATGTTTTTAATCCGTTTTAACAGAGGGGAATATACATTTTAAATGGAAATATTTGATAAAATAGATGCCTTCAAAGCTATTTGGCATTGACTTAAAGCCAAACTCTATATTTATTCTCCAGTATTCTTTCATTTCATGCAACGTGGGGTTTCACACAGTAGTTGCAGTAGTTGTATAGTTTATATTAGCTTTTTGCACATGAAGGGATGTTTACTTTGGAATCTTAATAGATATTAGGTAGATTTTTTGGTGTCCAAATGACTCAGATGGGCAGCCAAGACTCTGTAATCAGAACTAATCCCTTGTCAAAGAGAAGGCTTACCGCGATCAATTCTGCTCGGCGACGAGAGAACTCACTCCAAATGCTGGTTGGGAGAAGCTGCCAAGAGACAGAGACTGTTACTGATTCTCCAGTGATCCGCTAGATATCGCTGCGGAGGACGCAGGCTGGTTTTCCAAATGCCAGTCTATATATTTCTAATCTGGCTTCTAATTGTGAGCATTTGTGCGTTGTGGTATGCTGCAGTCTGTTTAACGGTCTGGCGTGTTGATCTGTGCTGTTCTTGCTCTTGCTATTTGTCTCCGTCACCCTCTTATCTGATATTAGTTCTTTAATTATACTGACAATTTTCAAGTGCTTAAAGGGATACTTCACCCAAAAATTCTGTCATAATTTACTCGCCTTCGAAATGTCTTTGTTCTGATGAACACAGAGAAAGATATTTGGAAGAATGCTTATAACCAAACAGATCTCAACACCCATTGACTACCATAGTAGGAAAAGTTACTTTATACTTTTTTTTGTTCTGTTGAACACCAAAGAAGATATTTTGAAGAATGTAGGAGAGCAAACAGTTCTGGGACACTTTTGGCAACTATGGTTTTTTCCTACTATGGTAGTCAATGAGTGTTGAGAGCTGTTTGGTTATAAGCATTCTTCCAAATATCTTTCTTTGTGTTCATCAGAACAAAGACATTTATACACATTTGGAACAGCTCGAAGGTGAGTAAATGATGACAGAATTTTCATTTTTGGGTGAAGTGTCCCTTTAAGTGTTAACTCAGGAAACGGTAATATAGGTTTTGGTTCAGGTGACCAATCATTGTCCTGTATTTGCTGAACAATGTCCTTCTTCTGTTCCCATTATTGGGTGTCCTGCCTGTGATGAGTGACTGACAGTCCAGAAAGGCTCTGAGACACAAATTCAGCGTCACCCATAAATAGGTACACTTTTAAATCTATAGTTTCTCTACAGCTACCTCTGGCATGTGCATTTTAAACTCTATCGCAATGTGTGACTTAGTCTAGTATTTTCTCTTTCCGTTTATCTGTGTAAGGGCCGTTTGAAGGAAACTACTGGACCAGTTTTTTCATGCAGTCCATGAAGGGATAGTTTACCCAAAAATGAAAATACTCATCCTCTTCTCATTTCAAACCCGTATGCCTTTCTTTCTTCTGCAGAACACAAATAAAGATATTGTGACGGATGTTGATTACAAAAAATCGTTTGTTCCCCATGGACTTTCATTGGTTTTGTCTATATACTATAGAAGTGAATATAGGGACCAACGGTTTTTGGTGACCAACATTCATTAAAATATCTTCTTCTGTGTTCTGAAGAAGAAAGAAAGTAATTCATATTTTAAATGACAAGAGGGTGAGTAAAGGATGACAGAATCTCTTTCAAGGAATAGTTCACCCAAAAATGAAAATTAAAAATTTTACATTGACAGTTTTTGTTTTATTATTTTTCTTTGTACTGTGAATTCTTGCAGAAATTGACAATTGTATGATCTTTTAATATTTAGGGCGTTTTATTTTTTGGTGGCTTGAATAGCCCCCAATCACCCTTCACTTTCATCATATTTAAAAAGCTGTATGACCATACTGCCTAACATCTTTTTGTGTCAACATGTGTTGTGGAATGGAAGGAAAAATAGCATCAGAGGTTTGAAATAGCATCAGAGTAGGTAAACAATTACATATTTTATTTTTGGGTGACTTGCCCCTTTAAATGACAAACTCTAAATAGGATCATGATTTATATTGCACAGCCGTGTCAGCAGTTGTCTGTTGTCCAAGCTCTTAGTTTTGTGGTTGGTAATGTCTTAAATTAAAGCTCGCGCATCGGGCACTGCACACTTATAATGGATCATGAATGACATAATAGTGTGCTGTTAATAAAATATCTGGTTAATCTAAAAGCATCTTCAAATAGTCCAGCCTGCTGCAAGCTGCCCAAGAGGAAGCAAGCGACACACTATTGTTAGCTCTTTGTGTGTTTTCCCTCCTATGTGTTCACATGTGTGTTTGTGTATACACAGCTGTGTTTTCGTGTGCACACCCATAAAGTAGATTTGCCCTTTGAATCATACTGATAAGATCAGAGTTATACTAAAATCAATTTGCTAAAAACTATTGCATTTGTCATATGAGTTTCATTTTTGTTTTTATTCAGTATGTAATTATTATAACATTTTATATAAAATGGTCAATTTTGCTGGTTATAATATTGCCAAATTATGTCGTTATGTAATATTCTACAATGCGTCTCTTTATATGCAGATTTTTATTTTATGTTTCATGTCCTGTTGAATAGCTTATCCAAAAGTAAAATTTCTGTCATAATTTACTCCCCTGTTTTTTTCTGATTTAATGAAACAACAAGAGAATAAACACAACAACAGTGGTCCTTAAAATTAAGTAAATGAAGACAGCATTTTAATTCTGGGGTGAATTATTCCTTTAGTGTGACTTTTAGTTGTTTTGATAAGATATATCTAGTCACCAGCAGTGGTCCTGGTCCCCCGCCTGATTCAAACCGATCAGCCATCTGCTTAAATATTATGACTCTAAAGCAGAGCTTTCGCACAGTGGACCATTAAAACACCGGCGGCAGCTTAACACTTCACGCTCGCCTTTAATGAGCTTGTCATCTAAACACACGTGTTTTCATATTGACACAGAAAAGGAATAAGTGAAGAAGATAGGATGTCTTTAATGAACTGTAATTGCCTCGTGACATGTAGTGAATGGAACGCAGCAGTTGCTCTTCTCAAATCTATTTTTAATGAGGAAATTAGGGGTTCGGTTAATGGTAATTACAACAGCATTTGTGCTCTTCTATTGGACGGCTGCCTGCCTGTGCTTTCTCTTCTTGTTAAATAGAAACACACTAAGATAATAGGATGTAAAACAACAATAAAAAACTTGTCAGATTCGATATTGCTAAATAGTTGTGTCCCTTGAATCTCATTCACTGAACACCAATAGTTAAGTTTAACCAGACTCAGGGCAAAGAAATTGATTTGTGCTGTTTTAAAGATGCAATTTGTAACTTTTGCCTCTATATCGCCATCTCTGTTTGAAACATGAAATTGCATGTTTCCTACCGTTCTTTTTTTTTTCAAATGTTGTAGTCAAATGACCTCAAACGGACATTTCACGTGAAATACAGACAGCTTGATATATAAACAATGTTACCAACTAGCTTTCCTGTAGCTCAGTGGTAAGAGCATTGCGTTAACAATGCAAGGTTGTGGGTTCGATCCCAGGGGATTGCAAATTCCTATGTAAAATGTATAGGATAATGCAATGTAAGTCGCTTTGGATAAAAGCGTCTGCCAAATGCCTAAATGTAAATAAACTTACCACACTGATCTTTTAAGGAACATTTATATGTATTATTTAGCAAAAAAGTTACAGATTGCTTTAATTTAAAAAAGGTTTCTTATACTTTATATGCATCCTTTTTACAAAACTCAGAGTGCTATTAGTTACTACGGCATTAATTATAATTAATTATATTTGATTCACTATATTAGCGCTGCTAATTAAATTTGCAGAGTGCTATTAATTATTACTGAATTAAAAAAACTTGAAAGCCAAGTATTCAAGTCAAGTCAAGTATGACTTGAATAAAACAATACAAAATGTGTAACAGCATAAATTGTGTTTGTCGGAGTGGTACTGTCTGTGACCATTTTCAAACCTGTAATTCTTTTGTTTGTTTTGCTTTAGTCTATTTGGTCCGTGCCATTGTAATTCATCTTCTGACCTCTGACCTTCCTGTTTTTCTCTTTTTCCTGTTCTCTCTTTGTGCTGATTCATGTTCCTGTGGCTTTCCTGATAAGTATCATTTTGTCAGTGTTTGTGTTGTAAACCACATCTGTCGCTTGTTCAGCATTTGCCATTTTGATTCATTTTGTCCATTTTTCTTTGTCTTGTGGTTCATTTGCTGTGTTGTGTTCCTACACACCTCTGATGATCCTGCTGCAGTCTCAGGCTCATGTGCTCAATGCTTATTTCGTCATTTGGGTTTAATTATGTGTTTCTCTCTCGCAGGCGACACACACAGGGATGCGCTCGTACATTTACCAACGCACTTCTGTGATTGGCTCGCAGGCGGAGCACACTGGGATGAGGACGTACTATTTCAGTGCAGACACGCAGGAGGACATGAACAGCTGGGTCAGGGCTATGAACCAGGCTGCCCTGATGCAAACACAGACAGTGAAGAGGTCAGTGACATCACAACCCTTTCAACACAGTGTTTGTGTGTTGTTGTGTGTGTTTGTCTGTCAATAAACTCAACAGTATTTTGAGTCCCACTGCACTGCTGTTACCAACTCTCCTTGTCTGTTTCAAGAGACGTCGTAAGTCTGTAAGGGTTTGTCCGGCTGTCAGTCTATTCAACAGATTCAGATTTTAACAGATCTTGCTCTGCCAGAACGGAATAGACAGATGGGTACTGAGCAGTGACTCAGCTTTCTGTCTCGTCTCTTTCATGTCAGCTTAAGCACCCTGACATAGTAGTGTATGTTCAGATACTAAACATAGCCAAGCATAAACATACACATCAATACCCAAGGAACATCTACTTGTGTGCCATTGGAAAATCCAGCTTGGTGGCTTGTCAAATTGGTTATTAAAGGTCCAGTGTGTCATTTTTGGAGGATCTATTTTTTCAGAAATGCAAAATAATGTGTGTAACTATTATAATCCTATTGAGTAAACTTTGCTTTCAAAAAAGTCCTGAGGGCTATTTTAAACGCTAGCGCCGGTGTCTTTTTCTGCAAAAAGCGCCCTACGTAAAGCATCTTTTTCACAGCTAACCAATGACAAGCAAGTAGCGAGACCTGTCGTTCCATAACAACATGCAAGGAACGTGATTGGTCGAGCAGGATCAAGCTCCAAAAACTTAAATGGCGGCCGAAACGGTTTAATTTTCACTTTCAATAGCTTGATGCATTTCTAGCGAGAAATTAGTATTATAGTTTTTAAATATGCGATTGGTGAATTAATCTCTGCAGATGATGCAGGTAACCATGTCAGGTCAGGCGTTTTGAGTTGTCATAGCAGCCCAGCACTAATGAGACTGGTGTCAGCTTGAGCTGGCAGTCAGCGAGGCAGAACATTAGACTCAGACCAAAAATCTGTTCTGAGCTATTTCTCTTAAAAACTGTATGTAGGGACTCGGTATTCTATGTTTTGCTGGCCTCCTTTGCCAAGGCATCCTTGTGTGCTGTTTGTAAGCTGATTTGAAGGGAATCGGTAATGCACGCATCTTGGCATTCATGTATCGCTCTGTGAATGTGTGATTTTCTAAGAATCTGTTTTTTGTAAGGCACCAGTGTATGTTTTATTTTCCCCAACTTAATATGTGTGGTTATTTGTGCAGGTATTGTTAGTAAATCACCTGCAACACACCTGCAGATTACACAAGCAAACAAATCCTCTTTATTTTCTTATTGTAGTGAATCAGGCCAAGGTAGTTTAGAAAATATTTTAGAATAAAATGTATCCCCAGCAATGCAGAATATTATCACCTATTTGTGTGTCTGAATATACACATTTATCGTTTTAGTCCAGGCAGCTGTCACTACCCTTGGTGTAACTATAAAGAAAAAACAATGATGATTTCTCCAAAGATTAAAGGATAGTTCACCCAATAATGAAAATCTTCATTTACTCACCCTCATGTCATTCCAAAGACTTTCTTTCTTCTGCAGAACACTAAAGAAGATATTTTGAAGAATGTTGCTAACCAAACAACCCTAGTGATTTCCTTGTGGGCACTAAACCACTGAGACATTTTTTCAAAATATCTTTTGTGTTCCACAGAGGAAAGTGTCATATACAGGTTTTAAATGACACTTGGGTGAATATTTGATGAGACTGTTTAAATTTTTTTGGTGAACCATCCCTTTATCTGTCTACTATTAGTCTTCTATATACAGACATGGTGTAGATCAAACAAACACGTTTTTATCCAGCTGTATACTAATTAAATCTAACAACAGACCTTTGCACCTGCCGTGCCTTTGCCACACAGAGAGGCGTTGGATCATCCAGATCAAGCGGACGTTTCTGCCACACTCGGGCAGAAGGCTGTTCCTCAGACCAATCACATCAACAGCTACGTGATCCCTGAACCTGAGGTCATCCAGAGCGACGGGCTGCCTGAGGTGAAGCCGGACACATTTGTGGGAGAGGTGGAGAGTCAGGTTTGCCCGAGAGAGATGGAGCAGTTGAGGTCTAAATCTCCAGCGAGCAGGGTAATCGATGTGGAGGTTTTAGCTCCGGGATCCCAAGTTCCTTCGCGTGCGCCGTCCAGGGCCGTATCCACCCCACCGGTCATACTGAGGAATGGAACGCCGTTGGAACAGAACGGCACGGGAGGGTATCAGAGAGGGCCCACGCCTTCTTCACAAACTCCAGTAAAAGTACAGAGGAAAAGCACTCTGGAGCAGGTGGAAAACTGGGTCAAAGTTCAGAAAGATGAGCGCAGGGGGTGAGTCAACAACACAGGCTAATACACAAAAACATACAAGCTCCATAAACAATACTTGTGCTCAAGACAGTTGTCGCAGAAGTGAGATGTTGCTTTGAGGAGTTGTAGGACACATCTCCCTCTAGTGGTTTAAACATAAACAACATCCATTTTGACCTTAAAGCAGGGGTCTTCAACCTTTTTGGGGGCAAGGGCTCCTTATACTAAATGTGTAAGCAGATCTAGTTAAATAGAAACAACCCTTATTGTCACAGCAATGTTATGTTAAGACATTACATTAGCACTTTTATGAATTGTATTGTTGCACATACATACTTTTCTGTGTATTATTTTTATTGTTAATATTGATTATTTTAATGGATTTGCAGCATCATTCATTTTCATTTTACTGTGAGATGGATAGTTGAACACTTACTTGTCCTGAACTTTAGTTTTTATTACGTAAGACTTCAATGAGATGACTGACCCTGGTTAATGGCACAAAGATTATCCAGTGGAGGTAGAGGTTGTCTCTGGATGCGAAAGAAATCAGTGCAGATGTTATGCATTCTGTTGTAAAACCAGGCCGTTTTATTAAGTCTTTTTTTTCTTCTTTTTTTCCTTGAAGACCCATGCCTTAAAGTCAACATGAAACTCAAATTGTATTGCAAAATCATTTTGATTCCCTTTGCATTAAAGAATAAAACTGAAAGAAGTCGTATGGAATATTTAGTAAATATGGTATTATTATAAAACATTAAATTCATGAATTATTAAAAAATTATTATAATTTTACTTGTTGTTTGTAACACAGGTTGGTTGTTACCGATGGAACAATCCCACGCCGGACACCTCCCATTCATCCAAAGTACGGCACAATAGAGAAGTACCAGTCTTTACCCACAACCCACTGCCAGTTGCCCAGCGAATACAAATATTCCCACGACCGGCTTAACCACTTACAGCGCCCCGTGACGCATGAAAACACGGTTTGGCAGCTCTACGAGTGGCAACAGCGCCAGCAGTTTCGCCACGGCAGCCCCACCGCCCCCATATACACTCCAGCTCCAGACTACTCCACCGCCGTGTCCTCCACCAGACTCAATTCAGACGTCTCTCGCTCTGTCTCTGTGCCCCCCACCCTGGCAGATATCCCTCCACCTGGACCTCCCGGGCCCCGGATGCTGTCCCCCCGCAGACCCCACACGCCCGCGGGACGTGTTACAGTCAAACCTCTGGACGACAGGCCGGCTGTGGAAGTGCCAACATTGAACTTACCTCACCGTGCACGCTCTTATAAGGTTAGCAGACGACCACACAACCTTACAACAAACATATGCAGGTGGAAAACAAGTGGTGGCAGATACAGGTAGACAGCCAGTGTTCGAAGTTAAGTTTGTTGGATTGGAAAAGCATATGATGTGAAACAATGTGTAAAGTGACTTATATGTAACACTGCCAAATATATATATATATCATTTTCAATTTCTTAACGTAGAGGACAATTTTATATGAGTTATTGTGAAACAGTCCATAGCGCTACAAGATAAAGCTGAGGACAAAAATAACAGATTTCAATACAATTTTCATTTAATAAGCATTTATATGTTTATAGTGTCTGTTGAATTTCAACAAAATCAAACCTCAGGATTGACAAAGTCATCCAGCACCAATGTGAAATTCTGACAGCATGACAAGACACATGAAAACTGTGATACAAATCAAGGTTACTTCATAAAAAAAATATTTCTGTTGTATTGCTTAAAAGTGAATATGAACTTCTTTTATTTGAGGTCTTCAAAAATACAAAGCATCTTTTCTGTTATTTTGAAACTGTTTCTCCAGTTTTAATTTTCTGCACATGAATGCCAAGAGATAAACTATATTTTTATTTGAAATTTGGGAGAAATATTGTTAGCAGTTCACAGAATGAAACAAAAATGATCACACATAACTATAAATAGTAAATTCAGAAAAGCTGAAAATAATTTTAAAATGGCAGCTGTGTATCATAGAAAGGAAATCAAGGTACTGAAATTATTTTATTGACGGTTTCATTATTTTGCACAAAATCTTCCTAAACATTGTCTTTAATTTTAGACATGTCCTTACTCAGTCAATATTGAAGATATCAAGGCTGTATTTTTAATATTTTTTTAATATATTACTTTATATGTTGGATATATATTATGTAGGATGATTTTATGTAGAAAACAGCAAATGACAGGATTTTCACAGTCTTTAGTGTAGCACATTATTCAGTTATCATCACATATAAAAAAAATCTATATCACACAGCCCTAATAGTGACATACAGTACTAAAAGTACAAGAACTGATTTTTTTTAACATTATTAAACATCTTCAAACGCTTTTCTCTTTCTGTTTATCGTTTTGAAGTCGGCAACAATAGAGAGACGATCAGTTCCATCGTCCGGCTACATCACACACACAATCAGTGCACCCAGCCTTCATGGAAAAACAGTAAGACATTTATTTCTGCATATACATTCTTATAAGTAAGACTTTTCGTTTGTTAGTGTGTAACAATTTAGTTCATTTACCGAGTGCTTTTTCTTGTGGCAGTTGTTACAAAGACTTTTTCTTATTCAGTATTTTTGCTGGGAAAATGAAAAAAAGTGTTTTCATCTGTGTTTGAATTCAAGCACAAATTTAACTAATATGGATTCCACAGGACAGGAAAAATACACTCAATGAAACAAAAATATTTCATATATCATCAGGTCTTGTGTAGTTTCCTTTCAAGTAGGGCTGCAACTAACGATTATTTTAATAATCGATTAATCTGTCGATTATTTTTTCGATTAATCGATGAATCGGATGAAAAGAAAAACATTCATTTCCAACCCTTTATTCAAAAACAGAACTAAAATCTTTAGAAAGTGCACAAACATGTTGCTCCTTGAACATCCCTGAGCTGTTATAATAATAATAAAATAAAATAAAAATGGACTAACACAAAAAACATACACATGTATGCTGCTTTAAATCTGCCAAATATGTAGACTTTTTTTAAAATAAAGTCCCACCTGAGCTGCCAGAACAATAAATCATTTATAAATTATAAAGAACAATACAAATCAGAAAATTTTACAGGATTTGTTTGAATGTCAGAACTTGTTCTCTACACTACACTGCAGACGCACGCACACACTCGCAGACGCACACACTCACAAACTCACACTGGCACTTGAAGCTTATTCATGAAATTATTACCATCATTGTAGTAAGTGCAAGGTTCATTTATACACCACATTTAAACACAGCTTAAGATGACCAAGTGCTATAAAAGAACTTTAAAATTAAATTACATAGTACAACACACACAATATTTGTCAATAATAACCTATATGGGACAAAGCACAGAATATACACTGCAAAAATTGCTTTTCTACCTTAATAGTTTTGTCCTGTTGTCAGTCCAAATATAAAAAAAATCTTAAATCAAGATACATTTACTAGACACATGAAATAGCATAAGAAATGATGTCTTGTTTTCTGAAACAACACCTCAAAATTAAGTGATTGTTTGCTTAAAACGATCTGCCAATGGGGTAAGAAAAATAATCTTAATGAGATATAATCTCAAACAGAAGTTTTAAGCATCACTTAATTTTCTCATGCCATTTTTCTTGTCTAGCGATCTTGATTTAAGATTTTTTTGATATTTGGACTGGACACGAGACAAAATTACTAAGTAATATTAGCAGTGTAGCTATACATGACAACAGATTGAAAAATGAATGGTCCAAAGGCGAGTGAATAAAAACGTGTCTTTAGTCTTGCAATGCAAAGTGCAAAGTAACTATACCACCCCTGCTTTACTACTGTTATGAACGAGCTAACGCTAACTTGTCATGCTTGTCAAGCTGGATAACGAGTAAACACCAGCACCAGGGACATTACGTTCCTCCTGTAGTGACTACCCGGCTGTTGAACTCCCTTCCTCCTCATCAAAGACTCCAACATGTTTGCATTTCAGGTGCTGGATCGCACGGATTTCTCGACCTCCGCCATCTATCTTTCCTCTACCTCCGCTTGTTTTTTGCTCCGCCCCGTCTATGAGGCGCCGAACTCTGCTAGCATCAGTGCGCGAGAGAGACCGAGTGTGTTCACTCCGCTCCGCGCTCAACTAAAGTTCTTCTCTTAAATAATCAAACGTCTCCGCGTCGCGCGACACAACGAATCGATTATGAAATTCGTTGCCAACTCTTTTAGTAATCGATTTAATCGATTCGTTGTTGCAGCCCTACTTTCAAGTAAATTGATCTTGTTTTAAAAATCTTTTAAATATAAAAGAAATACAGATTTAGAGTGTAAAACATATTTATAAGTGGCATTACAAGGACAACACACAACAAACTGGTGAAGTTCAAGGATGTTTTCTTTCGGTTATCTGTTCACATTAACCAATCAGAATGATTCTCTTCTGTTAATGGAGCCAATCCCCTTCTCTTCATGGCAGTCTACATGCAAATAATCACGTAACTCTTTCTCTATCCTGACCAAACCTGTGCTCCAGCCGGAGGAGCTCACCCTTCTCCTCATCCAGTTACGGAGACACCAGGCCATGATGGCGGGTGTGCGCAGCGATGCGCTGGCCCACCTCCAGCAGTTGTCTCGGGTGAAGGTCAGGACTCGTCCTGTCCAGCTGGCACCTGTAGTCGGGCTCTGCTGCTGCTCTTGACCCCGCCTGGCTCTCTGTGGCTTCATTACACGATGCTTTTTTTGTATCATAGCATGGCATGTCAAGCTAGGAGCTTTATCTGGCTGTCCTACCATCGCCTTGTATTTTTATAGACGTAACCGAGCCTTTTTGCATACTTCACGAGTATGCTGTTCTATTGCTCAAATGTTGGAAAATGTGCTTGCATGTAGTGTGGTCCCCAAACTTTGTTTTAAGTTGGTTTTGAAATTGTATTAAAATATGATCATTTTCCACAGACAGGGTCTTGGAAATTATACATTTTGCAAAGTTAGACACAATTTGCTTTTTTTTTTGTTGCGTGGAAGTGTGCAAATTGGGATGCAGTTCAAATGTTATCTTAAAACCTCATGCCATGTAATGTTTCTCGTCTCCTTGCAGGCAGATGACACATACATGCATTTGAAGAAGGACCTTGAATATTTAGATCTGAAGGTGGGACCTCTCCTTGTCTTACGCTACTCCTCTATACTCCTTTTTCCTTCTGAACCTCTTGTATTAACACACTAACACAGCACAGGAACCTCACTCGGGGCGAGGAATCAAGAAATTGCTTTATTTAAAAAAAGATTTATACTTCGTATGTTAAAGTTGCGGCCTAGTGACCAATGTAGTCTAGAATGATATCAATGACGATAATTCTGATCATAAATAACAATGAAATCAAGGGTTGTGAAAGGCGTCCTCCTTTGACTTTACTTGTCTATCTCCGTTTGCCACAGATGAAAAGTTTAGAGCCCTTGATCCTCATGGTTCACAGTGTGTTACAAACCTGCTCTGCGGGGGGGTTGAGATCGCTCTGGAACGTAAGCACTGTCAGCATCCAGAGTCCGCATTTCCATTGCTTAACATGGTGCACATACAGTAGCTTTATGTTGGCACAAGCCTGGCACCTGCACGCCTATCCTCCCTGTCCTTTGTGCTATGGGTGTGTGTGGTCGAGTTTATGAATTGGCAGATCAGGATTGGCCGGATGATCTTAGCGTGTGTGTGTGTGTGTGTGGGACAGGCATCATCTAAGCAGATTTCACGAGAGCTTTAAATCTTTTGTCTAAAATAATATCTTAACCGGTCCTATAATATCTTTCTTTTTTGGTCACGTATACAGTATATGTGAAAGTGAATGTATATGGCATGATGCTCGTGTTGTAGTAGTAGAATTTAAAAGCATTTCCAGTTTTGTGAGAGCTACATTGTGAAGTAATTTAACTGTAGTCCAGCATTGAAACATTGTAGTTATGGCAAAATAAATATTTGAATTATATATTGAGATTTTATGAACTTGGGCTTCTTTTGAGTTTTGCGCTTTATTTGAAACATTGCGTTCATGTCCCGCAGGTGTTTTCTGTTGTCGCAGATCGTGAGACTCCATTTGACCATTATGCTTTAAGAGAAGCCTCCGCTTTCACATGTATGCGTTTGAATGGAGAAAAAAGCTTCTCGCTGTGACTTTCACAGTCTTCATTGTACAGTGTTGGTCTTCTTCAGTAGTGTCGAATAGATGTGTTTGTGACTATAGAGCAATGACTCAAGCAGGTCTTTCTGTGAATCGCCCACAGGTGAGCGGAAATGAGAGTCTGAAAGCACGGCTGACCAAACCGGTGAAGGTGGCGGAAAGTGATGTGGATGTGAGTATAGAGGAGAATATCAGTCTTACATAATCCCATGAACATCCATTTAGCTGTAATTTAAAAGTGATTTACCTTCATATGATTTTGAACACTTCTGAAGCTTCTGTTTGGTTCTACAGTAAAATAGCTTTATTTAATTTTAAGACAAATTAAATCTCTTGGTTATCAAGCGTTAGGTACAGTCAATATCAGTGCGACTAATAAAGCTTTGTGTCCCATTACAGGTGACATTAAGTCGACTGTGTGAACAGAATAAAATCCTGCAGGAGTTTGAGCTCAGACTCAGCGGACTGAAGGAAGATAAGGTGAGACGGATGTTATTACATAGACTCTGCATTTCCTTTGGTTTTGTTGGAACGTATAAAGGGTCATGTTTTCTGTCTTTTTAGGATAAACTGGAGTCTGTTCTGGATGTGTCTCACCAGCAGATGGAGAAGTACCGGGACCAGCCAGCTCATTCAGAGAAGATCGCCTACCAACAGCGCCTCCTTCAGGAGGACCTGGTCCACATTCGAGCAGACATGTCTAGAGTGGCAACGGTGAGTATATTTCACCCAGACTGTATAGCATCTTATTACCATTTACCAAATCAAGTGCTAAAGTAGCTGTGTGTGAATTCGAAGGCTGCGTCCTCCGGAGGTCCCATTTGTCCCGGTTTTATTTCAGAAAAGCATCCGTTACATTCAAGTTATGAATGAACCTACAATTATTATGCTGAAGAGGAATACATGTTGATTTTATAATATATTTTAACTGAAATGAGACAACCCCGATGACGTATCTGGTCAACAAGGAAGCAGCCTTTGAATTGAGATGCAGCTAGTGTCTACATTAGAAATGTCAGTATGTTCTTTTAAATGTAAAAGTATTAACCTTTCTCCTGTTTAAGATGTATATAAGTACGTTATTTCCTGCGAAATTACAAACACGCTCTATCAAAGCATGCTTTTTGTTTTATAAACATCGGTTCAACCAATAGCATGAGTTTGGGGGTCTATCTAATGTTAGACAAAAGTGTTTAGGGGGGTAACGTTTGCAAGAACAACAAGACCAAATACACACTTAAACCTTTATAATGCAACACACTCACAGTAAATGGTTTACTGGTGCAGAAAAGCTTTCATATGTGCGTGTTTTGTTCAGGAGATGGAGAGGGCATGGGAGGAATACAGAAGACTGGAGCAGTCAGTGGAACAGCTGAGGAACGTTTTACAGGCTGAGATGAATACATGTCCTTCACCTCAGGTGTCGCTTTCATTTTTTATCTTTGTGACCATTTTCCTCGCTTCTTATATATATACAGTATACCGTATAGATGTTGTGTACAGTGCATGCTTATATGTAGAGTCACATGTGCCGTAAGCGTTCGCTACCGTGCATTATGAGGACTTCTAGACTGACTGACTGTGTGTGTGCGCTCAGGAGAAGACTCAGTTGAGAAAGGAGCTCTGGAGAATAGAGGATGTGATCTCTGGACTCAGTTCCACCAAAGAAACCTTCAAAATCACTATAGACTCTGTAAAAAACCCAGGTAAGGGTGAGTTACACTGTATGTACAGCAGGGGAACAGATTTAATTTCCTTTCACATCGATGACTTGTCGACTTGACTCTTGTGTCCAGAGAGAAAACTTGTGCCTTCAGTAACAGAATCGACAGTGCCTTTTCGGTGCATTACCCCAGCAGCAGATGAGGTGCGTTCACCCCAGCGCAGTCTTGCCTCCAGTCCATTATCACTGCCCCCGGACAATGAGTTTCCCCTGCAGCATACTGTGCCAAAACTGGTGTGTGGTCTCAAAAAAAATGATCGAATGAAATCTGAATTGGATACCAGTTTGCTTAAGTGCTTCATATTGTATTTCAGGAAGATGATTATGCTCCACCCAGACCACCTTTGCCCCTTCTCTATGATGAGGACACACCCCCGGTTGTCCCTCCCCTCCCTAAAGAAACGTCAGTCATCAGACACACTTCGGTACGTGGACTCAAGCGTCAGTCTGATGAGAGGAAACGGGACAGAGAAAGCAACTACAACTACGTGAACGGAGATGGCAGGGTAATTTGACCACGCACAAGTCAAATCTGTTCTCATTGCACAGCCAAGTTCCTACGGCAAAGAAGCGAAAACGTGACGACATCTTAGTTCTGTGTCAGCCTCCGTAGTGCTTCGAAAGGGAGGGATGAAGGGCAGAGTGAGCCGTTGCTATTCGCAACCTCACCGCTAGATGATGCTAAACTGCATACACTGGACCTTTAAACTAAAATATTCAAATGATTCATCTTTCTTGCTGAATGTTGCTCTGATGGATTTGCTGGTGGATGTTTGTTAATTTTATCTTTGGGGGGTATTTCAAAGTGAGCTACTCCTTTAAGTTAATTCTAAAGTCACTTTGGTTCATTCGTTTCAGTTGTTTGCTTGAAAGTAAATTAGCTCAAATCTTTGCACTTAAGGTGGAGCTGAGATCCTACCTAAGTGAACCAGAGCTCCCTCGGAGTGTTCATGGATCAGATCAGGTGGACCAAAGCTACCTGACTCTTCAAAGAAGAGGTAAGACATCTCAAAGACTTCCGTTGACCGGTAAAAATTACATTTCTCTAAATTGGTATCATAGCTTAACGACAAATAAATCAATATTGCTACAGTTTTTTGATGCAGGGTTGTCTCTGTCACATTGTGTTTAGGCTAAAATAACGTTTTTTCCGCGACTTTCACCTCCTGTAATCACAGTACAAAGTTTTCATGATCGCTTAGGTTTGTCAGGCTCCTCCTCCAGAATAAATCAATCCGGCAGTTTGACTTCCTGTTCAGAAAGGAGAGGAGATTCAGCGTTACCCACAATGGCAAGCACCTTGTTTCCAATAATATTGTCTAAAATGTCTTTACCGTACAATACACAGACTGTAAAATATATATAATAATCTATCCTCCCTCACTCTTTGTCTCCGTTATCCAGGAAAGACCAAAGAGTGCCTTGGAGCGTCTGTGTTCAGGTGAATCTCAGCATGATGATCACCTGCCACAGAGAGCGAGGATGAGCGTGGAAGAGCAGCTGGAGAGGATGAAGAGGCACCAGAGAGCTTTGGTGCGCGATCGCAAACGAAACTTGAGTCAGGGCGAGCGACAGTCCGTCGGCTCCCGCGCCCCTGGACGGCCCGTCGGCTCTGACCCAGGATCAGTACGTTACTCCCTAACCAATAAACACAGGGACCCTCGCTATGCCCCTCCCCCTTAAGGCCACAAGAAATGGAGAGCTAACATGCTAACACACCCTTTACCCAGCAAATAAAGCACAGCTTTACAGTAACGGGCCGTGGGTGGGCGGGGCCATGCTGCAGGCTGGATTGGCCAGAATGTCTGCCTGGTGTCTCCTGCAGCGGATTTCTGGCTTCACCTGCAGACTTTTGAATATTTTGAAATGTGAAGAGAGAAGGATAACACGTTCCCTGACTGCCTTTCTGATCTCTCATAATGGATTTTTTTTACGTTTTGTCAAATGTTCATTAACTAAATTATTTATTGAATAATCTGAATCTATTTTCTAAACATAATTTGTAAAGCTATATTTTGTATGAATATAATATGATGGGAAGAAATGACCCCGTTGCCTCTATATTAACAACAGATTAATTACTGCTAGTAATCAAAGGTGCTGTAAGCGAGACTGTCTGAATCAGACACGCCCCCTCTTTTTAAAACCCCGCCCACTAGACACATGCATACATAAAGTGATCTTAACTGTTAACTGCAAAATGATCGACAGGCAATGCCTTCCAATGTGTAATTTTTTAGAGGATGTATTGATATAAATGCAATATAATATACATAACTATGTCTTCAGAGGTGTATAAAGACCTCACATAGTGAACGTTATGTTTTTATGACCTTAGAATGAGTTATTTCTATCTACATACACCGCGGGTCCCCTTACATAATGCGTTGAAAGGGAGGGGTGGAGTAATAGGTAGACTTTCTACATGCCATGTGATAAATGAACTCGCTTACAGCACTTTTTAACAGGGTATGAAGGTATTTTTGTGTGCAGTCATTTTCAATCATCTCCTATAGCAGAACAAATCAGTCAAGTGCCTCTTGATTCTAACCATCAGTGTCAGATCATCCTGCTTCAGCTATACTCTCAGACTCATTTAAATCTGTCACTAATCAGATTATAACTATTGCCCAATATGTGGTAAAGCATTTATGATTGGCCATGAGAATATGTTCTCATTCATATAATCAAATGGACTTATTACTACTAATAATCTTGTGAATCAGGTTGTTAATGGCAGGAATGTATTTTAAGATCTCTGATTAGCAACTGTTGTTGCTTCTCAGGTGATCAGAATGAATGTTAAAAATGAAAGGATTTGGCCAATCCATCAATGCATTACCACAATTTAGTTTATATTAACCAGGGTGATCAGCAGGAGATTACTGGTGTTTTGACTTTCTTCCTTTTTTATATAGAGTACATGAATCAATGTCTTTTTAAAAAAGATGCTGCATTCAGGGGTGTTTCTGTCGCACGCTAACTCTAAAGCTGGGAGCACATTTTGTTGTTTGCCAGATTATATATTTTACATTTATGCATTTGGCAGACGCTTTTATCCAAAGCGACTTACATTGCATTATCCTATACATTTACACATAGGTATTTGCAATCCCCTGGGATCGAACCCACGTTGTTAACGCAATGCTCTGACCACTGAGCTACAGGAAAGCCTGTATTATACAAACACGATTCTAGGTACAGTGGGATGTCAAGACACTTTGCAGGACTGTAGCTTAAAACTTGACATATGGTCATTCAATGGCTGTGGGTGTCATTAAAGACTCTACATTTATGGGTCGGATCATAGGAATATTTTTTTATCAAATTATAAAAAAATGTGTCTCAGATGGCCAAATCGTGGCCAAAATGGCACCGTGTGCACCCAGCTTTTGTCTTTCACTTATATACACATATATTTTGTATTCAGGAAAACAATCCCCAAACAATCAGGAATAGGTCACACGAAAATTAAAAATCTGTCATCATTTACTCACCCTCTTGTCGTTTTAACACAAAAGAAGATATTCTGAAGAAAGTTGGGAACTAAACACCGGCTTTACCCATTTACTTCTACTGTATTGACACAAAACCGATGCAAGTGAATGGGTACCGTCGCTGTTCGGTTACCAACATTCTTCAAAATATCTTCTGTTGTGTGCTGCAGAAGAAAGAAAGTCATACAGGTTTAAAATGACAAGAGTGTGAGTAAATGATGACAGAAATGTCATTTTTGGGTGAACTATCACTTTAATTCTGATGCGCAAACTGAGGCAATACTCAGTTCAGAGGTAGACGACAGCAATAGAACAGATGTAGTCACATGATTATTTGATTTATGGGACAACACACTAACCCTATTAAACCATTAATCTTTTAGTAAAAGAACCTGATCATGAACCGTTTGTGAGTCACTTAGGATAGATTGAAAACTGAAACACTCACCACTTTGTAAATAAAAGTAATGTTTATTGTTTCTCTAATAGCTGCTTAAGAGTGAGATGTTTCAGTTCCTAACCAAAGTTTCAAAGTGACGATATTATCAATAAATGCCCCTCCCCCCCAACATTGATCCATTTCATGATCTCTGTAACATCACCAGCATCTTCATCACTGTTTGTCATTAGGCAGTAAGAGTACAGTCAAATGATTTGTATACGCTGATGTGAATAACCTTTATGAAATCACAAGAAACTGTGATGCAAGTGGAATATATGCTTTTCTGTAATATAAATATAATGGTATTTACATCAATACAGCAACTTCTGAAGGCACCTCATATCTCTTCATTTTCTAATGTTGAGTTTGCACTAATAGCACAAATAAAACGAGAAACTTGAAACACCTTGTTTTTCATTGCAGTGTGACCATGTGAAAAGTATCTCTGACTGATTCTCTGATGTCATGTCTGTGAGCGGGGTGGTGAAATAAATGATTTTGCATGATTGTGTTTTTCTAAAACTTAAAATCTGTGTATGCATGTATACCTTTGTCAAATAACACGCTCCTGCGAGTCAGCATGTTGTGATTTGGTGATGGGTTTGATTATTTGTAATAATATCTGTAATGACATCTTTTCCTTCTTCACCACCAGTGAAAAGTTCCATTATGTTTAAGATCCTCATCTTGGTGAATTATGGTGTATGTTGTCTAAGTGCTGGTATATTGTTTGTTTTTGCCCTAGTAGGGCTGGGAGAAAGACATTTATTTGCAGCGAATAAAACGTACAGTGCAGCTGCAGGAGAAACGGCGGCCCGCATCAGATGAATGGCTGATGGTTCGAGCCAGGCCAATGAAAGATGAAGATTTGGATCCAGTGGACTTTGAGTTTGACATTATCCGAGAGGTACGTTCCAGATATCTTCAGTGATATTTGAGTGATTCATTTTTCAAACCACGTGATTGAGCTTGGCTTGGATCTGCCCCACCTCAGCTCTCTACACAGAAAGTGCCCATCCCAAAGAGACTCATGGACGCGGATCTGGATGAAGACCTGAGTCAAGAGGAGAAAGAGGCTCGTTCTCGAAACGTAGCAAAGATAAAAAGTCTTCTGGCTAGATCGAGGTATGAGAGTAGAGTGAGAAATCAGTAGCTGAAAATGGATCTGTTTACTGTACGCAATAAAGCCTCTGTTCCTGCATTTCAGTGTGAAGTCTGTAGATGGAGAGCAAGTAGATTTCAGTGATCTGGATCATGCGCTTCAACAGCAGGAGAGGATCATGAGTGTACCTCTGGCTTTGGCCTCAGAGGCCTCCATCAAGAGGAAACAGGTGACAGGTGAGAAAACAAGAAACTATCATTTATACAATAAATATTTATTTAATAGAATATCTCTTGTGCTGTCCAATGTTGATTTTTCCTGAAAACATTTGTTTTCTTTTGCAGCCAAAGCCATGTCTGCGAACTAAAACATGTTGAGATGCCCAAAGATTGATTTTTGTACCAAATATTTATAATTCACATTCATTCTCTGAATAAAACGGTTTTGTATTTAAGATGAAATATTTTTTTTTATTTACTGGTGTATTTTACATGTTGCCTGATGTTTTTTCCTAAACGTGCATTTGCAAAGTTTGCATGGCATTACTTTAATTTGAATTACAAATCATGTACTCTTGATTTAAGGTACTTAATTGTTTGCAGTGTTTTGTTTAACAGAAATAAACTGTTATGAACTTATTGAAATAAAATGCACTTTTAACAAAACCATCTTCAAGTTACTCTATGAAGTATAACAGCTATAGGGATTTTGTATTACAAGGTTAGTAAGCATCATTGGATGTCCTTTGTCTTCACATGCGTCATTTATAAAGGTTTGAAGTAGTACACTGTTATTCGCAGATTTAGTTGCAGTTTTATGCATCTCGCACCGATTTCAAAATCTTACGTTTATTATGTCACATCTCATCACATAACAGTTTTACTCTTTATTGACATAATTTGCAGACCATTAATACACAGACTCGAAAATGTCTTTTCTTTCCAAACTTGATAAATCTTTATCGATACTGCTTAAAAGTAATAGTTCACCCAAAAATGGAGATTCAGTCATCATGCCACTGAAATCATACTGACTAAGCAGAGCAAGAGTTTTAGGTGTACTATTGCTTTCAATTCGGGGACAAGAAACGGTTCTCCGTGTGGCTCAATAAGGCCCAGCAAGTTTAAATAACTAGGTACAAACATAATGACATTAAAACAAATCCAAGAAAATAAAAATGTGCTCTCACTCGAAGTGGGAGTTCAAAAGATTACAACAAAATCTAAATGTGATAAACATGTATCAATCCCTTTATGTGGCTTTTACAAATGACATTTTAAAACCCTTTTTCTTATCATCTTCCTTTGAGTCTTTTTGCCGATCGTGCTCTGGTTCCTGTGTTTTGAGCTCTGTGTGAGATGTAAGGCTTTTCTCATCCTTGTGTGTTTCTGATGGTTGCTCAGGGGCTTCTTCTGAACTGGCTTTCTCCTCTGACGCAACAGTGCTCTGACTCTCAGCTGGTGGGTCGGGCTATAAGATGAATCAAAGCGGTTCACAAAAAGAAAAATGAACAGCTGATTTGAGCACACATTTGGAGTTTCAGTGTCTGCTCTTATTATTTAATAGTGGTTATCATTAGTTTTCAAAGCTGCCTGGGAGATATTTCACATCTTTTCTGTGGCTCAGTGGCTAGAGCATGGCACTACCGAACACCAAGGTCATGGGTTCGATCCCAGGGGATTGCATATAGTCGGGACAAATGTATATTATAATGCAATTTAAGTTGCTTTGGATAAAACCAATGCAAACCACATTGTTTTTTTAAATCTAATTTAAAGGGGTCATATGGCGCGAATACGTTTTTATGTGTTCTAAGTTACCCATGCATGTTTTAGACACGTAAAATTGCAAAAATTTAAGTGTCGGAACAAAAGATGCATTCTATCTAAAAGGCAAATGTACTTCACTTCGTAACATGATTTTTTTAAACTAAGACCGCCAAAATCTAAACGCAAGTAAAGTGGGCGTTCAAGTAAATCCATTGTATCGTCACCGCCGCAGCAATGTCGCGGAGACGCTGTGTTTCGTTGCGAAAAGAAAGCCTCTTTGTTTGCCATGCCAAAAGATGAGACAACTAAAAACAAATGGTTACATTTTATTATTTTATTTCACCGACGATTGCTTCACGAACGTAGGAGAGAGATTAAAACCGGCTATGCACGAAAGGTTTGGTTAAAAAGTGGGGTCGTTCCAACCATTAAAACTTTGCGATGACAGTCTTGCGCTTCAGATTCCGCAAGTATATTTTCATCGTAAAAGACTTTGCTGCGGGTTGAGTTTGTCGTGTGTCTGTGATCTGCAAATGCAGACACGAGCGCAACGTGAAATAAGACAACATAAGTCCTAATAATCAGTAATAATGTTAATAAATGTCGTTTTTAAAATGGGATTTATTGTGTTTGTTGAGTCGCGACGAGACGTGGCGTAACACTGGTTGATCAAGAAGGCTCAGCGCGCTTGCGTTATTATTATGTTACCATTCCCTGCTGTAAGGTAGCTTGTTTCTATTTTACACAAACTCTGTATGATGTATATGGTTGTTAGTTTATAGTCTTTATAACGTCGTATATAAAAGGTAAAACAGTTAGCTATAGTTTTAAACTATTTAACACAGGTTTTTAATAAAACCTTACCGATCCTTTACATCCTGCTGGCAAAGTTGATATATCAGCTGGATCATCTTAATTTTCCGTATCAGATTATGGCTCGAATTGATATAAGGAAGTACCGATGATATTTTATCAACTGTCAGTACAATTGCTTTGGAACCTGATGTTCCCAATATGGTAAGAGCCGATCATAGCACACCTCACTTTTCACGTTTCAGAGAGACGGGGCAAAGAGGAGATACAACATGATCGGTATGTGGAAAATACAGGGTTTTCTAACCAAAAACCGTGTATACACATTGCATTACATCTAAAACAAACGATAATATTCGTTTTAGCCGTGACATTTGACCCCTTTAAAAGAACATTTTTATCAGTATTATTCCATTGCTTGTACCTCACTGAACCCCAGACCACAGTGTCTTCTGTTCCTCCCCGACAGTTTCCCATCCATACCCTGCTGATACTGATGCTCAAGTGCATCGCTAATTTGACGATCTTCTACCCCTAGAGAAAACAGGTAGAACGCAAGTATTAGCAATGACACATCAGTCGGATGAGTAGTTTTTCTGTATTTAAAAGCTGAAACCTTCATTATGTGAAACATAACAAAACATTGCAGGAAATATTTATTAGTTATTCAGTATTATTATACAGTGTTTGTTCTCATGTGGCATCTAGGGAAAAAGGAAGTGTACAGGATGTCATCCTGAGGCACTCCTCATGCAGCTGGGGGATTTTTAAGTGTCAATGGGAGGTTACTCCTGTGACCTTTCAGCCCTTGAGTCTGGCAGCAACATTTCACTTCCGCTGTAGAGACCACTGCTGTTGTTGTACACTTACCACTCCGGACATGGGATGTTGATTTGTGATCCCCAATAACAAGGCGTCCAGTGTGCTCTTTCTGTTGATTTAAAAAAGCAACATTATGTGGTGAAGTTCAAGAAGCATATTAAAAGATTTTAGTTTGGAAAAATAATCTCATTTTTCGATAACTAGGGTTCCACCTTACGAATAATAAAATACATTTTACTTGATTTCTATTTAAAAAAACTGCAACAAGCTAGAGAGCTTTCAGTCCCTTCCGAAATTATTATTTTCCAGGCCTGGAATTCAGTTTTTAAATATATTTCTAGGTTTTCTATATAACCCTAAAACAACAAAAGCATTGAAAGTTCATGTACCTTTCCAGCTCCCATCAGCCTCAAAAACTTCTGCCTCCTTTCATTTGTCCCCAAATCTGCTGTTGACCATTGTGTGGATCCTGACTGGACCGAAACAGATTCAAATGAGCCTTTAATGCCGCACGTTTCATTATAAAATGTGTCAATGCAGAAGAAAACGGATTTTATTTGAATGATCAAGTTACCAACCACCACCAAGCACTAAAGCAAAAGCATGCAATACACAACTTATATTACTACTATGCATGCTGCCAACATTAAAAAACAACATTGCTAACATCTGCTAACACTACTGGTGCGCATCGGTGTAAATGATCATAGAGCATTTAAATATGCACAATGACGGAAAGCACATACTTCGTCTGGAGATGCGGGTCGTTTAGTCCCTTTATATACCTTTCGTCTGAAGAGCTCATTATTTTTAAAGATTTTGACCTACACTGGTCAAATAAACATAGCTAGCAGCTGTCTGCACTAGCGTTTGGTTAGCAGCTAACTCACCAGCGTGACACTGAGTTTCCCCAAAGCATCATGGGAGCTGTAGTTCCAACTGCAACGGAAGCCATAATGAGAATAATCCAAATACCGTGTAAATAAATATAACTTTTCAAACAGCAAAACACGTCTTCGAAAAAGATCTGTATTACATAAGATCAAACGTGACGTTTTAAACAAAGAAAAACAACGATTGTGTACGAAATGTACGTTTTTAAAGTTCATGACTTTTAGGTGATTTAATAGTAGCTACGTTTATATGTAACGTATGGTTTTACTTTACCTTTGTCACTTCTGCTTACTGCCAGCAATAACATTTTACATTTTTTATTTTACATTTAATTAATATCACGTTTTTAACTTATTATTATGCACGTGAAGACAATGATATATGAATGTAAGACGTGAACGTATTAATAAGCAAGTTATTTGTTCTTTATGCCCCTTTAATCAAACGATGTATGTAAATGTGGAACGGGGCAGAGCTTGCCAGCCTTTTTTCTTGCCCACTGCGTGTAAACATATGAGTTTGTGGGCAGTCTCAGTTTCAGGGTTTATTCAGAAGACAGACGGACCGCATGCTCATACAGTTTAGTATTGAATACTATCAGTCTCTGTTATACTGGGACTCTTATATTTTTACTCTAAATCTACATCATTTCAGCGCATCTTCAATAACTTTTAACATCTTCAATAACTTTTGACATCTTACCATCAAGCCATGGCTGTAACCGGCTGCTCTCAGTGCATTAAATATATGCTCTTCTTCTTGAACTTCATCTTTTGGGTGAGTTTATCAAATTGAACTGTTTTAAAATCATGTTTGTTACCATTTTAATTTCAATTGTAGTACAACTTTGATGTTTTTTTAAAACTATTTATTTAACTATTTATTTATTATATAATTATTAACTATTTTTATTAGTAGTAGTAATCACTAAGTTATTATGGTTTTATATATGACATGTATCCTAATGAGACATGTTTCCCATCACGTTTTTTTGCAGTGTTTTAATATATACTATTGCGTGTATATTTTTCACTCGTGTATGTTCCCAGACTGACAAATTGTGTACTTCTGTCTCCAGTGCCTCCTGAGTGAGGATTTGCTGTGGTTTTGCTGTATTTTTATACTGTCTATAATTATGTTTTGGGGACATGCCTGCACTGTAAAAGAATTAAGGGGATAGACATCTCGAGAGAGAGAAAAATAAAACATTCCTAAAGTGTTGTAGTAAAGAACTTATTATAGGGAAATCCTTTCGACATTTATTTTTGAAATACATGTTATGAGAAAATGTATGTATACCTGTAAGAAAATCATAAAATGTTTTTTAAATGGTTCAAACTTCATCTGTAGCTTGATTCAGACATGAGACATATCATAATAATAAATAATTTAGTATAACAAAGCAAAAAAATTGTATCACTTCATGATGTTTGATTGAGATTTAGTCTAATAATAATAAACATCACATGAGACAACCATTCATAGATTTGTATTTGCTAAAATAACATTAAAGAATAGCATGAAATGCTTGATTCGAACAATGCACCGCAAATCAAAACTTTGATCTTGATAAAATCTTGATGAAAGTATCTGCAGCTGTAAGAATTATCTATATTTTGGTTTTCATTTAAGACCTTTAACTTGCATGAGAATGATGTTTTATCATTAGCGGCCAATCCAAAAGTCTCTTGAGATATGGATTGGTTCCTGTCATTGTGCTTTACACGCTGGACCTTAAAATCCAATACGAAAATATATCTGTGTGACTTCCACAATTTTCTCACTGAAGCTGTCGCTTCCTTTATCCTGATGGGTGGAGGTTTTAAACTTGAATCATCAGGTAGCTGTATGTCATGACAGATGATTCTGGGTGTTTGTGAACGGTACTAAACCTGTCAGAAATCTGTTCTTTCCTAAACCCAGGAAAAAAATGACCTCTGGAATGACCGCCGGAAAGGCTGTTCGTTTCTGGTAGAGCCATCTGTAGAATGAATTTCAGAATTTGAAACCAATTTATGGACGATGCCTTTTTTTAATAGTGTGAGAGTGAACACAAAAACTGTTTCTTTCTTTATTTTTAGTTTGCTGGTGGTGTGATTCTGGGTGTAGCTCTGTGGCTTCGCCATGACACTCAAACGAGTAACCTCCTGATGCTTCAGTTTGAAGGGACCCAAGCTCCAGGCACCTTTTACATCAGTAAGTTACTACCTCTCACGCTACACATGACCACCAAACCTTCATTACAAATGGGTTGCATGGAAATGCTATTATCATTATAATTTTGGGTTCATTTTTTAAAGAGTGAATTTATACATATATGCTTTAAAAATATATAATAATAATAATTTTAAATGTTGTCTTTATTTGTAAATATTGTTGTCGTAGTAGTTTAGTAACATGCGTGAAAGGAAAGCTTCTGCACTGGAAGCTTTGTGAAACAATGACTCCTGAAATAGAGGTGCATCGCGGCCAAACAGACTCCTCAAAAGACAGAAACAGGAAATGAGGTTGAATCTGGACACTGACAGGGCCACAAATCAATGTGTGTGTGTGTGAGTTTACAAAGCCTGACGACAGCAGAATACCATTGCACGAGATCTTTGATCCTGTTTGTCATGTAGTTATGTTACCGTTCCTATAATGGAATTTTTACTATAAAAAAATCAGCGTTCAGTGATTCTGTACACACACCCACATGGTGTTTTAAAAGGATGAGAAAGACCAAGTTTTACCACAGGGTGTGTTCGTACTCCACCCGTATTTGAACATATGCTTTACACACACACACATATACACGTTGACCACAGCAGATGTAACACAGAGTGCAGCAGCACAGCGGGTCAGCATGTTGTGGGCAGAAGCATACAGTTAGTGTCCATTAATTTAGCCGAGCCCATCGGCTTGCCTCCCTCCACTTAAACGTAAATACATGGAGGAACCGAACTGTAGCTCCGCCTCTCCTTTTTATAGCACCAGCAAGTTTTTCTGATTAGAGAGGCTTGTGTTATTGGACTGGCCCACCTAGAACAAGACATGAGTTTTCTGAACATGTAATTGAAGAAACTCTAGCCATGTGCCCGATATACCACTAATTAGAATGAGCAGCGGCTGGCCTTCCTCGAGTGAGTTTTAAACAAGCCTAAAAATATGTCCAAGACCTGCCGCCCTCTTAAGCAGTGGGGTAAATCATCATAGACCACAGAGGAATCTGCGTAGAGATTGCTTTCAGACATTTGAATGTAGAATCAAAATATATGTTTGCCGTACCATGTGGAGCTTGTGTTCTGCAGTGATGGAGAGTGTTCAAAGATTACAAGCACACATGCTGTTCTCTTCAGCTGCTGAATGTTTTTACTTTTGTGAATGTCAGACACTTGTTTTAGTATCACATGGTTATTTATGATTGAGTTAACTTGACTGCATTAAAGTGATAGTTCACCCAAAAATGAAAATTCTGTCATCATTTACTCACCCTCTTGCCATTTCAAACCTGTATGACGTTCTTTCTTTCGGAGAACAAAAAGAAGAAGAATGATTTTGAAGAATGTTGGACCCAATTCAATTCGTGGACATGGACACAAAACCAATGCAAGTGAATGGGGTCCAGTTAACACATTTTTCAAAATATCTTCTTTTGTCTTCTGTAGAAGAAAGAAAGTCATACAAATTTGAAATGACAAGAGGGTGAGTAAATGATGAAAGAATTTTTCTTTTTGGGTAAACCATTACTTTAAGACATCAGAAAAAAATGATTTAGGCTAAATACGTTTAGGAAAAATCATTCAATGTTGTGAGATAAGAATCATTGGAATTTATCCAGCAATGCACATAGGCAAACTCTGTTATGTTGCGGGTTCCTGTTTATAGGAGATCTTCCTACCCGGCTATTTACAGTTCGTGTGGTGAACAACTTTTTAAAGTCATAGTTCACCCAAAAATGAAAATCCGTTCATCTATGACTCTTGTCATTTAAAATCTGTGTGACTTTCTTTCTTCTGAACGACACAAAAGAAGAAATTTTGAAGAATGTTGAATGTCAGTTACCAACTTTCTTGAAAATATCTTCATTTGTGTGAAAGTCAGAAAAGAAAGTCATACAGGTTTGAAATGACAAGAGGGTGAATAAATGATGACAGAATTTTCATTTTAGGGAGAACTATCACTTTAACCTGAGAAAGGCAAAAAATGAAATGCAGTTGCCTCCAACATATTTTATGATTTTTTTCCTCCCTTTTAATTTGCAGATTTATAGGGCGATGTTCAATGTTCAACATCTGCACACATTAATGTTTTTATGCCATCTAGTGGGAGGATGTGGCATATAAACCTTATATATAACCCGCATATAATCTTTTTCATATCTCAAAAACAAAAAAAAAACGGAAATATTATCTCTGTTGCTCTTTCAGGTGTCTATGTTCTCATTGCTATTGGGGCAGTAATGATGTTTGTGGGATTTCTCGGTTGTTATGGGGCTATTCAAGAATCCCAGTGTCTCTTAGGAACGGTGGGTATCCAACACAAAATGATGCGATTTAACACATAAATCACTGAAATGTCTGATTTATCTCTACAAGATATTTTCTACTAATAATTTGTCTCAAAATAAATTTCAGTTTGTTAAGAACTATTTAATATAATCTGTATTTTTTAAATAAACAATAATAAATGTTTGATAAATGTTACATGGCCTATCATGTCTTTTTATGCATAAGGGATTTCTTGTATCTTAGTAGTTACAGTATAACTAATTTATAACTTTTTAATTATTTAACAAAACATCTCTGGACAATGTATTGCTGCATGGCCTAAAGATCAGTGAGCATGTTGTGACTTTGCCAAGCAAATTATTTACTGTTTTAATAGTTAATCATTTTCGTATAAAATTTACTCTATTTTGTCTTTAATATTTTTCTATTTTTCCTTCATCAGTTTTTCACATGTTTAGTAATTCTCTTTGCCTGTGAAGTGGCAGCAGGGATATGGGGCTTTATAAACAGGGACACGGTAAGAGGGACACACACACACACACACACACACACATACTCATTTAGTCACAGAATTTCACACATTCCCTTTATCCATCCAGATCTCCACCGAGCTCATTAACTTCTATGATGCTGCATACATTAAAGCTGTGGATCCAGTGGGAACACCATCCAAACAGGCAGCTGCCAAAGTTCTGGAGGTCTTTCATGACACAGTGAGTTGCCTAAATCAGTTCTCCCAGCAAAACTCTTTGAGATATACCTCAACCGATTCATCTCTCTCCCTCAGTTCTTTTCCACCTAACTGAGAACAGAGTTTTTATTCTCTATCTTTCTCTCTCTCAGCTTGAGTGCTGTGGTAAAGGAGATGACAATGAACTTTTCACACCTGTCCGAGCTTCTCTGTGTCCCAAGATGACTAACCCAATTGATCCGCTCATCTCTCAGGTATCTGCTGTATGTTTAAGATATAACTCAAGGGTTACCAATTCCTGTAAAAATTTAGCCCATTGAAGAGGTACATTGTAATTAATGAATTTGCAACATTTTAATTTGATTTTTTATCTTTAGATATTTCTTAATGAAAGGAAATATGTTGATGTTGTGTTCTTTAGAGTTGCCACATTAAACTAAGGGACCTGTTCTCAGAGAAACTGCACCTGATTGGCTTGGCAGCACTAGTGATCGCTGTCATTATGGTAAGAAAGACATCAAACTGAACACACACAGGTGTAATGATAGACTTGCATTAAGAATAACTCAACTCCTTTCCTTAAATATCGCCTCAAACAGTGTGTGTGTCTGTAATTTTGCCTGTACTTTTTCCCTGTGGTGTGTCCAGATTTTTGAGATGATTTTCACCATGGTGCTCTGCTGTGCAATACGCAATGCTCCTGCATATTGAGTGACGGGATGATGGTCATCCTGATTTTTGCCAGTGACGGGCAGGACATCATTTGACTTCTGGACTCACTCCAACTTTCTCGGTTTAGTTGTCCAAGCACACGATAATCTCTGTGTTTTGTAGAGAATTTTCTTATTGATGGTATGAGGAGGTTTTGACATGTTTAATAACAATGTGATTGGTTTTTAAAGACCGTTATGCTGTATTGCTTTACTGTTATTTAATTGCATTCGTTCGGTTTAGGTTGTCAAAACAATCAATTCCATTTTGTGCTTTAGGCCTAATGTGCTTAGTAGCAGATGTGCCTTTAAACACCTAAACAGTTGTACCAAAAAATTAACAAAAAATGCAAGTGTGAAACTTTCGTGGTGAAAATCATTGCCAGGTTTTTAAATAAATGTGATATTAATCTTATGTAATAAAGCCATTGGGATGTCAAACAATGTTTCCTGGGTGTACATGTTACCATTTGTGGGATGTACAATGCCGGCTACCTGAACTGTTCAAGATTGAATTAAAAATTATAAAATCATATGAAACTATCTTATACCAAGTGAGTCATTATTTTTTCCTTGTTTAAAAAGCTATTTCAAGTAAACACCTTTATAAGGGACTGCTGAATAAAAACAGTGAATCCACCGATACACTAAATCGTATGTTTAATGCTTATTGAGAAAAGTATTCAGACAGACAGACAGAACGATGCACTGTTAGTTAAAAGGGATGGATCACCCAAAAATGTCAATTCTGTCATCAATTACTTCCAAACATCTTTACATTTTGAAAGAATGTTGTTAACCAAGCAGTCAGATCTCATCCCCTATGTATTGCCATAGTAGGGAAAATAAATGCTATGGGTGTAATGGGGGATGAGATCAGTTTGGTTACTGACATTCTTCCAAATATCTTCCTTTGTGTTAATCAGAACAAATAAATGTTTGGGGTTTGGAACAACCTGAGGGTGAGAAACGATGACAGATGTTTTGTGACCTATCGTTTACTGTCGCTTTAAAAGAGGCGTACATATTTGCGTATGGTTCAAAAATCAAACGGTCTAGCTCCGCCCACTCCGCGAAGGTTTCGTTTCTCCGATCGTCCGTCTTGTTGCCGTATACACAAGAAAAGCAACTTTAAAGATGGGAGCGTCTAATGAGAAGCCAGTCAATTGTCCCCTGTGTCACGAGGACTGTCGGAATCAGGTGACGCTGACGTGCAAACACAGTTTTTGTCAGAGATGTATCGGAGAGATATGGAGCGTGTCTCCTACTGGACCTTACTATTGCCCCGAGTGTAAGTACGAATACAAGCACCTGCCCGACTATACGGACGGAGCCTCGACGTCTACTGCCACCCCCAACGCAAGTATGTTTCGTGAATAAAGAAACGAACGTTAAAATGTTAGTTGAACCTTAAGATGCGTGTTGTCAGCCGTGTTGGTGTAATCCGATGGGCTAAGGTGTGACATCAAAATAGCGCGAGAGCGATTCGAAAGCTGTGCTTTCGTGCCGTTCTCGCGATACTATCATATCATACCCCGTTCGCTCTGAGCAAGGCTGCATGAAGTCGAACGAACACTCCTATTATTTGTAACGTAATGTCTAAAATACGTTTTTTTTGTTTACACCTGCATTAGTAGAGAATGTGATCATGCATGTGTGTTCGTTTATGCAATGCTATGTTTTTATGTAGATTGGACACTTGGAAAAAATTTGTCTGCACGATACTCCCCTAAAACGTTGTCTAAGACATTGCTTGGGAAGAGAAAATCTAGTTCAGCATTTCCTGAAAAGTACGATGGAGGATACAGATTGGGTTCGGCAAAATCTAATAAAACCAAGGCCACTGGCTCAAATGTGATTGACGTCATAGACTCTGATGACGATGCAACAGCACCACCCAAAAGAAGAACTACAGCAGCTGAACATCCACGTGGAAATCAGTCTTCATCACCTGTTAATATGGAGAAATCTATGAGTGATATATCAACTCAGTGCGCACCTCCAGAAACAGCTCCGATCACACCGCCTCGTGTTAAATCATTTCCAGAGAGGAACTCTGCTTCAGTAAGGACGGACTTGCCTGTCGTGGCTTCGCGTAGTGATGAAGGGACACCCAGGAAAAGCCCCACACCTCGAGAGACACCAATCCCAAAAGACGCCTCTGGAGAGCAGACACGAGTCAGCCCCTCCAACAGTGACGAGAATGTGTCTGCCAATGTTTCCGATAGATCAAGAGAGAGGACCCCCAGGATCAACTCGATCCCCTGCCATTACTGTCCCAGTTCAGATCAGAAAGTGGCAGTAAAGACCTGCCTGGTGTGCGGGGCCTCCATGTGCTCCGAGCACCTGCGGGCACACCTGGAAAATCCGGTGTTTAAGAATCACCCGCTCGTGAACGCTGTGGAAGACGTATCGCTCTGGAGATGCCAAGATCATCAGGAATAAACCGCATCTACTGTCGAACGTGCAGAGTCTGTGTTTGTACCGTGTGTTCATTGGTTGGAGCACACAAGGGCCATGAGTGCATCAGTATCCGAGAGGCGGAGCAAGAGCTCAGGGTGAGGAGGGCATTCAATTTTAGATTACAATCGTGAAGGAATGTTCCTCGGTTAATAAAAAGGATTTGCTTTCAGGGATCACTAAATGACGAGATGGAACAAATGCAGAAAACAGAAAAGTCCATTCAGGAAAAGGTCTCTGAGATCAATGAGGTGAAAGACTCTGTCAAGGTTAGTACAACATCTTTCTTTTATTAACTTAATGGTTTTTTTTTGTCAAGTCAACGAAATATTTGTGGTTTGTCCTCCTTTGATTCCTGTAGACGGGTCTTGAGGAAGTGCGGGCAGCTGTGTTGCAGCAGTATCAGGCCATGCGGGAGGCTCTGCAGCAGGAAGAGGAGCAGGCGTTACGCTGTATGGCCGAGGAGGAGAACAGAGTGCTGGGCAGTATTAAAAATCAGCTGGAAACGTTGCAAAATGCCCTGATGTCTAGCAGAAGCATAATAAACACACTACAGGGATTGAGTGATGCACAAGGGATGTCACAGTACCAGGACCAGGCTTTTATAATGGCAAGACAAAAAGTTTCATAATCAAAATCTTTTATTTTGATATATTTCCAGTTTCTCTCACACCAGATTCTAATGGGGTCTCAGACTGTGCTGTATATTATAGTTTTTCATTTGAATAATATTGAAAATGTGATGAAAGTGTTTCTGTTTATTTCAGGAATACACCAAAATAGGAGCACAGTAAGTAAAATGTTTCAGTTATTTAGTGAAATGGATAACTATAACTATACTCATTGAGTTCACTGTAAATTACATAATTGTTAATAATTTGCTTGTCTAGACTGAGTGGACGGTCTGACCCTGTGCAGAACCTTAATCCTCTTCAGGAGGTAAATCAGGGTCGACTGGACTGTCTTCAGGACTGGACTGAGCGGAGACTAGACACTGTGCTCATTACACTGCCACACAGAGATCCTTACAGACTGTTGCGTACGTCTTTCACTGCCACTTGCTTTGATATTTTACTGTCTAAACATTGTTAAAATGCTTTTTTAAGTGTTCAAATTCTTTTTTATGACTTGAAAAAAGAAACTAGTCCGAGAGCGCATCTGGTACTTAGAAAATATTTTTTGAACGGCTATGGGTGCTTCAAAAGAGGTGAATTCAAAAATAGTGAATTCTTCCTAAGGATTGGAAAAAGATTCCACATCCAGGCACTCATTTTTGTAAATAATAAGCCTTTATTTTCAGGGCTAAATAATATGATTTAGAGTGCCAAAAAAAGGACACCATGACAGCATTCATTGTTGTTATTAGTGACAGACAAATATATCGGTATGGATTTAAAAAAAAAATTATTAGCGTTTAATTCTGTACCCACAAGTGATAAATCTTTCGATTTGGTTGCCACATATTGCATTAGGCTTTTAATTTGAGACAAAAAGATACAACGTTTATGAAAATAATGTTTTTATTGCGTATCAGCCGTAATTAATTGTCCACGTGTACATTTATATTGTGTAATATCACGTGTGGAGTGTAACTTTTCTGTTTTAATGCTACTTTCCTCCAAGAAAATGACTAAATTTCCCCTTTAAAGTTTATTGGCTACATTTAGTTTCACCAATTTTCTGTATTTATCTCCTTTCCTCCAATTACATTTTTTATCTGGCCTCATATCAGCCAGTCAGCCACATTGCTTTTTTTTTTTAAATGGTATGGACTATTAAAAAAAACAATATTGGTCGACCATTAGTTGTTATTGCATTGGGCAGAAATGCATTATCTACTTTGAATGTACGATTCCTATATTATGTAACACTTTGACTCTTATTTTTCTTTCTGTAGATGGCATAAGCCCGCCTCTAGATCCTGATACTGCCCATCCAAAGCTGCTGCTCTCTGATGATAACAGGACGGTGCAGTATACAGAGACCCAACAGGACTACACTGACCAGGAGACTCGCTTCAATATTTTCCCTCAGATTCTAGGCTCTCATGCTCTAGATGAGGGCCGCTACTACTGGGAGGTGGAGGTTCCAATGGATGAGGGCCGATGGAAGGTGGGAGTCTGTGATGGACAGATAGGCAGAAAAGGGCAAAAGGATGCCAGTCGCATTGGGTTCTACCCCAATTCTTGGTGTTTGATTTATGAGAAAGGAAAAGTAGAGGCGCTGCATGATAAAGTGGCTTCGCCTGTGTGTGCCACTGGACTCTGGAAGGTGGGCGTGCTGCTGGATTTTAATGAAGGTCGGTTGTCTTTTTATAGCGTGGCTGTGGAAGGAGCTCTTTCTTTACTATACAGTTTCGAACATTCGTTCACGGAGCCGCTGTATCTGGCGCTGGCAGTTTCTAAAACGCAGCTCCGCATCTGTGATGTATTTACCAAGCCCACTACAGACTAGAAAATTATAGTTACAATATTAAACAACACAAGCTAATGTTGCATTCCATAAAGTGTCATTTCAATAGTCATGACTGCTAAACAGGTCATGGAGAAAACAAGCAGTTATTTTAGCCTTGGTCAATATTTTCGGAATCGCTTTTAAATACTTGCATATCTGAATGGTTTAAAATGCTAATCTTTTTTGTCTGGAATATTGAAATAGTCAAAACAATCTTGCACAGGATTTTAACTGTATTTTTAAGTAAAACATTTGTAATTACTTTTAAAGATTATTTTTATAAACTGTCTAAATATTTCTTGTATTTTCGATTCAGTAAAGTATAAAGTATTGCACAGTTTAAAAATACAAGGATAAATATTAATTCAGGAATTTAATCATTTACAATAGACCAGGGGTCTCCAACCTTTTTGTAAGCGAGGGCTACCTGAAGAGATACAATCTACTTGTTGATAAAATATTTTCAAACTTTAGACATGTGATACAAAATTTTTCAGTACACAGGACCAAATTGAGTTTTCTTACACATATTTTTGCACTTGAATATATGAAAGCTTGAAACACCTGCTAATAATATAACATTTTCATGACGATATAGTCACATATTCGTCAACTGTCCTGATCATTATTGTTGAGCCCTGTGTTTGAGGGGCACCTTACAGAGTTCATGCAGGCTACCACCTACCCGCGGGCACCACGTTGGAGACCACTGCAATAGACTATAATCATAAAGCCTTTTTTATATACATAAAGAGTTTTTTTATTAAATCTTTAGCATAAAGTTAAGTCAGTAATATGATTCATTCCATCAACACCCAGAATTAATTTTAATGCGTTTGTGTGCCAGTATCTCCAACCTTAATATACTTCCTTATTTTCTTGTATTATCTTTCAAATTCTACAAATGTTTCCAACTGTTAGTCTGTACTATGTGTTTTACATTTCAACCCTAGATGGCAGTGTTGCTTAATATGAAATAGACTTCTATTGGTACTTGTTTTGATGGTTATTATTCGTAACAAGAAAACAAAGCGAAATATAAAAACCATGCAGCACTTATGTAATTAAATTCAGATTCTTCTGATTTACAGGTGATGCACAAATGTGCATCTTCACAATAATGTTGTATCACAGCAAACCATCAAACTCATGTATTACCTTGAGATATTTCTTGGTAAAGCTTTTCTCTTTTTTTGTATGTTTTGTACATAATCATGAGCCCTTTTATTTTCATTTAGTCTACAGGAGACAGAGACACTATAGTGGGAGGATCAGGTGTAAGACAATAATGAGTCATATGTTCCAAGAACTGCTATCTGTACCGTCACACAATCAGATTGATGAAAAAGAAGTCTCGTGCAAAGAAAAAGATATGCACATATAAACAGATTCAGACTCTATTATTCATACAATTAAATAAACTTTGAGAAAATTTTTAGATCAAGTTTTATCTAAAAATCCAAGGCAGCATTTATGAAATCAAACCTAATTCAGGACCATTAAATATTTTTCATTGTGACCAGTTCTTTTTTTCCCTATCTGAGTTTGGACATTATTTATGAGTTTTAATTTTTTTTATTTACCATGGTTTTCAATGGAGAGTATTGATCATCATAATTAATGCGACAGTGCAAAAAACCTAATGTACAAATATGTTAAATCTTGTTAATATAAAAAAGTAAATCCTTAAAATATGTCCCAGACATATTCACAACAGGCTTTGAATTTCCCTTTTGCTTTCCATAAACAGATATCCATGTTATATCCATGATATTCAGAATTCAGCTTCTTTCTCTTTTAAACAGCAGCACATGCTTCCGAGTATCACAATCTGTGGTGCTGGAAGCTTCCGTCAAGGTTTGGGACATTTTTCGTCTTCTTCCTGAATCATTCTCTGTCATCCGTGGAATACATTGGCTCATCATTTTCTTTCACTCCTGTGAGAATGTTAAGATCACCCTTTAGAAACAGATGGCCATGGACAGAGGACATGGCCAGCTGGCTAATGTAGATATTCCAAGACCTGTGTCAAAGGACGAGACTTTTGACACTGTCCCTGATGTCACTGCCACTGTATATTTTTAAGCTACAGAAATGCGCCAATGGCATTTGGGAGGTCTTGGCATGAAAAATGTATGACATAACCAGGTCCCTTCGGAGGCGAATTCATTTAAGCAGAAATATTCACTTGGGGGAGTTCACACATAGTTGACATATAAAGTGGGCTAACAATGTTGTTTCCTATTCTGTTGAGAAGATCTTCATTATGTGGGTTTGACATAATGTCAGTCAGTCATTAAACTGTCATTCTGTTAGACCTCAATTAGAACGGATTGAAGAGATCTCTTTAGTTTTGTTATCGCAAAAGACATTTAGCTGCTCAAATCAAATTTCCATACATATCATCTACAGAACAAGCTTCTTAGCATGTTTGTTCGTCACAGAATTGTATGTTGTGTGTTTGCATTATCAGTCAGTCAGTCTAATGTTTGCTATAACATTTGCATTATCGATATGTCTTGATTCTAAACCAGCATTTATAGATCCTTTATAAACAAATCACAGGTTTTATCTGCTAGGCCACCACATAAATCTTAAAGAGACTTGGAAAATCATTGGCCATGGGCCTCTTGTTCGATTTTGCTCATCTTGTGTCTTTGGAGACGTGGTGGCTTAGGGAGAAACGGTGGAAAATTTCCAACAGTCAATCATGTGGTCATCGTCTGCCCTGGGGACAAGAGAGCATTGAGAGAACTCATTAGTGACATTTAACTTTCACTCAGGCAAATGGGAATATGACTGTTTCAATGTTGTGTTTGCTTTACTGTTTTTGCTACAGGCTACTGTAGTCTCCTCTGGGATTTTTATTTGTTTTTTACTGGATGACATCTTTACGTTTGTGAAGACACTCAATCTGCTAACAATCTCCACAAATAAAGAATTGATAATTAAAATATGATTGTAGTAATGTCTTGTGATATCTTTTACAACATTGTGTTTTCTTTCTGAGACTCAAAACAAATGGACTTCTATAAAATAAAATATTTAATACTGTTTTTATAGGAAATACTGTACATCAACAGATGAAGAAGCGCTGGACTATTAAATCATTGCATGAGATCTTTAATATGAGATTGAACCTGAAAAACCGTGCAATTTTTGTCCCATGTTGCTTTTATGTTGCCATGCTGCTGCTTAAAAAAGATTTAATCACAGAAGCTGCTCTGTATCTCAATCCAGCCCAGACAGGCAGGAAATGAAACATCTTGTAGCCTAATTGATGTCACAGATGACATCACAATATTTTTGCTGTCCTTCTGAAACCTTGTATGTCCAAATTCGCTGTTTTTCAGGACACTGTACTTTTTAAATTATTACATACTTTTTATTGGTTACATATTTGCCAAAACCAGTGATAAACATAAAATGCTGACTAATAAAAATGATTTATGGCAAAACATAAAAATATGGAGATACGAGGTTTCAGAAGGACCGCAGCGATATACATTTTTAATTTATACTTGGAGTACATAGCTCCTCTTTTTTTATACATAACTGACTGACACAAATGGCCAAATGCAGCTCTTACCTGCAGGTCACGCAGTACCGCTTCATTTTCCCCTTCATTTATTCTGGTCATGGGAGTGATTGCAATCCGTCACAGCTGTGCTTTTCAACTGTAAACCGTGAACACCACCAGAGTTCTTCAACAAATAGAGAATAAAACATGTTCTAGACAGATTTTGAGTTTTTTTTTATATCATGTCATCAGTTATTGCTCGAGTTATGTAACGTCCTAAAGTTTTAGTTCTGAAAATTATTTGACTTTTTTCAATTGACACTTATTTTATTCATCTACCTTCCTACTGGAATATGACTCAGAGATTCTATCAATAGTGAGTGACATTAACTGGCTGAACCTTTGAATTCAAGAATTTATTCCTGTTGGCTTGTGCCAAGAGGTCCAAAAAGATCTGTTGAGTCGAACACTGCTGTGCTCAATATGAATAAACTCCATCTTTCAAGGTTACTGAATATAAAAGAAACCATATTGTTAACAGTTTGGCGAAATATCAGCTATCAAAATGTTTGTAGTGATAAAGAATACTATACAATAGTGCAGCTTTATGTTTAATAAAGTAAGGGGAAAAGCTTACTGAAAAATGAAAATTCTGTCATCTTTAATTCACACTCGTGTTTTTCCAATTTGGACGATGGTCATAAATTTGCTTACTACTTTAAACACACAAATGATTATTTTAAACAGTGAAGAAGGACTAAAGCTGCAATATTGAATTTCATCCTTTTTTATAGGAGTGGACATGAACGAAAAAACGTAATCTTTGCCAAAATATGTGTTTATATTCATAATCAACCTTCAATGTATAGACTGAATTATAAACATTAAATTATGACAAAGTACTGAAACTACCCTCATTCAAATGACATTTAGATAATTTTTAATCAGTACTGTATGTTGAACAAAGCTTTAATATGCACTGTTATGTCTGAAAAACAAACAAACAATCTGTCCTATTTTAGCCTTCAACTCAACCTCAAACAAAACCTCATTTGTTACCCTAAAAGCTTTCCTGTGGCTCAGTGGTTGGAGTACGGCGTCAGCAACGCCAAGGTCATGAGTTTGATCCCAGGGATTGCACATACTTTGATAAAATGTATAGTCTCATGCAATGTAAGTCGCTTTTAATAAAAGCGTCTGCCAAATGCGTAAAGATTCGCTTAATAGAACTAGGTGTTATAATCCCACTATTTCAGCACAGTTTAATTGCCCAATAGGACATTTCCCACACCTTATACATGACAGTCAGAATATGAATAGAGGAAGGGAGGTCTAAGGTTTCACTGGGTTCATCGGGTAGGCATCCTCTGTGTTTGGGGGATATATTATTATAGAAATACATATCTTATTTATAGTTACCTTTCTTTGATATTATAAGAGAGACATCTCATGAGTTTTGTGTCTGATCCCTCTTTCATCACATCCGTTATCCTGTGTGAAAGATGCCTTTTGGTGAGGTGCTGCTGATAATGCCCTTATGGTTCCCATCAATGCGACACATCGCCAGTTGTGCACCTCAGCCTCATTGGGTGTTTCGGCACTTTATCACAAGACACCCTCAGCCAAGAGAGGCCCACCGTAGGTTGATCAGACCTGGGTGTGTGTCGCATTGTTACAAGGTCATCTGGCAGCCTACACTGTGTCCTTCTGCCTCAACCACAGCCATTGGCTTCTTTTCTGCACCACTGGCCAGTTCTTGATTATCCTCCACTGGACCTGTCCTCTGAACCCCACTTCCTGTGTCAATTATCTCATCCAGATTAGTGGCTGCAGCCTCAACAACACTTGCTTTGACGGTAGCTCGGTGGCATCACACCTCAACGCAACCATACCTGTCACCCTAAATGCATCCTCAGTGCCCCCAGTCCCGAATGGCATAACATTACAACACATTACCAAAATCAACGGAACCATACGCCCAACCCGTTGGCTAAGGCTGTAAATGTAAAACTGTTATATTGGCTGTTTTTCTTCCACAGGCACATACCTTTCTCATTCATATTTTTCTTCACTTTAACTGACATCAGAGGCTTCATTTAAGCATCATTTACCAGAACAAAACATTAAAAGACATTTCAGAATTGCCTGAAAGCTGCAATTTCTCTCGCTCGTCACTCTTCCCTCTCTCAGAGCTGTCCCCATTTTCCGTCATCTCAAGTTAAAATCCACACTCGTGTTCCTCCCACAAGTCTAAATGCTTTGTGCATTGAAAGAGAGCCCGAGGCTAAAGCAACAAACCCCTGCGCCCCTGCTGTTGTGTGCAGCATCACGGCGGCTGATGATTTCTCAACACTCCCATCCATTTCACGTTTCTCTTCAGAGCTGACAACTCTTCTCATTGGAGCCACCTGCTAGACCAGAACCCAAGGGCTAAACACAATTTGTCACCACAGATCACGCTACCTACTGATTTAATTGCCCTCTAATTGGAGCTTTTATCTCGGCCGTAATTTACGAGAACAATTAAACTAGAGGAGGGTTCAAGTGTGAAGACTGACAGTGTTTGAAGCGGGAGCTGAGATGGAGGGATATCTTTTGGTGGATGACTATTTATTGTTTCTTGAGGTTTGAAGGAATAGTTCTACAAAAACTAACAATTCTTTCATTATTTATTCATCCTCACATTGTTTCAATCTTGTATGACTTTCCATCCTCTCAAAAGAGATATTAGACAGCCCTGTATAAAAAATTATGCAATAAATATAAATTGGTACTAGGGCTGTCATTTACCAACATGTTGCCTGTCGTCTTTATGTGTTCTGTTACAAATTATGTCTTTAAAGTGATAAGTAACATATGGATTAAAATGTTTATTTTGGGGTGAAGTGTGAGGTCATTAATTCTGTCATCTCTTCTCTCTTCCTACCTCACAGGCAAGCCTGAACACGTGTTCACACCCACAGGAACCAATCTAAATGCAAAGCCAGTGATAAATTGATTTTGGAGCTTAAGTCATTTCTGAAATGCAAACACCATTGCGACAGAGATTCTTGCAGCACTGAATTCTTGTATTCTACCAGTTGTTTGAGAACTTGATGGACAGAATTGTAATGCTGGACAACGGCATTGACGCATCCCCACACTGACACCTCAACTTGTGGGCTCTCTTCATATTTACATTTAGTCATTTAGCAGACGCTTTTATCCAAAGCGAATTAAAAAAAGTTTAAGGAGCAATAAGCGATATGTCATACAGGAGCAATAATGCAAAAGGTGCCAATACAAAGTTACTGGTTTCAACAAAAGCTAGACCACTACCTGTTGAGAGAATAAGAGAGGGTTAGTATATATTTTTTTTTCATTTGTCTGGCAAGTATTCACTGAAGAGGTGGGTTTTAAGTAGTTTTTTGAATGTTGTGAGAGATGTGGTTGACCGGACCGAGTTAGGAAGAATGTTCCACCAGGAAGCAGTTGTGAATGAGAATGAGCGGGAAAGCGATTTACTGCCCTTACGGGAAGGCAATACAAGACGCTGCTGGTTTGCTGAACGCAGGGATCTTGATGGGGTGTAGAAGTTTAGGAGGGTGTGAAATATGCTGGTGCAGATCAAATTATATTCCTGTAGGCAAACATTAGTGACATGAATCTGATACGGGCTTCAACCGGTAGCCAGTGGAGAGAAATGAAAAGGGGAGTCACATGAGCCCTTTTGGGGTGTTGGATGAGGAGACGTGCTGCTGCGTTCTGAACCAACTGGAGCGGTTTGATAGCCTATGCAGGAAGACCAGCAAGGAGAGTATTGCAGTAGTCCAACCTTGAGATTACCAGGGCCTGGACAAGGAGTTGTGGTGCATGCTCAGTGAGACCTTTCTAATATTGAATAAGGCATGACCCCGTAGTCTTAGCAATGTGATCATTGAAGGACAGCTGTTCATCGAATATGACTCCGAGATTCCAGGCTGTTTTAGAAGGAGTGATTGTGGTATTGCCAAGTTGGATGGTGAGATCGTGTTGCACCGTGGGGTGTGCCGGAAACACAAGTACTTCAGTCTTGGCCGGGTTCAGCTGGAGTTGATGCTCTTTCATTCAAGCTGAGATTTCCTCTAAGCAGGCTGTAATGCGGGCTGCTACAATGGTATCGTCTGGGTGAAACAAGATGTAGATCTGGGTGTCGTCAGCATTACAGTGTTATGAGAAGCCATGTGCCCGTCCCAAGGATGCCGTGTAGATGGAAAAAAGCAGCGGTCCAAGCACCGATCCCTGAGGGACCCCAGTGATCATGTGGTGAGCAGTGGACAGCGAGCCCCTCCATGACACACTTTTGATGAAATATATTTTCCTTTTACAATGAAAATGTAATGTGTTCACTGTTCAATACAAAAAAAGTAAAATTCTGACATTTCTTGGGCTGAACAGATCTCTGACCTGGGTGTTAATATGTGAGGACAGTTTCCACATAGAGGACACACAACAGGACATTTTAAAGCTTAAATCCTAATATGGGAGTTTTATTTGTGCCTTGAACCCTTACAGTCTTAAATAATGATGAAAGAATTATAAATGTCGAGTGTTTAACATTTTGGGCAAGAGTCATGCACGGAAAACAGGATGTGTTTAACTCCTAATTTGGCAATATAGTTTTGTCACAGTCGTCTTATACACAACACATGGAATCGAGTGGAGTAAGGAGTACTACCTAAAATTCTGAAGATCACCAAAATAAATCCACTTAGCAATGTCATTTTAGTTTTTTCCAGATCTTGCAAGCACTTATAATCCAAAGGTAACCTAAACATGCATGAATTTCATTGCATATAAATATGTGGCATCTGGAGCTATTCTCCAAGTTCACTTAATATTTCAAGAGCAACATTTCTACGTGATTTTTTTAGTGGATGATTGGAATCAGGTCTACATCAAAGGTCTAGAGTTTGTCAAAATATCCGAAGACATAATTTGTAATGTACTGTCTACTTACTGTCATTTTAAACTATAGTCAACATTTATACTGTATATTTCAACAATTACTTTCCTTAAAGGAGCAATGTGGAGATTTTAGCTGCATTAAGCCGTGAAGTTGTGAATTGCAATCAACGGCTCACTCCACCCCTCCCTTTCGAAGCACTTTGGTGGCTGACACAGAAATAAGATGTTTTCACGTTTTTGCTTCTTTGCCCACGAGATAATGTATTTACGAAACACGCTCTGTAGAACAGTTTGTCCATTTGGATTCCTGTAGAAAAAACATGGTGAATTCCATGTAAGGAGACCCGCGGTGTATTTAAATAGCTCATTCTAAAGTAATCAAAACATAACACTTTATTGTGTAAGGTCTTTATACACCTCTAAAGACATAGTTAGGTATTATTAAATTTATGAACAACTAATGCTCTGAGACCATCTATTTGAAGTTTTTTTCAGCAGTGTGAAAAGCCAATTTGGACATGTGAGAGTGAGTCTGTCAGCCATTGGGTATAACCGGGAACTCATTGTGACTTCCTCTGGATGTGAAGGAACACCTGCATCACTGATCAATGAACTCAGATCAATGCCGTGCTTTTCAACAGAAAAACAAAATCAACAGAGCAGTGTTTCATTGTGTTCTGATAGATCTAACTTACGTCTCTGTGCTCAGCTCTGACTATGGGTAATCCATAGTGTAGTTGGTTGAATTAAAACTAGCCTTGCTTTCTTGAGCCTAGTTAGATCTTTACACTTTTCTTTTTCTGCATCCCAAAGTGTAAGTGTAACCTGGCACCCATCTCTTGTATATAAGAGCTAAAGACTTAAAGACCCTCTAAGCACTGACATATCTGTCTGTCCAATAAACCTCCTTTGAGCCCCATCTTAGTATTTTATTTATTAAACTACACCACACATGTGGTCGCTGGTCACTAGGTTGCTAAACTGCTCATTTCAACATAGAATCATTCTACCCTTTAAAGGCCAAATGTAACTTGCACTGTAACCAAGAAAAAAGGGTTTCAATATTTTTGTGTAAATGTTTTTACACTTTTTTTTAACTGAACATAAGCTTTTGTATGGCAGAATTGTAGCTACATTTGATATAACATGGTGCATGTTTAGTGCTGCAGTGGGAAGAGACAGCATTCTCAAAGAAAATGCTCCAGATTCCACCAGTGCAATGCAAAGCTCATGAAAGGAAATCTGAGCAGCTATACAGCAGATCAGATGTGATGAAGGGTTGTGTGAATGCATTCATATTCATGTCCTCTTATTCTCAAAAGCCTGCATTTGACATTTATAAAGGTCTCTTTATACAGCAGAGATTGGAAGATGTTAATGGATATTGGTTATTTCCACTATTTAATTTGTATGTCAACACTTGATATTGATGTTTTCTGTTTAGAAATTCCATCTAATAAACCTTTTCGACAAAGACCTTTTCACAGAGACTATACTTCAAAAAACATAAATTATCTGATGCCTGAAAAATGAATGAATGTAAGCCAATAATAGTCAACCTGACAATCTGATTAAGTAAACACCGACTCCAATGATGTGAAGTCAATAGACTTGAAATTTCTATTAAGGATTGGACCAAATCATATTTAATTACTGCAGTATAAGCCCTTTTTCTATATATCACAAAGCTTTCTAGGCCGATTTGAATTAAATGTCAAGGTAACTTAAAGGTGCTGTGTGTAATGTTTTGGAGGATCTATTGACAGAAAAGCAATATAATTTACATAACCATGTCTGCAGAGGTGTGTAAAAGATATCCAAACAACGTGCAGCCCAGATTGATGAAATACGTTCTTTCTCTATGTGTCTATTAAAATACTTCATCATTTTCGTTGTGGAACATTTTCACAGTATAAAACAATAACTGCCCAGCACCGTCCACTTGATTCAGTACTTCAGCTCATGTGGGACTTTATTGCACCCAGTCTATTAAAAAGTGCAAATTACTGTTCTCATTAAACTATTATGATGTTTATAATTGTTTTAATTGCTTCAAGTAATGAGTAAACACAGATCAGAAACTCTTTTCCCATGCCTGTGATGTGGGAGTGAATCAGTGCCAGGGAATGTTAGGTCAGATCCTGTAAGTCAACGGTTTATTACAGAAAAAATGTTTTATAGTACAAACAGGAATTTTTGCATTGATATTTTTTTTTTCTATACTGAAATGAAACCCTTTCTTTCTTGCTTTCAACAGCTCATTACCAGGGGTCAAACTGCTTTCAGGAATGTGTGCACTAGAGAAAAATATTCCACAAAATAAACAGTCACTTCATAATACTGATGTCTTTCAAACCCTTCCCATCGAACAATACATTTTTTACTTCTACATTTTGTTCGCGTTAGTAAAATTGCATGTGTGCATCTGTTCTTTACAGATATTGTACATTACATTACCTAACTGTTTTCAGTATGGAGCTTATACGTGCAATATTCAGAGTTCAAGTCTATCTCTCACCGAGAAAATAATGAAGGGGTGTTTCTTTTCTCCTACTACCATGAAACATTGTGTTGGCGAGATATTTTTGTTTGAAAAGACTGTGTGGGTTGGTTTCTCCAGAGATAGGTTGGTTTCATGTCCAGTCAGGCATCCAATTATGAACATGCTTTTACCCTCCTGCGGAAGAATTTCTTACCGAGGCAAAAGCTGAGATGATTACCGAGTGTATATTTGTTTGATCACAAATATCATGTTTGCATTCCCGCAGCAATCGACAGAGTGAGTTTTTTGAGATCATAAGGTGCACAATGATTGGTTTGATGTTTTTATTGCTGGTCGAATCCTCTTGGCTTTCATCAAAATCTCCCGCTTTGGTCTGAGGGGAACTCTTTGTTTACATAAACAGTGTGTGGATTAATGAGGATTATTAATGTCCCTTACTGGTCAGGGCACTTGAAACCATCCATCCTTTTGGAGATTAATACAGAATGCCATCATTGAAAAACATAATTTACATTTATGCATTTGGCAGATGGTTTTATCCAAAGTGACTTACGTTGCATTGTCCACTACGCCACAGTTTTTGTCCACTGAATTTGTGTTCATATGCTTGCCCAAATGTATTTGACAAAATATACTTTGCCTATAGGGTAATGTACTTTTTTAAAGGTAGCGCTAGTAGAATAGTAATATCAATAATTTTTCTGATAATGTTGATTACAAATAACATCATTTAAAGTGAAAATCAGATGAAAATCTACAAACAACATACAATATTAATTGTTTTTTTAATGTTAACATTGACAACTATAGATCTATAAAATGCTTTAGTATACTTTAGTAATAACCATAATAAACTGTAGTAAAATTCCTAAATTCAGCAGCCTAGTGTTTTTCAACCATACCAAAATAAATATTAAAGAACACTGCTGTATTTACTACAGTTTATCAATTTACCACAGTTAATGCTACATAATACTGTAGTTTACAAGAATAATATAGGCCACAATTTACTGTGTAAGGTGGATATGTATTTGTACTTTGCTAAATTTCATAAACATGTTTTTTCCTTTAACTTTTTAAAACGTCGAGACCATTGATCAGAGATCTGCGTTGTTTCTGCCTCTCTACGTCACCTCTCTGTGTATTACGGTACACTGAAGTGCGCAGCTATTGTGCGTTTCCCACATTACGGTAAATTTATAGATCCGTCGGAGTGTTGCTTGTTTGCAAACCCAAAGAGCACTGCAATGTAAATTTATCCACAGAATAACCGTACGGCATACCGCAAACACCGCACCGAGACGGAAAAACCCCAACGGCTTCTTTCAACGAAAGCGGTAAGCTTTAAATGTACGATCCTACTGCCAAAAATATGCTTTGTGCTGTCGATGCACCTATCCATGTGAAATAGTTATACACGTGCGGACTCAATTTATTTATACCCGAGCAAACCTTGTTTAAAAACTCACGCGTAACAACTTCTTGCGCATTAACTTACATTTGAATGATAATGTAATGCGAGCACTATCAATACTTAACCTGTGTTGTATAACGCTTAAGAGTAAAGTTAATACTGAAGGTATGCAGCAACAACTGTTTCACAAAACGGTTCCGACGGTTAAAAAATAGTTTTAGAGCAACTTCCTTTAAAGACTTTAAATATATGATAAGCAAGACCGATGTCGTGTAATGCAGCCCGAGCGAGTTGGTCGAGCAACGTTTTTGCCGTTAATAATTGTCACCCTTATAAATAAACAGCGGTGCGCTTCGCAATATTGGTCAGTGAGTCTCTCACAATATGTTTCTGATTCTTACAGTTGTTGTAAATATAGTTCATTATAAGTATTTGCAGCCGTAGGTTACTGAATTGGTTGATTTCGAGCCCCACCCTTTAAGTTATCGTCTTTATAAGCTACATCTCAAAGTTGTTTCACTTTAATGCACGTGGGCACTTGTTAATGATTGTTGGCCACAAAGATTAACCTTAAAATGTTGACACTCCCTAGAAACCATTCCATTAAAATGATAAAATATTAAAATGGCTTTCAATGAGGCTGCATTTTATTATTGGAAATGCTATTGTCCTTCTGAGTAAAATGCTTTGAAAGAAAGCCCCCAAAATGTATATTTTTTTACTGCTTTGTTTATGGTCTTGCGGTAATGATGTATCAAGTGTATGGCAGTCTTCTCTCTGTTTGATGTGTGTTTGTTTATGCATCATTTAGTGGCAGAGAGTAATTGTTGCTTACATTTGCTGTTAAACACATGAGCAGGTGTGGGGAATTGTTTAGTCAGTGATCGTTTTATGCCTTAATTTCCTGTCGTATCCCCGTGTTTACAGCTTCGGGATAATGCCCAAGGTCCCATTTGTCTCTGTGTGCTTTGTCACGTTGTAACAGCTTAACCATCAGGCTGTAGTGATTTCCTGACAGCTGATATAGACGCTGATCCTCATGCTTGCCTTACCAGCTTTACAAGAATGTTCAAGCGATGATCCGTAGTCCTCAGCACTTTTTGTATATCTGTGGGTGGAAGCTCAGTCTGACCTGAAATGCCTGTGATGCGCTCCATGAATTTGATCTCTTTAAAGAATTGACATATCTGGGTTGCACTGCTGTAAAGTGACCTGATAAGAGAAGAGTGATTGTCTTCAATATGATTATTTTGTTGTAGTGATGAAATCCCGCTCGCTGTTAAAGGATGTATAGCTCCGATGCTAGTCCCATAGAGTACACAGCACTGCACTCTGGGTAAGACTAGCAGATGGTGACCTGTTTTCGGTCATGTCTTCTGAGTTCTGGGTTGATGTGTCAATCACTGTCCTGTAAAACTGTGATGCCACCATATTTTCAGATGCCCGCGCTAAACAGCTCAAATGGCAGAGCATGCCTGGCACTAAAACGCCGTCATGGGGTTTGAGTCCCAAAAACACATGGATTGAAAAAAATATTTTTTATGATTTTTATATTATTTTATATACCATAAGTACAATGTAGGTAGATGTTTAGAATTGTGTTGTTATCAGTCAGCTTTTTTTCTCCACTGCCAACACTTGAGTTTAGCTCGGAAAAGATTGGAAAAACACTCATGATACTTGAGTTACTTGAGACTTGTTTAGTCTCAGATGTCCAATGTTCCTTTCAACTATAGATTGTGCTGGCGAGACATCTCTGTACTGAACAGGCTTCAGAATGTGATGCAATCCATTGTTTTTGACACAATACTTTTTCTTCCTGTCCTCCAAGAGTCGGTTCATTATTACTGTTATTAATGCCTTAGGTATCTGCATTTTTCATCAGTTTTCTTTGTCGACAATTACTTATGAAGTCTCTGCGAGAGAGGCTATATTGTGTTCCATTCAGGATGTATGCTACCCAGTCCCCCTATAGTATAAAGGTGGTGATCCATCATGCCTTTGTGACAACAGTGCACGGTGTTGCCGGTGACATTACCACTTATGTATGAGATGTGTAAGGAAATAGTTGTCATAGGTACCATAAAGCTCTGGTCAATTGTTTACATTGCACTTTTTTACATATGCCATTATAAAATAAATGCCATTACCTTTCTGCAATGTTGTAAAATTTCTGTTATAATTTAATATTATTATTATTATTCAACATTATACTTTGGCCATATTAACCAACCTTAATGGACTGCCTCCCATATGGTTGGCTAAAAGTGCTAGGCTGTAGCTTAAATGTCAGGGCATTGCAAACCTGTTTGATTCCTTATGTTCCATAAAACTACGGTTGGAAAGAACTAGGAGGTCAATGTCCAAAATGACAAAAGTCAGATATGGGGATAATATTTACCCAAACGTCATGATTGTTTTGTTCTTAGTTAACACTTCTGTCGGACCCTTTTTCAATGTTTACTAAAAAAATATATGATAATTTTTCAACCTCAAACATTAATACATTAATTCGAAATAAATATTTTTTCACCCATATCATAGATTTTTCTTTACAAAAAAAATGAATAGTACCTTTTCCATAAATGTAATTTAACAGAGGTCACTGACAATATTAAGCATATATGCTGTCTAAGTTTCTTGTCATTGGGATAGAGTAAAGAATTGTAAAGTATTTTTACATTGTTTTACTATATTAATCTAAAAACCAAATAATTATGTGGCTCCACTAGACCAGCAAACATTGGCTGAGTAAGGCCCGATTCACATATCTTTTCCGCGCGCATATAACGTGGTTTTAGATGCAAAATTGTATCGGGCCTAACAAATACATGAACACCATACAGGGCTTAAAAAAGTCACAGAGGTTTGGAGTGACATGACTGTATGAGTTAAATATAACAAAATCTAATATTTGTCAAAAAATATTATGTGCTGACAAGTGAAGCCCAGAATCTGAAGTCTATTTTTACTTGAAAGCATGTATTTTTACATCAATCAGTTTTGAGTCAGAATGTGTCACTTAAATGAAACGTTGTGTGAGAAGGGTGCCGTGTTCCTAGTTATTAGTCCTTCCGAGGTAAAGCTTCTAGTTGAGCTTCTAGTTTAATTTCCTTCAGCACTGTTATGTCAGCAGGGCACCGCTGTGCCACAAAATGAACAGATGTCCTCCCCTGGATTTCTCACAGATTGGATTACTACGCCTAGGCAGTCCAGCCTCTTCAGAGATTGCGTTATTGCAAGGCTGATAGAAAACAATCCCTTTCATTTTCGCCAATGCACTAATACGGTTAAAGCGAGAAGATAAGAACAGGGCTCTCAAGTCTCACGCATTTCAACCTGTTCACACGTCACACCTTGTATTTCTCACGCTCCCACTTTATACAATTAATGTACGAGGGAAATGAAATGTGAAGGTGAACAAAACGTGTCAGTTACAGCATTACGTTAAAGTCCGATCACGGTGAATCAAAGATTTTTTTTCTCCGTTTACAGCGATGAGCATCACAACCAATCGGCAGCGCGTGAACGTAATGACCAATCAAAAGTTTAGATGAGTCACCGGTGTAAAAAAGTTTTGTAGAGGCTCTCTCGCAGAGAGAGTTTCATGCAGTCCGTTTCATACTTCATAATGAATCGCTCTGTTTATTCTCAGATGAAATAAACGTTTCTTTTTCATGCTGCTAAGAGACTTTTTAGAGAGAGATTTACTAATGCAAAAACTGCAATATAATCACTCATAAACAGCATGTCTGCCTAACCTATAAGAATATGACATGCAAAATGATTTTAATATACAATCATGATTACAATACCAAAGGCATCAATATTGTTTTTTGTTTAAATCTTGCAAATCTTGTTTTTTGTATTTATGACGTGATCATATGCTCCTCTGACTCAAAGACATCAACCTTTTTTTTATTCAAAATTCTTTATTTGGATTTATTTGTCAGATTTTTTAATCAGATTTGCCTATTTGTAAATATTTTATATTGCTGGTCAATTTTAACAATAGTACAATTTAACTGCTAGCAAACCTTGAAAGAATTGGGTGAGGCTGAGGAGCGGCTGCTGAACCTTTGAGTGGCTCCTATCCAAACAGATGTGATCTCACTCCAAACTTTTGATAAAACTTGAGAGCCCTGTAAGAATTTGTCTCACTCGGGCTAAATATTTCTAAATTGACAAAAAGTAGATGCCAAAAGCACAGAGGTTTGTGGCTTATCAGGTTACAGAGGGTGCTGTCTGAAAATGTTTTCATTAGCATGCTTGCATTTGAGTTGTTCTGACTTGTATCTACAGATTCTGCTTTTGTTTGTTATGACACGGATAAGATGACATCTGTTAAGAAAATCTATGGTGAAATACAACCTGTGTATCAGCATCATCTGTGGCATGCTAACAGAACATTATGAAAGATTGGAAAATATTATAGTTTATGATGTGCAACATCATGAATGTTATAGAGTTAAAATTTAACCTCGATCATTGCTTTAACGTACATTTTTGAGTGACTAGGATGTAAGTCTCATGTTTTTTCTAACCCACGTTACTTTTTTTCAGGGATTTACAGTTCCTGGTTATATGAAGTTGTTGTATAGCAAAGCTGCAAACCCAAGGTGTTACTATTGTAATTATTAACTATGTTATGTATAGGAAAACCATAGTAACCACAAATTTACCATTGTCTAGTTTCGTAAGGAACCATGGTAATGGTTAATGCTAAAAAGCATGAGTTTCATATTTGTATACTGTAAGTATCCAAACCATACTTATACTTACTGTAATAAAGCTATGGTTACTGGGAAATAATTCTTCAGACAAAAATCTGCTGTTGTTTGACCAAAAAAACAACATTATATAGGTTTTATATGAGTGTGGATACATAACACTTTCATTTTTGAATGAACTATTTGTTCAAAGAAACATTTTAAGCTTAGCTTTTATTTTATACAAACAGTTCTCTTTTTTATTTAATACATTAGCACACTTAACAGTGCTTTGAGTATCTCTATTACGCTACTGTAGATAGAAAGAAGTGGAAGCAGGTGAGGATACACAACATGTTTATGTAACACGACTGTCATTAATTAGAAGGGAAAGGGCAGACACAGAGGAGTATTCATGATGTTTTAATGGACATTCTCCACCCGCCTCTGGCTTGGCTGTGGTCAGTTTTAGATACTCGTATGGGGTTCAGGAACGTTGTGTTCTGACAGTTATGGAAAATGACCAATTTCTGTGTTGAATGTTTATACTAAAACCGTAATGCTGCATTAAGGACTCTCCAAAGGTCTGTACAGCTGGTACAATTGTTCTTTTCTGTGTAATCCTATCTCTCTGTGATATTTTCTGTACATGCTGCGGTGCAGATTAGGCAGATTGATTTTACACTAAAATGTAAAATGCTTTCTTTGACAGCAAGCCTGTATGGATATCTGTGCCCTCGTGTTTTTGGTAAAGATTGAAATGCTTTTAAGAAGTGGTTTTTGGGGGTTCTGGAATTCCCAGTGGAATTTGCTTTGTAGTAAATCCACTTCAAAGGTATTGGCTATAGCAGTTATTACCAAACAAAATCCCTTTATTATCACTCAACCATATACACAGGTGCAACAGTAGGTGAAAAACTTGGGTGCAGTTCCAACCAACATGGCAGTATGACAGATTACAAGTAATAAAGAATAACAATGCTTTACAGTAGACATTTCTGTACAAGTGTTAGACCATAATACAACATAATATTAAATCAATTCTTAGAGTAGAAACATGGCTTTGGGACTCCTTGTGTTAAATAGATCAACAATCGCGATAAATCGTTTGACCGCCCTAAAATAAACAGATAAGAGTTTGTCAAAATCTGCTGAGATTTTTCAGTAACTCTGCTGGGCACCGATTTCACGCTGGCTTAATCAGACGTCTTGTGTTTAGTGATCAGTAGGGATGGGCATTTTTCAATTATTTCATATTCGAGTTTTTGAGCTCATAAAAAAACTAATATTTGAATATTTGTTTATTTAAATTAAGTTAATAAATACATATTTTCAAGTTTTTATTTTTCCACAATTTCACATAAAGCTTATAATTATCTTGAAATATTCATAACGCATTAATATTATATCCTGTATATAGATTTTTTATGTATATAGATTTTTTTATTAAAATAAGCAACGTTGCTTTTTTTTTAGCAATAATCAGCTACTTTTCTTTTTTCAAACGTGACCAACCGTAAGTCTGTATTCCAAAGAATTCATGAGTTACCGCCATTTTAGTTCCAACATGCGTCTTCATGTGTCGGCTCAAAAAGGGCTCGGACAGTTAACAGGTTAAACCTGCCTGCAGCGCGAAATCCTTCAAAAACACAATATAAAAAACAAAATTTAATGTATATTGACAGTCTGTTGTATATGGTTAAATTGTTTATTTAGTTTTACATGTTCTTGAAAAGGCAAAACAAGCATATAGGCCTATTTTACTCAAGCCGACAGCGGAGAAAACGCGCTGCCCTTCTAACTCCCGGTAACCAAACCCAGATCTGACAAGAATATCTGGCTTTATTGTTTATAATGTTGATAATAAATAAAGTAAACGGGCTTGACTGTTAAGATCTTAAAAAATACCCTGCAACGAAGACGGAGCCATTGTAGTGCTTGTTCCCCTGTTTATTACGTGACCGTTATCTGAGGAAGATATTTACTAAACCCGCTGTTAACCACTGCATATAAATATTGTTTTCTTTGTCGTTCATGGTGAGTGTCTGTCTTGTTTAGCTTTGCAATGCATTTGCATCAATAAATAATGTATTTATTTCAACAAAGGTCACTAAAGAATAACAGCACGTTTTAAAACAAACAAAAATAAGCATGTGTGCGAATTCATTTACATGCAGCAACTCGAAGGTGATGACCCTATTTGAACTTCTTAAAAGGAAAATTCTGGCTTTTAGGTATGGAAAAAAGGTCCCAGTCTTATGTTAAGGCCAAATTCATTAACATGAGCTGCAGTGAAATGTAAATTTTCACGTTTCAAGTTGTTGAAAATAGCATTACTTAATATATTTTACGAACGAATATAAATTTACAAAGAACAGCCACTCCGAACAAGTTATGGTAATAAATTAATTTTCAATCATTTAATATTACGTTGGTATTTTTATACCTAATGTAAGTAATGTTGAGGAACATAAGTGAGTGAAGTGAACAAAGATTTTTTATATTTTCTGTTTATTATAAAATCATTACAGATGAAGTGAAGAAGCGTTAAATAAGACGTGACAACTCTAAGGTCTTCTGTAGCCGTAAGTTAACCCTGCGGTGATGCAGTTTTTATTCTTATGAAAAATATGAATATTCAAATAGCATTTTTAAATTTTCGAATAGTAACATATTTGAACATTCGTGCACATCCCTAGTGATCAGTATTAGTTGGTCTCCTCCTGTGCATGACTTAAGAATGCTCTACAACATCCCTCATTACTTTGTGTAAGGTTTGGGTATGCATCTTGCTCATGAATGGTGCTATTTATAATCAAAACTGTATAATAGATGCATTAACTGTGGCTTTGAAGCCTTAGGCTAAAGTGGTGTTTCAAAGAAAGGCAGTGTTTTGATGCAACTAAAGCTCAGAAGCAGTCAATGTATGTTAACAGTAAGAACATTGTACGGTATGTGTCTATGACTCGCTGTTGTCTCGTTTCATTGGCAGTGTGAACACAGATCTCTTTCAAATTTGTTGTATGGTGCTCTGTGCATGATTCACTGCATGGAGATCTGTGAATGCATAAGGGTGTGGTGATGAAGGAGATGGAAGTACAGTAAAGCCCTAAAATTAGATGTCCTCTTCTGGTCACTTCAGTGCTCTCCACTCATCCGTTCATAAGCTTGGGGTTGAAGAGAGACGAAATTGAGACCTATAGACTGATTTCACTCCGCTGCTATGTTGAAATCGTTAAGGGTGTAACACACAGGGTTTCTGCCAATCTCATATTAATCTTGAGTACCTATAGAGAAGTATTGCATACTTCGTATCTTCAAAGAGTATTTAGTTTGATTTGTTTTTTATTTTAGTCACATTTCTAAAAGAAATATACAGCTTTACGATTGTTTCCCGAAAACATACGGCGCGTGCGGGGGGGAGGGGTAGGCTGAACTAAAGCACGTGCACACCCATTGTCAACAAAACACGCACATCAGTTTCACTCACCGCATGCGGTTCATGTCCGGCATCTTTTAGCGCTGAGACGGCTCAATATATCAGTTTCAAACAATCTCCAAATCCAGCGTTATATCCACAATTTATATAACAGTCATCACACGAATGTAGTGAACAAACAAACACCTGAACTTCGCGAATGTATGCTCTCTCTCTCTCTCTCTCTCTCTCTCTCTCTCTCTCTCTCTCTCTCCTGCTTACAAGAGAAAGTGACATATGTGCATGCTCCTTCTCCTGCTCTGCTTGCTGCCTCATGCTTTTCTGGGAGAATTGTCCAATAAGGGACTAAGAAAAAATTGTTACGAAACAGTTTTATATGTTCGAAAAAAACTTTCCGAAACCTGTACGATCGCTGGGGGAGTTTATCGAGCACAGACATACTACGTAATACGCCCAACTTGTTTTTTTGACAAGTTGACCATGTTAAGCATGAGAAGACAGCACATTTAACATTGTAAAGAAGTCTGAATGCATAAAATACCGTTGCAGAGCCGCTTTAAATGCAGCTTTTAAAACAATTCAATGATAACAAATACAAATTACATACTAAATAAATAAAAGTAAAAATAAGAAAAATGATAATAATAAAATTGCATAATTAATCTACTGTATTATTGTAATTTCCTTGTCACTCCATGTTTACAAAAATGAAAAATGAAATGTTAATGCTGTTATTTTCAATACATAAAATGTATGTTGATCTGGCTACTGTACCTATAGAATAGTAAATCAATTTGACTTTTGTCTGAGTACAGTAGCGGTACATTCATAATTTACTTTAACACGAGCAGGTAGTTGACAGGAGGATGTTGTGTGTGCTGCTGTTTCCTGTTTCTTCCCCCCATATGCTGTGAGGAATGCAAGCCATTTCCTGCTCCTGCACAAATTACACATACTGTCAATTTGTTTTCTGCATTATTACAGTGACTGTTATTTACTTTAATTATAGTTTATTTTGAATTTGGTTGTAAAGTATGCTGGAATGGCTGGGTGGAATATCCTGTGTATTATTTTTAATTCATTCAAATTCAAGCCCAGACGTCATCAGTATACTTTAAGTAATCGGGTTTTCTCAGTCGGTTACACATAACAAAGATTTACAGTAGCAAAACTGTAATCCCAAAGCAGCCAGCTCCAATACATGCAGTTTGGAGGAATTTGAGTTTAAAGGTGTTGTGTGTATTTAGGAGGATCTATTGACAGAAATACACATAAAATACACATAACTGTTTTCAGAGGTGTATGAAGGCTTTACATTATGAAGCGTTATGTTTTTATTACCTTAGAACAGGGCCTTATTTGTGCCGGAAGTACAGTAGGGCTGTCACAATTATTAAACAATTGTCTCATCGCAATTATTTAGTACATCATTTGGCAGATCATGTTCCTCAAGCGCTATTGGAAAACGTTTGTGGTGACCTGTTGCGTGTGTATATTTCATTAAAAAGCATGTATAATAATTATAATGGCAATAACTATGTTATTTTGATAATGAACAGGCTGTCAAGTTGCTGCGATTCTGGAATATTTTGTGTGCGTGTAAGGCGCCAGTGCAATCTCTTGAGCTGTACGCATAACGGCAGAAACAATTTATTTATAATATACAGAATTTATTTGAACAAACTGAACTGAACCAAATTTGTCACCGTTTTTTCCCTTTCATTTTGTTAATCTGTTAATCTGCCATGCCCCCTTATTCCGGCACCTTTGAATTTATAAATTAAGCAATGCTATCTGCACACACCGTGGGTCCCCTTGCAGGGAATTCACCATGTTGTTTTTACAGTAGCCCTAAATGGACAAGCTGCTCGTCAAAGAAGCGAAAACGCAACAACATTTAGTCCTGTGAGGGAGGGGTGAGAGAGCCATTGGTTGCAATTCGCAACCTCACCGCTAGATGCCACAAAACTTTTCCTTTTAAGTATCAGAACACCCAAGAATGAAGATTCCAACATTGTTTACTTCAAATTCTTCCAGGGGAACAGAAAACATAATCATGGAACAAAATCGTATCTCAGTTGGTACTGTATTTGCAGTGAGACGTTGTTGGTTTGATTCAAATCCAAAAGCCTATTCAGTTTTGTAGGCAGTGACATTGAAAAACCATTGAACAGTTTTTACAACTCTGCAAGCAACTAGCTTTTAATGTTTCAGTCACAGATGTCAATAGAGATGCCAAATATCTGAAGTTTTAGTGCACCTTTGAAACTCTACCCCAGGTACGGTTCCCTTGACACTTAAAACTGGATTAATAGGCTCTAATCAAATATAGACACCCAGAGCATAACTGCAGACATAATAATGAGCTTTCTTGAAAATGGAAACGAATTTGGAAAGCCCCTACATGTTCATTTCATATGGCCAGATGCAATACTGCATTTTTAACTGTTTGTTTATATCCTGCACATTTTTTCCACCAAATGTAACATCAAAAAAGTTTTGAGAAAATAATAAAACTGAATATTTATGTAAATTTAGTTCATGCAAATATATGCAAACAATCTGGCCACTTTCTGAGTGAATGATTGAAATCCATGATGTGGTTATATAAAATAGATTTAAATCCAGCTGAAGACCCTTCATACTAGACCTTTGATTGATGGTGAAGAAGACACGGTGACATGTATAGGAGAGAAAGTCGTAATGGGATGGAACATTGTAGACAGCAGTGACATGACGGGCGCTTTTACTGAAAATCCCATTTCAACCTTTTACAAAGCTGTTTCATAAAAAAACTCTTCATTCTCAGATGTCTTGCTTTTCTTCTTAACCATTTCCAGGACGTGTTGTGCTCGAAAAGCCGTTTTCTTGAGGATTTATAGACTTAGGAAAGATCTACGTCTCTGATTTTGTGCCTTCTGATTTTCACCTTGCGCGCAGGAATATAGCTTTAAATGGGTTTTCTATTAAACGGATTGAAGCACCTTAATGCTATTTGGCAAAGTTCACTTCCGTCAGTTTCATTTCATATGAAAAGAGCACATCTGTGGGAGGACGCAGGGATTTAATCCAACACAGTAGAAAATCTCATTCATAGTTCTGGATTTATTTGAAAGCGTTCTGCTTAATGCGCAGTATTTTACTGCCTTTTCTAAAATCACAGAAAAATATAAAAAAAGCAACTAAATCACAAGAGAAGCACAGCGTGAGAGGAACAGCGCTAACTTAAGCCAAATTTATGGTTCTGCGTCGGACCTACGCAGAGCCTCATACCCTACGCTGTGGCCTAACGTGCACCTCTCCAAAAATTTAACAATGTAACGCTATCACTTCTAATGCTTCTCAGATGAGCTGCTTCTTCTTCGGGTCTTGTCTTGGTTACACAAGCAACACACGCGTCGACACTGATGCGTAGTGGTCACTGCCTGTCGAAGCGGACAACAACGTAGAAGTGTAAATGAAAACCGACATGTACAAGTAAAAATCGGCCTTTACTGTTGAACATGTTGAAATGTTAATGAAACGCAGAAAAGTGATGTAGTTTTGTCAGAAGACTGAAAATAAATCTTTCAAGAGATCACCCTTGTACATTTACCAATAGAGTACATATACAGAATACTGTACAGCGGGTGTTCTCAACCTTTTTGAGTCCAAGGCCCACCAACGTATTCAACAATATTCAAAGGCCATCCCACTCGCAAAAACTCAAAATGTCTATCCAAATAAACTTAATATCTCAACATTAACTTGGAAAAGTGTTGATCATTATAAAAATTGCCAAATAATAATAAATAACTTGGTTTTTAGTTTTCAATGCACATTTTGTCTCATTTTAAATTATTAGTCATCTTGAGACCCCGTTGGAAGTCAGCTGAGCCCCCCTTGTGGGCCACAGTCCCCCTGTTGAGAACCACTGCAGAGTCAGTTATGTTCAGGTCACTTCTGGTAAGGTACATAATGACAGATAATGAAGTACATTGGCTTCTTTTTGAAAAACTGACCGGATTCTGAGAGATTGTGTTAGGGCATTGATGCTGAAAGCTTAAGCCTTTTAGTTTTTCCTTCGCTGTCTTGTTGCTATTTAACTTACAAAAGACACCGTGAGTATAGAATAATCATTATTTTAATACATTTTAAACACAGGTTTACAGAGACTTTGTTCTTCATCCAAACAAATCCTTGGAGGTGCTTTTACAGGCAACTGTGAAAACACTTCTTTTCACCTTGCAGAATGGCTTTGTGTGCGTGTGAGACAGAGAGGGAAAGAGTGAGAAAAATAGAGTTTGAAGTGTTGTTTGTATTGAACAATGAAAAACATGCTGTAGGTACAGAACTCAGAACAGGCCTGCAAAAACATTATTCCTTAGGGAAATATTGTTATTGGAAATGCTTTCAAACACTGGAATGGTTTAATGTACTGTACTTTACTTCCAGCTTTCATCTCTATTTTGTTTTACACCGTGTCTACACTAGACGCGGTGCGATGTGACACGACAAGAGACAAAAGAACGCATTAGAACCGATTATAATTTTGTGTACCATATGCTTTGAGACCGTAATATAGAGATTGAGACCCTTAACACAATGCGAAATGCAAGATTAGTTTACCGTTGTGCACTGTGGAGCAAACCAAATGATGTCTACTCTGCTCTATGTTGTAAGACTTCCTAAATCTGGTATTTTTTTAGCAGTATTTTGTTTTGGTGCCATCCGCTATCGATATGCTCCATTACTACTATGTTGTGCGTTTGTTTGTGTCACTTTGTCACGTTTGTGCCACGGCAATAGAGGCTGCGCAACTATGATGATAAGTTTATAATCCCACCCACTTTGAAGCGGTTCTAAACTGCAGTGGAAAAGCAAACAGAGCCGAAGTGAAGTGAGCTGAAGCGAGTTATACCAAACCTGACCGTACCACGCAGTGGAAAAGTGCCAAAACAGTATCCTCCCTCAACCCACAGGTCTGCGCCATAACTCCCAGTAATAACTGTATGTTTTAAAGCTGTAGGGGTATGACATCACAGCTGAATAATTGATTCTTTTATTAAAAATAAAGCATCTGGATTGAGCATTGAGGACAGGTGAAACAATATTAAGATGATTGTCATCTGCAAGATTTCTAATAGATCGGCTTTTATGTAATTAGATATAATGCAATGTTAATAATACATTTCAGTGTGGCATCAGTTAAAACAAGAAATTCGAGCTTTTGTACTGTGAATGCAATGCAGGGTTAGATCAGGGAACAAGATCTAAATCGGGTTTGCTCTACGACTCAAATATCTTGCATATTTTCTTTTTTTTAAAACTATACGCTGTAAATGTATGTTTGTGTTACACTACAGGGGTCTAAATAGGATGTATTGTGAGTGTGTGCAGCTTTGTCAATATGCCAATCTTAGAACCTGAGTTCAAGTAGCCTGACACTGTTCACCGCTTCCACATGAGACCAAATGTCATTGGGGAAAAATCCTGCTGTTAGAAATAACACTATTAGTAATGGCTGAACTGAGCACCATAGAAGATCACTGAAGTGTGATACTTTTTTTCAGCATTTTTTCACAACTACATCAGTCATTTTTTGCACAGTTTTAATCACATTTCGAAACAGCTGAAAATGTGCCACAAATTATTGGCACCGAATGAATTGATATGCCCCATCTATACTTTTTGTGCTTGGTCTGTGTGCATCAAATGGGCATCTTTGACAATTTTATTTCAGTATTCTGTGTTGTTTTAAATGCTCTATATACGGTATACTGTAGATAAAAATCGTTCAGTCTTTAACCACATACCAGGTCCTGCATTCTTTTCCACTGTAGTGCATTTATCTGATTTTAAATAAAGAGAACGTCATGTGTGAATGACCCCTGAAACATTTACTTACCAGAGAAATCCAAGGTTTAACATTCTTTGCAGCTGAACTCTTAAGAGTGAATCTATTTTAGGTCTCCTGCCTTCTTGCTCCAGTAGTTTCCCAAGCCGTACAAGTCATTAGGCTTTAAAGGTGCACTTGTTTTCCTTTTTCTTACAGGAAAGTTGTAAATGCCCATATTCATGTTTTATTCTCACAGGGTGTTAGAAAGAGCCATCGACTGGCACCTATTATACATCACCTGGTATTTAGGAAAGGCTTCAAGGAAAGGTGTGACATGAAAGGGGCCATCATTAAAAATGCATGGATGCTAATTTTGGAGAATAATGAGCCTTATAAATAACACAACAGTGGCCAAAGATCTTGGACATGTGCCACATCCCTGCTGAGATTTCCCCTCAACAGCAGCAAGTACAAGAATATCGTGGAGGCATGGAGCCTTATCTGAGATCGAAACAAAGCAGATGTCTTGTAATGATCTATAATAGACAATTTAGCCCCTGATTATGAGTTCTCTGGTAGAGCAAACACGCACTGCTTTGTCAGATCCTGTTTGTGAAGTATCAGAGGTGCATGCCATCCAGATGGAGTGACAGCATGTGGCAAGAATGTATGGGCCTGGCTTGCATCATTGGTTAGTTATAACTGCAACGATGTTACCCGACGTGTCCACAGGTGCACAAGAAATCCATGTAATGCAAACGCAAGAAATCAGTTACTTTGGGAATGAGTGGTACAGCAAGTGTTGTTGTCTTTAGGATGGTCTTTAATTTCTTTTCATTTTCTTTGTCTGTTTTTCTGCCGTGCCGTCCAGTGTCATATGTTGTTAACTTCAGTAGAAGAATAACATTCCTCGATCAGACGTACGCTGGGATGGACAAGATGTTTGAGTGGCTTTTTCTTCACACTTTCATCACATTAGCACGAACGGAGTCCTAATGAGCTGTCAGCAAGCTGCTGCCGCTCAGGGGGCCGAACTCTTCTTAACGTCTATGAAGACACGATTCCTGCGTGCGTGTGTATCCACGCACTTGGCAAAGGGTGAAATGGCTTTCGACAGGCTATTCTTATTACGGCACCCCGTCCGATTCCAAACAAAACAAAATCATCTCTCTGCAAATGTTTTTATTTCAAGGCCATCTGTCTCATGCTTGAAGCCTGAAAGAGATGAGCTCTGCTGCGGCATTCATCTTTAAACCACGCACGCTATGAGAACAAAACCATCTCATATATAACCTCAATAAGTGAGATCTCCTAGATCCGTGTTGTGTAAACTGCGGCCTGTCGCGTGGGAGTTCAACGGTCAAAGATTTCTTGATGATTCTCTGTGAGATAGAGGGAGGTTTCCTGCCCGCAGTGCTTTGAATCATAAGGTGTCTGTGTATATAATAATATAAAGGGCAGTTTGGTAGGATGTTAGCCTTTTTGTATGCATGATTGTTAGGCATGAGTCAGAATGGTTGACTAGTCTGATAACTGTGGTTAAATATATTTACAATGAGGTTGTATTTGTTTACATTGGTTACTGCATAAGCTAACATGAACTAACAATGAAAAATAACGTTACTGTTAACATTGCGCAATGAACAAACGTGAATAACTGTGTCAGTTGGCATCGATCAATTTACAGTTAATGCATTGACAAAAACAACCTTGTAAAGTGTTACCTTTACTATTAATATTTTAGTTTTACCTAAATATGAAAATGCTGTCATCATGTACGCACTCTCAGATTCTTCCAAACCTGTATAAATGTCTTTGTTCCGCTAAACAGAAAGGAAGATATTTGGAAGTACAGTTGTGTTCAAAATTATTCAACCCCCAATGCTGTAAATGGTTTTAGGGAATTTAGTGTACATTTGTAATTGTATTCAGAATGAAATCCTACAAGGACTTCTTAAAGAACCATATGCAACTAAAATGACATCAATTAGTTTTGTAATACAGTAGTAAATGATTCTTTTGTGAATTCTTCATTGACATAATTATTCAACCCCTTAAAGACTACCACTCTGAAGAACAGAGGTTCAATGAAGTGTTTTCAATCAGGTATTGAAAACACCTGTGGATATCAGGGAGCAGCAATAAAGCCTAATAAGCACCAATTAGGCAGCTTTAAAATGACTGTGATACTCAGCTCCTTCTAGACATTTACTGGTGTGGTTACAAACATGGTGAGGTCAAGAGAGAATGGTCCAGGAAGACAAGAGAACAGGTGATTACTCTTCACACGAAGGGCAATGGCTATAAGAAGATTGCAAAGATGTTAAACATACCAAGAGACACCATAGGAAGCATCATTCGCAAATTCAAGGCAAAGGGCACTGTTGAAACGCTACCTGGTCGTGGCAGAAAGAAGATGCTGACTTCGACTGCTGTGCGCTACCTGAAGCGTAGAGTGGAGAAAAGTCCCCGTGTGACTGCTGAGGAACTGAGAAAAGATTTGTCAGATGTGGGTACTGAAGTTTCTGCTCAGACAATACGGCGCACCCTGCGTAATGAAGGCCTCCATGCCAGAACTCCCAGGCGCACCCCCTTGCTGTCCCCAAAGAATAAGAAGAGTCGAGCTCAGTATGCCAAAAGTCATGTGGACAAACCACAGAAGTTTTGGGATAGTGTTCTGTGGACTGATGAAACAAAATTAGAACTGTTTGGGCCCATGGATGTTGGAGGAGGAAGAACAAGGCCTATGAAGAAAAGAACACCTTGCCTACTGTGAAGCATGGCGGGGGGTCAATCATGCTTTGGGGGTGTTTTGCTTCTGCAGGTACTGGGAAGCTTCAGCGTGTGCAAGGTACCATGAATTCTCTTCAGTACCAGGAGATATTGGATGACAATGTGATGCAGTCCGTCACAAACCTGAGGCTTGGAAGACGTTGGACCTTTCAACAGGACAATGATCCCAAGCATACCTCCAAGTCCACTAGAGCATGGTTGCAGATTAAAGGCTGGAACATTTTGAAGTGGCCATCGCAGTCACCAGACTTAAATCCGATTGAGAACCTCTGGTGGGACTTAAAGAAAGCAGTTGCAGTGCGCAAGCCTAAGAATGTGACTGAACTGGAGGCTTTTGCCCATGATGAATGGGCGAAGATACCCGTAGATCGTTGCAAGACACTTGTGTCAAGCTATGCTTCACGTTTAAAAGCTGTTATAACTGTAAAAGGATGTTGTACTAAGTACTAAGATTGAATGTCACTTGGGGGTTGAATAAAACTGATAATGATGTGAGCTCAGAAAAGACATTTGTGGTTATTTCATTATAAATGTTATGTTATATTTGTCTGACCTACACGTGCCTCTTTGATTTAATTGTAAGCAGGATGACTGAATGATCATAATCAATGTCAAACCGACCAAAACAATCAATTTCAGTGGGGGTTGAATAATTTTGAACACAACTGTATGTCTGTAACCAAGATCTCATGCCCCATTGACTCCCTTTGTATTTTCCATACTATGGCAGTAAATGGGGGATGAGATCTGTTTGGTTACTGACATTCTTCAAAATATATTCCTTTGTGTTCAAAAGAACAAAGATACAGGTTTGGGACAACCTGAGGTAATCACAGTCTTTTTGTATTCAGAGTTCTTTATGCTCCTTTCAGGCTCACGTTATAGACTGCCAAAGATGAGACGCAATCGATACAAATTCTCATTTGTCCCTTGCGCAATCCGGTTGCTAAATGGTTGAAATTGAATTATTTGATCCATATATGTTTTGTATTGTGTGTTGTGGGATTGTATTGTATGAGTCTGTTATAAAAAGAAGTCCAAATTGCCCGAAAGGGATCTTTATAAAACTTGAACTGGAACTTGAAGTAAATAATGGCAGAATTTCCATTTTTGGGTGAACTATCCCTAAGGGGATTGTTTAAGAGCCGGAACTTCTCATGTTTAGCATGCAAACATCGGAAACATGCTGAAAGTCTCCCTGAGAAGTTGCGTCTCTAAATTCTCCCCTGTCAATCCTCCGCCGCTTCAACCGTCAAAACACACAGCTTGTGTCACAAATCCACTGCCTCACACAATACATTTCCAGACAGTTTCAGATGAATTTTGATTTAGCACTATTCAAAGTTGAAGATATTTTTAAAATGCTGTACCCATGCAGAAAGACATGTTGTGCGTATTCACTTGTGGATTTCACCTTGTTTATGGGGCTGCTGTCACAGTTTGTGTCGTGAATCGAATGCTGTATTGTTAAGACTGCTATCCATCAATTATCTGATAATATTTCAAATGTCACTGTGATATTCTGGCAGCGACCTGACTAATGTCAGCGTTCACCGAGAATGAGTGACTCTTTTGTTTTCGTCCGTGAAGCCGCACACTGTTCTGAATTTTTTAAGCCAATCTGCTGACAGGCTGTCCCTTTATGACATCTCGGTGTAGATTGCTGATGTAACTTCTTTGACACCGCCTAATGTCACCGTGTCTTTAGGGAATTACTGCTAGTCTGTCGATTAAACCAAACCAAAGATTCTGTATTTTTATCAGCCATAGTGGAGATATCTAATGTCAGTCGATGATCTTACACAAGACCTGTTGACTGACTGCGGGAGGTTCTGCTGGATTTGTAAGCATGTGAACCGTACACGTCCTGCTTGATGCAGATCAGCGTTGTATCGGTGTAATGACTGGGATGAGGGGTGAAAACAACACAATGACTTCCACTGGGAGTGAGAAATGAATCAGTGCACATGACTGATAAAGAAGGGCTTGTGCGAAATGTGACAGATGGTGCTGAGGCATTCTTATCGGCTACTGCATTAACATAAGATCAATAAGATACTTTCTTTTTGTACAAATATGCAGTATGACATAACTTATTTTGGGGCCATTACTGTGCCAGTCAATTATTTACATTAGATTGTCAACTCTTTATAAAAAAAATAAGACAGGATTGCATCACACTGAAGGGGTTTGTATTGCAATACTGACTGTCTGACTCTACGGAGATACACTGATGTATTAAAGGCATCATAAGTTAAGGTGATAACTTTAGCCTGCCAGCACAGAAATCATGATCCAACCCTCCATGCGAATCGCCGTCCGAAAAGCCACGCCTCCTCCAAAACACATGACCACGCGCAGACCAGAAGCTGTTGGAGGGCGCTACGGCGAGACACATGGCACATTCACCCGTGAGAAAACATTGCAGTACGAAGTGAATAACATTACTGTAGTTACGAACCCAAACAATCGTTTTACGTCGGAGTTCGATGTAGCAATTTTTCGCTTGTGTCACTTGTGTGACGTGTCACTGTGTAATAAAGTCCTGCCGGCAAGTTAGGTGTCGTCTCCGCCATTCTCCCAACATTGACATAGCGGACGTGAGCGCGCTGATGACGTATGATGTTTGCGTGAACTGGGTGCGCAGTGGGATGCAAAATACGTTGGCTGAAAATGTAAACAGGACCAGTCTCAACCAATGGCTCTCGTCAAACGTTCGGCCAGAATGTTTTTATTGGTCGAACGTTTTTTGGTCGTCCGCCTTTCACAGACGATATATAATTATAAAAAAATGTTACCACTATACTTCTTGATTGCTATCAGGATGTGAAGAGATTTACAACCAGGATGACAGAAAAAAATTCTGAACGACATGATGCATTTTGCCTTTAAGTGACAAAGACACAAAATAAAAGACCCTCCTCTCAGTAAAATCCAGGCACAAGTGGTTGCAGGAGACTCACTTGAGATGCATGCAATACCAGCTGTAAATGGCAGCATGTCCCAACTGAACACTTGTGATCCTATCACAAGCGCTGGATGTTAATCCGCGACGTGAGAGAATACAAACCATCAGCATTACGGGAAAACGAAACCATTTTCAAAAGAAAGAAAGGCTTACCGAATGCATTCACTAGACACCTGGACGCAACACATTCATTTTACAGTACTTGTTTAGAGCCTGATGCATTTGATAGAATCATTTTCACATTTCCACTGAAATGCAAACACTACATTTCATTAAGCCTGTCAGATGTGTTTCTATGTAAATGGAGGTGGTGCTTTGGTGCAGCAGAGCTCTGGAGCGGGAGCGTGCGTCTCATCTGGGCGCATAAACAGAATGGTTTACTTTTTTCGCCTGTCACTCACAGTAAGCTCATGTGATAGAGCATGAAATGGTGTGAATATACAGAAGTGCGGGAAGTACCTCATCCCCAAACCGACAGAAAAACCCATCACACACGTCCCGATGTGCGCAGTGTGGGTCACAGTCAGGTGAATGCAATTGGCTTTCAGTTGATCTTTGCTTATGTCGTCTTCCACATGATATGAGTGTATGTGTAACCAGTGCAATGAACTGATCAAGAGAAAAAGGTTGTTTGTATGTTAGCCTTGTGCAGGTCATTTTCACACCCTTATAAATGGCAAACCTTTAATGGTGGGTGTGTTTTTTTTCTGTTTAAATACTTTCTTTTGTCTGAGATGAGCATAATGCGATGGGTCAACTAAAAGTAATCCATAAGGAGCAACAGTATAAACTCCCATCAAGGCGTGATGCATTCCGAATTTTATTGTTGCTCTTGCTCCATTGTTGCTCTTTCTTATAAATGTAATTTAAAAAATTCAGAAACGGGTTTCAAACTATACAAGGCAAGACTCAATAGTCACATTGGTTCGAATAAAACGTGTGGTTATAAGAAAGGTCATCATGTACAGTATCATATTTAATGGAGGTAGGTAGATTATAATCTGTAAAGTAACATTCATATAATGGCTAACATAAACAAAGCTAAAACAAACGAGAGTCACCAATGCCTGGCATACATGCAGGCTTTCGTTTTTTTGCCGTGACGCTGAAAGAATAAAATATGTTTACCTCAAAAAATGCAATTAATGCTTCTGGGGTATATAGTCCATATAGTGCTCTTTGGATACGGGATAAAAAACATCACTCCAAGGCACTCGAAAGTGTTATAAAAGTTAAGAAGCAATAACATATGTTTGTTTGACACCATTAGTTGTTTAATGTACACAGTTCATGTCATACATCTTTCAAAATTGCAGCTCATTTATTTGAATCCTCTGGTGGATGTTTATTTAAACCAATTAAACCAAGTTTATTTATATTTCATCGAGCAGTCCATCTGACAGAAGCTAGAAGAGCAAATGTGTGAGAAGTTTCTTCCATCACTGAGAGAAATTCAGGCCCTGTGGCAGTAACCATACAAGGCACTTTTCAGGAACAATATCAAGATTTGTGAAGCTCCAGTACATTTTCCTGTACTATTTCAGTGAGCTCAGTGGTTCTTTGCCTTATTTTCCAGTTGAAACAAAAGAACAAGGAGAGTCTTTGCTCTGTGTCTAAAATAAACTGTCATAGCTTGTCAATTAGAGGTCTGCGTCTTCCAGCCTTGTCACTTATGTAGTCCTTTTCTCAGAGCGCTCTCTGTCTTTGAGGAGTGAGTAAGATGACCGCAGCAATAACTGAGAGCAGCACATGAGATTAGAATTTGATAGGGATATGTAGCAGCAGGCAGAGTTTTACATCGAAAGTCGATCTGATTTGTTTATTTTATGAAGGCTAACAGTTTTATGTTCTTAAAAATCAAATCAAAACTATGTAGACAAGCATACGGTGGTTTAAGGTGTCTCAAGTAGGATGTGTTCCTCAAAGAATATCCTTGTTGATCTTAGAAGAACATGCAACACTATCAATCTAAGATTTGAGTATAAGGTTTTTGTTTGTGTTTCGCTCTTTGTTTTGATTTTTGCAGTAGGTCACGTTTAAAGTTAAGCAAAGGGTTATGACAGGAACATTTTTCCAGGATCATATAGTGTCTCAGGCTCTTAAAACAGAAGGTGAGCTGCGCTTGCATTACCGAAAGTCTTCTTGTCATTGCTGACGTTCTGACTAATACTTGTAATCTTGTAATCTTAAAATCATTCCAGCCATAATTGTAACAGAAGAAAAGCTCATCTAGCCATGAGAGAGATGCATTTGCAAGACTAAACGCATCAGTGGCACGACCATGACAGATGCTTTCGGAGCGTAAAAGCCCAGTGCTATGTTTCAGCCTTAAGGACTAATGGATCAGAAACATCACATCTGTTTGGTAAAACATTATATGCTGTATTAAACACACTTTGGATAAGAAGTTATTCTTTAAGATGATCATTGGTGACATAAACCATTGAATTTCTACAAAGGCTTATTTGTTGTGTGCTGCTTATCGAGTCAGCCAAGTTTTAATGATTTTTTGAGGGATTATAATTGAATGGAAATCCACGGAGCTGACACAATAGCACGTGTTGACGCTTAGAAGCTCGCCTGCAGGTAAACAAGGATTCTGTTTTAATTCTGAATAATGACTGTCAGTCATTTGAGTCATTGAGCGTGATACGTTTTTCTCATGTTGCTTTGTTGCTCTTATACAGTACACTACGGGCAGTTTCCCGCACAGGGATTAGACTAGTCCTAGACAAAAAAATATGTAAGAGCTGTCCAAATGCAAAAAAGCTTGCACGGACATATCTCATAATTAGGGCTGTCAAAAGATTAATCGCGATTAATCGCATCCAGAATAAAAGTTTGTGTTTACATAAAATATGTCTATGTTCTGTGCATATTAATTATGTTTTTATAAATACAAACACATACACATGTATGCATTTACATGTGTATGTAAATGCACATGTACATTTATTTACATGTATTTATTTATATTTACCAACAATTGAAATTATATATAAATGTTTAATCATTTTTAGATTTTTCTTAAATATATGCATGGATGTGTATGTGTTAATAAATACAAAATTATTCTGCACAGCACACAGATATATATTATGTTAACACAAACTTTTATTCTGGATGCGATTAATCGCGATTAATCTTTTGACAGCCCTACTCATAATATATCATTGCTTTTGTGTTGTCTTAAAATGCACACAAGTAATATTTTTCGTAAGGCATGTTTGTGAAAAACATGTAAATTTCCTAATTAAACTAAGGCCTAGTCCTGGTTTAAAATAATCCCTGTCCGGCAAACCACCCCTAAATGTATATATATGCTGTTCTTTTCAGGTAGATTTATAAAAAATGTCCATTGCAAATTGAAATGATCATTTATAAATGTGTAATACATTAGCCAGGTTATTGTTATATGTTGTAAGAAGATAATTAAATGAATCAAAATAATGGGTCTCATTCACTAAGCATGCGTACGCACAAATTTGTGCATGAAACCTGCGTATGAGCGCTTTCATGAACAAATCATGATTCACAAAAACTATTCTCTAAATATAAGAGAAAAGATAGGAACAGTTGAAAGCACACATGCAACAATCACCAGTCTCTTTCATTCCTTCTCTCCCTCTCTCTCTCTTTGTCTCTCTCTAAGACAAAATGTTTCATCTTCTAAATGTTATGTTTTATTGAAAATGGAAATGAGATTAAGCTAATAACGCTAAAATGTCATTTCTGGGTGTACTATCCCTATAAGGAGGCATTTCATGGACAGTACTGTGACTGGTGCTGTGACAGGTGGTTGAGGTGTCTGTTGTGTGAAGTAAGGTAATGAGGCCTTTTACAGGGCAGAGTGGGGTTAGATCACTATTGCTTAGCAACACTACAAAGGGAGACGGTCACAGACTGACGGCTCCTGCTCTCCATCACTATACTACACACCACATCAACTAACCGTAGGTGTCAAATCAGATTAAGGTTAACAGGTTAAACCGATCTGATGGGCACATTTTTCTGTTATTGCATTGTATTCCTGTTCTGACTGATGACAAAAATGCTAAAAATAGAACCAAGGAATCTTATAGAAATAATGTTACGTTTATAATACTTTATAAGGCTCACACATTAATCTGCAACATTATAACAACATTTTCCCTTTAATTCTGGAACCAACACTGAAATATTCAAATAAACTTTAATGAAGGACAGAAATAAAACAAAATCTATTCCATTCTAATAAAAATATTTTTAGATAAAGCCAAAGATATCTTGAGACCCTGGTCTAATCGTGTCAACAATTTTTATAGCTTTAAACAGAAAGTCCTTCCTGAATTGTTGGCAGCATACTGACTGAAAAATTATTATAGGAATTTCATGCTTCCACGAAGGAAACCAAAATGTTTTTTGGACGCAAACTGATATTCACATCAAGTGTTTTAGAGAGAGGGAGTGTAATTTTTGAGACAACAAAGTAAGTGCTCTAGACTCAAATGACATTTGTCAGAGTAATTAACCTCAGTCTGTGGAAATGTTTTTTTTTTGTTTAGTTGCAAAGAACCTATATAATATATATATATATATATATATATAATATACATATATATATATATACATATATATATATACCCTATACATATATACACACATATATATATATATATATACCACCACACACACACACACACATAATATATATATACACACACACTACACACATATAGATATAGATATATATATATATATATAATACACACATATATGACACACATATATATATATATATACATACATACATACACGCACATATATACATATACACATACACATACACATATATATACATATATATGTATAATTACGCGTAGATGTATATTTAATTTTAAAATTATTTAATCATATACAGTGAAAGAATAAGAAAAGCTGCGAGGTTTCTCTGAATAACAGCGCTTTTACAGCCAGCTAACGGGAACTCTGCAAACAACATGTCCGTATAAAAGGTGTTTTATTGTGTATGAACTGACTTTGAGGACTGTGCACTTGGAATTACTTGCGAGAACGCGTCTGTAGACTGCGTCACATGGTGTTGCCTGGAGTAACTTAAAGGTTCTGTGTGTAAGTTTCAGAGGCCACTATTGGCGTAGTTGGAAATTGCAACCTACAGCTCCGCTATCCCCCTCTCCCTCCCATTAGAGAAGCTACGGTTGCCGTCACAGGACAAAAGGGTTCCGTAAATGACAGCGGGCATTTATCGGTGGTGTTGATAAATCTACGTCTCACAGGCGAACAACAGACTGAAGCTACGGACACAGGACAGAGATGTCGTCGTCTGAGACAGCAGAGAGTAACCTTTGCAAGTCAAGTGACGAGGCTTTTTTACAAAGAAAAATAAATAAAAAAAGTTACTTAATTCATAATTTAATCTAATCGTTACATTGAATATTATTGTTACTTGTTTAACATTGTGTCAGTGATTTATTCGCTTATTATACAAAGCATTTTTTGGGACGGTAACTTGGTTCGTAATTTACAGCCTATTGAAACCGCTTGCTAATGCTAAAGGCGTGTAATCTAACCGCGAAAGTCTTAGCAGACGTGTTTCTCATCATCACAGAGTCAATCAGAGGACTTTACACAGGTAGTAAGAGGAAGAGAGCAGAGAGGTAGAGGTGTTGGAGATGCAGGCAGGGCGAGGAGAGGCAGAGGAGCTAACGTTACCCGGGAGGACTGCACAAGAGAGGATGTGGAAGCTAAGCAGTATTATAATATAACTTACACCCGATTAATGCAAATTATGATTGTAAACATGATTTCTAACTTGATTTGCACACGGCCATGCAACAAGGATTTATAGAACAATTACAAAGTGCTAAATATTTACAAGGAAAAACGCGACTTCTCTTGATGGTCAGCTCATCTATTAGCTAAAGCTATCAAACAAACACTTCACTTATACAGCGGAAATTAGACAAACTTACCGGTCCAGCAGAAAGCTGGCAACTTCGGCGTCGCTTAGCAAACCCTTTTCCTGCTTCAGTGCCTCCATTTGGGAAAAGCCACGTCGATGTTTATTCGGGTTTTCTTCCGTTTTTTGTCTCGACTTCGCCTTGCTGCATCATATTTTCTCTTTTTTGAACGAACAGATTGACGCTCTATCGGCTCTTGTGCAGAGTATGTGTGGTCCGGCCGCCATTAGCGCAAATTTCACTTCTTACCGCAACAAAGAACCGTTTATATTTCTAATAAAAAACACGACACGTAAATTTTGTTATTGTTCTTCCTCTTCTTCACTACATAGCTAATCCTTCTATGTAGTGGCTTTGCAAGCTGCCTCAAAACACAGCCGAAGAAGAAGAACTAGTCCCGTGCATCCTTCGTTTTACGAAACGCGCTCAGTTTGTCCTTGTAGTGATACTATAGAAACATGGCTGTGCACATTGATAAATTACATGTAAGGGTGTGCCCGCGGTGTATATACATAAAATGGCTCATTGTAAGGTAATATAAACATTTCGGTTCATTTTGTAAGGTATTTCTTCACCACTCACAACATAGTTTTGTATTATATATTACATTTTGATGATTAAATCCTTCAAAATCCTACACACTGTACCTTTAAGTGACGACAGGTGATAAAGGAAAGGTTAGGCGGAAAGCCCTAATATGGAGATGGACTGGGTGTGTTTTATGCAAATGACTAAACCTGTGCACGCGGCCGCTCATTTAGAAGACCCAATGTCTATGACAGTTAATAGCCAACCAAATGAGCTCTTTGTGAGTTCCACCCGAGGTGTTTGTGTACGTCTGTGCGGGAAATGGTGCCATTTCATTTTATCAGGCTTAATCATCATAGATAATATTGCAGAACAGACTGACTCAGACCTAGGCAAGCAATTCTATGTAACATCAGTGGGCTCATTGATGCTGATGATCATTACTTGACTGGCAGTTTTAATAACATTTGTCATTATTTATAATGAGAGTTTGCACTTCAGATGTCTGTTTCAGCACCTGATTTAAAATATAACAAACTACCACTAGATTACCAACATTAAAACTTTTTAAGGAACATCTCAACACATGGTCTATAAAGAAATGTTTCTGTTTTTCATCCTTCGGCTTGCAGCTCTATTTCATTGATTCTTTCACACAAGCTCATGCATGTCTGGTTTCACTGCAGATATGATGCGTTGCTTTAAAAGATCGTCCTAGACACACCACCTCAGGCTTAAGTCTGCTCCCTGGATGTCTTTGTGGAAACACAGGCTTGTGCTGATGTGATGTCTCTAATGATTTTAATAATAAGGATTCATGTGTCTTATTCATGCTTTGCCTATTTAGTCCGTCCATCATCAGCTATACAATTCTTTATATCCACACTTCAAATGTCTTCACATGGAGCGGAGCATTCGACATAAGCTGGCTTCTAAAAAGTCACATGATTGTATGATCTGTAACTTGCATCAAAGGTCTGATTTGACTGCCAGAAGGGTAACAATGGGGTGAGTTGTCAATTGTACAAAGCCTCATCACGGAATATATACTTTCAATAATGAGGGAGGGTGCCGAATGCGCAATCTGTGGGGTTGCTAGGCAACTGCATCAGCATCACACCAGCACCAGCACCAGCCCAGCCTGATGTCAAGAAATGCATAGAAACTCAGGCATTGCTTTGCTGCTGTATGTTATATGGAGAATGTTAATCGATGGATGTCCCACTGCCTTCCTCTTACATGTAATGATGATGTCACGCCTGTTTTTTTAACCAGTTAATATAGTCATTGTCATCAGTTTAACAGTGAGAGTGCAGATTAAATTTTGCATTAGTATATTAATGCAATGGATCAGATATTATACTTATGTTTGAGTGTTTAGATTTCAATTTTAAACTGATTGATTTAGCTTTGTTTTAGCGTGCAAATGGATAACTCCTAGGCTTTATCAAACATAGTATCTGATCCATTGCATTACTATTCACAGCATTTTAACTATATCCCATCCTTTTGAGGTTTTTACCCATGAATGGCTAAGTTTCATGTGTTGGTTTTAAGTAGATTTGTTTCATCCCTCTTCAGCAAAGTGGACATGAGCTGGCACCAAATGATTGCAGTGTAGAAATTCATTCATGCATTTATTCATAATTCAATTTCTAATTTCCATTTTTAGAAGTATAATGATCTGATTTATTACACACTGTAATTGAATACATCAATGCGTACGATAGTCTCAAATCCACCTCTGTTTTTGTCCTTCCGGCTGTCTCAGATCCTTGACGATCAGGCGTGCTGGACCCTCAGACGCTTTTCATCCTCTTCCTCATCGATTGAGACACCAAACTCTTCTCTTCCTCTGCTGAGGGAGCACCTGCTGTCTGTACTTCGGCTGCCCAGCACATCAAAGCAGGTGATTTCAATACACACACTGAAAGACAATCACAATGTCCTTTTGCACTGACTGGGACTTTTATATTAGAATGAGATCTCATGTTCCAGAAGGGCCAAGCAGTGCATGAGAGGAGACACTCAATGGCCTGTGTCAATATGTCCTCTTTATGGTAAGACAACCCTTTGAAGCCAGCAAGGATGGATTATGCCCCTGCCGGGTCCTGGGGGCGCCAGTCTCTTTAGTGGACCCCTTCTTGTCACAGAAATTGCATGAGATAAACTCAGCGGTGGATGTGAAGTTGCAAAATGCAATAATAATAATGATGATTCTATATAAAACCTCAAAGCTGCAGTAATGTCTTTAGAAGGCACCGCTATTTCAGAATAGAGCCACCCATGATGAAAAAAGTGGTGCTTGCTTATTGACATAATTATAGTAATCTTTTTATAAAAGAGTTGGCCAATGACTGACTGAGAGCAAAATAGAATAGCATCCCTTGAGTAATCCCTTACTTCATAGAGGGCTGTCTGGAATGCCAGGCCAACCTGGTTGCCACGGGGATTCTACATATTGAAGATCTTGTTTGATTAGATGATGGAGAACTCCCATTCTCAGTTTACAGGCGTGTGTGGGCACACACGGTACGGTACGGTACATGCATGAACATGTAGTGAGAAATCTGATCAGATCCTCTCTTTCTCCTGTCGTCTTCTGTAGACTGTTGTAATGGCCGCTAAACCTCATCCGGCTCTAATGAAGAAACACAGTCAGACCGATCTCGTGAGCCGCCTCAAGACACGCAAGATCCTGGGCGTCGGTGGAGAGGATGATGATGGAGAGGTGCACAGATCAAAGGTCAGTCTCTGCGTTGCATTGTCGTCGCCGTTAATTCCTCCCTGAAATTCTTTGTGACTTGAATAGTAGGCTAATTTACAGACAGTAACCTGGAGGAAAGTTAACGCTTGCGAGTAGAGAAAATAGATGTTTGTATTTGTTTGGGATTAGGAGGTGTGCTGGCCAGCACAAAAATAGGATGCTAGCGCAAATGTTGGGTGAATTTTATTAGGTTTGGCATTTGTTGCACAGCGTGTTGCTGTTAGTAAGGTCTTATACACAAATAAGTTTAATGAACGTTCCAAAAAATCTTAAAAAGATAGAAATCCACGTACATCAATCTGATGCAGATGACAGAACATAGTATTTGTGCCTCTGCACATGTGTTACAGTGTGCACTGTTTTAAAAAGTTTACTTTTCTTTTCTATTTTTCCTTTTTAAGTGGTAGTTCACCCAAAAATGAAAATTCTGTCATTATTTTCTCACCCTCTTGTCATTTGAAACCTATATGAGTTTCTTTTGCAGAACACAAATAAGATCATTTAAAGGTTCGTTGGTAACCAAACCACATTGGTACCCATTGACTTGCACATGTGTAGTGTCCGTAATAAAAGTGAATGGGTACCGCCATTGTTCGGTTACCAACATTCTTCAAAATATCTTCTTTTGTGTTTTGCAGATGATGCAACATTTTCAGATCCAAGGTTTGGATGCGTACATTTTTTTTTAAATGTACGTGTCCGAATATCGTGTGCAGTGAAAAGGCGGCTTTAGAGATTAGTCTGTTTTGTTCTTTTTCAAAGACATGCATATAGATAATCAAAATGCTTTTACATTTTTATATGTTTAATATGCATTAAATAACACTCTAATTCCCGTACCCATATGTGAGGCGGTTTGTCCTTGCCACAAGTGAATGAAAATCTGTTGATCTGGTTTGTATGAGAGGAAGATGGAGTCTTTCGCAAGCAAAAATAAATGAGGGAAGCACTTAATTTTACTTTTCAGTCTTTAGCTGCACACCCACCGGAAAGCGAGTTGCTTGGTGAAACGGCTGTTGTTTTGTTCATGAGAAGGAGGCTTGAGTTTCCTGTGTTATAACTTGGGGCTTGATTCGTGAGGTGACGTTAGGGTTACACAAAGCTATTTTAGAGGCCTTGTCCTGGACTTCCTCTGTTTGCACATCTGATGCACTTCTTTGGTTATTGACTTCATATAGAGTGTTTTTGTACGGTAGAAATCACCAAAACTGTTCATTAATTTCCTTCAAGATACACTGAATAAAATTGAATGAGCAGAGTGGTGGTAAGGATAATTTATTCACAAATACAATCACAATATTAGTATTTACTTACCCTCATGTACCCACTTATCAAATCTGTATGATTTTTTCTTAAAGGGGTCATATGGCGCGAATACGTGTTTTTATGTGTCTTTCGTGTGTTATAAGTTGCCCATGCATGTATTAGACACGTAAAATTGCAAAAATTAAAGTTTCTTTAACAAATCTTACAGGCTGTTATTGTCTGAAATTGCAATGAAGCATCAACAAATGTGTCACAACCTTACAATGATAGTTTAAGGCTTTCTCCTCTACTTTCCTTTCCTGCTACGCAAAGGTTATTTTCATCACGCATGTGCCAGCGCTCGATGAAGGACGGAGGGGTGTGTGGTCACGCAGGCCGGATCATTCTCTTCAAAACAGCATTGTTTATTTCTTCCTCTTCCTGGCATTCCTCTCCCTCTGTTCACTGGCCTTAGCCACACTACTCTGAATTATGATTCTTATTATCGCGCCTCACGCTTATGATTCAGGTCCGCTTCCTGGAGAAGGGTCTGTTCCTGTGAAAAACACCAATGCCAGAATGATTGCACAGATGCATGATTCATTAATGCCACAACAGCCAGAGGCCAAACACGCCTGTTCACACGTATTCACATGTTACTGTTATGAACACACGGAGTGAAGTGTTGTTACAAGGAGAGCTTTTTCTATAGAATACATTAGTATACATTTTTAAGAATGTTGATGTTATGTATGATTTTATTCATACAGTGATAGTGAGTGGGTTGAACTACATCTGTCAGTCCATAATGTTCTGTTTAACGCTATCTCAATTGAACATCATCTGGGATTTTTATTGTTCCTAGATGGAAAGTCAAACAGGTGTAGAACAACTTAGACTTCTTTTTTTGGTGAACGAACCCTGGACCAACCAGAATATATTTTTTTGTGAAAGTATTACCTTATTTCTGATGCAGTTTGATACATGTGATATCATATGTGAAATAAAACTTTTAAACTTTCATAAACCATGTTATTGACTTAAAGGGAGAGTTCACCCAAAAATCAACATTTACTCGCCCTCGAGTTGTTACAAATCTGCATACATTTCTCTGTTCTGATGAACACAGGGAAAGATATTTGGAAGAATGCCTGTAACCAAACAGTTCTTCTTAGCCACCATTGACTACCATAGTAGGTAAATTTGCTTTGCAGTATAAATGTATTTGTTCTGTTGAACACAAAAGAAGATATTTTGAAGAACGTAGAAAGCATACAGTTCTGGGACACTCTTGACAATACCATTATAATTTTTCGTTCCTTCCCCATTTCTGTAGACGGGAACCTATTATCCTGACAGAAAATATTTGCTCGGGGCATTATCAAGATGACCGCTTTGTGAATTGATTCATTCAACATGGCTCAAAGAGATTTGGTTTTTATTGTTTGCAAATCAAACAAATTGGAATATATATTTGCATCCGCAATTATTTGGCAGCGGTAGAAAGAGACGGACGCAGATGAAAACATGGAGTCGTGACCTCGCTGAGCTTTCCATTTCCATTTGCAATTTTAGAAATTCTCAAAAGCACAGTCTTTGTTTACATGTCTTCTTCATTACATCAAGGCTTTGTAATAGCTCTCATGAGATTCGATTCACACAAAAACAACCACCAGAGGAATTAGAATTTGCGTTGAGGCAATTGGTCTCAATGGGCTGTATGCATGCGTTACTTCCGCTTTTCACAGGAAGAACCCGCTGCAGTTTCCAGTTGGGGAGACTTGAAGCAGAGAGAAATAGGAAACATAATAGTTAAATTTAGCAGATGCTCTACATTGCGGCACACCGCAGTGGCATTTAGAAGTGATGTTCTACCGTATTTGAATGTTAAAACGACATGAAAGTAGAACGCCACTTCTGTATACCACTGGGGTGTGCTGCAATGTATTTAAATTATAACAATTCATTTAAAAAAATATAAATTTAAATGAATAATAAAATAAATTAAATTATAACCAGACACAGACTGGAAGTTAACTTTGAGCCAGGGGTGTGCGTCCGATAAAACAGTCTGTAACTCGGCTGCAATGTAAAAACATGTACCACGAACATTTTCAAAAGCAATTTAAAAATGTAATTTTATTAAATAAATAAAAATACAAAGTATCTAGAGTGAATTTCTATGATTCCAAAAGTTGTTTGCTTAAAAGCAGCATCTGTCAAGCTAACTCGGACTGATGATTCATGTTATCTCAGCATGATTTGAAACAAAAATCTTGTATTTTAATGGAAGCAATAAAATCTAACCCAATGTACAAAACCTTCACATAATAAATGTCAGATTTGATAAGTGACCTGCAAATTGTGCAGAACCTCGAATATTTCTTTATTTTACATCATTACCTTTTTGTGTAAAAATTTTTCAAAGTCCTTAAAACTCTCAGGAAGCTGTGACTCATTGGGCAGCACTGTCGCCTCACAGTGAGATGTTTAACTATATTGTATTTCTATATTTTGACAGTCTTTGTGAAGAAATCTAATTTTGTTTTCTCTAGTTTCATCACTTTTAGCTCTCTCAACCATAAAATGAGTCTGTGCGTTTCTCCGCTCACCGAGACATCTTTGTATGGTGTTGACATTTCATTAACCTAAAACAGTCCCTTGGCGAATGACACATTGAAATAATTGCTTGTGTTTCTTTGTTCTGGGTGACACCAGTATCAGGCGTTTGAAAATATGCTTTTATATCGGTTTATTTGCTGCTCGTTTGTCGTGGCGGAAGTCAGAATCATTGTCTGCGCAGCTTTGTGTATTTGTGTGCGTTTCTAAATGGTTTGTTTCCAACCACATGTTTTTGCATCTTGACACTCTAGTCTTTTTGAATCCAGACAAATCTAATTAATTTTCACTCATGTGAAATCAGCATCTATAGGGACTTGCATAATCCGAAGCTCATAGTGTGTATCTTTTCTTTATCTCCACATGCTAATTTCCCAGCTCTCTGCTTCCATTGTGTCGCTCTCCAGCATTTTCACGTTCTTATCTCCCTACTGAGCTCTCACGTTTATTTTCCCCCGTCTATTTAAGGAAAGCCACACAGATCCATTCACATCTCGTGTAGTACAGTACACTCCTTCTGTCTTATTGAACTAGTCCATCACAATAGGTAGGACATTGAAGGTGTCACTTTGGTGAAAAGCCATTGGGAATAAGTGAAGCAAACCGCAAACCTGGAGATGTGACTTGAATAAAAAGCTTTTCACAGGTTTGTAGAGCGATCAAGCATGCGATTCTGCCATCTTCCTCTGGTGCTGATCTACTTACCTCAATCCCAGCATGCCTGGGAACAGTCAGGCCACATACGGATCGGATTTAAATCTGAAAGTGAATCCTTGAAATTATTTGATGTGTGTGTGTGGGAAACTGGAGTCACATTGTGATGGATGATAGTGATAAGCAACATTCGGGCATCACACGGCTACAGATCAGAACATTCATTTAGGCAAAGAGCTTGAAACTGTTTCCGCTTTTATTCATTTATCATTTTAAAAACGTCCAGTTTTGAAATGTAGAGGCATCTAGTGGTGAAGTTGCGAATTGCAACCGTCGGCTCACACCCCTTCTCCCCCCCGTTTCGAAGAGAAAAGTTTGTAATAAAAACGTAACACTTCATTATGTAAGGTCTTAATACACCTCTGATTATATTGCATTTCCGTAAAATACACATTGGACCTTTAATATGTTTCTATGCAGTATTTATAAATCGCTCTATTATAAAAACTCCCATGGGCTTCTTTTCCGTTGGTTTACTCTTCAGCACTAAAGCTTTCTCTACCAACCATCCCGCTCCTTCTGGAGAAACGCCTGCGTCTTTTATTTATTTAAATGGTTTTCAGCAGCCATATGGGAATCTGTGATACGCTGCTAATGATAGAATATTCTCACCTCCTAAAAAAGCGCTTCAACAATGAAGGATTCTGCCAGCTCTTTGATTTCCTTGTAGTTCAGCCGCGTTTCCAGCTATGAAGAGAGAGAGTAGGTTGGCACTTTGAATGACAGCCAACCTGAATACGTGTGAATCTGTGGAAAATCATCAGAGACTCAATGTGGGTGGCCGCATTTGTTAATTTGTCATTAAATTGGATTTCATGCTAAATATAGTGTGTTATTAATCCACCGATCCACCCGAGGCCTCCGGACGTCAGTGTCGGCGGCAGGTTTCTTGACTTTAATTAAAGATGTCTTCACGATTTACGCTACACAAATTTGCTTCAGATTGATGTAGTTAAAGGTTCAGTGTGTAATTTCTGGAGGTTCTATTGATATAAATGCAATATAATATGCATAACTATGTCTTCAGGGGTGTATAAAGACCTTACATGAGCTGTTTCCATCTACATACACCTTGCTTCCCCTTGCATGGAATTCAACATGTTGTTTCTACAGTAGGCGTTTTGTAAATATGTTCTCACCTTCGGCAAAGAACGACATTTTAACTTTAAAGCACCGCAGTGCTTCGAAAGGGAGGGGTGAACGGTGGAGTGCCGTTGGTTGCAATTCGCATCCTCATCGCTAGATGCCGCTAAATTTCATGCACTGGACCATTAAAGCAGAATAAGGAACTAAATGTTTTTTTTATGTTTAAGGCTTGCAATCTGTTGTAATTTGCTTGATTTTGATTGTAGTTTTTTTACGCTCTCAGATCAGTCAGATGCTGGGGAATGAGATTAAGTTTGCAGTTCGGGAGCCTGTGGGACTGAGGTAAGACCAAATCCCAATGCTGTTCAATGCATTTCTTCAGTGCAGCGTTCAGGGAATTTTCCTTCGCACACCTCATTTATTACATTGTGCCTTGGGTCAGTGAGACAGAAAACAGCAGGCCTTTAATTAAAGCCATAGCTGAAGCGATAATTGTACTTATTCAGCTTCTCGTGTGCTCTGTCTGTGTCAATTTTGTCTCTACATCTGCACCAAACCATCAGAATAAATTGGAAGAAAATCTTTTGGCATGAACACCTAATAATTGCTTTGCAGTCTTTGCTGTGTTCTTCAAATTTTTGTATTTTACACTATTCAGCTGTAGAAATGTAACAATATCAAAATCTGGCTGTACGATAAATAATACCTCAGTATAAAGTCCACAGTACGATATTTATTGCAATATTTAAAATGACATAATGACCTGGAAATGTGCCATAAGAATCCTCTTTTCTTTATGCTCAATAGTCATAACTGTTGCTTAGAGGTATGAGTTATAGTATGATAAAATAATTGCACCAGATAGACCTTGACAAATGTATTAATTTTAGTATTTTTTTCAAAAATTATTTTTGTTAGGCCCTGAAGACCTATCGTTTCATACAGTCATGTGACCACAATAACATTTTTGCTATTGCGATAACACGAAGACACGATATCCATGATATCGTTACATCCCTATTCAGCTGTAGTGCAGTATGTTGTTGGCGTACATCCTTGCTGAACTGCCCTTGGCGCTTTAGTATACAGAATGTACAGTCAAAGCTGTCTTTTCTACTCACTCTGATGTGGTTTTGTCTTGTGAAGGTTATGGATTCTGTTCTCCGCTGTGGTTTTCACAGTCATGGCCCTTACGGTGAGTTCTATATCTCGTGGATTTTTTAAATGATTTCCTATGAGGTCCTCTTTTAAGAAAATTGATTGGCTGATATCTTTGCGTAGGAAATAAGTATCTTTGTCGTCTATCATAACATGTGTGGAGCTGTTTTAAAAACTCTGGATGGTAAAATAATGGGAATTGAATGTTAGCATTCGAATCAGATAAGAATGAATCAGTTTCACAACCACAAAGACTAACGCATCTGATTCAGGATTTATGCAATACACTCATTTGAAACTAGTACAGGATGACGGAATTAATAATAAACAAGCTCTGCATAGTTAAACGTAATTAAAACACTCCCAAAGACTTAGTTTATTAAATGTAAGCAAAAAACTGTGAAAATATTCCAGACTCCCATTAGCTACTAATGTGAAGAGTAGATCAAGTTTGATTCCTCATGGGATGTGCCCTTTAAAGCTTGTTTACAGTCTTTAGATTTGCGTCATAATTAGATTATTCACCATTTAATGCCAGTAACTGTGATATGTTGTGTGTGTTTATAGGCACTAGTTTTTCCTAACCAACTGTATGAGGTTGTATTCGATCAAGAGCAAACAGCCACCAGTGTCTCTATACGTCTGTATGGAGGGGCCATTCTCAGTAAGTCTTTCTTTATAAATGATGAATGTATTAAGAATAGCACAGTGTAACAAATGTTGTTTCGCCCGACATTTTTATAGTTCTTAAACAATTCTGTGGTGCTTATTATTGGGGTAATATTTATTTTCATAGCATCAATGTTTTAGTGAATATTTAGCTGAAGTGAATTTTGGGCTTATATCATTAATTACAATATATTGGTATATTAAAAATAAAATAAACCTGTACAAATTTTCATATTTTTTAAGTTATTTTCCAATTACTGTCAGACAATGTGAGAAATTTCAGTAGCACAGGGAATGTTGGGTGAAGCGATGATGGGTGACTATGTATGGGACTGGTTTCTTGAGGACAGTATTAGTCATAAAAAACAAAATTGGACGACTTGTTTTTAGTAACTGTTATGTTAAACTGCTGTTTTGAGCTCAGCATTATGCCAGTACCTTGTCATTTCTGCCAACGAGTGATAATACGGAAATGTATAAATGTGTGAAAATATTTTTGAGTTTTTTTTTTTAGTACCATCGCTTTAATTTGTACTATTTCATTGTAGTCAATTTGTATTCGCTTTTAACAGTGTGGCAACACTTCTATTGTTAGACCGTAAAGCAGACTTCTCTGTGTGTCTTTATATTCTTCCTTCCACAGAAGAGACTTAGAGACTTATTAGGATGTGCTTTTCTTGTGTTTGTTAAGCTACTAAATGGTCAGTCAGCCATTTCATTGTGAAGAGGAAATGTCCCTCAGGGACTAAATGGTCTCCGCTGCTCATTCATTTAATTGCACATTAGGTCTGACTCCCTCTGGCTGGCTGCAGTCAATAACCGACAATGAATTTACACAAATTAGTAGCGCAATTATTTCCCTTTTATACCTGCCTGCTTAAATCTTGCTCACCTTGGTTTTAAAAGTTGATTAAAAATATGAGATATGTCTATTATTGCTCAATGAATTGCTTATTTAATGTTTGTTGTAGTTGTCGACATTGTTGCAGGTGCTTGCCATATTTTTGGTGTTTTAGGATGACCAGGAAGGATTTTATTTATTTGGCCCTCAATGAAAGTTTACAGTGAAATACAGTCATTTATTTTTCTCACAAATAGGCACAAATATTTTATAGACTGTTTTGGAACCTCTTGTCACTTAATATATGTTATATGTTACGAGCCATCTGCATATACTCTGCTTTAAAGTATATGTAAATGAACTTGTTTTTAAAATCTATAAGACATCCCGCAACCACGCAGAAGAAAACTTCCAGCATGCTTCGGCATAGTGCCAACTCACTCTTTGAAGCATTGGCTTTAGGAAAGGTCACATGGGATCATTTATAATTATGAGACGGCGTCTTCTCGTAGGTTATAATGTCACACAGTCTTACAAATAATTATAAGATGCTGCTTTTGTAGATGAGCTTTGCAGTGTATGAATACATCATGTCCTGTTATGTTGACTCAATGATGACTTCAACCATGAAGAGTGTTGTGTGTTCTATATAAATCACTCTCATATTTTGTGACACATGATTGACACGACTCTTATTCTGTTTTGCCATATTTTGTCAGGTCTGTCTCTGATCATGTGGAATGGCTTGTACACTCCTGAGAAGGTTATCATCCAGTGGACATTACTAAGCGAGGCTTGTTACTTTGCCATCCAGTTTTTAGGTTTGTGTTTATGAGATCTAGATCGGTATGTGTCTTTTGTGCTGCCTCATAACGGCTCTGCACCACAAAGAAACGAATGTCTTAGTGTTTTCGTTTCGTTTAATATCTTAAAATTCTTAAATCAAGAAATGTTTACTTGAAAAGAAAAAAGATTTAATATAATTTTTCTTTTCAAGTAAAAGGTATCTTGATTTGAGAATATTAAGATACATGTACTGGATGACAACAATTTTTTTGCTGTCTGTGGATGGGCTGTTTGATGTTATAACACTGCCCTCTAGCGGTTGTGACTATACAGTAAATTCAACTGTTACGTAATATAGCTGATTTACATTGATGCCAGACTAACAATCCTAAAAATCTTAGCATGTATCCTCCAAGTTTCAAATCATTTCGAATCACGAAATGAATCACAAAATACATTTCACTAAATAGTTTTAATTTAACTTAAAATTGTATCGACTTATCCAGCATCATGCATTTCCACATATCATATGCATATATACACCTCTCTGTGTTACAGTCACCTCCGTAACTCTAGTGGAACTTGGCTCCCTTCCGAATGCTGCCATCCTCCTCCTCCTCAGTCGCATATTCTTCCTCACTGTCACGCTGTCCTACTATTACCATCTGGGACGCCGGCCCAAGAAAATCTGAGAGACCCGCACACACCAGTATTAAACACCTGGTGCTCGGGAGTTGAGCGACGGGCTGCTGGACTGGAGTTTACATCAAAAGCTTGAACAGTTCACAACATCAACCTGTTCACCTGGCGTTATGCCTTACAGCAAGGACAATGCCAAAACCCATGCCTTTGTTTTAATTTGAAGCTTGTTCATAACACAGGAGTACGCCTTGACAAAGCAACTTTTTTTATTTTATTTTTATGGGAAACGCTTAAATAGTTATACAGTGAATTCCAATTCGCTTCTGGATTCTGCAGTCACTGTGTAGGTCTCTTCATTCAGTGTTTGTTGAGTAGAGTATTGCTCACTGTAGCCAAGTTTGGAATGCTGGCGTTATTGTCTGTAGCTATTGTATTAATAAAACTGTAAAACTTTTCTTGTAATAAGGCCAATGACTTCTAGGTCCTAGTCATGTGACGTGTGTGAGGGTGGCTAGCAAACACTAGAATGTGTTTTTTAATTGGAAAAAGTCATTCAGTATTTGAGTAGTTAATACATCGCCTCTTGCATTTACTACAGTATACTAGAATCATGACTGGTGGATGAATCTGTATTTCTGTAGATGAAACAGTACACCGCTACAGGCTCACTGTCTTTCAGTTAGAAGTTCGAGTTCTCAAATGACATTGGTTATAAAAACCTCATATATGTAAACTTTATTAATGACAGACACAAGGGGTTCAGAAACTTTATCGAAACAGTCATTTTTTCTAACCATCTAATCACTGAAGTTGTATATAACATGTTTCTTTTCTGTGTAAAGTGTCTTTGTTTATGATTCCAGATGAACAGGGAACCCCTTTTCTTTAGTAATGCCACAAAACATGGTTGTATAGCACAAATGCATGTCAAATTCATTTTACCAAACAATGTAGCAGTATTTCCCCTCACAGGACCCTAATATTGCCTTAATACTCTTAACCGCACAATTATTGAACTTGTTATCACACTGCCAGTCGTTTGTATTTTTGTCTAGATAAATCAAAAGAAGTGTAGATATTTTTGTGGAATCTACTGCTTTTCCAGTTGCTTATTTGTTGGCCTGTCTGAACGTTTTCTTATACTTAGGTTTGTGATATCACTTGCACGGTTATTGTCAGAGTTATTTAGTCAAGAAAAATACTTGTGCAGCAGAATAATGAAATAATCTTGTCTCCCCTTTATAAAAGATGTTTGAGGTCCGTTGAGAGAACAGGCAAAAACTGAAAGTGTATATAAACATCTGTGGCCATGGTATTTATGATGTTTTTTAAGTGTCCATTACCTCAACATTGGTCAACCTCCATAAAAATATTTAAGTTCTTCATCTCATATTCAGCTTTGTATTCTCACCAAAACCATGGATTTCTCAAACATCTGCAATACATGGCTCCAAAATAGGTAATAAAATATTAAAGGTCTGTCCATGTAGAGGCTTTAACAGTATATTTTATAAGAGCATGGTGTTACTTTGATTTTTTCATGTTAACACATTAATTATTCACCAGTACCAATCTGATCTTGGACAAAAAGGACAACCTTCCATATATTTGCAGATCTTTTCATCTATAAATTAGTAAACGTCTATGTGAGATCCAAATCTATCCTACGCAGTAAATTGAGAATAATGGTGTGTAACTGATCTTCTCATAACCTCTCATTGTAAAGAAAACTCTTAACACTTGACCAGCTAATAAGCATGACGGCAAATGCCAAACATGACTCATCCAGCGTTCACGTCATCTCTTTTGAGAATTGTGTTGCCATGCAATAAGAACGAACTATCCAGTTAGATCATGTTTTCAGATGTCTGCAGAGGATATGCGTAGTCACTAAAGGGATGTTATTGTACTTTTTAAACATGTTTGTAAATATTTTACGAAGAGATGTTATTGTTATGGACCTGCATTGTTATCTTTTTGGAATAAATAAAATGAACATTTACGTTGTCATTTTTGCTTGAATAAGGAATAACAGGGTGATGGTTTTAGCTTTTTGTCATTTAAATGGATCACTTAAAACTCTAAACACTGGGGTCTTTATCCTTGGTTGATAATAATACTGGGCAGGCCTATCTAGATTTTATTATTAAAAACTCCTTTTGAAAACACTTTGTACATTTATTGTTAACGGGTTATGTTACTGTAAGTCATGAATTTGCTAAGATATAAACCTGCAAATAGAATTTAACAAGTTAATATTTAAGAACGAAAAGTAAGGTTCATACATTTTTGTAATATTTACTTCCTAAGCGTGATTTATTTCCCCAATGAAGTAGGCCTCAAAACAACCTACCCGACTGCCCCCGCGGTGTTTTTTCCACTTTGACCGAAAGAGGGCAGCATTGTCAATACATTACATTACGTACTCAGTATTTGCATTTCAACAGTAATGAGGTCATTTGAGTATTTTAGCGTGGCTGACGAATACCTCCAACCTCGTGGCAAGTATTCACGCAGAAGTAAATTCATGGTTACTTGCATCAGGAAGATGATAATAATATGTATTTTAAATAAAAAAATACGTCTTACGCTAAAATTGTCCGTAGGGTGTGAGTGCGTGACCCTGCGATGGGTGGGCACTCCATCCAGGGTGTATCCTGCCTTGATGCCCGATGACTCCTGAGATAGGCGCAGGCTCCCCGTGACCCGAGGTAGTTCGGACAAGCGGTAGAAAATGGATGGATGGACGTCTTCCGCTATTTTTAGTACACAGCAACACACGAGCTAAAGAAAAAAGCAAATGTTCGTATTTTTAGGACAGTTGTATTCGTTTTATTAAACTAGCCTACACTTACTCTACACTCCCTACCATTAGTTTGACAAAAGCACACCCTCAAACAAAAACTAAAAACACCACGAACATAAACACGTGTTTCAGGCACTTTTACAGTCCTGTTTTTTCTTTGGTGTGCTATGTTGTTGTCGACATTCAGGCTCGGACGAGTCATTTGACTCAAACATTGCTGTTCAACGGCCTCACGTATGAGAGTAAACCTTCTTATAAAGTCATCTTTTAATTGTTTAACTATTTAATTATTAAACCCAACGTTAACTGCTTCAAGTAGCAGCATTAGCCATGTTTTGTCATAAAACAACAAAGATAATATAATAGAACAAATAACAGATACTAAACCAATCACAGTGTTTAAACGAGAGTCCTTATTAGTTTTTTAATTATTTTACGTTCTTAAACAACTTTGTCACGAACTATAGTTACCATGGTAACGTGGCGCGCGTGAACGGGTTAATCAGAGAGGGGTTTCCCATGCTGCAGCGCGTCGAGCGCGCGCCTCGCTGCTTTAGTCCAGACTCCAGCAGACACATTGAAGTACGTGACAGCTATTCAACAGACTTTCCTCGCGACTTTACACAAAAGAGGTAAATGAGGTTTTACTTGTATCCGCGAGCACAGTTTGGCAAAGTGATCTGACTTGTTGACATCTTGACGTAACTCAGTGCAAATAAACTAAACTAACCTTATCTGTATCTGAGGTCGTGGTGAACTTTGTACCTTATTTGGGTTTTCCATCATGCACATAGCTAACGTTAGATTAGTGCTGGTTTTATTATTTTGTGGAGTGTTTATGATCCTGGTTATAGCTTGTTTTAATGCTCGCTGATGTGGCATGCGCGCACCCTTTTCGATGCGTTCACGTGAATTGCCGTGTTATTCTCGCCAACACGAACTTTTGTTTCGATGGTTTTGTTGAGTTGGTACTGATGGGATTTGATATTTAAGATAGTCGAATACTTACCCCGTTACGTTACTTAAAGACAAAACAAACTCTCGTCATCAACCATCTCATCGCTTGGTTGTACACGGTTATTTGCTTGTGTCAGTTTTGTCATGTTCATGGAAAATTTAGCAATTTATAATTGTGATTTTCTATGCTTGTGCACATCAATACGACATTAAAGTTAGGGAATACATTCATCTGAATGTGTGGAAACCATATAATTTATGGCAGGTGTTCGTTCTTCACTCCCTATAATTGTTTGTACTTTTACATTATAAGCAAAATTCGTTTCACCCCATTTCCCACTTTGATTTTAATTTAATAAATGAGAACCTGAAAAACATTCTTATCAACCAATAGTTCCCATTTGGGTTTTGGCTTGTGGGACTATTCATTGGCTGATGGGAATGTTGTTTCCAGGCCAACAAAGGATGTTGATCCAGCATCCTATCTGAAATAAATCACGAAACTGCAAAAATCCTGTTTATTAATTGTTCTCATCAGAGTACCGTGGAAGTTTGTAAGGAAAGCCCAGAATTGAAAATAGGTCACAATTTTAGTTCGGGCCCAGTAGTGGGTGCTTCTTCAGATCCATAAAAGGTTCAGGGCTGGCAGACCTCCCAGGACGTGTCTCGGACTGGAATGAGCCCACAGAGACCCAGGATACAGATGTTCTCCCTCTTTCACATCGACTTTTACTTGATGGAAAACTCTCTTCAAGCCAGCTAAAAATGGGATGCCATTAGGTTTAAAAGCTGCGTTGCCAAGACAGACCGAATAATAGGACTTTTTACATGAGGGAAACTTGGGTTTCTGAAATGATTTAAATGCCTAGCAGGAACAACGTTTACTACAAACCAGTACACTTGTTTCCACATGATGCATCAGTATTGCCAAGGGAGAATTCATCTGGATGAAATGTAAACAGATTTTCAAGCACAGATGTTTGTAGTGCGAATGAGTCATAAAGGAGTAATGCTTAATAAGCTAATTTTAGGTATTAAACATGAGGAGTGAATCTCTAGAAGGCAAAAATTGCTTGTGGCGTTTTCCCATTTGTAGTCACTGGTTACAAATGCTTTTCCAATGTGCTACTCATGTAGCAGAAACATTATATAAAACAGTCTGGAAGATGATGATACTGCTGGACAATTGGTTCATTATTCATAAAAATGCTAAAGTGGGCTTGAAAACTGTTTGACACTCTTCCCTCAACTGTGGGAGGCTTTGCAGAGAGTGATGCAGGCAAACAGATACGTGTTGACATATAGCACGACGCACAGGAAACTGATTGTAGATAATTGTCCCCCCGTGTTTGCAATACTTGTGATGTGGTGGATGTACCACCATGACTTGATCTCTTATTGGTAGAGGCGTGAGAGGGGGAGACTCGTGGGTAACTGGGGCGTGAACCTGTTTCCCCCTTAAGTAGAGCATTCATGCTGCCTCAATTGTGGTTGCCATAGAAATGGCCTCAGCTCTCATAGCGAATAGAAGACGCCAGCTGGGGAAATCATAGGGTTATGGTGTCTTCTGTGATCCAGTGAGGGGAATTATTACAGGTCTAGTAATTTGGGTCTGTACGGATCAGACTCATTCAAGACTTGGCTGTGTTTGAGCTTTTTTAGTGGATGGCATTTAAACACGTACATGTGAACAAGACATGAATCTCCTATACTTATGTAATCTTGGCATCCGCCCAGGAACATATGATGTTTTAACTTAATGGGTAATTATTTAAGGGTTCTTCTATATTTACTGCCTCCTCCTCTTTCTGAAAAAAGTATTAATCATTTGCTGCAACTCCCTCGTATTCTGGTGCGTGTGCTTCATAGCACCGTCTCCCACATAGGAGATAGAAGTTGAGTCCCAGTTTGTGTTGTTTACACATCTCAGTCCACCCCTCTCTAATTTCCTGTCTCTATCATTTAAGGCATCTCTCTTTACATTTACATTTACATTTAGGCATTTGGCAGACGCTTTTATCCAAAGCGACTTACATTGCACTTATTACAGGGACAATCCCCCTGGAGCAACGTGGAGTAAAGTGTCTTGCTCAAGGATACACTGGTGGTGGCTGCTGGGATCGAACCAGCAACCTTTTGATTTACCAGTTCAGTGGTTTAACCCACTAGACCACCATCACCATCTCCATCTTTACTGTCCAAGTAACTATACATGCATATACCATATGAAGAGGCTCCAGATTTGAACACCTTAGCCTTAAAAGGTTTGAATGTCATTGCATTGCCCCTCTTCTCCAAACTTACCAAATCTTTGCAATCATCTTAACCAATACATCTCAAAGTCAAGTATGCACTGGTGTCCTTTTAAGGAAATCACTGTGTATTAATAACCAGATACATGCCGCTTATATTTCACAAGTAAAAAAAAGTCTTGTTGCTTTTTGTTTCCATTTAGAAAAATTGTTTCATTAAATGTAATTTTGTTCAATATTCTGGTATCTAATGAAATGACATACAGTATATACAGTGGCATAAAAAATTAGGAGACCACTTTAAACTTATTTTCAGTTTTTCTGAATTTAATATTTATAGGTACGTGTTTAAGGAAAATGATCATTTTCGTTTCAGGTCTATGAAATACTGTCAGCAGTTCTTCCCAATTTAACTAGCAATTCTTTTTTGCAGATCTTCAATACTGCCAAGAAAACAAGTTCATAATCATGTTTAAACAACACAATACTAATGTTTTTACATGATTTTTAAAGGAACAGTACAATATGTTATGATGGAATATGCCTGATTTTAAATCACAGCTTTCGTGCATCTTAACATTCTCTGAATCTTTCACTTAGGTGACTTGTGTCATTCCCGAGGTTTGTTTTTGTTGGAATTCAATGGACGTTTGCAATACATGTAGAAATGCTGAGTAAAGGCAAAACTTATGGTCTCCTTTTCTTTTCCACGGCTGTATATTTAAAAGTGTTGCTTAAGTGTCCAGATCCCTTTCAGTGTCACTGTATACCATATATACTGTATTATCTACTTAAGGTGTTTTGTCTCCGACACCCTACACTTTGTGTAAAAAAAATATTGTCATGTCCTTCCGCCACCTATTCACTAAACTGAGCTTTGTGTCAAATCAATGACTCAAAAGACTTTTCAAGTGGCTTTTTATCTTCCTGAATACAGAAGTCTACTTGGAGGAATTTATTTGTCAGTAGGGATTATGCTGTGTTCAATTCCTGGTCATGTGGTCAGTAGTGAGCATCTAACATCAGTGCGACGCTTGCTTAGGCCTGTTCTCCGATTCTCTTTGTGTTGTGCTAAAAGGCCTCAGGAGAGTTTTTGTCTATTGTATGTAATGGGGCAACATGCCATCATTGTACCATGAGGGCTCCAGAAAGGAGTGTGTGTTCTGTAGAGGGAATTCTGGGATTGACTAGAGTAAAGGACGCATCTGCAGAAATGAGACGGATAACAGCACAGTGATGGTGGAGATTTAATACAGGTTAAGATGAGAAGGTAGCTTTATTCAGCCCACACTGCACTATTAATACGTTTCACAAACACATGCAATGTTGACATGACTGTTTTCATGTCTAGACTGATGCATTGTTGCTGAGTTGGGTAATGTTCAGATTTTGATCAGTTGTGCTGTAAAGGGTTTAGCTGTAAATTGCTGAATGGGAAGCTAAATATAAAAAAAAACGGATGAAACTTGCATTTGTTGCCATTTGCACTTCCTCTTCTACGCTTAGCATCATTGTTTTTCAAGTCAAATTGCTAAATGTTGACTAAAAAGGAAAAGTCAGAGCCATTGTAGTAAAAAACGTTTGTGAATGACTGTGAACATGTGTGCTGGAGGAAAAGGGGGAATAAGTTGGCAGGTCTTATTTTTGCTAATAAAACATCGTAAAAGAATGTATTTCAGTGCAGAAAAGGCAAGAATCTGATCTAGAGCTCGCTGTAGCTTTCAATATCGTCTGGCTTTCTAATGCTGAAATGTGCATTATGACAACAGACTGTGCTGTGTGTGTGAAAGATAATGTATAGAATGAAATTGTTAAGCTCTTTTGTTGTAATTCGCTTTGGATAAAAGGGTCTGGAAAATGAATAAATGTAAATTAAATTATTATTATATAGTTACAGTAGATATTCTCGCAGGCAAACACATTTTGTGACATGCAAAGATAAACTGTATATCTTAAAGTAACCATTATATCTTTAGAGTTGTTTCTTTCAGCACTTGTGTTTGAATCATCAGGTTCCTCAGGTCTTTTATGATTGTTTTTGATTTCCCTTTATTACAGAGCTGCAGACATGGGTAAAGGATGCATTACAGCAACCAAGTACTTCCTGTTCTTGTTCAACCTCCTGTTCTTTGTAAGTTCACACACTCCTACACCTTTATTCCATGTCTCTTGTGTTCCTTGTTCTCTTGATTCCATGTGAATCTGTTTCCATCGGGCTAGCTCTTGTGCTACCTCCGGTCTTCAAGTCTGTTAAGAGATCATATGATTTGAAAGGGAGGATTACCAGAGGTGGAAATGAAACATTTTGGGAAAATATCATAAGAAATTCCCAATGATATTTAAATATTTTCAGTTTCCAGATAAATGTATCTGTATACAACAACACTGAGTTATGATTGGGTAACTTGCAGCAACATAATATACAGTATAGGCAAGTCTTCACTCTCTGCTGCGTCTCTCTGGGATACATCAGGTATTCATGTCCCGTAAGGGTCAAAGGTTAATGAAAATGATGTGTGTGTCTCTGATCTCTATGTTGTCCCTTCTGAAGTCTGCACCCTTTAATTATACGGCACCCTGGTGTTTTACTACTGCTCTCTCCACCGTGGCAGAGCTGTGAAACTAACAGACGCCAGACTGATACACAAGGAAATTAAACCTCTCTGATCCAGTTCATTTAGAACCCCGGAGACCTTGGACCCATTACTTCCTGACTATGGGCCGGAAGCTACACGAGAACTGAACGTTTTTTATGATGATGTTCTCTTTACCTTTCTTTCGTTCTGTCTTTAGCAATCTAGGGTGTTTGGGGTATGTGTGATATCTCCACAGTGTTGTCATCTATTTTTCAGTTCAAAGAAAGGTCAGCTGTGCCGAACCATGTGGGTGAACAAAAATAAGAGAGAGGAAAGCGGGAGACAAAACAGACATCCAAAATGTCCTTGTGTTTGTTCACGCCTCTTTTTTCTCTTTTAGCTTTTTGGAGCTTTAATGATGGGATTTGGACTATGGATCGTGCTGGATAACCAGAGTTTCATCACGGTTTTGCGTAAGTAAAAAACAGTAACCTAATTTCCTGTTCTGATGGATGTATGAGCCCTGTGTTTTGAGGACATGTCTCTGGGATGCTTCATGTCATAAATTAATAGCTCACGATTGTGATTGTAGAACAGACAACTGGTAGTATTAACACATTATTAGTCATCTATCGGTCGGATTTAGTCCCTACTGATGTGACCAATCACGACAGACCTGGTCAGCTTTACCAATCAGAGCATTTCGGAAGGCGGGACTTTATAAAGACCGGAAGAAATCCAGTCGTTTTGTTAGAGGGACAGCAGTGAACAATAGACTTGAAATATAAAGCATTTTTTTTATTAGAAATATAAACATCCATTGTTAAACACCCCAAAAACATAATGCAAGCCTCAAAAACGGCAAAAGACTGTCTCCTTTAAGATATTTTCAGTAAAATTTAGTTGTTTTTAGTGTTTAAAAATATAATTATTAATAATATTATTAAATGATTATTTTTTTATTTCGGTTTTCGACCAAGTACATCCTGAATTTTCAGTATAGGTATCAGCTCACATTTTTCATTTCAGTGCATGATGGGTTTAAGTCCATAAATTCAGTAAAAAAAATAGTTTAAAGAGTTTCTCCCATCGGTTTTGTGGCCTGTAAACAATTTAAATACTGCACTGTGTTCAGTTACTAATTAAATATACAAACCATTTATCTTCTGGCGGACCCGTCGAAGTGTCCAAAATTCCCATCACTAACATGTGGGTTAAAGTGTCCAGACTGCAAGGGGTTAAATGGTGCTTTTGGTTCATTTGATTGGTCAGACTCGTTTATTAAATAACATTGTGTCAATTGTAAAAAGACTTTCCGGTGTTATGACGTTCTCTTTGATATTTACTGTTGTCTCTGTCACTATGGTTTCAAACATTATTCAGGGCTATGAGAATAGAAGAGGGACTTGACTTTTCATACAAACAATGTAAGCCACTCCTGTAATTCGAAAATTACACAAAAAACAGTCTGTCTTCACATGCATACTAGTAACTTTTTGTCTTCTGATCTGGCTATTTGGTACATGGGAATGTACAGTAAATCCAGGTGCTATTTGTGCAGTTGGTGTTGGAAGTTTTCCACATCCCCCTTTGCCTCCTACACTGCACTCTACTGTATGTTTTATTTTATACACACGTATATGCTTACACAGATGGTAAGTAAACCACCTGACACTTATCGTACAGACTTTTCTAAAAGGAAAAATGAAAGTTAGTTAAATATGGGAAGTGAGGATTGAAAAATGAAATGGGCAGAAATAAAATGATCAAAGATTTGGTTCTCATACTGACTCTTGTTTGGACAACCACAGCCTTGCAAAACTCAAGCTGAAAGAAGGGAAGCATAAACGGAAAACTAACACAAATCATCCTCATTCACTTTAAATGCATCCAACTGTTCTCAAATGTAGATTCTTGTAAATGTTCGTCAAATAGTATTTTTACACTTTTTCTGAAGAAAATCCTTTTTTCAGAATTGATTGAAATCCAATGTTTAGAAATAGACTTTAAACTTGAATATTTTCATAAGCGCAAGCCAGTTCCCCATGATCATGAGGGTTTAGAAACATCTATATATAGCGCGAGCTGGGTTAAACAAATTGCTGCTCGGAAACATTTTTCCAGTCAGACCATCTCTAAAATGATTTGCCGGGTTATAATAATAAAAATAAACTTTATTTTTCATAGCGCCTTTAAAAGTAGCATCTCAAAGCGCTTTACATACATATTAGTGCTGTCAAGCGATTTAATTTCTTAATCTAATTAATTACATGGTATGGCGATGAATTAATCACACATACATACAGACATTACAAGAAGCAGATCTTTTTACCATTTATTATTGAATTACAAGCCTATAATGTCAGTTCCGACGGTGGTCACATTTTCTCGGACGCCCCAGTCTTCGGCCAGCCACTGCTAGAAACTGTTCGGCACACGCATCAGAATAGTGCCGTGTGACTGACTTCAGCACAGTTAACGCGAAGGACTGAAGTTTCCAGTCACAATCGATGACGTGCACAGTAACACCTAGATAGTTATGATTACTGATCGACGTCCAGTGATCTCCAGTTAGGGCGACATGTTTAGCTTGAGCTAAATTGTCCCGTTTAGTTTTTTTTTCTATGTCATACAGCTGATTTATTATTATTTACCGTACCTCTTGACGGTGGTGTGTAGGTTGTATCGGAGGAAGCAATTTGAAATGCATCCATAAGCCCCTTGTCTTCCACAACATTAATAGGCCTACAGTCCATTGCAATTTTAGATATCGCATTTGTTAATGATTTTGATGTAGACTTACTTAATTTGTGACGACTCGTCTCAGGAAGCGTGGTATGCCGGAGCTTGCTGACTGTCGCAGCCGGGGGTGAGGTGACGGCCAAGCTCGCTAAAACATGCTTCGAGTTTAGGTGATATTTCAAGCTAGAACTGCTTCGATGATAGGCAAATTCCTTGCCACAGATAACGCAAATGACTAAGCTTTTGTCAATGGCTCCATTGGGATCGCTTTTGTCAATGGCTCCATTGGGATCTCTTTTGTACTTAAAATGGCCATTCAGCAAGCCATGCAGTTCTTCTTCCTTTACGTTTTGCATCTTGATCAATTTGTTACTAGGTGGCTGCAATTCTAAAAAGGAAGCCAGTGTTTTCCAAGACTGGTGTGATGGTGCGCTGGTCCTACTCTGTATTCTGGCAGCTGAATTTTGTACCAACTGTGATTTACTTAGGGTAGCTTTTGAAACTCCAGCAAAGCATTACAATAATCAATACGTGAAAACACAAAAGTGTTGATTAACTTTTCAGCACAGAAAAAGTCAACATGGGACGTAATTTGGCAATGTTTCTGAGATGAAAAAAAGATGCTTTGACTATATTACGAACATGCGGCTCAAATGTTAAATTGACATCAAATATCACCCCTAGATTTTTTAGTTTAGTTTGAAACTGCAAAGCAGAGCCATCCAGGCCTAAAGTAGGCCTAAAGACTCATAGCTAGGGTGACCACCACCCAACAAACATAATGTGGGACAGGTAATCCGTTTGTGTGGGACACCATTAAAAGGTAGCGCAAAACTGAGATATAATAACGGAATGAAAACATTTTTATATAATTTTTAAGCCTATAAAAATATTTTTTATTTAGTCCATTACAACTACAACATAATTAAGGGATAGATAAAATGTTATACAACATAAAAGTATTTTAATAGCGATTTCAATTTAAGGTTCAGTGTCTCTAAAAATGTTGTACACTTTAAAGATCTTTTCAAATAGAGAAAACTAAAGAAATAAAGAACGAACAAATAATGAAAAAGAGGATAAACAAAGTTTCAAACTCACACAGTTTACGATGTTTGAGTTTTTTTTTTTCCACAGCCTCGATGACTGAATAACTGCCGTATTCTCATAAATAAAAATATGGATAAATTGGATAAAAAATAGTTGCATTTGTATGAGCTCATTGTACACTGGTGTGCACCGGGTTGCTGCTTTTGACACAGCGCTGTTAAATAGTTAAAGAAACAATGGTAAACAAGCATCTCCGTGCGTTTCGGGGTTAAAGAACGTGTTTCTTAATGTGACAACTAAAAACCAACAGACTGATGAAAATGCGAAACATTTTCTCAATATGCGACGTGCGGGACAAGGGGTGAAAATGCTGTGCTGTACAACGCAAAGCGGGACGGGTGGTCACCCTACTCACAGCATCATCTCGTCATTTGTTTTTACCCATGAGGTCCTATTTTGGTCTCAGTCCAGTGTCTTTGTGCTTATCAGAGCACTGGAGTCTCTTATCATCAACATGGGGGACGTATTGTTTTTTCTGCTTCAAATGTTTCTCTGTAGATAGCAGGGAATATTTTAGTATATCCTCATACTTGGGACTCTAAACTCTGACCTTGCCTTTGTGGTAAACAGTCCGGTAGCCCTCTTTGTCGTACTGTTTGGATCCTGTGAAGGTCTCTTGTACAGGGTGTTACACGAGCGCTGTTGAGTGGGAAGGTTTGTTCTCCTCGCTTGTGTTTTCTTCCTTTGCTAGTTGTTTTGTTTTTTGTAGAGTTTTACGCAGCTGCATAGCTATGATAAGGAGTCTTTGGAATTTTGTAATTGACCCTTCGCAAAACCCGCCCCCCAGCATTACTGTTGCTATGTCCGACAAGCTTTCGGTATCAGCCATGCGCTCCCTGTGTAAATGTGTGCACTCCCTGGGGAAATGGTGAGGAATTTCTGGAAAAACGAAACGATGATTTCAGACAGAAAGTTCTGCAATATGCATTCGAGGGACACATTCAGGATTTGAGTAACTAACAATAATTATACAAATATTTGCATCCACACCGGCAGACGATAACGTTACGTTAATTCTAAACTCACATAATGCAGTATGCTACTTCTGTCACACAAATGGATATACAAGCTAAATGTGGTGTATTAAGTGTTTATATTTACTCCGAAATTTGTTGTAACGACAGTTTTAGAGAGAGAGTAACTTGGGGCAGAGCTTTGGTCGGCCGTGATCCTTCTTTGTGAAAACGAAAGTAAATGTTTAAATATTAGTTCAGTACAGAAAAGAATACCAGTCCATCAGTGTCTTGATCTTTATTTGTGTTAAATACAACAAACACAATACAGCGGTTTCTTTACGACATTGCTGAAAACGTCCTTCCTTTAAAAGGTGGGCACATCACAGGGACGCAAAGCATATCTTGCCAGCTTTGCTCATACATGTAATATGCAAGTAATATATCAATTTTACATCAGCCTTAAAACACCACTTCCCGAACGCAATTCGTACATGAATAATTCCACCAATCTCGTGTCTCGTATCTGTATTGGTATAGTTGTGATGTGAACTTTGATGAATTTTTATTTTTATTATTAAATTATTTTTAAAAGTTATAGCTTAGTTATCGTTTATTGTTATAGTGTGAACGTCCAGTAAAGATGGGTATATATCTCTCGGTTTACTATTACAATGATTAAAAAGCTATTTTTTCATATTAATCACCAAAGTTCTACTACGCCAGCTTGTCAGGACTGGTTTGTTTGTCGAACAAAATGGCGGTCAGTCACGGGGGCACATAATATCGGCGTTATGATCGCCTGTAAATCAAACTGCTTGCAAAGGGACAGCTTCCCAGATTGTTGTGATCTCATCCCTATTCTTTCACGTAAAGATTTTGTTTGTGTGATGGAGTAACTTAGTGTTGCCAAATACCCACAACATGTTACAGCATGAGTGTTACACTATACTTCCTTCGGATGTCAGTGTTTAAATATTTAATAATCTAGACAATAGGTTCTAAGGTTACACATTAAATGGAGAAATATATTTTAATTTTCAATCTTATAGCAAAGACAGTGAATGTAAAGTTGAGAGCTGTTTAAATGGTTTTGGTCGATAGTATGAGGTTTATTGAATTGCTGAATATTTTAGCAGTGGAAAGCACTGCCGGGGGTGTTGGGACTGAATGCAGATGTACATGGGTGTAGTGAATGTCAGAGCAAACACATGCTGAGGCAGTGGAAACTCATACAGATGTCATGCTGAAGACAGGAAGCGTATGTTTAGAAACACGAACAAGAATTCTCACTTACAATAAGCTTGTAATAAATCTGCTGACCACTTTTATTTGAGTTAAAAATAAAACTATTACATTTGATTTAATTTTATAGTATTCATACTATTTATGCATCAAAATGTTTTGTATACATTTCTTTGTTCTGATGAACACAGAGAAAAATATTTGGAACAATGCTTGTAACCAAACAGTTCATGGCCACCGTTGACTACCATATTAGGAAACATTTCTTTGTAAATTTCTTTGTTCTGTTGAACACAACATTTATTTTGAAGAATGTAGGAAAGCAAACCGTTCTGGGGCACCTTTGACCACCATTCAAATTTTTCCTATTATGGGAGTCAATGGCGGCCACGAACTGTTTGGATACAAGCATTCTTCCAAATATCTTTCTCTGTGTTTATCAGAACAAAGAAATTTGAAACAACTCGAGGGTGAGTAAATGATGACGGCATTTTTTATTTTTGGGTGAACTAACCCTTTTAAATGATTCTAGCACACATACAGAGCAAGAGTTTTTTTTGGCTTGTGCAAGTCATTTAGCTTAGTGCTAGTTTGGTGTTTTTAGTTCTCTAAAAAAACCATAATGTAGCGGTTTTATGGAGGTTAGGCAGTTTCTAGTTTCACTCTTATACTTTGTCTTTTATTCACTCCCATCTTAGTTGGTACAATTTATATATAATTAAACCATGCAACTATACCAGCTAATGCTAAGTCATGCTAATAGCAGTACTAATAGTTGGCTCACTCATCTAATGGCTTTCATTACACAGAAAGCTACAGCAAAATGAATTTGTATCACAGTAAATTGTCATGTGGATTAATATCTGAATACCATGTGACCATACATATTAGATAAAGACCCTTAGACATTAATACATTATTTTAAAAGTCATGAAACGAACGCAATGATGCGAATAATATTACGATTATTTTCTGCACAGCCGCAACGTCAAAGAATATATGATGTGTGTCAGAGAGTGTTTCCTGTGAACTCGTCTATACTTTCTGAATTGAGTTTCCGTTTCTAAAGGGAAATTAACACGTGTATCTTCAGCAGAGACATAAATAAGAGCAGCTGCCATTCACACCTTTGCACCCAGGGGCTTTCAAACTGTGGGACGCAACCGACTTTTCATTTTATTTACAGTATGTTAAACAATAGGTTGTTTTTAAACGTTGATGTTTGTAATTTGGATATTATATGTTTATATCTGTTTATTTATGTTGTAGAACCAAGTAGGCTTTTTCTGTATTAACGCTCTGTTGTTTCCATTCTCTATCTAATCTGCCAAGATCACCACAACCTTCAGATAACAACTGAAGACGCACCTTTTCCATATACACTTGACAAATCGATCTTAAATTTTTAACATTGTTTTACATTTTTAACAACTCATCTTGTCATCTTGGATAAAAGCATCTGCTGAAAGAATAAACATTTTTTCTGTTTTTTTCTGTGCAGAGTCATCCACCACACTGATGGTTGGTTCCTACATTTTGATTGGTATTGGCTCACTGTCAATGCTTATAGGATTCCTGGGTTGCATTGGTGCCATTTATGAGAACCGCTGTCTGCTTGGACTGGTGAGTTAATACGGACAGTTTCTTCAGATGTGTTACACCATGCAATTATCTCATTTCCTGTGACAAGAAGTTTGTTTGTCCTCGCTTTCGTAAAACTGGACAACGATACACCAGGGTTTTTCCTGGCTCAAAAGGAGGCGGAGGTAGTGCCATCCCGATCTTGTACACACACACACACACACACACACACACGAAGGCCTACCGTACCTTTAAGTGGCTAAACCAAAGTGACTTTGACATATTACAAATTCTAATACAATTAGATGAAAATGACAATATTATGTTATATAAAACATTACTTTTATTCAACCAAACAGAAATGTTTTTTTTAGCCCACAAAAGCCAACTGAATGAATCAGTCATTCACATCTTACATTCTCTGTGGTTCACTTTAAATGATTCAAAGATCTCTTATATTCGCTAGTGACCAATAGTTTAAATGAATGGGTTCAAATGAGTCATTCGTTTGCGAATGTTTGATTAACCGGACCAATCATAGCGCCAAAATTATCGCCATTTTGTCCGACAATCAAACCATAGAGTTTAACCGGCTGCGCATAATGCGGTTTTAAAAAGTCCTTCGCAAATTGTTGCTGGCCGTTACACTGTACGAACATGATTCCAGCTAAACGTCATGTAACTGTGGATTCTTAGTTGTCATAAGTTGTACAACAATAAAGACTTCTTAAGACAGACTCATACAAGTTTGATGTAATACAAGACATTGAGTTTTACCTCATGACTTTACCACTGACTGTCATATGATCCGCGCTGACTACATCTCACCAATACTGCCAGAATTTTATCGGAGGTCAAATTTGATCTTTATGGTTATAATCACAGTTTCAACCGTTGCCTAAACGTGTAAGAAACCAATGGCGCGCTCCAGACGTTATGTTGTTACAGCAAGCAAAGAGAACGTTAGGCCAGAGCTTCGATCTGTATTTTGTAAGCTTTTTTCCGAGTCACTTTCACATCCTGAATATATACTTCAAATGCATATTGCAGACTTTCTTATTGCTTTTGGCTGAAAGTACTCGTCATTCCCCCCCCAGAAATGAGGATTTCACGATACATGTTCTTTAGGGCAGTGGGAGCGCTTTGGCTGATGTCGGACATAGCAAAAGGGGGCGGCCTTTGCCAAGGGTCAATTGCAGCCAATCAGAAGATTTTATGTTTAAAGATCAGTTATGAGTTCTGACATTTTGGAGAAGTAAGATTTCGCAGTGCCCAGGTTTACCCAGAGTGATACTGCAGAAATAGAAACCGAGTGACTGTTGAAATTAGCTTTACAGAAACTCAAATTTCAATAGCATGGAAGACAAGCCTTTGATCACTTGTTTCTTTGTTTTGTCACTGAAACGTCTACGTCAGCTTTAGTGTAGTGTTATATTGCAGAAGTTTTGCCATCGTGCTTCTACAATGTGGTGATCACACTCACAACAAGACCAGAATTATTTATGCCCTGAGCATCTACCGAGGGAGGTTTATAAAACCCGTCCACATGAGCGTGATAAAGAGTTTGTTTGAAACCTAATGCTGCTGGATTTACTGAGCTGGAATGACAGAGATAAGCCAGCGAGATTTAGGGAGTCTGTAGAAGAACTGGGGGGTGATATCCCCATTAGGTCACTGCATAAGCTTTGGGGTCAGCGAATACCCTTGTTTAACAGTTTGACCCATTTTAAAATCGAAGTGTCATTCATATTACGTACTTAATGTAATCAGATTGTTCGTTGTAAGGATCCTCCTCTTGTGAAAAAAATGCGTTTTAAAATGTCAACGATTGGAGGAAGTTTTCATTAAAGGTGTAGTTATATTTAAGGCACATAAACGCGTAACAAGTGTTCGCTTTAAATGAATGGTCTTTTTATCCAGCCCAATGATTGTAAATTGACATTTGTGTCTCGTCTTTTCAGTACTTCACCTGCCTCCTTCTCATCCTCATCGCCCAGGTGACGGCTACCGTTCTCATCTACTTCCAACGAGATCTGGTGGGTTACTGTTTCTTAAACCGAAGTGTATGATCTTAGCAAGACGCAAAACAAAATGTTTGATCTAAACTGTTCTCATTTCATGTGGAGCCACAGTTCGTATGTAAATATAAGTACATACAGGGGCTGGACAAAATAATATGAACCCTCATTTAGTAATAATTGTGTCGGCAAACGACAAACACTGTGGTTATCTTCTGTTAGTCTGTGGATATTCGCTAGATTGCATGCCAGCACAAGTTGTGTACGGTAGTGGTTAGTACACAAAATTGCTGAAATAGTTCATATGTGGTGATGGGGTGTAGCAATATGGATTTTAATCTTCACAACTAGTGCAAAAGTAAAACATTTACTCTTGTATTCATGTATTCAGATAATTTTATTGTGAGCTGCGTGGACTCTCTGTTGCGCAGTGTTCAACATGCAGTAGACTTCGGAGCATGTGGCATGACAGGATGTTTCCATTTGTAACATAAAAAACAAGTAGTGCGTTTGATTTAAGGGTTTCGCACTTCCTTTACTCACTTTGTTGACAACAGCGCCCTCTTCAGAAACAGACGCAACGCTCAAACATTTGACACAAACAGGTTTGAAGATGAAAACATACAATGTAACCTCTCTCACTCTCGTCAGCCCTTTTCTATAGTGTGTGGGAGGATAGACGGCCTCTAGTGCAGGAGTTTAACTCATTTGTGCTCTATCAGCCTTTCTTAAATCACTTTGCGTTACGTACAGCACTAGGCTTAACAGACGCTTTAGCGGTTATCTTTGTGTTTTATGTTGAATAAAGTGTGTACCTGTGAGACCGGTTGTTGAGAACGGGTAGTCGGAGTCTGTGCCAGGACATGCTCTGTTTTCTCCTTACAGTACAGTTCACCAGAGGGCATGGTGAAAGCCTTTCCCAGAACAGGGCGAGGTTTACAACAATCTCTCAATCCCTATCTGCAAAAGCACACAGACTTTTTTTTTGTTCTGTTTATCATGGCTGCAGACCCCTCATAGCATTCTTCTCGCACACATGCACAAAGATATGGCTTCAAAATTCAATGCAAATGTCAAGCTTTCCACGGAAAAATTGTTTCTTAAAGTTTTGAAAAGGATTTTTTATATTTAAAGCATTTTCCATAGTTGAGGAAGTGCCGCTTTCAGAAATGTCACATACTTAACGGTCCATATTCCTCAAGGGCCATCCCTACTGTGCTTTATTTGGTTTTATTACAATATCAAGATTTGACCGAATGAGTCACATCCATAACGTTGGAATTGCCAAAAAGTTTTGCAGTTAAAAGGGTTTTCATTTGTATGCGAGTAGATCATTTACTGGATGTCAGAGTCTGTATATAGGTTTCTTTGGTTTTGACAAACATTAAAGAAAGCAATTATCTTGATGTTTTGACTGTTATAAAAATAGCAGATGTTAGAATGCGTATTATTCAGTTGTACACAGCTAAACCCTTGCTTGTCTCTTCGTGAATCATTTCAGCTAAACCAGGAGATGTCCACTATTGTGAACAAGATTCTGGTGAATTACAGCGATAAAAACAACACATCATGGCATGCCTGGGATTACATTCAAAAAACGGTGAGCTGAGCTCTAACGTTTTCTCTTCAAATATTAAGTCTCTTCTGTAATTTTACATCACTCTTTTTGTTTTACTGAAAAGTTAACACCTTATGTTCACTACACAATCTTTTCAGTGATCTTTCTCTAGTTCTCTGAGTATTTCGCTCTTTATTTCTATACGTTTATTTTTTACTAATGCAAAATGTTGTATTGTGTTCTTTTCTCCAACTCTCACAGATGAAGTGCTGTGGTTGGACTGGACCATCTAACTGGACCGAGAACATCGTGATAAAGAACAGTTCTGAGCCTCTGTTTTCATGCTCCTGCAGAAATGAATCCATCAGTGGTCCAGATATAAAAGAATTTGGCCTGTGTCAGAGTTTGTCCTTTGACTTGCCTGTCTTCACTACGGTACACACATGCATCTTTACTCCTGACACTGATGTTTTACACTTCCTTCTTAAACTTGCTTCATTCTGTTCCTAAACTCACTACAGTTGTCATTATATGCATTCTATTACTTTTGTAAACATTTGGCACTTTTAATGCGAATGACTCTGGCACCACCTGGTGCTTCTCATAGGTACTTGCCTAAAGTCCAGAGTAAACTAAAGGATGCACCTTTGTATTGTACACTGCTGTCTGGATTTAATTTCTAAATGACAACTGATAATATTTATTGCTATGTATACTGTATGTTTTCTGTTAAGTATTTTGTATATAAGCCATACATGAGTCATTTTGAATTTTATTTCATTACGCTGCCAAACTATTGTATTAGAAATACCTGCACAGTCTCATTGTTTGAATATGCAAACTCCAAAAAGATTTACTGCAATACCAAATAATACAGTTTCTTGTAAACGGGCCCACTGACTGTTTATCTTCCTCTTTTAGTTTGGCTAGATATCATCTTTGGAGAGCTCTGTCTGTTAATGATCATGACATAACGTTTTTCGTTTTCGTTAGATTTTTCCCTGCTTTTTTAATTCCTGCTCTCCATTTCATGCGCCCAGGGTTGTAAATCCAGTGTGGAAGACTGGCTCCTAAGGAACTATGGAGTTATTCTTGGAGTCTGTGTTGGAATAGCAGTGATTGAGGTAAATCCAGAAAGATTTAACGTGTATCATGCGTTCACTCACATACTGGCATATTCACAAGCTGGAAATGTTCACCGTATGAGTGGTTTCAGATCATTATGATTTAGTGGGCAAAATGGTTTAAATAATAAACCTACCCATCTGCCTGATATGATATTCTTCTGTGTATGTGTGTGTGAGACGGGATTATGATCATATTCTTTTTTGCTTACTTCAGCTTTTAGGGATGATCCTGTCCATGTGCCTCTGTAAGAGTGTTCAACAGGAGGATTACAGCAAAGTACCTAAATACTGAGAGCAAACCCCCCTTCTAGAGAGACTCACACTTATGAGAAAACACCAGTGTTACAATCACTCCACACCAACAGAGCAACTGGAACAAACCAGAGAACATTTCACCTCAAGATGCACACAACCGGTTTACGTGTGTGGATGAGATACAAACACACATATGATGTACAAGTTAGAGCCTTCTCAACTGAATATGGCGCCATATTTTTTTATAAGTTTTACGATGGGATTATGATTTTTCCTTTTTAAGAAACTAAAGATATTTAGATATTTTTCAAGAGTGCTCTGCAAGGTCTAAAGCAGGTAGCTTTATATTTCACTTTTACTCTTGTAGATATGCTGTACGTTGACCGTATTTAGACTTTGATGCTGTTTATTAGTTCCGAGAGCACTTTAGTGAATAGTTGGCGAAGAGATCCGAAGCACATTTTTAGGGAGGGCAAAACACTTGTTTTCTCTTCATCGTTTTTTCTGTTATCTGTATCTGTGTTATCTTATACTATACTTTCAATTTGGTTATGTATATTTCGCTATTAATGAAACTACTTCAATAAGGTTTCGTCTTTCTGAATAACTATATCCTAGTTATCACAGCCCTTCATGGTGACTTCACCGCCCCGTGTCTCAGAAGGGTTCGAGTGGATGTTAATAGCAGGGGTGGGGTCACTCAGGGTGGGGTCAGGTGTGGTGAGGTTAAAGATGGCTGCGGTTTAGAAATGGAAGGGCCGAGCAGACGACTGCAGGATGGTATAGTGCATCATGTGGTTTACGTGTGTGGCGCTCTCTGTGGATCAGGGTGTGTATGTGAAGTTAGGTTGGGTCCTTTTGCTGTGTTAGTGTGGGTACAACAGATGTTAAATTATGTCTTTAACAGGCAATGGATGTAAAGCCGACTGATTATATATCCAGATCTTTTCACACAGATGAGAAATCTATCTTTGTGTTACAGACCCATTTCAGCTCATCTACATGATGACGTGTGGACTGAGTTTTTTTGTGTTTCTTTATTGTTGCTTCTTTTTGCTCTTTTCATATCTATGATTTTATTATTTTATGCAAAGGTTCATTTAAGCTTTATCATTTTAAAGAGTCTAGCTTTTCTTTCTATCGGTGTTGTTCTCTGGTGCTTCTGAAGAATAGTTTTGGCTGTTTTAGTGTTGAATCAACAGTGTTTTTTTTTTCTGTCACTTACAAACACTAGAAGTAATTTTACTCGTTTGGTTGAAAGGATTAACAATTATGGTGGCGCACTGAAATCTCCGTATAATAACATGTTTTTGGCAAATGTACTTAACCATTTTATCTGTATTTTGCTGATTAGGGAGAAGAAAATTAGTCAGTTTAGACAAAAAAAAGTACATTTTGTTTGCTTTTTTAAGTCTTTTTTAAGGTTTTATTATGTTTTGGACTTTCCTGGACTTTTTATATTCAGTTGTGTCAGGCTGCTTTTGACAGAATTAATATCTTTAAATGGTCTTTAGCTAATAAAAAGCAAATGTTTTCATCAGGAAAACGTACAGACGTTGGGATAATTGTGTATTTTTGGTAAGGTGTAGATGAAGGGCTTTTTTCTATTTACAATATTTTTCTATTTCACAGAGAAGCTATGTTTATGTACTGAGTTTCAAGGGCTGTTTAAGTAGGCTAGTACAAAACATGTCTATGCAATAGTTATGACTTTGATTAAAAGGAACTTCAACGTAATATTGTTTCCATTGTGTGATCTTTGTCTTGAAATGTAGTTTTGTTTTAGTCTGAATTTGGAACCATTCCAGCCAATAATACCATAATCCTCTTTTCAAACTTTGTGTAAAGCAATACATTATAATGTTCAAAGTATTACACTACATTTGCATTTAGTCATTTAGCAGACGCTTTTATCCAAAGCGACTTACAAAGAGTTTAGGGAGCAATAAGCGATATGTCATACAGGAGCCATAATACATTAGGTGCCAATACAAATACACTACGGTTCAGAAGTTTTCGAACATTTACTCATTCATATTTTTTTACACATTTTAGAAAAATAGTAAGCTTATCTATACTGTGGAATGCCACAAAGGCAATTATTAGGATTATGTTTCGACAAAAAAATCTAAACCATAAAATAAAATGTAGTTTTATTCACCTTTTGCTCAGAATTTGCAGAAATGTTGTCTTGGCATTTTATAATGCCACTTATTGGGGTTTCAATTCTGAGCTCTTATTTTCTGCGCTTTCTTCATTACTTGTTCAAAGTCATCTATTTCAAATACTTATATATATATAAAACAAATATATATATATTAGTTTATTTTGTATATATATATATATATATATATGTATATATATTTGCACAATACATTTTTATCTTTGAAACTACTTTCATACATTTAAGTATACAGCTTGCGATGAAAACCTTTTAAGACAACATGAAACATTTTATTAAAGTGTTCGAAAACTTTTGACCGATAGTGTACATGACTTAAATATTAAGTTGGCATGTACACGGACCAAAACTATAAACTCAACACTTGTTTTTGCCCCCATTTTTCATAAGCTGAACTCAAAGATCTAAGACATTTTCTATGTACACAAAACACACTGTCTGCCATGAGCCCTGTACAGTGAAAACCGGGATTCATCCGTGAAGAGAACACCTCTCCAAAGTGCCAGACGTCATCGAATGTGAGCATTTGCCCCCTCAAGTCGGTTACGACGACGAACTGCTGTCACGAGACCCCCCCGAGCCGAGCCCCCTTGTTTGCAGAAATTCTTTGGTTATGAAAACCGATTGTTGCAGCAGCTGTTTGAGTGGCTGTTTCAGACAATCTTGGAGGTAAAGATGATGCATGTGGAGGTCCTGGGCAGGTGTGGTTACACGTGGTCTGCGGTCGGAGGCCGGTTGGGCGTACTGCCAAATTCTCTGTGACGGCTTATGGTAGAGAAATTAACATTCAATTCAGGGGCAACAGCTCTGGTGGACATTCCTGCAGTCAGCATGCCAATTGCACGCTCCCTCAAAACTTGCGACATCTGTGGCATTGTGCTGTGTGAGGAAACTGCACATTTTAGAGTGGTGGCCTTTTATTGTGGAAAGCCTAAGGCACACCTGTGCAATAATCATGCTGTCTAGTCAGCATCTTGATATGCCACACTTGTGAGGTGAATGGATTATCATCGATTCTCGGCAAAGGAGAAGTGCTCACTAACACAGATTTAGACAGATGTGTGAACAATATTATATATACCTCATGAAAAATGGATGCAAAAAAAAAAGTGTTGCGTTTATAACTTTGGTGAGTGTATGTTAACTTTTTTGCCTCTGCTTTTTTAGTGTCGGTTGTATCAGAAGAGGGCGCTATTGGGAAACTTGAAATGTTCAGTGTGGTTCCTGCTGAAACATTTAGATACAAGTACAAAGTGAATAAAATCATATTCATTACTTTTCCATCCTATTACAGCACGAACATTTTCTCACAAGGACATTAATAATTGTAGACAATATATATACAGAATAAATAATTCAATCTATGACAATGGAAGATTAAAGGGTTATACATTATTAATGTAATTTGTGGCTGTTGATATAGTCTCAGATCCCCTGAAGAGGTCAGTCTTCAACCTTCTTTGTATTTCAGTGAACTGTTTTAATAGCGGGAATTGAATTAATGTGATTTGGAAAAGCCAAGAAAATCTCCCCACTGCTTCTTATGAGTCTCCGCGGTACTGTTGAGAGAAAAGAAGAAACCACTTTTGTCTGTCACAGAGGACACATGACCTCAGAACCACTGCCAGGAAATCTGTGTCTGTAGTTATATTGATGCAAACTGGTGGTGCTTGGCTTCTGCATATGATCTAATTCCATGACCCAAATTCAGTTACCCACATATCCAATAAATTATGTAAATGCAGCTGCTTTCTTTCCTTTTTTTCCTGTACAATCTGAGAATCTGCATTGCTTTTCACATGTCCGTCCATTTACTGTCATTTCTAGATATTAGTCGTGCATGCAACATCTACACATAGAGATAAGACAGTAATTACGTTGACAGAATATTATGGGAGATTGCTCTTTAAAATATGCTGCATCCTCTTGTGTTGTTTTTCTCAATCAGGGATTTTCCTGAGCTTTACTCATCCGCAGCACTGAAGTACTCTCCACCTAAGGGCCTCTTCCTCTTCCTGCTAATACGCCCTTGCTTGACATCCTGTTTTTAGCAGAATATTCACTATCATACTGATTTACACAGATGAGATCTGCTGTAGTTTATCTGACAAAGTGTCAAAAGGTCAAAGCCTTGACTATGAGTGAACTTTTATGGTGGCCAACAATGATACGTTTTTTATGCATTGTGATAACGGAGCATAGTTTACATGCAAACAACCATTTATAGTTTCTTATTTTCTAGTTTATTTAAAAAAAACGATGTCAAACTGACATTTGCGGCAAATTCGAGACGACAGCTTAACTTTGAATGTTTCAAAGTTATTATTTTATTTCATTATTATAATTATTATAACACTCAATAAATGTGTTTTTAACTAGCTGGACTAGGTGCAGTTTTTTTACCCAGCGTCTGGGTGGAGCACTACTTCTCAATACGCATTCACGTGCGTTACGTTCCTCTCATCCGGGCACAGCGCTCGATTCCAGAAAAATCTGGTAAAGAAAATACATCAAAACTCGTCACGGTCCCTAATATATATTAGCACGAAGATGCTATTTTAAATAGCATATTTAGAAAGTTTGAGTCTTACGGTCTTGACGCATTAACGGAATAGTTGCTTTAAAAACATAGCATATTGCCATTATTTCTTCACACTCATGTTTTTCCAAACGATTTTCTTCTGAATGACATATTTCCGCCTGTAGAACCCTGTATAGAGTATTGCAGGGTGTTTACTGTTAGTTTAGTAAAGAAATGTCAGGGCCAACCGTGTAATTTTCTACCCAGAAGGTCTCTGGGTGTCTCCACAGTTTTTGAGTCAGGCGTTAAATTGCTGACACTGCCGAGTATATTAAAATGAATGCCCGTATTTCCTCCGCAAAGTAGGTTAAAGAATGTGTTGAATCAGGTGTTTTTCCCACACATTTTCCTCTGTGGCGTCTGAATGTAAATGCAGAGTGTGTGCTGCTAGTTTATCACAGTTTGAGCACACACAACTCATCCTCTGTCTCTACTTTTGCATACCTGCACATTAACATTAATGTTCAACCAGATTAAACCACTGCACCGCTTTACAAAATCTGGTTATTTATTCTGTCTGATGTTTTTTTCTTCTTATTTTTATGTTTTTCTCCTGCCTCTAGATGTATACGTGGGGGAGAAGAGTGGTCATTATGAGTTTACCTGCTGTCTGTGTGTGTGTGTGTGTGCGTGAGTGTGTGGTGTGTGTGTGTGTGCGTGCGTGCGTGCGTGCGTAGAGATTGCTGATGTGATAATAGTTGGATCACTGATGCAGTAAAATATGCTAACATTTAATACTATATATGAAGTAATATAATCTTGGTTCTCAATCTCTTTGTTCGCTTCCATCAGTCATTATGCATAGGTTCAAATTATCAAAGGAATTTAGATAGACTTGGCATTCTTAACCTTTATGGTTTTTAAAATGAGTAAAATGTAAAGCTTTGTATGAAGCTTTGCTGGGATGAAGTCATTTCAATGGCTGCGTGAAAGTGATTTGAAATGATTTTACCTCCTTATGCAAAGCATCTGTCATCTCTCTCTGTTTATTCACAGCAGACTCATTTGCTATCAAATATATGCATATTGTGTATGCTCCCTTTCGGCAGTTTTGCTATCATTAGTTCACAATACACACTATCCATGCTGTAAACATTTTACCATCCAAAGTCTTTGGAATAATAATATGTGAACCCATTGGTTTAGTGAAAGATACAATGTGCAGCGGTAAAAACTGGGCAGAAATGATAAAGAATAAAAGGAAAAAAGATCAAATTGAGGGATGATTTTGGTCTGTAATAAAGAAACATTCCACAGAAACATTGTCATTCTTGAACAGATCTCATTTTTAATGCTTGTGTATTTGCACTTATTTAAAATGAAGTCTCTCTCTTATTATTTGCTCAGGCAGGATTTTCGTCACTTCTTGGCTTTCTCATCGACAATAGTGTTGGTGGGCACTGTGGCATTTTCAGTCATCATTTTTGCAAGAATGGTCAACAATAGCAATGTCAAGGGGGGACTTTTTGTGACAATGGTAAGACATCATTCATCATATGGTACGCCTACAAACAACAGCTTCCATTCCTAGCCCCAAAACTGAACCAGTTGGTTTGCAATCGAGACATCTTATCACCTCTTAATTCATATTATGTCTTATATTTTGTTGCAGTATACTGTCATTAGACCAGATGACTAATGATAATGACTGAGAATGCTAATTCCATGACTCTTTATAAAGTGATTATGAACACCCCTCTGTGCCCATTGAGCTAGCACAAAGATCACGTGCCCGTTTTGTTAATCGGGAAAAAATGTGCTACGGTAAAATGGGACTTTACATCCTGTCTAAATGTGTCCTACCCCTGCCACACTAATGTATTGCCAACAATTAGCCTAATCGTAAGTCTTGGAACGAACATGCAATAATGTGTCTATGCTGATGTTCAAGTGTGTCTACAATACTTAAATCCCAAAAGGAAACCCAGACAAAGGTTAAGACTCTCCCATCAGCATCAAGTGCAACATCCTGCATGCAAAACAGCCACTTTTCCTGCGAGATTTAATCAAGCCTCTTAATAAAAGGAATTGAAAATTTATGCATTAGCGCTGGCACAGTCTAAATGAAAATGAGGAAAGACGGGGGGCGTGCTGCTCAGAGGATGCTTGGCGCAGGGCTCGTGGAGAATATTCTTGGAGACTGATTAGAGCAGCACTATCAGCTAATGATATTCATTGGCACAGATCTTAAATGAGGAACACAGTCTCCACGCTTGCTCTTCCGCGTCTCTTGTCCCACGTCTGACTCCTCTCCAGTCATTCTGGCTCTCTTATGAAGATGCTTTGTTCATAGCTGGCTCGTCGACGTGGGGATCTCTTTCCGTCTTATTCTGATCACTTTGTTATTGTTTGTTCAACAGAGACAAGAAATCATACATGTCTTCTTACTGCTTGCTTGTTGTTGCACGGAACAGACAAGCAAAGCACCCTGGGAATTCAGCAAACAGCAGCTGTGCTATTTCAGTTGGGTTGGTGATGATCGTGTCACTACTGTTGCGATCTCTCTGTGGTTGTTAGTGCTTACAGATGTGTCGGCTTCTAGAAGATGCTCATTACGGCAAACAAATCTGTTATTGATCATCAGCATAGTCAGATGACAGTTAAGGAAAGTCTGTCTTGGCATAAAACTTGTCTGGCTACGAATATTCCCTGCTGATAAGAGCTTATCAATATGAATTTCCATTATGGCAAGCGCCGGTCTAGCCGGTAGATCAGAAAAACTCACTTGGTGAAGCTAAGAAGAATGAGTCAAGAACGTAAAGAATATGCAATATTGCTTTTGAATAATAAGTCATTTTTGGGGTATTGTATGTATATAGAAAATTAGCATACAATGCTGAGTATACATAATGTATATTGCAGTAAGAGTAATATATTATTATGACATTTTGAAAATGGCCTTTGTCTTTTCAATAGCTATATATAGTCTGAAAGAAAAAAGGGCCACTTTTTTGTCATTGACACTGAGATGGCCTAATTTACCTGAATTCACCAGTGGGTTTCACAATGAATTAGGGACATTTGTTAATGCTTTTGGATCAAGGTAATTATAGTTAGTAAAACTTAAAAAAAATCACTATAAGAGTAAAAAAATATATATTTTTAAGGTCCTACTTTGGTTTATGGAGTGTCCAACAACAAGTTTACACACATACCGGTGTAAAAACACTTCGTTTTTTAATAATAGGCAGTCATTGTAACCTTACTTTTTGACTGACTCTCATATGATTCGTTCGGCCATTCATCTGTCTAATCCCCTCCTTTCTGTCAGCCCACTCTAATCTGATTGGTCAAATGGTCTAGTCTGCTGAGATTGGTCTACCGTGTGCAGTTTCGCAAATGGAACATAAGCAGGCATTACATGCAGTGACGCAAATCTGTCCGGGAACTGAAATAAGAATGACCTTTTTTTCCATGCCAATAACTTTGTTATTCGTTCACTTTCGGCTTGACAACTTGTCAGACTGCTTACATTCACACACAGCAACATTACACACTGCATGAAATGTCATTTTAAGGACATAGTAATAGTTACTCTTTAAAACATTTGTTAATTAAAATCTAATAAAACATCGGGACAGATATCATTTGAGAAATGTCAACTTTATTGCCTCTCTCTGACATCCTGTCTACACCAGTGGTGCGGCGGACAATGCATTTGGTGCATCGCTCCGCATCCAGTGTGGACACATTTTCTAATCAAAAAAAGAAGAATCTTCAATCAAAAAACCTAAAACTGAAATAAAAACTATATAATTTAACTTATATAGCAAAATAATTATAAACAATTAAATTGCAAAAGCATAACATAACAGAATTTCCCCCCCAAAAAAATGTTATGACTAAAATTAACATATATATGTAATATAAAATAAAAGCAAAAATCTTAATAAAACCAAAACAAAACTTGAATAACAATGAGAAAGGAAACAGAGCTGCAAAACTGAGAAAATGTTAAAGTAGCATGAAAGCACCATATTTGAGCACATGAATGACATCGTCATTGACCTAATAGTTGAGGTCAGTGTTGACATTACAGAGAAGAGGAACTAACCAGAATGCTCATTGATAAAATGATCTGTGACCTCATTGACAGGGCTCAACCTTTGAACTCATCTGCGATCTTACTAAAGATCTAAACCGTATTTTATGATCACCTCAGTGATTAACTAGCTGGTTACCTCATCACTGGTGACCCCACTGGCCAAATCAATGCTTAGTACATCCTTACATTTACCATTGAATGAATTGCTAAACTCATAAATGTACTCCCAAAACTTTTACATGATATATTTTTATGTTTAAATCTATTATATCTATTTATAATACAGGTCTATAGAGCTGCTCTTTTCAGCCTCTAGCTTGTGAAATATCAAATGCTTTTCACTGGAATTAAATCAAATATTTTTACCCTTGGCTAAAAAGCACAGCATTTTAACCTTCAGTCATAATTGGATTTGATTTCTACATGCAGTGTTCAATATGAAATGCATCTTCAAGCGTTTTACCTGTACATGATTAAATCATGATAGGTAATAATGTGAACACTGAGGTAATAAGTTATGTCAATTAATTGGAGTTGATGTAGATATGTGGATAATTGTGGGACAGGATCAGGTTTCTGTGTGGAGAGAAAGAAGTGTGTTAATGGTTTTCTTGAACAAACTCATTACACGGTTCATTCAAGAGCCATAGTCAAAGAAATCTGTGGCAAAATGAGTGGAAAAAAGAGAAAGACTCAAGAGCATAGTTTACAGACAATGTGGATGGAGGAGTGGATCCATTCATGTCAAATGCAATAAAATGCTTAGTAAGCAATTCTTGACAGACGCCTCTAAAGATAGATACAGGACATATAAAACTGTCTTTAATGTAGATCAGTAAAACAGCTGTTTTACTTTTTTGTGCACACAAATTCCCTACTAAATAAAATAATAAAACAACAAATAAGATGAATCGACTATAATCAACATTTTTAGCAGAGTAAAAAATAAATCAAAGTAGGTCACCATCAAATTAAATGATCAGAAATGAAGGGAGTTTCATAAATGGAAATCATGTAACAGTTCATTCCTATATTTGGATGTCCTTCATAGATCCTACAAATCACAAGACTTTGGAGCTCAGATTTACTTTCCATTGACATAATGTTAACAACAGCGGAGTCGCGTGGCTCTTTAAATCATTTTCCCAAACACAGATGTCTCCTCAATCACAGTGTTACTTTTCATGTGTCTTTTTTGGCTAGAATTGCAGTGCAAACCTGAAAATGTCAAATACAGCAATTTATTCTTTCTGGATCTAATTCTTTTTGGGAATTATTGAAAAGTCAGTTGAGATCACTCCATGAGACCTGTGACACCTGTCAGATTTATTATCTGATCTCTGATCCATTTGTCAGGTGTTTTTATATCATATTTATTTGTTATGCATATTGTCATTTTTTTAATAATGCATGCATACTGTAGAGCATAGCCTAAGATGAATAATAACTGTTTAATAATGTTTAATAATCTGACCGAAAATCCGTAATGTGATCTGAACCGTGACATTCAGTGCAACTATGTAAACAGGTAATCCAATTAACTCACCCTATAATGGATTTGTTATCTACAGCTCTGTCTAATTTAGTTAATAAAGCAGAAATGTAACCACCATGTAACCTTGTTTTCTAATTTCATTTGTTGCACAATTTCAAACTAAGTCCACACAAGCATCAACCAGATGACTGAGATAAAATGATAAATAAAGGTGATGTTCAATCATATGGTGTCTGTATCGGGACCCGCTGTTCCTTTACAACCCTTCTAAAAACTTTATTTTTATTTGCACCTGGTGTCCATCTATGAGAGGATCTGGCCAGCATGTACGGCTTTAAATAACAATATTGCATCACATCAATAAATGATTATTTTCTTCTGCTACACAGTTGTCCCAGTAAAAAAATATTATACATTTATTTTCATCTTTAAATAAATAAATAAAGTGAAGCTTATAATTGAACTAGGGAGGATAGATTGAGAATATTTTATTTGCAGTCTACTTAATCATCTGCAGTGTGGGGTCACAGCGGACCGTCGGTGTCCAGGAGAGAGAAAGAGAGCGAGTACACAGCCTGAGCGCATCTGACAACATGATGCATGTATGAGGCAACAGCCGATGAGTCTCGCCCTTTGAATGTGATTACAAAAAGTCTAACATTTAGTGCTTCGCTATAAAAGCCTCGTGACACAGGTGGGCCTGGGCCTGGCAGAAGACAGATTGTACCCAGACCCTTTTAGTTCTCAGCAGAAACAGTCGGTCATTAAATGAAATGCCAGTTTTTTATTGCCGTTGTTTTTTCTTTAACAGTCTGCAGCAGTCGTCCGCAGGAGTGTGTTTTCATGATAAGCACGCTAATACTCTCTCATCTGCTCGGTTTCTCTCTCCCTGCCTCTGTTTTGCATTTATAGAGTCTGTCATCCAGAAATTAAGCAAAAGACATGCGACAGGCTACACGAAATGCCACATATGTCCATGTGTCCCTTTGTCTCAGCTCAGTGAATAATGGTGTCCAAAATAAACCAAACTGATTGTGGCACTTTGACACGCGGGCACTAGTGAGGCAGCTGGGAAAATGAGGTGGCCCGTACCGCTCACGACTCTCTGACAGCATCTGTCAAGCCGAGCCTTGTTTGTGGATTTTGTGAGAAATAGAAATGCAATACTGGACAAGCTACATTATTCAGACTGCAACTGGGTTTTTCTCTGTCAGTCATTTAGAGATGTAAGCCAAAGCCGTTTACTTCATCTCACGTCTATAAAGCTCTCAGGGAATCCGGTGGGACAAATTAAAGGAGAATGTAATAAATCTGCCAGAGCAATTAAACTAACTTAGTCTTTGTAATAAAGAGGGTCATTTTTTATTCTAGCACATTAATTTGTAATTTGTAGTGTATGAGGAATAGAACATTTTTTATTCAACGGCCCATTTACTGATACTTCTTCAGTTGCTATCGAACTATTTCACACTGTCTTATATGGAACGTGAAGAAGTCTTTGCATATGACTGTGAACAGTTCAGGACTATTTAGTAGGAAATGCAGATTTTATGTATTTATTAATTTGTGAAAAAAAAAACGATTTAATTATCCTTCAACAGTGTTGGGTGTAACTAGTTACTGTAATTAAATTACTTTTCCTTTGAAAAAGTAAAGTAAGGGATTACTCAATTTTTCCTGTAATTTAATTACAGTTACTTCTGATGTAATTAAACTAAATACTTTGTGTAATATTTGTGTGTGCAAACATGGAATTGACATCAAAATTCTAAGTCTAACTTTAAAATCCATGCTTTAATGTATAATTCTCACATTTGTAATACATTGGTCAGTTAATAATACTACTTTATGTAGTTTTATATTATTTATTTGAATGAATTAAAAGAGCCATTTCATGTCTATCCTTGAATCACTTAACTAATCAAGGTTGATATAGGATATAGAAAGTAATAAGTTATTAAATACTTTTTGGAGAGAGTAATTTGTACAGTAATCTAATTACACTGTTGAATATGTAACTAGTAACTAGTAATTAATTACTTTTCAGAGTAACTTACCCAACACTATCCTTCAACAAATGTATAATATTCTATCTGTTTCTTTTTTTTATTTTAACTTATAGCCTGTAGCTTTGGAATACAAAATTCTTTGATCATTTCAGTCTGACTTTAACAATTTGTGCAGACAGTCAAGAGTACATTACAGCACAGATTTTGTTTTGTGAACCTGTCACAATGTAATTCTTTGCAAAGTGGCTGTTAGAGAAGGATGAAGCAGTTAAACTTTATAAGCAAACTGTTTCCCATTTCACCATTGAAGAGAGTCTTAAAGGCACAGTAGCGTAAAATGCCTTCTTGGTCATTTAAAGGTCTAGTGTATGAAATTTAGCAGCAACTAGCAGTAAGGTTGTGAATTGCAACCAATCCACTCCCCTTCAAAGCACTTTGGTGACTGACACAGCACTAAGATGTCGTCATGTTTTAAAGATAATGTTTTTACGAAACCCGCTCTGTTGAGCAGTGAATTCCATGCAAGGGGACCCTTGCTTACCCGCAAGGTATGAGCTAGAAATAGCTCATTCTTAGGTAATAAAAACATAACTCTTCACTATATAAGGTCTTTATACACCTCTAAAGACATAGTTATGTATATTATATTGCATTTCTGTCCATAGATCATCCAAAAAAGAACACACAGGACCTTTAAAAGTGAAATCTTATCGATATTCTCCTGTATTTTAATTGCTTTCCATACGCTTTGGCCAAATATGTTTATATAATGAAATTAGTACAAATACTGATCAAATCTTGTTTTCAAGATTTATCGGAATCTTTATCTGACTTCTTCATTTCAGATTCAGGCCCATTCTGGTTCCAGAGGGAGTTGACGGAAAATCAAACACGTCTCATTTGCATGACCTACAGAGTGGCTTAAATCAATCATAACAGGATTTTACTGACTGTCTGATTTAAGAAGCATGCGCAGACACGCAAACACACATGCTGTGTAAACCCCGACTGCTGGTCTGTAGAAGCACGTGAGGAATGATGACGGGACCGCACTTAATGGGCCCCTCTCCTCACTGTGTTTTTCTAGAACATCTGGATTCTATTAAAGCGAGGCTATCTGAACGCTGCTGTCAGAGAGAGAGAGAAGAAAATGAATGGAGGAAAGTAAAAAGAGGAGCGATAAGCCGAAAACCAAAAGAGAAAGGGTGTGAAGAGACGAAGATAGTGAGAGAGACGCATTCTGATGGACATACAGAAACAGTATTTTAATGATAAACAGTGAATACAAGAAACAAACAAAGCAGTCTAATGCTTCTGATTATGCAGACAGTTAATAATGATGCAAGTGAATAGTAAAAGACGCTGCTCTTGTCTGAGAAATGTCTGCCAGGCGTTGGCTCCTCTTGGCGCAGTAACTCGGCACACATGCCATCATGGCACCGGGGGAGAGTGGAAATTTCTCCCTGCTCATCCAAATCTGCACACTCCCCACAAATCATTTCAAGATGGATGTCTCAGAGATTAGATAGAATGAGAAACAGAGAAAAAGAGAGAGAGAGAGAGCTGCTCTTTTCACAGACAGCTCCGGTGTTATCTTTGCAGTTACAGAATACATGGTTTCTGCTCTTACTTGGTATATTAAAGGGATAGTTCACCCAAAAATGAAATCTTAAATTGAATGTGATCTGTGAAACAAGATATTTTGAGAAATATCTCAGTGGTTTTGTGTCCGACTCCATAGAATATGGAAGTCAATTGAGGCCAATGTTGTTTGGTCACCAACGTACTTTAAAATATCTTCTTTTGTGATCTGTAGTAGAAAGTCATACAGGTTTAAAATGGCACGATAAGGGTGAATAAACGATGGGTGAACTACCCTCATTAAAAAATCATCCTCATTGTTATTATAGCAGCGGACTGGCAAGTTAGTCCTCTTGAAAAATGGAAAAGAGCATTTAGGAATAAATTACAAGTTTTTCTTTCCCTGCCACAGTCGCCTTTGGCATCCTTACTTGAAACATTAAAGCACAATTTTCTTTAAAGCAGCTTTGAAAAAGTGTATTCAGAAAGACAGACATACTGTAACTGTTCATTTTTATGCAATTGATTCAACCATTAGGAATCATAAATAAACACATCAACTCATTTTTCTTTGTAAAGGTCACTTACAACACACCCAAATGCTATAGTTTGTTTAAAGGTCCAATGTGTAATTTTTTAAGGATCTATTGACAGAAACGCAATATAATATGTGTACCATACCTAATGAAGCGTAATGTTTTTATGACCTTAGAATGAGCTATTTCTATCTACATACACCGCGGGTCCTCTTACATGGAATTCACCATGTTGTTTCTACAGTAGCCCTAAACGGACAAACTGCTCTACTGAGTGTGTTTCGTAAATACATTATCTCCTTCGGCAAAGAAGCGAAAACATGACAACATCTTAGTCCTGTGCAGCCACCGTAGTGCTTAGAAAGTGGGGGTGGAGTGAGCCATTGGTTGCAATTCACAACTTTACCGCTAGATGCCGCTAAATTTCATACACTGGACATTTTGTTCATATCATACAGATTGTAGTATTCATCACAGTTGAGTGATATGTTTCAGCCTGTGTTGGTTAGGCAGACTTACATAGCACTGTTGCCAGGCCGACAGCTTTTGTGGGTCATGCTTAATTGGTGACCTAGACGAGCAAAACTGGACATGTTGAGTGATGTCTCTGCTTCTCTATGTGCATGTGTGTGAGTCTACAATCCTTGCCCTGATTCTCACTTAAACTCCAAACACTAACCATCTCTCAGCATGCATGTGTGCGTGCAGCACGAACAATCCGGACGTGCAATTCCTGCTGTTCTGTGGAAGTGGGCTCTGCGTGAGAAATGCATTTTAACGGCTTTTCCATAACTCTGTGCGCTGGAAGTGTCACGTTTAAAAATGAATCAATCTAAAGCTTTACTTTATTCTTACTGTTGAGTTTCAGTGTTTCTCACACATCAAGCTGTGCCGGGCTCGTCTATTTGATTTGTATCGTATAAATCCAGCTGTATCTCTGCAGGTTTAACCAATTCTTTTGACTAAATGTCTGGTGTCTTTGCGCTCTTCCTATTTAATAATACATTAGGCTCTTGTGGAGTGTGAATGTGTGTAAAAAACAGCCAGACTTCACCTTTTAAATCTCCTCATTATTACGCTCTCACTACTTGACGGCAATTTCCTCTTCGCTGTCACTTGCTAGAAAGTATGAAACGGAAACGGTAAGAAATACTGCTTTTTAATTACTGAACAAATTCAGATGCAGGAAAGAGAAATATGGCCTTTAACTTCTAATTGAGAACAGAAATTTTAAATAGGCTTCCATTTAATTGGTCTTGTTCTTTATTTCTGCGAAGAAGATTTGCTGCGTCCCTGCGGCTCAGCTGTGCGGTATTGTGAGATAGATTTCTATCTGAGTAACTTTGAAAGCCGGTTTAGTAATTGTCAGTGTCTAGAGTATCAAGCATAACTCATAGCATTCTCCCGAGCAGAGCTATGCTGCTTGCCGTGCTACCAGTCATTAATAACACTCAATGCTTGTCCTGGAGCATCTCCTCTCCCCCTTCCTCGCTTTCTGTTGCTCTTTTTTCTTTCCTTTTCGCTTTTACCCTCTTCCTCTGGGAAATGTCAAAAGCAAAGAGAAATCGTGTTTCTGCTCAAAAATGTCAGTAGGGCTACTGGCAACTTCATCTCAGCATGCAATCAGTCTGTGTGTGTGTTTGCATGCCTGCTTGTCAAAATCTTTTCATCTCTACATGTCTGACAAAAGTAAATATGCCACATACTTAAGCTTTTAAGCATCCATCATCCCCTACCTTATTTTCAGCTTTCGGTGCGCTAATATTCGAACCATATGACATCAAATGTAGGCCTAACTGATGTTGTTTGATAATGTCATTCATTGTTTAGGTACTTCAGTGCTTTGATTTGCATTAACATGCGTTTTAAGATATAAGATTACGGCAATATTCTGTTCTGTGTGAAACGATGGAATGTTTTGGAATAAATTTGCATGCTTTAAATGCGTTTGGTTGGAGGCACATGTTGCTGATATGTGTTCAAGGAATTTTCGCTTCCTTTATGAAAGTTCTGCATCAGGACTCACCGTGAACTCTCTGTTGTCATAGCGACAAAGACATCACATTGTGTATTACTCTTAAACGCAAGCTATAAATATTAAAATGGATTTTATGCCCGAATCATGTTTACTTTGATCTGCAAATGAGTAAAACTTCAAATGTAGCAAAGTGTATAGATGCATGAATAATTGTACGCATACATGTTTTGAAGAGATTGTTTAACCCCCTTTTAGCCAGTCGTCCAGAAACACCCACTCTAGTTTATACGTCAATCTCTCTTTGAATGCTTTTTATCACGCATCACACAGAAAGCTCTTTAGACTTCTGTAAAAAAAATCTATATGTTGCTTTTCCATGTCAGCCTTTTAAGTTCACCTGTTTCTTAATGTCTTGTTTCTCCATTTTTCTAAACACTGCAGATGAATAAATACAAGCTGACTGATTTGGTATTTTGCAGTTCTGAACAAATATTAAGTATTTCCAGACACATGTAGGCATACAGTATATCTTGGGCAATATGCATTATTTTAAAAGATATTTTCAGTCTTGGATGCTTGGTCTACTTCTTTCATAGAGTATACGTATACACTGAATATTAACATTACTGCAGCATCCATACCCATTTAATTGGGTTAATATTATGTGTCCTATGGTGCGACAGCAAAAAGGTAGGAAAAACTAACATTAGAAATAAATCTATTTTAAATATTTACATTAATAATATAGGAATAATATATTATTAACAGTTTGTTTTCTACATTCTTGCTGTCCCACCTTACGACACACGTACGGTTTATTTGTCAACTATCCATTTGTTAATAAATGTATTCTGTTACTGTTTTCATGACACCTTGTCATACCAAATTTCTGTATGTTTTTTTTGGTTCGTTTCAAAACTCAATTTTTTCTATCATTTCACTTTCTTTTTATTTAGCCATCTTGTAACAATCCCATCTAGTATGTCACATTATTTAATAGAATAGTACAGAAGAGAATCTCTAGTACAGAAAGAAATCTCTTTCTCAGTGTCCGCTTTCTTTGTCATCTTAATAGGAAATTATATTTAAATAGAGGATTTTTTTCTGAGAGTGGATGTTAAGCATCTTGGCTTTCCATTTGAAGTAATTGCTGTTTTAAGTGGACTTGATCATCTATAGCCACCATGAATTCTAATGTCATTAGTCACATGGTCGTCTGTTCACAAGCCTAAACGTTCACAGCAGACAGTCAGAGAATGTGGATCTGTCATTCCTAGGTTCAAAAGGAAATTTGTATTAAATGTATTTTTTTGTATTAATAGACTTACTAACCAGTAGCCTCCCTTTAATATGAACACTTCAAAGAGTTAGGGTTTAGATGATGTCCCTTGAAAGGACTTTAAGCACTCCTCTTAATACACACTAAACGTAACATAAACACACACGTCACTCAAGCCTTCTTTGTTGGTCCTCATTAGTTCCTCTAGCTGTCCCCTGATGCCCACTACCCTGTGTCACACATCAGCGCTAAGACAGAGGACCAACGCATCAAAATTTGCTCCCATTTCAAGCTTTGCGTGTTTTGTCACGATCACCAGGAGAGCGGGAAATCAACCTCAATTATTAAGCAGGGCCCTTTGGTGGTGTTTGTAGTAATTAACAATGTGCTCTCTTCAGGGTAAACAACTTCATAAGATATAGAAAGCCTCAATGGGAGCGTCAGATGAGCGGTACGAGCAGAATTACAGCTGCCGTCTTCATAAAGCTGTTAAAAGGAGTTCTGTCAGCAACAGTCATCGAGGGTTTGAGGTGTCACTCGTCTTGAACATTATTTGTTGGCACAAAGTTGCAAGCTATTGATCGTTCTCTGTGAAATGTTCAGTATACCTGACCTTTTCAAGCAGATAAGCTTAAGAAACTGTATTGTCTCTCTCTGTCTCTCGCACATACACCCACACTCACAGGAGCTGCCATAATGAATCATATTACAGAAATCTTGCATTTTATTTTGGCGCAGTGTGTGACAAATGTTTCTTGGGCATTCCCCTCAGAGGCAGTTTTTATTATAATGATTCGTATCAGTTACAGACTGCCAGAGAGGGGCTGAACTGAAATCCAGTCCAACAATGCCGGAGCTGTATCTGAACAGGAGAAAAGACGTGTCCAAATGCATTTCTGGCTCGGTTTAGTCAGGAATGATCTTTTTTAAAACAGATAGCTTAGCTCAGTGGTTAGAGCATGGCGCTAGCAACGCCAAGATCATGGGTTCGATCCCAGGGATTGCACATACTTGGAAACAAATGCATAGTATAATGCTGTAAGTCGCTTTGCTAAATGCATAAATGTAAACATTAGCGTGCGTATACTTTTGGAGATTAACTTAATGGGATAGTTCACCCAAAAATGAAAATTCTGTCTCTGAAAATTAATTACTCACCCTCTAGTTGTTCCAAATCTGTAATATCTGGTAACACAAAGAAAGATATTTGGAAGCTTGTCAGCAACTGAGATTTCTGGGGCACCATTGACTACCATTAAAATGGTTGTTAAAGGTGCCCCAGAAAGGTTTGTTTTCCTAAGTTCTTCAAAATACTTACCTTTGTGTTCAACCAAACAAAGAAATGTAAGCCGGTTTGGAACAACTTGAGGGCGAATTATTCATGAAAGAATTTTCTTTATTGGGTGAACTACCACCTTAATTCATATCATTATTTTTGCTCAAATTTACTGCAGATTTATTTTGTCCTTGGTCTGTTTCCAAAGCTGCATTCACATCCAGAAAAATATGAATTAGCTGAATATTTTTTTAACTCAAAGTACCTGTGACAGAAATCGGTTGTGTACAGAAATATATTTAATGTAGTCATTTTAATAAATATCTTACATTTATGTGCGACAGTGCAATTCATACATAATCATACAGTATGTTTTAACATGCATTTCCATATATCAGATTTCTCAATGGCTATTCTCAAACGCTGCCCAGGGATGAAGCAGTGATATATGACAGAGTGTATTTTCCTTGCACTCGATTGACTGAAGGGGCAGACGAGAAGTGTATCCCAGATGAGCTCTGGAAAGCAAAGCTGAATTGGTTGGCAGAGGTAACAGTAAAGAAGGGTAAAATACCGCTCCCTCCTGACAGCTGTACCCAACTGTGCAGACCTTTTCCAGATGCAGCAATTGGCAATGTGGTTGCCAAGGAATTACTGGTATCCAGGCATGAAAGGGTAATATATGTTTTTAGTATATCTTCAATATGTGTTGCATCTTCAACCCCATACACCACACCCCTATGAGCCGTTAAACATTTCAGAACCATTGGGATAAATAGGGAGCTGGGCATCCCACGAACAGCTTCTGGGAAGGCATCCACTGGATGTTGGAAAAAAGATGGAAAGACTTGCCACTATTCAATGGCTCCAATTGGTCCCGGTGGGATGTTCAATGGCATTCAGCTCCGGGCTTTGCGCAGGTCAGTGAAGATGATCCACACTAGACTTAGTAAAATATTTACTTACAAATGTTATGTTGTACTAGCTGTAGTATACAGTAATATATGCAAAACAATTTTCTTAACTAAAAACATGAGTTAACCAAAACTCAGTGTAAGAAAATAATAGTCTCTATCATGGTTAGCTCAGCTGTAAATGCAGACTACAGTGTGTATCAAAGTAGATACACACATTGTCATTACATCTGGCAAAATGACACAATAACCACTCATAAAAGTCTGGAAAGTTAATTTAACTGAACTTAATATCTATGACGAATGGATTAAAAATAGAAATGCAATGCAAGCACAAGGCGAAGCAAGAAAAAGAAATCACTCTGACAGAAATAATTGATAGTTGCAGTGAATCAGCGGACTTGCCGTGGTTGCCGTGCCCTACTTTTCTCCTATCGCCATCCAGGCAGCCCTTTTAGACTGAACACTGGAGGTACAGAGAGGCTTTTTGCCACGCTTGGTCTGTCACATCCACGGAGGGAAGTGTGGTAACATTGTGAAATGAGAATGCTCAGCTTCGCTTTTCTTATTCAGGTTCACTTTTTACACAGTTTATTGTGGGGTCTGGATTTGATGCTGAGCTCACCTCATTTTCATGTGCGTCGTATAACATCATAAGGATGTTGCGACGCAGTCTCATCTTGGTCAACGGGTCTTTGATTAGCTTCATCTCTGAAACCACCTGTTTGGCAAATGTTTGATCAACATCCTGACTGGCATCTAGCAGTGTTTCAGACATACTTTTCAAAATCTTTACTTTCTCCATTTCGATTTGATCCACTGATTTTTCTCTTGGCTTCTTTTTGGCCTTCCTGTTATTTTGTGTTTCAGGATAATCGACTGTGACCTGACGATAGTTGGATGAGCAGGCTTCAGGTGTGGGTATTGGAGTTGATGGTCTAGATGTGTGGTGGGAAGTGGATGACTCGGACACGTCTTCCTCTATCTCCTGTTCTTCTTCATCCTCATCGGTGATGTCATCTTCAAACTCATCCAACTAGAATAACATGAAAGGCATAGTAAATAAAATGGCACAATTAAAATAATATATGAAAATGCTTATGGAATGCTCACATTTTATTTTTAAAATGAAATTAACTTACACTCACTGTAATCTGAGACACCCGGTGAATAACAAAGGGTTGTAAAAACTTCAGTTTTTTTAAAAGCCACTTCTGTCTGGAAGTTAGTTCTTTGTCACTGCAACCATTCTGTTTTATACGGAGCACTTTCCCATATTGTGTTCGGAGGGAAGAAGCTTTTGTTTGGACCTTGACGACTGCAGGTAAGAAATAGGCGTCAAATTTAGCACAATAAAATTGTTATACATCGCTGTCTGTCCAGATATTCTCTTATAATGACTCCAGTACTCAAGAACATTGAGTGGTTAAAGCATGAATTGGTATGTTTTCCGATATTTTAGACATTATAAAACATCTGTCGATCGCTACTCACCAAGATGTTTGCTTTTAATTTACTTATGGGCAATTCCAGCGTTATGGACGTTATATGAATGAATTTGTTGCGAATATATTGAACCATCCGTTTATATTTTACTGAACCCTTGTTGATAGAGTCTAAACATCAAAAAAATGTCAGTCCATGAAAAAATTATATATACAAAAAAAAAAAAAATGCGTTATGGATGTGACAAAAAAAGGTTGCGGTTTTTGGGAGACGATAAACTTTGTAGGATTTCTGTGAAATAAAATGCACAATCCTGAAGCAATAATACCCAATGAATTGAGAAGGGATGTCTCTTTATAGAACATAAAATAGTTACTTTGTATTCATTTTCATGTGTCCATTTAGGAGGAATATGTAGCGTTATGGATGTGACAATCCTAAAAAATGGCACTTACTTGACTATGAAAAATTATGCACTAAAAATAAAACAAATGCTTTACAAATTTGAAGAGAGATCTCACATGGGTATTTAACCACCAAATGTTAAAATCTGTGCTGTTACCAAAAACCGCTGGTAAAAACTATAATTTTCCTTGGTAAGGTTGACATTTTCACGGAATTGCCCGTGTGCGGACTTCACGTGCTCTCGGAATTATCGTGGAAAAACTGCACATGAACGATCTCTGATGTCGCGTTTCCCAATGGGAAGTTGGGAAATAATTTCGATTCCCGAGTTCCCGAGATGGGCGGGCCTTACACAATCAACATGGCTGATGGGAGAAGGATTTCTGCTGTGACAGATGATTCATTAGTTTTTCTGGCATTGTCTTGTCGTTAAATTAGTACATATTTACATATATGAATAACCATTTGAAGCATACTGTGTGTTTTATACACTGCATGTATTTCACCAATATTCCAGAATAGTCAGCAAGCTGACTAGTAAAACTATACAGCAGGATGTACGATTGAAAACTAATATCATAAACATTTTCCAAGACACAAGCTAGCATGAATCTTGCCTCCTCCTTTCTTTCCGACAACAAAACACCTGAACACAACCAGTTTGGGAGCATGACATCAGAAGTGGGGATTGTCACATTTCCGAGAGCACGTGAAGAAAGGAAGCACAAGTCTCCTGGCATCTTAATTCTGCCTTCGCGTGCTCTCAGAATTATGGGAAATATGAGTTTCCTAGGTAACAAAATTGCACACGAACGGCACCTGATGTCCTGTTTAACACTGGGAAGTTGGGAAATCATTTTGATACCCACATCCCCGAGGTGGCGGGTCATAAACTTTAAATATGGCGGATGAACAAAAGTGGTGTATGGTTTCTGTTGTAGATAGTATGCTTTATTCGTTTTTTTACCCTGCAAAAGCTTAATTGGAAAATGATTACCATTTAACATTCTCCCAAGATACACGCAAGAAGGAAGATGGCGTCCTCCATTATTAGCAACACACATGAATACAACAAGGTCGTAATCCTGACTTCAGAAGTGGGAATTATCACATTTCCGATAGCACGTCAAGTCATAATTCCCCCACAAACTACGACCCTGCCAATACTCACCGGGTTGCTGAACCGCCTCCGCTATCGTTCGCCAAGATTCGTCTTTTATTTCTTTGTCGTGGTAGTCCCTCGATGAAATATCATAAAGGCAGGAGTATTGTTGCCATAACTCCACGAACTTTTCCTCGACTACTCTGTCCCACCTGTTTGTATCAGCGCCATTTTCTCTTTTTCGTTTCGCCATGTTTGAATGCTGTGTACGGAAAAGCTTCCGTGTTCCTATTGGGCAACGCCACAACGCATACCCTTAACGTCAGGACGCATGACATCAACGTCACGGCGTAGGACATCAAAGAATCGCGAGAGCAATCTGAAACCACATCAGACAGCTGCAGGTGTTGATCTTATGCAGTTTTGATTGTTTAGGATATTTGTTGCACAACGAAGAAATACAGTAATACTACATATTAAGCTTATGTGTCAGGGAGCAAGCAAACCATGTACATTTAGAAAATGTAAAGAGAGCTTTACAGCTTTCTTATTAGAAATGTCAGAAAAATGCACAAATAGGCTTGGCTATACATTTTAAGTCTTCAAGAAAAAGGAAAGTCTTACTAGGCATATTACCAAATTAACTAAAATAAGATCAAAATAAAAAAATAATCTGATTCTCTTGTCTTTTGTAATGTGTGAAACTGATCAATAAATTCTTCCAAACATCAATTTGCTTTTCACGTTAATCTTATTGTTTGCTTTTTGTCAACATTCGACTCATCTATGTCTTTATTATTTTTTAGGAGGAACATCTGAGACACAACTGCAACCTCTATTAAATCTGAGTTATGAATCATCAAGCTTTGTGAAAGAATATTTCCTCTGGGAGTGTCTGCACTATATGAAGTTAGTGAACTAAAGCCAAAGGTGATGATGAAGTCAATATAACAACACAAATTGCGATGGCGCTTTTAAAAGTCTCTTAAGAGGATTTTCAGTGCTTTGAATTACAATTTGCTCTTCATGAAAAATTTACTTTTCCTGCATTCTGAGCTTCTAATATACATTCTGAGAATAAGCAATCTTCCACTTAGCCATGAGGTATTATTCATCTGAAACGATTTATCTGCTTCCTCTACTGACTACAAAAAGATCATATCAAATGTAAAAATTGTGCAAAGACTTTATTCTTCTTGATTATCAGAGGATGCTGTAATCTCTAAATTGAAAATATATTATAGTGTTACAGACTATTACCAGGCTGTAGACAGTAGTTATCATAAGGTAGTAAAGTCTATTGTCATGTGGATGGTAATCCTGCGGTCTATTCCCCATGGGCCTCTCAGATCCCAGTACAGTCAATTATGATGTGTCCGCAGGCTCCAGTCTACATGCAACTGATATGAGACCTGGCTCAGTCAGTCCCTGTTTGTCTCAAACTGCCATTACTCACCTAAATACTGGGCTGCCAGAAAGTGACAGCCAAAGACGTCAGAGTTGTCAGAAGAAGTTGACATGTTAGAAGCTTTTATATATATATATATACAGTATAGTATAGTATAGTATAGTATAGTATAGTATAGTATAGTATAGTATAGTATAGTATAGTATAGTGAAGTGTAGTTGCCATAAAAACAGACAGTAGTAGACAAATGTGATGACCGGATGGCGTTTTGCATAATGATTGCTTTACATACACCTCAGGTTTAATTAGGTTATCAAAACATGAGATGTATGGCACGAAATGAAAAAAAACTTCAACACAAATGAAGATATTTGGAAGAATGTAGGAAAGAAAAAGGTCTGGGGCACTTTTGACTAGCCTACCATTTAATTTTGCATTTCATGATGGTCAATGAACTGTATGGTGACGAGCAGTCTTCCAAAGAAATCATCAGAACAAAGAAATGTGTAAGTAAATAATGACCGTCCCTTTAAGCTTTAGTTTACAATCCGAGCACAACTAAGCAACATGCATACAAAATGTTTAATACATGTTTAATAATATACTATAATATAGTCAGTTTTCCCATGACCAAATGTGGCTAATGTTATACAAATTACACTCAACAGTAACTTTATTTTGTTACACAAGAGCACTAAATTGGTTTGATCCTCTCTGTTCTGAACGCGTGGGTTGCTTAGTAACAGGTAAACATAAGTACTCAGTTTCAAGAGAAGAAGTAGTCTGTAGTGCTCTACAAGCAGCAATCATCAACAGTGTGCACATCCATCTCAATCAGAACAAAGACAGCTCTCCTGTTAAAGAGCGCGTAGGATGCACATGTTTAAGTGCATTGGTGGGTGTACTGCAAAGGGTGCACTTTAGGTTGTGTCATAATGTTACCTTCATGCAATAGCTCACAAGATATATAATATTATCTGGATCTATGACAAAATCTATATTTTTACGATGCTGTCTGACTTTCTTCTGCATGACACAAAAGATCTTTTGAAGACAGTTGGTACCCAAACATTGCCCCCCGAGCGTTGGCCCACATTGTTCGGACACAAAACCACTGATTTTTTTTTTCTAAATAAATCTCATTTTGTGTTTCACAGCAGAGTCATATACGACATGTTTGAGATACGATGGGGTAACAGTTTTTTTATTTTTGGTTTGAACTTTAATGCAGTGTATCTAAACGTTGTCAAAAATTGTTTTCGTTCATCCGCTGCAGGCAGTTTGGGACAGCACAGCATGATGCATATCCATGTGCTCTCTGATGGCCCCTGACAGAATGAGGGTCCCTGAATTGAGTAGAGGCTATGGAGTATAGGGGTGGGATGGGGAGGGGGGCTATAGTTTCCTGTCAGTCTTTGTACATGTGTGCATGCCTTGCATTGCTTTGTGCTAGTGTGCAGTGCTATAGGGGGTGGTGACAGGTGGCATCTTTCATCTTTGAGTAGTCGTTTTCAAAAACACAATTGCGTATAGCTTGAAGTGGGTAGGTTCAAAAGGCCATAATGTGAAAGGCTTCTGTTTATTGTTTGCACATTTTTTCCTAATACTTTAGTGGGAGTTTGTCTCATGTCCTTTCCTAAAGAAAGCACAAACGACCCTGATGTACCCGCACCGACTGCCCCCAACACCCATTCAAGACCCCCACCCTACTCACACCACAAATAGTCAAAATAACGTGCAGACAACACATGCACTCACACAGCCAGACGTCTACTTATACACGTGGCTGTCTAAGAAATGTCCCTTCGGGTGCCACACGACCAATCCTACTTAAACAACAAAAACGGCAACTCCGAGCAATTGTGAAGCGAAGCAGTATCACTGTTGAAATGATTGACAGAGTCTGTCTCTCAGGGCAAAACGTGAAGAATTATCTCAGTAAAGCGTGTGTGCAGCAGAAGGTTGAGTTAGTTAATTCAATAATAGGTTGCGGTCTGGATGAGAATTGCGGTAGGATATCATGTGCGCCACAGGGAATGTCAGTGTCACGACCTTTGGGGGCACGTAGACAAAAGGATCGTGATACTTTTCTTATCTGACCCACCATCTGTGGTTGTGTCGAGGGGGGCCGGGGACGCGAAAACAATTTGACCACGAAATCTCCGCCCACGAGTTGAAAAGCGAAGCGCTAAACTCGTGTTCTGGGAGGAGTTAGAAACGAATTTCTACCAACACCGATTTATCATTTCCAATAGTGAACCCATCGATTACGAGAGTGAAAGAAGTACATTTGAGGGCGAAGTTGTGTCCCTCCCTCCAAACCGAAGCGTAGAGAGCGCCTCTGGTCAGCGGGTGGAGAGCGAGGACGACGAGGTTAGGGCAGTAGTGGGGGTCGCTGGAGTTTTATTAGCTGATGCTTGGAGCTCGGTGTTTTTCGGTGGATTCGGGGGAGTTCCACAGGTCCTGTTTGGCAATCCGCGTTCATTCACGGCAGTTTCCCAACCGCGTCGTTTCGTGAAGCTCGGGACGACGAAGAAGACGCCCGTTGTTTTGGATTTCGAGGTGAGATTTGTCGGTCTGCTAACCTGTTAATGCGAAGTTGTGACGGATTGGCAGTGCGCTGTCTTTGTCAATTTGTTTAGTTTAAGTCAACTAGAAAAACAACGTGGTTCGTTTCGTACTGTAACGGTCCCGTATATGGTTAGGTTCAGCAGAGCAAATGAAACAGATTAACACTTGGATGTGTTTATTATCTTGACAGCGCTGATTTATGACTCGGGTTAATCAAAGACTTCTCAGTCCGGTGATAAAAACAATCCATTGGGTTTATTAGTGAGTTTAACTATGGCATTTGTAGTCAACCCACGGTAACCAAAAATGTACGATTATCCCGTCTTGAGTAACCGTAGTTCACCGTGAAATGTGTAGTTATACAAATGGCAATAAATCCGCCAAGAACGTGTCGAAGTAAACTTCAGTTTACGTTACGCGCTGCGTGTCTTTCATGGAGGTGTAGCTGTTTCGAGGGAGATAAAAAACATATTTAAAACAGAAAGGATTTATAACGAAGTGAAAAAATCACTCTTAAAACTATCACGTTTGTTTAGTTTCTTAACCCGTGCTCCTCACACACAGCAGCGCAAAACAAAGATTTCCCACAGATCCCTTCTGCGCTATTCTCTATCACGGAGGTTATATATGAACTGGTGACGGCGGCTGTCTTTTCAACGTAATTAGTTAAGTAACGCTCCGGGAAGGTCTGGGAGGGATCAGGAGGATCCAAGCTGGCGCTTTTCCCACGGGTTCTGACAACAATCAGCGTGTGTTGTCCAGTAGGTCCCTTCATAACCGTAGTTATATCTCCCCAGACACGCGGGGTCAGCAGATGGAAATCTCCCCTGCCGTGGGGTTTGAGTTCAGTGCCAGTCTAAATCAATCACGCATCGCATGTCTGTCTGTCTGTCTTTCTATCCATTCGTTGATCCGTCTACAACATCTACCTGATTATTACAGTATCCAAGCATCTCAGATATAATAATTTGACTAGAGTTTCCAGACTCTAAAACAATGCACCATTACATCAATTATAGGGATTTTCCTGAGGACTAAAATCATGTATGAATATTATCTTTGGATGTATTCCAAAAACAACAGAAACGGTAACTGGGTGGCTAATGTATCCTGGACAATGCTTGAATGCCTCTAATCTTTAAATGCACTTGTGAGGTGAAGACTGTTTGTCCAGACACCCAAAATAATCAAACAGTCATTTTTAAGATAGGACCACACCGTCTATAAAGGGATAGTTCACCCAAAACAGAAATGTCAGTTGTTGCTACCATTCTTCCAAAATCTCTCTTTGTGTTCTACCAAACAAAGACATTTATACAGGTTTGGAACAGCTTGAGGGTGAGTAATTCATGACCGAATTTTCCTTTTTGGTGGAACTATCCCGTTAAATGGTGACATACTGCAACGGATTTGCAGCTTATTGAAATTAGGTGTCATGTTTTTGAAGCCCCTCTAGCCACTTTTAAAACGAGAGATTCATAGCTCTTTAAATCACAAAACATTATTTCAAACAATATTAAAATGTTAAAACACAGGTTTTAAATCGTTATTAGCAAACGCTATTAAATGTATTATGCTGAATGGGGTTTTGATGAAACGGACCCTATCCTGGACTCTATTTTTGTAGTCTGACATAAAGGTTTGCTGCACTTGTTCCACAAAGCAGACTCGGACCAGTTTTCAATTAGTCAGGCACTTGTGCGTGAAGATATTGGCTCTGAGGGATCCATTAATGCCAGTCTCTAGTGGCTTTAGAGTTTAGCTAAATGCTGATGTCAGAACCACTTCACTCACTCACACAACACAAAAACGACAAAACTAGAGCTTTAACCTTTATGTTCCTCAGTGCTATTGCAAGAATTTACAAAAGCCATTTTATTGTGGGCATGAGGGTGTCGGAGGTCTAGAAACAAGTGTTTGGTCTGTAGTACAACATGTGTCCTATGGAAAAGTGACAGATTAGTTTGGGATTCTCAGCATATTTGGGAAAAAATGTCAACAAAGCATTGTGAATTTGTCTTAATATACCATAATCTTTTGTGTATTGATAAACTGTTGTATCACTGTTGCTTTGAAATCTGTTATGACTGATGGCTAATCATTTGTTGGTGTATTAATGGTCATTTTTGTAACCAACTTTATTATTCAGACCTAAAAATAATCCTTTATATGAACATACTTTGAAAGTGGTCCACTTTGCACTTATTCTCTGAGACTAATGCGCAGTTAGTAGGTGGTCGCCGAAGTCTGTTTGGTTCTGCTTGAGCGACACAGAATTGTTCTGTCACCAAAGCATCAAGCTACTGGAAATTAATCTATGCCGCTTTGTGGTGGGAAGTCCTTGTTGAGAGCAAGAGGCCTGTCTCCAGGCTGTAATATTAATATCAGTTGACACGTTGGTAAATGAGCTTGTGGTCAGGGCTGGTTTGATCTTCACCGCACTTCCCACATATCTCATTTGTGCAGGTGATTCATTCCACCATGAGCTCTCAGCCGTGAGCCCCCAGTGAGATGCTCTTATTGACAGTAGAGCGAAAGCCCTGGGAGAAAAGGAGGTCAAGTCATCACTTTCTTCCAAGTTTCAGGCATCAGAGCTACATGAGCTGGCAGTGTGTAGCGTGCAGAGGATGTGCAGTGAGATAGAGCATCTATTGCCTTGAAAAGAAAATTGCTTTTTCTCCCCGTTTGCTGGAGGACTCTCATCTAATGTGTGTGACATGCGCTTCACCCAGTAATGAGTTAGGGGCCTTGTTGCCTCCGAGATATATATAAAATTTGCTAAGAAGTCGCGTGGATTAATTACCTTGAAGAATGTGTATGTTTTGTTCATGGGTTCTTCAAAATGAAAAGGCATGTTAAATGGACAGTTCACTTAAAAATGAAAATCGCTTCTCATTTATTCAACTCTCATGTTATTCCAAACCTATGTACATTTTTGCTTTGGGAACACAAAGAGAAACATTTTGAAGAATTTACTGGTTGTTTTTCCGTGCAATTAAATGAATGAGGATGGGAGCGCTCCACCTTTAGAAAAGACATAATAGCTTCATAAAAACAGTAAATATATATATATATATATACAGTATAAAAAATGGTTTAAACCTATAATTTTAACACATATATCCTTTCCTTAAGTCTGCACAAACAAAACAAAAGCTAAAGGGCACATGGGTTTGTCTTAGACGGCTCTGAGAAACTTAAGAGGACGAGGGCTCCAATGGTTATTCAAGACATGAACGTCCAGTTGCCCGGGTGAATAACAGGACCTCTTTATCAATAGGAAACAGATTGCTTGTTTGTGTTCGGCCCAAAGAGTCCTTATGCTTATCTATTATTCAGGAAATTTCCTATAATAGTGTGCCTTGAATGTAATGAGGTGAAAGTATGCGTATAACAAGCTGGATCATTCAGATAACTGGGAGTCTCACAGTCATCTACAATGCTTCTTATACTGAGAAATAGAGATTTTAGATGTTTAATGTCCATCTTGATTTGTTCACGATATATCTTTTGAAATGCAGGTTTTATGTTTGTTATAGACAGTATAGATAATAACTGCGTCTGAATTCGCTCACTTGTTCACTCATTCACTATTCCCTGTATAGCGAATGCTAAATAGTCCACTATATGGGGAAGAAGTGAATGAAAATGAGTGAACAATTTCGGACACTGACGTAATATATCCTGCATCTGACAGTACATTCGTCATAACACCTATATTACACCGGTGTGGGTTTAAGTTAAACGTTTATTTTTACATTATTTGTCACGTTTATTGTATTTGTTTTGAATAAAGAGAACAAAACAAATGTTTGCCTTGTTTATATACTATTACATGTATTACGTTTAATACAATTACTTAATGTTTTTAAAATAAAACACTGATATATATAACATTCATTTAATCTGTTTATTCTCAAAAGTAGAAAATAACTGTCAACAAGAACAAACACAAGTGCATAAACGTACATTCGTGGCATTAACGGTCACTCTCCTCCAGCTGATTCTAATCAGACGGTTGATTCGTGGTGTATCATGGGAAATAATGAGTGAACGAATGTAGGGAATGGGTTGTTCTCTAAGAATTCGGACATCATTACAAAATGGCGGACACCTGACATAGTGCACTATATAGGTGATCACATGTGTGCATTTTGATGCATTGCATTATTAAGTTCCGTGAAAATATTTGCTGTTACTAAATAGAAGTTCAAGGTCTAAAACATCTCAATCTTTTTATATTTGCTGCAGTAGCTGCTCATTAAATGTAAAAGGGGCTTTATACTTACATCTGAAGAGTCAGAAGTTGGTGGTGGATTTGAAATTCGGCTGGAGGTGCACTGCACAAAACTAATTTGTTTGTCAAATCCAATCTCATTAATTTCGCCCGTTATGAAAATGGATCCATTTGTTGAGACCGTGGAGTCAATATCTGGTGTCTCTCTACATTGGTTGCTATAGAAATGACTGAAGCATCGGCAACACAGTGGCAAGAGTCACACGAGAGTCATTTTTTATAAGAAAAAGCTAACAATTATTATTTTTCAGGTTTAGATTACAAAACAGATTTGCACATTTTTTCTAAAGCCAATGATGTTCATCTAATTACACAAAAGCTTTTTGGTCTTTTTAGTCCATTGTGTGTGTTTGAAAAACAGGGTCACTGTAAATGCGTGATTGTAATTTAGTAACATCACAACATTTTCATAATACAGAGATCTTGAGGCATTGAGTAAAAAAGCTCCATTGATTTAAATATTCTTCATTTGTTTGGCCCAAACATTTCTCTCTGTATGGGCTCACATTAGTTCACAGTAATGATGTGTTTTCTCTTTCTTCTTTTGGCACACTCGGTCTTTGTTCCCACTGCACACACATCTCATGTTGTTTCTCAGATCTGATCATTTTAGACCGACTGCCCACACTGTCATTTTGTAAGTGATGAAATCTGATGTTTTTGTTCAGACAGTGTAGACATCTACATCTGTTGCCATAGTAATGGCTTGAGCCATAGCTCCACACTGAGAGAATTCCATCTTAAACGATGGGAAAAGATATTAGAAAAAAATGAAATTTTGACTTCTAACTTCAAAACTGCATCAGATGCAGAAGAGAGCATTAAAAGAGGTATAATTGAATTCACACATTTATGTGTGTGTGTGTGTACTGTGTAGTAGACTGTGTCCTAAAAAAACAAAAAAACACTAACCCCTTCTCTCAGGTAGTGGTCTAGCTTTTGTTGAAACCAGTAACTTTGTATTGGCACCTTATGTATTATTGCTCTGTATGACATATCGCTTATTGCTCCTTAAACTCTTTGTAAGTCGCTTTGGATAAAAGCGTCTGCTAAATGTAAAACACTGTTCATTTAAGCAGAGGTAACATGCTATTTCATGCTCTTTGCCTGATTCACTCCACCAGGGTTCGTACAGGTTTCGGAAAGTTTTTTTCGAACATGGATTCCTGTTTTGTAACAAGTGTTCTTACTTATTAATACCTGCAATCTAGTCGCTTATTGGTGAAATTCGCCGTTTTTAATCAAAAATAGGTAATTTATGTGAATCCTGTAAACCTGAAGAGTTTTTTTCCATGGAGGGGGTGTTCTTAGACGTCTACTTTCAAACGTCCTTGGTTCCTGCACCCGGATTCTTTCGGCCAACCAGAATCAAGATAACAGCGTCATCTTTTTTGGTCCTTGGGCCAACCAGAATCACGCGTTCTAAACGTCATCTTTGCGCCTGTGAAAAGCATTGCTGAAAGCGATGAATGCCAAGTGTCATCTCGGATAAGAGAAAATGGTGTTGATATTTATTATTCAGTTCGCCTGTGTTATCAAAACATCTATGTTATGAGAGACAGTTGCCAGTCTCCCTTTCGAATTTCCACTTTTAGAACTCTGTGAGTAAGGCACTTGGGTGTGATATTCGTCCGAAGTTTCAGTCGCAGAAGCTGTAGTTTACAGATGATATTTAATAATTATTTTAGAGGCCGATCAATTCGCTTCATAATACATTAATATTTCGTCAGGAGGCGCGCGGATTACATTTGTATTGCTTGTTTCTGTTTTTGTAATCTTTTTTTATGAAAGCTCTTAATATACTCTTTTAATATCAATCCCCCCACTTTATTTTCTCAATCCTGCCTGTTTTAAAACCGAGACACCCAAGCGTTTTCCTTCCGATGGACACGCATCCTTTTGTATTAGGGAGGTGCACCTCTCAGAAAACGTAGACAAATAAAGATCCTTCAAGATGTTTAATTACGACTTGGAGCTTTGGGATCGCGAGACGAGGGCAATGTATTTATTTTTTATGAAAATCTCAAATTCGATCAAAATCCATATTTTTCACATTATTGTCATGTGATTAGCTGCTGCTCCTTATGTGTCATGTGGCCAGAAGACTGGAGAAAATAACAATTCCTCTTCACTAACCCAACACCAACCAACCTTCCCTAAGTTTGCAGGTCTCTTTATTGGACAATTCTCCCGAAAAAGCACACCCACGCATCATCCAGCAAGCAAAGTTTTATCAAACTTAATACTCTTCGTAGATACAAAGTAAGCAATACTACTGAATAGGTACTCAAGATTAATATGAGATTGGCAGAACCTGCGTGTGTAACCCTCTCTTTAATGTAGGCTGGATAGCACCTTGCTTTGAACAAGGAAAAACTTTAATTCCTATCCGACCATTCAGACTCAGACCCCTATTCCAAATAATTGAACAGAATCAGATTTTAAACCACATTTTTTTAGATGTGGTTTGGATCAGGTTTTGTGGAAGTCCAGACTACAAACAATTAAATGGATTTGAGATTTTTGCTGACTTTTTGCTGAACTTCGTCCCTCCTGACTCCATATTAGCTTAGCTTCTACTCTTTTGCTTTTTTCTTTATAATTCCAGTAGAAGTTTATTCCCCAGATTCTTTCCCCATCTCTGTTTTCCTCCTTTCTTTTTCTCTTTGGTTTTTGGTAACATATTTGCGGTGCACACTGCAAACTCAGAAGCCATTGCTCCACTCCACAGATACACATTCCTTTGTGGAAAGCATTTGGTAGATTTGTCTTTTTTCTGTGTCCATTGGTGTCAGATGTTCACTGTTTTACTTGTTTAGTGCTCTTGATGTTTTGCCGTCTCTTTAAAATACCACCCACGCACGATATTAGAACGCATTCACACATACACACAAACACTGAACCATGACTAATAATTCTCTACTTGTAAAGATAAACTTTTATCCTTTTATTATTATAAAAGCTGGTGTTTAGAATTACCCTTCAATTCTGAATGTTGTTTTGATCAAAGACATATAGGATACATGATGCATTATCAGCTGTATCTATGCCTGCTATTATGCCAAAAATAATTAGGATATTAAGTAAAGATCATGTTCCATGAAGATATTTTTTCAATTTCCTACTGTAAAAACATCTAAACTTATTTTTTGTGGGTGGATGCAGCAAAAATTGCTAACAAAAATGGCCGGAAACACGCCCACAATAGGCTCTGACAAAACTGCAATAAAACTGACCAAAACATCTGTGTGTCAAGTCAAAGATTAGCTTCTTTGAGGAGAAACAATAAAAAACACATTTCCCCAGGCACCTCATAATACAAGTGACAACGTCCTCCTACAGTTATGTCAGCCACATCAGATGTCACTTTAGGCCTGGAGTTTAACAGGAGATTAGGTTGACTTGTTCTGTCGCTACTTTTATTTTTACTTCTCATGGTTTTTTAATGTACCTCCATACATTTTTCAGTCAGACTTTTCTATCCATACTGTATGTGGCTTTCAGCAGATTTGAAAGGTCAGGTTGGACAGACCCAATCAAATAGCAAGGCAGCGACCGACAATCTGCGTTCTAAGTTCAATGAAGGGCCATAAAGAGAACTTTCCTCTTTAATCATAATATGAGGTGATCAAAGGAAGGTGGTCTATTGTCGCTTTGTGTGGTCATTAATGAGAAAACTACACATTTCTTCATGCAGGCTGCTGAGGAAGTATTTAGGGCAGTGATATCATTCCCTACTGATTAGGTTGAAGAATGGAAGAAATAGACCATGAAGCCTAATCTCTTCCTTTCCTAATCTTTGCTCGCATTTTGTAACAGCCACAGAAAAACCTTCACACACTCTGTAAGTGTCATTTGCATCTTACTGATTATTTTAACATAGATCAAATTGCTTGCTTTTTGATGATGGAGAGAAAAGTATAGTTTGTGACCGAGGAAAAAAATATTTTTCACAGATGCGTATTTCAATTCACTACAGCGCTGTGATTGACACCTTAAGTCCTCACGCAGGTCAAAGACAAAGAGCATCAGGATATAATAAAACTGGGCTTATGTCCCAATATTTGGTCGCGTGTTCTTCTGCCAGCTTGTGGCCACATAACGCAGATTTAATTACAACCACCTGCTTGAGATGCTAAGACTCAGAACATTAAACCCAGCAGCCGGGGCTTGCCTCCAGTTGTTTGCTCTTTCTGGATAATCTTATGATTGGCAAGTTGTAATGTTTTGCTTGGGTCTTGTGAGACCCTGGCATCTGAGTTGGTGCAAATCAACCGAAAAAGTATATTTCAGCGCTGGGCCGTGGAAGCTTCTATAGACTTTCCCTGCCAACACCTCACTTATGACAGAATAGAATACGTGCCTTCAGCTATGTTTTAGCCTCCAGTGTGGAGTCGAATGAAGCCCCATGAACATAAACAATAGGAAGGCATCTCAATAGCTCTATTGTTTATCTAATATCTGAAATTAGCAGATTTGTAATTAAAATTGAGACAATTAAATGATTTTCTTTCTGCATGTTAAATTCTTCATGTGCTCTATTAACCACATTATCTACCGTAAAGCACTGTCAGCTTGTTAAATAGGGAATATTTTTTTCATTTATAAAATATCGGAATATTTATTTTTATCTCTGAACACTTGAAACTCCGAGCAGATGGTTTAGGTCCACCCGGCTTTCTCCCCACAACCTCATTTTTTAACACTTGCTTTCATCTTCAGCCTTTTCTGAGCAAGCCCACTGGTGCCTCAGGATAACCTTATCGTCTCTTGTATGATCAAACACAACCAGAATAAAACTGTTGTTCTGGTTTGATTTAGTGGGTGATAGACACTTCGGCCCTCTTTTCAACCTATTACCGAGCACGTCTACAAAATGGATCACTCATATCTTATTATTCACTCATTTTTTTGGTCACATCATTAATTAAAGTTAAATGTTATAGCTTGAAGCTGATTGAACGATAACTATCCTTTTGTAGTTTAATCCGACAAGGATCGGAATAACTTGATTGGATCTTTAAAAAGATTCTGTCTATTTAATACCAGATTATTAGTTCGATATGTGAGCGTGCCCATGAAAATCTATCTAATCTAACTATCTAGCTATCTTTGTGGTTTACAGCTTTCTTTATAAAATCATTCTAGATATTACAAAACATTCTGTGCAAATATCATCTTGAAATTTTTAGTATTGACTAAGACCATGTCACATATGTCAAAATCGTGGCCTACTTACTGTATTTTTTTCATGCAAAATAATAAGTGTCAATAAAATCTCAAATTTCAGTATTAAAAATAAAAATGTTTATACTGTATATCTACATCTGTCAAATAATCAATCAATCATTATTAGCAATAAACACTTATTTTTGTCAGTTTATGGATATGACTACTTTAATAGTCCGAATCTAAATTCATTTTATTACGTGGAAAATGGACAACCACAGCAGAAAGTCACAGGGCTTGGGACTGACATGAGTGTGAGTAAATGAAGACATATTTTTATTTTGTGGTGTATTGTTCCTTTAAGGTTTTGTCTTTAGACAACACAGACAATAATTCCACTGCCAACTGTTAATCTTGTGATCATGCTCTAAGTCACTGCTATTCTGTACAACATCATGGTAGCAAATTGTCAAACAAATTTTATATAACTTTGAAAAGGTCTTGACTTTTTCCCACCTGGCAGATTCATGAGAAGTTTCAGGGAGCAGAATGAAGTCCAAAAAGACATTCAGGTCTGAGTCAGAATGAGTCACAAAATCTGTGTGGCCCTTGTGTAGGCCTACTCTTCTTTTGGAGGGCAGAAACTAAATTTTGAGATTTGGCTAGAGGATTTCAAAGGAAATTGAAGACATATGAAACAAGCATCAGGATTGAAGATCTGTTTTACACTGTTCTTGTTTTAACCTTCACATGTATTCTTTTAAGCCAACAGTGAACTACATTTCTGCAGCCAGAAACCTCATATAAGCAAACCACCTTCAAACAAACCATGTGTTTGCATATTAAACAAAGGCATAAATAGACATAATTGACTATGTAATCCATCCCATTGGTTCAAGATTCAACTAAAAATAATTGAAAAAAGCATCCACAAATACTGCTTTTCGACCTATCTCTTCTGCATTTGTGGAAGCCAAACACAAACTTGACTATGTTGTGAAACATGCGAGTCTGGGATCTGTTCTCTCAACATCTTAAGCACAATCATTTGTTGTCTGGCTGTCTATCCATCATCTTTTTGCTTTGGAAACCAATTGACTTGTGTTTCTTCTGAGACCTCTTCTTGGATGCCCTCCAAATGATCTCATGCTCCATCGTTTCTCTGACTCCTTCTCATGTGCCATAAATCCTTGTGATGTAATCACTGCCGTTCCCACAGCTGGTGCGTTGCAGAGTTACCAGTTAACCTCAAGCTTTCATATATGATCGACTTCTTTATTCCCCTGATTCACACAAGCCTGTACTGAAAGTTCTTTTCAGTTTAGACTGAAATCTTTCCAAGTTTTGATTAGGAATGGAAATAGGGACCTGCAGTTTGTTATTATAAGCGTTCCTGTTGCTTTGTGACAGCAGCCTGAATGCCATGGGTTTGATTCCCAAGGAACACACAATAGGGTCCTTTTGCAGTGTTTAGCAAGACAAAAGAGACTTAAAAGCCCTCTTCAAGTGTTTACAGTGCGTCTGGTACCTGTATTTGTGCCTGAAGATTTTGTGTGCTGTTAGTATTTTTGTGTTTGTTGTGTGTGATCTCTCCTGATGTCTCTTCTCGTATGGCCAGAGGGAGGAATGCTTCTGAAAGCGCAGAGAGGTTTTACGAGATCTCACTGTGGAAAAATGTCTGGCCGTTTTGCCACCTACCCCTCCCAGATCAGCCTCCTCGTGAGATCCTGTAAAAGGCAGGATATCTACCCCAGGATGTCTTGTTCTCGTCTTCCTGGGGGTAATGGGTTTGCAGCAAATTGTGAGGCAGGAACATTTTATGAACACGTTAAAGGAGAAATACAAGCTTTGTCGAAAGGAGCTTGGGAAATCTTATTTGGCGCTTGTTTTATCATCTCAGAATCAAAGGCTTTATATAGGATAGTGAGAAAAAAAGCTTTTTAACTTCTTTATGGCAAATATTTGTAAATACACAGTAGAAGAAAATGGTCAGTAAAGGTCTTTTTTGTCTTTTTGTAATTGTAGTTTTTTAGAACATCAAATTGTTTGACGCAACATTTATAAGGTCAGGGGCAGTTAAAGTGATAGTTCATCCCAAAGAGAAAATTCTGTCAATATTTATTGTCATGCTTCTGGACACCACTTAGATGTGTTTAGATTGTTAAGCAGTTATTTACGAGCAGGTCCCACCATTGAGCTTTTCCCTGATGAGGAAATTATCCACTTCTGAGGCTTCAAGTGTTTATAACCCAGCATGACTTCTGCTCTCCGTGCTCTTCCGGTTGTGCCCGTGAAATCCGTGCGGTGCCGCATTACCATAAGCCTACAGCTATGTCAAATCTTAGTCTAGATCAATTATAACCTCAAGCTCCTCTTCCGAATCTCTGTCTGACAGATGCCACCATTATAAATGCATATATCCAAATCTCGCATGCTTACACGTGAAGACCACTGATTAGGCGTCTTGAGAGTGGAACGTGGGTGGAGAGAGGATTTCAGTCTGTTTTTTTTGTCATTTGTAGAATATGATGGGGTGAATTTGTGTGCTCAACCTTTAAAACGATGACCTAATTTGAGATCAAAAAAGCTTCAAAGAGTTTGCATGCATTATTTATAAGCTTATTGAAGAATGCACCTTATTCACAAGATTCAGCGATATTTGCCAGTTTCACTATATCTGTTCATTGGTGGTAAACAGAATCTTAAGACAGATGTTTACATTTTGTGTTGATCAAAGCTGGATTTGCTTGCTCACTAATTTCGCGGTTTGCATGTAACTTGACTGAAGCGTCCACCTTACGCAGGCAGCGAGCCTAAACAGTCAATTCATTCCTCTCCGTCTTGTGTGGTGATCTGCTGTGCTGTTTTCACATGGTGAAGGGGATTACACTCACAGCAGAGAATGTTTGGTGTTGACACAGCATGCAGCTCGGTTAGTCCTCTAAATCCCTCGCTGTTGCCGAGACAAAACAGCTAAATCTGCTCATTTTTCAGACCAACAGCCCTGGGAATATGAACCGGCTGGAAGAAAGACCTGTGTTTGTGAAAGTGACTAAACGTGATGTAGTTCCTGGTTTTAATCACGGAAAACTTGTGTGCCAGGAGTGCTTCCTGTCCGACGGATTGCGCTTTGAATTTTTACGACAGGTTTCGTCAGCGCAAGTAAATAAACAGACGTCCTACAAGGTACAAACAAGAGATGTGTTAGCGTTAGACTACTAATTTCTTATCACAATTTTAGTCACTGCCGGTGTTGGAATTCAATATTTTGACCTGTTGGGGAAAAGTAACTTGAGGCCACTGTAGGATTCAACATCATGACTGGTATATGTGTATGCTATGGATTTTAATGAGGTTCTGAAATTGACAACAGATGTGGGCTTTACACGTACTTAAGAAGCTAGTCTGACGCAGAGCTGAAAAAATGTGGAGGATAGTCATTAACATTTTTGGTGACTTTAGAACAGCTGTTCTTAGTATATTAAGAAGTGCAAAAATATATTTGGTATGTTAATCTTTTTAAAATCATATTGTTTCATACACATTTATATAATTATATATATTTATTTTATTCATTGTAAATTATCATCTTTTAATAACCGATATTCTGACTTTTTATGGCTGTTGAGGAAAATAATCAGGAAAATAAAGAGAATTTTATCTCCCAGTGTTATTTCTTTCTTTATCCCCCTGTGGTTTTTGAGTTTGCTTTTCTTTCTGTTGTTTGTGTAGCCTAAATCTCATCGCTGTTTCCTTCAACAGAAGATCACTTTATTTCTTCAGGATCATTTTACACCCAGTCGTGCGCTCTGTTTATCTAGTTGAGATGTTATTCAATAAAGACTTTTATTAAAACCATGCCCAGTTGCACACTTAAAACAATGACCCAGAATATACGTAGCAGTGAAAATAGTAAATAAATGATCAGTGACTGCTTTTTAAACATTTTGATTGACCCACATTTACTTTTATGCATTTGGCATACTTTTATACAAAGCGACTTGAATTGCATTGTACTATACATTTGTTTCTGACTATGTGCAATCCTCTGGGATCAAACTCATGACCTTGGCGTTGCTAACGCCGTGCTCTAACCACTGAGCCACAGGAAAGCTTTGAATTTTTTAATAACAATGAGTTTTTTTGATCTAACAATCATTTTATCTTTTATGTATGCAGTGTTGCATTATGTGGGCCATTCCGATGCAACAAATACAATAGGTTGTGTACTTTTTTCAAAATGTTTTAATAGAAAAACTTACGCAAATTCCGCCATCATAATTGTTTTATCTCTTTAGTCAATAATATATAAACCAATCACACTGTCGGCATGTAGTTTCCCTAACCTCAGATAATACAGATATTTGTGTACTTTCTCCAATTAGAGAACCCAACCCCCGACCCCCCGACCCCCCACACCCTAAAACCCCTTTGGCCCAGTCCAACAGGTCCTCTTTTAATCGCTTCTCTTCAAAGCTTTGTTTTGATACCCTGAAGCTCTTTATCCACCAGAGACTGACTGCTTTGGCCTTGAGGCCTGGACAGGGAGAGGAGCTGAGAGGTTTTAGTGAAAGACAGGAACAGAATGCTTGTAGAAAATGTGTCTACAGGGCTGGTCATTATCACATCATTTAACCTTCGCCAGGAGCTGTAGCACAGTCTTGCAGGTCTCTCTCAACACTTTGACAGTCACCTTTCCTCATGGGATTGTACTTAAAGCCCCTGTTAGACACCTGCTGCAAGGTTATAGGAAACCTGGATAGTGCCAAGGCTTGTCAAGCAGATCCTGCAAAAGAAATGCGTGTTTCAATCAAACGCATCGATCAAGTTTCTGAAGCAAAGCCGAGGCTTAAATCTGTGTTCAGTTGATAACGCTATTGAGCCGAGTGGATTACATTTCATTTTCACCAAGTTTGATAATCAAATTTAATGTTTGCAGGTATAAAAGTGTTCGACCCATTCACATCTAAATTAGCTTTTAATTCAAATATTAAAGCAATGCACTGCAGAACGTCCAACTTCCCAAGGAGGTTTTATTAAAATGTCAGATCTACAATAAAAGTAAATGGGGGTCAGTGCGGTTAACAACTTTCTTCAAAATATCTTCTTTTGTGTTCTTCAGAGGAAAGTAATTAAGGTTTGAAATGACAATAGGGTGAGTAAATGATGACAGAATTGTCATTTTTGGGCGAACGATCACTATAACTAGACATACAGATGTGTTGTGTTCAGCAGTTACTGGCGTGTATAAAAATAACCAAACCATGTTTTGGCTTGATATAATGCTGGCTTTGGCCCATATGGGAAAGTTTATTGAAGGCCCTGCATGTGTTCTGTTATATATGCATACATTTTTTGATATGTCCCATAAAAACCTACATTTCACTAACTAATACAATATGACACACTTCAATTTAATGCTCTTCCAGTTAAAAAGAAAGGAAGAACGATGACTAAACCGTTGGCAGTCTTGGCTATAGAGACATTCCTCCAGAGGGACAGACGTCCTGTAGGATGTGTCACTCATCGTGTTTGTAAATAGTATAGCTGTAGCAGGATCATAACAGGAGGTAGGGTAGGGCTCTGAAGCTGACTGGAACTGTATGATGACAAATAACAACAAGCACATCCTTTTTTTCCCAGCCACCCACCCAATGACCAACACACTCTATTTACTGTGAACTTTAAGTCATTCTGCATTGTTCCAATCTACAGTAGATTGAAGCGGGTCCTTTAGCTCAGAGGCAGATAAGCATAATGCAGTTGCCCTTTGAGAGGTTTTGTTCAAACCCCTTGTGATCTTTGAAGATGGAAACAGTGTTTGCAGTTGTAGAGAACGCAATTAAAAAGCTCCCGCTTCCCTCGGACTGTAGGGTCAGAAGAAACAAATCAATTTAGCAGGCGATGACCAATCTGGGTACACCGAGGTCGATCTTAAATGCCATTGATTTGGGAATGAAAGCGGTTTGTGTAAAGCCGGCTTCGAGAGTGGATGCAAATGAGGTGTATTGTGTTTGAGGTTCCTCGGCTTGACCCACGAAAACCTGCTTCTCTTTCCTCTTCATTGTGTGGTCCTGCTTCTCATTTATATGCTCATGAGCCTTTTCTTGTGCCCACAGTTTCGCATCTGCGGTAACACAGATAAAGCCACCCACCTTTGCAGTGGATATAATTCCAGAAGTATTTTTCAGTTCATTGTCACCGATTCATAAAAAACGTGTTTTAAAAGGATAGTTCACGCCAAAAATGTAAATGTTGCCATCATTTACTTATTCTCATGCCGTTGAAATCCTGTATGACTTTCTTCTGCAGTTAATTCTCACTAAGTTTGATGATCGAATTTAATGTTTGCAGTTATAAAAGTGTTCGACCCATGAAAACCTGTATGACTTTCTTCTGCAGAACACAAAAGACGATATTTTGAAGAATGTTGGTTCAGAACAATAACTACAAAGATGCCAAATAAACATCCCATTTCAGGGTTTGATTGACCTCCATTGAATAGACACAAAACCACTAAAACATTTCTCAAAATATCTTCTTTTGTGTTCCACAGATTTTGAATGGCATGAGGGTAAATAAATGATTACAGATTTTTCTTTTTTAGGGTTAACGATTCCTTTAATCTTTGAACCAAAGCATAGAGATTTGAGATGAGATGCTGCAGAGATTACTACACAACAGCACATTGGCACAGTTTTTAAACGTTGAAATCAGACTCGTGGCTTATATAAAAATATAAACCATCTTTTATCCCTGTGTAGGTCTGTCTAAAAAGGTTTCATATTTTATTTCTAAATCATTTTCTTTCTAGAAGTATTTCTTCTAGAACCGGACTGTTGCACTATAAGTGCTTCACATTCTCCTTCGCTGTGTTGCTATGGAAACCGAACAGTAGCGACAGTCCTCACCGTAACAGTTGTTTTATGAACTAATGGTGCTCTAAACGTTGGTTTCTGCCTCTGGTAATGGTTAGAGAACAGTGGGATTCTGGTCTACCGGGTCACACTTAAACAGTCCACAGTGGATAAAACACTCAGAGTAATTTTAAAGCACACAGAGTTTCTCTACTAAACGCTTGCCTTCTCAAAAGAAATGTGTTCATTTGTCTTTGCCTGAGGGAAAACATACACTGGGTTTTATTTTGTGGTGTTTGATATTGTATTTGAAAGGAAAGACCGGCTCCATTTCGACAAAGCTTCATTCTGTTGTCATTGAAACAATTCTCCAGAGATTACGCACTTGGCTTCCAGGACATTACAATTTTAACTGCATGGCCACTCGCTTCTGGCTATGCGGCAGACACTTGTGGCGAAGCATCATGAGCCGCGGAAAGAGAAAGTTAAAGGTTGTTGCACACAGTTGGTGATCGGCTCTGTCGGTGAGAATCGGTCACAGGTAATTATCCAGGAATGCTGTAGGTGATAAATTATTCACGACCTCTGACAGTAATCAAGATTAGTCGCGTAACAGGCAAAATGTGATCCGCTCGGTATCTAACAATAAAGAGCAATGAAATAAACGCAGAGATAAACTCAGCTGGTAACTGACGGCAGCCATTAATATTTCACCTGCTTTAGTTTCTGGTTTAGTTTGATTAAAGCTCGTGGGACGCAGGTTCCGTCTCATTTCATTTTTGTACCCGGGTGGCCAAGTGAAAAATTCACGCACATGCTGTTTCAGAGCAGTGCACTTCAGGGAGCGTCATTAATAATGAATCTTCAATCTCATCACACTCCAAGAGTCGTATTTACTACCTTCCCTGTGCCAAGCTCTCCTCTCGAGTGGAGAAGTGCTGCTTTTTCTGCCTAACATCGTTTGTGTGCGTGTGAATGTGCTCAGGTGCCTTTTAATACGTGTTCTGACCTCTGGTTGTGTTTCTTTTCACAGCTAATAGGAACAGGAGGAGAGCGAGCAGAGAAACGGCATCCTTTGACCTGAATCCTGAACCGCTTACAAGAACTCATGGTTGGTATTTCTGCTTATTTACATATACAGAGCATCTGGGGGTCGTGTAAAGTATTGTTCACACGTGAATAAAAATGTTATTTACTCATCACCAAATATGTGTGCTGTTTTGTGGAACAAAAACAAGATATTTATATGAGTTATAGAGGCTGTGAAATGTGGGTTTGGAGTGAGTAAATAATAAGACTTTGTTGACTCAACTATTCTTGTAACCTTGCCTACAAATGTATGAAATCTTTTAAACGTCTTTCGTCTCACACCTCTCACGTCTATAATGGCCACAATCAATACATTTTGCATTTCACCTGTATAAATAGGATTTGGTAAGGTCAGGAGACGGGGATTATGTTATACATAAAAGATTTATAGATTTATCTATTCCACATTAATTCAGTCTCTGAGGTTTTCCATACAGTTTCTTGCACCATTTTGACCAATTTTTGATTAAAAAAGAAAAGCAACATCAATGAAGTGAATGGAAATGAAGTTGAATTGTGTTGTTGACAGCCTTGTGTGGTGCACAGAGCTATTGTGACACTGTCAACAGCGGGAGGTGTTTGTCTTATACTGAGGCAGCATCTATTATTTCTCTCTGTCATGGCTGTGAGCTGCCGGTCTTTGTGTGGAACTGATTTGCATTGAAACTCAGTGCATTGAAATTCAACACACACACCAGCAGTACACACATGTGCTCCAGGAGTTAAAGGTCTCGGTGACAGAGATGCATCACCTTGAATCTCGACCCTGAAATGCCAAATAAGCAAAATCCTATATTAATAAAGATATGTGGGTTGCCTTCTCTTTTTGCCTTTTTTTTATATTTATTTGGCATCTACAAGGAACAAAACGGAAACATTTGTAGTTATTGTTCTGAAGTTAAACTGATAATGCATAATAACTGAAGATAACTCTCTGTAATTCTCATTTTCACTCTGTACATCTATAACAAAGCTTGCTGAAACTTGTAGCTCTCACTTTAAATATGCAATCTGATGTTGTGTGTTGGCCTCAGTGTTAATGTCTGAGCATTTTTAGCCGGAGTAGGAGAAAGCACTTTAACAAATATAAATACACTATACAAATCACCATGCTGAGTGAAACAAGCAAGACTTGCATTCCTTTGATTTAGTTATATTAAGAGTATACTGAGAAAGCTTTTTTCATATTTAGTCCATCTTTCATTGTCAACGCAGTCTTGTTAGAAAAATGAACTCCATTTATTAGTCTTTTCTGTGAGTTCTTTGTCACTGGAAAAGCACATGATTTCAGTTAATATGTTTATTATGGCACAAATGCTTTAGAAATGTAATCTCACTTGGAGGAATGGATCCGCTCAATTGAATAGTTGTACATCATAATTCCCCAAACCACTGCATACCAACACGAGAATCCCCTATATTTACTCATAACTACATCACTGTCATTTACTGCCCAACGTATATCAGTTAATGAACTGCAGCAACATGAACGTCCAAGAACCGCTTTAAACCCCAAACACCAGAGGTTTTCCTCCAGATGGCATGTTGACAGGCCTGTGAGTGAATGCTCATTAGACAAATGCTAGTCCGAGCTGTGCTCCATCTGCAGTGGACTGCCATGTGTTTGCTCTGACAGGAACTAGTGTTAAGTGAATATGTCAGACGTCATTTAAAAACAAAGGGCTGTCCACCTGTATGTCCTTCTGTTCTGACCTCCACCCAGGGTCCTTAATGAATTATGCATCATAGACCTTAGTCGAAAATGTACCAACAGAAGTGGATGGCAGGTTTTTCTCCAGAACGCCATGTGGTGACACATATGTGGAATATTCGCATAAGGCAACCAAAATGAGAAGCAAAATAGTGGAAATTTACAAACACGATGTGTCTTTTTGGTCGTATTATCACAGAGTATGGATGATGCCTGTTACTATATGGTAGGCAAAGCCATATCAACAACAATATACATTTTAATAAGTAATGTAAAATGCATTGCCAAAAAGATAAAATTATAGGCTGTAAATGTTCATAAGTCAGTCATCATTGGCCAAAAAAGCTCATTTGGATCCTTCCCCTTCCTTTCTAGCTCAGACTTGAAAATACTTGTCCTTCCCGCACTGGAAATAATCTCCGCATATCTCCCGAAATCCCAAACATGTTACCTCTGCTGCCTGAAATAGTCGTAATGTCAAAATATTGCTTTGCAATATTCTATTTTTCTTCCACTATTTCTGTTTTGCTTCTTGGCAAAAATATACATTCTTCCCGCATCCAAGATCAACCAGGTCCAAGATGTAAGGAGTAACTTTAGAGCTCAGTAAAAGTGTGGGGGAGTGGACTGTTTGAACTTTAGGTTCTTAAGTCTGTTATGTTTGGTGTGAGGGGAGAAGATATGGGCTCTATAGGAAAACAAACCAAATGTAGACACTCTTGATTACTTAGTATTGACATTTCGAACACAGTATTTGTGGACAAACTTTCTACTTGTGTTTTTTCTTCAAACCACAGTTTAGCACTAATGCCATGCTTACTCTCTTGGTCCTGTCAGTGTTTGTATTGACCAACACTAAATTCCTAAAGCTATTTACACTAAAGAGCTGTTCATATTATGGACGATAACAATAAAAATAAAGTTATAAAATCGCTCTTAATTTAGGAGAATAGCGGTGTTGACATCACAACTATTACGTAAAATACAGAGAACGTATCGTTGGCATCACTTTCAGAATTTTTTTTCTAGCCGATGAACGATAAAGTAACGATAGAATATTTTGGAGAAAAAACGTTCGCGAATGAAAAGAAAGCATCATCAGCAGGTCACCTACATTCATTTTAGTGCCTGGAAAACACTGCAGCACGCAAGCTTTAAATTAACATAACGTTATTGTTATCGTACGCTGGTGTGGACGCAAATATAGTTATAGTTAAAGTTAACGTTATAACGTGAACGCCCCTTTACAGCGATTCAATCACTGAAGGTCGCCAACTCATTGTACTGTTGGAGGCTTTGGCGTGCTTAAATGTTGTATCCAAGGCAAATCAGTTTATTGTAAATGCCCCTTTGGCTACTTTATGCAGCTCAACACAGAGATCCATTGTAATGTCATTGAACCGCAAAACCCCAAACAAAATGAAACACAATTTTCCACAGTCGATCAAAGTTCCTGGGAAGGTTCCCTAAATTAGAATGCATTCATTGTTGGACATTCACAGCCCAGGATACTATGCAGTGTGGGATGTTTTTGGTTTATCAAGCAAACGATTGCGCAGCTATAAATGTGACGTTGTTTAATGCTAGAATCTGTAGGAACACCACAGAAATCTTTTAAAAATACTTTCCGGGGTCTGTTAATGTAACCGCCATTTAATTGCTTGAAATGGTAAGACGTTGTTAGCTAAATGACCAGTCGTACAAGTGGTTAACGATAAATTGCATAAAAAGGAAAAGTCCAGTGTCTTGGGAAATTCCTGTTGTACTAATGAACAAGTGTGGATGTGATCACACCGAGTGTTGGATAAGAAAGCGACATTGTGTTAAGAGGCACAAAGATCCTTCCAAGACAATAGGAGAAGATGCTTCAACGCATGAATGTCTTATTGATCTGGGTTAGCTAATGATCTTCTTTACCTGGGATTAATAACTGCGCCAAGCAGAAAGAGCTGCAGGAGGCAGTTTTTTCTAACTAAGAATTCTTCTCACGTAGTATTCCTGTAAAGTTGCACATGTTTCTTATCAATATCATTAAGCCTTCATGTAAATGGATTATATTAAATAGCTTGCCAGTCATGACTCATACAATAAGTTAGTGGTTGGCAAATTTCCTTTTTTATTAATCTTCGCTGTGCCAACACTGACCATTTCCCGAATCCGCCGGGTTTCTCTCATCAGTGAATGCTGTGCATTCATCAACCTACTGGCAAAGATAAAGTAGCTTCATTCATTTGAATCCGGCACCTGCATCTGAACAGTGATCTCCTTAATGAACTCGATTTCTTATCCCAGAGCATTTGAAAAAAGTCATTTATTTTGATTTATTCAGAATCTTATCACCACTATAAGCGTAATGCCCTTGAATACTATTACAACCGTCTAAGCATCCAGCGACTAGACAGTAAAATCATGTTAGATTTCACTAGAGACTTTCTGTAAATCAGCTCATTGTTTTTGTGTGTCAGCTGGCCCGCTGAATAAGCTTTGGCACTGTAGGTCTATTGTGTCCCATCCAACATTATAATTCTCCTTCAAAGGACAAGAAATCCAATGGTTTCATCAGTCTGTTTCATTTAGATGATCATTGATGAAGCACTAAAAGCTTTAGGCTCATTACAGAGCACAGTTTTAATGAATTATAGCACATATGGCGTTCATTAGAGAGTTGTCGGAGACATGAGGTACCTGGCCTGTCCATGAACATGCTGCAGCTACTTAGCTTTTTAAAGAAATCAAAGCAAGACATCATGTGAGATATTCGGCTCTAATTGGAGGTTTGTTAGGGACAGTATATGCCTGATGGGTAGAACATGCAAACATTAAAGTGATAGTTCATCCACAAATGAAAACCTTTCATCATTTACTCACCCTCAGGTTGTTTCAAACCTGTATCAATTTCTTTGTTCCAGTGAGCACAGAGAAAGATATTTGGAAGAATGTTGCAATTTTCCGTTCTGGGACATCATCCACTACCATAGTAATATTGTATTTTTGGTTCTGTTGAACATATAATGACATATACTGAAGAATTAAGGAAAACAAAGTGCTCTCGAGCACCTTTGACTACCATTTATTCTTCCTACTATGGTAGTCAATGATGTCTCGGAGCTGAAAATTACTCACATTCTTCCGAATATCTTTCTCTGTGTTCATCGGAACAAAGTAATTTATACAGGTATAAAATGATCTTAAAAAACAAGATGGCATGTTAAAAACAAGATGGCATGAAATATGAAACTAAAATTTCAGAAAAATATTTACAATTTTTCACTTTGTTTTTTCCGGAATCTAAGCGTCGTTCAGTCAATCCCATCTCACACAGTCAATCATAGCATACAGCATTCAAGCCATTTACATGCATTTCACACATGCACACGCAGACATTTACTGTTAGCTATTCAAGCTGTGCATTCAAGAGAACCAATAAGAGTCATTTGCGAGTTTTCCGCTGATTTCAGGTCATCATCTGATTCAATAGGTGTGAAGAGGTTCAGTTCTGAGCTCTTGTGAATCTTGTTCCTCAATGCTGTATTGCTCTTGATGTATGCAAGCTCACGTCTGAAGGGGGAGGCTGACCAGCACACAGTGTCTTTGTCCTTGAGCTAATGATCTTGTCCCAGTTAGCCGGGTAAAAGTGACTATACTAGCAGACACTGAATTAATCATGTTAAAAAGTGTCAACCACAAGGAAAACCTTCTCAACCTTTGGGCTGGAGGGGGTGCTATTAATGTAGCTTAACTGGTCGAGCACGGAGCTAGCAACAACAAGGTCATGGGTTTGATTTTTACGGAATTCACGCACATTACTCAAATGCACTTCGGATAAAAGTGTCTGCCAAAAGCATAAACGTAAATGTATTTTCCAGAGGACGAGTGGCTTTCAGTTTGCAAACCAGACTTTATTTTCTGAAGAAAATATGTGTGGGGTTTGCTCACGTCAAACTCTCAGACATAATCTCAGGGTGTTGAGGGTGGCTGTCAGGGCATTGCTACAGTATGTAGTTACTAAAATTTTCAGGGTGGTTTTACATCGCCCACTCGAAAGTCTCCGTGATATTTTGATTCCTTGATATGACCTGTGTTCTGTTAGCCCAGCTGTGTTTTTATAAACTTCCAGGGGAAGTCATGTGTCAGGTCACTTAGTAAAGAAATTACACACGTCTTAACCCGCACTGTTTTAGGTATCATTCATGTTTATAGTACAGATTGTTCAAGACAAGTTGCTTGCTGAAGCATGAGCTGATGTGATCGTGAATATTTTAACTAAAAGCACTAAAAAAAGTGTATATAAAGGAGTAGTTCACCTTCAAAATGAAAATTCTGTCTTCATTTACTCACCCTCTTGTCATTTCAAACCTGTACAACTTTCTTTCTTCCGCACAACACAAAAGAAGATATTTTAAAGAATGTTGTTAACAGCCCCCTATTCACTTGCATTGGTTACGATGTGTGGTTTAATCATTTAAAAAGCACAATGTTTTTCCTGAAAAACAGCAAATTTGGAATTGGAAGGACAGCAGCGATATGTTAAATAATACAATAAAAGATTGATATAAAAGATATATCTCCACCAATACCAGTAGCAAGTTATTCAGGCTGATATCCGTGGACACCATACAGATTCTGAAGATTAAATGAATATTTCTTAACTTCTGAATGTTATTCATTTGGACCTAACTTCAATGACTTAAAATTAAAGATCAAATTGTTGATGTTTCTTAACATTTTCTATATACAAAGCACAAATTCAGTGCACTTTCCTGTCCTCTTTTGATTGACCGATTTGAAAATCCACCGATACCGATTATTGGCCGATATATCGGTGCATCTCTAATTAAAATGAATATACATTTTAAAAACTAAAACATTTAGATACGTTAATTATGAAAGTTCAATTTTAACTTAAATAAGTTATTGTTTCTAGGGAAAAGAAAGCATCATTACCATTTCTAAATGTGAACAGTGATGTGTTACCATCACACTATACATAATAAGAAAATGACCATTTTATTGCAAACTACCGTGATATTTATACTGCGATATACTTTGACAATTTTGATATATAGTGCAGCCTTACTAACATGTGCTTCTTGCATTCAGTGGTTCTCGTGTGAGTCTGTAACAGAACAGCATCAAGAATGTTTCTTTTTGTACACAAACATGTTGATGAGCTGATTCTCTTCATTTTTGCGTTTGTCTTCATTTATTATTTTGCACACTTGATGAATGTTTTTCTTTGTGTTGTGTGAAAATTAGAGACTGCAGAGAAGCTGATTGGACGTACAGATCTGTGCTGTCATAATCAGGCGAGCTGGAGCGTTTGGTCTTGTAATCAGTCTCCAGACTTTGGAGAAAACAGCTGAGCTCTTGATTATGTTTGCTGTGGCTTTCGCATGTTGAACAGCCAAAGCTCTTTGGACTTTACTTTGCCGCATACAGTAAACGCACTGCATTCGGTCTGTAGTTTCCCTGCAGATCGTTCCATTACATGCAGCTATACGTTTGATTGATGAGAGCCGCAGTGCTGTGGGAGTCATGGGATAAAACCCTGTTTATTCTGCACTTTCTCCAGATTTTGATTTATACCGGGCTCCGAGATGCTTTTCACCAGTGCGCTCCAACTGGGAACGTATATTAGCGCTTTGCACTCGGCAAGCCAAGAATTGTGCTCAAGTTTTAGCAGAAAACCAGAGAACGCTTGCTTGGATGTGGAGCCAGATTTCACAAGCCTGTATTCTTAAAGCTTTTACACTTTTTCTCTCTGGTGTTCTCACGTCCAGCTGCTAACAGCTTTGGTAGAGATCGTACCAATTTTCGCAAAGGGGTCATAGATGAAAATGAAAGCTTTAATGTATGCAAGCCCTAATTAAAACCCTGGTAAAGAATGAGGGTAATTAAAATACTAATTGCCCTCCGGGTGCTATAAGCACTTTAAAGGCACGTTTGATCCCTAAGTTTGATTGAAAGAATCCATTAAACAGACTGTGTCTCGGTCTGCTCCTTTGGGGAGGTGGTGGACACTAAAACAGAAATAATCTTGTTATTTAAGTTTGGAATCTTTTGTAAGATGTAAAACTATCTACTCAAGATTTATAGACCTCTATCTGTGAACCCATGAAACCTTGCTGAGCATGAAGAAAGTATTTGATAAAGTTTTGCCAGAACATAATGGGATTGCTTTTGACAAGACGGGGAGAAAAAGTCGTAGGGGGAAAAAGCTGAGAGGTCATGGTTAGTGCATTTGTCCACAAGCCAAGTTCTATTTCTGGCTTTAAGTCAACACCCTCTTGCACGGAGTTCTCGCTGATGTATATTTACTTTTAATATTTCCAATCCATCTTGTATCGTTGGTTGCCTTTTACGTATGTACAACAAGACTTATGGTATTTGCACAGAGAAGGTTGCGATCAGACATGTGTAAGGATGACACATGTAATGCCCTCTCTGAGTAATGGAGGGTTCGCTCCGCCACTGCTGGATATTAGCGTTCTCCTAGAACTAATGAAAAGAGGCCGGTTTCATTTAAGGAAAGTGGTGCCGTAATAGGCCTTCATCTCACAGAGTGCTTTTTCAGGTAGAGGGATGGTCTGCTGAAACACAAGAGCTTCTCATCATTAATTATATTAAAAGGGAGCCTGTGGCTTTAAAAACGAGCATGGTCATGTTAGTATGCACATGGGAACCCTGAATTCGCATTATTTGGAATACGGGTTTTTGTTATCGGGTTGGAGTAACTGTTCGAAGAAATTGCTTTGTCGCGTCAAGCTTTTATGTTTAACAGAGCTCAAGAAAATACATTTGTGACACTTATATAGGGTTTTAATAGGGATGTTTTGAAGATGAGTGTCATAATGTGGCTGTAAGGCAAGATGAAAGTTGGAGTGTGTTTCTGATTAAGTTCGGAGGGATGAAGTCATGTTTGTGTTGCTTCCAGGGGCTCGGGGAGGCTTCGGCGAGGGGGACGAGCATGGAGGGAGACTGCCTCAGCTGCATCAAGTACCTCATGTTTGTCTTCAACTTCCTTATCTTTGTAAGTATTTTTATGTCCTCCCTGCGCATGCATTTCACATTCAATCTACCAGAAACAGTGTCTGAAAATGACTAGAAAAAAAGCAACACTCATTACGGCGGGTCTATAAATGAAAGTCCTGCCTTTAATTTGAAACAACAAGTCATATTTTTTGATAACGTCACTTTTAATGTAATAATGATGTATTTAGAAATGTGATTTCAATTATACTATAGGTACATCTTTGGTTATTTCCAAATGTTTTTTCTCCTCCTTTTTTTTCTTACATGTGGAATGTTTTCTTTAGTATCAACTTTGCTCTGTTGCTGTTTGTCTTATAGACCTTTTTATTAACAAGATACATACATGGAGGTCACATAAGAATATAGCCGCGGTAAAAATGAAGAGACCATTCCAAATTTTCATTTAATCAGCATCTCTAGATGTATGGCCGTTCCAGTCCAGTGTCTGTTGAATTTCAACAAAATCAAAACTCAGGAGTGAAATAAAGTCATTCGACGGCAATGTGCAAGACTGACAGCATGACAAGACACATAAAAACTGTGATAAAAAACAAGGTTAGCTTTCCCGTGGCTCAGTGTTTAGAGCATAACGCTAGCAACGCCAAGGTCATGGGTTCGATCCCAGGAGATTGCACATAGTCAGAAGAAAATGTATAGTACAATGCATTGTAAGTCGCTTTGGATAAAGCGTCAGCCAAATGCATAAAAATATAATTGTATTGTAGAACTTTTTGTAGAAATATTACATATGAATGTAGAAATATTACTGTTGTATTGCTTATAAGTGAATATGAACTTGGTTTCTTTGCAGTATTTAAGGTCTGAAAAAATAAAGAGCATATTTTCTGTTATTTTGACCTTTTTCTCCAGTTTTCATTTTCTGCAAATAGAAAAAATATTCTTATTTGAAATTTGGTAGAAATATTATTAGTCGTTCACATAATGAAACAACGATCAATTTACCTAGACACATACCCATAAGTAGTCAATTTTAAATGAGTAGTTCACTTAAAAATTGGCCCCCATTGAATTTTTTCCTACTATGGAAAGTAAACGGGGGCAAAATTTTATGTGAACTACTACCTAAAAATAAGAAAAACTGATTTTGAAATGGTCTCTTAATTTGTTCCGCGTATGCATGTTATTTTTGCAATTTATGCTGTATTTTGTTTATATGGAGAACATTAAAATAAGATGAGGGGGGAAATGTAACCGTCACTATAGAATATTTCGTGATATCCTTGAATTCAAGTTTGTAAAATAGATACCCGGGGCTTTTGTCAAGGGATCTACAAACACACTTATGAAATATGCATTTGAACTTCATTAATTTACCTCCCAAAATTCAGCCTGTAGCAATTCACAAATGTATAACAGGATAACTCCTTAGCGCTGTTATCATCTACAAGAGCCAGAAAGTGCTTCTTTGATCATTTATCCAGGTTGACAATGTGAATTCTCACTGTGGGATTGCTGTAGACAGTGTAATATTTGGATCACAACCAGACTCATCTTGCTTGACTAAATGAATTTTCCCCCTCGACGTGGGTAATGTTTGGTTCGTGCGCGAGCACAACGCTCACAATTACAGAGCTTGTCTTCGTTCGGATAAACGCTAATATAATTCTCTCAAATCCATTTAATAAAGCGAAACACCTGCTCGAATTCGCTCAATGCTGAGACTAATAAAACAGCAGTCTGGGTTGATAAAGCCGTTTATGACAAAAATACCTGCCTGTGATGGAGAGGGCTCAGCCTGACACGCAGACTGCTAATTCCATCCATGAAAAGATTTCCAGGTTTGGCTCACAGGAAAGAGAGAGAGACTGAGGAACATGTTTTTGTGTGAGGCTGTTATCTCAAAACCCACTGCGCAAACCCACACACACACATGTGGCTCTCCGGCTGCTTAATCACCAGCCTGGTGTCTGCTCAAACCTTCATCTGTGTGTGTTTGCGAGCGAGGTGTCGGGAGGGGGGATGGTGGACGGGTATCACTTTGACAGGTAGAGAGGATTGTAGGAAGCTGCAATAGCAGGGCTCCCCAGCCCCCATTCGACTGCTAAACCTCCTCTTTCTGCCTTTATGCTTTACCTTCCCCATTTCTCTCTGTTCTCTTATAGCTTCTGGTTTTCCTTTCAGTAGCCGGTTCCTCCGAAGTGATTTATTTCCCGAGTAGAGCTCATTAGTATTCTCACTGCCTGCTGGCACCTTAACCTTCAGGTTCACTTTAGCAAGTACTAAGTGTGAACAACTCGACGACGTGTGGCTCAAAATCATTTCACCTATTTATCATGACTGATAGAGTATTCTTACAATCAATTTCTATGTGTCGAATTATCTAAACATCATAACAAGATAAATTTACAATTTTGGTGACACAACAATGAGGTTGTTGTTAATATTAGTTAATGCATTAGTTTACATGAAGTAACACTAAACAATAATTCTAGAGCATTTATTCATTTTAATTTAGTTCATGTTAATTTTAGCATTTACTAAAACGCTGTAACTGTTAACAATAGTAAACGCACAATGAACTAACATGAACAATCATATTGACATTGAGTAACATTGCCAAGGATTAATAAATGTTAAATAAAAACTATTACCAAGATTTTTTAGGATGGTAAATGAGATATTAAGACTTGTTTTTAAAGATTTCAGAAAACATAATTAATAAATATCACAATGTTTTTTATGCAATTGTAGTAAATTATTACATACATGTATAATAAATATAATATATGTATAAGATATAAAATATATATATATTAATAATATATATATATAAATAATAATATAATAAATAATAATATAGACCACTTCTGATGGTGAAAGGTGATATTCTGATGAATAAAATACAACCAACTGAATATTTATAACTGATTCAAAAGATAAAAATATCTTAAAGATGTTATAATTTATGCAATATTTGAGAAAAACCAGAAGTGGACCAGTGTTTACATCTTGCGAAGTGGTCTTTACAAATATATATATTATACAGAAAACATGCTCTGTATTTTTCACACCCCAACCACTGCAAAGAAAACAATTTTTATCACAGTTTTCATGTGTCTTGTCATGCTGTCAGTCTTTCACATTGCTGTTAGATGACTTTGTGTCACGCCTTCAATCAAAATGAGTGTATAATGTTGCGTCTGTTTTGTTTTTCTTTCCCTCTCTCTCCATCTCTGGTCTGGTGTTCAGTTGGGCGGCTCCTTCCTGCTGGGTGTGGGGGTGTGGGTAGTGGTGGACCCCACAGGTTTCAGGGAGATAGTGGCAGCAAACCCCCTTCTCTTCACAGGAGTCTACATCATCCTGGCCATGGGGGGCATGCTTTTCCTTCTGGGGTTCCTGGGCTGCTGCGGGGCCATACGTGAAAACAAGTGTCTGCTGCTTTTTGTGAGTCCCAGTGACATGTTCCTGGTTTTTAGAAGCGCTGTGTAAAGTTGGTGTCATTGTCCTCAATGATCAATCTCTCTCTTTGCAGTTCTTCCTGCTGATCCTCATTATATTCCTGGCAGAGCTGGCGGCTGCAATTCTTGCCTTCATCTTCAGGGAACATGTGAGTAAACATCTCCGCAGTCTCAAAAAATTGAGAGAGATGTATGTGTCGGTGTCGTGAGCAGCATTCATATATATATTTTTTATTTCGTCTCCAAAGCTTACCAGAGAATACTTTACTAAGGAGCTAAAGAGTCACTATCAGGGTTACAACAACACAGATGTCTTCACGTCGACGTGGAACGCCATTATGAACACAGTATGTATCCTGTCGACCGCAGACAAGATCTCAGAACAGAACAATGATGTTGCGAATGTCAAAAGTGTTCACATTTGAATATAATATCACTCTAGTTTGACTGCTGTGGCGTGAACAGTCCGGAAGACTTCGAGGAAAGCCTCTTCAGACTCATAAACCCCAGTGAAGTGGTGCCCGAGGCCTGCTGCCGTAAGAACAGTCACCCTGGAGATGTGGTGTTCAGTAACAGGGAGGAATGCCTCTCAGGCAACATGCTGTACCGCAACAACAAGGTGGGCTGTGATACTATATGTCAGATTTGCTCTGTGTGGTCGAAAGTTCAGTTCAGATTAAACTAGAGCTGTAAAACAGAAAGAGGGCACGTAGCTTCAGCTCTCTCCACGCTGACCAGAGCTTTTCCATGTTCTCAGCGTCTGAGGAATTTGCACGTATACGAGTTTCCTTAAAGACATACTGTGTTAGAGAATGAAGAATAGTCAAACTTAAGAAAGGGTTTGTCCAAATGATTCTGAATTTGCATTTTACGGTGAACTGTTCCTTTAGTTACGCAAACGGATTTCTTATGTTTGGTTTGGCAGGGCTGCTATTCATCGGTTGTGGACTACTTTGAGATGTACATTTATGTGGCTGGTGCCCTGGCTATTGTTGTACTCACCATTGAGGTACAGTATGAGTAAATTCTCATCTTATTTTATCTTTAAGCGATAGTTACCAATTTATTGAAACTGTTCAAATGCGACTGATCTTTAGAAAATCCTCACAAATTTATAGAGATGAGGAGATAAGGCAGGTCTACCTTTAAATTGAACCTCTGCTGCCCTCATGTGGTTCTGAACTGGAAGTACAGATCACACGACTAGCTACTTCATAGTAACCTTAGTAGAAGTGCTGTAAGCATTTTAGGTGTTTACTGAATAGAGTTTATATTTCTCATGAGAATATGCGAGAGGACCACATGTATGGAGAGAAAAATGTGTAGACTATTCCTGTGTATAATACATTTCACCAGATCTGAACTGTAAATACATTTTGAAAAAAGATCTTAACACCACAGATTGACTTCAAAATTGTACCAACTTTACAAACAACAATAAATTTATGCACATTTTAGGCAAAAGGTGACTATATTGAAGATGCTAAATGATAACAAGGTCTTTTTTTGTTTAGGAGTATTTAGTCGAAACATAATCCTCAGTTCCCTTTGTTATTTTTCTAAAATATGAAGAAATATTAATAAATGTGTAAGTGTTCAATAATATGTAGTTTATTTAACAAATATGTTTCTTACAAGTTTGTGTTTGCTTCCTCAACAGCTTTTTGCAATGGTTTTTGCCATGTGTTTGTTCAGGGGAATCCAGTAGATCACCGAAAGACGTTTTGGAAAAAAAGGACAACCCCACAAAAATAAGACAACTAAACCACTTTTCAAAAGAATGTTTTGCTTCATTTTATATCTTTAAGCGTATTAATAAAAAAATGAACCATTGACCTGTACTTCACAGCTGGACCTTTGAGGTACAAGGTAACAAAAATAAAACGGTGACAAAAACAGATCATTCTTTGAATACTGCGAAAATTGAACGGGCTTTTTGTCACAAAGTCCTTGTGTAATTTTGACCAGGTGTTAAACAGACCAGATAAACCTGAAAAAAAGAATGAAGGTGCTGCACTGATTTTGGATGAAGAATATTTATACTGAGTAATGCTGGCTTGTTTGTATAGGCATTTGTGCTTTTAGTTAAAAAATACTATTTGACCAAACCACTTTTCTCTCACCAACACACCCTCCTTGAATGCAAGCTTTCACAAGCACATTAGCCGACATTGGTGTTGTATAGTCATGTGAATTTCAATTTGTGTGAGTGCAGCATTTGAGATCTGTGTGTGTGTCTGTGGTGAATGGATGAACCTCGTCCCTGCTTGAAGACCAGCATCTTTTTTTGTATTGTGATGTTTATTGCCATAGTAATTATATGTGATTTTAGCTTAAATTGATGTGTATGCATTTCTATTGAGGTAAGACTAACATTAAAGCAATCTTTTGCTCAGATTCTCAGTGTCTGTAAATAAACTTCCATGTTTCTTTTCAACTGTTTTCACAACAAAATGTGACATTTTCATATTCTTTGTTTATTGCAAAAAGCTAAGAGTTTTGTCATAAATGTCTGTGTTTGTGCCTCAAGCTAAAACAAGTTAACATCAATACTTCAAGTGTAGCCTACTAACTTTAGGGCTGTCAAGGGACATTCACAAAGCACTAACATTTTCACTAAGCTTGGGCGTGGGAAGCACAAAATGATGGGTGGGTGACACCCCTTTACCAGCAGCTTCAGTGTTGGAGTGAGTAAACCGTGTGACTAGTAGAAGTATTAATGAAGGGTATGGTTAGGTTAGGGATAGTAAGGTCTTTTGTCCCAGTTAGTTGGCATCCATTAAATCATTTTAATTCATTTGATCATTTACACTATTATTATTGTACAATGCACTTCTCAAGTGGAATGGATTTGACTGAATGAGACGGTAAAAGTGAGTGGGTCCAATATCATTGGTGTTAAAAAGTGAGTGCCCTGGCACTAGGCTGTATTTAATATATCTCATCATTCAAATGAGCATTTTTATTCATAGCGCGATTTTTTTATGCAGCGTTATGCTACAATCAATTTAACCATTGGTCACACTAGACGTAAATTATGAACTGAATTACATTTATTTCACTATATTAACAAGCAATAAAACGCCACAAAACATGTTCAGTACCGCCATCTTGTGGTGATTGTCAGCCAATATTTATACGTTCATGTGCCATTACGGGCTTGTGGGAGATGTCAAATGCAGAATTGCAGAAAACATGTGTTTCTAAGAGCAAAATTATAAAAAATAATTTATTCTTTATAATTTTGGAAATGTATGCAGTCTGCCAAAAAGGAATTCTGTATTATGTTTTTTCCCAGCAAAAGATCACGATCAAATATATTTTTTAAATAGAATATAATCTATTGATGTATATGGATTAATGACATAATCCATGCAGAATAAAAAACCAAGGAAAGAAAACACTGAACCCACATGTGGGCTATGATGATCGAGTTTAGAAGGTCTATAAAGATCCTCAAGGGGGCGCTTGTATCATTCGACACGTTTGTTGCTCAAATGTGTTCTTGGTACAACACCGGTACGTTGTCCTCGCGAAATGTCCATCTTCTTATAAGATATTTGTAAGGGATGTAAAATGTGAGTGTATTACATAAGCCTCCTAAATCCTGTTGACCACATGAGTCAATGCTCCACTTGAGGTCTGTTTACATTTACAGTAACTCACAGAAAGTTCTCCTGAACCGATCTTGTGTTTTGAAGTGACCAGCAGAAGGCCTAGTTTGAGTAAATAGAGGCCTATAAGTAAATATTTGTCTACCTCATCATTACATGTTTAAAAAGCCAGGTAAAGTATTTTTAGAAGTATGTTTTGAACAGAATAATTGTTTAATGTTGTAAATATTAAAATTTACATAATTAGGCATACCCTTTCATTTATTTACGGTTTAGGACTACTTAGACCATTTATTGTATTTTTTATTCAAGAGTATGTGACAGGAATAAGGGCTTTGGGTTTTATATTATAGAGTGAAGTAGTTTTTTATAATTACATCTTAAATATAATAAAAAACAAGAAGAAAATAAAGGATGATTAGAATTGCACATAGAAAGTTTCATTTTAAACGGCCTATTAGACCTCTCATACACATCAACAGCACGACTCCTTCAACACCTACCTTTAATGTTTTTTTTTTTTTTTACATAATTGATCTTTAATCTATAACTGATTTTTACGAGAAAACTATTTTTTATGGCTCATGGAAAGTTTTAGGAGGTCCAGAGTGAAATGGTAAATTAGAAAGCATCTTTTTACCATACTCTTTTTTTTCTTAATCGTAATCTCCTTTATCTTAGTCTCCTGGCGGGCCTTCAGTTTTCTGTTTGTGCATGTTTGCGATGAAGAGAGTTTAGGAAAGCCCGAGGGACCCAAACCCTGCCAGAAATACAGAAAGAGGGAAGAGATCAGACCGTTCACAGAGTGAGAAAGTAAAATCAGGCTTTGTGAGTGCCAGACATTTTCCCTGACGGATTCATCTTGGAGAGGTACAGCCTCATCTGGAAAGCTGTCAGGTCCCTATGGAGGGTTTATTGGGTGACAAGCATTGTGCTGGCTGTCTCCTTGCAGCTCTGGATGAAAACCAAAACTCTTGCACAACTGAGAAGAAGAGAAAGTTTGTTCTTTAGCCCTGTGAAATATGTTGTATGTTGGCACTGCGCCTGCGATTTGCTCATTTTACGTAGTGTGTCCTTTTAGTCCATGTTTACGTTTTAGACGTTTGGTGCAGTTTGTTTATTTTGAGCACTTAACAGCTTTTAAGAATGTTTTAATAACTGCAATGGGGACTGAACATTTTCTAGAACTGTGTCAGCCATCATTGGGAACTGCATTTGAATGAATCATGCATATCGTTGCTGTAATTTCTTTCCCGCAGATGTCCAAAATCGCAGTTTTACAGGAAATGGAAAAACATTGTACTTTTTAAATGATTAAAAGGGTTGTCAAACACTTTTTAATACATTTGAATGGTTAGATATAATAAAAACAAGAGATTTGGAGATACAAAGTTTCAGAAGGACAGCGGCGATGTGCATTTAAATTAACTGCGCTATTACTTCTGTATTTATAGATCAGTATTCCATCCATACGTTTGGCAGCTCAGAAATGGATCATTTTCTTTCCTTCTTTACATACGCCATCAAAAATAGTCATTTGTGAATTTATTATAGACCCTTTCACTGACAATATAAAGTCAAACTTCTGCAGTATGTTCAATAATGATTTAATCAAAATTTTACAAATGAAAATTAGTTATCAAGAATAATCACAACATTCATTGAACACACATAGTATGCAAATCACCATATTATCCAAGTTGGTGCCGTACAAACAAACATAAAAAAACAATGAAAACATACATTGTAGCTACATGTCTCAGTAGTATTTAAACTGAGGAAATTATAGAGGAGCAAGGGGTCGATGCTTTTACAAAATGATCTATATACTTCCTCACTCAGTAGATCATACAACTACCATCCATCCTCACTAAGTTCTGTCTTCATCCTGTAGATGTGAAAACCGATTGACTTTTAGACTTTACATTTAATAAAACTCAAGGTGCAAGGTGCTTCTAATTTTATGGATTTCGTGGGCTTTATGAACTGTTTACTGTATTGTTTTATATCGTGTATATTTCATCCCAACTAAAGAGACTATGAATAATAATTTAAAACTGATTTTTATTAAGATAAATGGTAAGTTTCCTCTTTCAGAGCATGATTGGCAAGTAAACTATAATGGCAACCATTCAATGGTCTCTCCCATCATCATATCAAGACAGCATGGAGTCCTGGTTGACAAGAAGCAGGGCCTTTGGGTGTTGAGCGACCCAGAGAATGTTGCAAGATAAACTAGACCTGGTGCAACGGTCCTGATGCTACACATCGAGCCAAAACATCAATGAAGTTATAATTGTGTTTCGGCTCAGGTCGTGACCCAGCGATAAAAAACAAACACAACATTACAACATACTGTATATGGAAACATTGTCCTGTAACCTCTAGTTTTCAGAATGTGGCTGTAATTCAAATGAGTATGTCTGGAACTTTAGGACATTTTGTGTCCTGGAATAAGTAGAGCGTAGAGAACATAAAACAGGTCTGTTCTTCACAGATCTGGATCAAACCCTGCCTTATATACGAATAGGTGTCACTCCATTTGGAGTGGGTTTGTGTCCTTTCTGTTGGGTGTGTTGTTTGACAGGTGTAGCTGTTGAATCTTTGCTCCCTTTCAGTAAGGGAAGTACAGGGACAAGTTTTACACATTTGTTTCTGATGGATAAATTAGCAACAAGTAGTATTATAAAAAGCCTTTTAATAAAGCTAAAGTTATTATAGTTTTGTTTGTAATTTAATTTATATTTTGTTTATAGTTTTTATTGCAATTTTATATGTGCTCATGGCATTTTATCAATATTAAGTTGCAGTATAATTTAATTTTAGTTATAGTAAAACGAGATATTTTGAAGAGTTTAGGAAAACAAACTATTTTGTGGAACTTTTGACTACCATTGTAATGTTTCCCTGTTATAGTAGTCAAGAGTGGCCAAGAGGTTTGGTCACAAACAATCTTTCTCTGTGTTCATCAGAACAAAGAAGTTGATACAGATTTGGAACAACTCGATGGTGACAGGATTTTCCTTTTTGGGTGAACTGTTCTAAATTCTTTTATTTTCAGTTAATAATTTTAGTGCCTCGGCTTAAAATTATTTGAGTTTATTGCTGAGCACATTTCTAATTTCTGATGTTATAAATAATATTTAGTTCTAGTAAACTATAGTAAATTTACTATATAGCTTTTCTTTATAGCTTTTTGCTATTTTATGCGTTTAGGTTTTGTAGATTGAATGTAAAGCGGTCTGATGCAGCAGCAGTTGTGAATGTGACTACATGAATCATGTAAAATGCATTACCACCTGTTGAGTTGTCTAAACACTGCCACTACTGGGATTGCAACACTCATTTATTCATAACCCAAGGTGTGCAAAAGGCAACATTCGTTCGAATGTTCACTTGGGCAACAGACAGTAGTGTATACTGTTACCTTTCTTTAAATGTGGTCCATGAGAATTCAGTTTCATAAAGCAGTCGTCATTTTGTTACTGCTCCATCAGATCTCTCACATTTAACCTCTCTCTGTCCTGCAGCATCGTCTACGTCCTCTATAAAATGTTCAATATTAAAGCTTTGTTTATTCGCTGCTATTTCTCTGGTCCATATTGGCTCCAGATGGCATAAACTTTCACCTCATTAGTTCTGACAGCTCATGGCTGAGGTTGTTTGGTCTTTTGTGTCCCAGATGAGGGCATCATGTGGCCCATGAGATGGCAGCGCTGTGCTCCTTTGCTTTCATACGCAGGCTGGCGATGCTGGAGGATTTACGATCTGGATCAACGTTGAGCTCAAAGTCATTAATGGTTGCACCCGCCCCCGGGTTGCAGAAAAGACCGCCCATGTGCGTTTGTCCCATGTTCCCATCTGGGCTGGGCATACCAAGGAAATCAGACATGCCGCTGGCAGAGTGAGGGTGAGGGATCATACAGGACGCTGCTGTATCGCAGGGTACCACACATCCAGGGACTGGTGATGCCGCACTGCTTCCACTTAACCACGAAGGGTTCTGAATCTAGAACAGATGCACAGAGGTATGTTAAAGGAACAGTTCACGCACAAAATTAAAATTCTGTCTTTATTTTATTACCCCCAAGTTGTTTCAAATCTGTATACATTTATTTGTTCTGATGAACACAGAGAAAGATTTTTGGAAGAATGCTTGTCACCAATTGTTTTTGGCCACCACTGACTACCATAGTAGGAAAAATTACGATGGTCGTCAAAAGTTTCCCAGAACTAATATTTATAGATTATGATATTTAAGTTCAGTTTAGTTTATTCAAAGCTTGACAGGTAGGACACTGCTGGCACAACATCCTAAAATCAGTAACAATAACATACTCAAAACAACTTTAAATATTTTTTTTACATTTTTATGCATTTGGCAGATGCTGTTATCCAAAGCGACTTACATTGCATTATCCTATACATTCATACATAGGTATGTGCAATCCCCTGGGTTCGAACCCACAACCTTGCGTTGTTAATGCTTTGTGTACTTTGTATAAAACAAAAAATATACATCAAACATCCATGAATTATTTATAAAACAATTTAAGAGCACGAGGAATAAAGGACAATTTGTGCTTTTTTGTTTTACTCCTGGGCACAAGAAATTCCCTGTGCCGGCGTAGAAGATAAGCAGTTGTTGGAGCCACAGTCAAGAAACAATGCAGTGGGGATGAACTATCCTTAAGTAGTTTGGTAAAAGTACGTGTTGTAGCCTCATCACGCCTCTCACTCACTAATGAGTTGTTGCAGTTGAGAGACCACTAGACCTGGTTGGTTGTAAAATATTAAGTAGTGTCAGTGGATCTATTCGCCTTGATGCCATGTTGTGATTGTTCAATTTTATCAGCTACATCTTCCCAAATGGCATCTCTAAGAGTTCCTTCATAAACTTTCCCAACACAGCTAGCTTCCTTCCATTGTTTTGGAAAAATGTTGTGTGCCATGCACGTATTATAGATATCACATAGCACTGGAGCAAGCTCCTCATAAAAGTTCTTTGGTACCCAAGGAGGAATATCATCAGGACTAGGGTTGGGTATTGTTTGAATTTTATTGATTCCGATTCTGACAATCGATTCCGATTCTTTCCCAGTTCTCCACAGTTGAAGGAAAACATTTAGATTTCAACCTGTATGGTCATTTAGCCTGCTTGTTGACTGGTTTTATGCATTTATGCACTGCATTTTTTGTCTGATTTACTACAATTTGTATTACAATAGCTTAACTACATCATGGATTAACTGTAGTTAATACAATGAAACTATGGTCAATTTGTGCTTCCTGTGCTTTATCACAAGTTAACACATGCACATTTCTGAAAATATGCACACATGAATTGACAAGAGGAATACAAATTTTAGTTTCAAGTATCCGATTCCTAATCTTATCGATCCGATTCCTAGCCTTTGATTCAGATTCTCAATCGATTCCGGTTTTTGAAGCTCAACCCTAATCAGGACCGGACGCCTTTGCTGCATTCACTTCACGAAGTTTGGTCTAGACTTGTCCTATACTCAGAAGAGGAACACTGCCGTTGGACAACTTAAAAATGACTTCATCCTCAGTCAGAGAAGTATGGCTTTTATTATCCCATACAGAAGCGAAGTGCTTAGCCAAGGTGTCACACTTTTGTTGTACTGTGCTATGCTCCAAAGACATTGCCTCCTTGTCTCCTTCCATCCCCATTAAAGCCTTCTAAGACTTAAACCATTGTTTAGACTTAGTACCTTGCAATTCCTCCACCTCATGATTGCAATATTGTTTCTTTGCATTCTTAAATTTTTTGACAATAATTGATTTTAAATTCTTATAAGATGATTTATCACCAGAGCAGAATGCACACTGTCTATCTTTAGATCAAATCAGATCTTTGATTTGTACAGTCATCCATGGCTTGTCATTATTTGTGATAGAGATTTTCTTTAGCGGAACTATTTGATCTAAAATGGAGCTAATCATGGAAGTGAAGGCACTAACCTTAGCCTCAGGGTCCTTGGCCTCGTGAATGGGAGAAAAATCAGTAGTGTTCAAGAAAAGGCCCAGTTGCCTGTGTGTTTCTGGGTTACGTTTTCTGCAATAAATGTGCTTAATAAGCTTAACAGGCCAATCTCCAGCGTTTAGCAGAACAGTCTCAAGGTCAGAGGAACCAACAGGAGGCAAACGTTCTGGTGACTCATACATAGAGGAAATGTTAAAGATTGAGTCTAATTGACTGTCTTTCCTTGTTGCTCCAACCACAATCTGTTTCAAACCAAATCTTCTGCAGATGGTTTCAGACTTATACTTATTACTGTAGTATCACCAAGTATGACAACAGCGGATTCAATATTTCTGAGACAGCGATCCAGGTCCTGGGTAAATAATAAATCAGGTTGTGCCATTGCTGAGGATTGTGGTGGAAAATACAGCACAGCAACAATAATACAATTCAAACCTTGATCTCTTACTTGTGCATAAGTTTCTGCTTGTGTAAGAAGAGGCAGTTCATAGGCCGTTGAGAAGTGCGACCGAACTTGCTGCATCTGTCCAAATCGTTCTCTTTTCCTCCATTTAGCACGGCGATTCTGAAACCACACCTGCGGGAAAACATGATCATGCCATCAAATTATTGAAACATTAATCTGCAAAGTCCAAGATTTGGAGGTTATACAATACAAAGCTTTGTATCGTAAATATGAGGTATTGCATATTCTATTGTTCCCAGAGAAATAAATAATATTGCTCAAAGGTCACTCTTTATAGCTCAGGAGATTCGAGTTCTCAGTTGTGTTATCAACTTAGTGTCAGATGTTCCTCCATAAACTTCGAAGGAGAAATAAAAATAGAAACAAATGAGACAATTGGTCAAATACACTGAGAATGTGGATTGTATAAGTAAAGTTATCTACATTTGCGTTCTTTTTTTAAATCTTCAATAATATTGACTTATGATTGCAGACATGCCAAATATATATGTCTAGACAAATTTGAGATCTCTATAGAAACTCATTTGTGAGATTTCTGGGTTTTTGTCACAAGAGAAATATCTGAGACACAGGAGACTTAAAGGTCAGGTGTATGGAATTTAGCGGCATCTAGTTGTGAGGTGGCGAACTGCAACCCACGGCTCACTCCACTAAAACTAAAGTAAAGCCGATGGAGATAATGTTCGGCCGAGGGCTTTTAGGGCTGCTGTAGAAACAACATGACGAATGCCATAAGGTGTTTTTAGATAGAAATAGCTCATTCTAAGGTAACAAAAGCATATTTATTCAAACATTAATTTTAAGGCATCTACAAAATCAGATAGCCCACATATAACTTAATATTCCCGCAGTGACTTACATTGTAAAACCAAGCACATGCAAAGTCATAAATCGCAAAGTGTACTGTATGAAAGCTCTGTGTTGGCTCCTCGCTCTGACCCCTTTAATGTGTTGTCCACACTGTGCTATTTATGTATGGATTTTAACTCTTCCCTGCCAGCAGAGGTTGGATCTGTGCACTTTGATAGCTGTTCTTCTGTGTCTCCTCAGCCAGCAGTTTCAGTCCTGCTCATGTCTGGAGCAAGGCCAACCTCATCAATCACAACGGAGCCTGGTCTCTGAACTGCTGTTAGCACACCATGACACAAACCAACAACCTCAAACCACAGCATCTGTATGCATTCTCCACAGTTTTTATATTTTATGATTTTCGGATAATAGCGCTTTTCTTTTTGTATGCAGCTTGTTCTTACAGTTACAATCTAAACTCCGAAAAAGTTCGTTTCATCGTGGCCCTGCCAAGTTTTTCCACCGACTATACCCAAAGTGGGTGTAAAGGGATAGTTCACCCCAAAAATGAATGAAATTCCATCAGATATTCAACCTTGTGTCATTCCAAACCTGTGTGACTTTCTTTCTCCTGCAGAACACAAAAGATATATTGGAGAATGCAACCAAACAACATTAAACCCATTTGACTTCCATTGTCTGGACACAAAAAAAATTCTCAAAATATTTTGTTTCCCAGAAGAAAGAACAAATGTTTCTTTTCTGTTTCAGAGTTTATCCAAAAGAAAATAAGATGTTTAAGGCTCAACAGTGGGATTATTCTTAAGAGAAGGAGTTTGGTCTTTTAGGGTCATGTCATTTCTGATGATGTCTAAATTACTTTATAATCATATCATCTGTTTTCAGAACATGATCCAGGTGATTTTTCTTTGGAGTAAACCGAGATAATCTTGATCAATGCTATGATAAGCATCATGATGTAGTTTTGCTTCTGCTGCAGGAATGTGCTGAGGATGAATTGGAGAATATGAATAGCTTTTCAATTAACCATTTTGTTTAATGACTTAAGAGGGAATAAGGAGACTGAAATAATTTATTCATCAATTTTACAGCTTTTCTGCTTCCTTTCATCATTCCCTAATACCCCTTTCCTCTTCTTACCCCTTCTTACTTTTTCTTTTGCTTAACATTTAAGCTGAAATAAGGATGTTGGAAAGAGAAATAGGAGAGGTTTCATGCTGGACGTTGTTTACGTTTCATGTTTAATTTCCTGTCGTTTAAGCCCCTGGCTTTCCAGAGCCGTCCCCCCTGACCTCTCAGAGACCCATGGATAAGAGCAGCGGGTCTTGTTTTCAGATCCACATATGCTCATTGACTGTCATGCATGAGGAAGCTTTGTGCCTCAGTCATAGCGACATATTTTGTACATTTTAGTGCCCTAGGTGAGATAAGATTTGAGACATTACCAAAGAACAAATCACTTTTGAAGGACGTAATACATCATCTAAAAGCTGAATGAAAAAGCTTTTGACCCATACAATGTTTTGTTGGTCATTGCCACAAATGTTTGTGCTGCTATAGACTTTTGTGGTCCAGGCTCACATATAAGATGGAATAGGCAGTTTTAAATCCTGACCTAACATATCCTTAATAAATAAACCAAAAGTGATCTTGACAGCCAGAGAGCATCATTGTATGTTAGTGTTTTATGAAAAAAGCATTTTGTTTCACAGAAAAAGTTAAATATATAAGAATAAATTATAAATGTATTTGAATGGGCGATTCCTGTCACTGTATTTTGCTGCGAATGTAGGAGGTACAGATTCGGCAAAAATTCCACATTTCCTTTTTAAGAACTACCCACCTTTTATAATCTGTAAATATGAGCATAAAATTACACATTTACTTAATTTCAGTACAGAGGACAAAGATGAAACATGCTCCTCTACTGTGGCTCTTGTGCTCAACTTATAGTTTCTATTAAAGTGTGTTGAGAAAATGTCAGAGAGAGCAGGAAAGAGTGACAGGCAGCACTAAACAACAGCGCTGGGAGGGGCTCATCTCAATTACGTATGTCTGTGGGTATGTTTTTGAAATACGGGTCAAACCCTGTAGTAACTCAACAGAGTCTGCTCTGTGTTGTCAGCCTGCAGAGGTAATGAGTCTCATGTGTCTGGGATAGTCGGTTCTGTTTGGACTCGGAATGAATGCAGTTATTTCACTGTACTTTCAAAACACGGCCAATTTCCTGACAATGCTTCATTCTGTGCGTGGAAATTGACTGTGGCATCTCAAACTGTTTTTTATTCCCCTTCTAAAGAACTTTGATGTTTTTTTCCTATTTCTTAACATCAACAGAATTTTGAGGATTAATGTGGAGAGGTGAAATACTGTAAAAAGGCTAGAATTGTATGGAAAGTTATAATGGCAGACATCTCCTACATCACCCATAAAGTCTATGGATTCTTTAATGTGGTTATTAACAGCTAACAAATATCCATATAGACCTAATCATTTCTAAACCAAACCGAGTAAGGACCTGGATGTCCAACTCTCGAACTATAATTTAAAAGATGTCATTTTAATAAAAGTATACATTTGGTTCTTGCTAAGCTGACCTGCACCCTTGCTTCTGTAAGATCTGTCCTCAGAGCGAGCTGTTCCCGGGCGTAGACATCTGGGTAATGTGTCTTCTGAAACACCTTCTCCAGCTCCTCCAGCTGATAGCTCGTGAAGGTGGTGCGGTTCCGCCTCTTTTTGCTTTTGTTGTTTTCCGCATCGCTCTGTTCCAGATGACTCCCAAGCTCGGAGACAGGGTGTTCGTGTGGGCTTTTCACCCCGGGGTCTTTTACATCAAGGCAACTAGCGTCCATTCCTGTGTCACCAGATTGAGGCAGCTCTGTGTCTGTTAGTCCAGCGCCATCTTTACCTGGAAAGATATATATTTCAGTATGTTAGTTGTGAAATGCCATTTTAACATATTTGTTAGCTTATAACATGTTCATTTTATGCCATGAGGGAAAACAATACTGATACCTCCAAATTTACGAACTCTAATGTACTTACATGAATAGTCTTTATTTAATCATAAAGAGGGTTCTGTGTTCTCTTTAAAGTTTAACAGCATCTACTGTATAACAAGCCTTTCTTTATAAAAAAAAAAAACATGTTTCCTATTTTAGATGCCTGAATCTTTTTTAAACTACGAATATGGAGAGTAAATAATCAAAGCGTGCCTGTTTCTAAAACTAACAAACTATGAAACACAGAAATGCGAGGTGATAGAATGAAAACATTTTGACACTGAACATGACTGAGCTCATATTGGGCAACCGGGGTGCAGCTCTTTGGGAAATGACTTCATATTGTAAAAATCCCATGTTGCATTAATAACCTCAAGGTTTCACTCAATTGAATAAAGTTACAGTTGAAATCATCATTCGGTCAAGATATCCACTCTTTATTTCATTTAACCAGATCTGATACACATGCAAATACTGTATTGGTTCCTCTGTCTCACCTTACTCTCCGTTTGGCAGAGAGTCACAGAAATAACTGTGGTGAACGCTGTCAGTCCCACTCTGCTGTCTTCTTTTTTGGCTTTGTTGCCCTTGTTATGCTGAATCTGCCTACCAGCAATGTTTTTAAACAGTGCTTTTGTATATTTCACATTTTAGAGTCAAAGCTCTATGGTTTGGCTGACATTTTTGCATTGACAGCAAGAGTCTGGGTTTGATAACTGTCCAAATGTTTAGAGATTTCAGTGATGCTCTATGGTGTGATTTCTGTGTGCCATATGGAACACAAAATCTTACCATTTGTGTTGAGATATACATTTTCACGAGATAATATTGGGAAAAAAAAGTTTAGCATTTGTTATTGAGAACATTGCTGAAGCAACATACAAGCATTTTGCCAGTGTCAGTTTGACCCTTAACAGTACCTCTAGAAGCGTTTAAAACTAACCGGGTTAAAAAACGCTGCTTGTATCTTTGAAAATACAAATCTCCTTGCTGTTTGGAAAAATCGTCCCCATAGACTAACACGTCATGTAAAGAATTACTTTAGTTTTACACTTATTTTGCATATAGTGCCATTTTACCAGTCATTATTAATGCTAGTGTAAAAACCACGATAAAGTTTACTTTTTAATTGGAGCATATTTATGTAGCAGTCAGTCATTCACCTGAGAGGACTGGCTCCATCCTAAAGGAGTCGGCTGACTCTTTGAATTAGCAGAGGTCAGATGTTTACTAGGGCCAGCTATGTAATCACTGCAAGGACCAAGGAGAAAAACATCAAAGTGTAATTTAACTGGCTGTAAAGCAGCAGGGAACCCATCACATTTTATAGAATGTGATAGTGGGTCAGCTCCAGCTATATTATAAGACACACTATAAATCAGACAAACAAAAAGGGATTTACATATTCAGTAATAGAGAATTTTCCAAACCGCTTACATTTGGGTGGAAGTGATGGAATAACAATGACATTAACTTCAAATGTTTTTAGCCAATAAAGATAATTGTCATGATGCAGAATATGTAGAGTAGAGTTCATTTGACAACTATACTTAATATTAAGGTAAATACATGTTATCTTTAATTATGTGATTTAAAACCATAAGGTTAGACTTATTATAAATATTAAGCGTTCAATAATAAAACTAATGGCAGTTGATCAAGCGTTTTATTAAGAACCTTGTCATTTTATTTAATGTGTGGGTAATATAATATAATGTATGTGGAGGTCACAGGTATCTGTGGAGACAAAACTTCCAAATGTGCCCATAAGATCAATGCTTCCAAGCCGCCCAGGAATGTGGATTTGTGGAAAATCAAGATGGTGTTTCCGTTAAATCTGATTAAAAAAAAACTCACACACGAATTCCATATACTGCGAAACCTAAACTGAGCCAAGTTTCTGTCACACAAATTTCACACCTAGATGCCTACTGTAACTTTAAAGTGATACTTCACACAAAACCGAAAATTCTTTCATCATTTACTCACCTTCGAGTTGTTCCAAATCTGTATAAATTACTTTGTTCTGATGAACACAGAAAGATATTTGGAAGAATGCTTACAACCAAACAGATCTTGCCCCCCATTGACTACCATAGTAAGAGAAAATACAATGGTGGTCAAAAGTGCCCCAGAACTGTTTGCTTTCCTACATTCTTCAAAATGTCTTGTTTTGTGTTCAACAGAAAAAAACGATAAAGCAATTTTTCCTACTATGGGAGTTTAGTTTCTAGATTTTTAAAACAAAGCCTCGAATAAATAGCCCCTCGTTTGTTAAATGTTGTTTTACTTATCCAGGTCATTTTGTAAGGAGAGGTTATGTAAACCAGTCCCTGCTTCTTGTTATGCATCCCCCAGTGGTAGTGATCATACTGAGCAATAAAACATGAATGATTACACTGGGAGTTCATAGCACACAACGATGCTCTAATAGTGCTCCAATCCATGAATCACTTTCAGATAGCTTATTATGACCATTAATGTTTCCAAAAACTGATAATAAATCCACGGTCAGATACTAACTTTACCTAAAGATTAACTTGGAAATGGAATAACTACAATTAAAACAAAGGTCAAATTGCTCTTAAGTTAGTTCTTATGAACAATTAGAAATGTTCCTGCAAAGTCTATCCGTGTTGTACTTTCCACCCATGATAAAACCACTGAACAAACAGATCCCTTCTCTCTCTAGGTTAAACAGAGGATGAAATGCAGTGGCCCAGTTTCTACCTTCTCTCTGTTCCCTTTCTAGACAATGGGACTTCATGCTTGAGGCTTGCTTGATCTTACCCTAGACGTCTAGCACAGACCACACATTTGCTGCAATCATGGTGAACAGTACAATGCTCATTTTCCTCAGGCCGCAGGCAGAAACAACACAAACTAGACGAACTCCTTGTGCATCATCTAACATTTATATAACCATAGAAGGGTTTGTTACACTGTATCCATGCCAGCCTATTGACTTCTGTTTGTGAATGGCTGTAAAAAATATTTAAATGTTTAAATATGTATAATCCTTATTTATTTATAGTTAGACCTTACTTACAACTGTTAGACAAAAGACTGGAATTTTAATAAATAAAATAAAACCATGGGTTCTTTACCCTGTTAGGTAGTAGGCCTATGTGACCTTTACTGTTGCATTGTTTATAACATTTATGCTAAATAATCTTTAAAGACTTTTTCAGTGAAATAGAAAAATTTAGTTGTGTTTTAGCATATATATATATATATTTTATAGTAGCATTGATAATACAATTAATTACCCTAAAGAAAAGTTAATAGTTTGCATTAAGTTAAAAAAGTTATATGTTGCATTCTCTCTTCGACACTCACACACTATTGAACAAATAGATGTTTGTGAAATAGTGCGATCTTCGTTGATGATACATTTCCTATGAAAGTTAACGGCATTAAAAATGTAAAAGCTTGCTGACTTCATCATAACGATTTCGATGTCAACACAAATTTTAGTTTAATCACGGTGCATAATTCGGTGCATAATTCATAACACGGTGCATAATTCTTGACATTGTAATTTTCTTAAACTAAATAAGTCAAATGTTTATAGGCTATAGGAAAAACAAAGACAAAGTAATTTATGTCAAACTGCAGTTCACCCGTTAAATCAGATTATACCGACTCTAGAGGTATAATCGGTATAGAGGAAGGTAAATGTAGATTAAAAATATGAAAAAAGGTTGAATTGCTGATATAACGTGGTGTCTAAAGCCAATAATGTGTTATTGTAATAAATTAGACTATAGGCCTACGTCGAAGAAACAACTGGTGTCCATTTTCATTGGCCTGTGATCAGTACGTCGTAAATAATCCATGCCATGTTTTTAGGTGGAAATGTAATTAATATGTAAGATTCCGCATCGTACCACCTGTAGGCCTGAAAGACTGGCCAGAAGAAGGCTACATTTCGTCAATAGAAACCTTGAGAACCTATGCTTGAGACGGGATTTAATGTTCCAATAAATCACAAATTCCTGAAGATACGCGCTTGAATCAATATTGACATGATAGGCCTAACTTAATTTCCCCTTTATTTCATGTATTTGATCCTTCTTCGCCGTAATCATCGATGCAGCTCGTGCATGATAAAGCTTTTTAAGATATCAATTTAATATTAATTTAATTAATGCGAAGCCATTTTTATTATTATAACCTACAGACAATAGGCCTATCCAAAAAATCCTGAACTCGAGTTTTTGTCTGTAACTGACGGTCTTTGGTTTTGTATTCGATTATCGTTAACTGGAAGGAATATATTTTTATTCTTGGATTATTATAAGGCCTTCGGGCGGGACAATCGTATTTGAACTGATACTTCCATCCTCATCACTCTTTAATTTAAACGAAATCTGAATATATAGATAAATTAAGACATCTGACTCATATTTCTCGTCTAGCACGAAATGAAGATGACCACGATAAGCAACTTACCATAGCAGGAGATGAGCGCGTCGTCCCGGAGTAGTTTGCTGTCCTCGGAGGGTGTTTTACATGTGGGTCTCTGCATAAAATGATGATATTTGTTATAGATGCTTTCGGCTGTGATATCTTGATAGTCTTGCTGAAAAGGGCTCCGCGGCTTGTCCCCGTAAACTTGACCTTTCCCGGCTAGGAAAGCGGGGCTGTATTTCGAGTCGCTGTAAGGGTTGACCTGCTGAACTCTTTCCTGACCTGGTGATGGTGAATAGTATGAATCCATGGATGTCATACCGCAGTACGACACAGACGTATCTGCGTTCATGCCGAGAAAAAACGGAGTCGAAATAACCTTAGTTTTTTTGCAAATCTAAACGTCACCCTCTCCTCTCATTCAGAGACGGGCATGCACTTTCTCACACACCCACAGGACGACAGCTGGAGTCAGTTAAAATGATTCAGATGTTTTCCAGAGACTAGGCAAAACGAAAGCTAAAAAGTCGCTTTATGGTTAAGAAAGAGAGATATGCTGGGATGGAGGATGTTGCTCTGGCGTGTGCACTGCTGGAAGAAGCGATGGTCCCGTTATGAGAAGACCTTGCAGGCCAACGAGTAGCCGGGAGAGGAGCTTTTTTACGCACACGTGGAAGACACAACGTATGACATTAATGCAATTAGGGACACACACACAAAATGACAGAATATTTTGACAAAAAAAGGAGCAAGAAATTCATACTGTTTCATCCATCATTGTTAAGTTGAATAAAAAGATCTCAATTGATTTCAATACATTTACACATGAATGAACCATATTCTTCGTCGGGCAAATTGAGACTAATCTGAATATAAAGACAAAAATCACAAAACAGTCAGATATCATATTTAGAACTAAGCATTTGTAGGCTAATGTTTGTGTGTCACACAAAGATTTTTTTTTTCAAGGACAAACAGTTCAAAGCAGAATTTAGAATATAAGAACGATTGCATTTTATTTCAACATTTTTAATTAGACTATAGGTTCATTGTTATTTAGCAAAGATAATGTAGCCGAGTTTAAATCAAATGTTTGCTTTATTTCAGTTATTATATTCAATCGAAGATAATAGGTCAATTATTTATGGAATACTAGGTTTGATTAATTGAGAAACACCGTAACAAAAGGATTCAGATATTTTGGAACTTTATTTTATAATGTCCATATATTCCGCAGCTTTTTACATTGTACATTGCTTTGATGTCACTAAATTCAAAATATATTGATTTTTGTTGATAAACGAATAACGTGTTGGGGAATTAAGTAAAAAAATGGATTAATAAATTATAATAAGTGGAGTAATAAGTGGAGTCAACTCTCCATGATAAAACATTTGTGCTGTAAAACATATTCTTGGCTTTTGACATCTGTCTGACATTAATTTAATCAATTATAAATACTTTCTAAAACTTGTTTGATCCAAAATAACGAATGTTTCTTTTGCAAAGTCTTTTCAAACAAAGAGCTTTACCATTACTGTTTGTCCTAATGTAATGTTTGGCCCAGTTCACTTTTCCCCTGTAGTTTTGTAATTTATTTTTGGTCATCTATCTTGATTTTTAAAGCATTTTATAATAACAGGAGATCAGTCTACCATCAAATTAATCATCAGCAAAATATTTTTGAAATATCACTATACCCAAAAAAATGATGTCCATCTAATTTGATCCCAGACCTTGTAACCTAATGCAGACGAGAGTTTCTCATGTTGGTCAGCCATAATGAATGCTGAGAATTTGGGAAAGCAGTAGATGGTTGACAAAACCCCTAAGATTTTGAGAATGGATGTTTCTTATTGTCTTTATTCCAACACATGTCTCAACTGCCTCAAGAATTGTCCTTTTTTCTTTACAATTCCTTTTGATTACAACATTTTATTCAAGTAAAGTCAAGATGGTGCTCAAACAAATAACCACATAAAATCCATAAAACCTAATGTTTTCTTGCAGTGTGGAGGTCTGAAATAGAGTTCACATGAGACTATCATCTGATGTACTGATTGAATTAAGGACTTGAAAAGGAGAGTTAGGACTACAAACGTTTATGCAATTTGTAGAAAAAAATATATCGGGTTAGACTAAATCTCAGGTTGTTTTGGACCATATTTTGTTTTAGCATTGCCGAATGGCTGAATGATACAGATCTGAATGAGACAGACAAGGAGTATGGAGTAGAACATTGTGATGACTGCCGGCCTGTCAGCAATAAGCTCTTAACTTTATCTTCAAACTAAAAGGCTGTAATCAGTTTATGATATGTTTTCTTTAGACAGGCCTGATAGCTTTCACCTCCAGATCTTCATTCTGCTTCATTCCTCAACAAACTCATGCTCATATGGTTTCAGACACGACGATACTGAAATTGATTATTCCAAAAACATATCAAAATAATGAGTTAAGTACTTTGTCAGTGTGACTGAAAGCTTTTTGTTTTGTACGGTCTGTTGTTTGTTTGGATGAGATATTTCTTCCAAATTATATATCATGTACAGAGGTCACCCTCAATTTTCCGCTTGCTTTGAGATGGCAATGGAGTCCAAGTCCACCTTGATCAAAAACAGTCATCGAAAGCATCAAGCTATCATGATTATCCACAAGCTTTACTCGGCCACAGTCCTCAATTTAAAGGATCCTTCATTCCAAAAACTTGGAAAAACACTAAATGTATTTTATTAATTCATCATATTTCCAGCGAGGTTGTTCTTGTAGATGTGGACTGAGCACATTTCATGCTTCATGTTTCTCACAGCACTTCTTCAGGTGGTTCAGCAACACTGTCCGCTGGGTCTGAGGTCATATTGAAACGAGAACAGAGGACCTTCTCAAGCAATAATTATGTGGAATGTCCTGACAGAGACTCTTTCATACTCTAATGAAAGTCATACTCCTCGTCTTAAGGAAAGGACACATCATCAGCTCGAGAGGATGTTGAGGGTAAGACAGTAGATTTGACACAAAGAGTCCAACCCATGTTTTACTGTTAACTTGACAAATATTTCCAGAGGCCTCAGGAAGTGCTTTATGTAACCGTTAAAGGAAGTGTAAACTAGGTCTGAATTACTTTAAATAAGGCCATGAATGTATGAAAGCCTCCAGACCTCATTGTGAACTTAACATCAATGAAAAGACCTCAGTCACATTTCAATTTCATGGTACGCAAAACAACATGTTTAGAACAAGAAGAAGCTAAATGACAACAGATTTTTATTATAATCATTTAAGTCAGGAATGATCTTTACTTTTGTAATGATCAGACACATTTCTATGTGTAGAAAGAATTTTGTTCAATGGTTTTTAAACCCACATGATTCAGGTTTTAGGTATGTGTGTTTAAGACAAAAGACCCTCTCAAACACTTTACAGCTTTTTTGAATGAATGTTATTGAATTACAGTTAATATCTCAATTTACATCACATGGAGAAAGTTGTTCAATGACCCCTCTTGACTCTCAAATGAGGCCTTCGGTTTGACCTCCATGATAAGAAAAGAACTTGTGTCGATTCTTGTCATCTTGACCAAAATCGTTTCACTGTGGTACAACTGAATTTTTGGGGAATTGTTTGGCTGGACAGAGAAGGGTTATGGGATTTAGCAGTAAAGCTTTTCTTCACATTGAACCCATAAAAGCAATGATGGGATGCAGTTTGGTGGTCTGAAGTATTCTTTACAGTCTCCTTTAATTTGGTAAATGTGGTTGAATATATAACAGCTAGCTAGCATGAATGTATCGGTTTGTATTGTGTTGAGAAATGCTTATTTTTTCTTAACCATACCCATGCGAACATATCTGAGTGTTGTCATGGGAAATGGCATTATGAATACTGACAGGTCTAAATTCATTTCTCTGCCTTTGTTATGATTCAAAAACGGAACGTATTTTCAGTAGATAAGTATTTTCAGATTCATTTTAAAGTACTTTTTATCATTAAAAATATTAGTAATATATAATATACTGTATATATAATTCATATTATTTTATTATTAACGTGTAGGACTGACCGTTCATCAGATTTTTGTGTTGAATAAGAATGTTGCGGTTCACCCAATAATAAGAATATTCTGTCATCAGTTATTCTCCCTAAAAACCTGCATATGACTCTTTCATTTGTGGAACTCAAAATAAATGTTTCAGTACTATAATGGATGTAAATTGGGGCCAATGTTGTTTGCTTACCAATGTCCCTCAAAATATCTTTTATTTTGCAGAGGACAGAAAGTTATATGGGTTTGGAATGACATGAGGGATAGTAATTGATGAAAGAATGTTTATTGTTCCGTTTTAACTATTTAAATTGCAGGCGAAGACTTTATAGTGAGATTGCTCAAATACAAATCCCGTCACATGCTTCTAACAGGAAGGCCAACCATCTCAGTTGATTGAAAGCAGGCATTTTATGGGAAGGGCAATTACTGAGAGAACCTGGATCAAACTCAAAAACTATTGCCATTTTCCATCACCTACCTGAAGAGAAAATAGTCCCAGGCATCTCAGCATGTGTGCGTGTCTTGACGCCAATGTAAAATGTGTTGAATTTCCACCAATTTAACCAACTTGACAGGCATCTCGGTCTTATATTTAGCTCACCTCTTGTATTGTAAAGGGGACTAAGGATGATTGGTTGACACACTACATACTACTTTGACATTTATTTTACAGGTAAGTTAAAGTTTTCAAGTTTTCTTCTAGAATGAGTACATTTTTTTGAGAGAGTTCCACCATGGTCTCAAATGATAAAGAAATTCTTGAATGTATACAAATGTGCATGTGTTTATCCCTCAATAAGTGAGTTGCCTTTTTATGTTGTGATGTTATTTCTATCATTTACATGGAATATTGTTTCCTAATAACGAAAGAGTAAAATATGTTTTTATAGATGTCAATATTCTCTCCCCTCCCCTACATTGCAGATTTATGCCATTGGACAAAATGACACATGCTCATCAATCTTTTTTCAAATTGATGTTAGGGGCTGGTCTGTTAGCTTTAAATTTTCGAAGATGAGAGAAAAAAGGATGCAACATACGTAGAACGCCACAATCCATGCAGATTTTGGTATCTCACAGAAATTGAGATAAACTGGGATCAGAAAGCTAAAGGAAATAAATGAATAATGAACAGCAGAAAGTATGACGCAAAACATTTCTTAAGCAGGGTTTGGTTTAGTGATGCTTTATCACCCGCTTGTTTTTCCTAAATACATTAATGTTTTTAATATTATCCTTTTCTCACAGAACATAGAGCTTGTCATTATAGGCTTTGCAGGAATCTTTGAAAGTCACGTAAAAAACAAGTTTGTTTCCAAAATTATACCCAAGGGGTTGCCAGACAAAAATAATTGTTGCAAATAACAAATATGGATCACAGTGGGCACATCAATATGTTGTTTTTAAAGACCATGTGACAGCACCTTTGAACAAAGCAAAGTCAGTTTTATAATGGACTGCAGATGCACATGTGGATTCTCTATGTATCCATGCCCAGATTTGTGAGTTTAAAAGAAAATGCAACTACTATACACTTGTGTATGTACGTATACACTTGAGATGTTTTGGATTTGGTTATATATTTAAATATAGCATCCCCACATGTATGAGATCAGACATGCTTTTAAGTTCATCATCAGATTGGAACTAATTTAGTCTTTAGTCCTAAATTGCATGTTGCCCCATTGATGGATAGTGTCTTCATTCAGCGGACTCGGATAGTGCCTTCGAGCATTAGACAGCTGGACTCCAGACCGGGACTTCTTTAATCTTTGATAGCATCTTTATCTGCCATTCCAGCTTTTGTAGGTGATGAACCAAAGATCAGATTTAGGTCCAACAATGCCGAAACATTTTCAAGGAGTCAATGGCTCAGATGATCACGTGAGCTTTCTAGTTTTCATAAGGCAAAAACGTACAGAAGAAGAGTTTTGTGTTAGTCCGGTTCAGAAACACGCACACATGGGAGGCATTTCAGGATAAATTTAGAATATGTAAAACCCATGATGGACTGAAAGAAGATTTATGATCTTTAAAGCTCCTTCACCATGTCTCCTAAGATATGCTTGTACACAGAAATGTAATATGTTGTATACACAATATTGATTTATACATTATGGCCCAGGTTTATATAGGCTACTTTATACTGAGATTGTCTTGGTGAGTGTTTAAGATAACGAAGATATTTTTTTATATAAAAATGAACCCTCTCTCTTTCTCTCAACAGGTATTGGTCTGTTTTTTGTTGAAACTAATAACTTTTTATTAGCACCTATTATATTATTGCTCCTGTATGAAATATCGCTTATTGCTCCCTGAACTCTCTGTAAGTCGCTTTGGATAAAAGTGTCTGCTAAATGACTGATGTAAATTTAAATGTATAATTGTTCAGGTGTTTTTAAATAAATGGAACCAATATCCTACACATGCAGACATGTTTTAGTCTCTTTATTTATGTAAGAAATGAAGACATTCAATGCCACTTGTATTTAGTTACACTGTCCTGGCTGAGCATCCATTTTTGGATCTCTGGCGCCCCCTTCCGTTTTTTTAATTGAATTAATTTTTGTTATTTTGCATTCCTTTAAATTACAAAAAAAAAAAACATTTCAGCAGTGAAGAAAAATAAGGAAAGTGAAGTTAGTAAGTGTCTGTAGTTAATATGTCTTACAGTAATAAGACTAATGCATAGTGTTTTCTTAACTTTATGAATGTGTGAAGACATATAGCAGAGATGCTAATGAATGTATGCTGATAACGGGCCACATTCATTGCACTTCTGTTAAGAGTGTCTGAACACCGCTTCTGTTTAAAGCTGAGCGTTGAGATGAAAAAATCTAAAACCTTGTCAGTGTTTAGACCCTGTGGCTTTCAGGTTAGTTACTTTGCAATGAGTCACTATTTCCCCAAAATGCTGGTCTTCTACTCTAAACTTAAATTTTATTGTTGTTTGCTTATTGCTACAATTTCTTTCTTTAGCATCAATGCTTAATCTGGCTATGATCAGATGATATCTGGCCGAATGTTCTCGTTTCTGCTTTTAATTATAAACATAATTTATCTATAATGTAGAAGTTTACAGTAAATATGACAACCTTTCAGTTTCATATTGAATAATTATCTGCACCACCTTAATAGAACAAACCTGCACATATACCAGCAGTAGCTTGTTTTTTCACTGTAGAATTAAACCTAAAAAGCAGTTTGAGTTTTGACTTACTTCATAAAGTTCAAAATAATAGCTAATAATGATTTTGAGGATCTCCCTGACTGCATCATTTTCATTGTTTTAGTCTTTTATCTCAAGTTTATGTAAGTCAAGATACAATAATTTCTAAAATAAACCATAGTTGAAGAATAGACCATCATAAATCCAGCCTAAAATATAAAAAGAACACACTTTTAAATATAGATATGATAGTTTATTAAATGTGAGTCATTTATTACTTTTGGTATGTTTAGTAAAGTATTTTATTGCTGTCAGTAATTCCTTCTCCTTTATATAACAAACATACCTATTAATACATCCGTAACACAGTGTGTAAAAGAACAAATGGCTCTTTGCTGTTTGTTTTGGGGGAAAAGCATAGGTCTAAGCAAGTGTCTTCACATTTTCTAGAATTGTCTTTACATCAATTAACATTTCTTATAGTTTTACTCTCTATGAAAGTATCAAAGGGAAATAGAGTTTATTGCAATACATAACAAACTGTATTTGTGTAGTTATTCAATAAAAAATCATTCAATAGAAAAACAATTGTATGCTGTATGTAGTTTGTCACATCTGAATAAAAAAAGACAATTTTAATTAAATTATAATTAAAGAAAAAAAAGAAATGATCATTTAGAAAATGTTTCTGATCGTAGTTTCTAGAGCTAAAAAGATAATTCAGTTTCTTTCATTACGTTTTTTTTCTCGAATCGACTACATACAGGGTTTGTGATGGGGAGAAAACTAGATCATGTTGCCATTCAGTTTGGTCCACTCATAAATGTCTTGTTCGCACACAATGTCCGAATTGATAAGCAGGTAGCGATCTCCAACACAGAAGTGTTTCTGACAGGCGGCACATTTGAAGCATTCAAGGTGGTATACTTTGTCACGGACACGCATTGTCATTTCAAAGGCCCTGATCCTCTTTTCACAAGAAGCACAGAGCCCATCCTGACCAAATAGCCTGCAGAAAAAATATTACATTAACTGACTGCAACTTCTAACATACACATCATCCAATAAAAAAACATCTCTGTGTATACCTACCTCAAAATATAAAGTTGAATAAAAAAGACAAGCTGCATTATGCAAATATTATCAAATTCAAAAACACATCCGTACCCTTAAGAGACAAATAAATATCTGATGTGAAAACCACATCTTTTTCCAAATTTACCTGAGGTAGTCCCTTCTACACAGCTTCCTGCCAAGTTTGTAGTAAAGCCTGCGGCCCACCTCCCCCAAGCGGCAGCCGCAGAGGTCACAGCTTAGGCAATCCTCATGCCAATACTGTTCGATAGCCTTAAGGAAGAAACGGTCCCCGATGCTCTGCTGACACCCGCCGCATGTTAGGAGTGAGGGTGGCATCTGAAGCACCTCATCAACGGGTTCCCTGTAATTGAACACACCATTAAAAAAGCTACACCTGAATGTAAAGGTTCTTTGTTGGGCTGTTTGGTGTCATAAAGGACCAATAAAGAAACAAAAATAGTTCTACAGACTATAAAAAAGTAAAAATTAATGTTATTTTTAAGAAACGATTAAGGGAACCACACATTTTATTCTATAGACCACTTAAAGAATGTACATTTTGAACGCCAGATGGCACCACCACATGCTTGAAAAGCAACAGAAACTCTGTCAGATATGTAATCCATACAAGTACACGTTTTCTGTATGAATATTGGTCCTAACCGCTTCCTCTAGCGCTTATAACCGTTTGCTCTAGCTGCAATAACTGCTTTTACCCCAGGGGAGAAAAGAAGCGTTAAAATGCGCTAGGCAAATGAGCGCTGCTCCGGGCCACTGCACCCTCGGTTAATAAGAGTTAACCTACTTTAAATTATAGGCCCTTGTCAACCAGCTCAAACTCAATTGATTAAGAAGCTATAGCTTTATTAGTTATGGACTCACTGTGGATTGGTGTTGGACAAGCTTGACTGCGTATTGATACTTATAGACTTATTAGAAAATGATTGCGCATGTGTTAGAATAAGCAAAACACAACGCAGCACACGTTTTTGGGTTGTCTAAATATTACAATTAAGCAAAAGTAGACACACATTAATAGGCCCAATGGCTTATACTTACTCGTTAGCATCCAAGGTCTTTCTCTCTATTGTAGATGCCATGTTAAATGAATGCCTCAGGAATTGTCCTGAGCATATGCGCACTTAAAAAACAGGTATGTCCCACACTCGACGTCGGTAAGACCATCAATGTCCCCAAAATGAAAAACTACAAAAGCGGTTCAAGCGTGCGCATAAAATGCACCTGCCTTGCTGGCTTTGAGTGAACTAGAGAGGAGAGCAACCTATACAACACATCATTTACGCCAAATTCCAAAGCATCCAATTGACACCAAAAATAATGTCCAGAATAAACGTGTCTTCGTTCACCCAGATCACACGCATTCAGTCCTCATGCTATATGTTATTTCTAAATAAAGAAGTGCTGACAGGCAGATGCCACATGCACGTTGTTTAATGACACCATGGATGCAGAATTGACATCAAGCGTGCGCGTATCCTCTGCGATGCGTACTGCGCGCTGTCCCGTGAGGCTGCTGTCTTTGGTCCCGTTATTGCAGTGCAGCAGGTATTTTTAAATGGCCCTGCCCCCTCAGTTTCTGCTTTCTTTTCCGACTTCCTGCTCACGACCGCTCGACAATGAGAGGAAATAGCGCTCCTAGATGCCGCATTTCGCCAGTCAATTATAAACCCCTGGACTCGTGACTCGAGGGGTCACGAGCTCACGACAAGCTCACGACAGCCTCTTTTTTATTAAATACCAGAGGTCCAAATAATGACACCAAACAATTATAGTTTGAAACAACGCTGAAATTCTATAAATTAAATTCTATAAAAATATCTAATAATTATTTATTTTACTACATAATTCAGTATGTAGGCATTGAAAACATACTAATACGTAACATTATTAAACAGGGTAAATATTTTCTGAGCGCATGCAGTTTTATTTTAAATGCGCTAACCAAGTTTTAATAGAAGACTTACAGTAGATCTGTTTTTACAGAATCCTTTTTTTGTTCACAATTACTGTACATGTCATCATCACTTATATAGGCACTTTACATTTCTCCCTGCATAGATGTACATATAGCATCTGTAAATAGGTAAATGTGTCTTTATTTCATGTCTCAATTTGATAGGCCTCTTTAACTCTTTATTAGTTTTTTATTTGTCTCATGTAATTGTTGTATTTGGATCTGTGCTTAATGCTTCAATTCTCAAAGAAAGCATATAGCATCTTACAACACTGAATGTTGATTTCTTGTAACTATGATTCATCGTGTTCGCCAAACCACATCACAGCTGACACAGCAAAACTAAATTATGTAAAGACAAGTCATCGTAGTTTGAAAAAAAAAAACAAAGATCACATTTGCTGCTGTATAGAAGCAAAGACGGCAAATGGCTCCTGTACAGGGGTCATATGCCACGAATATGTGTTTTTCTGTGTCTTTGGTGTGTTATAAGTTGCCCATGCATGTACTAGACACGTAAAATTGCAAAAATTTAAGTGTTGGAACAAAAGATGCATTCTATCTTAAAGCGAATGCTCACCCAGACCTGTTTGAAACGCCTCGTGTAACCACACCCCCATTGTACAATTGCTTTTGGAACCTGATGTTTCAAATATGGTAATAGGCGTAATATTTCCGTCACACGCTTGCAGTTTTTGACCAATCACTACGCACTGGTTGGGCAATCATAGCACACATTGCTTTTCAGAGCGTTGAGCTTGTTTGTGTGTGTTTCAGAGAGGCGGAGCAAAGAGGAGATAAAAAAATGCACAGTATGTGGAAAACACAGCGTTTTTTTAAATCCTTAAGTCGTGTTTACACATTGCATTACAACTAAAACAAATGATAATATTCGTTTTAGCCCTGTCATATGACCCCTTTAAACCGTTTACTAATGATATCTCCTCCCACCCATTTCTGCTTGATGTCGTTGGGAGAAACTCCTCTTATCTTCTACCAGAGGTGCTCGGGTAGATTCGGCTGCAGTACTGGGCCAGGAGATAAAACACCCGGCATAAAACTGCTCCAGCAACATTGATGGCCCAAAAAGCATGGCAATGATAGCCGTCCAAAGCAGAGGCAGTTTCAGAGCTGTATGTTGGCTGTATTTACACCAATCTGTCCCTGAGGCATAATAACCATATGAGGTCAATGATTACCCTCGGCTGGGATTTCTGATCCCCAATTGGAACAATTCATAACAAATATAAGTGGCAATATAAATATGAATGAATGAACATCATTTTGGTGCCCCTGATCTGTGGCAAATGGAGGGAGTGTTTGTAACCTGTGCTTTCCAAATATGAGTAACTATCGTTTTTAAGTGCTTGTTCCTTTACTAAGACTTTAGGGCTACCAAGGTGTTAGCATAGATGAAACATTTAGTTTGTGTGTTTCAACAGTTTGCTTCTCAATAACTGTTAGAACTGTGTGTGCAAGGCGTCCACCATTTCCTGTGGATTGGACACAGCAAACCCAAAGGATGTGCAGGAAATGAACACAGATGAACCTTGGCAGGGGGTGGTATGAGCCATGCTGACTTCCTACTCGTTTCACTTGATCACCCTGCTGGACTCTGATTGGTTGGATAACTCCAGATGGCCCCCCCTTGATAGGAGCATGGCTTTTCAGACAGTGTCTCGGAAACCACTGACTGTCAACTCATCTACTTGGCAGGAAAGCCTTAGCTCAGGGTATATTTCCTTCAGAAAGGTTTAGGGATATAGTAAGTGTTACAACATGACTTGTTACATCTATGCATTACAGAATTGTAGGGGTTATTGGGTGTGCATCGTAAATGTTTGCAGAAACATGCTTTGAAAATTTGAGAGCCACCGTTAAATGCAAAATGTCTTGGGAATTTATCTGCTGTAACTAGCAACACCAAACTCATATACCAGTATTCTGTAGCTGTGCAGTAAGAAATCACTGGGATAAATACACAAGCTGAAGGGATATTTCACCCAAAAAGTGAAAATTCTGTCATCATTTACTCACAGTCTTGTCATTTTAAACCTGTATGACCTTAATTATTTGCAGAACACAAAATAAAATATTTTGCATAAAATTGGCAAGCAAACAGCGTCGGCACTCATTCACTTCCATTGTATGGACACAGAACCAACGCAAGTGAATGAAAGTTATATGGTTTGAAATGACAAGAGGGAGAGTAAATGATGACAGAATTTTTGGGTGAACTATCATGTAATATTATTATGTATTGTGCATTATTATGCAAGTGTAAAATATGCATCACCATCAATAGCCTTGCTATTCACTAAACAATGCTCAGTAAATTTGCTTAAAATACATGACAGAGATGATAAAAGAATAGTTCACACAAAAATAATTATGCTATCATCTGTCAATAATAATAATTCTGTCATCTGACAAAAATACTAATTCTGTCAAAACCTCTATATGTTTTGTGTCCATACATTGTAAGTCCATCGGGCCAATGTTATTTGATTATCAACGTTCTTCAAAATATTTTCTTTTGTGTTCTGTAGATGCAAGAAATAAATACAGGTTTGAAATGACATGAGGGTAAATAATGAAAGATTGTTAATTTTAAAGGATTGAGAGCTAATATTTATAAACCGGCTGGTAATTATTAACACTTATTAAATTAAGTTAATAATCTTACTTGGTGTTTGGGATGTGTTTTATTTGTAGTTCAGGTTGTCTATTGGCATACTGAACAGAAGTGATCCATCACAGGCTGAGTAATCGTAAGGCCTATTTCCTGTAAGGCGAGGGCCTGGATGTGTTGTTGACTCTCTGATATCATATGCTCTGTAACAGCAATAGCCAGACTACTGCTCCTTGCTTAATCTCAGATTTAAAGGGACAGTTCACCCAAAAATGAAAATTCTGTCATCAATTACTAACCCTCCTGTCATTTCAAACCTGTATGTCTTTCATTCTTCTGCAGAACACAAAAGAAGATATTTTGAAGAATGTTGATAACCGAACAGCGGTGGCAGCCATTGACTTCTATTGTACGAACACAAAACCAATGCAAGTGAATGGCTGCCATCGCTGTTCGGTCAACATCATTTTTCAAAATATCTTCTTTCGTGTTCTGCGAAAGAAGGAAACTCATACAGGTTTGACATGACAAGAGGGTGAGTAAATGATGACAGAATTATATTTTTTGGGTGAACTGTCACTTATGTATCATATATTATACTATATTCCTATGGCTCCTTTCTATGATGTTTGTTTGGGCTCAGTCAAAACATTGTTGTGTGTGACGTCAGGTGATCATTGGCCTCTCTTCATTCCATATGTGACATGTTGAAGGACTTAAGTCAAGTGCCCCTACACTAACTTACTGAAGAGAACAGAGAGCGGAAATTGAGTCACTGTTGAAAGGGAGCTTCAATATCCCATGAGATCTTTCTCTAATCAGTATTATTCCTGACCAAAACACCCTTTCAATAGAACAGTGCTATCAGAGAGCAGAGCAACCATGTTAACTGCTTCCTGAATTTGCCAAACAAAATCTCACGCCACTACATTCACATGATCCATGAACGGTTTGCTACATAAATATTCAGCCTATTCTTATTTAGAGATATGTGTTTGTAGGAAATGAATGCTGAAAAGATAACTAACTAACAGGAAAATTGAATCTCATTTGCACAAATAAATAGCGTCTAAAGGCAGTTATACGATGTGAAAAAATACCCAATACGTCCTGTATAAAGCCTTGTCCTAATGCAACTCAAGTGGGGGGATTGAAATTTGGAGCTGGCTGAGGTTTTAATCTTCATCTCAGTGCTGCCATCTGCCGACCAATTGTGTGCTATACAGATGCATTTTTTTTACTGAAGTCGTTTTAATAGGATATACGATGCACCAGTACACAAATATTTTATTACAGCAATGATGTGACAACAGCATAACGTAAAGGATGTGTGTATAAAGACTTTATTCACAGATAAACTGTCAAGGAACAATAAGACGTTATGCTTTTAACGCATGATGCCAAGTCGTGGATGGGGAAAACGAAACATTTTCTAGAATGCCATTTACCTCAGTAGGCAAAATATGGCCTGAAAATCATCAAACACATTCACACATCACACAATATTCATGTTTATGTTCCTTTTGTCGGTTGGTCGTAGTAATATTCGCAATATATGCATGAAGTCAGCCAGTTTTCACTCGCGTTCAGTTACAAACAAAATGCCATGACCTTTTGCCTGCTTATTAAGGTAATACAATGTTGCAATAATTCCACCAAACTGAAAGCCCTTTCATTATTATCATAGCTCTAGTTTATTTTAAGTGGTAAATTGGTCGGGCGTGCTACTATTCCTCATAAAAGATGTAAATAGACGACAGTTGTCTACAGGCACAATCTTGGGCATCTCTTAACGGGTCCCTTCCTCATTATAAACCTTTTCCTCTCCGTTCAATCGTTCTCAGTTGTCGGTGAGGCCGGCGGGGCGGATCCCAAGTTAAATCGGAATAGAAATCAAAAGGCAAACAGATCAACCCTTCGATTTATTTACTTCTGACTATTGCTGTTCTCCCTTGTGGATATATTGCGCAAAAAGGTGAGAACGTAGTCGATCTTCCATGAAATGAACGTTTCTGATGGGAATTGCGCAAAGTTGGTTGCTATGACAATGTGATGGTATTTGTAGTCCTGGCATTTGTGAAATAATTTTCTTGTGAACTGGAAAAACAAGGATGGAAATCTGCCGTCATTCATTTATACAAATAATTGATTTTGCCAACCAGCACTTTGTCAAATTTGAATGAGGTGGTTGATGAGAACTTGGATCTGGTTTCGTGCCTATTTTAAACTCAAATTGTCTCAATATAATCTTTGAGTTCCTTCTTGATCACAGCATTGGTCGTGACGCCGGTGGTATCCTACATCCTACGTGTTGTGATGAGTGAGAGATAGTGAAGATAATCTAACTGATAAAGACTACTTTAAAGCACATTCCATTTTACCCTTTTAATTTGACGTTGTATGTTTCCCTCAAATGACACTGTTATTCCAATAATAAAACCAGAAATATTGTCACATTTTTAACGTAACGTAAGCCCATTGTCTTTGTGTGACAACAAAGCAGCCCCAGCGTAGTCAAAGACATCTCCATGAATGGACACTTAAGTACAGGTTTACGAAATACGTTTAATAAATACAAAAACTGCTTGCCCATTATCAGATGCCCTCGGCAACAAATGGCACCAGGACTCTGAAGTCTGCCAGCCCAGACTTGGGATCTGCTCCCGGATCAATGAACCAAAACACAGCCAGCAACCAGTCAGAGGCCATGAAGCAGTTGCTGGTGGTTCTTGAAAAGAAAGTGCGCAATATGGAGAAGAAAAAGGTACTGATGTCTTTACTTATTGTGTTTAATAACCAAATGTGCGAAACTATAATCATTTATTCGAAAAACATGTAATGTTTAGAATGACAGACTGGACATCCCTGGATACCTCACTTTGTGTGACCAAATCAATAAATGCGGGTTTCCATATTTAACATTTCTTGAATTGTCAAAAATTGAACGTTACATGTAAAAGTAAATTTGATCAAACACATCTTAAGTGTATATCTTGCTCTGCGAGGCTTCATCAGAGAGCAATTCCTTCTAGAAAGGTCCGTTAAACGTCCAACGCTAACTTTTTTTAAGACGTTTTGTGTAAACGACCTTTTAAAATGTGTTTAAATGTAACTCGTTTACAAGTTAAATTAGTTGGTTATTGTCACTGTATTTTCTTTTGTACCCTCACGCGCAGACGCTAACCGGTTAGCATCCACAGTCTCGGCACACGCTAGCCGGCTAACCTTTGAGTTTACACCAATTCAAATGTATTTTGTACAGTAATCGCCATTTGCATTTTTAATAACTCAAATTACGACACTGTGTGAGTACCAATATGTTTCGTCACGCTTTTGTCCTTTTGTTCAGATCACGATCAGCCCCACACGCACATGGAGATAAAGCTAATATGGCGACCTGAAAAGGTTCTGCATGCAAAAAAATGAGGAAAACTGCGAGAATGTCTGTGCATGTAGATGGCTTGCTTTTGTTTGGGAACCGCAGCGAGAATTTCTCATGACCGTTTTGTCGTGGTTTTATGGAGATAAGTGGGTCACAGACAGCTCTGTCCTCGTGATTCTTATTAAGCGCCTTTTGGGACCCTGTGAGGTTTCTGGGCTTTACATTAGAGACTTTTAGTGGATCACTTTGACAGGTGATTTTAATAAATTCACTTGTTTTATACTGAAAACGTTAAACGTTGATTTCTTTGGATGTTTGCTCGTGGAAACTACACGTATTAGTTGGCAGTGTTACAGTACAGAAATGAGACGATCCCTTCAATTCAACAACAAACAGGAGCTTTCTGTAACAAGATTTATGCATTTTAGACCCTTTATGTTTATTATAAAATTACATTCATAATTGCATAGGAATCCCTTATGTATCCTCAATTTATGTCTTTTCATATGAGGGGTATGATATTACAATCATGTTAATTTCAGATGATTATTTTTCTTTCTACAGGGCAAGCTTGATGATTACCATGCCAGGAACGTCAAAGGAGAAGGTCTCAACCAGGACCAGCTGGTTGGTAAACCCCTTTTCTTGTTTCTCTGTTGAGTATTTTGTTATTTTTTAAAATATAAAATCTGTTTTTGAATCGATTTAGGAAGCGCTGACTAAGTACCAGGAAGTAAATCATAATCTGGAGTTTGCACGGGAGCTGCACAAAAGCTTTTTGGCTTTGGGTCAAGAAGTGAGTACATTTTGATTCTGTAGCTTGAAGGCACCATGGTTTTACTTGGTGTGTTGAACATGTATAGATCTCACACTAAAATGTTCTGAAATTCCTTAAATTCAAGTGTGAGGTGCTTGTTGTCTCCGTATGGAAATAACTATGGATTTGAATATTTGTCAGATCCAGAAGACAGTTAAGAAAACGGCACGGCGTGAGCAGCTGCTGCGAGAAGAGCTGGAGCAGAAAAGGCTGAAAAGGGTTCTGGCGCTGCAGTTTCTCCTCGACCGACTTGGGGATGAAAGTGTGCGGCAGGAGCTGTTGCAAGGAGCTGGAGGTCCCCCGGTCCTTACTGAGGTTGACCTTACGGCTTTGGATGAGTTTTACAAGCTTGTGGGACCTGAACGTGACCAAAACATCAGGTCAAGCGATGTCCCTTGTTTTCATGTGTAATTTTACAGATTGCTGAGTTTTAGTTGTAGCTAAGATCAATTCAAAGAGGACCTTTAAGTTTTGTGCTTCCAGAATTTATTTTAAATTTATTTCAAATTTTCTTTCAGATTTATTACAAATGTTCCCTTTTTTTTTTTCTCGATAATTAAATACCAGTGTGAAAAATGTCTGTTGTTTGTACCTCTTATTCAGGTGGGTTATGTATTCATGATTATATGCTCTCTTATCTCACACAGGTTGACTGACCAGTATCAAGGAGCATCTCAGCACTTATGGGACCTCTTGGAGGGCAAGGACAAGCCTGTAGCAGGAACAACATGTATGTCAAACCCAGTTTTATTGTCTTTTGAATTCTGACACTTCCTGAGAACAACTATCTATAAAGAATGTTGTTGATGTGTTTCTGGATTATATTGCTGCATGGTTTCAGACATATTTTAAGACTGTGGAAGGCTTGTGGGTGTTAAAAGGATGCAGTTTTTCTTTTTGAATCTTCCAATTGATCCAAGTACTTGTCAGCTTAGTGCATGTCAAAACAGTGTGGTTTGTGTTTGCAATTGCAAGCAAACAATATGTCATGCTTTGAAAGGTTTAACATGCATTCTGGAAAGCTCCAAAAAACACTGATGTGGACTTGGGAAACCTGTGAGGGGTATATGATATGTGAAAAGGAGGCTGTAAACTGTGCTTGCTCTCTTGGGTTCCGCATTGATGAACGAATGAGGCATTTACACAAAGCACTTTTACAATCATATGAGGTTTATGCTTTACAATCAATCCTCAAACCACCACCAGTGTGCAGCAGCCACAGTACGCTCACCAGCTATAGAAGAGAGAGATAAAGAGCCAATTTAGGGGGTGGGTATTATTAAGGGGCCATGTTTGACAAGGGTCAGTCGAGGGAATCTGTCCAGGACACCGGTGTTACACCCCTACTCTTTTACGAGAAGTGCCATGGGATCTTAAATTACCACATGGAGTCAGGACCTTTGTTTAAGGTCTCATCCGAAGGATAGTGCTTTTTACAGTATAGTGTCACAGGGTGAGCACCCCTGCTGGTCTCACTGACACCTCTTCCAGCAGCAACCTTGCTTTCCCAGGATGTCTCCCATCCAGGTACTGACCAGGCTCAGCCCTGCTTAGCTTCAGCGGGCAACTAGTCTTGGGCTACAGGGTGATGTGGCTGCAGTTGGCATAATGCATTTGCAGCTGTGAGGTGGCCATCTCTCCAGAAATAATGGCAGATTAATACGGGAAAATTAAGACGGAGCAAATCTTCATTTAGATACGTCTTTTGAATTGATGTAATTCAGCAGAATAACCTACATGTAATCTCTCTGGCTCCGATGTTAGATGAGTGATATTGCTGATCTTTATAAACCTTATAATGTCACTCAAGATATTAAGAGTGTATAATTAATATTATACACTTGTATAATACTAAATAACTGCAGAATACCTACAAGTTATACAAACAGTGTTTGTGAATGGGGAAAATGCTTCATATTGCTTTGCCATCCCTTGGCAAAGGTTACAGCTTCTAGTGTTTTCCCCTGTGCAATGTAAGGTCATGTGGCTCATGGCATTTAAATATAATTCACTGGCTATGCACTAGCTGGTAAGATGATATGCTGAATGCTAGTCAATTTCAAAGTTTAAACTTTTTGGTCCCATAAGCATTCTCTGTACCCATAACCTTCAAAAAGATGTTATTGGAAAAAACATATTAATAAATGGTCATGATAAAGTCTATTGATTTGTTCCATCTCAGATAAAGCACTGAATGAGACATTGGAGCGAGTTTTGCAGAGCGGTTACTTCGAAAGAGTGCAGTCTCATCAGAACGGAGTTTGTGCAGAGGAGGAAGAGCAGACGACTGCAGTCAAGGTGCCTGCAGTCGAGGAGCACCCTGCAGACACGGGTACAATGAATTTCCTCTCGCATCATGTTACACAATCAGCTTACTCTGCATAATTTTGAAACCACTACAATCCAGGCAGATTTTTCTGAGAAAGTGACCTTGTACTTGTCTTGCAGAGAGTGTAATACCGGAAGAGTATACAGAACCCATTCCTATTGAGCCAACAGAGGTGAGACATGTTCACTTTTCTAATCTGTTTCTTCTCTTGATCGTTTCTTGATTGCTTATGTTTATATTTTCGTTCTCTTCAGTTTGTAAATAGGCAGTTAATTTCAGAGACCACGTACAGTAGTGGAGACAAGGATCAAGTAGAGGAATGGAGTGCGGAAACGCAGGTAACCTGCTTTAGAAAGTCCTTGGCCACTTGCGGGATTGATTTATGACATTTTTGGTGTGTAACCATTAAAAGTATTGATCAGTATATTGGCCATGTTACAGGTTGTAAACTCCATGCAGCAGGCAGTGCAAGCTGCTCCCACTCCTGTTGTCCCAGAGCCCCATCCGCTAACCACGGTGAACCCCACGCCCCCTTCTGACCCTGTGATAAGGAAACAGGTGGTTCAGGATCTCATGGCACAGATGCAGGGACCATACAACTTTATGCAGGTGAGGTTGTTTTTGCCAGCTGGTTTTATTTAGCATATGTCTGGGTGTGTATTTTAAATTCCCTGTATTTCTCAATCCCAGGATTCCATGCTGGAGTTTGATGGGCAGGCCCTCGATCCAGCTATAGTAATGGCACAGCCTATGAAGCCGCCCCATAGTATGGACTTGCCTCCAATGTTGTGTCAACCAGGCAAGTTCCTAATACAAACATGTATGTTAAAGCGCTATTATGGGTTAAGCGTTCTAAAAATGTGACTGTTTTTAACAGCTCACCCAGACTCCCGTCTCGCACAGCCGCCAGCTCTTGCCATTCAACCCGAACCCACACAAGTAAGTGTAGCCAAGCTTTCCTGGATAAAAATATTACAATACCACAGACCTTTCAATAAAAGTATTTTTCTATGTCAGTTGTTTTCAAATATGTATGTTCTTTAGATCCCCATGGTCTCTCCATCACCAGAAGCCTTCTCCACACAGCCCTCACTGTACCAGTCCTCTCACACAGCTGATCCTCAACAACAAACCGACTCTATTGATCCGATTCGGGTGAGCCATCAACCATTCTAGAACTTGTTGTGAATTTCAAAAAGTCTGCATAATTTATGGTTCTACCCAGCCTAGGTGTTAGTGTTTGCCTATTTGGGATGTTAGTGTTGACTTTAAAAATGTAATTAAACCTGACACTTTTGTTTTGGTCTGAGCATTGACACTTTACACTTGTTTTGATCTGAGCATTGTTTTAAGAAGTCATAACTTTCTTAGCCCTTTCCTCGGTTTTGAATTCTGTCCACTAATGCAGCGGCAGCTGAAAAATACAATGATATAAATTGTTCTGTATGTAGGCCTCTATGCCCATGACAGAGCAGCCACCTCCATCCATGGCTCTCCCTCCAGCCTCCCAAACACAAGCGTTCCAGTCCGGCTCCAAACCCCTGCACAGCGGTGGCATCAATGTCAATGCTGCACCATTCCAATCCATGCAGACGGTAATTTATAGCACTACATTGCATAGTGGTGTTATGCCATATTACTTTTTACTTATCAAATTGTTCTTTCTGACAGGTGTTCAACCTTAATGCACCCGTCCCGCCAGCTAATGATACAGACTCAATGACGCAGACCGGGCCGTACGAGAATAGTTACAACCAGGGTTTTAATAACCAGACGCAGCCCCCTATGGAACAAGAGGACATGCCGCCGGAGCAGCTCCAGTCTGGTGAGAAAATCATTGCAATCCTTTCGTCCACTATATGTTCCACTAAATTATGATCCCCTTCCACACACACGCTCCTAATGTTGTAGTTTGAATAAGCCTATTGTCTTCACAGTTGTCGGTGCCTTTCATTCTCAAGACCAATCGCTTCCCAACTCCACTGGCCACCAGCCAATGTCCCAGCAACCAAGTGGCCAGGGCAACGGGTTCAGCCGGCAGACACAGTCCTTCTATAACAGCAGAGGAATGTCTCGTGGCGGTCCTCGGAACTCACGCGGCGTAATGAACGGCTACAGAGGACCATCCAATGGTTTCAGAGGTACAGAATTACACTGAAGTATTCCAGCTTCTGCAATTGTCGCTACTCTTTGATTGGTTATTGATGCATGAATTTAATAAGGTTTTCAATTTATTCAAGGGGGATATGACGGTTATCGCCCACCTTTTTCCAACTCTGCAAATTCAGGTTATGGTCAACCCCAGTTCAGTACACCACGGGACTACTCTAACAGTAACTACCAGAGGGTAAGACACATGTGCCCAGTTTTACATGGATAATTAGTTTATCCTTTTTGTTATATTAGGGTCTGTGGGGCTTATAGAGATCAGAGTAACTTTTTCAATCAAACAGCTATTGAAGCTACAGTAAAAATTAATAAAGGCATGTTTTTCACAACTTTTACTACTAAATAAACACAATAGAATATGTGACCCTGGATCACAAAACCAGTCTTAAGTAACACAGGAACATTTTAGTAAAAGCCAAAAATACATTGTATGGGGCAAAATGATTGATTTTTCTTTTATGCCAACAATCATTAGGATATTAAGTTAATATCATGTTCCATAAAGATATTTTGTAAATTTCCTACCCTAAATATATAAAATCGTTATTTTTGTGAGTATGGCCTGCTACAGCGCCTCTGATGGACAACTTTAAAGGCGGTTTTCTCAATGTTTCAATTTTTTTGCACCCTCAGATTCAAGAGTTATAAACGTCTGTATCTCCGCCATATATTGTCCTATCCTTTACAACTCGTATATCAATAGAAAGCTTAATTATTCAGCTTTCAGATGATGTAAAAATCTCAATTAACAAAAATTGACCCATAAGACTGGTTTTGTTGTCCAGGGTCACATATGCATATGCATAGTTTTGAATGCTGAAGGCTGTACTATATGAATGGCTTCTCCTAATGGGTATTTCTCTCTCTTCACAGGACGGTTACCAACAGAACTATAAACGTGGTGCTGTTCAAGGTTCCCGAGGGGCGCCCCGAGGAAATGCTCCAGCCATGCGATCTTAAGCCTTATACACTGACCTAGTATCCTGGACCACACTGAACATTGAAAATTGAAAAGTGCATACGTCCTTCCCCCTGGATTGATCAAACAAAGCCTATTCTGAAATGTTGAATTTGAAACTGTTCAAACATTCAGAACACAAGCTGAATACTGAAGATTTTAATGCTACCCTGTGTTTCTAACAGACTCCTGTGAACTTGAAAGACTTGGTTAACTTATTTTTTGTATCAAATAAAACTCTCATACCTACCAGAGCTGGTCCAATACTGAGAGTTCTCTTTCTGCTCCGCTGTTTTGATCACACGAACACATTTGGGTTCTAACATGTTTTCATTTGGTATATTTTAAAGACGTTCTCTGCCCCTCAGTTTGTAAAGTTATTGTTGCCTCGAGTTTCAATAAAGATGTGTTGCATTCATTGTTGCTGCTGCAGTGTCTGTGGTCAAGTGTGAAATAAATTTAAGACCTTAAAGTATAAATGCAAATGGTATTCTGATATCTTAATATTTGTAGTGATAATGATCATCTTGCAGAAATGAATCAATATATCTAAACAAATATATCTACTGCTTGAAAACATTCAAAGCACCCTGCATCCACTTAATCTACACTAGTTTATTCAAGTCTTCCGTCCCATTTGCCATTAGACTTTATACTAGATTGGAAACTTCAAATTGGCCCACACTACGTCACCAGGCTAACACTAGTAACCCCAGAACTTTGTCTTTGTTCTGTTAACCACTAGGCACTAAGCAAGCTTTACGGCCAACCATTTTAAAGGAAGAGGGAATTTTGCTGCTTAATGGACAGTAACGTTATCAGTTTTGTTTGTTTGTTGAAAACTAGCCTGAGCACCTACAGCTGCACGGTTGTACCAACGTAACTTACCAACAGGTGCTGGACAATCGTTGTACGACTTGATAACAATTAAACATCTAAATGTCACTTAAGGAACTCAAAACTAAATGATCAAAGTTTTATTTGATTCACATTAACTTTGTTGTCAACTGATTATATGACCGCCCCTACATGTAATATCAAATTAAAATAAACTTGCATTTCAAAATGCATTTAATCTAATCGGGCGCAGTTTTAACATGTTTTTTATGTTTTCCAAATAATTCCAATGGCGCGTTATCCTGAACAGGCAACGCCGGGGACACCTAAATCTCTGTTTGGGGTCCATTATGCCGAGGACCTTGCGCCGAGGCTTCCCCACGTGAACGTTTGAGAGTGGCGATGTACTGTAAATGAGCCACTAATAGATTAAGCGAAAAAAGGTTTAAAGAAACAAACCATTCTTTTTCTGGTACAGAAGTTAAGGTATGGCTTATCTGATAGGAATGCATACTTTAATAGGTGTAGAAAAATTGGTGTATGTTATTCGTAAAATACGTACTTAAAGAGAACTTGTTTCTTTCGACTCTACTGTTATTATTCACGTCACAAATTATTTTATGCAAACTGAATACTAACTTGTTTTGTGCTGTCAGGGTGCACTTTTGAAACTATGGCGACTGTTCGGAAGAAGGTGGACAATCGCATTCGCGTCCAGATAGAAAACGGTGTGGCACTACAGCATCGATCTATGTTTGTCATAGTGGGTGATCGTGGTAGAGATCAGGTAATGTATACATTTGTTTTATAATGCAGTGATACTGTAAGAGGTCTGTTGAATCTTAACCTCACCACTGCTCTTTGCATATAGGTTGTCATTCTGCACCACATGCTGTCTAAAGCTACAGTTAAAGCTCGGCCGTCCGTCTTGTGGTGTTACAAGAAGGAGCTCAGCTTTAGCAGGTATGAGTCAATGCATGAGAATACTTAAGATCCCAATAGAGTGTCATTTTTAATAGACATCTTGGCATTTTCACTGCCTCTGTGTAGCATAAAATCACCTGTAAGCCATAACGCAAATAGTTTGCTGTCTTTTTTGTGTGAATTGATTATCACAAAGTAAAGGCACACTAATAAAAAACTTAGTTTTTATTAGTAAACTTTTATGACTTGAAGCATTTGTGAATGAAACTTTTTTTAGTAATCGTAAGAAAAGGATGCGGCAGCTGCAGAAGAAGATCAAAACTGGCACGCTGAACCTGAAACAGGATGATCCCTTTGAGCTCTTTGTTGCCGCTACCAACATCCGCTACTGTTACTACAATGAAACTCACAAGATCCTTGGAAACACATATGGCATGTGTGTTTTACAGGTAACAGCAAAGACAATCATCTCTGGAAAGATGTTAGTTTACTTTGTTACCAAAGCTCACCTCACTTTCTTCTAACTTAAGGACTTTGAAGCTCTCAATCCCAACCTCCTGGCTCGAACCATTGAGACTGTGGAAGGTGGAGGCATTGTAGTCATTCTTCTGAGGAGTGTAAACTCATTGAAACAGTTGTATACAATGACAATGGTAAATGGCTTATGAAGTGTTTTTAAATCAACATGAATCGGTCGATCAGTATGTAAGCATAATTTTGTCTGATGGTTTACTTTTAGGATGTTCATTCTCGATACAGGACAGAGGCTCACCAGGATGTTGTTGGAAGATTTAATGAAAGGTTTCGCATTACAAAATATCTGTTCTGCATTTATTTGACAAAACACACAGGTTTGCACAGGTCTGTATTAAATTGAATCATGTCATCTTCTTTTCCAGATTCATACTTTCTCTCGCCTCTTGTAAGACATGTGTTGTCATTGATGACCAACTTAACATTCTGCCAATCTCCAGTCACATCACCAACATCAAACCAGTCCCTCCTAAAACACAGGTAGGCTCTGTCCAGAAAATGACAAGTTCCTGTTTGATCACTGGCTGGGATATTTTCCATAATTTATATTAATGCCGACAGGACGATGGACTCTCTCCAAGGGATCAAGAACTTAAGGACCTAAAGGAATCTTTACATGACACACAGCCTGTCGGCGTTCTAGTGGACAGCTGCAAAACTATGGACCAGGTAACAATTTTTTGTTTTGTCAATGCACCATCATTATAACAATAGAATCACAAGCTGGTCTATTCATACTCTTTTTAAGAAACTTGATACTTAATTCTATAAGGGACGTAAAATAATTGTTCAAATATTGTCCTTTAACATGTCTTAAGGCAAAAGCAGTGCTAAAGTTCATCGAGGCTATTTCTGAGAAGACCTTGCGGAGTACTGTTGCTCTCACTGCTGCCCGTGGTCGAGGAAAATCTGCTGCGCTGGGATTGGCTATAGCCGGAGCGGTTGCATTTGGGTATGTAGCGCAGTGAATGCTGTTGATGTTTTTCTGTTCCAGTCTTGCATACTCATTTTACTAATAAATATACAGCTAATATGCAAATAAAAATAGTAAACTTAATGGTCTTTGTGTCCTGTTTTTTGTTGTTGCAGCTATTCAAATATTTTTGTAACATCACCCAGTCCAGACAATCTACACACACTGTTTGAGTTCATATTTAAAGGTTTTGACGCTCTCCAATATCAGGTAGATAGACTTTTAATATCATGAGCTAATGTTTTGTCCTAATGGCATGAAAAGTTGCAGTAATGCTGTATTTTTAATAAACTTATGGATAGACCTGTCGATAGAGCTTACATTGATATTAAGCCAAGAACATTTTTGTAAGTATTCGGTTAAAGGAATCTTCAGTTACCTGATATAATATAATAGGTGTATATTATCTGTGAGAATAATATAATATAAAAACGTAAGCATATGTCTAAACTAGATTAATTTTTATTCTAGGAACATCTGGACTATGAAATAATTCAGTCTTTGAATCCAGAGTTTAACAAAGCTGTGGTCCGTGTAAACATCTTCAAGGAACATCGACAGACCATTCAGGTAACCTGACTTCCTGTGCCTCATTTAGCCTATAATTTTCAGTCTACATTTAAAATGTTGGAGCGTACAAACACCATACATGTTTGTATCCACAGTACATTCACCCTGCTGATGCGATGAAGTTGGGTCAGGCCGAGCTGCTGGTCATTGATGAGGCTGCTGCTATCCCTTTGCCTTTAGTAAAGAACTTACTGGGGCCTTACCTCGTGTTTATGGCATCTACAATCAATGGGTCTGTATCTGTAGCTTCATATTCATGTACTTTGAATGATCATTTAAACTAATTCTCTTGTATATGTCTCCATATGCAGTTATGAGGGCACAGGTCGCTCTCTTTCTCTGAAACTCATTCAGCAGTTGAGACAACAGAGTGCAGACAGCCAGCAGAACCTCTCAGCAGAGAACAGAAACACAAGCACAGCCAGACTTGCAGCAGGTACAGTACAAATGTTCCTCTTGTTGCAACATTAGCAGCATGACGCTGAAATCTGGGAAACAAGAATGAACACGTGATTGTAGATATGAATATAAATGTCATCATCATGTTTGCTTTTCAGCACGATCCCTTCATGAGGTGTCCCTCCATGAGTCTATCCGCTATGGCCCTGGAGACCATGTGGAAAAATGGCTGAATGAACTGCTGTGTTTGGATTGCCTGAGTGTCCCACGCATCATTTCCGGCTGCCCTTTGCCCCAGACATGTGAACTGTATCCTCCGACAGCTCAGCAAAGCCAGTTTTACTAGAGTTTTACATGTGCTGTGATATTGGGCTATCATGTGTTCCTTTTTTTACGCAAACTAAAACCAAAATTTACCAAAACTTGTATTTTTCTAAAAAGACATGCTATCAACATATTCAATGTCTGTTTGTGTTAGGATTCTTTAATCTTTTAATCCAGTTACTATGTGAATCGAGACACCTTGTTCTGTTATCATAAAGCGTCTGAGGCTTTCCTTCAGCGTCTTATGGCACTCTACGTAGCATCACACTATAAGGTAAATGTGTACCAGGTGCATCGAAGGTATTATATAAAGTCATCAAAACAGTAACAACTCAAATCTCCTCTTGCTCCTCAGAACTCACCCAATGACCTTCAGATGCTCTCAGATGCTCCAGCTCACCATCTCTTCTGTCTGCTCCCTCCTGTTCCACCCACACAGAATGCTCTCCCAGAAGTCCTAGCAGTTGTGCAGGTATAGGCACAGTTTACAAAGGAGGTTGTTGTTAATAAATCCCTGTGGATTGTGAAGTTGAAAGAGGCTCACGTCTGCGTTTTTGCTTGCAGGTGTGTCTGGAAGGAGAGATCTCGCGGCAGTCCATTCTCAACAGCTTGTCCAGAGGAAGGAAAGCTTCAGGTGACCTCATTCCATGGACCGTTTCAGAACAGGTGACATTTTCGCTTACAATGAAATCACATTAGTCAGCGTAACATTTTGTATAAGTATGAATTGGATTTTGAGGTGTTCTTATGTTTTGTATTTAGTTTCAAGACTCTGATTTTGGAGGACTTTCAGGGGCCAGGATTGTCCGTATCGCAGTGAACCCAGACTATCAGGGGGTAAACATTCTTCCTAATTTATTTTATTGAGCTCAGTGATGTCCAGTGAAAAACATACTTAGCAAGTGGTTACATTACATTGACCAGCTGTGCCATTATTAACTATTGTATTGCTCTTTAGATGGGTTACGGCAGCCGCGCGGTGCAACTGTTGCAGCGATACTATGAGGGTCAGTTTCCTCTTCTGGATGAGACCGAACAGACGACGGCCAGCACGATAACATCTGTGAGCAGTGAGGTAACAGTCTTTATGGGCTTCAGTTATCTTCTTATTAAGATGATTTACTAAGATGCTCTTTTTCAATGACCAATTCCAGGTGCATGTTCAGACTGTGTGTACAAGGGACACGTGGTTGAAAATATTGGGCTGCTCGTGTACAGTGCTCGCAAAACTCACATGCACTCTATGCTTATGTTATAATCAAAATGTTCCTACCTAGGCATATGACTGTATATTACTATTCTGGTTCTTCCTAGCTTGGTAATACCATGTGGGGCATTGAAATATGAAGTATATATATAAAAATACATCTTTAACATGCTTGTTAAGTGCTTACATTTGAGTTTGGAAAAGGAGAATAAACATGAGTAAAAACATGTTTCACTTTTCTGTGTATAGGCTGTCAGTCTTTTGGAGGAGGTTGTGACACCCAGGAAAGACCTGCCACCACTGCTGTTGAAGCTGAATGAGAGGAGAGCAGAAAGACTGGACTACCTGGGGGTGTCGTATGGTCTCACACCTCAACTTCTCAAGTGAGTTAATACATAGTCTCAGGCCCTGAAGAGACTCTTGTGGACATCATAATAAGCTAAATAATATTTCTAATTCCTTAATTTACCTGTTTATTTTTCAGATTCTGGAAGAAGGCTGGATTCATTCCAGTTTATTTAAGACAAACTCAGGTAAGCATGTGGCTTTCAATGTTCAGCACAGAAGGTTGTGGTATAAAGCCCAAAGGCTTGCATACTAAGTTTGCATCAGACAAAGCGGAAGGTGGAAACTAAGTAAAGTATACTGTAGGAGCAATGTATTCTTATATTATAATTTGTAGAATGACCTGACGGGGGAGCACTCGTGTATTATGCTGAAGGAGCTCAATGCTGAGGATTCAGTAGATAGTGGACAGTGGCTGTCTGCTTTTTGGAAGGGTGAGTTTTAAAACTTTCACAAACAAATTCTTACTGAACTAAATATAATAATACATTTACAACAAATTATTGAGTATATTTTTGAGTGTATTTTTGTGAGTGTATACTCACAAAAATTTAGTATAAAGTTGATCAATCACAACACGATATTGTTATGAAAGCCCTGCAGTAAAACAAAGTATAATGCACATACAGACACTTATGTTTAAAAAAAAATGCTATTATTGTTGGACAGATTTCCGACGGAGGTTTCTCTCCCTGCTGTCTTTCCAATTCAGCAAATTCAGCCCTACACTGGCCCTCAACATATTACAGAACAAGAATGCCAAAGATGACAGCGCACCAGGTACAGATCCACATCCTGCAACTCATGAAATTTAATGAAATTTTTGTGTCTGTAAACACTTCATATGTTTGTGTTCTTCCAGTGCTCACTAGTGCAGAGCTGACTGTCCAGTTTACCCCTTATGACTTGAAGCGTTTGGAGATGTATTCAAGAAACATGGTGGACTATCACCTCATGATGGATATGATGCCTGCTATTGCGCGCATGTATTTCCTCAAACGAATTGGAGGAGTCACGCTTTCAGTTGCACAGTGTGTAAGTTAACTGCGTGTATGTGTGCACCAATGTCCATGTCTCTGACAGTATATTGGACATATCTGTACCCAAATACTTATATATGCATGCCTTGTTTTAAAATTTCCATAGAAAGACGGGTAGTTTTAACCTATTTTTTGTTCAGGCTCTGCTGTTGGGAGTTGGACTGCAACACAAGCGTGTAGATGACCTGGAAAAGGAGATTGAGTTGCCCAGTTCTCAGCTCATGGGCCTGTTCAACCGTGTCATTCGCAAAATTGTGCAGGTGAAATAAAACAAGCCCTTTCTACATTCTCACCATCTCTCCACTGAAAATGTAGGGATAAAAGATTCATCTTCAGCCTTCCTGTAATACTAATGCCACTAACACTATCTATTCCTCAACACTAGATTGTTGTTAGAGCGTGTAGTTATTGTCTGATTTCTACTTGTCTGCAGTTCTTCAACACTCTTCAGGAGAAGGCAATTGAGGCAGAGATGGTGGCCACCAAGGACATAAGCATGGAACCAACTGTGCAGACTCTTGGTGAAGATCTGGTATGAATTTGTTTTCTTTTAATTTCCGCTATTTGTCTTTGTCCGCTTTACACTTGAAGGTGATTGGACTGCAGCCACATGTCATAAGTGTACAAGCTTGAATCTATTATCTACAGCTAAAATTATTTTTCTTGTAGAATGAGGCTGCCAAAGAGTTCCAAGAGAAACACAAAAAGGACATGGAGAAGATTAAAGAAATGGATCTATCAGAGTGAGTAATGAACCAAGTGGATTTATTTCTCAAAAAGATTAGAGGATGTTTTTGCATTTATTCACTGGAGTCTTACTTGTCACTGTAATTTCAAGCTTTGGTTTTTATGTTAGTCACATTTTCCCACTCATTGATGCACAATGCAGCGTTGATTCCTTGTTGTTATTCTAAATGTTCTATGAAGGTACATGATCCGAGGAGATGATGAGGAATGGGACCAAGTGTTGAAAAAAGCAGGACATACAGCTATTGTTAGTATAAAAAGGTAAGCCGAGAAAAATGAGATGCTGGTATTTGGAAGATGTAAATGTTTTTGTCAGGATGGTAACCACAGCTTGCTGTTGGTTTGGTATCATAAACTACTAAGAACTCATCTTTGAATTATGCTCTTAGTGACAAAAAAAGAAAACGGGAAGGAACAATCCAGAAGGAACAACTCCCTGACAAGAAGATGAAAAACCATAAAGACAAACGAAGCAAATTTGGAAAGAAAACAAAACGTGGACTCTAAATGTCTTTTTATGTGCTTTATATTGTGTAAGACTGGCCGGTAAAATTGATGGCTCCTGTGTGCAGGTCGTTTTTGTTTATTATTTGAAGCTTAAGAGCCTTAAGGATCACCACAAGCAAACATTTTTTTGTTTTTGTAATTATAAATCTGATACTATTTAACAGGTTTTGCAAAAAATATTTTCACTGAGTATTGACTTGACCTTCAAATACACTTTTTAATGTTTGCAACGTTGCATGGTATTGACATTACAATGTTTAATAAAAACTGTGCTTGCATCTTTAGAAACAGCAGTTATAATTAATTTAGACATGGGTTGGGGATCTTTTACCCCGCCTCTCTTAAATGCGTGGATTTTTTACAATGCTCTTCGCTCTGAAAAGCGAGGTGTGGTATGATTGGCCAGTTAAGCAGTCCGTAGTGATTGGTCGAATACTGCAAGTGTGTGACGGAAATGTAACGCCTCTTGGCATATTTAGAACATCAGGTTCCAAAGCAATTGTGCTGACAAGTACGCCCACCTTACTTGCGTATACATTTGGGATTTGTGTGGGTGTGGTTACACACGAGGCGTTTCAGGCAGGTCTGGGTGAGCATTCACTTTTAGATGGATTGCATCTTTTGTTCCGACACTTTAATTGTTGCAATTTTACGTGTCCAATACATACATGGGCAACACAGAAAGACACGTATTCACGCCATATGATCCCTTTAAAATGCTCCTCAATGATGAGACTCATTACCCAAAGACAACTTTTTACTGATACTGTGAAACAGCTCTTTTATTGTAATCATCACAAATTGAGTACAACAATCTGTACAGCAAACTACCCTTATGTCTACAATACATGATATTTAAATACATTATTTGACACTATAATAGTAATAATTTCTAATGCAAATGGTTAGGTATTAAGAATGGGCAAAGATTTATAACACAATGCAAAAAAATCTCTTTTTTTTTTTGTCATTTTCACATTTCGGCACGTTCATTAGTGAACTCTTGACAGGCTCAAGGGATCCCTGAAGGAGTTGGGACGCTTCTTCTGTCCAGTGCACATCTCTGTCAATGCCTTTGGAAAATACGTAAATGTATATTAACTGTATTTTTGTGACAAGTTCTCACAATACCAACAGTGACGTTACAGATGTAATTTTATTATCTTGGCTGTATAGTCTATCATACCTCTCCATCAGTTGAATGCACCACCACTCGCGAATCAATGGAACCTCCTCCTAAAACACACACACTGCAGTAGTTTGATGGCATTTGTTTACTTGGGTGAAAATCCAGCTTACCTCTGTGGAAGTTAATGGACACGATGTGCAGGTGCACACTGTGAAACACAAATAACACTGTAAGAGTCTGCTTTTATTATCTAACAGCTCTGACAAATGTAACATTCTTACCATCAGCATGTAGATATTACAAGGATTCCCACTACACTGTTGAGGAAAAAAATTAAAATAATGTGTAATTATTTCCTTATGGAAAAACATAATTTTAAGTTATTAAACATTCATGCATCAAAATAAACACTTTAAAAGATTTATGCCGGTTTCACAGACTAGGCTTAAGGCTAGATCTAGACTAAACCGAATGTTTGAGCTGTCTTAACTGAAAATCACTTGTGATAAACAACTTAAAAAAGTGCCATTGTTTGTCTCAAGATGCACAACAGTAATGTCTTTTTCTAATACATTTTTATAAATGTGACTTGAATATCCTAATTTAACTGAGGATTAGTCCTGGTGTAAGCTAAGCCTTGTCTGTGAAACCAGGCCATAATAGTACAGAGTACATGTTGTCATGCAGCTTCTTCTACAATCTTGAGGCAAGCATTTCCGATCACAAGGGTAACATCCTTGTGAAACCTCTGGCAACTTGACCCATTTACAATAGTAGCCACCACTTTGGAAGAGATGCTGGCCACAGTAAATGGTCCTTGGTGCTGACTATTGAATGTGTTTCCTGTCCTTCCTCCGATTCACAAATGTGCGGAAAGCGATCCACAAATGTGCAGAAAGTGATCCACAAATGTGCAGAAAGCGATCCACAAATGTTCAGAAAGAGATTCACAAATGTTCAGAAAGAGATTCACAAATGTGCAGAGAGCGATCAACAAATGTGCAGAAAGAGATCCACAAATGTTCAGAAAGAGATTCACAAATGTGCAGAAAGCGATCAACAAATGTTCCACAAATGTTCAGAAAGAGATCCACAAATGTTCAGAAAGCGATTCACAAATGTGCAGAAAGCGATCAACAAATGTTCAGAAAGAGATCCACAAATGTTCAGAAAGCGATTCACAAATGTGCAGAAAGCGATCCACAAAGAATCACAAATGTTCAGAAGAGATCCACAAATGTTCAGAAAGCGATTCACAAATGTGCAGAAAGCGATCCACAAATGTTCAGAAAGAGATCCACAAATGTTCAGAAAGCGATTCACAAATGTTCAGAAAGCGATTCACAAATGTGCAGAAAACGATCAACAAATGTGCAGAAAGCGATCCACAAATGTGCAGAAAGCGATCAACAAATGTGCAGAAAGCGATCAACAAATGTTCAGAAAGAGATCAACAAATGTTCAGAAAGCGATTCACAAATGTGCAGAAAGCGATCAACAAATGTGCAGAAAGCGATTCACAAATGTGCAGAAAGAGATCCACAAATGTTCAGAAAGCGATCCACAAATGTTCAGAAAGAGATCCACAAATGTTCAGAAAGCGATTCACAAATGTGCAGAAAGCGATCAACAAATGTTCAGAAAGAGATCCACAAATGTTCAGAAAGCGATTCACAAATGTGCAGAAAGATGTTCAGAAAGAGATCCACAAATGTTCAGAAAGCGATAAATGTGCAGAAAGCGATCAACAAATGTTCAGAAAGAGATCCACAAATGTTCAGAAAGCGATTCACAAATGTGCAGAAAGCGATCAACAAATGTGCAGAAAGCGATTCACAAATGTGCAGAAAGCGATCAACAAATGTGCAGAAAGCGATCAACAAATAATTTCCATTTAAATAAATGTGTAAATATTTTTTTTTGCTAATCTCATTGTATTTATTTGTGAATTCCCTTTCTTTTTGTGGAACGTCTAACATATATTTATGGTTCGCTTTTTGTGCACGCACATGTGGATTTAAAAATGTTTGCGAAACTCTCTATATTTATTTGCGGATCGTTATTTATTTATTCAGAATATTGCAACAATTCTGATCCCATACGCCACTGGCATGTCAGCGCTGCGCGAGCTCTACGACGCCGCTCCGTTTCATTTCACATTTAATATGTTCGGCTTCCCGTAGCTCTCTGTGCATTTGGAAACATTTCTAACGTCAAGACGTGCGCGCAATCCACAAATAGATGGATATACGAAAGCCAATCGGGTAACTTTTGCTTTTGTTGTCCAATAGGGCACGTTCTATGTTCAGCCATAAGAGGACGGCTAGAGATCACGCGCTCATTATTGCATGATACAAGCTCCGAAGTCTCGCTTCAAATGTGAAACCACAGTACTTGCTTTTACTTTTAATGGACTCTGAACTGTAAGTTCGCAAGAAGACGTGTTTCCAGCAAATACACAAATTGACCTGTTGACTGAATTCAAAGAACAAAAGCTTAAAATCTCTTGGCGTGTTGTGTATCAGTGGTGGAGCTTTATTCGAGTTGTAGTTTGGGGTTTATTTACTCATAGATCTTTTTTTCAGTCTCAATATGGCAATACCGGTCGTCGATTTCAGTGTTTACGAACTGGAAGAAACAAATGTATCAGATGACAAGTTAAAGAAGTTGAGTGAAGAACTGATGAAGGCCTTTATGGAGGTGGGGTTTGTTTATCTGAAAAACACTGGCATACATCAAGAAGAGGTTTGTCATTTTTAAGATACTTGTTACTTTTCAAGATGTTCTGGGTGTTGGCGGGCTTTCTAATATTTTTCACCCGTTCCCTCTATTTCATAGGTGGACAAAGTCATGGACATTTCCAGGCAATTCTTCTGTTTGTCTGACGATATGAAGAAGCCTTTCAGCAGGGGGGATTTCTCTTGTAACGGTAACCACGGCTGGGTTTCATTGGAAAAGGAAAGGCAAGTCGATATGCAATAGACTTCATGTTACTGCTGCGATGATGAATGATCAAATCTTTTATTTTTTCTTAACCTATCTCAGTTTGAATCCTCAACGACCCGGTGATTTGAAGGAGGCATTTAATATAACGTCTCTGCGCACGGATATTGTAAATATCGTTTTTTTTGTGTGATTTTTTTCTACCTAAATGTCTTATAGGACCGTGAAAAGGAAATATTATCTTTCACTTTCACTTTGCTTAGAATTGGCCCTCTGAAGGCGTTGAAGATTTTCGAGATTGCCTGGTGTCTTTTTATAATCGCTGTAAAGACCTTTCTCTCAGGGTGCTGGGAGTGATGGCTATTGGTTTAGGCCTAGAGCCAAACATCTTCCTTGAAACACACAAGCATATTGGAAGTAAGTGAAATGTTGTTCACACTCTATAGTGACTTACGCATGGCATATTAAAGAAACACACACACTAATCCTGGCCACCAACAAGTGCCTAGAAAGTAAACTATACAGATAAAGTATTTATAATCGCTCTGAATATTAAAGAATAGAGTCTCCAACTATAAAAATACAGAGAAACAGTATAATCGGGTTCACTTTCAGAGTGATTTTCCAGCTGACGAACAATAGAGCATAAAATATCCATTGGAATTTAAAAGGCTCACAGACTTATAATGTTTTACTACAGTGTGTTGATGTCCATGGGTGTGGATGCTACTGCAGTTACTATTTAAGTTATATAAATGGACCTTTTGCTTTTTTATTTTGAATATAAGTGATGTTTAACCAATCAAATTTTAAGAATGCAACCTAACTGTTGTATAATATGTGGGTTGTTGACGTGGCATGACATTTTCAGTGTTACACAAAAAAACAATGACTATAATTAGTATTGTCATCATTTAAAATGAAGTTATTGTTAAACATTTCTTTCTCACATGGAACTGTTTTATAAAAACTGCTTTGTTTAACTCAAAATTGTTCAATGGAGTAAACGCCTCGAACATGGTTCATTAAATTACAAGGTTTAATGAATTACAGCTTATAGAAATGAAAATGAAACATATTAAAATGTTATAAACACTTCAGGCATAATTTTACAAGTGTCTGTTTCAGTAGATGACAATCTTCTTGTATCCATCTATTGGACCCCATTTAAGGTCATGTTACTGTAGCCTTGTGTGAGAACATTGACATTCACACAGAAACTTTGGTACCACTATAAAAGTTTTATGTTTTGTTGTCATTTGGTGTGACAACAAGGCATTAAAAAGGGTTTGTTCATGGGAAAAGTAATGTCATTTATAATGTCATCATATTAAATAAATAACACTATATGAAAATGAGTGTCTAACAGTGAAGATAATTCTCATACGGTTTGTATATTATAAAGTTTTTTTTCTTAATTTTTGCCATGTCACACCATAGGACATGTCTGCATATCTGTTAACTACCCATGTGTGCTTTAAGGTGATAAGAATGACACCACTCTGCGGACTTTGTACTACCCTCCACTGAAAAGTGAGCATGTGAAGCCCGATCAGCTGCGCTGTGGTGAACACTCGGACTATGGTAGTATCACTCTTGTTTTCCAAAGTCCAGAGGGAGGACTACAGGTGAGTGGCTATGTAGGAAAAGAGAAAAAATATTCAATGGCATGTTAGATTTATTATTTAGGATGCGTATTATATATATTTTTCATAATATTAAACAGAGTTGTCTTAGTTATTATACTACATAGACGTGCATGCTTTTTTAGGTTTTCAGCCGGACTGGAGAGTACATTTCAATCCCAGCCATTCCTGGTACAGTTGTGATTAACATAGCAGATCTGATGCAACGGTGGACCAGCGATGTCTATGTGTCTTCCGTAAGTGTATCTGGTTTGTGGCCTTTAATGTAATGGTTTGGTGATGCTTAAAGGCGGGGTAACCGATTTCCGAATTACGCTTTAGACAACCGAATCGGGCCGAGTACCAAAACAACCTTGTAGCCAATCAGCAGTAAGGTGTAGAGTGCACAGGACGGACATTAGCCGAGCCATGCGCTGACGAAAGCAAAAGATGGGGGTAGGGGCGTGTTTGTTTTGGTGATTTGAACATCAACAACGGCTAAAAGAAATCGGACACCCTGCCTTTAACACGTTTAGCGTGTTGACAAAATGTTTATATGCGCTCTCACTTGTAAGTCACTTTGGATAAAAGCGTCTGCCAAATGAATAAATGTAAATTCTTAACCTTCTTTGACCTTTAGGTTCATAGGGTTTTGCTGCCCGTTGTAGGTGACTCCAGTACACGTCAGTCTTTGGCATTCTTTGTTCACCCCGATAATGAGGCCATTATTTCATGCTGTGATGGATCAGACAAATATCCACCTGTTAAGGCAATTGATTACCTTTTGTCAAGGTTCGAGGATTCGTATGGCTAAAAGCCTGATAATTTGTCAAAAAGTCATGGTTTTAATGCCGATCTTTTTATGAAATGTACACATAAAATTACAGAAGTATAGTGAAAACTGGCACATATTTTTATCATTTGTATCAAAATCATATTTTGTATTCTTTTGTTTAATTAATCAAATTTTTTATTCATTTCATATACACACTGGTATATTGCCAAATTGTGAATGGTAAATTACAAGACCAATGTTGGTCAGTCATGTTTGTTCAAAACTGATTCAAAATAATGTCTCCAAAACAACAGTTTAAAGCATGATCTACAGTGTATGTCCTCACAAAGTATCTAACCTTTGGTGTGATTGTCCATAGAGAATCCACTGTGCAATTGCAATCCATTTTTAATTGCATAATGCTTACTTTTAGCATCCTGTTTGGGAATTCATAATTCAAGGCCCGTAAACATTTTTGTTTAATTATTCTACCAGGCTGAATTTCAAAGAATGTCAGGCTTTAAATATGAGGAGGGAAACATTTGATGCTTTGTACAAAATACACACGCGCGCACGCACACACGTTGCATTTAGATAGCCTTAAGGGCTAAGAATGTGCAGGCAAGTCTTGCTGATGACCTTGTGCTAAGGATTGACTGTCCCCAGGTAATATCTCCATAGCGGATGGTACTGCATTCACTAAGAACAAGAAGAGAAACAATGACAGCAATTCAGTATTCATTTACAGCAACAAGTAATATGCTTTTCACATAAAAAAAAAATACTGACCTCTGGCCTGGACTGTTTTTTGTGATTTTAACCTCTCCATGTGCTCTGCAGCCTAAACATAAAAATTGTTTAAATATCTTTTATAAATACTATAGAGGTGGGCTAGTGTTGGTTCACATATGTTTTATATAGGAACAATTGTAGAGACTGTACTTGTTTAGAAACTGAATCAAAACCTGAGGAGGAATCTCACAAAAATGTCTATTTTGAATAATGACTAAGCCTATTTTAGCTAAGGTTTTAATTGTGACATGACAATTAAGCAAATTTCTTTCTTAATCTTATTACCACAATGTATCCAAACATTCAAGTTTTTTTCACTGATCCTGTAAAACAATTTTAACTTCGTCATAATTGAAAGCAGTATTTCAAATAACCATTGTCTAATACATCATTTTAATCAAATACATCATTGTTTTACACTATATTAATAATTAGGGGGACTTTTACGCAAATGCAGAATAAATTATTTTTTGCAAACTGATTTGTTGTTTGTCTCTCAATAAACTCATGTAACAATTAACAACATTTAGCTTCAGTGTTTGTTGTTCTCTTCACTTTGCACACTCTTACCTGTTGTAGCTGTATTTTTTGAGCACTAAGCTCTTGCTGCTGTCTCTCCAGCTCCTCACGCTGTCTCACCAGATCATTTGTTTTCTGGTTGAGGTCTTGCTCTTCTCGAATCAGATGCTCCTCGAACTCTCTCAACTCATCTTCAGTGTAGATTGGATTCTGCTCCAGAGTCTTAAAAAGAGGCAGACATCGAACAGTTTTAGGCAAGGCCATTTTGATTACATTTTACCTTTGAAGTCGACGTGAAACATAAAAACGATACCTCCCATCCATCCTGCTGTACAAAATCTTTCTTATTTGTGGCCGCCGTAAATTCATCTAATGAAACAAGCCTGTCTTTGTTGATGTCAACCTATATACAGAAAAAACAAAAGAAATGATTTCAAGTAAATCGCATCTGAATGTTTCAATCAAATCTAAATATTACTATTAATTAAAGCTTCTACCTCATTCATCACATGTTCTCTCATTCGAAGTCTCTCCTCCTCCATTTCCACCATGTCGTCTTCTTCACGTGTGGGGTCATAGATCTTCTCCAGCTAAACATGGAGACAAACATTTACCACCATAACCGTTAAGTACACAATAGCCATGTCTCTAAGTGGAAAGGTGATTAATAAAAACCTCTTTGGTAAATAGTGCCTCCAGCTCTTGCTCATCAAAGTAGCCGTCTCCATTTGTGTCTGAAAAAGCGAACAGATGTTACAGTTATTTATAGATTAAATCAACTGTTAAGCAGGATGGAGCAATGTTCAAATCAGATCAGTTTACTGGTCCCACCATGTAGACTGAAAAATGTCTTTGTATTAAAATCGCTGGGATCCAAACCATCAGTCTCCTCCCAGACTTCTTTTAACTGGTCTTGACTGCCCTGTTTACACATACAAACAGAATTAGCATATACAAATTTACAATTTTAGATTTTATAGATAAAACATCTCAAATAATATTTCAAGAGCAAACAACCAGTAGTTCAGAATACTTATTGTTTCATTATTTTCTTAATACATATCACATAGTCTATGATTGTGTTCTCTGTTTCTTATGATTTTTTTAAAACCCTGAAATGTTATTTTAATTTTAATGTAACAGGAACATTTTGAAAAAAGATTTCACATGGTCTTTGAAACTGCCTTTACATTTTGGATTTAAGGTTTTCCTATCTGTTTCACATAACAATTCAGTCTAAACTAAATAATAACCATAAAGTAATTTTGCTTGATGTCTTAGAAGTTTAGTCCTGAGATTCTGCTGGAGTTGTGAGCTAAGCCTCCTAGACTACAGAATTCTGTTAGATAGAGACATAGAAAAAGATTGGCAGGACCGGATAATCAGGATCCTGAACCTGCGTTTAAAACAATATTTAAAGTACAAAAGAAGTCACAGAGCAAATAGACACCTTTTGTTTCTAAAGTTACAATAAGATCAGCAATAACAACAAGCTATTTAAAAGCTTGTTGTTATTGCTGATCCTGCTGGTCTTTTGCTTACAGGGTGATTGATTTTTGGATGCTCTGCATGTTTCTTCTTCATCTCCTCATAGTGTTCCTCCTCTTTCTTACGTGCTTCTTCATCCAGCGTCTTAAGTCGTTCTCTTCGCTCATGTTCCTTCATCATTTCATATTTCTTGAAATCTTCATGTTGGTCCTTGTCAAAGTTCTCCAAGTCATTAGTGGCCTTCCATTAAACAAAATATCAAGTAAATAGAGAAGTATAAATGTAAAATGAGGAGCACAGTTACATTTGGTGAATGACACATTTGGCTTGTAGTATAACCCAACAGTAAGACTTGAATCCTACCGATTTAATGAGGCGATCCAAATCATCCACTTCAAATGTATGTGGATTCATGTGATCGAGATGCTCAAACTGCTTCAGAAGGCCTTGGTGGTCCACTGTCATACCTTAAAGGATATTGGAAAAACTCATTTTAATATGTTTCTTTATCGTTCTGTAGTCCCAGGTTACAAAACAAACCGTGAAAGGGTTTGACGAATGAGACTCAACACAGGTACAACAAATTGCATCTCTGAATATCTGTGATCTGAGCCCTACCTTAAATTAAACAAAAGACAATATGATGGATGACATCTTGCAATATGCTCTGTGCAAATATGGGCCAAAAAACAACAAATTTGCTGACAAAGTGTGTTTATATGCAGGATAGCCAGAAGTTATTTTGTCATACCTCTTTCTCCATCTAGGTCTTGTTTGACTTTTATTAGGGTGCGCAGTCGGTTCACTTCTTGCCTCTTTAGCTCATCGAGTTTAGTTCGCACATGATGGCTGACAAAGTCCAACTCTTTAGCCAGCTTCCCTACCTGTTTTTGCCACATAGGGAATGAAATGAAAAGAGAACTGGGTATTTACATATAATGCGATTTCTCCTGTGAAATGCGAAAAGGAAATTAGATCCTACACAACCTTGATGTCTTCCATATCTGTGTTATGAAGTTTCTCTCGGAAATGTGGGTCCTTTTCCAGGAAATCAACAACTTCTCTGAGGTAACGGTCATAGTGCAGTCCTGTATCCTACATTCATTCAAAACAAAGCGGATAAACATTATAATAGGTGTTTTTTAAAACAGATTAAGCAATTCATGCCTTGGTTTATTGGGTACCATTTAGCCTTAAATATCACCATTACGGTTATGCTTACCAAATCTGTCTAACCGGTAAAATCAACTTGATTTATTTTTAAAAGTTGCATTTGTTAGAATATTACGTACTACGCTTTTAGGCGGTTCCAGTTCCTCTGCTGGAGGGCTCACTTTGGTCTTATCCACATCAATTGGCACTGCGTTCAAGCAAGCCCACAGACACAGTATCAGGACGCAGCATAACACACCATTACGTCCCCACATCTGTGTATAAAGGACATCAGCAAAATCATATCATATTACATATACATGTAAATGCCATTACTGGTTTTTAATAGGATACGTAAATTGCAGATGATCTCTAAACTAATAGAAAAGAAAGAAAAAACAACAAATAATTCCAGTGACGTCATTCCTTTTGAAACGAATGTGAATGTGACGTCACACGCACGTGTAGGATAAACCACCCTCCCGCCGGAGGCGGATCAATCTTTTTAACAGTTAAGACTCCTAAATAATCAATCAAAATGAATCAAGACTGTCTTCTAAAAGTATAAGACATAAACTGGAAACTGAATGACGTGGATTTCTGAATGTCCTTTTCTTTTGAAAACCGACATATGCTTCACCACATATGCATCTTTGACAATCCCTTGCGAAATGAATTCAGGCATATTGTAAAAGCAACAGGTGATCACTTACCCTCAAAGATCCCCTGAGAGTAGTATTTACAAACTCGTAGCTGTCGTCGCTCAAGCGTCACAGTGACTTGCGCACCACTGACAGTTCATTTGCAACTTGTTTTTATCATATGTGTGCTACTGCTAATGTAAACCAGCCTGCGGACCCGCCCACTGAGGCATATGACACTCCCCCTCACTCCGCTGATTGGTTTATCGTCCCCCTTCCTCTTCTGTAGTTTGCGCGTTGTTCTGTCATTGGCCACGGACGTGTTTGTCAAAGGTTTCCAGGGGAACTTGTCAAGTACTATTGCTCGAAGAGGTACGTGGCGCTCAACAGTCGTCTGTTACAGCTGAGAGTCAAACATTGCCATCCAGAAATGTAGTCATTCAGGCTTCAGTCCAAACCCTTGCCAAACCGCCGTTATGCAAGAGGTTTTGTTATAACGTATTGAAGTGTCGTCAGTGCTGGCTGAGCGTTGATTGCTATATGTTTAAGTTGCTTTGCTTGTTACCAAAGGTGTAACGCATTTTGGGTAATCGTCACCAGCTGTAACAACACTGGTGAAGTAAGTTATCACAGATTGTATTATGTAAAGGATGCTAATGCTTACATGAAGCATTTGAAAGTCACGTGGGATACCATGCAGCTGCGTCTCCATTTCGAAGGCTAACGTTACGGCCTTTGGAGGTTGCATTTATCGTCCGCATACGGCATTGAGGTTTTATTTCAGATAAGGAAGCGTTACATTTCATGTTAAAGAATGAATTACGCTGATTAACGTCTTAAGAGCAATAAATGTTCATTTTATAATGAAATGAGACAACCTCGACGTGTGCTGGCGACAAATGCGACCTCCGGATTTGCTCCAGACGCAGCCGTTCTGGGTTTAGGTAACGTCAGCTACATTTATTGACGTTTTAATATTAAAATCAGTGTAATTTGATTATTTTGGGACATTTTAGGTAAGCTGTCAAGTAAGTGTGCCTTTGTATTAGATTACAGCTCGATGGAAAGCAAGCCTCATAATGATCAATTTCAGACTAAATAAAAAGTAATATTTCATGTGACTTTTATGCTTACTGCATTGTAGTTTGCTGTTGAATTTGTGTGGTAAATATAATTAAGGGAAGGTTAGCCGTAAATCATACTCTTACATTATCGACTACCCATCTTAAATCTTTGAAAAATGTCAGCAATAAACTTTGCTTAGAGAATATTTGCTTGCAATGTATGAATGGTGTCACTAGATGGCACAATAAGCTTATGAATGCAATTACGCTGTACTAAGGAGAAGCTGAAGTCAAATATTTATCTTACAACGAGAGATGCACGTAAGGAATATACAAGATGATGGTCTTATTTTCAAGACACGGGGGAATTGTTTCATTTTTTGTTTTTGTGTACACGACAGTAATTGTGTATGGCTATAGCTGTCATTAAAGTTTCTGTCTTGGTAAAGTTATGAATGTATTTGTTATGAATGTTTGAATATATACCATGGTTAGGAAAAAGGACAGGATTTAAATGGATTTTGATTTATTTGATATAAATGATCGTATGCTTAATATAAAAGTCTAATGTTTGTTGATTGTTTGGCTTTTGTTCGTATTTGTTTTGTCTAAACTCTTATTTGACTAGATGGTGTGTGTTTGTGGTTTTGCATAAACAAGTGTATGGCATGCTTTTGCAATTTTGTTTAGTTGTTTGGTTTGTGTTGGGTCCTTTACACTTTTGTGCAGGTAGTACTTTGCTTAAATTAAATGTTTTTGTACTTAATGTACTTTGGTTTGTATTGCTGAATCTGGGATCTTGGCTGCAAACTGGCTGAGTCCCGCTTTAAAGTAGGTAGATGGGATAGTTTTTTAATGATTTGGCCCCTCACTGATTTTCAATACAGCATATCAGCACTTAATCTCTGTTGTTGTGTTGTCTCCTGGACAGTATTTACAAGTAATATAACATGAGCAAGAATGTTTTTTCCCTGTTCCCTTATATACAGTTAAGTCTATGTGCCAACCCAGTGATGTCTTATTTATTAAACTATTCAATGTTGTTTGTCATGTGTTAGGTCATGTTACATATTTTTTGGGGAATATGCTTGAAACATGGAATATTCTATTGTTTCTAATGTTGCATGTGTATGCCTGCCATCCTGCTTCCTTACTTACGTGATCAATTTCATTTCAGGCAAACCTGCTTTATGAAGAGCAGACCACCCAGTTCGGTTACCACCTGCATTGAGTACAAATGTGGATCAGGTGCTGTTTTCACCATATTGCAAAAGGACATCACCTTGGCCTGAGTCACTGTCCTCATTTGTATCTACCTTGTTTTCTACAAATTCTGAGCATATGTTGTTCTTGTAACCTGATCAAAACAGCTGCTGTTTAAAGAACCTTATATAAGGATACAGTCAATAGAGCCATCTGGAGAATTATGTTAGATTTATTCTATGTAACAACGAAGACAAAGTTTGAACAACATAATTAAACTGGTTGTTTCTCTGCCTGGAAGTATATGAATTAATTATAACTACATGAATTTACAGTGTGGTCTACACTGTTGAAGCCACATTGAAAACTTGGGATTCAAATACATGCATGCATTCAAATACAGATGCATATTCAATTAATTCAATTTTATTTATATGGTGTTTATTACAATGTTGCATTGTTTCAAAGTAGCTTTACAGGAAAAAAGAAAAACAGAAAGAGTATAATACAGTACATAATATTATAATAAAGCAGTGTTAATGGAATTTTCAGAACTAATCTTATCAGCAATTCCATGTGAGCAAGCCAACATGGCACAGTGGCCAGGAACCCAAACTCCAATGATGAAGCAATGGAGAAAATACCCCGGGAGAAACCAGTTTCAGCCAGGAGGGCCAGTTCTGCTCAGACGCATGAGCTGCACTGAGCTGGAGGTGGGATGATCAGTCAGTCAGCAGGTTCTCACAGGAGCTAGTTCAGGCGACAGTTCTCCACTACTTCCCGAATTTTGATCAAATATGTTTTTGACATCGAACAAATACGCTTCTTCGAAGAAAAGGTCACATTTGCTTCTTTTGAGACACACAAGATGCTTTTTGGAACGTTCTCAAACTATGCTGGATATAACATGAATTATCAGGTTCAACTTTACTTGTCCATACCGGCTTGAGCACATAGCAACATGCTTAAATTTAATAAAAAGTACCTGAAGTCCACATGAAATTAAAATTGTCCATGTTGACTTACTTTGTTAGTGCATGTAATGCATTGTGTTAGTTCTGTGGCGAGTGATTTATCTGTGAGAGTCAATCCACGAAACATTTTTTTGTCTTTATAGACTTTAATCAAAATCTGAAAATGGGTACTTGACGAATAAATCATACATGTGTCCTATGGTCTGACATGGCAAAAACAATGAAGATACACAAAATTTTGCTGTCACACAATGGGACAAATTTCCATATTAGTCTGTCGACTACCCAAATGCCACTGTGAACAGGATTTCTGAACGAAATGTCTACTTTTCTAGTTCCAATCAATTTGCAGTGGGAGAAACAAGCCAGTCCCTCTATTTTTCTCATTCTATATTCAGTTTCAGGTGCTATAATTCAGAAATATATTTTAAATGAGAACAATATGGATAGTGTAATGTTTTAAATTTGTTTAATTAAACTGAGTAGCAAAACATTCGGCAACAACCTACTTTACTAAGAACCTACCGAAAGGTACAGAAATTGTGGCATATTTTTGTAAGGTCACAGTACTTAAAGGTAAAGGCATAAACCTGTATTTCCATAACCAGATGTCCTTGGTGATGTTGCATAGCTGTAACAATTGACCTCTAAACACCCTCACACAGTCTGTGTGGCCCTATAAATAAGGCATACGACTGTGATTGGAATGCATATATACATGTGGGTTGAAGAGTCACAGGGGTACCGCCGTGTGAAGTGCTGAGAGAGCCATGAGGACAAGCGGCCAGCACGAACTCCATATAGTGCAGATGGATAGAGGAGGAACTCTGCTTCAGCTCTTGTATGATTTATAGGCCCTGAGTGGAGGGTGTGGATCTTTACATCTGCATGTGTGCGTTCGTCTTTCTACTTGTGTTGCTGTGGGAGAGCGTTATGGATTCTGACTTGATTTCCATGTGGTGTTGATACGAAGAATGTTGTTTCCCCCCTTAGGGACAGTGGGGGAGTGTTTGAAGGTGTATGTTTGTTGAAGTAAAGGGACTTTATTATTTCTATATTTTTGTTTACATATTTTGTTTATATTCAGTGTTGTGTATAGTGTTGGTGTAACTAGTTACTAAGTAATTAGTTACTGCAATTGAATTACTTTCCCCTTGGAAAAAGTAAAGTAATGGATTACTCAAATTTTTTCTGTAATTTAATTACAGTTTCTTCTGATGTAACTAAACAAAATACTTTGTGTAATATATGTGTGTGCACTGTGCAATAGTGGAATTGACATCAAATTTCAAAGTCTAACTTTAAAATCCTTGCTTTAATGTATAATTCTCACATTTGTTATACTTTGGTCACTATTGAATATGTAATTAGTAACTAGTAAATAATTACTTTTCCAGAGTAACTTGCCCAACACTAATTGCGAATGGGTGATGCATAGATGTGGGTTTGTGTAATGATGTGTTATTGTTGGTTATATACCAGTCTGTTTGCGTCAGACATGAATTGATGTTTTATGTTTAATGCGTGCTTATTTACTGAAGACCAAAGATGTTCATTCTCAGCATGCTTTTCCCCCAGAGGCACAGCGCTTTCATATCTACCTGCTAAATGGTATCCCAGTCTTTAATGGACTTCTTTTGTGTGCCAACAGGTCTGTTTTCACATGATGCATTTGCTTTTCTGTTGGTGTACACTCTATCTGCTTTCCCAAGCAATACCTCAAACAGGTTGTGTCAAGCTCAATATTCAAAGAGCCACAGTATATGCTGTTTCCTCATTATGGACCAACCCCTGATTGACTGTGTGAGGTAATTGATTGTAGGCTGCTGTGTGTCCTCTTATCTGGACTGCTTAATCAGCAGGTGGTGAAAAACTACTGGCATTAAGCTCTAAATATGCAGTGTGTAACATACTGCACAAGGCCTTATTGTTTTGGAAGAACTTGCTGAACTTAAAGTCTGGGTAAAGAGAATTCTGAGAATTGTTTCTAAACACATTATATATATAAGTAATGCATTGCTGAAACACATTACAAAGACTCAGAAGTATGTAGTACTGAATTGTGGAGTTAAACCGTTAAACAGTTTCCACCGATTCTCTGTTCAGGATTTTTTGGTCGGGGCTAAAACGTTGGATCTTTGAAGGTTCGGAAAAAATAAAATGGCGGCCGAAACGCCCGTTGGAGCTTAAACAGGGAGGAGGAGAGTAAGCTTCAAACAGCTATCAGCAAGGTTTATCTTATACTGTATATATCTCTTATATATAAATAATTTTTGTGGCATTTCTTGAGTATTTGCGTGTGTGAGAGCTTTATATTGGGTGGGGGATTCTGTGAGTACCCTGAGATAAAATCCTGCCGGCGCCCCTGATGAAAAAAGTCAATATTTTTTGTCACTCATTTCAGAAAGTGAAACCCCATATATAATATAGATTCATTACACTGAGTGAAATATTTCAAGGCTTTATTTCTTGAAATTTTGATGATTATGGCTTACAGATAATGAAAACCCCAAATTCAGTGTCTCAGAAAATTAGAATATTACATAAGATCAATAAAAAACCATGATATTTTAAACAGAAATGTCTGGCTTCTGAAAAGTATGTCGATTCTATGCACTCAGTATTTGGTTGGGCCTCCTTTTGCATGAATTACTGCATCAATGTGGCGTGGCATGTAGGACATCAGCCTGTGGCACTGCTCAGGTGTAATGGAAGCCCAGGTTGCTTTGATAGCGGCCTTCAGGACATCTGGATTGTTGGGTCTGGTGTCTCTCATCTTCCTCTTGACAATACCCCATAGATACTCTATGGGGTTCCGGTCAGGCGGTTTTGCTGGCCAATCAAGCACAGTACCACCATGGTCATTGAACCAGCTTTTGGTACCTTTGGCAGTGTGGGCAGGTGCCAAGTCCTGCTGGAAAAATGTAATCAGCAAAATTTAATTTAATAAAGCTTGTCAGCAGAAGGAAGCATTAAGTGCTCTAAAATTTCCTGGCAGAAAACACAGTGGACCAACACCAGCAGATGACATGTCAGCCCAAATCATCACAGACTGTGGAAACTTCACACTGGACTTCAAGCAACATGGATTATGTGCGTCTCCACTCTTCCTCCATTGCACTGGGACCTTGATTTCCAAAAGAATGCAAAATTTACTTTCATCTGAAAAGAGGACTTTGGTCCACTGTGTTTTCTGAAGTCCACAGTCAACGCAGCCATCTACCAGGAAATGCTTCCTTCTGCTGACCAGCTTTAGGTAGATGCTGATTTCATTTACTAGCAGGACAACTTACAAATACGTGTATGAATTCATATGATTTAGCCACCTCGTAAAATAGTTACGAAATCCCATGAGATCCTATTGGGTAAATGCATGTTCTGTCTAAACCGTTAAACTGACATAAATGGATCACCATTGCAGAAGGGAAATACTTTTTCGCACTGTGATAGAGTTTACAAAAGCAGATTTGTTTGTTTGTTTTTGTCTTTAACAAAACTAGAAGTGTGCTTAAAAGTAGATATGGTCAATTTTCATTTCAGGTTTTTATGTCGGGTCATGACAGTCTGATAATAGAACCTCCACACGTTTCACCCCCATGTCAGTGTCTCCAGGTTGAGGTGAAGACCCTTTCTTTAGAATTCATCGTCTGAAGTCCTAGCTTTAATGGAAACATCAAAGACGCTCCCAAAAGATCTGCTGTTTTACTCAAGTAAAAAAGGGGAGCCTTTGAAGTGTCACAGTTCAAATATGGCACTTGGCTTCAAACTAAAACTAAAATTCAAGTGACATGGAAGGTGGCTTTCCAGGGTTGGACTGCAGTGCATTTAAACATGCCCCGACACTCCTGAAAATGTTTTCACTTGAAAATTGGGAAGAAAATATGCGGTTGGCTCTTTCACAAAAGAGACAAGCATAATTTCACCCTTCTGTTCGTGCTGCTGTGTTTTGTTTTGTTTTGTTAGTTTGGGTATTTCAGCACCATTTAACACCCAGCAAATACAGCACTGCGTGTGCTTTGAGATGATAAATCTGTATAGCACCATTATGGATCTTCATTGTTAGAAAAATCGTGCGGCATTTTAGGCTGTCTGTCATCTCTCATCTTGATGTTTCTCTTTCTGTTAACCTAATGGGCGAGCGCTCTCCTTCGCCAGAGCACTGACTGTAACGTCTGACTCATGCTACATTAGACCTGCCGCTGTTACGATGGGTGGGGGAATAACAACATGGAGAAACCATGTGCATTGTTCTCAAATCTCAAAATGGGTCAGGCAGTAGATTTCAGACCTGAATTCTGATTATTCCAGACAATGAACAATTGAAAGCATTTGCCAAGGATGGTGGATACCGCTGGTCACCCTCAGCATACCAGTAAGCTGGACCTCATGTATACACACCTATTTTGTATTCTTTGTTTTTTTTCTGAATGCTTGCAACAGATGCAGGATCAGCAGTACTAGTCACAGCCAAACTCATTATTATTCTATATAAAACCAACACTGACCTCACATCATTCCTTCCTACACAGCTAGTCAACTTACAAAATAGGGTCAGGCTTTGTAAATGGAAGGCCGTGTTCCGGTCTCTCTCCTGCTCTGCCAGCATCACCCAGTGCAAATTGGGCCGCGCGGCTCTAGCTGTGTAACTGACCATTCACATGGACTTTGGGATACAACATCTAATAAACCACAGTTGACTCTAGCATATGGGAAATGCAGCTTGGCAGGAACGGTAATTCCGTGTCTTTTTTCCCCTTACAAGCAATTTTATGATGTCCTATCAGAGAACTTTGCTGAGAATGATCTGGTTGGCCAAACTTTAGAGGGAGGCATAAAAGAAGCAGATGTAGATAGAGAATTAGTTACAAGCCCTGTGGCACACGTTTCAGAGTATGAGTCTTTTTAATGATATTCATGCTCATATTGGCGCTCTTGATCTTTATTGCACCTTAGTCAGTTATTCACTTAATCATATAGTAAATTAATTTAATTTTTCACTTTTGGGAAGTTTCCGCTCTCAATAAAGATAAAATACATTCATGATGAGAGGAGTTAGCTTGATTCTATTGATATCTTTTTTTTACGTTGCTCTTGTGCAGGTTAATGGGCGTGTGTTCCTGTGAGAAATATAGTGAAAATGTGAGAAATAAAGCAAAAATAGAGCATATTATTGACAGTGGAGAAACTGTTTATTGTTGAAGGTTTGCTTTGGAAGCCTAATGATTTGTAAAACCATTACATTGTGTCCGTATGGTAGGATAGTAGTACATCATAGCCAATGTACAGCTGTTAAGCAAGTTTGTACAAATTACTAACAAGTTGATCGCAAACAAAAAAGTTTGATTTATCATTCAATTCAAGAGAATTTTATCATGTATTTGAGTATATTATGTTTATTACTGTGATCATGTATTTTGACCCTGTGGCATTTTTCAAACAAAAAATGTGTGGAGTTCTGAAGAATATATATACTCATTTTTATTTATTAACTAGAGATGAGACTATAGGCCTATTCGGAAAGCGTAAATCAGGCGAACAAACTGCGGGAGGTCCATGGATGTGCCACCTAAGGCTAAGACTGATAGATACCTGATATCGTGATCAAATTAGTCAAAATGTTTCATAAACAAACATCCAAGCTGTGGGGGATGTCCGTGTATCGGTTTGTGAACGATGGGCGTTTGATTCCTGCAGAGTTCTGGGGGTACCGTTTCTGTGTGGGCCTAATAATCAATAAACATTTTCAGAACCTTCAATAAGATCTCATTATAGTTTAACTACTAGAGTGGTACAAAATGTAGATCTATGTTAGATCGAGGAAAAAAATATTTCCCCCCATACAAAGCACATCAAGTAAGACACTCAATTAAGGTCATGTAATACAGATTCCTTGGGAAATTTGTTCACCGTGATGAATCATCTGTAGGTTGTTTAGACTGAAGCACAGTTCCTTTGTGAAAAATTAATTGACAGCGATGCTGCCAATAAAAAAACCCAAAATGTGCACTGAATTGTAGAACTCCTGCCAGGTTTGCAGCGATGTTGTGCAGTCAGTAGCTATAGTGATCCTTTTGAAGAACAGAGACTTGGACTTGGGCTTTGATTCGGTCTCATATCTTGGTGTTACAAGCTCTCTGCCTCTCAGACTGTTTGATTAGCATTTGCAAGATGTTCCTTCACATCTTTTGACTTTCACATAAACAAAAGTTCGCTAACTACTGTGGGGGAGTTGGTCGACATCGTGGGCAGATAAAGTATAGATGAATGAATAAATTCAAATCTAGATAGAGGTCTTACGTGACTTTCTGTGTAGAAAGAAGGCTGTAAGACTCAGCGCTACAGGAGTGACTCATATCTCTTTGAAATATGTCTCGCTTTAGCTGTTGCATCTGCTGCTCCGTGACATCAGACCCTGTGAAGGCTGACTGTAATGTAAGCTGGGGTCAGAGAATTTTGGTGGTGTGAGAATATATTTTTATTGAAATTTGAATTGTGTGTATATGGTATCAGTACTGATTTTTCTCCAGCACTTATAAGGCAGAGAAGAGAAGTGAGTCAGTGTATGCATGTGTGTATACAGTTTAAAACAGAAAACTTTCCGATTTTTTGACATCACACCCATTTGTTTTTTGATTTTGTTTGAAGTACAGTGGAGCTTGGTGCCTGTAGTCCCAGTGGTACCCTGACAAAGACACCAGAGGACAGTTTTTAATAGAAGTCAATGGAGGAGAGGCTTCAGTACGCCGAGTAAGCTGCTTTGTGAGAAAACAATTGATCACATAATGAATTAACAGCCTGTGCTAATCTTCAATGTTTTTTCTGTTAAATAATATTTTTAAAGCAGCTGTTCATCTAAAAATGTTAATTCTCTCATAATTGACTCACCCTTATGCCATCCAAGGTGTATGATGATCTTCTGTTGGACATTTTATATAAAAATGCCATTGTTATATTTTTATATGGTGATTTAAATGGTGAAGCTCCAAGAAGCACATCCATCATTAAAGGCAGAATAGATGACTTGGTAAGATGCTAACTTTAGTCTGCTAGCACTGAAATTATGATCCCACTGCTCCAAAACACACGATACCAGAATATATGGTACCATATATACCATGATACATGAAACGCACAAATCAGAAGCTCTTGGATCAATCCCAATTAAATCATTTGCCATTCACCAGTCCAGTGAGAACATGTTATAGTACAAAGTTAATAGCTAACCTAAACAACAGCTTTAAAATGGGATTAGATACAGCATAGTTCCTGTTAGACGCTGGGTAACGATGTAATACATAAAGGTCCACAAACAAACTACACAAGCAACATAATCAAAACCCATCAAAATCTAACCATAACATGTACCTACCTGTCCAAAAGTTGCCATGACATCATCTTTGAAACCCTTGACACCCACAGTTGCTCCCAGCCTGGAAAAGCAACACTGATTATAATCATAACCGTCCATACTCCCGTTTTGGCCAGGATTTTCCCATTTTTCACACCCATCTCCTGTTGAACCTCCAGGAATAAAATCTGGAACAGACCGAGCGGGAAACCACCGGAAACCCAAATTGCAAAATGCAAATTGACCGTCAGGGAATGAATTCGTGGATATAATTCTGCTTTCACCTCTTTGCTGATTAGACGTAAAAAAAAAGCTATACAAATATTTCTGATTCCATAACTGTCAATGAATTCCTCATTTCAAATATGTTGTTACATGTTATCATGGCCAGCAGTGAAGATTTTGGTTTTAACCGAAAATAGAAGGGAGCTCTTCCCGCACAACTAGCTGCCCGGGGGTGTTTCAACTATGGCCGTGGAGTGAACTGACTTTGACGTTTTTATAGGCAGGCAGGCAGACAGACAGCCTCAGAAGTGAGAAGGGGCAATGGGACAGGGAGCTGGTAACATTTCTTTTGAGTGGGGTTTAGAGCTGGTGCAACCCTGTGAAACTGCGGAGGATAAGCGTAGCAGTTGAGTGCTCGTCTGACAGCAAGAAGCTCCAAAATACCTGGAGTGCTCTCCGTTAGCATTCCCATTCATGTTTCTAGTGCTGCTCGGCTGGCACGCACCCCCGCTCCAAAAACCCCCAAAAAGTATGTGCCATCTTTCCATTGCTTGTCATGTGACTTGCTCTGCAGCCACGAAAAATGACATCACGACACGACAGCACACAGTTTCTAAGGACTTCAGATAGGATGCGGCAAACACAAGTCTCCATCAAAATAATCTACGTACATACATATGCGCTAGTGCGAGATGTTAGTCATTCATGAATCTTGCATTCAATTAGTTCTCTGAAATACTATGGGGAGTAACCTCTCTTACCATCTTGACTGTTGTAAAGAATATAGATGAATAAGTCCACGCTTCTGCTGCTTTGTGCTGTTTTGCATGTAAATGATTTTTACCTCAAGTCTAGCACAAAGAGTTGGGCACAGAAACTGACCCACAGTTCTTCACTGTATTGGAGGTACCGTCAATGTTCCTCTGGGATGTAATTAAACTTCGACTTCAAAGCTGACATGGCACAAACAACAGTGCACTGAAGTCCTTGTAGTCAGCCATAGCAAGATCTTTGTTATGTACCTGGAAAATAAAATTAAAAGGAATAGTTCATAAAAAATGAAAATGATGTTGTTTTGTACGCACACAGGTTGTTGCAAACTGTTTTTGCTATGGTGCACCAAATTTATTATGTCGCTTTGCCATACAATGACAGTTCCTAGTAAATAGGCGCTATCAAATCACTACCAATAAAAGTATCATAACGTGCGCTATAAAGCTGTATGTCCACCAGAGCGTTTTAACTGCAAACATCATGCACTGAAGTGTCAGCCGAGCCGTTCTGGTTGCTATGATATGGAATATCTACCAAAATAATGTTTTACATTTCTGGTTTAGCAGATAGTTTTACTAACAATGATTAATATTGTTGTAGCCCGTGGATATATACTGGTAGGCAGTTTGATATTTGTCCCGTTCCTTCTGCACTATGATTGGACGGTTAAGTAAAGTTACATTGACGAGTGCAGCATCCTTCCAAGTTTGATTTTCAATGTCGAAAAAAACACCCTGCACTGTGCTCAAAAAAACGGCCCGTGCCAAGGGCATTTTTTAAAAGCGCCGCTCTTCCATTGCAAACAATTGAAAAAATATGCTGACCGTAAGACAAAATACTTTGGCGAACACAGTCATCCTGCATTTATATGGGGCATCACGTTAACGCTTCTCATTACTTTGAACGGGTGACATCAAACGTTGCTGAACTGAATTGTGGGTCCATCGGCGTCACATCACAGTTTCTCAACTTTCTAAAGCGCCAACTCAGGCGTCAGCCAATCGGATCGCCTTATTCAAATAACCTAGTACATACGTTAGCCAATTGCGTTCATGCGAGACCGGTGAACAGTGTGATTTGCTGTTGTCACTATGTCAGGGCCATGCTTCAAACACACTCCTTCAAGTATTGACGCTGACGCCCGTGTGAATGCAGGGTAAGTCTTCTAAAGTCATTAAATAGGTTTGGATGAGTAACACACCATCATTTAAGTCTTTATGTACTGATAATTATGTCTTCCTCTAAATTTGCATTGGAGTTCATGTCCATAACAAAATATCTGATCACTACACATGTGAAAATCCACGTGTTTTTGTCATCGAACTGCAATGTTTTTAATGTTTTAGATCAAGTTTGAGATAGGCGCAGGCTCCCCGTGACCCGAGGTAGTTCGGACAAGCGGTAGAAAATGGATGGATGGATGGATCAAGTTTCAGTTGATGTTCATAATGTCAGTGAATAAATGAACTCAATTGCTGATCTCAAGTAATTATGTTACTTCACCTCCTTAATGGTACTTTTATGGTGTCACACTCCTTTTTGGGTCTTGACATTGAAATTTGCTGCGTAAGGAAATTTCTGCTTTTGTGTTTCAATTAGGAAAGACATAAAACGGAACTACAGTGAGTAAAGTACTAGGTTGAGTAAATTAACTCCTTTATGATCTTTTGTACAGTTGCCGGACCTTGGCCCAACACATTTTAAAAGCGGTTATTAGTCAGTCTTATTGAGGACCTTGTTATGAAATCCAGGCTATTGATAGAGTTTGAAATGTAGTCAGACGATTTCATGCAATGACTTATAGCAACTAATAAGGGTCACATATTTTATGAATGAAGTGGAAAATGTGAAATATAGTTGAATAATTGATCAGGCCTAATGATTCATAAATTAATCATTTTAAATTATCTTTGTACCACAAGCTGCTCACCCAGCGTGCAAGTATTTGAAAATATAGCACGCCACATATATTGTGCTGGCATGCAGTTTTGGTGCAGCTCTTCTAGAAAATTCTGCTATCAATTTATCCTCATTTTATTCACAAGACGTCAGGAGTGTCCGATGCTCTTGGGGCAAACAAATTTTAACATGACATTGATGTATTGACTAAAAGAGATGCACTCATACAAAATGCGGAACTTTCAAAAGCTCAGTCAGGAGCTCAATATAAAGAGGGTTTCTGAGTGTTCCTGTATCATAGGCAAATATTGCTTTACATTGTAAATACAGCAAAGTTCACAACCAAGTAAATTTGTTGCTACTGGTTACCATCCATATCGGATAATGGGATTTCAGTGCACTTGTTTGGACAGAGCTCTGCTAGTGCTCAGCTTTATCTTCTGTATCTTCCTATGAGTTTCAGCTGAAGACTGTTACGGCCTTGCATCTTCTGTGGAAGTCTGACATCAATACAATTTGTATTTTATGCATTTCAGAGCAATGAAAGATCACGCAAGATATCACAGAATGCCTTGATTCTTACCGCTGAAGAATTTCTCACTTTAACATGATTGGTGTGAAGGGTAGCCATTTCCTTACCGTCTTATGGTTGCCCTTAAATATCAAAAGTGGTACCTCTTAATGTTAAGGACAAGACTCTTTTTCTCTTTGAGAAACATGCAGACTCTCTCAGTTGAAATAAAAAAAAGAATATTATTATCTTGGATGACACCCTCATTGTCCTGGGCTCTTCAACCTTTTTAAGGCCAAGGACCCTTTTGTGGGTGGAGAGACAGAACTGTTGTCACATACTATATCAACTTGTGTGTTAAGAAAGGTTTTACATAAGTACAGTAAAAAATCACGTGAACTCTTATTTTTTGTAAAGCCATTGAAAAAATGATTTGTGTTGTACAGATTCGTATAACATTCTAATTTGACTTGATCCATTTAAATGTGGGAGGATCAATAGAACATTTAGCTTTAAACTTGGGCATGACATTTTTTTTTTTAAGTTTTGTGAAATATGCATTTTAAATATATTTAACATTAAACAACCAACATTAAAGGGATACTTCACCCAAAAATTAAAAGTCTGTCATCGTTTACTCACCCTCAGGTTGTTTCAAACCAACTTTACAATACCTGTGACTTTATAAATTTCTTAATCCAATGAACACAGAGAAAGATATTTGGAAGAATGTTAGCAATTTTCAGTTCTGGGACATCATCCACTAACATAGTAGGACATTTTTTTTACTTTTTGTTCTGTTGAACACATAATGAGATATCTTGAAGAATGAAGGAAAACAAAGAGTTCTCGGGCACCTTTGACTACCATTTAATTCTTCCTACTATGGTAGTCAATGATGTCCCGGAACTGAAAATTACAAACATTCGTCCAAATATCTTTCTTTGTGTTCATCGGAACAAAGTTATTTATACATGTATGAAATTACATGAGCGTGAGTAAATGATGACAGAATGGATGAACTTTCCCTTTGACATCTTGGTTTTAGTCATAAGATTCCCAATTACTGTCAAGACTGTTTTTGGTTACGATCGGCAAATTAACAATGATGGGTAAATGTGTTTGTCTTCTTTATTTACAAACTGTTTGGCTTTTAATTAATGTTTATTTTAATGTTTATTTTTTTTCATAGAAAATCAAATCACAGTCATTAGTAATTTATTTGAAAGCCTTGCACATAATGGCGCATTGTCTTTTTTTTATGCACCAACAAGTCAATTAAATATATTATTCCGAAAAAACACGCTGGGCTAACACAGCCTCCCGATTGTTTTTCCATCCTTCTCTTTCCCTGCCTTGTTTTCTGAAAGCACTCAAAATAACTGCGTTAATTTCAGTAAATAAATGATTAAGGATGTAATTTTTTATCGGAATCAGCAATGCGACCTCATGAATGCTTGGGGAGTTTGAACGACAGGGAAAGACCCCAGATGAGAACAGCAGAAAATGCGCTTAATTCGTGGCGTTACTGTGGTGGAGCGCTCTCAGGGGTGGCATGTTATGCTGATTGCATTTCCTGCACCTGTCAGGGATGAGCAGTGCAACGATGGCTTTAGATTAAAGCAGCTCTCTGGAGGAGCCGAGAAGAAGACTTCATTAAATCATTGACGTGCCTCCTCTCTCTACTGCATGGCATTAAATCTAGGCATGCCAACCTTCCTCTCCAACTCTCCAAAGCACTAACCATCTGTTTATTCTGCCCACTCTGCCTGCCTCTTTTACAGCCACCATTAGGACTTCATCTGCCTCCTACGTAAACAGCTCAGTATTTATAACCAAATCTGGTCAAGTAAAGGCTAATTAGTTACAAGATGAAACATGTTATAATGGTAAATGTATCGTGTTTCATCAAGTCAATATGGACTCGGAGATGGCTGGATATTTCTCTGATGGAAACAAAATTATTGCAGTTCTTTCAATGCTTATTTCCTGGTATCATTTAACTGAACGGGTAATCGGATTATTGATATTCTGTGGTATGAGTGATACAAACTATCCCATCGATCTTATTGAGGCTTTAATCAGTTCAGCAGACTTACAATTTACCTGCGTAAATACAAAACAGACAACACGGCTATCCAGGCAAAATGCCTCTCAACAAAAGTACACCACTACAGCAGCCTATTTACACAGATTGCTGAGGGATCCAGGGGTAATAGAAGTGTCAAGTGCAATTTTAATGAATTGTTACATGGCCAGTGATCAATATGTGATTACCCTCAACTTAGCAAGGCATAACTTAGACCCCCAAGCAGTTTAGAGGCTCTGAACGAAAAATAGTTTAGTGTTTTTAAATTACTCATACATACCAAGCGTTTCAAATCAATATTGCAGCTGGAAGTAACTACGTAAACAGGAAGACAAAGTTAAAGTATATACCTAACAATACATTTTGATAAACTATCCAGCCTTTGCCATCAGAGTGGCTTCCGCTGTATGTTTTGCTGAACGCTGCACTAGTTCTTCAGAAAGAAAATGTGCAGTTTCCTTAAGAGATGAATGTCGTAGTAATATTCGTTTGATTGTGATCCTGTAAGTATTCATTGTTTGTAAGGTCTGCTAATTTAGGACTTGGGTATTGACTGTGTTCTTTTGCTATTGTTTGGCATTGAATAATCTAAACAATACGGAGGCTGTGCCTTATCGTTAAAATGGTCATGGTGCAGGGTGTTGTTAGATATGATGCGCACTGGAGTGTCTTACCTTGTATCAATACCATGTATGACTGTTAACATTTTTTATATTATTTTATGTAGTTTATATATTTATAACTTGTTTTACTTTTAAGTTTAGTTTTTCTGGTATATGACTAAAACCGTAGATTGATATGTTGATATTGTTTTTATCTTATTACTACTACTACTATATTACTAACTCATCAATCTCATTTATATGTAATCTGGACGATTGTACCACTATGAGGGAACCATGTCTGCACCTTAGGCACTTGTTTCTTTAAAACTTCTGCATATTCCTGTATTCATATGAGGTCCAATAAATGCTCTGTGTGGTCATAATATATTCACAAAAGACAGCTGCTCACTATTTTGAATTATTTAACATGTTACCGTGGGTATTGTAGTTTGAAGGCATCCTGGGGTTTTCTCCAAAAGTCATCCTGCAGGTTAAAAAAATGACAACATTTTCTTCCATTGCTCTGGGGTCCATGTTGTGCGCTTCTTAAACTAAATGATGGGTCTTCATAAGTTGCCTGTGGATACAAGTGACCTCAGAACTTTGAAGCTCAGTGTAGTTTTCGTGAAGACAAAGAACCGGATTAATTCTATGCTAATGTTTTGGGACCTTTGTGTCACTTAGCAACTCACTGAGGTGTCTGTAAGCTTTCCATGTTCACCACGACTTTGCTTTTCCTGTTTCACAGGATGTTAAATAACAAGAATTTCTGGAACATGCTTATTTGTCCTTGTGGTTAGTTGCGTCATTTGGCTTTGAAAACTTGAATATCAAAGTGTTATTTGCTGGCTAAATAGAAAGACATTTTAAATAGCTGACACAATTTGTGAAGGAACCTGAAGTGATGAATGTGATTCATCTTTGTAGCTGCATTTATAATTGGATATACTGTATAAGTTACACGTTAAACTCTGATGTTTGTTTTTTGCACACACACTCAATATGTTGTACTATATAGGCCCACATGTTGTACAGTAAATCATCTTTTTGATCATTCTGGTCGTTCACACAGAACACACATTTGCATCTAAAACATGAGACGCAGCACTCAGGAACGGTTTACAAAAAAAGCGCAGAGCAGAAAGTGAGTGTCTCTAGACACCCCTTTGAGACGTGATGCTATAAACGAATTTATTTGCCATCTTGCTGCTGTAAACAAAAGCTTGAAACTGTACATTTATTGATGTTAATGAACAGTACTGCATGTAAAAGCAGAAGTAATTCTAACTTGAAAAGCTGTCCTAAAAGCGTGGCGTTTATATTGTTGCTGTCCTTCCTGAAACCTCTGATGTCCACATTTGCTGTTTTCTAGAAATAGAAAAAAACACTTTTGTTTTAAATGATTAATACTGTGTTGTCAAAGTTGACAAGCACTTTTTGAAACTACTTATTGGTCAGTTATTTGCAAAACCTAATGACAAATATAAAGGGTGACTAATAATAATGATTTATGACAAAAAAAATCACGAAATATGGAGATACAAGGTTTCAGAATGACAGCAGCATGCTGCAAAAAGTGTGCGAGACACGAGCACAACAGTCAAACTCGCCCGTCTTTTTTACAAATAAACCATCGTTTTTATAGATAAACAATGGAAAAGTTGCGTAGTGAAATGTAAATGTGTTCTGAACATCATCCTGAAGTAAGAGGAATTGACGACATTTTTAAGAAATGTGTGGTTGATGCAAAATCCTTACAGTACGTGTCCAAAAAACATAAAAGTGCCATGGTACTTTGTGGTAAGCACCCCATCCCAAAAATTTGACCTTCTTTTACCACCATTTAAAATAATTATTTTTTTGTTGTTAAAGCGGCAATGAGCGATAATTTTGGGGTAAAAATAATCAGTAAACAATTATTGAGTAAATACATAGACATATCGGTGTTCAAAACTATTGTCTTATCTTACCCTGATTCACAACGGTAAGCTTATAATAATGATTTACAATTTGCGCTGTCGGGTCGCCCCATGCAGGAAATTTGATTTGGGGAGTACCTCTTTGCGTCATTACATCACGTCCGTAAACACAAAGGAGGGGAACCGGCTAGTTTCTCACGTGTGTGTGGATTTTTTAAAAGTCTTTGTTTCTTGTATTACGAACAAAAGTAGCAGATATTGTATGTGTTCAGACGACATGTTTCAGATATATTACTTGTAGGACGTGGGTAGGCGGTATTTTCCATGTTATATAAAGTTTTTGTCAACATCAGGCACGACGCGATATAAAACACTACAATTGATTCTATTTAAGTGATGTTTTTCGTTGTATCTGGTATAGACACCGTCATATGTTACTGTCTCGTTGAGCAGTCGTTAATTTAGCACAGAGCTCGGATATATCCGTGCAGAGCAGCAGTGCCAAAGTACAACCCATGTAAAGAAAATAACTCTGCATATAACTAACATTGTATGTTTCAAACTGAGATGGTGACAAAGAGGCCAAAGGTAAGGACTGCAGCTTAATGTGTCTTATTTTTATCCAATAATTGTGATATTAATGGAAATGTTTTTCTTCTATGGTTTCAGGTATTGGCTGCAGTTCCATCATGGCTTATTTGGTTCTCTAATAATGAAACTTTACAATGCTCTTCATTCTGCAGCACCAGCTGTTAGTCTCTCTCTCTCTCTCTCTCTCTCTCTCTCTCTATCTCTCTCTCCCAGGGACGGTATTCACCTCTTCTTGCATTCCCTCACAGAACACTTAACATTCTGCTGCTTCTGCTGTCCTAGTGTCACCGACACTCTTGTGCAGTTGAGGAAAGGTATGATTGAAAGAAAAGGTTATAAATTTGCCTAATGATTCATTAGTCATCATTGCACTCATTACAACATTCTGGACGTCAGCTGCCTGCTGATGCAGATGAATGCCAAAGCAGGCTTTGCTCGAATCTCAGCTCGGGGCCTCTCTCACTTCTTGCTCTCTCGTTCAACCAGCTTTCTGCTTACCGCAACCTTTCCTGCTCAGCCAGAACTGTTCTCTTCCCACCGATCAAAAGACTGCCATGTTGAAAAAAGTTTGCACTAGTGACTGAAAACCAGCACTGAGTTGCCACAAAAAAGTATCATCTTAGAGGTGGATACTGGTCACAGTTATGTTTTTTGATCTCAGAGACTTGGCTACTGTATATGTCATTAATAGATACACTATCAAAAAGGATGTGTTAATAAAAACAGATTTTTTTGTGTTATGGATGAGTCAGTTTATGTTAATTTAGTTTTCAATAAATAAGAGACAACACAAGGTTGAGTTAAAAGTAACAAAAAATGTGTTGTTCTTAACTAGACACAGAGTGTGTTTGGAGTATAGAGGATGTGACGCTAAGTCACGCTGTGTTGAATGTTGCGCCATCTTGGGAGGATCGCTGCTAGTGCGTTCAATGCAGATTTTTGTTTTTCATTATTTGATTAGGAAGTATTACACAGTCTTACTGTGTTAAAAACTGCAATAGCTTTACGCAGAGTCGTTCAGGAAAAGCCACTGATTCTTTCACTTTCGATTATTCCAAATATCAAACAAAACTTTCCTGTGGCTCAGTACTTAGAGTATGGCGCTAGAAACGCCAAGGTATTGGGTTCGATCCCAGGGGATTGCACATAGTCAGAAACACAAGGCATGGTAAGTTGCTTAAATGCATAAATGTAAAGGAAAAAAGTAATGGTACATATCAAAACAATATTAGCAGTGGAGTATGATCCTCCCAAGATGGCTGCGCCACTGCAACATGCAACATAGGGCGTGACGTTCTCTATAGAGCATGTGAAGCTACGTCCAGTCCTGTTGAATGTCAAGCCATCTTGCAAGGATCGCTGCTTGTGCGTTCAATGCAGTGTTTAGTTTTTCCTTGTTTGATTAGGAAGTACAACTATGGTAGGTCGGTCTGCTGTGTTCAAAACTGCAATAGAATTGAGCAGAGTCGCTCAGGAAAAGCCCCTGGTTCTTTCACTTTCGATCTCTCCATATATCAAACAAATCAAGTTACGGTACATATCAAAATAGTAATAGTAGTGGAGTATGATCCTTCCAAGATGGCGCTGCCACTGCAACATGCAACATAGGGCGTGACGTCAGTTTCTCGTTCACTATAGATTAGGGAACTATGAGTTCAGTGGCATTTAGGGAACCGTTCACACGTTTAAAAGCTTTCCTGTAGCTCAGTGGTAAGAGCGTTGCGTTAACAACGCAAGGTTGTGGGTGCAAATACATATGTATAGGATAATGCAATGTAAGTCGCTTTGGATAAAAGCGTCTGCCAAATGGATAAATCTAACCAGCTCCGAGGTTATTCACAACTGTGATTTCAAACAAATGGGAGGTGTCTATCAAAGTTTCAAAAGATTGTTGATTGAATATATGAAGAGTTTGGTGGCAAAATTAGATAACTTTTCAAAAATCATGTTTTTTATTGTGCATTCCAATTAATATCAGTCACACTGCAGTTGGTGAGTTATCTCATTTTGGAACCAAACTCTTCATATATTTGTGTGTGTATATGGATTATATATCCAAATTAACTGTGGTTGGGGTTACTACATGACATGACAGAAGCAGAAAATAAGCAACTGAGTCAACAGTTGTTATATTTAGAAGCTGGTTTAGACAAAAACTGATTTATATCTGAGATTTTATTGCTTGATGCTTTACTGTGCCTGGTAAGTAGTGTTATGATTAAATGAGGATACTGTTGCTTTGTGAGCATCTGCACTACAGTGTAATTTATGTTTATATGTAGCGACTTGCTTGTCATCAATTATAGTACGTACGTTTTATATATGTTCCTGTCTATTTCACATTCTGCTGTCACTGAACATTAAAAACAAATGTCTGGTCTATAAAAAAGCAGTTTTCTCAATTTATACTTTTTCCATTGATTATTCATTAACTAGGCGACATTTTTACCGTAAATTGCTGCTCATAAACATTTAGAATCTGTGATATTTCGAGACCGAGAAGTATCATTTGTTGGACGTCTTCAATTTGAAGCAACTGAAAACATTGAGTAGAAACATTCTGTAGTTTTTTAAACTCTGAATTTCCCACCACATAAAAATTAAAAGAATCTATCAAATGTTACTTTTCACTCATGGAAGGGTTTGACGTACAATGAAACGAACGTGTCTGAAACGAACCGATCATTTAACATGTTTTAATAGCTCCCCTGCTGCCTGTGATTAAATGTCTTTCAGCGTGTGCTTTGCAGTTTGGAAACGAGCGTTCTGTGTTGTTAATGGGATGATAGGCAGTTACAGCCTTCTCTCTGCCCATAAAAGAGGTTCCTGATACTGCACCGGGTGCACACAGGCTCTGCGTTATCATCCGACAGTCCTTTGAAATGCTTTTACGCGCCAGGTTAGCAACAGAAAATTGCCACCACCCCCGTTTACTGATTTTTCAACTCGCAATTAGTGGTAAATTGTCTGCTCTTTTTCTCTGCAGTTGTATCATATCTGCCTGACAGCCACATCCTGTTGTTTGTCTATTGTCTTACGCAGAAGGCCTGCAGCGTGATGAAACAAACATTTCACACTGTTCTGACACGCATCTCCTTTGTCTGTAGCAGACAGTACATTTTGATGGAGTGGATTATTTTCATTTGTGTGGCTGCCTGGATAGAACTGTTTGGTTGTGTTGATATATTTGTTAGATTGAAATCTGTTGCATCCTTCAGTATCAGGCACTGGCAGATGGCTTCAGAACCACACAGCGTACAACAAGGCAGCTCCGTCTCTTTTAGCTCACAAATAGTTGCGTTCATTCTCCGACGACACTCCATTAGCGGAAATGGGACGAAACCGGTTTAAATAATCCCCCTTTGTCTCAATACATTTTCTAGACAGGCATCTGTATATGCCAGTAACATAAGCAACCCTCTCTCCAAAAAAAGTCAAATAAATCTAGATTTCTGTGCAAAGTGAGATAAATCATGATGGCTCATGCCTGCGTTTTGGATAAAGTGAGCGTCTGTGATAGAGACCTCCTCCAAAGCCTGCAGATGTCAGGGACATCTATCCCACAAGCGTTTGCCTCCATGTGTCAAGGTCGCATGTTTGGGTCACACACGTTAATGTATTACTTAGGGGATGAGACTGGAGAGACTGGTGCTTTGTCATTGGACAGAAGGTTGAATGGTTTTAGTGTGAAAAGAGGATTATTGAGCTGTTTTGCTTGCTGCTACCTGAGATGCTCTTTTCTCTGGCATTAAATCCATAATTAATTTGCATGATTTTTTAATGTGCCGTTCATTGTGTTCGTCCTCATATATTTGTCGCTTTAATTGCACAAGGAGCCTCACAAGGCATCTGAGGCTCTTCTGCCGACTCTGTCATGTAGTTTCAAGGAGTTAGTCAAGTGAAAAGGGCAAAGGAATAAACCGACTTTTCATTTATAATGTCGAGCTTTAGAAAGAGAGGCCTATTCCTCTTTTAGAACATCGTTGAGAGACAGACCAAAGACAATACAAATTGATGAGATGGACCACGTGTAATAAATTGAAAAGGGATCAATCGAAACGTTCAATATGGTGCAATGGAATGAAAGGATCTGCAGGTGGTTGAATGATCAAGCTTTAAAAAATGTTTCAAGTTTATGATATTATTGTGTCGCTGATTTAAAACACAGCATGTTCTCGTATCCATTTCACAGAATTTTATTTTTTTACCCAATTCAAGTAGCTGTATTTGTGAAACTGTAAATGGCTCCCCGGGCAGCTCCTATCTGCTTTTTGTGCTGCCAAAATGGACGCCGCATGAGCTGACTAGACCTAAAGGGACCTTAAACAAACCCACTTACATATGACGGACTGTCTGTTCCTGTGGCTTACGCACAGAAGTTGCATTTGTATCATCTTAAGAACATATTTTAATTTGGCACCCATGAGATGACACGTTACCCTTTTCAAACCCCCTTAATTCTTTAAAGATTAGAGCTCTTTTCATCTGATGGCAGTTTGTTGGATGGCAGATCTCCCTGAATATAAAAGATAACCGCTTTGATCGGACAGCGTCACATTTAACACGATCAACCCATGTCATCTTCCATTGCATTCGTAATCGCTGCATTTCATGCACATCTTAAACCTCTTGCACCCTGCGGAGTGGGTGAGCGGGGCTTTTGTGCATGCACGCTGCTTGTTTTCTGCAGGTAAAATGGATGACTGCTGTCTATTGACTGTCTCTAAGGGTGGTGAGGGAAATGTGAGTAATTGTGGTAGGAAGAAGCCGCCCCGCGGTGGGCGTGCTCCCCGTAAGAGATCCTCCAGATCCTCTTGGCTGCGCTCCGAACCCTGCAGCTTGTTGCAGATTCCTGCAATCTATATCTGTGAGATAAAGCGTAAGCTTGCATTGTGTGCGTAGTGCAGTCAGCATTGTTATTTTTTATTGTTAGTTTATTTTCAACACGCTTTCTAGATGATTATTGTGGAAGGGCGGGGACCAGGTGGTATAACATCAAAAAGGTTGAGCTAGTTTTGCAGCTAGCAGATGTGGAGGTAGTTACGTTCTTTAATGGTCATTTGAATTCCCTCTGCAAGGATCATTGACTTCTTGGGTCTGATGAATTATTAATTCTTCCGTGGATGTAATTTTACCGCCTAATAGCAAGCAATAAAAATATAATTGTGAATTGTGCCCAAAGAGAAGTAAACGGCCTGTTATTGGTGCTTGTTTTGAGTAATTAATGCGAAGGGTACTGTAACGGTTAAACAACATACGCTTATTTATTTTCTCCTCATGCCGTTTGGATCGTTTGATAAATGCTGTATTGTCACGTCAAAACGCTGCTGTCGTCAAAACGTAACGTGTTGGCATTTTTCCCTTCTTGGATTTGTTTTGACAGCCCTCAGAGTTCCTCTGGTGCGAGGCTTTGCTACTGAGCTCAGCTTTCATCCGTCCTCTTAGTCACGTCTTCGTCATAGCTAGTGTTTTCCTCCCCCTCGGGGCACGTCCGGATTTGATTGTGTCATCGGTTTTGTTTTTCTGTTACTTTTTGACTGATTGAAGTGACCTAGTCTGACTTTTAGGTCAAAAGATACGCCTAAAACGGTGTGAGGTCACGGAGACTTTTATCGTTGTTGTCTGCGGTGTCAGAAAGTGCAGCGGGAGTCTTGCCTCTCTGGTTTATGATATTTTCCTGCTGACACTCAGGGAGGCAACCAGATGAGAAGAGCTATCGGCAGAGATGGGTAGAAGGATGTGATCTAATCTTTCTGTGCTGACTAGGGAAAAACATGTCTCTGTTGAAGTAGGTTTGAAATTACACTTTATCCATGCTGCGTCTGAGAGCAAACGATGCTTGTGTGTTAATTGTTTGTTTGTTTACTGTTGTCTTTGGTATATAAGAATGATTGTTTTGCTTTTTAGCTCAAAGGAACTTTTTTCTAGTCTTTTGCTTTATAAGGATTGAAGTGCTTATGTTAATTCACATCAATCACAGCATCCCATAATTCTGCTTTCTATATTCATCTTTCACATGGTGTAAATTCACCTACTTTATATGGATCACCGGTTTGGCAACCGAAGATTAAAGCATATTGTCAGAAACAATCGAATCACGCATATTTCGATTACTCAATTTACTTTGGTTTATGGCGATTTGCGTCAATTGAATGAGTACTATTTTACTCAAGCGTTTATTAATAATTAAGGCCAAATATTTATGGCTTATTTTTCTTTGAAAGCACAGAGAGGATATAAGAGTCTATTAGAATAATGTTTAAATTGTCATTAGCTTTCACTCCATTCATTTGTTGGCATTTGTTTAGACTCCAGCGTGTAGCTGAAAAGTTTGTTCTCATGTAATCAAATTTTAACTGTGAACTGTGTGACATTTATGCACACAGCAAAATTATTTTCCCAATTAGTATTTTTGCCTTTTCAAGTAAAAACATCTAAATATCATTAAAGCAAGATAAATGCACCTAAGGAAAAATGGCATAATATTACAACTTTTTATATTGAACATATTTTTTATAGCCCATAGGCATTTTTTCTTGTATTAAGCATAAATCTAACCTAATTTAGGGTTTATAAGTTTATGTTTAAAAATGGCCAGTGGGTTACAAAAAATGAACTTAATTCAGAAAATATCTTCTGGTATCGTCTAATCTTTATAATTATTTTACCTCTTTCGTGAATTTATATATTTTTGTGTTATCATTTGAATTCAAAAAAACTTAAATATCAAAGTAGAACGTGTTTCTCGCAGCACAAAAGCACTACGACACAAATCATTTTTTGGCATGTTCATTGTTCAGGTGCTCCTCATTTCTCTTACATCTGACATGAGACGGGTTTCTCTTCACCTTGTCTGCTGTGACACAGGCCGCTTGAGGTGTGACTAAGACAGATAAGAGCAGATTACTAAAGAGACTTATTGCAGTCCCAAGGGCCAGAGCCCTGCTTCCTGAGTGCCCATGCATCCCATGATGCTCTAATTAGACGCAAATCAAATAGGTGAGATTGGTGAAGAATTAGAAGCAGAGTAGAACTAAAGGACAATAGACTCCAAACTCCATTAGTGGTGTAATGGAAACCATTCATCATTCTTTTATATAACACGACCTCCACCACGGATGCATCTTTCCTCTTTTTTTGCTGTTCTGATCATAGAACCAGAATCACTCAGCCCTCCATGGCTAAAAGCGATGGCTACCCCTAAATCTTTTATACCCTTTGAAGACAAAAATAGCGTAGATAGGTTAAAAGAGGGGTGTCTACTTAGACAAATCTCTGTGTTTCAGTGTCCTTAAATAATAAATACACTTTTTATGATGCTGTGGCCCAGGTATCAAAGCAATATTTTTTTTATGTCTTTTCCAGGGAGTGTGAAAGGTTTTGAAAAGGGACAAATTGAAGTTTCGCTAAATATTAGTCAAAGCTAAATTGTGTAAATATGAGTATGTGTTGTATTTCAGATCTTTTAACTAGATACCCTTTACTATAAAAAAGGTACATTAAATGTAAAAACGGGCAGCTGTGGTTTTAGGTGAATTCATACATTTACTTCAAAAAACATCTTGCAGTATTTTGCAATACATTTTCATATCACTGCTGTCCTTCTGAAACCTCGTATCTCCATATTTCGTTTTTTTTTTGGCAATTATAATAATTGGCCACCCTTTATGTTTGCCGCTGGGTTTTGCAAATATCTAACTAATAAAATGTATTCAAAAGTGCTTGTCAACTTTGCCAACATATAATCATTTAAAGGTCTGATGTTGAATTTTTTTGGAGGATATATTAACAGAAATGTTATATAATATTATGGATGCACGATCAATTATCTGCCATATCAGTATCGATAATCCAATTTAGGCCGATATATTATAGCCGATATATCATAAATCATGTCCTCTGGTTAAACTTCTTCAGATGCACGCTGCTCACAGTTAAAATACAGTACAGTACTATCTTTCTGTCATGATCATTCACTTACTGCTATTAGCAAAACATTGTTGATGTAGTATGTATATTTATGAATGTGTAAATTATAGGAACAAAAGCATATTGTTTGAATCAGACTGCACTCTGAATGCTTTCTGTCTTGAGACCTGTTAGACATGTGGCTATTAAGAATTGTTTTCTGGGTTGCTCTGGAAGAACATATATAATTTGTTTATTAGTAAAAGAGAAACCAGAAAAGTTTCAGTCTTGGGAATTTTTATATTAATATTAGGATACTGTATTTCGGCCAATATATCGGTTATCGACTTCCAGTGCTAAAGAATTATCGGTTCTTGTTATCGGCCAAAATTTACATATTGGTGCATCCCTATATAATATACATAACTATGTCTATAGAGGTGTATACAGTTCTTAGTATATATAATGAAGTGTTATGTTTTTATTACCTTAGAATGAGCTGTTTCTATCTACATACACCATGGATCCCCTTGCCCTAAACGGACAAACATGCTCTACAGAGCGCGTTTCGTGAATACGTTACCTCCTCCGGCAAAGAAGCGAAAACGTGATGACATCTTCATCCTGTGTCAGCCACCATAGTGCTTCGAAAGGGAGGGGTGAACAGTGGAGTGAACAGTTGGTTGCAATTCGCAACCTCACAGCTATAGATGGCGCTAAATTTCATACACTGCACCTTAAATTGTTCAGTAATTTTTCCATTTCCTGAAAAACAGCAACAATGACGTAATATTTAAATTAGTATCATTTTTCACTGTACTGTATATGTAAAATAATATAATAAGTGTTTTTTCATTTTAAATGACCGTTTACATTTTACATTTATTAACTTGGCAGAAGCTTATCCAAAGCGACTTACAAGTAGGAGAGCATATAAACATTAGGTCAACACGCTAAACACCGTTAGTTTACAAAGGTACATTACATCAGTTTTACTTTACATTTTTACAGCTTTGTATCAAGCGTTTAATCAACCGTTTCTGAAAAGGTGGATGGAGATATCCAATAAAGTAAAGTGGTTCGATGACTCTTAAATTTATCATCATAGGTTTACCCTCTTAATAACACAGTATGACACAAGGAACTGCGAAATTTCTCATCAATTACCTTGATGGACAACTGAGAACAAAATGTCAAACTAATGAACCCTAACATCAAAGTGCAATCTCCACCAAAATTGATTAATGTAGTCTTTGTGGAGTAACCCGGCGCGGCTCAAGCCCTGATAATCGCCTTGCCCTGTCTGAAGTCTGCTGGTAATAACGCAGACAGATGGATATCATGTGGGACGCACCAGCAGGTATTCATCTCACTGTAGAACACAGAAAAGAGAGGCAGAAAGCCACTGGCTGTATTGATGCTGACATCACCTCACCACCTCAAATCATTCTCTAGTCTTCCTTTCACGGACCACCCAGTCCCCCCCCCCGCACCCTGGTTCCTGGCCATTAATAAATCCATTCGTTTCCGCTATTTGAAACCGAAGAACCACATGCTTTCACATACACGCACTGCTCAGAGCCTTGCATCTGTCTGCTGCGGCGTGTGCGCCTCTGTTAACGCGAGAGAGAGAGAGAGAGAGAGAGAGGGAAAGAGAGACAGTGCGAGAGAGAGCGGGTGAACGAGCGAGGAGAGGGAGAGAGGAAGAGCGAAGGAAAAAGCGAGCGATCGAGAGACAAGGGGGGAAAGAGACGCCGAGTGCATGAGAGCAAGACAAAGCAATGAAATTCATCGGAGCTCTTTACCTACTGTTCCTCCTCCCGGCTTTGAGCTTCAACAGCAGGTAAGGGCTGATTTACAGATATGGCATAATCCATCATGCCCATTCATTCATTCCGTCTGTCTGTCTGGGACACAATAGCTGGTGATGTTCATCTGTGACAGCCCAGTGTGGTTTGGGGTCAGTGTCTGTGCTCACAAGTATGTGCATGCCATGTGAGTGGACGAGAGACACAGAGAGCAATTGAGACGGCAGGTTGAAAGATGCTTAACAGCTCAACTTTTCCTCCTTCTGGTCCAAGGGCTTGGCTATAGCCCTGCAGACAAAACAGAGACGTTCTCTTTCTGGCACGGAGAGCGTGTCAAACGAGGCAGTGGTTTTTGATTTATAGAGGGTGATTCGGTAGATCTAGCGACGGAGCAAGTTTTGTATCAGTTAGAGCAACGGGATGTCTGGGTATGGCAGAATGCGTTTGTGCATGTATTTGCAAAAAGAGTAATGCGGCGAGGGGACGATTCAGAGACAGGGAATAAAGAGAGAAGCATAAGCTATGCGAGGAGGAGTCTTGCCGAGTCAGGGAGTTTCAAGGATTGATCATTAATTTAACTACTGATAAAGTCACGCCTCTTCCTTTTTTAAACCCTGAATCATTTTCTTCTGGAGGACGAAACCACCGCGCGCTGAAAGGTCAGTAAGCACATAGGCGAGCGTTGAGCATCCACTTCACAGTCATTTTGAGAAATGAAAGGCATATTAAAAGTGTATTTGTTCTGCAAATACTTCGGCCCTTTAGATTTCTCCGGGCAGTGGTCCCATGGTTATAATGCAAACATTGAATTAGTGATTTGGTCAAATGTACAGACTTATAGTGACACAACTGATTGTAAAACAGATGATCTCTGTTTGTTCAGATAACTGTACTGTGCATTTAACAGTGTTCTGATTCACAGAATGCACGCCTGTAATTACTTTGAAACATTATACAGTGGAAAGAGCAGTCTGAATTAATTCTAGTTAGTGTTATGGTCATCCCACAACATGAAATGAAATGAAACTCTTTTCCTCTAATATATCAATTGCTTTTTCTTAAATGATCAAGGCCGCCTTCTGTGAGTGATATCTCCTGGTATTAAGCCCATGTCAAACACAGATTTGAGGTACCTTTTCTAAATATTTCATACAAATGTTTACACGGTAGAATTAAAAGTGTCCTTGCTTAATGAGTAACTTTAACTTGTGAGCAGAAATGAAAATCAGATGAATTTGAATAGGATTTTTTTATGATATTTCACTGGACAGCAACATCTTTATTATATATTAACACTACTGTAAATAAGACTTCCAGGTTTAAAACTTAAAATAAATGATTGATTAAAAAACTAAATGTAAATGTTCTCTTAAATAATCAGATATTTGTCTGATAGTTGAATTAGTTAAATTAGTTAACACACATGGTTTCAATGATTTCTGTTCTACTTTTACTATTACAGACGTTATACATCCAGTTATAAATGTTCTGCAGCAGCATCATGTAGACATGTGGCACACGCTCACACTCATAACTACAGTATTAAGATCTAGTGCAGTGAATCAGAAACCTACACAAATCAAGTACAGATGGAGACATGTGGTGGAGTAAAAAGCAGCACTTGCCCTAATTTTCTCTTATTTGCTTACGACTGAGCATCATGAAGGCGGCCGTATGTTTGTGTCATCACGAGTGTTTAACACAAGCTTTTGATGTCTTGTATGATGCGCCTCTGTAATTTGTTTAGATCTTGTTTTTCCATTCATAATGTTAGTATGTTTTTATATATGCCAGATCAAGGTGCGCAGGTCTGTACAACATATGCTGTATATCTCTGGAATTCATGTTCTCTGAAAGCAACCGTGACCCATATTTTCAAGACTTGTTAAATTTTGTATTAGTCTAATTTAAACGGATCTGAAAAACGGCAACAAACATTTATCCTAAATCAAACATCCATGTTACAATGTTACAATGGTGTTTTTTAGCATTTAACGGATCAAAAGCATCAAATAACTGAATATATCTAAATATTTACTTACAGCAGAACATATACAATAGTTCTAAATATTATGTAATTAGTTTCTCATTTAGTGGTTCGTTTTTTTCATTTAGATTGTTTAAAAACGAGGTAATAAAGTGTGGCTTTCATTTAGGAATACAAAATTCCAACTCAGCAGTAAACAGCACTCACGCCGACAGCAAATGCACACAATCTACACCAACAGTTCATCAATTCTGCTTACCGGTCTGCCCAGCTCAACTGACGACCGTATTGAACTACATATGTATAAATCAGCAAGCCATACTATTCAGCACTTTATACTGAGAAATGATTACGTTATGCTGCATAAGCAGTCAACGTTTAAGGAAGCCTACTCAAAACAGAACTGTTCTCAATGATTTCATCAGATCCTCATAAACAGTGCACAAATAACTGTTGTTGGCCATATCGGTAGTGGAATTCGTCCAAAACCACATTTGCATGGCATGGCATGCCCTTTGGGTGATACTACTGGGGAAGCTGGCGGTTTGTCTGATGATGATGCTGTATTTCATTTTAAAGGGTAACCGTGACCTTGCCACAGACCGATAAGTTTGAGTAGGTTTGCATGAGCACTGCATTTTGTCTGTGTGCATGTGTACTACATCACTGCACATGTCAGATTTTTTCAGGCGTTGATAAGAGGCCATGCACTTTACGTGGAATTCTTGTACCTTATGTATTATGCATTACTATTAAAATACTCTATATATGTCAGGGTTTGGCCGAGAGATGTCCATCGCCATCATGATTTTGGGCCTGCATCTTTATTCCCATGCATGACGCAATTTTCGTCATCAGTAGGGTCCGCAGTCGTCTGCACACCCCGTGCGCGTAAGCGTAAAGCACATTCCCAAGACAAGTGTTGACAGCCGACTGAGCTGAGTCCACAGTATGACATTCTGCGACGTACAAAGTGAAAGCAGACACTAGCCAAATTTCCATAAAAAATTTGCGCAAAATTTAAGCGATGTTTTTTAAATGTCGATTAAAACAATATCGCGGAATGACAGCTTTTCCATTAAATGATGTTATGCGCTTAAAGTGTATTTTGTTTGTTTATCATACTGGCCGTTCTTCTTACGTTTTATGGCTGGTTGCAAAGAGTGAAGTGAAACGGCCGTATTTCATTATATATTTTCATATTGCCTCACTGTTCCTAATAAATCTCCATACTGCACTCACTCATTTTCCTGCATTTGGGCCATCATATAAGATATTACTTATTGTGACTTCCTTACATCCGATCTTTCCAAATGTTTTGCCAAAACATACCGCGAATGGTCATGTGGCTTTTTTATACGCCACGTGACTTGTAAATACGACAAAAAGTGTTTCCACTGCAGTTTTGCAAAACATTTTCAATACGCTATTTCAATTTGCGCATATTGAAGTGAAATGGAAACCTGGCCAGTGAATCGTAGTAATGCGCTCACGTTGAGTGTGTGTAGACTTGTCAATGACAACCTGAACTATGCGCATCCACGATGGCACCGGGAAACTTCAGTGATGTGCGACCTGCGCTGTTCACTAATGACATACACACAAGCTACACTGGTGGGCTTAATATCTACTCATCTTTCCACATGACATAACAACTGGAAGAAATTCCAAATTTGCAAGTCGTACCTGCGCGAGAACTTGTAAAAATGCTCACGCTGTCTTGAAAATTGGTGCAAAATGCGATTTGGTCGCAGTCTGGAGCCCTGATATAATTGTTTGTAATGTTTTGTCAGATGGCCATCTAGCAAACTAATATAACCCCAACCTCGCCCCGCCTTATTAATAATACTTGTTAAAAATGTTTTTGGATAAAAGCGTCTGCCAAATGCCGTAATGTAAATGTTTTAAATGATGGATATTCGCATTAAATTAGGCCTAAAAGGCTGTTTAGGGGGGGTCACCAGGGTCTGGGTTGACGTATTGAGATCATGACCCTGAGTACTCAGTAGTACTGTCTTATTTACAAAGGTTTTTATTAAAATCAAAGTTATTCTCACAGTTATCAAGGCTCCCATGTGTCATACTGCTTAAATGTATCAGTTAGAGTCTTTCTCATAAAGCTCAGACAGGTTGTTAAATGACTCTTATCACTCCCTCTGTATTGTGGGTCTGGGTTTCGGTTCCTCAGCTCAACGTTACAACTGTCAGTGCTCCTCAGTTCCGCTCGCACGCCTGCAGCGTCTCCCTCAGGATCTCGCTCTTTCTCTCTGATGGCTCAAACTTTGATGTAGGGAACCGTGGAAGCCTCTTCTGCCAAACCTTTGCCGCCAGTGGAGTGACTGAAATGTCAAAAAGAGCATTTTGCAAATGTATAAATGAAAGGGTGGGAACCCCCATTCTCAAACTGTATCAAGAATAGTGTTTAGACCATGCAATTGCTGGGATATTATGTTTTTGCTTTTATCAAGCGAAGCCTTGGTGGCAGTGTTGTCAGGTGGGAAAAGACCGGGAAGACAAACTCATTGCGGTGTGGATCAATGGTCATACGTCTCATAGCTTTGCTCCGTGGACTCGATCATTATCCATAAATCTCTCATTTAACGGCTCGAACATTCTCACTAATATCTTTGTGCTCCGGCTACTAGGATGCGATAAAATATTCCGTTCTTGCTTTGGGTGAATAACGACCTTGAATAACGCTTTGTGGTAGTCATGGCAACCATGATTGTTCCCTTGATAGGAATAGTTCTTGTCTGTAGCAGAATTTGCTGTGAACACAGTGATGAGTGACTGTCATGTGATTTTCTGTTTTTTGTGTGCTTTGTTTTTGTTACAGATTTTGTTTTGATTGTTGTTTCTCCAAGAGAGCAATGGAATCCAGGGAGAGGAAATTAAGTCGTTTTCTTCTCAGCTTCTCAGACCCCGGTTATCTTCAGGGTAGCTATCTCCTTTTAGACGAAATCCCCAAACAATATCTCAAATGGTGTTGCCAAGATACGAAAGTCTGAATACCAAAGTATTCCAAAGACAGAGATTTCTATATGAACTTCCAAGACCAAATTTCCCACATTCATTTCCCAATGTACTGTATGTCCAGAGTATGTCTCGATTGTGGGTATTTTTATTTCTAATACAGAATTTATTTACATACAATACCTAATTACTAAAATAAAACAACATAGACCTTCGTTTAGTCAACCTCTTTATTTCGTATGACAAATCATTTTGTTCGTTACTCCCTTTACTGTTGTTTTTAATTCATGTTAACCCAAATGCATGCAATTAAAACTTTTTCAAACGATTGTGGTTTGAGAAGAATCTGTTTCCTTTGTTCCTTTTTCAATTTGATTTCTTCCACTTTATTCTCTAGCAGCATCCTGGGGGTTAAGCACCTGAAATGGAAAAAAGTTTTCGAAATATCCAGCTTGACGCAATCGCTTTCATCTGACAGACTCTCGCACTATGTGTCACTGATAGATTCGAAAGAATATGAAACTCTCAACTGTGCTTATATCTCAACTCTGCTTTCAAAGCCGTTCAGAGCTGCGAGAAGCACGTGCCAGGCTGGAGAATAGAACAGATTTGCTGGCAGATCCAGAGGTGCCCATGCATGACCGGGCCCAGAGTGCTTGGCATCATGAGCAGTAAAAGGAAAAGGTCCAACATTTTTCTGTGCTCACCTGCGTGATGCAACCACCTTGCGCTTCTTTCTCTCCTTGGGTCACATCTGTGATGTGTGCTGAGGGAAGCTTCCATTACAAGCTGTGATTACATTTTGGGTTTATTTATGATGCTAGATTCCTTTAATCAATATTTTAGCAGACTGAATGAGCACCGTACGTTGTATATTAATGTGTGGCAAAAAAGCTAAATGTTGGGCCTGGGTAACCGTTTTAACTGTTTTAACCTGACCTACATAGTAAGCATTAATAAGGAACAACACGTTTCAGCAATTACAGATTTCTGTGGTTAGATGAGCCCAAAGCTATTTGCAAGCATGGTGTTGGAGGGGGAGGGTGCGTTTGATTAAATTAGCCAATGAGAAAGACAGATTCAAGAGTGATGCTCTGAATGCAATGACAATGTCATCAACATATGCATGCAGAGGGGGTAGATCGGACGTTCCTGAGGAGAAGCTGCATTGTCCTGCGCTCTTGCCTTGACTGAGAGCGAACATTGAAATGCGAGGGGCATACTGTAATCACAGCGTCATGGCAACCAAGCAGGCTGTCTAGTATACTCGCAAAGTAAATGAACAAAAAACCTCACTTTGCTTCCACAAATATTAGGGTAATGGATTCACCTGGTGGTATGTGAGAACGATCACTATTTATAAGAAATGTCAATATTCCATAATCTAATTTGAGTGTCAATATCAAGATCATTTTGTAGGAGGTGAGAGGTAGCGCCTGTTCCAAATAAATTTGGCTGAGAAACAATCGGCAGTAAAAAGTTAGACAAAGGGTGCCAGCAGGATACCAGCGTCTCCTTGTTCCCCTCAGCTCATTTTCTTCTCATTGAGTCTGCGAATTAGCCTGAAAGGGTCAGACTGGTAAAAACACATGGACTAATTACAGAGTAAACAACCCACTCACCACGTTTGGTCCATCTGCATCTTAAGGAACTTGAAATGACTTGGAATAACATGAAACGGTCTGTTACTGAGCTGGTGAGAATTTGTAAAGCTTAGTTATATTAAGCTGCACCCCAGTGCCTGTGACCGTCTCGATGTCCGTCCTACTGTGTTGGCAAAGAATTGAATGACTTATGGTCTATAAAGGTGAATAACAGTAATAAACAAATGCTACATGCGTTCCTGTGTTGTTGTTATAAATATACTGTAAAACATTGACATCATTGACGTGAAATATTTTGTAAGTTTTGTAATTAGTATGTAAATGTAAACATACACCAATTTAAAAAAGTTATGTCGCATGTTGTCGCTTTCCTTCCAAAAGCTCAGAAATGTTTTAAATGTTTAAATATTCTTACAAGCACTTTTTAATCCTTTTTTTGTAGATTTATCCAAAACTCAGTGACAAACATAAAGGGTGACGAATGATAATGATTCATGGCAAAAACAACAAAATATGGAGATACGAGGTTTAAGAAGAATAGTTATTATTCAGTGGAAGGCTTTCAGATCATCTTGTAACTGAGAAAAATCACCATAAATAATTTTCCAAATCTTTTGACCATTTTGATTAGTCTTTGTGATGTGTTGACCTTTAGATCATGTTTTAGTAGCATTTGCTCATTTCCATGTCAAAACAGGAATTTCAACCATTTATTAACATTAGACTTGGAAATAAAATGTGCAAAATTATGCAAATATTTCAATAGCACATGAAGTGGGATGTTTTTCTACAGAAACGCAGCAATCTTTTGATTAAGTTAAATGCTTAAATATGCTCATGACAGACATTTCATTTGATAACATCATTGCACTTTTTATTTTCAAGAAAAAGGTTTGTTGCTTTTTTAGTGAAGCTTTTTACGCTTCGTGTGCAATTGGTCCTGGGATCAAAACAAGCATGATGTAAACAAGCATGATGTAAAGGTTTTATGGTAATAAAACTAAATTGCACCTATATGTCAGCAGATGTAAATCAGGAGCAGAGTGCATTTTTTGCATTTTATTTTATAGCCTCACTGAAATGGAGAGCAGACAGTGGATGAGTTATTGATAGGAAAAATGTTTGTGTGACAGCAACAAAATATAAAAAATCTACGGATAAGACAAACGGCCTCTTTTCTTTAGACACACGCGCACAGTGCTGTTCAGTATGCGTGTAGGTTTGCAAGCAAGTGGTGTCAATCAATGTCATAAGTGGTCTTCTTATATAGACCGAGGATGTCATACATCATAACCTTTAGCCAGCTTCAGGAGATGATTTTGCATCTTGTGCCACTGTGCTGCCAAATAAATGTATGTGGTTTTCTCTACCAGACATTATATCTGAAATCGTAAAGGCATGCAATATAAACGCTCTAACAGGATTGTGAGGAACATATAAATAAAATAAGTAACACAAGTGCTTCGGAAAAAGAAGAGCGAGAATGGCTGCAGGGGATTTGTCAAAGGGATTTGATGTATGTCTTTCCCAGTGGTTTGGCGTTTGGAGCTGTACATCAGCAGTAGAGACTGGGTAAGGGTGGGGTGGTGTTTGCTCTTTCTTTATTTTTTTTAACTTACTGCCCACAAGAGTGAGTTGTATATCGTCTGGGTGTTCAGCATTTACATTTCTCAGACATTGAAGCATGTCTGGTTCTTGTCGCCTTACAAGTAAATTGAACTGTCAAAAAACTCACTGTTTAGGTTGGTGCACAAAACCTCGGGAACCCTCCAACTCGCTCTGAAAAGAATGTAATAAACACTTTGTTGTGGCATCCAAAAGAACCTCCATTTTCAATAAAGCAGAGTGGGAGGCTATTTATTTGGAAACTTGACGCCTTTCAGTTGCTCAAATGAATATAGATAGCAAAAACGCTTGCCACCGTTGCGCTGACGTGCGTAATTGAGAAAAAGACAATAGCATCGTGGGTCTGTTCGCTCCAAGGGTAGAAAAAACGGAGAATTCGCAAGCCAGCATGAGGAGCAGCCTTTACTTTCTTTCTTTCTTTCTTTCGTGAACGCTATGATTGGCTAATTCCAAATTCTGAATGCTGATCTGATCTCATATAAAGCATAAGCAATGCTTCTCCTTGGTTCGGGCTGCAGCTGTGAGAGAGAAGAAATGGTAAAGCAATTATTTCTGTTCCTCTTCTCATTCTTTCGGGGTCAAGTCCCTTCTTTTTGTTGTCATCTTAGTTTTTCACTGTAATTGTTGTGTACATTTAAATTGGTGATGAACTGGAAAGTTTAGTGACACAAGCTGGTAGAAAACCCTGGGACGGAATAAACCTTTTTGCTTTTTTCCGACTCACTCAAGCGCCACATTTGTACCAGTGTTTCTGAGGAAAGTTTGTCTTTTATTAGGCATTTGAGCGAAATGCATCGCTAGAGGCAACATATAAAGGTCACAGAATATGAATGAATTTGTCTGCCTACAGCTTTACACTTGTGGATTTTTCATGAAATGCTACACTGAATATTTAAATTTGTTGATTGCTAATAAACTGTTGACTGAGCATAGTTATACACATATAATATAATTACCTATATATTATATACATTCACACAGAAAATAACTGTTTATTTAATAAGTAATTGAAGCATTAAAACAGTATATTGGTTTTCTTTAATGCATTAACATGTGATCCTAATATTCAGTTGCTTCATCTCCACAGGCCTTTAACTAAATTTCATACATCAGTACACGTTTTGCTGAAACACATGACGTGGAATGAGTAAACATTTACAGATAGCATGATAGTTCATCACCTTTCAGCAAGCTCTTTTAACTGCTGCATGGCTATGAAAAGCAATGTTTATTTTTTAGACATTTTTATTGAAGAAATTATTATAGAGATTAATAATTGCATAGACTTTAGCGTCATGGAAGCTCGGACACTTTATAGACTGTTTCATTAGACGCACACGCTTGGCCCAAAGCGAAGTGTTTGGTTATTGGTCCGGGTAGTGGCTAGTAATATAACAGTTTATTTATTTTATATATATTAATATTTTATAGTATATTAATTGTATTAAATTAAATGAAAACTACTCAATAGTTATGAATTCTTAGCTGAATTCTACTGGAAGTTACGTACATATTTGCTGTTAATGTTGTTGCTGCTGAAACCGTCTCTAAACTCTGGAAATCTGAGGTCTTTGAACTGCACCTGAATTACTTTTTTATTTTTAGAGCACACTCAACACAGTCTTATTTCAATATGAAACTATTTTAATTTGTATAAATTCATACGCTCAAATGTTTTAGTTTGATTTACTTTGATCTCACTCCAGTGACCGTAAGGTTTAGTGGTGGGGTTAGGGGCTTCAGTACTACTTTTTCTAATAACCGTATCTTTTTGTGCGATTCGCATTGTACACATTCATATAAATTAGCCACCTCATAAATAATTATGAATTCCTGTGAGATTAGGTTGGCACACCACAAATATCATGTTAAAAACTTTGCTTAAAATCTTGCTTTTACTGGCTGGCACATTTGTTGCATCTTCTAAATCACCTTTGCATTGTAAGGTCAGTTTCACTTTTCCGCGTGGGAAAAAGTGCTATGTTTATCATTTTTATTGATTTATGAGAAATGATGATTTATGGTGTGGATGGAATCAATCCGAGGTCTGGATCTAATTGGTGACCTCTGAACCAGACCAATACTGTTATTGTTGCAGTAAATTTGAAGTTGCCCTTTCTCAGTGGAATACTGCTGTTGCAGGTAAATTACTCTAAAATGCTGTATTCCCTTGACTTGTCTTTTTTGATCCTGAGCTTTAATAAAGCCCTGATTATAAAATCAAACAGCCCTGTAGGACCCTGTGGATCTGCCTTTTTCTTTTCATTGAACTTTATGCATGCTGTAGACGAAAGGGAAAGTAACCTTGACCGCCTCTCGAGAGAAAAATGGCCGGCTGTCAGTCAAACATGAATCTCCCAGCATCTATGCGACCTGAGGCGTGTCAGGACAAGGCTAGAGGGAAGGGTGGGCTTGTGTGTCTCCGTGTGTGTGTTTACAGATGTGCATGTATTGACGTTTGGAGATCTGGGGAATAAGACTCCCAAAGTTTCAGGTCGTTTGTGGATTTTATTTGGCTGTCAATCATGCCATCAAGATTGATCGGGGTCCAGGGAGCGGAGGCGCTTTTTCCCCGTATGGATTGTGACAGTGAACAATACTGAGATGCACTGACATAAGCAGTTTGCTAGAATGTCACATAGTTTTATTTAAAAAGGACAAAGCGGACGGCTGACCGATCCTAAAAGAACTCTCTGAATTATTTAAGCCTGAAAGTCTTCAGCCTCCTTTCAAATGACGTCCTCCAACAGCCTCAAAGTTACGTGCGTTTATTTGTGGCAAATCAAGCCGGGGGGTTTGAAAGCATTAGCTGATTGAGAAGACAAACTGCAAAGTCTTTCCACTACCAAAGATCTATGGTCCTAAATTTGTGCAAGCTTTTCTGCATTTAGCAGCGTTTCCACAGGCTCTCAGAGTAAATTAAACCGAAATAAATGATGTCTGTAAAACCAAAATATCATGACTTCCAATCTACCTTTTAGTCTAACTAATGCACGTTTGTTCTTCGCTTGCGTTATCAGTTCCGGCTTTAGGCTGATCAGACCGAGAACGCGGTAATGAGGGATTTTCGAAATCTTGAGCTGTTTTCTTAAAGACAGCAGGAATAACTAACGTCGTACAGCTTTTGAGCCATCTCTCAGGAGCGTCCTCGTAGGGTGTGGTGTAATGGATCGGATCTGATGCCTCTATTTACGTTACCAATTTTAGTGGAGCGGCATGAATAATTTACGAGGTGAAAGATGGCAGGAGCAACAACAGACTATATCCGGGTGTTTATGTCAAGCAGCCGTCCATCCACGAAAGCTTCTTATAAATCACGATTGGATCTCAGTCTCTGCCTCCTTATGGCTTTGTCTTGTCTCTCTCCTTTAATAGTAATTGGTCCCCCTTGGAAAGTAAAAGAAGGGGCAGAGATGCGTAACTCACTAGTGATTACTCGGATTAAAGAGTGCAAAGACTTGGTCAGGCTTGTGCAAAGACAAGTTCATGAATAATACATACTACAAATCTATCGCTCTGATCATGAAGGGAGAATGGCCGTGGGCCGAAGGGAGACTGTATGTGTGTTCAAGAACGGAGGGGCCCATAACTGGATGAACAAAAATGATGTCTTGCCTTGGGAGGAGATTGACCTGAGTTTTTCGTAGCATGTTTTCGAAGGTAAAAGACGGCAGTTAAGAGTTTTGATGGGAAAGCACAACACAATATCACAGCAAAAATTTATTATATACTATTTAGCCAATTCGCATGAATTCATACGATCTAATTCGTAAAAAGTTTTTGTACGATTTGCTTTTGCGCCAGTAATGTTAGGGTTAGGGCTTCAGTATTGTTTTTTTAACACCGCGTCAACACCGGACGCGATAGGCACGATGTGACACGAAACACGTTGCGTCCAGTGCGGACAAAAATAAAAATGATAATAGGTTCTAATGCGTCTTTTGTCTCTTCGTATTGCGCCGTGCCGCGTCAGGTGTAGACACGGTGTAAGTAATTGTGCATTTTTGTACAATTCACAACGTACG